>JAMXBC010000002.1:5142500-7642500 GCA_024138005.1 Lumnitzera racemosa
CATATGTTATAATATCTTATTTGATTTATCAGAGGCCTTCTGTATGTGGAAAAGGAAAATGATGATAGGTAATTATGGATACTTGTTTAAAGGCAAAAGAAAAGAATATATAAGTCTTTCCATACATTTAGTTTCCCTCCTGAATTACGTCATCAGCCTTTTTAGAAAATGTAAAAATTTTCTTTTTAAGCATTTATCAAGTGACAACAAAGCGGCATAAACAGTCTAATAACGGATGCTCTAGTAAATTAACTTCATAGTGATTCCTCGAACTTTGATATAGTTCTTTTCTAAAACAATTTTTCGACTAATATTTGAAAGTTACATTGGCTTTCATAATTTTTGGCTTCCTATGGCAACAAGTTTTCAAAGGACGTAAAAGTGCATTTTTTTTTTTTTCCAATATTGAAACATATTAACTTGCATGATTAGAGTGCTTATATCTTCGTTTGTTGGATATACATTTCAGCACAAGTAATTTTCTTTTTACATAACATTTATTAATTAAGAAATAATAAAAAAATAACATTTCATAAATTAATAAAAGATTAGAATATCTTTTTCACATTTTTCGTTCCGTTACCATGTTTTGTTATTTCTCATGATTTTGATGTTCTTTCCAAAATAAGAAGGAAAAGACTTAAGGACTTTCTTCCATAGAGGTCCATGTCATCACTCAAATTCTTATAGATTGATGACGGAAATAATAATGAATCAGATTTGATCCCTCCCTTCTCAAACAATTGCAATAGTGGTTGGCATTAACAACCTTAGAAACGGAGATATCAACATATAGCAAAAACTTAAGAATAAACACCAAAATAGAAAAGAGAAGTAAAATTTAGACACCAGATTTCTAAAAATAAAGGCACAAGGTCTCTCTTTTCTCTTTATCCTTTTTTTTTTTTTTTTAAGGATAAAACCGTATAGAAAACTTTATTTTCGACCAACAATACAAAGAATGAGGTGTTGAACCGAGAAAGCAGGATAAGTAAATTTCCTCGAAAGCATACAGACTAGACTAACTGCTATGATTCGCTGAGATACTTCCATACTATTTAGAGGGAAGCCATGTACGTGGGCTACTTCAATCGCTTCCAAAATATTATATATTGATTCTAATTTTCACGATTCTGTCATTGATCCATATAATAGGCCCTAAATTGTATAAACTTGCTAATCTTGTTGTGAACCTCTAACCTTAGATAATCAAATCAAAGAGTTTTAATGAATATAATACTATGTTATATGGAAATAGATTTTCTAAAGTTTTTTTTTTTCTAAAAGTTTGCTACAGTTATAAATCAATAGTTTTTATTATCTACATTTTTTTTAAACATCATGTGACATCGTTTTAACACTATCATTTTCAAAAAATTTAGACAATGTACAAGTAGGTTAAACGAGTCAATCTAATTCGGCCCGCTTTGGCTCGTGAGTTAAATGACAAAAAAATCTTGACTCAAATCCATTTGAAAAATAGATTAAATGGGTTAGTCCGTAAGCCAAAAGTATAAATATGTCAAATAGGTTAACCCAAATTAACCTAGTTTGACCCAGGTTAAATGGGTTAAATTAAAAATCTCGATTCAAATCTATTTAAAAAGTAAATTAAACTGGTTGGCTTACGAGTAAAAACTTATTTATATATATCTAACAATAACAACTATTAATTTTTAACTCTAAGGACTTTAAAGTATCCAAATCAATATATATATATATACATACATACATATATGTTATTATAGTAAAAAAAGAAAAATTCAAACTTGGTCCAAGAGACTATATAACATATAACGTCCTATAACAATCCCTTTATTTTGTACTTTGCTTGGAGTTCGAGATGGGGTCCGGTCAATTTTAATCACCATGACATGTGAGTGAAGTAATAATCTTGCTAAATCAAAAAAATTTCATGTCTGGGAGAGCTATATAATATTTACAATTATAACGGTAATTATGAACTGAACAACCTAATTAATTAGGCCCATCATACAAAACCAAGGGATAGGAGGAGTAAGTATTACACCACGAGTTTTTTATTATATGACAAAACAAAATCTTAGAAACATTAATTGGTTACTCTAGAACCGTCATCATCACCATTTTATTACGATTAAACCTCAAAGTAGAGGGTGGAATATTGTAGGGACAAAAAAATTTAGTTCTGAGTTAAAAGGGCATCCCAATGCCTATTTGTGCGTGAGTGTGTGAGAGTGGAAAAATTCACAAATTAACCGTGTCCATAAAGATTCAGTCATATACCATTAGATCTAAATGAATAGTATATACAACAATTTAAGTTAGTCACATGTTAGTTAATTTATGATCGATTCTAAAAATGTATTTTCATTAAACATATTTATTTTGGGTGGTGTGCTAGTCAAATAATTAAAAGCATCACAACACAACGCAACACAATCAACATGGTCCTCATATAAATAAAAAGCACGAGAAGCTCATTTGGTCTATGCTGTTGGTTCCTCTCATTTCACCTTCTTTCATTTTCTATTCTTTCTCTCCTTATCAAATCCCTTATTGAGAGAGGGAGAGAGAGAGAGAAAGATTTCATTCTAGAATTTGTTTGATATTATTTGTTGAGGTCTCTATCGGTTGCGGTTAGAGGTTGCAGAAGACGACCTCGACTCTCTCTCTCTCTCTCTCAGTCATTCTTACCTTGAGCCATCATTTGCGCCAACTTTCCTTCCCGGAAATTAGAGGGGGAAAAAGCTTTCCCAGCAATTTTGCTCAAGGACGATAGAAGACAAGGACCAAGATACGACATTTCTTACATAAATACCCAATACTATATCATTAGGGTTTTCTTGGTCATAATAGTTTAACCCCAGGCGGTTCTGTATATCCTTGTTCAAACTTCTTGTGAAGTTGCTTCGGTCTTTTTGTGTGGTTTATTCTCTCTCCTTGGGATCGGATCCGACAACTCTTAAAGAGTGGGAAGACATTTCGGACAATTCCTGAGGAATATTATTATGATCAAGAGCCATAAGTACTTTTGACATCGTGCTTCGACCAAGTCAAGTCACAGGCATCATCTTGGTCTCTTCAGTTTACTGCCTAGGTATGTTCTCTTTGTCTCTTGTATCATTCTATTCACAAGCTAGTCAAATCTGCTTGATTTTAATTCTACATATTTCTGTTATATGCTTATATTTCACGATCGAGTCAATTTGATTATATAAGCCAGTCGGTAGGACTCTTAGCTTAGAGTATTTATGATATATAATCTACCTCTTTATTCGATGTAGTGTATGTCTAGAGTGAAATATTTACTCTAAAAGGAATTCCTTAATAATTGCATTAGTAATTTATAAGTAGATCTTTATTTCCATATATATATATATATATATATATGCCTAAGTTGAATTGGAAGGGTTAATTAATTTTCTTATAATCCATTGTTTGTCCAATATATCTCGCTTTAATTTCATAAATGTGTAAACCATCCTAGATCATTATTGTTTCAAAGAACAACATATATTTTGTAGGGATTGATAATGATGAGTGCAATAATAGTACGCACAAAAAAATGGGAAAAGATTTATTGATAATAATACTATTAACGTTTTTATAACTTAATGATATAGATACTGATTTTTGGATGGAATAGAACATATTTGAATTCCTCCTTCATCATTGTAATCATTGAAAAAGAAAAAGATTTATTGATATATACTTATACACTATATATAAATGATGAGTTAATATGCAAGTGTAAAGGAACTTCCAATGCTTGTTACTTTATAGTAATCATTTTAATATGACTTTTCTAAGCGATTTTAAAAATTATCACATGCTAAAAACTTATTGATAGTTGCTCATCATTCATTAGTACACAGAAGATAGACTCTTAGTGAAGCATCTTAGAGAGATTGCTTTCCTTTACTATCCGTACGATATCTAAAAAAGCCACTGTAATGTTGAAAACCTGGAATGAAGGAATTAATATGTTTTTCTCTTTTTGTTTATCCATGATAATATTTGTCTTAATTAATTGGTCATTTGTTCATGCAAGCATAAGGGTATCTAATGAGCGAAATATATTTATAACTTGTGTGCGTTGGGATGATTATGTGAACATGTAAACCTAAGATTTATCCTGTTGTCTAATTAAAAGAAATCACTAAAACAAGTTCTATGATCTTCTGTATGCTCGGCCAAAGTCATCTTAGATAAATAAAAATATATTAAAAAGATTGGGCATGTGAAGTATTTATAACCATCGTGATAGGTGATCTCATTATCATGGATAAATACGAAATTTTATCGGATTTTGCTGAACACTAAACAATATATATTATATTTTGCTCTTAGTAGAGACACATAACTTAATTAGAAATATCGTCCTCTTATATAGGAGTGTTTATGTTGGCCTGGATATAAAACTTGAAAGCTCATTCTTTGATGATTCTCCTCATAGCACGTGATTGACGAGAAAATTTTACTTTCTTCTTTTTTCGACACTCTTAACCTCGCGTGGTTGCACCAAAACAAAGTCTGATGTGCATGCATGCATTAGAGTAGCACCGTTGTTGTTTTATTTATGCATGATGACTCTGAGAAAACATAGATGTAAGTCTAAATTTCGAACTTCTTGATCTCTTTATAGAGGAGGAATTAGGTGTTTAAACTTTACTAAAATTATTATAATCTAATGATATAAATATTAATCTTCTAATAGAATGGATTAGTAATTTGAATCTCTTTTTTTATTTCTATTGTAGTCATTGAAAAAAAAAGTGTCTAAGCTTTCCCATTTTTTCATGTTAGGTGTCCACACTTTGATTATTATCATTGTAATGCTTCAACATATCCAATTTTTTTTTTTTTTTACTTGTGTCAATAGTCTAGTAGACAAAAAAATCAAATATATTAGAGACACTGGTACGCATGGTTCAATTAAGACACCAAAATAAAAAATGTAATCAAAGATTTGATATCAAATGGGTGATCAATAAAATTCCGATGAATTCTAGAGCCATGGCCCTGTAAAGGAGATAGCATTAGCATAAGAGAGACACTTTTATTTTATGTCAAGATAAATTACATTTTGATTGTGTCTAAATTTTCTGATATTTCAATTAATATTTCTAAAAATTTGGATCCACTAAAAATACTATTTCCTAAAATTCACTAAAGTTACAAAAGTAGTGGTAGCCATTATATAGATTTTTGAAATATTCTGTAATATTATTGTAACATCATCTTTTTTTTCAAAAATTTAGATATAATAATTATTGATTTATAATTTTAGAGAAGTTTAGGAAACAGCAAATTCAAATGATTCATTTCCTATTTCTAACGGTATATTATAATAATAATCCATAAAAAGTGTCAACATTATAAAAGTTTCATGGATTTCTAATTAATATATCATATATATATATATATATATATATATATAGCAATAATTGCAAAATATTGGCATCGGAAAATCTCTTCCAATGAAATACTAGGTTAGTAATTTTGATAGTGTTTCTCATGGTTATTGCAACTTATGAATTTCTTCGGGCAGCTAGCTAGATCAATCTGAAATCAATTCATGTAAAAGTTCTCTTTCACCAATCAACATAAATGTGATTGAAGTTAGACCCATTCATAATGTGGTATCTTTAATTTCATGCAGGATCTACTTAAGTGAGAGAAAAATATGAATACGTTTTCACGTGTTCCACCAGGATTTCGATTCCATCCCACTGATGAGGAGCTTGTTGACTACTACCTTAGGAAAAAAGTGACATCAAGGAGGATTGACTTAGATGTCATTAAAGAAGTGGATCTTTACAAAATCGAGCCATGGGATCTTCAAGGTAATCATATTTGCTTGCCAGCTGCCATACATAAACATGTATACTTTGAATCCCTAAACCTAGCATGCAACCCTCAAATCAATAATCAAATCAAATTAATTCCACACGTCATTGCATCAAATTATGATTTTGGATTTTATTCCTTTTACCATGTTTGAAAATATATTTAGAAGTTGAAATCGTGAATCTATAAAAATCAATAATTTTGATTTTAAAGAGAAATTTTATTTTATTTTTCACTTTTAAGAGGCAGAATCAGCAATTACATTTTTTCCGTATTTATTATTATCAATCAAATTATTTATTTAACTTTTATTATGATATTCAATAATTATGGATATTTTATACAATTATACTATATATATATATTTAATTTCGTTTCATTCTATAAACATTTATAAACACAAGAAAAGATTCTTTATTTCACCTCTCATTCCATTTCATGTAATCACTCTTACATACCAAATGTGAATAAGTTCTCTCTATTATAATATAAGCAAACCAATCATGTTTTAAAATATAAAAGATTTGAGTGAAATTTGGCACAAAGCGTTCAGACGTACTTTATCTCGATAGTAAAATGATGAATGAGTTAAATGTGAACAGAACTATGCCGACTTGGAACAGATGAGCAGAACGAGTGGTATTTTTTTAGCCACAAGGACAAGAAGTATCCAACAGGAACTCGAACAAATAGAGCCACGGCAGAAGGGTTCTGGAAAGCTACAGGAAGGGACAAAGCTATTTATGCTAAGCACGACTTAATTGGTATGAGGAAAACCCTAGTCTTCTATAAAGGTCGAGCCCCTAATGGACAAAAATCAGATTGGATCATGCATGAGTATCGTCTTGAAACTGAAGAAAATGGAGCTCCTCAGGCAAGAAATTTCCCAATTAGATTAACTATATTTGCTTCGTAAATTTTTCTTGTGCGCATTGCTATTTTTTATCGTCATCATGGTTAGTGTATAGCAAATATGAAATTTCCTTAATTAGAAGAATGTATTCGATAACTTATCTATTGACTGAAAAATTGATAGGACTAGCTGTTAGGTGCACCTTCTATTAATTGTTTTACATATAGGATAATGGAATCTGTATAATGGTCCTAAGTGCACCAAATTCTAGATGCATCTATCTTTTATTCCTAATTATTCTTTATTTACATTGATATATGGTAATCAAAGGATTTATAACACGTTTAGTTCGTGAAATGGAATAAGGTGGATTTCATATTTCTTTTGAGGTCTCATTAATATATTCTAAAACTAGATAGAAATGCTTGAATAAAACCTATTTCTTTGATCTTATAAAAGGATTGTAATTCCTTATTCCATAGAAATAACAATTCATGGAATAACAATTTTGTCAACCAAACCTGAAAATAGACTTTTAGTTATTCTACCCTTATGAAGTCAACTCAATATCATTAGTTTGTGTAAGTATACACACAGGAAAATATGAATATGTACATACACGCACATATAATATAGAGCGAGAGAGTAAATTAGGTTCGGCCAAAACAGAAGCAAGCTTGAGGGATAGCATGGATAACTATCTTCTGATCTTACATTAGTCAAACCATCCTAATTAAGCTTGAGCCACAAACAGAATTTATTGATTGAGAACCATGTAAACTAATAACTGATTAACGCTTGGATCAATTATATAGCTAATTTTAGGTGCAGTTTCTATTAGCTTTTCAACACCTAAAAGATATTTGGTCATATATATTAAAAAGCTAATGTAATATTTAACTATTCTATGTACAATCCGATCTATCTATCTATTTCTTGCCACTTTATTGAGCATAAGATATGCATGAAGGCATGAGGGATTTAGATTTTGCTTTCCCCTCTCACCCACCTATATATAAAAAGGAGTTGTAGGATAGTCGGCCATAAAAATAAAGAAATAACAACACTTAACTATTAGTACCATTGATTTTTTTTTTTCCGGTAACATGAATCATTTAATGGTGTATTGAGTTTGCCGTGTCAAATATTTATTTTTTCTTGCATATCACTAAATGCTCCGCAATATATTACTTTTAACGAATCAGAATTTTAATATTAATTTTTTTCTCAAATTAAAAAAAAAATTATAGCCGACAGAGTTTGTCCTGACGATTTTTGTGTTGCTAGAACAGGAAGAAGGATGGGTAGTATGTAGAGTGTTCAAGAAAAGATTAACAACCATACGCAAGGCAAGTGACCACGAATCTCTATGTTGGTATGATGATCAATCCACATTGTTCATGCATGCCCTAGACTCATCACCAAAGCAAAACCCTAACCCCAACCTCCCAGCTTACAACCACCACCTACCTTATGCCCGCAAGAAAGAGATCGATCATCACCAATTGCCCTACCACATCCCTCCTCCTCAACAGCTTCTCCAGCTGCCACACTTGGACGCTCCTTCGGCACCTACCCTAAGCTGCAATTCCATGTCCGGTGGTCTCTGCCTCAATGTCAACCATGTAGCGAGCACCGACAGCTTGCAATCGTTTTTTGGTAGCAGCAACAACAACACCAACATTGGTGAGCAAGCACCGGTTGATCAAGTGACCGATTGGCGTGTCCTTGACAAGTTTGTCGCTTCGCAGCTAAGTCAAGTGGATATTCCTAAGGAAAACAATACTTACACACGTGCACCACCCAACATGCTTCAATTAGGAGGCGATCACACGAGTGATTTAGCTTCAAGAGAGCTGGACAAGGAAGATATAATGCTGGAGAGTGATTCGATGCCACCGTCGGCGACATCTGGTTGCGGGATTGAATTATGGAAGTGATGAAAGTCCATGGTACATAGTGATATGCATAGTACATTGGATATTCAATTTTAGATGAAGAAAAAGGAAGTTGTGACATCCAACTTCTTATACAGTATTATGGTAAAAGCAAAAGACAAGTATATAATCTCTGTTATCCCATTCTAGATATCTGTGACTTGTCCCTAGTAGTACTATAAATTAATGTGCTATGTCAAAATATAGTTAGAAGGGACACGACAGGCTCTTAGTGACACCATAAATATGTTTGGAGGTTTACTTTGTATATGTAGAAGGGGGTCTTCATTGTGTAGTCTGTGATGCAGCAACCGCATGTGAGCTGTGCATAGAATGTATGATTATTTAGTATTAGAATGGACAATGATTGCCTTATTTTCTGTGCTTATAAAACCGAATAAGGTGGCTTTGGTTGAAGGAGTTGATCAAGTGTTCGACCAAGACCCTAACATAATCAACCGGTTATCCATATTTAATCAGTGCAGTAAGTGATTAAGTTATAGAGTTCCACTATGAAGTAAGGATCTGTTTTCCATGGAAATATTCTTGAAATGAGTGTCTTTTATTTATTTTTTTTTTGTTTTTCTCAGTTTATCTTATTAAAATATTATCACGTATAATTAACGGTTGATATTACAAAAAATATAATGATATTATGATAATATCATATATTATTACAAAAATCTAGATAATTTGTTTTATTTCGAAGCAATGTTATATTCACAACCAAAAAATATAATATCCTCTTTCATATAGATAGGCCTTGAAAGGATAAGGAAGTTTGGAATGTTAAGGGGTGTCTAGTATTGAATTCACTCTATGGGATAGTACTCATTTTAGGAATATCCTGTGTCAAGGTCACCAAATGAATATGTCGCTAATCCTGAAAACGGATTATTTAATAATATATTTTGTTCGCTTGAGAAAAGATAAATTCAAAGATATAAATCCAAATATTTTATGTATAATTTCAAAGCTAAAGCCAGCTATCACAATTATATATTTAGTGTGTAAATATTAATAAATTTTGATATATATCATATCTAATAAATATGGATGATAATTGTTTTAGAAATAAAAAGTTGAAAAGAAATGAATAAATTAAAGCAAAACAGTAAAACTACAAAGTAATAGATAGAGAGGGAGAACTTGTACTCCAATGTTCCTTACCGGATGCATTTCACTTTTACAAACTTCTACATCAAACAAAGACGATAGATCTTTTGGTTTGGGGCAAGACGTGACTTCTAGGGAAAGATTTTCTCGGTAAAATGAATATAAACTTCCATCATATGTTTTCATTTTTAGTCGTAGAAGGCACTCCACACCACTACCGCGAGTATTATAATTGTGATGATTGTCCTTAAAGTTTGCCCTGGATGCGGTAGGAAATTAAAGTGTATATTATGATGATGGCGTCCGTAAAGATTGTGTTACTACTTGCCAATGGCTATTCTACGAAATTTTATATATATTTATATATATAATTTGAAGAAGGGAATTTTATTCCCGTTGTAGAATTGGGAGTTCCTAATCTCACCACAGCATATATATATATATATATATATATATATATATATTCAAATGCTGGTCAAGAGTTTTGCGTGTTATTAAAAGGAGAAACAAAAAAGATCATTTCCTCGAAACACAGGTTGGTCCATGCTGCTATAGATGTTATATCTGCTACTACATTTGATTTACAGTAGATAAATGATAGAAAAGAAAAACAAATTTAGAACTCAAGCTTTTATATCTTTTTCATTCAATTTTTAAATGTTTAAAAATTTCTACTTGAGTTATTAACATTTATAAAAGTTATCAAACAAATTCTTCATTAATTATCATTGGCTTTTTCATTAAATATGACATATGAGATTTTCTTATTGGTCTATGAGATAAGTAGAAATTTAGGACTCAAATATTTTTCACATTTTTTATTGGAGTCCTAAATGTTTTTGGCAAAAGTTTTTAAATAACTTCTTCATTATTTTGCGTGTTAACTTTTTCATCAACAATGGTTCACTTTATGATTGGTTCAAATATTTTTATTAAATAATTACTGTAATAAAATAATTAAAAAAATAATAACAAAAATAATAAAAATTAGGAAAATACAAAAAATGGAAAAAAATATAGAGTACTACAAAATTAAATAAAAAATACATATATGCATATATAATATAATAAATGTATATATATGAAGAATTTATTATAATTTCAATAAAACATAAATTTTAAAAATATTAGAAAATTAAAATAAAAAGAGAAAAAAAACCAAGAAAAATAAAAGGAAAAAAAATTTGTTTCAACCATCCAAAGATTACGTGTAGCCAAAAAGGCTAAAAGGAAATAGTGAATTTATATATTAAAATAAGTTGAATCAATCTACCATTGATAGTGAGTAGCTGTCGACCCCTGTAAGAGGGGTCGTGCAACCTCCTAAGGAGGGTAGGTGGCCACCTCTTGAATTACCAAAAAAAAATATATAAAAAAAAAGATGGTGAAATAAAAGTTAAGCCAATTAGTTTCCACTCAGGTTGCACTTCTCAATTGAAAACAATTGAATTTAACTCTATATTTTCTTTAAGTACTTATTTACCTCAAGGGTTGGATGACCATTTATGGTTAATAATGAGTTGATTTGACTCACTTTAATACTTAAGTTGCAACCTTTCATTTCCTTTTAGCTGCCCGACTATCATAAGGTTAGAAGGTAGCTAAAATAATATTTTTTTTTCAACTTTTCTCTCTTTTTTTCCCATTTTTATTTTTAAAATTTTTGGTTTTATTGAAATTATGATAAATATACAAGTATTCTATCTGTATCTATATTTATTGTTTAATTTTTTTATTTTGATATTTCCAAAACTTTTGTTATTTATTGTTTTAATGTATTTTATTATATTAAATATTTAGTGAAAGTACGTTGACCAACCAAAAAGTGCTATATGTCATAGTTAATGGAAAACTAATAAAAACATATAAACGTTAAGGATCCAAATAGAAATTTTGAAATTTTTAGAATTTAAACAATAAATATATAAAAGGTTGAGTCATGTGAACCAATAAGAAATTGTCATTTAATAAAGAAATTAACGACTATTAATAGATAACTCGTTTAAAAACTTTTACAAACATTAAGTTCAAATAGAAAATTTAAAACATGTAGGACACGAGTAGAAAAGATCTAAAAGATTAACTATTAAATTTATACTTTTCCCTAAATGTTGTTATTAAACATGTTACATAATGGAGGATGACGATCTATATACAATTAATCCTTCAACTACTTAGCATGAGTTTAAATATCAATAAACTAAACACATAACGTACTAATACCAACGAATTGTGTTTTCTTTCAAACCACTTAAGTATTCTTGCTATCATGGGAACCTATATACAATTAATCCTTCAACTACTTAGCATGAGTTTAAATATCAATAAACTAGACACGTAACGTATTAATATCAACAAATTGTGTTTTCTTTCCAACCACTTAAGTATTCTCTATCATGGGACCGCTGCTTTAACGATCTCATGTATGTATAGAAACAAGAGTAGCGGCCAAGAGACGTAGGACATGGACAGCAACCCGGTTACATGGAGGCATTGGATCGGAACAAAGTGGAGCTTGCCATTAGGACTTTTTGCAGATATGTGATCAGAAATATAACATTATAATCATGCAATTTTATTGGTTTATCTTTTACCGGTAAAAAAAATCCAGGATAAAGTACCAAACAAGCCAACTGGAGGAGGACATAGGATACATGAAATGGTAGGTACATCAATTTATTGCATAGATATAATTATCTTCATTAGCACAATTACAATCTAGGATTTCTTTTCCTCTTATAATTAACTAAATCAAACCGAACCGCATTTAAAAAGGTTCAATTTAAACACTTAATAAATCGAATTATTTTTAATGTTTTAGGATTTTGAATTGATGATTCAGTTTTCGGTTTGAACCTCTTTTTAAAAGCACCGTTTCTTTTTAATGTTATTAATAATTATTGAAGCTTTTAGTCATATTAATGTCCAAATTAAGTTATATTATGCAAAAATAAACACTACTTAATATTATTCAATGATAATATTACATCTTAAATAAAGTAGAAGCATGTGAGATAACTAGATATAAGAGATAATGGTGAAGGAAAATGTGTAGAGTGTAAAGGTTAAGAATGAAATAAATAATAATGAAATGAAAAAGGTAAATAAACTAAAAGAAATTGCACAATTTTATTTTTTAATGAGAAATGATTCAATTTAGGTTCAAACGGTTTAGTTTGGCTTAACTCTATAAACCAAACCATAAATTTGGATTTTTTCAATTCAAATAGTAAACCGAATTGATGAATAACCCTAAGTATTGCATACTATATTTTACATGCTTAAGAAAGAATATTACCATACTTATACGTCCGCAATACATGTGTCTATAATATAAAAGCCTGAATTTGCAATGCTAAAAGAATCTTTTCCGAGAACATCCATTTTTATAGAGAAACCAAGATATTCCGATAAAGCGGCATCTTAATACCATTTGGCTCTACCTAACGTTCACACAAACATCCCCACTAAAATATGTCATGTGTATTATTACACATTCATGCATGTTTTCTATATATATATATATGTACGTATATTTATTATAATTGACAGTTAAGATTACTATATATTGATATGCTTTTTTTTGCCATAATTTGATTGTATATAATTAATACTATATTTTAATGTGTAATGGTACAATATGACTATATAGGAATATAATTATTATTGTAAATTAATTACTATAATTTGAATTTAAATGATTATTAATGTAACTAATAATTTAAGTGATTATTGTACATTAATATATTGACCGTAGTAGAATATAATTATTATTGTATGTTGATGTACATGCTGTAATAGTTAGTGAGCAGAGGGAAAGAAAGGGTGAGTCAATGGAGAGAGAAAAATACAATGAACTTTTTTTTTCATTAACTAAAAATCATTTGAGGAAAAAAAATGTTATTTGGATAATGGGTATTTTAGGGATGACAGTTTTTTTCTTTAGAAGTTACATAGAGGTGTGTACAGTTTTTTACATTGCTTCACATTAATGTATATTTATTTACCATAGTATATTTATTTACCATAGTATAATCATATAGGAATATAATGTATAGTATTAGATAGTGGACCAAGGGAGAAGAAGGTGCAATTATAGGAGAGAAAGAAATATATATATTGACGACAAGGAGTTGTTTAGTTTGAACAACTTATTTTGGAAGAAGTTACATCGATGAGTGAAGCTAAAAGGAAAATATTCACTTAGCATGGTAGATAATTATTTATATTAATAACCTTAACCTACTGATGAATTATTTCGAATTATTAGGTGTTTAAGAAATGTTTGGTAAAATTAAAAATTGAAAATTCATAAGAATTGATAATTATAATGCCTCAGAACCCAAGATACTACAACTTTACCCCATATTTGTGTTGAACCAATAGGTTATTGTGTGTGATTTTGATGAGAACAAAACCATACAAATTATGTTAAATGAATCATTGATTAAGAACCTCTTTGCAAAGCTTATAAAAACATGGTTAATTTGATAAAGGACTTGAATTATCTTTATTTTGCATGATATCTTTGTAATATAACTTGATTAAAACGAGTTTGAAATTTTTGAAGAAGTTAAAGGGATAAGGACTGCTTATTGTATCTTAGTTTGCGCTATTCAGCTGTTTTGGTATGAACCGTCCAACTGGTAATCCTGGACCGTCCAACTAGTTTCTATAGATTAGTAGCAGGTGATAGATTATGTAGCTAGTTGTCCCTGGACCGTCCGACTAGTTGGTGTAGATTAGTGACAAGTGATAGACTGTACGATTGGTTTTCCTTAGACTGTTTGGCTGATTGCTACATGTAATGGACCGTCCAACTGGTTATCTTTAGATCGTCTAGCTAGATGCTACAGATCAATGGTAAGTGATGGATCGTGCAGCTAGTTGTCCCTAGACCATCCGAGTGGTTGCTATTGGTTAGTAAGCTATGTTGGACCATATAACTGATGACTTAAAAACCATCTAAATGGTGACCCTATTTGAATGAACCGTTCGGCTGGTCCATACATAAGAGTCATTGCAGAGCATTAAATAAAAAGAGACATTGACCAATGGTTAGGTTTCCTTAAGAGGCCATAAATACAAATTGTTAGGTAATTGAAGGATAAGAAATAGAGCTATAAATCTATAATTATTCCTTTTATTCACATGCCATTTGTCTAGTGTACTTAATTTTCCAAATCATTTGTAAAACCTTAATATAGTGCAAAGTGATTTATACTTACAAAAACTTTAAGAGAGTGCACTATACTTGAGATTGAGTTTGTTTTGAGAGTTGTATGTAAAATCAAGATTAAGTGAGTTGTAGGTGTGAAACTTTTATAATCAAGTTTAAGTACGTATAACTCTTAAAGTTTGGATTAAAAAATTAAGAAAGTAGTGTAAAATCATCGGTTGGAGGTATTGTGTGTTCGTAGAGAGTAGGTGACAATCTGAACTCCACGTTAAATCCGAACTTGATTTTCTCTATCCCTATCTCTTTTATTTTCCTCACTTATTTTTTTTTTATCACTATCTTGATTATATTCTTTGTTGCTTTATTGTTTTAATATTGCATTCATTTAATTGCCTAAATAAAGAAATTGATATTAAATTAAAATTTGGGCATTGAACTCAATTCACCTCCTCTCTTAAGTTGCTAGTATAGTTTTTCAGTTTGCTTTAGAGACAAATGCACTAAAGTATACAAGGATCCATGTACTATCTATAATCTACAATTTATTATAAAACTTGCCAACTCGCAAATAATTACCTCAAACTTAAAACTGGAGATGAATGTCAACCACTCAATCTTTATAACCAAGTATAATGACATAACTATCATAACTCCAAGAACCTAAAATACAAAAGAATACTAAACTTATAAACTGGAGTCTCATAACTCTAACAACCGTCAAACTAATAATAACCATCATAAGAGACTCCAAAATAACACAAGTCCTAAGAAATATTCACTCCCAAAGCTAAACTATAATGTCCTAGTTTCATCATCCTAATAATAGTAATTCCCTCCCCATCGTAATACAAGTAATCACAATTGGAATCCTTAGCATAAATCTCATCGCATACCTCACAATCTGAACCTGTAGTTGAAAAACAACAATCCCCATAAGGTAAGCTAATACCTAGTATAGGATATTACAAACATGCGTGTGAACACAAGCAACCAGTCAAGCACACACACAAATACTATCACAAATGCAACAAATAACTATTTTAATTGTATCATTTAAGCTCATAAGCAACACAATGTCAACATCTTAAGACTTAGGATTACTTAAGACCCCTAATACATAATATATAAGTACTACACGGGCTATTGGTATTGGATACTTCCCAACATTTAAGTACTTAAACTATCCTAAATTTATTTAGATCCTTTCAATGCGAGACTCCACCAAGGATAATGTCGTACAAAGATTGCCAGGTGCCTCATCGACATCACTGGACTGGACCAATGGATAGTTGAAACCAAACATCTCCAATCGTTATTAAACCCTTCAAACAACCTAAAACAAAAAATCATAACTCAAATTTATCCAAATCTCAACTTCATTAAATGAGAACAAGAATAGATCTTTGAATGAATTAGGGTTCTAAGCATAGTTATCAAAATCATGAGTCTATTCATATGTTTCTATAAGTTTACAATTCTATAAGTTTTTTTCAAGTTGAATCAAATACAAAATCTTTTTTTTTTTTAATAAACTCATGGTAGAATCGTGATTTTAGGTATACGAGTTTACGATTATATTAGTTCTATGCGACTTTATATGATTCTACACGATTTTACTTAATTTGAATGTAATGAACTATTAAAACTAAGAAAAAGAACTACGCTTCTATGATTTAAAGCAAGCAAATCAAAACTATAAGTGAATGATACTATATTTGCTTCTTTAACTTATGTTAATTACATTACTAGTTTCACTATTTAAAATCTACTACCAAAGATGAATAAATAATTAAAGAAGAAAATATATTTAATTTACCAAATGATAATTTGTTGAGTATTCTATTAGGAGTAAGAGATAAGAAAAATGATGAAAATAATATTATATAGAAGGTTAGTGTACTTATAGATATTAAGAGTCATGACTTATAAGAGTAGGAATGAAGATAATTAAGAGATTCATGACATTAGTACTATTAAAGATGAAGTGTAAACCAATGCTTTAAGGACTTAGAATATAAAGAGGTGGATACTATTGGCAGTAGTATCAATAGCGGTTAGTAATGACAACAGCAATGATAATAATAATGATAGTTATTCACTTTTCTGACATATAATTTGCATCAAGGTTATTGTAACTTAATGGTATTGCTATTGATTTCTTATTGGAATAAACTAAGGTTCGAATTCCCCCTTCTCCATTATTGGCAATATATATATATATATATATGATTTATAATTAGTCTTGTAGTAATTTTATTGATGATAAGACATTTAATTATTTTTTTTTTTTAGTTTAGTATTTTATCATAATAATTTATGTTATAATGTAATTTATATGAACACTAATATTTATATTTTAGTTTTATACATGGCATAATAATTTTTTTTAATTGTTTGTACTATAACTTATATTATGACTAAAGTCTATATTGAATTTATTTATGTACATCATATATTTCAATGTTCTTATGAATTTATAAATATATTTATAGTTTTTAAAAGCTGATTTATGTAAGATGTAGAAACATTAGAAACTTATGTTTCTACGTTTCGGTTTTAAGTTTCGATTCTACGAAACCCTTAGCGATTTTACATAGAATCATAAGTTTAACAACCTTAGTTCTAAGACATCTTACTTGTCGTTTCTTGAAGCGATAACACTCCAACCAATGATTCTCGTGCATCTTCTCTATAAATATATGATTTTCTTGAGTTTCTTTTACTTAGACAAGAGAAGAACGAATGTTTTTAAAGAACAAGTGGTGACTTACCTAGGTTTCATCATCCTTTTGTGAAAACTTGCATTTTGTTTCAATTTTTACTCCTTAAATCTAAACCAACAGATGTTCTTGAAGGTTTTTCATTAAGCTTTCTAGTATGGCATACAAAGAAACCGTATTCTTTAGTTGTGAGGGGGTGAAGAAAATAACAAAGAAACCATATTCTTTAGTTGTGAGTAAGGGAAGAAAATCACGTAAGGGGAAAGAATAGGATTTTGAATCTTCCATAGATAGTTTTGCCCCCAACACTTAATATCTATTATATGCCATACCAAGTATAAAAATAATAATTTTTTTATTTTCTTTACTTCCTTTATTGATTTAATTAATTGACTTGGGTTTTACATGGACAGTCAACATCATGTTCTAATATTATAAAAGATTAATGTGTATTTCCTATACATTACACATTAAAATCTATTTATAATACTTTGACCAAAGATTTATGGTATTTACTATAACATGACCATATAGAATTAGTAATGCATATTGATGTGAGTTCAACTAAATAAATATATAATTACTGTTGTATATTCATATATATTGATTATAGTTTGATAATATAAGGTCATGAATGTACAATAGTAATAATAGTCATTGTTATTATATATTAATGTATATTTACTATAATTTGACCACATAGGAAAATAATTGTTAGTAATAGATGGTGAATAGAGGAAGAGGAAGGATAGTGATAGGAGAGAGAAAAACATAGAAAGTTAAATTTGATCTTGTTTACAATCACTTGAAATTGCTTAAATAAAGAACATTTTAATGAAAATGACTTCTTCTTTTTTTTAAATAATAGTTACTAGATGTGTGAAATCAAAAGATAAACATTTACTTAATATAATAAATAAATAGTTCTATACACTAGTATAACTTGACTTATTGATAATATGTTAAGAATTATTATGCATTCAAATGTTGTTTGGTAAAATTAAAAAAAATAAAAATTCATAAGAATATATGAGAGCCAAAAGTCAGTTTTCTCACTTTATTATTATAGACATATTATATTTTGGTTAAGTATAATTGAAATTGAATTCCATAAACTTAAAAATAAGATCAATCGATTTAACATAATTATTCATAAGTTATAAATTTATATATATTTATCCCAATTTTATGTCCCATTTATGTGTGTATTTTTAATCTTTTGATAGAAAAATAATTCATGTGCAAATATTACATTAAAAAAAAAATCTAAGTCCATAATTTCATAAAAATTCACAACCCACATTGAAAGTCCCAGCCATAGGCTCAGTCTATAGCAACTGAAAATCGATGTGCAGCCCATGTGTTCAGTTATGATTAAATAATGCTCAGCGCACGAACCCCAAGCTTCATGTCCCAGGGACCACGATGAAGCACCAAGCCTGAAACAAGTCCGATGAGATGAAACATGCAACCACAGATCCATAAACTATGGGCAACCGATGTTGGAGAAATCAAAGCCAGCCCATTTGCAATTCACGTGTCAGATAAGAAAGGAAGATAGGTTCTAGTTTTCTTTCTTTTTATATCTTTATAATTAAATGGGTCCACACCGGCTATAAATGGAGGAGCCAATTCGTGCAACGGTTAGAGGTTAGAGATTTGTGAATTTCTTGACTAGAATAAGATCTATCTACTCTTTCTCTTAATTTTGTTTATGGATTTCTTTATTCCTCTTAGAGTTCATATGCTTTATTTAATCATAAATTAATTTTTTTTTCTTTTAATATTGGGTTGATGGATTTATGATATTTTTATATTAAATATCTAATTATGGCATATTCTTAACAAGTCATCAAGTATGTATTTCACATCAATTGAAATTCATATTAGATTGAAGTAAAATCTAGAAAGAGTAACTTGATTCAATCGATTCTCTAACAAAATTAAATTCAAATTTTAGGCAAGACATAAGGAAGTATGCATTGTTATTAGGATAGGGTTTATAACATTAAACATTTAGTTAACTAAATAATCTTTTTTTAGGAATTGAAAGATTAGTTAATTGATTAAGGTAATTTATGCTTTGGGAGGAGGTGATTACTCCTCTTCAATACTTTGATAACTTGGAAGGGAAATCAAAGAAAATAATATAAACCAGTTAAGAATTTAATAATTAAGTGTGATATATTTAATATCATGATTATTAGCATCATATCCAAATATCCGAAAATGGTTCATTGAATTTATACTATTAGGTTCTAGTACTCCCTAATTTAAATTAATTAAGAGTACTATTAGATTTTATAATTTAGTAATTTTGATTTATTTAGATATAATTAAGACCAATATAACTCAGAGGTAGTCTCAATTTTTATGCTCAACTTGATCTTACTAGTTTACTATTACATAAGACCTAATGCACTTACAAGTATTATATATACTTTTATTTTTTTTAGTATGCAATGTATCAATCATTTTAATGAAGAGAAAGATATTCATATAAATGATGAAAAAAAAAATGTGAAATTAGATCAATAGAAAAATTTAGTCATGCTAAATTGCGTTAATACCAAAAGAATTCCGGACAAAGAATTATATAAAAGTAATTTTAAATAGTTCTCTCTTTTTTCCCCTCTAATTGTAATATATAACAAATGCTACTATTAATTATCTAGTTTTTCCTTCTAATAAGACTGTTGTGTTAGAGAGAAACATGAACAAATATCTCAATACTTAAATTGCATTTTAAAGAAAATATTTCCCTTTTATTAGGAAGTATCTTACATTTATATTTTCTTATACATTACATCTTTTCCCAACTTGAGGCAAGAAAAAAAAAAGAAAAGAAAAAAGTAATAAAATGTTGTTTTAAATGTTTAGAAGAATGCTTTTAATACTTTGATAATATATGATGGTGATTGGTGATAATTTAAAAAGCTAGTTCACTAATTACGGTTGTCAAAATCGCGATTTTACTATTTATTTAAACCTCTAGAATCAATAAAATCGTACAGAATTATGTAAAACCGATAAAGTCATAAACTTATAAAATCGTAAATCAAAATTCATAATTTACTAAAAGTTTGTATTTTAACGGTACTATATCCATTTTAACTAAAAATAATAATATAAAATTATAAACCTGTAGAATTGTATATTTGACTCAGAATTTTGACAACTATGTCACCAATAAATTTTGCAATCTCATTGAAAAATCAAAATAACATCCATAATAAATACAAAAAAATGTATTAGTTAAAAAATATAAAAATATAATAATTGTGTCTTATAATTGTCACATCTCAAAATAGTAGAGTAGTAACAGTCTTACTATGCAAACCATTCTTAAATAAAAGCTGACCTTACAGCCACTATCTTAAACTTGATCTACACAAGGAATCCGCGATTAACCTACTTTCAAGTAAATAGTTCATAAATTAAATAAATTATTTACTTAAGAATGTATGAATATATATATATATATATATACACACTAGGATTCAAGTATTATAAATAATGTTTGTAGGGTTTCATTATCCTATACTTCCTAAATAATACATTATTTGAAAATTAAATATTCTAAATAAAACTAAGACCTTAAAAATCTATTTGTTCTTCAAATATCTTTCCTCACTCCCCAAGATCCAACAATTGCTAGTTTTAAGATAAATGTAAGCCGCTTGTTAGTTAACACCTACAACAACGTCTATAGAAATATAAGTAACCATAACTCAATAAGTTGGGACGGAAACTTAAAATTATACAGCAAACAAAAATAAATTTATCAACTAAATTATTAGATGCAATGCATGTTCAAGTAAATGCCATTGCATGACGTTATTCGAAAATGTACAAGGTATGAGGGAAGAATAGAGAATATTTGAATATATATATATAGGGTTTTTGGGTATGTGGGTAGGGATATATATCCTTTAAAATGATTTGCTGTTATCCCTTTTTTTTAATTTATTATTTTGTTTAGGTCTTTACAAATTGTTGATTGGCTAAACAAATGAAATATTGATATTGATATTTGCCAATTAAATTTAGCTAAAAGTTTAGCACTTATCTCACTTTTTGATAATGTATTGTTGCACAGGGTTAGATGAGAGAAGAATGAAGTAGCCGATGTCCTGGCGAAGCATGGATTATGAATTGGAGCTAATGCCACCTTTATTAATACTTTACCTATGTTTTTAGTTGATGTTGTTTTAAAGGATTATGTGAAATATAATGGGATAGTAGATATAAACTTGGAGAGACTAGATGACTTGATTTTATATGGAGTTGTTTAGCTTAATTAGTTTAGTTTGTTCTCTTCTTCTTCTTTTTTTTTCAGTTACTAATGATATGTGTATTTTTTAAAAAAAATAATTGGAGAAAGAATGTTAAGAAAGAAAAAAGACTATTAAAAAAAAAAGATTATGGTGAAATAGGAAGATGATGATTATATGTAAACATACTTATTAAGAATCTCTATTATTTAAACATAAAGGACATCCAACATCTTCATTTCAATATATTTAACAAATTGAAATTCCAAATACAAATGCACATCGCACTTTTTTTTTTCCAACACATATTGCATTTAATTTAAAGTATTATATGGAGAGAGAAAAAAAAAAGGAGAAAAAACAGATGATCTTTTTAATAGGGTATTTACCACCATGACTTTATAAATAAATACCACAACTCCTGTAATACACTTAATCATAGGATATCATAATCTCTTCTCCTTAAACATGCAATATCATTGTTGTAAGACCTTACAATTGGGTCCGATTCTTCCCTCTTTTCAATATATGATTTGATCCATCCACTACCTATAGTTTATCTTAGAAGCATGGCATGAGTCATCATCCCAATGATACTTCCTACTCTCTTCAAATCCCTTTTGTAAACAGAAGTCAGACCTGAATCATTCACCTACTGATAGGGGATTGGTAATCTTCATTATAAAATTGTAAACTTTGAAGAAGGATATAGCATATAACTTTGAACATCAAGGGTTAAGTAAATTCAGTTATAGTAATGAATTCCTAAACAAAAAAATGAAAACCAAGGATCATGTAAACTCACTTACCATATAGAAATCCTAAACAAAAAATGAAAACCAAGATTTTCTGAAGTCAACAATAAAATATTGAAAATGAATGAAATGACAAAGGTAATATTAATTGAATGATACCGAAAATCAAATAAAGAATTAATTCAAAGTCTAGAATATTGAGCTAGAAAATGATAAAGTATGGATGCTAAATATTATGAAGAAAACTTAAATATCATTTAAGAAAATATAAGCAAAGTATTACTTAAAGAGATGAAAGAATCTCAATTACATTGTTAGGAAAGGGTGCATACTTCAATGAATATGGACCATAATATTCCTTATATCATCAAAACAATTTATAATTCACCATAATTTCTCAATCAAAACATATAGAATATAACATGAAGAGAATAAAAGGCATGATATTAACAATTTGAAATTTTAATTCATAATAAACTATTGCAAATTAGATTTGTCAAATGTTACGAATCATCCTCTAAATTTTAATAAATTGGCAATATAAAAAAAATTTCTTTTTAGTTAAAAAAATCATATTATGGTCAGAGTTTATAAGGTCTTGAAATACAGTTTGATAAGTTCATTGGTATTTCCGCATTAAAACCAAAGTTTAGGAGGTTATTTTCAATTTATAAGGGTTATTTACCCATTTATTAAAATTTAAAGAGATAATTTGTAATATTTAAAAGTTTAGAGTGTTAATTAGTACCTAAAATAAAGTTTATGATTTTATTTGCAGTTTTTAAAAAAAAAAAATTAATTAGAACATACATCGAAAATGTGCTGGAAGGGGGTAAACCAACTAAGGGTCATGAGTTTGGTTCTTTTACATAAGCTTTTAGACGGTCTTCCTTCTTAGCAATAAAAGTCAAATATATCTAATTTAATCAAAAGATCGATTATACATTTAGAATTAGAAGTGTTAGAATAAAGAAACTCTTAAAACTTTGAAATATCATGTAATTAATTTAAGAATTATTATGCAGTATTAATTCTGCATATCTTAATAACTTAAAATTTTATTACTTTAAGTGTTTGAATTATGATGCCTCAAACCAAAAATAGTAAATAATCAATCCAACAAATAGTAATGGGTTCATTTAAATCATTTAGCTTAAAAGTTGCAACCATATGTTAATAAAGCATTTACTATCATAGCCTTATAAACTAGTACCACAACTTTCATAATCCTTGTAAGACACTTAATTATAGAGTATCGTAATATTTTCTCTTTAAACAAGCAATATCCTTGTTGTGAAACCTTACAATTGGAAGGATAGCAGGAGTTACCATCCCAATGATACTTCTAGCTCTCTTCAAACCTCTTTTATAAACCGGAGTCAAACCCAAATTATCTACCTACGGGTAGGAGGTCAGCTTTAATATTATTTGTAATGTCTCAAACTAAAAGTAATGAATAACTAAGCCAATAAATACTAATTGATTAATTTAATCATTTGATTCAAAAATTGTAATCATGTATTGACAAAGTAATCACCACTATGCCTTTATAAACTAGTTACACAACCTCTCATAACTCATATAAAACATTAACCATGAGGTATCATAGGATTTTGATAATACCCCTTCAATTTGACATTGATCTATCTTTTTTTCTTTTTTCTCTTTTTTTTCCTTATTGAGTTGCTGTTAAGATAAGTGTTATAGAAGTATATAATATAAAACAAACCTTTCAAAAAATTGCCAACACTTTTGGCTAAGGGGAAAGAAAAAGTAATGTAATGGGCAAAAAAATAAAGCTTTAAAGTCTTAGTACATACAAAAGTGGCTCTTAGCAAGGCTAGTAATAACCGATATAATATGATAATACTAATATAAACATGACATAATTAGATCCACAATTATAAAGAGACAACACAAGATATGCAAAAAACACAATTATGACATAAATAAATACAATTACATGGCAACTTAATTACTTATGATCATGATTGTAAAAATCACAATTTTATTGTTTATTTAATTGCATAGAATCAATAAGATCGTATAAAATTTATAAAATCATAAATTTGTAAAATCTTATAGAAAAATTTATAATTTTATTAAAAGTTTTAACATAAATAATTTTGAATTTATTTTAACTGAGAAAAATATTATAAAATGATAAACTCATAGAATCGTATTTTTGACTTACTTTTGATAATTATGCTTATGATTTCTAACCAATTTTAGATACTTTTAGTATTGACACGAATTTGATGTAAACTAGAAATGCAAACTCAATATAGGTCTTATATGAAATCTTAACCTTCTCATATTTAAAAAGATACCGATGAGACTTGCACTCTACTCATCTAAAAATAAAAGAGCATACAATTATTTAAAGTGTCATGTCTATCAGAAGGAAAGTTTGTCATATTATTTTAAATCAAAAAATATGAAATCTAATAAGTTAATTTCGCTTAATAACAAAGTTGACATAAAGCCTTAATGTCAGAAAAATTTCAAGCTAAATTAGATGTCGCACTCAAACATATGTAACATCACAAAAATTTTAAAACTGAGATGAGACAACATCAGGTCCGCTAAGATTAAAAAAAAAAAAAAGGTACAATGGGACATGATTAGAATGGTATTGTCCAATAAGAAAGGATGCATGAATGCAGAATTCATTTTCTATATCTTAAGTGATGCAGTGACATTATTTCTAGCTACATTGTTGTATAGATATGGTCTTATTGCTCCGTAAATCGTCTGCGTTAGATACATCCACGACATGATTACCGTTTTCCCATGCCTTGAGAAAAGCTCTCAACAATGGAATGATCAACCTGTGAGAAACACACTAAATTCAGTAGTGCACCCAATATTTAGTTTTAATGAAATGAGCCATGCATAGGAAAGGCAAAACCATATTATACATATATTTATACATTCTCCATTTTTTTTTTTTCAAATTAAAGGAAAATTAGGGGAAGGATGTCCATGATTTTTATTCTATTTAAATTGATGTAATTAATCTTCGTTTTACACGAATGAATTTGTATTTCTAATTGATTTCATCTGTATTAAGAAAATTCATGATTTGAAGATGATACCAAAACAAAACTAAAACGGTAGAAGATGATGAAACAAATAAATGCATAATGAATCATAAATTTACCAATGACCTTATTGTAAATATCTTGTCATTCCAATACATCAACCGGCACTCAGTATACCATTTTGAAAACTTCATTAACCAAAGATGACTTTCATGAAATGAATAAGGTAATACATAATAAAAGTGATAAGTGATCTCAACCCATGTATCATGCTTGAAGAATCACAAAAAGAATTTTTTTTTCTTTTTTTCTTGAAATGTACGAGTATCAACTGCATTCTATATTACAAATCTAATCATGGTACAAATGATGCGGTGGCTGTACGAGGTGTTACATTTCAAACACATATCAAAGCCACAGCATCTGATAATGCTCAATTACGTACCCGCTGGCCTTCCATTTTACTTGCTAGCTAACTTTTAAAGTAGAAGTAGCATTGCATTGCCAAGCAAGTAAGCAGAAAAGCTGAAAAACGATGCAAAGCTTGATTCATTAGAACAGTAATGTGTAAAGAAACTGTCATTAGTTGATTTACAGAGGTAGAAGTACATTAGTGTCAACTTCAACATCGATTCATCTATAAGAACTAAAAGACAAAAGGGTCCTAGATCGGTCCTAATCCCTGCCTCTTAGTATTGTTTATCCAATTCGAGAATTGCTTCAAGTGCCTCATATTAAGTGATGTCTATTTCAAATCCCACACTTATATGAAGCTGCTAGCAACAACAAAAGTGATGAATATAAATTGTTGTTCAAGTAGGATATGTAGCGATTAATCAGCAGAAAGCAAGAGATAACTCTTAGTATTAATTCATTGATGATAGTCGGCTCCGGGATTAAATATTAATACTAAAATCGCAAAACTAATTATCCTCACTTGCGGGATTCAAATCCAATGATTAATGCCCATGCCAGTAACCTTGATTATGTTAAATTGGTTATTTTTTTAAGATAAATGCAAACCCGAATGCATTGATATGAGAGCCAATAATAAAAGGGTCCTATAAAGCCAATTGCAGGTTCTCTAAATTGATCGGTCTTAATGCCATGTGGTAGTATGGTGACCAGGCTAGCCGGGTACCAGATGTAATCGCGTATAATAGTGGGTAAGAAAAATTAGCCGGGTAAGAGAGGTTTTGGACTTGGACTAAGGCATCGGTGTGCCCTGTGTAGAGCACGCGATTTTGGCCATTTAGAAGGAGTGTCGTCGAACTGATCCATACCCCATTTATATTGAACCAACAGTCCCAAGTCCATAGCTAAGGGAAGATAGAGGCCATAATGAGGTCAGGTGATACAGCATGGCCCAATGTGATGTTCGCCATATGGCTGAATCCGGATGGTATTGGTAAAATAAATGGTATCATCCCATATGGAATAGTGGACCTGAATGGTATATAATTCCTTTCACAAATCAAAAGAACAATCCATTACATCGGTATATCTATCATATCAAATTAGTCAATATCTTAAGAAAACGAGTGATATTGATTCGTCTAAACATATGTTCAGGATTATGCTTATGTTTTCATGATATGAACTATTGTTTAATTGTGATTAATAGCATACAAGAACCAATATAATAGTGATGCATGGAAATTCTTTTAATTCATGACTCATGATAATTGTTGTTGTTGTTTAGATACTTGTATTTTGCTAGTACTCCTACAGTTTGACATTGATCCTATGGGTTTTACTTCTGTTGAGTTATTGTTATGATAAATGGTATAGAAATATATACAAAACAAGATTTCAACTAATTGGCCAAAACTCAAGCTTTAAAGCAACAGTGTACAAAGAAGTGAAAGCGTGACCTTGATATTACGAACCCAACTCATACTGTACCTATCCAAAAACAAAAGAATTTACAATTATTTAATGTTAGTACCCTTTATAAAAATATTTGTTATTATATTTTAAACCATATTTTGAATGATATGAAGTCCGGTAAATTGATTTTGGCATAATAACAGCATAACATGAAACCTTAATTTAAAAAATTGTCAAACTAATTTGATTTATTACTCAGAGATACACGAACTTATAAAAATGTTTAAATGAGATGATACAACATTAAGTTGTCCCCAAGATCTTCCCCCCCCCCCCCCAAAAAAAAAAAGAAAAAATTGCATTGGAATATGACTCAGAATGGTAATTGTTGTTTTTAATTACATCTCCTCCAATGGGAAAGGATGGATGAATGCAGAATTCATTTGCCATATCTTGAGCGATGCGGTCACATTAATTCCAGTTGCATTATTGAACAAGGATAATCTTGCTGCTCCATAGATTGCCTCTGTTGGATATACTCGCGATGTGATTACCGTTCTCCCACCTTGAGCAAAGCTCTCAACAATGGAATGATCAACCTGTAAGAAAACACTCATGATTTGAGGCAATGCATTGCTTACATCTGAATTTAGTGGGATGACCAAGATTTACTTTGAGGGGAATGGGCCATGCATAGGAGAGGCAAAAGCCACCACAAAACCGTACAATACATATGTCCATACGTTTATAGAAAAATTGACGATTTGAAGATGATACCAAAACAAAGGCAGTAAAAGATGATGAAACGATTAAGTGCAAAACGAGTCATCAACTTACCAATAGCCTCATTGTAAATTTCTCATCATCCAGCACAGCAACTGGCCCTCCATACACCCTTTTGAAAACTTCATTGGCCAAGGATGACCTGTAGCAATTAAATAAGGCAATACATAGTAAAAGTGATAAGCACTCCCAGTGCATGTAATATGTTTCAAGTAGCACAAAATGAACATTAACAACTATTCTTAGAAAATATGAGATATCAGTTGCCATTCTATACAGCAAATTTAATCATGATATAAATGATGTGGGTTATATTCAATGTGAGAAGCTCTTACTTTTCAAATATAGTATCAGAGCTAAGTTTCTTAACTTCTCATATTACTTAATTACATACCCATTGACCATCCATTTTACAAGTTAGCTATTTAATAGACGTTGCATAGCTAAACCAATTAAGTAAAAGAGCTAAGAAATGATGCAAACCTTGATTCATCAGTACAAAAATGTGTGAAGAAGCTTCCATTAGTTAATTTGTAGAGGCGGAAGTAAATTGCTGTCAACTCTGACAATGATTCATCCGCAAGTACTAAAAGACCAAAAGGTCCTAGGCTAGTCCTATTTTCTGCTTCCCGACATTGTTTATCCAATTCAGGAACTGCTTCAAGTGCCTCTAATGATGCGGTATCTATTTCAAATTCTGCACTTATATCAAGCTGCCAACAAATAACTCTTTAACATTAATTCGTTGATAGTAGTCCGCCTTCAAGGTCAAATATTAATCGTAAAATCGAGAAACTAATTATTCTTTCTTGTGGAACTTTGAATATGTTGATTAATGCCTATGCCATTGAAAAAGGATCATGTTAAAAGCATTTTACCTGTGTGGCCATGCCAATATCAATAGACACAACCGATCCTGCTTCGACCGTAACATCTTCAAGTTCTGTGCTATTCAATCTTAGGCTCTCTAGCTCTTCAACAGGCCATTGAATAATATTTCCTTGGGTTTTGTTATCATATACGACTGTCCTTGGAATTGTCTGTAGTAAAACACAAACAATAAGATCATTTGTTACACAAACTAATAGCGTAGCTATCTCTAGAAGTCTATCAAGTAATAAAATGAAAGTAAATAAAGACTACAAGTAAATAGATTATATTAAAATTGGCATTTGATTTGTTTCATGACTATTTTACCTGAACCGATGCCCATCCCTTAGCAAGATCATCATATTCAGAGTCAGTTTCATTAATCCAACCCCACAATATTCTCCTTTCCTTGTTTTGGTCATAAAATGTCTTAGAAGCATAATACCTTCCATAATCCACCTGTAACCCAATCCCTACGTCCAATTCCGGGTCATCGGGTGTCCACGTAAGACTAACCGGGTCATACGTCCCTATTGCATAATAATCCTTCTTCAAGTCATCCAAGCTAGCCTTAAGCACGTGCTTGACACCTGCCCCAATTACTGACGTGTCCAACCCCTTTGTTCCGTTGACCAAAACTGGATAAAAGTCAACGCACTCCCACATACCTGTACCATTCACCGCGTGCAAAACATGGTCCACCAATTCGTATGTCGTGAAATTGGTTGTTTCGTAAATAAATGCAAACCCAGTTGTATTTACCTTAGAACCAATTATAACAAGCCATGTGCCATTGGGTCCCATAAAACCAGTTGCGGGGTCTCTGAATTCGTCAGTCTCGATTCCTGGTGGCGGTACGATGACCGGGTTAGCCGGGTACTTGATCCAATCAAGCAATAACGGATCGGATAAATTGGCCGGGTAAGCAAGGTTTTGAACTTGGACTGAGGCAATGGTGTCCCCTGTATAGAGCATACGAATTTGGCCGTCTGGGAGGAGTGTGGCCGAACCGGTCCATACCCCATTAATATCAAACCAGTGGTCTGGGACCATGGCTAAGGGAAGATAGAGCCAATGGATAAGGTCACGTGATACGGCATGGCCCCACGTGATATTACCCCATATGGCTGAATCTGGATTGTATTGGTAAAATAAATGATACCATCCCATATGGAATAGCGGACCTGCATCATAGATAATTCATTTACCAAAGGTTAGACTTGGAGGAAAAAATCACATGTTTCATTTCATAAATCAGAAGACCAACTGATTTATCTATCCATCATATTAAGTTAGCCAGTATCTTAAGAGAATGACTTATGCTTATTAGTCCTAAAATCGTTCAAAATTATGCTTTCCATTAGTATGTTTTCATAACATGAAAAGTGATATACAGGAACTAACATTACTATGATGTTTGGCAGTTCCTATTCATGGCTCGCGACTCTTTTTCAAAACAATTTATACATACTATATCTTTTTTCATTTATGCTTTCTTCCCAGCACTCTACATAACTTATGATAATTAATGAATCTATTTTTTCTCTCTTGTACGCTAGTCAATGTAGATTATTATGAAAACGTTCTCCCGACAAGGGTTTCCTCCCTTGAAGAAATATTTTCTCCTAAAATAAATAATTCTACTTTGAGTGTGTGCGTTACATTTTGAAATAAGAATGTGTTGGTCTTTGCAGAAAATAAATTTTAGAATTTTTTGAATATTTATTGCAATTGATAAATATTGTTATGTACGGATTCCAATGGCCAGTACGAATAATGGATGATGAAAGAAGACGGCGTGGCTGATTACTAATCGTGGTGGTTGCCGATGGAAAACAATTTCCGCTTTTCATAAAATGAAAAGGATTCATATTTTGTGTTATGATTAATCTCTAACACTTACTCACCCAATCACAACCTTCATCTTCTACAATGTTCACCGTCACAGTTCACTAGTAACCGCAAGATTAATCCAATAATATTTGATAATTTTAAGATTTTAACTGTAACAAATTCTAAGAAAAGTTTGAAAAGCGTTCCCCATGAAATAAACATCTAAATATCTTAGAATCCAAATGTCAAAGATTGCAAGAAATATTAAATTGTTATTTCTTCGTATAAACAATTACGTACATGATGTGCAACATGCTCTAGGTGGACTTTCCGTGGTATACTTTCTCGTGCTGAATTCTAGGTGAGGAAGCTATCTACATGTGAATTACATAAAGTTAGCAAAGTTTGTGGATTTTAATAATCTGAATTGACATGGACATAGACTGAGGATGCATGACTATGACCATGAAAAAATATCTAATTCAACTAATACGTTACGTCGATCAATTAGTAATATATAAATATCAATAGTATTTAAATATATAATAATAAAAATATATATATATTTTTTAAATATCATTTATGTTAAAAAAATTTATTAGTATTTATTTTATACTTAGTAATTCATATAATATATTAATATTATTGAAACTTTTCTTTCGATTATGTGAAACGTATTTAACAGGGAAACTAATGAAATTGAGAGGTGACTTGGGGATAGTCCCCATAGGGTAAAATAGAAGTTTACATGTGAATCCCTTAAAATAATGCCGGGTTCAATTAGCACAAGAAAGGATCGAAAAGGAGAAAAAGCTTGAACTACGAAACAACCAGCTTTGGACAATTGGATGGTGTGTGTGTGAGAAGTGCCAACCACAAGTCAAAGAATTCTGGGCGTTGTTCTTCGTACCACGACGGAAAACTTATGGCCTCAAACATAGGGACGGGGACCATTTTATTTGAAAAAAAGCGGAAAATCCAATCCGTCCCATCTCTTGGAAAGAACAGTGATTCTATCAACTAAGTAGAAATTTGCCGACATGTAATAGAAATTGCTTAACCCAGTAATGTATCTTATAGAGGATTTTAGTATTTTAGTTTTGAGTTTGTCAATACTTGCCTTGTTATAGCAATACTTTACAAGATAGGCAAATTTTCTTTTCCTTTTCTTTTCCCCCCAAAATATCTTAAGTTTATCGAACGTAAAATAGTGTATATCAGAAAATGTTACACCACCAAGTGAATATGTATATAATATATATGTGTGTGTATACGTACGTGTCGAAGTCCCTTTTTACCTTGTGTAAGACCCACCTAAATGTCAAAGAGGATATGATAGGCTGCTAAAATGAATTGGTAGATCAACCATGTGTACTTCAACCTATCCAAATGGTTAGGTAAGAGATTTAAACCCTTTACATCAACTAAGTAAAGTAATTAATATGTATGTATATTATTTATTTATTGGGTTATGACATGTCCCTTAAAATGATGCATGATATTAAAATATTTAGATCCTTCAAAAGAATAATCGATAAAAACCATTATGCATTGTCCTTTTGCCTATTCTTTGCAACTGTTAGTTACTCTAAGTAACATGTTAATCCTAATAGAACATATCACACAAAGACGTAAGTAATGTAAAATTAATGTTTTCAAACCACTTTAAGTGGTTAATCCGAACATATGAGAAAATTAAAGATTAAAAAGAATGAAATTGAATTTAATCACTGTTCAATCAAAATTAGATCAGAATTAGATCGAATCAATGTTCTAGTTGACTACATCAAATTAGATTAAATCATAGGATTCAATGCAAATTTGATAACACTATATAAATAAATAGTAATGAAAATAGTATAGAAGCGTCCTATAAAGTTTTGTAAACAAACATTTTACTGGCCAAAATAAAATATGACCCATTCAATGTGTTGTGTAAACTTATCATGACAAGTTGGACAATTGAGCACTTGTGATCGGTCCAGTACTGTGAGTCTTATAAAAGGCATTGCTAGCAAACCCTTTTTTCCCATTCAATCATATCCAGTCTATTGAGTCACCAATAATTTCCACAACTACCTGACAACCCTAGAACTATCCACCCATATCTATGTTGCATAATGGCCACAGGCACAGCTCCATCCTAATAAGCATCAACTGGGTGGCCCTACAGTCTTAAGCAGCAACCCTTGATTTTTTCCGATTCATTTGGATGCATGCAATGCAAATTATAGAGCCACTGGCTTATTAAAGGGACCTTCCTTTTTGGGTAAGAAAATACTTAGGTAGACTCAATTTTATGTTTTAGATCTACCAAAATTTTTCATTTGTTGAGATTTCTAGAGTATATTATATATTTGTTGTCTTTTCAAGCTAGCTTAGAAGACTATTAAATCAAAAATAAGATTTAGTAGATATTATACGTAATTAAGGGGTGGGTAGCAATGACTATTCCAAATGTTGGGAAATCTTCTATAGGCAGCTATGAAAACTCCCGCATGTAACTTTTTGTTTTTTTTTTTTGTTAGTAGCTCACCATTAAGCAATTCTAGTGGCATGTGGTTTCTATTAAAACCTTCCTTGATTAAACAAATAAACTAATAATTACGACGTTTACCTTAGTTGATATGAACATAACACAAAATAAAAAGAGATTTGACCCCTTCTGATTCCTTTTAAAATTTAAAATATATTTGGGAGGAAAAAATTAAAAAAAAAAGGTATGTTACTAGCAAGTAGCAACCATTATGGACATTTTCCTTTCCTTGTTTTTTATGCATGATATTATATATATATATATATATATATATATAGATATAGATATAGATATATACACACGATTAAAGCTTCAATGAGCTCACACACAAATAAAACATACCATATAAGATTCCCAATGGGAAACTTTAGGAAAGCCTATGATATAATTGCATTTGTTAATATCATCTAAGTATGTTAAGTGATTTATTGCCTTTCTATTTATAGGGCATCTTGGTACGCAATATGCACCTAAGCTCGTGTTTGGATAAAGCAAATATTACTGCAGAGATAATATAAACAAAATTCGCTAAGATTGGAAATCATACAGTAGGGTTTTGTAAGAACGTACCGTCAGGATCTGAGGGAGAGACGTGGCACATCGCATCGTACGGACACCCAAAAAAAAAAAGAGAAATGAAAATATGCAATTCAGATTTCCAGTCAAAATTAAAAGCTAAAGAATGAAAAATAACTTCACTATCTAACGACCATATTACTCCACAAAAATTATATAAGTTTGTAATTTTTTTCCATATATTTATTAATAATAATCATATGAAATTATATATATATTTTTTTTTTTACCATAGAAATTATTTATGTATAAAAATTTTTATAAAACGGACAAATAAAACTTATCTCGAAGCACTCATTTCTAAAACCGACCCTAAAAGCAAAAATGATATGAATTTGGCCTACATAAATGAAAGTCCAGATATTTGGTAAGTGAATACTAAATAGCATTAACAAAAGTATTAAACAAAAAAGTTGTACCTACCATTCATCCAATTCATTTCCGGCTGAAAATGGAAAGCAGTTCTTTGCCAAGCAAACATAGCATTTGTCCAGTTGTATGAGCTCTCACCCGAAAGAGATGGGTATGACTTTGCCGAAACACCTTCAGCTACCCCTCTTGGCAGTACCTCATAATGATCCGAAAACGACTTCGTTTCCGGGTATGATGTTTGCACTACCTGTGGAGATACAGAAGGCTCATGACTTTGGTTGTTCATGATAAGCCCCACCAATGACATTAGGAACATGACTGAAGCTATAATTCCTACAAAACCACTCAGTCGCCGTCGCGGGGTGGTCGTCGGAGCTCCGGTGACAGAATGGCCATCCTCTGGTAAAAGGGTGTATGGTGCATTATTGTTGGTATCAGGCATTGTATGGAAATGGCTTGATGTAACCATTAGGGGATGAGGTTGTGTACTTGGTGTTGAGGAAAATGTGAATGTGGTAGCCTTTTATAGTGTAGTGTATGTATGTGCGCGCGCGCGCGCGTGTGAGAGCGAGAGAGAGGGGGGGGACTACAGCATAGGAATACCGGGGGGGGGGGCGGGGGGGGGGGTAGTGCGGGGTTTATTCTGATGTTAATGTAGTTTTCACTATGTAGTACAATGTGTCAGATTTTGTTGATGTTATTTGTTCTGGTGTTATGGAAGAGAGATGAGATGAGAAGGGCAAATGATTGCATGTGCAAGCTGTTATAACGCAAATATGGAGGACAAGGAAGATGTAACGATATGGGATGGGAGTAATATGCTACTATATATATATATATATATATATATATATAATACAAGATTTAGGGATGGATATAAATATACCTAAAAGCATCTTCCTTTCCATTACATGTTAAAATATAGACACACTTCGTAAATTATGTTAAAACCTTAAAATCATTGCTAAAATTACTGTAAATTTATTATTATACAGTTTAAGTATATGGATATTTTCAAAAGTACGAGTAGATGAATATCAGTTTTAAAAGTTCACACTGTCTATTTATACTAAACGAATAGCTTTTGGGTGTTTATGGAATTTGAGTGAAATATGAAGGGCAAGGAGAATGTAATATGGGAGAATATGGTGATATATACATATATAATGTATTATCTACATACATATATATACAAAAGATTTAGAATGATTATAAATATACCAAGAATTACAGTCAAGTAAACTTCTCACGACCCGATAAATATTTAAAATACAAAAATACTTCTTAAATCAATGCAAAAACTTCAAAACCATAGTTAAAATTACCATAAACATGTAATTACATACTGTAGCTCATAGTATAAATATATGTATATTTTTAAACGTTATGAAAAAATTCAAACTATCTATTATACTATACCAATAAATTTTGGATTTTTTAAAGATTTAATCTGAATTCTATAAAACATCAACTAACTACATATCAAGAATGGGGTTGGTTTCAGAAATTTAGTTGCACACACGCAAACACGGATGGTTAACATTTTAGCCCTACCTTCTTAAACAGGTCAGCACCAAAACCTGCATTTTCTGGATGCAATTGTCCTTTTCATGTGTTTCTATTATTATTTGGTGTTATCACATGAAAATTGGAGGAAAAGAGAAACTCTAGGAAGAGGGGACACAGAGAGAGAGAGAGAGAGAGAGAGAGAGAGAGAGAGAGAGAGAAGCTACTGGTGCCGGGTCTCAATTGCATTTCGTAGTATCAAGTTCGTATCATTTTAAAAATCAGTAAAAATAGGTCAACACTATATATAATTAAATATATCATTACTGTGTCAGTTAATATCTTTCGTCATGGCGTCATATGTGGATTAATAGTATTATAAAGTTTCTCATTTCTTCGTAACATGTGACTTTTATCTACATTCTGTCCAATCACATATTATCGTGTGTGAGAAATAATTGGTAAAGGTTTTACTCTTACTTTATATATGATAATATATAATCGGACGGATATAAATCTAAACACCAATAAGGAATTAGAAAACTTACTACATTTATATTACATCAATTCCATGTCAATTTCATCTTGTGGGAATATCAAAGAGTAATAGAGGAAAATCTGTTATGGGATAAACTGAAAAAAAAAAAATCAATTCGGACAACTTTAATATATACGTATATATACTAACACTTGCCTAACTACCTAATTAACTTCTATCTTCCGTAACGAACTACAGTACTTGACTTAATGTATAATCACTATTTACAATAATTACATATTCTAACATTCGCCCTCAATTTAGGGCACTACTAAGACTCAACTTAGAAAGGAAAAAATGTAATTGCGAGTCAGAAACAAGTTTGGTAAAAATGTTTGTGAGCTGCAAACAATGAGCAAAAAGAGTTTTCAAGAAATCTTATGTGATCTCATCTATACTGTAATAAATATCTACTTCAATATGTTTTGTTTGCTCATGAAGATAAGGATTGTTAGCAATGGAATTGGCTGCCTTATTGTCACAACAAAGAGATATAAGAGTTTGCACTACAACTCACAACTCTTGAACAATATGAAAAATCCATTTTAATTTTTGTGTTGCAATTGCCATGGTTGCAATTGCCATGGCTTTATACTTTGCTTCTGCTAAGGAAACCAACACTGTTCTTTGCTTCTTAGTCTAAGAGCATTGCCAAGAAAAACACAAAATCCTCCGATTGACTTTCGATCCATCAGACACACAGCCTAATCAAAATTAGTATAGCCAAGTAAATTCAAGGAATGGTTAGATGGGTAGAACAACCTCTAAGTGAAATAGTCCCTCTAACATATCGTAAGAGATGCATAGCTACCTTAATATGTGAAGAACATGGATGAGACAAAAATTGACTAAAGTAAAAGACTAGAGAGGACAAGTTTGGCCTTGTAAGAGTTAAATTCAAAAGTCTCCTAACTAGGCGCCTATAAACAGTTGGGTTAAAAAGAATATCTCTACTATCAGTGGTCAATTGTTAACCTAATGGTAGAGGTAATTTGGTTGGCTTGGCACTCAACATACCCATATCATATAATAAGTTCGCAATGAATCTGTGCTAATTAAGATGAATAACATCATCAGTAAGACACAATTCAATGCTAAGGAAGTAATGGGCATGGCCTAAATCCTTGATAGTAAAAGTCTTGTCCATATTCTCTTTAAGTTCTACTATAGAAGTGTCACTATCCCCTATAATCAATATGTCATCAACGTATCTTAGAACAGTAAGAAAACTAGCATTAGTGACCCTTGTAAGCAAGGAGTAATCATTTTTCAATTGATGAAATCCTTAGTCAATAAAAAACTTAGATATTTTGACATTACATTGCCTTAAAGCCTACTTAAAACCATATAAAGAACGAATCAAACAACAAACTTGACCTTGTTTAGCCTTATTATACCCTTATGGGGGATACATATATATTTCCTCATCAACAAAGCCATATAGAAAGGCATTATTGATGTCTGCTTAGTAAATAGGCCAACGTTTAGCAACTGAAACAACAATGAAGCGGACTGTTCCAAGATTTGCAAAAGGTGAAAAAGTTTCGGTATAATCTCCCCTTGCCACTTGAGTGTAACCTTTAGCCACAAGACATGCTTTATATCGCTCAACCAATCCATCTGCTCTCTATTAATTCTTATACACCCACTTAGACCCAATAGTGCATTTTCCTTATGGTAAAGTAGTATGCTCCCAAGTGTAATTGTTTTCTAACACTTCCAACTCCTTATTCATTGCCTCTACCTCCAATTCATCTTATGGGGCTTGTAAATAAGAAGTAGGTTCCTTAGTATTTAAAACATAGGCTAAAGATGATGTGCATTCTTAAGGATATGAAGAAAAGGTATCATGAGTGAACAAAAGATTAAGGATAAATGGTATGGAATGTGTATCAACAAGTAAGGGTGCTATTATACAGTTAACGTGATGTATATAATCCACAAACCATTGTAGTGAATGTCTAGTTCTAGTAGAACTACAGAGATCAAAAGTTGGTAAAGTGTTATCAGCTAAGGGTAAATCAAAAGTAAGACCAATAGCTAAAAGATTATTGGAAAGAGGAATGGAAGATGAATAAAAAATGATATCAGCAAGAGGAACATGAGGAAAATTGTATGAAGAAACAAAAGTGGGTACAACAGTAATAACATCCAATTTTCTGAAAGGAAAACATTTCTCATAGAACAAAACATCCTTGCTCATGACAATCCTTTTTGCATTAATATCACATAATCTATACCCCTTTTGTCTATGGCCATATCTTAACATAATGCACCTAACTCTTCTTTCATCAAATTTATCCTTTTAAGGTGACATATTAACAGCAAAACAAAGACATCCCATGACTCATAAATGATCATAACTAGGAGAGTGACCAAATAGAAACTCATACAATGTCCTCCATCCAAGAGTAGGAATAAGCATATGATTGATTAGATACATGGCTATTAAAACACACTCTCCCCAAAATTTTTTTGGTAAGTTGGCATGTAATCGCAAAGCTCTTAAGGTCTCAATTAAATGCCTATGTTTTATCTTAACTCTACTATTTTGTTGTAGGGTATAGGTTATGGTTTTTTGGTGCAAGATACTAAGTTTAGAAAACAAATCTTGTGTTTCTCTTAATAAGAACTCTACCCCATTATCATTTCTTACAGATTTTGGTGTGGCTTGGAAATGATTCATGATGTAAGCAAAATAATGTTGAAGGGTTTTTGTACTTTAGGATTTGTGTGTAAGAAGATAGGTCTAAGTGCACCGTGAGAAGTCATCAACTATAGTCAAAATGAATCTACCACCATTAATTGATTCAACATGATATGGACCCTAAATGTCTATGTGCAACAAATAAAATAGAGGATTAGATGTATTGGTGCTAGATGGAAATGGTAATCTATATAGCTGTAATCCCCAAAGTTAAGTCAAGTGACCGTAGGATTGAACTTAGAACACAAAATTTAGGGCGATCAATTAAAAGATCCGATTAAACCCAAATTATAAACTATGGATAGAAATATTAGTAAAAATGACCCCGTAAACTTGAATTTAAGAAAATAAGTAATAAAATAGGAGATTATAAAATTTTCAACTTTTAAGTATAATAATTGTTAATTATCGAAAAGGCGAAAAATGTAATCTAATAACTAATAAATTACTAAAGATAGATTATATGTATACTAAAAATTATAGAATGACATAAATAATAATTAGGAATGTTCACATATACCCCACATATATTTACGTGTAGATAAAAATACGCGAAATTTCTTAAATTGTCTAAAAACTTATTATATAATTAAAGAAAATTATTAATCAATTAAGAAAAAATTAGAAAAAAATCAAAGGAATCAGGAATGAGGTGGATTTAGTCGTGGCAAGTCAAAAAGTGAAGAATAAAAATTACCCAATCAAAATCAAGCAACACAAAAGGCAAAAATTCAAGGATTTAGGCAATTTCTTGTTCAATTAAATGCACATTAATTATCAGAAATCTCTATAAATAGAGAAAAAAATTGCAAAACTCCTTAGACAATTAGGAATCAGAAAAAAAAAATAGAGAGCATTGAAAATTCAAGAGAAAAATTAGGGTAAAAAAGAAGAAGGAAATCTGTGTAATAGGGGCTAACTAGCCAAACGCATACGCTGCTACCACTAACTGGGATCGAGCCACCACCACCACCCCACTCCAAACCTACCGCCTGGATCGGCTAACACGCCCGGACCGGTGTTGGAAGGCTAAAAGCCATCGAACCAGGCGGTCTCTTATTTGCTTCGATTTTGTATAATTTTGTAAAATTATTTATCTTGTCTAGAAAATTATAAAATTTTATTATTCTGAGGTTTTATTGTATGTAGATTTAGGGAAAAATAGTGATTAAATGTAATCACGTCTGAAAATATAGAGTTCTTAAAAAATTAAGCAAAACCGAGCATGATAAAGATCAGAAATAAATAGGCTTAAAAGTGTAGTTTGGAGCTCAATTTTTTTTTATTGAATGCTTAAGTGATATAGAAAGTGCTACGAAGCTATTTTTTTTTAAATTTAATTTTCAAAATTTTTAGGTAAATTTTTAGCCTTAAAATGATAGAAAAATTGGGTAATTTTGGGTTAATTAGGTGATTAAGACATTAATTACTTATTTAGATAGCAATTAGAGGGTTAGAGATGTTAATATTTGATGTGAAAACCTAATCCTAGCCTTTGGAGTGTTGAGTATAATTAATGAAAGAATTATGTGGTAATTGTAGAAAATTAGGAATATGTAGAATTTGAAAATTAATAAATATGAAAAATTAGGTTTAATTAGATAATATAATAATAATAATTAGAATATAATAAATCCGAAACAAAATTTAATTTTAAGTAATTGTATTAAAAAAATGTAAGATTTTCTCATATCGGGAATAAATCCGATACTCCAATTAGGATTAACGTGTACCGAATAATTCAGAATACTAAATGAAGACCCAATAGGATATTAGAATACTTAAGCTTAATGTGATTAATTTCACATTAGGATTCAAGCATATTTAAGATTCCAGAATCAAAACTAGAATCTAATTTAGAAACCGAACCCCGAAATAAGATAGAATAAATCATTAGTAAATAATAGGTATACTTAGAAAAAAATAAACTAAATTATAACTTAGAGACGAATCGGCTTGCAATTAAGTGATTGGGCAACTGAGAAATTACAAGTAAGTTGGGTTATTATTTACTGTATTAGAGTGCTATTTTATGGTACTCGAAAACTTAGGATTGTATATGATTATGGTTGTAAGTAGTTTACGCATGTATTTGATGTATCTAAATTCATACTGAAATTTGTAATGTGATTGATTTTATGATTGATTGATTTGGTGTAAAATTGTTTGAACACCTTAAATGAAATTTAATCTTATTCGACTCTAATGACCAAAAATGTCATGCATTACACCCCGTTAGGAGATCATTAGGATTCTCCAACCAAATACCAACCCCTTCGAAAGGGATAACGTAGAATTACATAATGGTCCCTTCTTCATCCTTAGTCGAACTAAGTGACAGAAGAGGAAGTCGCGATAAGGGTGAAGTCAATGGTTCGAAGGTAGTCGCGGGAGTAGCGGTGTCTCTATTGTACAAGCCCGAGTTTGGTTATGAGTTATTGCATAATATGAAAACTCCTCAACCCGAATTAAAGTGGTTGAAATTTCTCTGATTTCGCAACACACCGAACTACGTTGTGTAATAACACTTGATTGTTGCATTACATTAAAATAATTGCTTAATAATCTTGTTTGTGTTTGTATACTTTCATGAGTCTCCAATTTAACTTTTTGAGCTGTAATTGCTCATACCCTTATAGATCTTTTTGCAGGTCTTGATTTCTGATTACTTCAAGTATTATGCCGCCTTACAATTATTCAGAGGTTAGTTCTTTTGAAGCCAGGAGTGTGAGGATCAATTTGCTTAGCAGTGGATATGTAACTAGTGTGTCCTTTGTAGTCTAAAATTGAAAGACTAATAATTGTTATATAAATTAGTGAATCGTTATGTTTATGTAAAGTTTCCTGAGAAGTTCTATAAACTTTACATATAATTATGTATCTTTATTAAAAATTTGTGATAATTACTATATTTATAGTTAAACACTTAAATGGGACTGTTTACTTCAAAGCGAGAAGTCGTTGACGCCTTGTGTAGATCATGTCTATAATAAATACTCTGAGGCCAACTACTGTCATAAAATGGTTTACATGGCAGGACTGTTGCAATTTTGTGACTTCAGGGCGTAACAGTAGCTTTGCAAGATGACAAGTCTCACAAATGATATCCTTAGTGCTTATATAACTAAAACCTTTCAAATGTTGTAACTCAGCAAATGAAGAGTGACTTGGCCAAAAGCAACATTGGTAGTTTAATGAGCAATACAAGAAGGAAATACATCTAATGGTTTCTTAATAATGTCATTTTTATTAAAAGTAGCATGCAAAATGTATAAACCATGTTGTATTCTTGCAGTAGCTATGGGTTTATCAATTCTCTGGTCCTAAAAGAAACAGAGATTTCACTCAAAATTAACGACTATAGGATAGTCTTGCAAAAACTTTTGGATAGATAGAAGGTTATGTTTGAATTGAGGTATATAAAGGACATTGTGTAGTATCAATGAAGGAGTAAGCACGATTGAACCAACTTATTGAATTGTCTTATGTATATTATTAGGTAAAACAACTGCAATAAGTGTAGTTAAAGTGTGTTTATCGATGAGTAAATGTTGATAAGGGGTCATATGGTTAGTTACCCCGATGTCAACTATCCAAGAAATCTCACTTTTATTTACTCTTACAAGTAAATCAATTGTAGAAGAAGAGTAAGTACATGTAAAGTAGACAGAGCTTGCTACATCTTATCCCCTGTGGCTTTAACATACTTCATGAACTCTTGATGAAATCCTTGAAAAAATTGACAATAAAAACTAGTATTGTTATCTTTACTAATTTCTATAAGAAAATCTAAAGGAGTTGCATCACATGACCATCAATACAAGCAAGATTTGCTCCTGATCTTCCTTTCCTCTACTATGCTTCCCTTTAGACTACTTAGGATATTCAATTATTTTAAAACAACTCTCAATCGAATGTCTGCTTGCTTTGCAATACTTACAACTCAAATTGTTTCTTTTCACCTCTTTCTTATTAGATTGGAATTTAACTAGCTGAGATCTATTCACTAGGAATGCAATAGAATCTCCATCTAAAGTAGCAATCACCTAACATTTCTTTTCAATTTGCTAGATCATGTAGAAAGCTTTATTAAAAGTTGGCAAAGGATCACAAGATAAAGTCTAATTTCTTACCATCTCATATATATTAGATATGCCCATAAGAAATTGCATCAATTTATGTTTTGTTTCGAAATCAAACAACTTATCTTTGATACCACACGCAGATGTATTCACTTTTCTATAATCACATCTAGGAAGTGGATTCAACCTTTGTAATTCATCCCAAGCTTTCTTTAGCCTATTATAATATACTACTATTGATAAAGTTCCTTGGTTAACATTTCTAATCTCATGTTCCAATTGAAAGATCAACGGACCATTAGCTTGTCCATAATGCTCCACTATCTCATCCCATAATTCAAGAGAAGATCGAGCATAAACAAAGCTCTATAATAATTTACTAATCATTGAATTTAAAATCCAACACCTAACGAGATAATCATCGCAAATTCACTAAGTATATTCCTTAGAATTTTCATCTGGTTTCATAATCTTTCTATCTATAAAGCCTAGTTTCAGCTTTACACCTAACGTTAATCAAATGGAGCAACTCCATTTGATGAAGTTATTTCTATTAAAGATCATATTGCCAAGCACCATACCTGGATTGTCCGAACCAAAGATGAATAGTAGATTCGAATTTAAAGCCTCACAAGTGTTGGCTATGAAAGAACCTTTTGATTTCGTCAAATCCTATTCTAAATTGAAAATAAAAACAAAGAGCAAGAGACCGTAAACCGTAATTAGCCTGCTTTGATACCATGTGAGAATATCGAAGAGTAATAGGAAAATCCATTATGGGATAAAGTGAAAGAAAAAAATGAATTCAATTCTAGCAATTGTAATCTACAGGTATATATACTAACACCTGCCTAACTACCTAACTAACTTCGATCTTCCGTAACTAACTACAATACTTGACTTAATATGCAATCACTATTTACAACAATTACACATTCTAACATATTTGGGTTGTATTACTTAATAGGATTTTACTTCTTATCAAATTAGGAGTCATTTAATGTTTAGGTGCTTATTGTTATTAGATTTTGGGAAAGATTTTGAGGTGAGGAATAACTTGCAAAATGAGCATACTAAGCTTAAAGAGCCCGCCAGGAAGTGGTTTCAGCACGACCACCGCAATGCTTAGTTCAAAGATTATTTAGGTGAAGAGAGAGAAAAAAACAAAGTATGCTTAAGAGTGAAAAGGTGATAATTCTTTTACTTATGGACTTACTTGGTATTTATAGATGAGTCTAGTGAACAATTTCGAGAGAGTAGATCATGGACTGAGATCTCTAGAGAAGATCTCGAGACAAGCATAAGCCAGTTATTGACTCACCTTACTTAGACGAATTGTTCTTACCTAACCTAGTGGCTTTAAGGGCTTAAACTCCACAACAATGGGAGAGAGAGAGAGAGAGAGAGAGAGAGAGAGAGAGAGAGAGGGGGGGGGGGGGAGCTCAATTAGCATCCCTAGGTGAGTTTGACCATAAGGTTGATTAAGCTCTTAAGAGCTCAACTTAGGTTCTTAAGGAATTGTCCTCGAGGCTAGTACGTTGTTACATATCATGAAGAGGTCAGCTTCAATTGGAGAGCTCCAATAGGCTTCATGGAGCTTGGTCATAAGCCTTCAAGCTTAGTCATGGGTTCTTGAGTTTAGCTTATTCTCTAAGGACATTAGCCTTAGATTTAAAATGTCTATATGAAATTAGCTATATTTTAAATACTTTGTTCTTTTGTTACATTATAAATGTATAAGGTTTTTCATATCATGTAGATTAAAAGTTTTATCTTTATTAATCATTCTTTAGATTGAGACATTGTAACATCTTGAAACTTAGGACTCTACAACCGGCTACATGGCACTAATAGGTAATGACACACAAGGGTTTAAAACTTGTTTAAGTAAACCACAATTAATACCTATAACCACAAATACAACATCGACAAATCTCCAAACTATGCAATGAGTGCTACCCATAAAGTCTTATGATATAACAAACCATAAGTGCAAACCAAGTAAGGGAATCTATGTCGGCTCCTGTAATAACCAACAACTAATAGAAGTTATAACAATACACGAGTGTATAAATTCAAGCACAATAAATACTAGAAACTAATCTCCATCAACATTAATAAACTCAATGAAACATCTAACACACAAACTATCAAAACCTCAACCCATTTATCCCCATAGTACATGTAGTCTATGTCATTTCTTAAGTTGAAATTGGTTCATACCCTCAGTCACCATAGAGAGTGGTGTCACATGAAAAACCTATTTCTCCCGGGGAGGGGAGGGGAAGGGAGGCAAAATCATATAAAACTCCCTAAAACTTTGATTTAAGTGTAGATTTCCTCCTTAAACTTTCAAAGTGTGCTTTTTTTTTTCCCTAAACTTTCATAAACTAGCAAGCAATCCCCTAAGTTGAAAATAACCTCTTAAATTTTGATTTTGGTGTGTAAATATCCCCTAAACTATGTAGTGTTTAAGGGTATTTACATACTAAAATAAAGTTTAAGGAATGTTTATACACCAAAATCAAAGTTTAATGGGTGTTACACAATACAATCAAAGTTTAAAGGGGTTATTTGCTAATTTATAAAAGTTTACGGGACCAAAAATTACACTTTAAAAGTTTAAGGGAGTAATCCGTACTTAAATCAAAATTTAGAGAGATTTCTTGCATTTTTGCAAAAAAGGTCCTTAAAGGCTAAGTAAAACACCCAATACATAGAACAGCTCCACTTGGGACGACACTACATATCAATCATTGAAATATCACATCAAGATCACTGATACATGTAAGACCCATAATTAGGTATTTAGGGTTTAGTATGTAAAATTTAAAGCAATCGAGAAAGATATTCGATTGAGCCTAAATTTTACAATAAAGTTAGGAATATTAGTAAAATTAATCTCGTAAGTTTGGATTTAGAAAAATAAATAATTAAATAATTAATTATTATAATATTGAATTATATGTAAATTTCTTATTATTTATCGTAAACGCATAAAATGAGTTTCGATAACTAACGAATTGATAAAAATAAATCATATGTATACTAAAAATCATAAAATAACTTAAATAATACTTAAAAGTATTTATTTATACCATATATGTATTTAAGTGTAATTAGAAATACGTACAATTTCCTAAAATACCTGAAATATGACAAAATAAGCAAATTAATCAAAGAAAATTCATAAATAATTAAGCAAAAATCAAGAAAAATAAGAAAAAGTGTGGAAATGTCTAAAATTGGGGTGTAGCAAGTTGAAAATTAAATTAAAGTCAATCAATTAAATTAGGCTAAATAGAAAGTAAAATGGAAGAAGATAAGGAACATTTGGCACCAAATAATTCCCTAACCTATCCAAACACATCTATAAATTTAGAAACCTTCTTCTACAAATCATTTTGGTCAGTTGTGAAATATGAAAAAATTAAGGAGAGGAGAGAAGAGAGGAAAAACTAAATTTACCAAAAAATAGAAAAAATCTATATAAATAAGACTTATAAGGTAAACCCACATCCGATGAGCACTTGGGAGTAGACAGCTACTACCACCCCTAGTGATTAGTGTTAGTGATGCTGGTGAGTTTCGATTTCCTCCTAATTTTTGTTTAATTTATTAAAAATATCAAATAGATGTGGAAAATTATGAAATTTGATATTTTTGGGTTATTTTAGTATATAGATTTAGGAACAAATATCAATTTGATATTTACAAGCGAGAAACTAAGGAAAATACCAATAAATACTTTATCTACTAGTAATATATAAATGTTCAAATGTATTTCTAAAAATTAGTTTGTGGACATTAGAATTTTATGTTTAGGTTAACCAAGAATCGAACATATAGTAAAAATTTTGTATTGGTTGTTGTAAATGGGATATTAGGAGTAAAAAGAGTGATTGTGATTTTTTGGAATAACATTAAATTAGAATGATACCAATAATGGATTAGTGCATAGATTGTATTCACAGAATTGGGAAAATTGTATGCATACAAACTGCATATGAAGATACTTGCTATGATAACCATCGATAATATTTTGATATACAAAATATTTGTGGACAGCATTAATGAAGTTAAACAATCATAAGTAATATGTCAAAATTGAAGAAATGTAACTTTCGTAGGAAATAATACTTTTTTTTATTAAACAACTTATATTTAGAGAAGGAATTTCTATGGATATTGAAAATATTGAATTGATGATTGAAGGAAAATCCATTAAGGTAACCCAATGTACAAGAAAAGTATGAAACAACGATACACTTCATATGGACAATTACAATAGGTAATTCAACAAAGGAATGGCAAATCTAAGATGTTCAATTCATTGTTGTTGAGTCTCACATCATATTAACCCTATCAGTATAATTTGTCATGTTACGTTTTGTCAAGTAATAAGTTCTTGTCAATACTGTCTTTCTTATTGAATCTATCAATCAAAAATCATATTCATTCTTGTCAAGTCAAGTCGAGTTAAATAGAGTTAATCTATGCTGTTAATCATCTCATTTGAATCTGGGATGGAGTAAACTTAAGTTTTGCCAAATTTACTTCTATTGATCCTATAATAAGTTGTATGAAGCAACAAACAAGAAGCCATAATAACAATATAGAAATTATGAGTAGAAGATAATGAATAAGAGGAAGGGTGATGACATGAGGTGAACCTAGAACCCTTGATAATCATAAGTAAAACTTAAGAACTAGGAAAATAAAGAACAAATAGAGGATAAACCAACAAGAAAACTTATAAGGTTATAAAACTAAATCATAAAATAGTATGTACAGTTAAAAGACTACGGTGATGAAAAAAGATATGATTGATATTAAAATATGGAATACATAGGAAGAAAATGAGATGAGGCTTTAAGAGATAAATGAAGAGGTTAAGCAAAGGTTCAGATAGAGAAGGAAAGAAAACTTAATCAAAAAACAACTTAGAAGCTTAACTAGAAGATAATTCAATAGAATGAAAAAAGGAATTTCAAAGTTGTGAAGCAACCTATAAAAATACTAGATAATCGGGTTCAGAAATTAGAGAAGTCGAGCTATGGAATATCTGACGATATTATGGGACAAAAGTTTGGACTTGGAAGTTACTGTAGAACAAAACATAGTAAAGATTAAGCATTACTTACAGTTCTTTTGATTATTGAGATAGTAAAAGAATATAAGTTGTTGTTTTGATTAATTAAGTATTACGTAGATATATAGTAGTTTCAAGGATGAAACTATTATTAGGAGGGTGGAAATGTAAGACCTGCAATCAGGTATTTGGGGTTTGGTCCATAAAATTTAAGGCAATTAGATAAGTTGTCCGATGAAGCCCAAATTTTACGACGAAGTTAGAAATATTAGTAAAAGTAATCCCATGAGTTTAGATTTAGGAAATAAAATAATTAATTATTATAATATTGAATTATATGTAATTTTTTTGTTATTTATTATAAACGTGTAAAATAAATTCTAATAACTAACGAATTGATAAAAATAAATCATATGCACACTAAAAATCATAAAATAAATTAAATAATATTTAGGAGTATTTATTTGTACCATATATGTATTTGTGTTTAGGTAAAAATATACAATATTTCCTAAAATACCCAAAATATAACAAAGTAATGCAAATTAATTAAAGAAAATTCATAAATAATTAAGAAAAAATCAAGAAAAATAAGAAAATGTGTGGAAATGTCTCGAATTAGGTGTAGCAAGCTAAAAATTAAAGAAGAAAAATCAACCAATTAAATTAGGCTAAATAGAAAGTAAAATGGAAGATAATAAGGGACATTTGGCACCAAATAATTCCTTAACCTATCTAAACACATCTATTAATTCAAAAACCTTCTTTGAAAAATCATTTTAGTTAGTTATGAATTAGAAAAAAAATTAGGGAGAGGAGAGAATAGAGGAAAAACTAAATTTACTAAAAAAAAAATAGAAAAAATATGTGCAAATAAAACTTGTAAGGTGAACCTACACCTAACAAACACCTGGAAGTGAACAACCACCACCACCCAACAATGGCAGTGGTGCCCAATTTGGCTGATAAGGCCTAGGTGGCCGGAGCTAGCGACACTAGTCAGTTCCAATTTCCTCTTAATTTTTGTTTAATTTATTAAAAATATCAAATAGATGTAGAAAATTATGAAATTTGGTATTATAGGATATTTTAGTATTTAGATTTAGAAAAAAATATCAATTTGATAAATCTTGGTTTCGAGATACACTACTTTTAAAAAATCACTAAACGCGAGTGAGTTTTCGATTTAAAAAGAAATGACTTGAAAGGTGTATCTTTGAGTTCAAAATTTTTATGTAAGCTATTTAGAGTATTTAAAATAGTGCTATGAAGAGATTATTCAAAAATCTATTTTTGAAATTTTTAGATAATTTTTAAGCCTTAAAATAATGTATAAAATGGGTAATTTTAAGTTAATTAACTAATTAAATGGGTAATTATTAATTTAATGTATAATTATGTATTTTAGGATGTTAAATTCTAATGTAATATGATATTTGTAACATTTAAGGTGTTAAATGTAATTATTAAGTGTATTATATAATATATATGTAATAGGTAAAAATAATATATTTTAAGTTAATTTTGTAATTTAGGGTAATTAGGTATGAAATTTTGATTTAGGATATAATTAAACATTTGATATGTTATTGGATGATGAAAGATGATATATGTAGTGTTAGAAGTGTTAAATAAGTAATTTACGAGTGGATTATGTAATAATACATAATATATAAATATAAGAAATTAATGAGTAGAAAATATTATGTAAAAATTAATAATATTATAATAATATTAATATAAAATAAATCTGATATGAAACATAAATTTTAGTAATCATATGAAAAATGTAAATTTTTCTCACATAAAAAACAAATTCGATAGCTAAATTAGGATTATAGTGTACTGTATAGACTAAAGTGCTAGTTAAAAACCAAATACGATATTTAAGATACTTGAGCATAATGTGATTAATTTCACATTATTGTTCAAAACAAGATCTTAAGATTACATATAACATTCACAGTTGGAAATAAATTAGAACTTAAATCGGAATCAAATTCGTATAACGGAATCGAAAGTTAACGTAAATTAAGAACACTTGTAAAAGACAAAACCCGAATGATTAGGTATAATAAAACCTTAAACTTAAGATAATAATAATCTATGGTAGTTACGTGGAAACTAAAACAACATTTGCATTATAGGGATTATCAACAATGGCTTGTATGAGTCAGACATTGCATGAACAAGCTGGAAGTTCACATAAGTTGGGATTAATATGTTATTATATTTCAGAGTACTATTTTGTAGTACTCAAAGACTTGAAATTGTACTTTATTGTATTTGCTAGATAATTGACTATGCGCATGCATGCATATGCTTGTTTTTTATTTTGATGATATGATTTTAGTTTACTGCTCTAGCTTATATTCATGTGATTTGTTGAAATGTTTGAATACTTTAAATCGGATCTAATCAAATTGGACTAGCATAGCAACCCATTAGGGGGAAACATTAAGGTTCTCTAGCTAAATATTAACCCCTTTAAAAGAGATAGCGCTGAAGAACATAATGGGTTCATTCTTCATCCTTAGTCGAACTAAGTGATAGATGAGGAAATCACGGTAAAGGTGGAGTCAATGGTTTAAAAGTAGTCGTAGGAAGAACAGTGTCTCCATTGCGCAAGCCTTTATTTAGTCGTGAAGCATTACATAAACATAAAAACTCCTCAACCTAGATTAGAGTAAGTGTAATTTCTCTAATTTCACATTAAATCGGACAATGTCATGTAATAGCACTTGCTTGTACATATATTACATCTAACTAATTTGATTAATAACCTTGTTTATGTTTGATGTATAATTTTAAGTCTCCATCATAACTTATTGAACAATTGGTTGCTCACATCTCTATAAATATTATTGCAGGTGTTAGCTAAGAAGCGGCCATATAACTATCCTAAAGTTAGCAACTGCTGAATCTTAGAAAATGATGATATAAAACTAAGGATATAAAACTAAGGATATAAAACTAAGGATCAAATACAGTATTAAGTTTGGATTTTATCTTTAAAGCTTTTAATATTAATTTATGGATTACTTAAATAGATTATGATTAGGCTACTAAATCTTCTAAACATACTCAGATTATTTAGTGTAAATATGTATTTTTCATAATTACATAGTTAATTAATATGTTTAATTTATGAACAGTTTACTTCAAAATAGGTTAGTCGTGGACGCCTTCTGTAAATCAGGTCTAAGATAGTAACTTTTATTCTAGAATAGTTTATACGGCAGAACTATTATGACTCTACTGTTTAGAGGTATGACAATACTCTCGGTTCCTTAATCCCATCACACACACTCAACACCATTTAAACTAAGTTGACCTCCTTCTCCCACCCCCTACCCCATCCCCCTAACTCTACGAATTCAAGATGACATAGGAGAGAATTTAACTCATCCTCCATTTTTAAAATTTTTCTTTTCAATGTTTTCAAGTGTTAAATAATGTAATTATTTGTATTAGTTTATATTCCTTTGTATTTTTATTTATTTATTTTATGCAATATCTTTGTGTAAACAAGTAATATGATCATTTTCACATCATAAAATCAAATTCGACATTGCCTTGCTAAAACGCGAATGCTTTTCTCTCTCTTTTCTTATTTATTTATTTATTTTTATTGAACACACAAAAATGCAATAGTACATTCTACATTTGGATTTTGGCAAAAAAAAAAAAAAGAAATTACATTTGGATTCGACTTCGTAGAATCACATATAAAGTAACAAAAACAAACAAAATTATCCTATACACTTGTCCAATATAATATATTAAATGATGAGATAAAGACAAATAAAAACTTGTCATCATACTTACATAACTTTGAATGGAACGAAAAAAGAAAGAAAAAGCAATCCATGGTAAATTTACCATGAGTTAATTCTAGGTTTGTTCATAATTTTAATCCACTTAGTACCATAAATCTTTTATTTATTATTTATTAACAATTCTTATTATTTATTTGTTATTGTCATTATTATTTTGCAATTGTCCATTCAGTTTTTATATGTTACCTCTTGTTTCAAATATCCAATTGTGAATTTTGATTTACCCACTCTTACTCATATGTACCTGTAATTACTTAATCAATTTTTATACACTACCTTTTATTCTTATAAGGCTAAGCATTGACACTATAACGACCTATTAAAACACCTCCCATAATAAGTATTGTCCACTTTAGCGCAGTAAACTGTGTAATCTTATTTTTTGGTGTAGTTAATAGATCACTTGTCCTAAGATTGTTATTGCCTAAGAATGCTTAACTTCAAAATTTCGATGAACTCTAGGCCAGTACACCAAAAGGCACTTCAGTGATAGAGTTCCAACACCTTCCATTGAGGAGTATCACAATCTACTACCTTTCTAAAACTAATGTCATAGTCAGTTTCATTACATAGGTTTAGGACCACCGTCAAGTAGGGAAGACTCTAAAGGTACCTTTTTATAAGCTTAAGAGGTGTCTCATCCCATAGAACTTTGCCTAGTATGGCAGTTAACTGCACCACTTTCGGCTGATGGACTGCTCTAATACTATCTTGTGATGACTCGACTGAAACCCGTCATATTAAAGTATCATCTATTTTGATGTAGTACGCTACACGATTTTGTCTTTTATTGCAGCTGCTTCCTAAAGGGTTAACCATCTTAAGAGTACCCCCTCCCCCCCACCCAAGTACGCATAACCTCAAATTCAAATGATCTTCAAGCTATTATACCAAAAGACGCTTCAATAATTAAAGCTATATCACATTCTATTTAAGGGATATTACATTATCACGTCTAACTTAGGAATTTATGATTGTATTACGCTCTCTAACATAGTCTTACACTTCCATATTAATAGTAGTCATGACTTTCTCCAACTTGAGTTTAGTATTATCTAAAGGCATGCAACTAAGTTCAACAAGCCAACTTGATCTGACTCTCTTTGGCCCATGGGTAAAATGGGTTAAGTTTATTTAGCCCATTTTTTTAATGAGTCAAGAAAACTTAGGCTCTAACCTATTTTTGAAATGGGTTAAATGAGCCAGCTCGTAAGCTAAAGGTGTAAGTAGGCTAAATGAGTTAACCCAAATCAACTCACTACGACCCATAGGTTAAATAAGTTCATTTGACCCACTTTTTAAATAAATCAAAAATCTTTGCCCTAACCCTTTTTTTCTAAAAATGGGTTAAACAGGTTAAATGGGATTACTAGTGGGATAAATTCCTTTTTCACACCTATAACATTATTAAAGATACAATCATTTTTTTGTTTCCAAATGTGTTACCTAATGATGCAAATTCAAGTAAACAACAACAAGGTTGAATCTTTACTTTGACATTACTTCTTAACTTCTTATAACAATATGTCACATCTTAAAGTAGAAAAATCATCAATTCGCCAAAATAAAAGAAAAAGAAAAAGAAAAAGCAACACTCAAACCAAGCAACTTTAACCCAACTACAACAGAATAATAAGTGTCGTACTACCTTCTCATCTTTACAAAAAGGACAAAATGAATTATTTTTTTATTTTTCTCTAATAAAGATTAGAGTTTGTAGCAAGAGTGTTTGCACAAATTCTCCGTACATGGTGTTTATGTTTAGGAGCATAATTTAAATTCCACAAACATTTTCAAAAGATTTTTCCAAATAAGAAAGATGAAGAAGCACCAGTGAAATCTTTTGAAGCAATGGTCTAGTGTAACCGATGATAATTAGGTTTAACTAAATATGCTCCTCTCTTTTCTTTCGTTTAGACTAATCTATCCTCTCTTTATTGTTGTGATGATAAGATATGAAGAATAGTAGACCATTCTTATATAGACAATAAATGTTCAATGGAATATAGACACAAAGTCCTATTATCTCTATCAATAAGATGACATACCTTTAAATCCTCTTACCCTTCATTGATAAATATGCCTTGTAACTCCAAACTTTAACCTATGCCCCACTACTTTCTTACTAGCAAAGTTCCTGTCTAGTATATTCAAGAGCAACTAAAATGCTATGCCAACCCCATGTTAGGAAAGTAAATACTTTTTAATAATTTGGTCATAAAGCCTCTTGATTCAAAAGCTAATTTCCTCAACAATGCTTTATTGAAAGTCAAGATCTCCAAATCCTAAGCTACCAATTTCCTTAGATTTAGCCAGAACTTGTTGATTCTTCCATTATATTTTGTTCCCTCTATCACTTTTACCTAACCAAAAATTAGAGATAAGGCTTGAAACCTCCTTTCACCACTTCTTAAGAAAACAAGACACTAATGGAATAAGTTGGAAGAGCATAAGCTACAGCTTTAACTAACACTTCCTTACCTCTTAGAGATAAGAGGTTTCTTTTCCAACCTTGGAGTTTCCTAGAAATTCTTTCCTTAACATCTAATAAAATCTAACACTTTGATCTTGCTTAAGTAAAAGGATGACATAAATATCCTGGTTGTTTAGAAGGATCCACTCCTAAAATTTCATAACAATTCATCTTAATTTCTAGAGAAATTTTTTCCATTCAAGAAAATGAAAGACTTATGAAAATTGACAAGTTACCTAAAAGCTAAGCAATATTCATCCAAAATCTGTTTCATCATTTAAATATTCTCATTGTTAACTCTCAAGAAAATTAAAGCATCATTAGCAAACAATAGGTGAGTCAAATCCTGACTATGCCTTCTTACTCTAATAACCTCTAAAAGGCCAATTGAATTCAACTTAATGATCATTTTAGATAAGGTATTTACAATTAGAAGAAAAATATAGGATGAAATAGGATTGCCTTATCTTATTCCTTTAATGGGTTGAATCTTTCCTGTCCTTTTTCCATTGATCATTAAGTAATATGACACTAATGTCACCTTAGGTCTTTTGCCATAGTCTTTAGGCCTCCTAAGGTGCTATAGGCCCAATCTTGGTAGTTCATATTGTCAAGGGAGCACCTTGTCAGACAAACAAGGGGTGAGTCGTTAGGTTAGAGGGTTATTTGGTGTAGTTACTTAAATGCTTAAATTAAGAGAGGGAGAGAATAGTTTAAGCTCAAATAAAGAGTATGCATGTATGGATTTTATTTGTTTTGAGACATAGATTTTGGACATACTTTTTAAGGGATCTAAGGAGAGTATTTCTAGAATGTGCTTCTATCCCTTTTGTTAACTAGAGACATACAACCCCGCGATTCAAGGGAATCAATGAGATTTCTTGACATCGGCGGAGGAAATGATTATCTTGGGCCTTATACATGTCTCATCCTTTTCGTTATTGTATGGCACACAATTATGTCATATCAGTCGCTATGAGATGAGCCATTGGTTAACACATTACATTAATTGTGATGTGAATGTTGTAAGGATAAGTGAAGAGTAGATACTAGGAAGTCATGTCTCGAAGGTTATGGGCTTATGCAGGGCTTATCACCAACCTAGCTTTATGGTTTAGGTAGCCTCTAGTCTGTTAATCCCAAACTTGGCTAAGGGTAGGGCCATATGGCCATAAAGGGGCAAGTCGGATCAATTACATGGTCAATCCTAAGCATGATTAGGTTCTAGGTTATCTGGTCAAGGCAATAGGTAGTCATTCGAGTGACGTAGCAATTGCTTGGCCATGTAAGCTAAACTCACATAGGGTCATCTTTCATTAAGGAGGCAACCTTAAGTTTTCCTAGTCTTAGGGCTTTAGGTTATTAAGCTATAGCTAGTAGCTAATATTAATAACTAAGATTGTAAAACTTGTCACGCCCGAAGCGGCAAAGTCGTAACAGCCCCACCGTGTAAACCACCCTAAGATAGAAGTTGGCCTTACAACCGCTATCTTAGACCTGATCTACACAAGGTGTCAACGACTAACCCGCTTTGAAGTAAACAGTTTGTAATTTCAATAAATCATTCATCTAAGAAAGTGAGGAAATATATATATTCACTATAATTTAGTTATTACAATTATCGTTTGCAATGTTTCTCCGAAATGTATTTCCTAGTTATTACATTATTAAAAAAAACGAGAAGTTCTAAAGTAAAAGCTTAAACCTTAAAAATATATGTTCGTTCTTCAAAATTTTTCCTCACTCCCCAGGATCCAGCAGTTGCTAGCTTCAGAGTAGTTGTGGCCACTTCTTAGCCAGCACCTGCACGATGTCTATAGGGATGTGAGCAACCACAGCTCAGTAAGTTAGGACGGAGGACTTAAAACTATACCATACACACAACAAGGTTTTCAATCACTTATTAGGTGCAATGCATGTGCAAGCAAATGCCATCGCACGACGTTGTACGGCCCGTCGTAAGATTAGAGAAATTGCGCTCGCTCTAATCCAGGTTGAGGAGTTGCCGTTAATGCAACAGCTCACGACCAAACCCAGGCTTATGTAATGGAGACCTTACTCCTCCCGCGACTACCTTCGAACCACTGTCTTTACCTTCGCCGCGATCTCCTCTCATGTCACTTAGTTCGACTAAGGATGAAGAAGGGACCATTTTGCAATCCTGTGCTATCCCTTCCAAAGGAGTCAGTATTTGGCCGGAGAGTCCTAAGTTCCCCTAACGGGTTGCCATGCATGTCCGATTATGATTACTGGTCGGATATTTGATTAAGTCCAGTTGAGGGTGATCAATCCTTTCATACAAATCATACAATAGGTGCCAGAGCAACAAACAGGATCATAGCATCACTCATAATCAAACACATGCACACATTCAACTATCTAACAAGCACAACCAAACATAATCTTAAGCCTCCAAATACAGCATCGTATTAATCCCAACTTACCTCGACTCCTCGCTCATTCACTCGAGGTCCGATTTGATCAGGCCATCGCCGATCATCCCTATAACACAAACGTGGTTTCAACTTTTCATATAATTATTATAGGTTCATTTTATCTTATAACACTTATTGTTACATTTTGTTTAGGGTTTAATATGTCTAATTATCTAGGTCTTATGTCTTTTACAATTATTTAGGTTTGGGGTTAGGTTCAGGTTCGGTTTTCGCATCAATTTCTAAATTAGGTTCTAGTTCGATTTCTAAGTAGTGTTTTATGCTTTAACCCTAGAAATTCGTTTCAACCCATAATGTAAAATTAATCACATTATTTCCCGATCTCCTAAATACAATCATTACCCCTAGTCAGTATTTTATTTCACCCGGTACACTTATATCCTTATTAGTGTACCGAATTCACTCTTAATGTGAGAAATTTTTACATTTTTCATATAATTACATAAATTCAAATTTCCTATCAGATTTATTGTACATTTTTATTATTATCACAATATCAATTTTTATTATAATATTTCCTATTTATTATATTTCCAATAATTACCTATTATGTATTATTACTTTTTATGTATATATTACACTTCTAATATTTATATTACTTTAATTATAATCTCTAAACATCAATTATCATTTCAAAATGTATAAATTCATCCTAAATCATATTTTACTCCTAATTACCCTAATTTACAAAATTAACTTAAAATGTACTATTTTTCCATATTACTTATTTACTACATAATTAACCTAATAATTACATCTAACACCCTAAATGCTACAAGTATCATTCTCTATCAGATTTCAACATCCCTAAACATCTACTTATTCACTAAGTCAGTAATTAATAATTTAATTACTTAATTAACTCCAAATTACCCAATTTTTCCATTATTTTAGGGCTAAAAATTAACTTAAAAATTTTGAAAATTAATTTAAAAAAAATGACTTCATATCACTATTCTATATCACATGAGCATCCTACAAAAAAAAATTGAGCTTCAAACTACACTCCTAAGGTCATTTATTTCTAAACCGAAATGTGCTCGGTTTTGCATGATTTCTTAAGGATCATATATTACGGGGCATGTTTTCATCAAACTAATATTTTTCCTACAAACTAAATACAAAAATATCTCAGAATAACAAAATTCATAATTTTATAATAATATTTACTATTTTTACAAAATTACACAAAATCGGGCTGGAAATCGGACTCACCGATCTGGGTAGCTCCGGCCATCGCTTGCCACCGTGGCCTTGTCGTCCGGCCTGGGCGCTGCCACCACCGTGTATTGGTGGTAGACGTCCACTCCCAACTGCTCGTCTGGTGGGGGTTCCAATTAAAGGCCCTAATTACACAGTTTTTTCTAATTTTTTTCTAAACCGAATTTTTCTCTCAATTTTTGCCTCTCTCTAATTTTCTCTGATTTTTATCTGGCCAAATGAGCTTTTGAATTTTTCTTGCTATTTATAGACAATTTTTGTAATTATTATGCATTAATTTGATAAGACTTTGCCCATTTTCCTTGATTTTTGGCTTTTATGTTATCCAAATTTTATTGGTTGATTTTTCTTTTACTTATCTTGACATGTCACGACCTAATCTTGATTAATCTTATCCTCTTATGATTTTTTCATAATTAATTTATAATTTTATTTAATTATTAATATAATTTTAGCACATTTCGTGTATTTTAAGTAATTACGCGTATTTATACCTACATGTAAATTCATATATAGTACAAATAAATATTCCTAAATATTATTTAGGTTATTTTATAATTTTTAGTATACATATAATTTATCTCTAGCGATTCGTTAAGTACCAAAATGCCTTTTACGCATTTTCGATAAATAACGAGTTATATACTTAAAATTTGAAAATTTTGTAGTCTCCTATTTTATTACTTATTTTCTTAAATTCAAACTTACGGGATCAGTTTACTAATATTTTTAGCTTTACTTTATAATTTAAGCTCGATCAGATCATTCAACCGATCGAAACCTCGGATTGCTTAGTTATGGGGCTTACAAAACTTATAATCCAACCTATATAAGTATGAAAAAAAAAAAAAAAACCCATTTTATTCATTACAGCTTCAATGAAAGAACATTTTGCTCTATTACACACCTTAGTCACATTAACATTTTGCACACAAAAGTCATACTTTTTTGCGGTTGTTTTTAAGAAATGAAATAACTCATGTGCTATAAGCTTATTATCCCAAATCAAATGATCTACAATAAAAGCTCTTTGAAAAATTCATAAAGTCAAATTCATTTGGAATCATATCAACCATGTTCAAACCCTATACCAAATCAAATCAAACCTTGAGCATAAGTAGAAAGAAAGAAGTTGAGATTAATCCCTACCTTTCCATAAAATATATATATATATATTTGTGACAATAAACGTATTGAATTTTAATATTTATATCACACTACAAGATATGAGAATTGCAGAAAAATGAAGATAAAAAAAAAAAAGGATATGTAGACATTTATCTGTATGGGACACACATATTGATCGAAATTTGACAACCTAATTGTTTCTAAATTATTTTTGACATTCTTGCTCCCAATATAATTGATTTTAAATCATTTAGCAAGAGTAAAAAATTAAATGGATTTTTTCCTTGTTTGGCTTTTCATAAACTGACCTTTCCATTAGAAGCAAAAACGACCACGTGATTTCGAAACAAACACCTGGTTTTCAAGACACGACATATAGTATCACATTAGATATGATTTCTCGTAAATAATTTAGCGCCTGAGAAGTTGCATTTATCGATATAGTGGCTCTCACAATCCAGACAGCAAGATGCTATGTCAGTGCATGAATAAATTATTTGGATAGGGACGTAAATCAAATAATGGTCAAATTATTATGAATAATGAAAAATAGACGTGGCTACGTGAATATCACATATTTTGCCTTTTGGATAGATTTATCAAGCGGCGATTCTAGGCTCCGGTCAGCAAATATAAGAAAGATGTCAAGATGTTGTGGCCAAAAAAATTCTCAGTGAACATTTTTGTTAGATGATTTGAATCCATTTTGTTGGGAAAAGGAAAAAAAATGAAAAAAAATTTACAAAAATATGCATATTGAAAAAATATTCTTAAAAATACAGTACTTAAAATTATTTTCTAAAAGAAATCTTAAAATAAACTAAAATTACCTTTTCTAGATACAATTTTAAGTATCACATTTCTAAAAAGTTATTTCTAGTATAAAATTTTTTTACTTTTTTTTTTTTCCCTTTTCCTCCTTTTCCTTTGTTACAACAACTCAATATCGTCCTCCAACATTTATGTAGTTGTTTCATAATAAATGTCCGGTGACGGTTGGGTGGGAAAAAATGAACAAGGCGAATTAAATTGCAAATCGTGCCGAACCAAATCTCAATTCTTTTTCAATTTAGTTTGTAAAAATGCCCAACCGAATCCAAGCGAAAATTTATAGTTGATTTAGTGGTGGATGAATCAAACCAAACCCCAAAAAATTCCTAAAAACAGACGAAACCATTTTCAAAAAATAAAGTAATATTTTACTTGCTTTTATTGTAACATAGTATACATTTTAAGAAAAAATCGAGTTTATAATTTATTGAAATTTATATTTATTTGAATTTTGTGACAAATAAACTATGAGGATATGTATATATGTTTATCCTAAGTTTACACCATATACCAACTTTATGAATAAAATTTGTTATTGGGACACCCATAAAATTCCTTAATACTATGAATATAATATTGCTTGATCAGGTTCTTATGTTGTGCCAATGCATGCTATTATCCATATACATCTATATATATATATATATTTATATACATGTAATATATGAGGTTTCATATAATGCATTTAGTTTCTCTTAGATTATAAATTTATAAATCAAATCAAATCAAACTAAAGTTTTATAATTTGGGATATTCCCAATGGATCGGTATGGTTGGATCCCTAGAGTTGGCAATCTGTGTTAACATGTTGTATTCATGTCTCTATTTTTTATCAAATTTGTGCCGAAGCAAAAATTACATGAAATTGAACATATATCATAATTAACTAAGATACAATCTAACTGCATTTGTTCGTGTCATAACCGTATCTCTGTATTGTGCATCATGTTATGTGTCGACTTTTTTTTTTTCCAACAATGGTGTTTTTAATTGTCTTGTGTTTCTATTCATGTTATCATATTGTGTTAGCAATGGTTCAGTTTAGTTAAAGTGGAAAAAAAAAATTGAACTGTTTTATAATTTAATTTGGCTCAAAGAATAAACCAAACTGTGCCCGCTTCTCATAGACCCTGTGGCAGCATTACAAATATCTAAAATATAGTAAATAATTATATAAATAATACATGGATAAAAAGTATCAAACTTTTAGAAGGAGGAAAAAAGTGTAGAAATTGATAACTAGTACGAACATAGGGGGAAAGAAAAGCAAGATAGAATGTATAAAATAATATTATATCACATGTTGTCTATTAAAATTAAGGAGGAATATATGTTTAGGAGAACTTCTACAATCCTATCTCCCATTTTAATAAAATCAATCCAACCCTGGATTATATTATTGATTTACATTCTTTTAAATCTAAACTATTGAATTTACTATTAGTTCAATGATTAAAAATATAAATTAAAAGTAAGATAGAGAGCATGTTCAATCTACCAATAAACATGACAAAAGACTAGAAGAATCCATGTACAAGAGTCCATGTCGATTATTTGATAGATAAAGACCGCGAATTTGCCAAATCTGGAAGAAAGAAGCTCTTCGTCTCATCAATATTTTATATTATAAAGTCCTTTACATTTATCTAAATTAAAGAAAACAGTGAATATACCTTTTAAGTATTGATTAGATTAAACTAAATCTTTTGAACTATTAAAGTGTAACTTCACCTATCTATAATTTTTAAAAATATGCAAATAATACCAAAATCAATATTAAAGGCCCAAAACCATCACAATACATTTGAGAGTATTGAGGTTTTTACATATTTTCAAAATTATAAGAAAGTGAAATATCACTTTGAAAGTTAAGAAGTCTATTTGCGCCTTCAAAAAGTATATTTACAATAATGCCATTAAATAATGCAACGCGCCAATCAGTTTATATTTCTATAATTTTATTTTATTTTTTTCCCACTCTAGTGATCGTTTATATGGCATGAAAATGCGAACATAAACCTTTTAACTTTGAAATTCAAGGGTATGCCTTCTCCACGGATGTGGCTTATTTTGAATTGTGATTCGTATGTCAAACATCATTATTTGACAATTCTTCTAACGTACAATTTCATGGTATGATCTTTCATTGTATTCAAATTTGTCTTTACAATGCCACGGTGGCCACTCCAACTTGGCGGTCCATGAGATAAGCTAAAGACTCGAAATAAATGGAAAGACAAAATTGTAAATAAATGGAAATATAAAATCAAAATTGTCTTTTGGTTTGAATGAGAAAAATATGAAACCCCACCTTAAGTTATTCCTCTAAATAAGCCTTTGAGATTGGAAACCCTCCTGCTAGTGTTACGAATTTCAACTGAGGAAGAGCTAGGGAGGTAAATACAACCTAACTTTAAAGTTATTGTTTTCATCAAACTAGGGTTAGTTTTTATTGAATTGAAAAAAATGGGAATTAGAAATATTAAGCTACTAAATTCTTAAATAAAGTAGAACTCATAACAAAAGCAACTAGAAAGATCGATTTAAGTCTTATACTCATAAATCTAGATGAATTAAAGCTTTAGAGACTTCAAAATCAAAGAATTTAGGAACATAGGAAAATGAGGGTGGAATAAGTTAAGGGGAATTGCTACTTGTTTCCATGGGAATTTCAAGTGGTTCAAGGGGAAGGGTCAAGTTTTAATACATGAGTAAAGGATGGCAATTTGTATTAGCAGGTCATGTTGATATCTCTATTTTGTGTTGAATTTGTTTCAACGCATAAAATTGATTAGACTTTTCAAATATTAGTTTATTATATGATCACATTTATTCATATTATAATCGTGTCTCTCAATTATATAACATGTCCTATATCTTGTTTTTTCTCTATAGGCATGTTCTTAACCATATTGCACTTATATTTGTATTAATATATTGTATTAGTATCACCAAGCACACTGGTGATAATTATGTCCTCTCGATTAGTTGTTGTTTCTAATTGTTTCTTCTTCTTCTTTTTTCTCATCAATAATTAGAAAAGGGATTTAAATTTACTCCATCTCGTTAAAAGACCAGTGTTTATGTCACTAAACTATAATGATTTTAGTTGTTGTTTCTATTCCTATTATTTCCATACTTACACAAGTACCCACTATTCAATTGAACTCGATTATCGTAAATTAATATGTTGTATCGTTAGGTGATGTTTTGACTTGGTTATCAAAGAACATCAATTACGCAATTAAGGACTGTCAAAGGTTATGAGCAAACTATTGGAGAAACTAGTTCTAGGTTAAGAGAAATTGAAGCTAAGTGCAGGCAGGAGATGCTAGCCACCTGAGCTGGGACTTCTTGCATGGGCCATTAATCATACGGACCAATGATGAAATATAGGTCAATAAATCTGAATGAGAGGTCTAGTGGAATTGTGACTGACGTTTATTCGCCCATAAGTGTTCGAAATAGATAAATCATGGATTCACTATATATGACTAGGCTTAGGTTGGTGTTGGTTTAAGGTGCTTTGCACATAAAATTAGATTTTGAATTAAGACTTGATCTAAACCCATACTGAACCCATATATACATGATTATATCTAACAACATGAAGGTGTTACAAATTATTTCTTACTTGAATTAAGATACAAATTTAGGACAAAGCCTAGGGCCGTAAATGAGTAGAATTAAGACAATGCACTATAAAATTTGACTCGAGCTCGACTCGAAATTTCTAAACTTGAGCTTAAACTCGAACAAGATTATAATTATAAGCTTAAACTCGAGCTTAACTCAAAGTGGTTTTGATAAATCTAAACTCGACTCAATTAAGCTCATTTTGACTCAATAATTTAAAAAAAAAACTATAAATTCGATTAATATAATAATAATATCTATACTTGACTCAAATTAGATAAGCTCATGAGCTTATTAAGTCAAACATCATAAAGTTCGAGGTTGACTTGATAAGCTAATCGAGTAGCTCAACTCGATTCAACTCTAATTAAGTCAAATTTAAGTAATTCCCAAGCCAAACTTAAGTTAGGCTCCCCCTGTCCGAAAACTAGTAACACCACTACTATGTGTCTCTTAGATACATTATATGAAACAAACGCACACAACATTCACACAATCTCCCATATACATAAACATTATGTTTTTAATGGGTTTAGAGTCAATTTAGACACTACTCACAGTATACTCTAAGACACTTAGGAATACATGCTCATTGTGGTCACAATTAATCATCTATACTAAAAGGATTCGATAAATGCTTAAGGTTTTCATATATACTCACTTAACCAATGACATAGACACATGTATAAGGTAAACACAAAAAATTATAAGGGAGTTTACACAAATTTTCTTAATCCTACACATATGCAAGCTTGTGTATGCTCCTTGACGAAGCATATGCATAATATCATGGGACAGAAGGTTCAAGTCCTAAGAAAGTGCCCATACGGCACCTAACCATCCACTCCAACACATATCTATTTGTAATCTAAATGACGAGCTAGCCCTTTCTTCATGTTTACCTTAAACTATTTTATGCCCATTTCTCTCAAAGAGTGCCTTTTGGTATTATCATAGGCCTTCGTATGTTTTGTTACACCCCGAAGTCACGAAGTCGCAATAATCCCGCCGTGTAAACCATTTTATGATAGTAACTAGCCTCACAGTACTTACCATAGATATAATCTACACAAGGCCTCGACGACTTATCGCTTTAAAGTAAACAGTCTCATTTAAGTGTTTAACTACAAATATAGTAATTATCATAAATTTTTAATAAACATACATAATTATATATAAAGTCCATAGAATTTCTTAGGAAACTCTACATAAACATAACGGTTCGCTAATTTTACATAACAACTATCAATCTTTCAGTCTTAAAGTACAAAGGACACACTAGCTACACATCCACTGCTAAGCAAATTGATCCTCATACCCCTGGCTTCAAAAGAACTAACCTTTGAATAATTGTATGGCGGCATAATACTTGAAGTAATCAGAAATTAGGACCTGCAAAAAGATCTATAAGGGTATGAGTAACTACAGCTTAGTAAGTTGAATTAAAGACTCATGAGAGTATACAAACACAAACAAGATTATCAAGCAATTATTTTAATGCAATGCAACAATCAAGTCTCTTCACACAACGTAGTCCGATCCATTGTAAAATTAGAGAAATTTCACCCGGTCTAATCCAGATTGAGGAGTTTTCATGTAATGCAGCAGCTCACAACCAAACCTAAGCTTATACAATGGAGACACCCCTCCTCCCGCGACTACTTTCAAACCATTGACTTCACCCTCACCACAACCTCCTCTCATGTCACTTAGTTCAACTAAGGATGAAGAAGAGACTATTATGTAATTCTGCGCTATCCCTTTCGAAGGGGTCGATATTTGGTTGGAGAATCTTAATAATCTCCTAACGAGTTACAATGCATGACATTTTTTGTCATTAGAGTCAAATAAGATTAAATTTCATTTAGGGTGTTCAAACAATTTCACCCAATTCAATCAATCACAAAATTAATTACATTACAAATTTCAGCACGCATTCAGATACATCAAACACATGCGTAAACTACTTACAATCACAACCATATACAATCCTAAGTCTCCGACTACTATAAAATAGCACTCTAATACAGTAAGTAATAACCCAACTTACTTGAAATTTTTCAGTTGCCCGATCACTTAATTGCAAACCGATTCGTCTCTGGGTATCCTATAATATAAATAGGTCTTTTTAGTGCTTATACTTTAATGATTCATATTCTAAGTTATAATTTAGCTTATTTTTTCCATGTATACTTATTATTTACTAATAATTCATTTTACCATATTTCGGGGTTCGGTTCCTAAATTAGATTCTAGTTTTGATTCTGAAATCTTAAATATGCTCGAATCCTAATGTGAAATTAATCACATTAAGCTCAAGTATTCTAATATCCTATTAGGTCTTAATTTAGTATTCTAAACTGTTCAGTACACGCTAATCCTTATTGCGGTACCGGATTTATTCCCGATGTGAGAAAATCTTACATTTTTTTATGCAATTACCTAAAATTAAATTTTCTTTCAGATTTATTATATTCTGATTTTTATTATTATATTATCTAATTAAACCTAATTTTTCATATTTATTAATTTTCCAATTCTACATATTCCTAATTTTCTACAATTACCACATAATTCCTTCATTAATTATACTTACCACTCTAAAGACTAAGATTAGGTTTCCACATTAGAGATTAACATCCCTAACTCTCTAATTACTATCTAAATCAATAATTAATGTCTTAATCATCCAATTAACCCAAAATTACCCAATTTTTCTATCATTTTAGGGCTAAAAATTTACCTAAAAATTTCGAAAATTAAATTTAAAAAAATGGCTTCATAGCACTATTCTATATCACTTAAGCATTCTACAAAAAAAATTTGAGCTTCAAACTACACTCCTAAGCCTATTTTGATTTCCGATCCTAATCATGCTCGGTTTTGCTTAATTTCTTAAGAACCCTATATTTTCAGACGTGATTACACTTAATCGCTATTTTTCCTAAATCTACGTATAGTAAGACCTCAGAATAATAAATTTCACAATTTTCTGGGCAAAATAAATAATTTTACAAAATTCTACAAAATCGGAGTAGATGAGAGACTCACCCGATCCGATAACTTTTGGCCTTCCAACACCAGTCTAGGTGTGTCAGCTGGTCCAGGCGGTGGGTCTAAAGTGGGGTAGTGATGGTGCCTCGGTCCTAGGTGGTGATGGCTCGTGGGTTTGACTCACTAATCCTAACTGCACAGTTTTCCTTTCTTTTCTTTTTTTTTACTATAGTTTTTCTCATGAATTTCGATACTCTCTATTTTTCTCTGATTTCTAACTATCTAAAGGAGCTCTATAAATTTTTTCCCTATTTATAGAGCTTTGTGGTAATTAATGTATATTAAATTAGACAAGACATTGCTCAAATCCCTTAGTTTTCAGCTTTTGTGTTACTTGATTTTGATTGGGCAATTTTTTTCTTCACTTCTTGACTTGCCAGGACTACATCCACCTCATTCCTAATTTCTCTTATTTTTTCTAATTTTTCCTTAATTAATTAATAATTTTCTTTAATTATTTAATAAGTTTTTAGCCACTTGAAGAAATTTCGTGTATTTTTATCTACACGTAAATACATGTAGGGTACATTTGAACATTCGTAATTATTATTTAGGTCATTCTATGATTTTTAGTATACATATAATCTATCTCTAGTAATTTATTAATTATTATATTACACTTTTAGCCTTTTCGATAATTAACAATTATTATACTTAAAATTTGAAAATTTTATAGTCTCCTATTTTATACTTATTTTCGTAAATTCAAGTTTACGAGGTCATTTTTACTAATATTTCTGTCCGTAATTTATAATTTGGGTTTGATCGGATCCTTTAACTGATCGCCCTAAACTTTATGTTCTAAGTTTAATCCTACAGTCACTTGGCTTAACTTTAGGGCTTACATGTTTTGGAGGGCTCAATATCACAACTGGTTTCGGCCTCTCATAACCATCATTAAGAGAGTGACATTAGCTCCTTGTAAAAAGCTAACCTTACCTTTAGATAATACTCCATCCCATAAACAACCTGCCTATTGATGCCACTCACCTCACAATATGCTTAAGTTGAGCACCATCACTTGCCCTCAAACTTTTAGACCGTAATACATAGCACTAACACACATCTAAGCCATGTGGGCCATAACTTGTTTCACCTTATTCGATAAAATCAATACCATTTAATTTAATGTATTCTTTAAAATTGCATATTTCAAATATTATCATTACAAATTTCATCCATTTATTTCAAACATCTATAAGCAAATGAAATGGATGCCAAGTCCATTAGTTGTCTACTCCAATTTTGTCAACCTATAGCCTATCATTAGTATGATCTATGGCCTACATACCTAGCCCAAAATCAGGTGGCTAGTGTCAATTTCATGCGCTTAGTGTCAAAATTCTATTATAAGACTCACAGTCGTAATAGTTGGTTCAGAATACATGTAGATAGGGATCTTGGCTTAGTTTTAATTATTTATGAAGATTTAATAATTTGTCAATATTTTAGAATATTAGGGATTTTGACATATATTATGTTATTAGCTTTAGATTATTTTATTTAGACTTTTTCACGTTCTTCTTCAATTAGTAGTTAATTACCTTATTACCATGGGGTTAGTAGAATTTCATATAAATAATCTTGTTAACAATTTTATTTAGTTAATTATCATTGTTTATAGAAACATTTATAGAGTCTTCCATATTCCTTTATAACTTATTAATTAGCTATCAAATTGTACCATTCAACAATCTCTTTCGTTTAATCTAATTATGGCATCCACATATTTATCAATTAGAATTAGCCTAGCTCAAATTAATTAGTTGCAATGTCAATTGACTTATCAACTGATTAATTTGTCCATATCTCATTTATTTTCATTATATTTATAAACATAAAAATACACTAGACAAGATCTATCTTACAAATCATATAAGTAAATTTTCCTTTAAAATTCATGTTCATACCGTCCTTACTTACGCAACCGATATCCTATGATAACTAAGTTAAGAAAAATAGTCTAACAATGTAACTGTTATGGCCCAAATTTGATACGAGAGCCAAACCTAAAAGACTATCCTGATAAGTGGAACAACTCTTTAAACTTATGTGCAGCATTAAGTCCATGATACTTTCCCATGAAAGACTATAACATTACCATCCCCTTTTAAAAGCTAACGCCCACGTTGGCCTACTTTAAACTGCACACTCTGGGTAGTTTTCACTCTAAGTAATTCGCACTCTGTTTCACCGGATAGCACTTTCCCAAGTAGCCTTTTCTCAAGTCGCTCCTTCTTTCAAGTCGCTCCTTTTCTAGATCACCCTTTCCATGGAATTGGCCCCTCAACGAGAGCACTAAGGCCTTCTAATAAGAGCACCAAATGTTATGACCTAAGCTTGAAAGGAGAGCTCAACCCATAAGACTAGTCTGATAGGTGAGAGAATCCTTTAAACTTAAGTACAATACTTAATTCATATTACTTTTCCATGAAGGACTACAACAGTGACATATCAAATTACCATAATCGAGCTTAATTGAAAGTCGATTGTTATGCAAGTGAGAAAATAATATATTAAGATTTTCAAGTTAAATAAGCACAAACAATAAATAATTGAGAGGATATTATAGTTATGCACTTGTTAAAACTTTATTCTTCTCTATGAACTACTAGATGAAACACTTACTAAAATAATTAATAGTTCCCATTATTGCATTAAACCCTGATTTCGCCTATTTTGAATTCTATAAAACTCTTACTCATTTAGATTCATGATCATGTACATAAACTAATCTTTCTAATTACATGAATTGGTAATAAGTGCTACTTTACTTAAGGAGTTAGTTCCTAATATCTCTCATTCCAATTCTTTAAATTAAATACAAACTAGTAGTTTTTTAATTTTGGAATTCTTTCTTAATGAAAACAAAAAATTGAAAGTCAGGTTGTATTTACTCCCTGACTCTTCCTTAGTTGGAATTGATAGCAAAAAGTTGGAGTTTCTAATCCAAGAGGCTTAGAATACTCTAGTTAGGGTTTCCTATTTTTCTCCATTAGAACAAAAGACTACTTTGATTACATTTTTCCGTCCAACATTTCTGTCCTTAAGGAAATTTCTGAATAGATTGCAGTGTTGTCTTTATTATATGGACCGCCAAGATTGGAGTGGTTACTAGTGCTTGTAGAAACAAATCTGATACAATAAAAGATCTTACTAAGAAGATGCACGTAAAAAGAATAATCAATTGTGGACAAAGAATACCCCAAAAATTTAAAATTCGAAGGTTCAACTCAAATGTTTGTGCCATGTCAGTGCTCTCTATGGAAAACATTATTAAATATGAATTGGTTGGCTCGTTGCATTGTTTAAGTTTAGATATAAACCTGGGAGAACATTATACTATGAAATTTTGATGGGATGGAGAGGTTATTTCTACTTCAAATTGCAAATTCATGTTCTTCGCTTATCAGCCAATTTGACAAGACTTCTCAACTTACTTTCCTCAACGCAATTATCTATTATTATATCTTACGGGTTAGTCTACCTTAAAGAGGTCCTCCTATCATTGTGGAAGCTAGGTAGATAATATTATTCCCTTTTAAAATTACATAAATAATTATGTATCGTACTAATTGAAACATATATTTTGGTTGCACCAAAACAGTAGTCACCTAACTCAAAGTTGCACATGTATGCAATGAACAAAAGGTAGATTAGAGAGATTAGAGAGGTGGAGAAGTTGGAAAAGAGATTTAATGGTACCAATTCATCATGTGTTTGATTCAACTATAGGTAACAACTTACTATGGTGGATAATTTTTTAAAAAATATACCATTTATATTTTCACGTATTAAAATTTCTCAATATTTACTTATTATTAATCCACTTATATAATATATTGACACTATTAAAATTTTATTGATAAGGATAAAATGGTTTATTATATCATATGGATATTAGCGTTGGCTTATTGAAATCTCATGGTCTAAAAGGGACTATTGTTGGCTAGATATATAGAAATCATTTATCTAAATAGTTAAAATACAACAACATAATAAATCTGAATTTATTATTTTCTCCACTTGTTTGTGTTATTTCCGTCTGCTTCAAACACATTGTCTGTCATCGATGTATACTCCCATAAAGGTGCTTCCTGAGAAGTAAACTAAATTAGGTCATATACATATATATATATATATATATATAAGCAAACAAACAACTAGGATATATTATACTTGTATCTTTTGAAATTTCAAATATTATAAAAAAAATTATATGCATGGCAATCAATCTAGCTGAAAATTACAAATGCAATATCAAAAATATTGGTCAAATATTTAGACCTCATAAGCTTCTCAAAAGTATTCATCATACCTCATGAAAGTTATAAGGAAATGCCAAAATGGAAGCATCTTTAAGAGTTTGACAGGTCTATTGCTAGTTTGCCAGTAGTGTACTTATAATTATATCCAAACCTTTTACAAGAAATTATAAATATAATATTTATACATACGAAATAGACAGAGCATAGATATAAACTAAAGGAAAACGACCTCCAATGCGGCTAACCAAAATAGAGGAGATAAAACTTATTAAATATGAAACATTATATAACTTGATTACTCATAAGATGATCGTAATAAATATTTTGATTTAATTCTTTTTTTTTTATTTTGTTATTGTATATAAGTAAAATATGGAATAATTAATTTATGTATGCTCAGGAAACATGAACTACCATCACTTTGTAATCCACTCATATTCTTTCAATAATAATAATTTTTAAATAATATATATCATATGGCATGGAGTCGAATAGGATGTTTTGACTTAATAATATAAATATAGATATAAATATATTTTAAAAAATCGTGCATATAGAATAAACACTCGTATAATGTGTAAATCCTATTGCACAAAGCACAGAGTTCTGAACAAGAATAACGTTACACCAACTAAAGTATATGTTTATATCGATAGATTCAACGTTGTTCTCTTTTCCTGCAGCCAAAGACCACTACAACAAAAGAATCAAGAGGCGACAGCCGTCACACATTGTTAGGGTTTTGTTTTCTTTTACTACAAATTAGTTAAATCAAACAAAGTTGGCATGCAAAGACTTGTTCCTATTGGTCCACACGACATCTAATTTTCGATCTCAACTAAAACCCAACTGTCACGCATGCCCAAACACTCACCAGTCTTAGTTGCTAATTTATACAATTTGATTGGTAGCTCCATTGCTTTTTAGCTTTGCATGTGGGAGGAAAAATGGAACGGTTGTTGGTGGTACAAGAATTAGAACGACGGTTAGGTTTTTTGGATCGGGAGATTATATCACATGGAAGAATACTAGGTTTACTAGGATTCAAAATTAGGGCATCCCAAGACAGTTGAAAATAAACTATCCCAGCTAAGCATGACTAGACTAGGTGTTTCTTGATGTTACATTTCTGATCTCTGCCGGTTCATTTATAATTATCTATGAGAAAGAAGACAATAACAAGGTAGACAGTGCAAAAGGCTAAAATATAATTTCATTTGAAGGGCTAAATCTTATAATAATTTCGCTAATTATTTAAATCGATGAAAGCATTTAAGTGATTAGACCTTTCCTTATGATATCTGAAGGAGCTCGAACTTAATAGACTCAGAATATAGACCATTAATATTAATCAAACTAAACTTAACTACTTTCAATAGGCTTGTGAGCACACTTCTCAACAAGACCTTTTACAAGCCCATAAGACTATGAATAGCTATTAGAAACCCAATACTATAAATGTTGTCTAGCTTGTGGTTATCATGAATACGATTCTATTATTTTAGAAGGTTTTTTCAAGTAAAAATGAATATAAAATTGTTTTTCTAAAAACTTGTGGTAGAATTACAAGACCATATGTTTAACTCAATAATCATGTGTTTTTAACCAACTTTTACTTTACCTATTCTTTCTATTTGAGTCTACTACAAAAATTAACAACAACATCAACAACAACAACAATAATAATACAACTGAATTTCTATAAGCCCATCAACTATTATGCGTGATATTTAATCCCTCCTATCTCATTCCATATTTCATTTCCTCTTTCTCTCTCCCAATCCCCCTTTCGATATGTTTTATCTATCTAACGTTCATAAACTTCTAACTTCGAGCTCTAGCTACAAAGTCTCTTCAAGTTCATAACCTTCAAGTTATAGGCTTACACTCATCAATTAGCATCATATTATTTTCTTTAAATTCCGTTTGGTTCATCTTTTTTTCATTTTATTGGTGTCTTATTATTATCTATTCAAATCTTTGTGTTTAGCAAGAATAAGACACCAAAAAGATAAAAATGTATTTTTTCAAAAATACCAATTAAAATAATCATTTTCAATGCTTAAAATATATTTTTTAAATTCTCTTTTCTTAAAAGTATTGAATTTTCATTTCTCAATTCTGATACTTTAATTACCATTTTTATCGTAATTATGAAGCAAAAATAGATAAGATACAGATAAAACAGTTTTCCAAACATCAAATTTCAATCAGTTACAAATCAGATACAGATAAGACACAAAAGAAAAAAAAAAAAAAGGACAATTCAAACAAGACCTTAAACTAAAAATAACCCTAAATAATCCTCAAGTCCACAAAATCTTATATTAAGGATTGAATTGTTCAAAGAAATTTGAGAATTTATTTTTAGACAACTTTTTAAAGCATTAATAGGGTATTCCTAAGGAAAATCAAATTACCTTGTTTTGTTAGTTTTAGCCCCTATAATACGAACTCTTAAGAATTTCAATTACATGAATTCCCATAATATGCATTCTAAATTAGACCTTATGAATCCTAACTCCAAAGATATAACCTTGTCTTTATGCTAAAACTACCCTTACCCTAAATTAAAATTTGTGTCCTCGACCTTTTGATAAAAGAATTGATCCAATTTAGAAATTGACGCACCTCCATTCATAGCCCTAATCAATACCATAGCAACCAACTCTCTTACTTCCACCACTAATCATCATTAACCCTAATTGCTTGTCCCTTTCATACCTTCACGTTGGAGGTGGTTTCACTACAACAATAGGAGCATAAAGAATTATGGTTGTCCCTCTCTCCACCAAAAAATTAGTTAAGATAAGAGCATGAGCAGATCTTCCATAAGCCCACTAAACCTAGCTTCCAATCATAGCAAACATCCAGAAGTAAAGATCGAATACCGATCTACATTTTCTTCTCTATCTGATGTGATAATTTTTTCTTCCTCCTAATTTTGCATGCTTTCAATGGAGTGGACATCATGACTTGAAGCGGTAAAGTCATAACAGTCCTGCCATATAATTCATTTTAGGATAACTTGATTTATATAAGGCGTCCAGACTAACCCACTTTGAAGTAAACAATTCATAAATTAAACTTATTATTTACTTGTGAAATTATGAAAATTTCATATTTACACTAAAATAACTTAAGTATATTTACAAGATTTAGTAGCTTAATCATAATCTACTTAAGTAATAAATAAATTGATACTAAAAGCTTTACAGATAAAATCTAAACTTGAGAGTGTAATTGATCCTCGGGTTTTTATCCTCACTCCTTAGGATTCAACAGTTGCTAGCTTTAAGATAGTTATATGGCTACTTCTTAATTATTACTTGTAACAACATTTATAAGGATGTAAGCAACCGATTGCTCAGTAAGTTGGGATGGAGACTTAAAACTATACATCAAACACAATCAGAGTTATCAACCAAATTAATTAAATGCAATGTATGTATAAGCAAATGCCATCGCGCGACGTTATCTGGTTCGTCATGAGATTAGAGTAATTATTCCTACTCTAATCTGGGTTGAGGAGTTTCCATGTTTGTGTAAAAGCTTACGACCAAACCCAGGCTTATGTAATAAAGACACCGCTCTTACCACGACTAGTTTCAAACCATTAACTTCACCCTTATCGTAAACTCCTCTCTTGTCACTTAGTTTGACTAAGGATGAAGAAGGAACCCATTATGCTAAACATTTCCCTTAATGGGTTGCATAATAGGTCCAATTTAAAATTACAACTCATATATTTAATTAGATTCAGTTTAAGGTTTTTAATCATTTCAAACAAATCACACAAATATAAGCCAGAGCAGTAAACCATTAATCATATGTCATACTTACAAACAAGCATATACAAGTATGCACACAGTCAACTATCTAACAAATATATTCAAGTACAATCTCAAGCCTCCAAGTACTATAAATTAATACTCTGAAATACAATAACGTATTAATTCTAACTTACTTGAACTCCCTACTTGCTCACTTAAAGTAAGACCTGCACAGGCTATCACCGATAATCTTTATAATACAAATATTGTTTTACTTTCCACATAACTACCATAAATAGGTTTCATTCTGAAATTCTTATTGTTATCTTCAATTTAGGATTTTATTATACTAATTATTAAGGTTTTTAAGTCCCTTACAATTATTCTTAATTTAGGTTAGATTCTGATTCAGTTTCCGAATCGGTTTCTAAATTAAGTTCTAATTCAATTTCTGAGTACGGATTATATAGAAACCCTAAAAACTTGTTTCGAACCATAATATGAAATTAATTATATAATAATCAAGTATTTTAAATATCATATTTGGTCTCTAACTAGCATTATAATCCGTACAGTATATCATAATCCTAATTTAGCTATTGAATTTACTCCTGATGTGAGAAAAATTTACATTTTTCATATGATTATCTAAATTTAAGTTTCATATCATATTTCCTTTATATTTTTATTGCTATTATATTATCAATTTTGACATAATATTTCCTATTCATTGATTTTCTATATATACATATTATGTGTTATTACATAATTCACTTATCTAACACTTCTAACATTATATATATCATCCTTCATTATCCAATAAAGTATCAAATGTCTAATTATATCCTAAATTAGAATTTCATATCTAATTATCCTAAGTTACAAAATTAACTTAAAATATATCATTTTACCTATTATATATATACTACATAATATACCTAATAATTACATCTAACATCCTAAATGCTATAAACATCATTCTACATCAAATATTAACAACTTAAAATACCCAATTATACACTAAGTTAGTAATTATCCATTTAATTACTAAATTAACCCAAAATCATCCATTTTATACATCATTTTAAGACCTAAAAATTTAGAAAATAGATTTTTGAAAAGTCTTTCTGTAGTGCTATTTTAAATACTCTAAATAACCTATACAAAAATTTTGAACTCAAAATTACACTATTAAGGTAATTTGTCTAAAAATCGAAAATAAACTCGAGTTTAGGGGTTTTTTAAGCACTATATAATACGGTACATAATTTTATCAAAATAATATTTTTCCTAAAAGCTACATACAAAAATACCTTAGAATACTAAATTTCATAATTTTCTATAATTATTTAATATTTTAAATAAATAAAACAAAATCAAAGGAAAAATCAAATTCACTAGCGTTGGTTGCTTCAGCCACTAAGGCCTCGCTGGCTAGCTTAAGTATGGCCATCACTGTCAGGTGGTGATGGCCATCCACTCCCAAGTCTTGAGTGTGGATTCACCTTACAAGCCTTATTTACACACTATTTTGCTATATTTTTGTAATGCCCTCTCCTCTCTTCTTAAACTCTCTCTAATTTTTCTAGATTCACAACTAACCAAAATGATTTGTAGAAAGAGGTTTATGAATTTATAGATGTGTTTAGATAATTTGTTGAATTGTTTATTACCATTTGTCACTTATTATCTTTCATTTTTACTTTCTATTTGGCTAAATTTTATTAGTTGCTTTTCTTTCTTCAATTTTAGCTAATTAAGCGTCAATTCTAGAATTCTCTTCATTTTTTCATATTTTTCTCGATTTTTATTTAATTATTTAGTATTATTTTAACATATTTTGGATATTTTAAATAATTTAATGTATTTTACCTACAAGTAAATACAAATATGATACAAATAAATATTCCTAAATATTATTTATGTTATATGATTTTTAGTGTGTATATAATTTATAATTATCGAAACTTATTTTATACGTTTTCAATAAATAACAAGTAATATACATATAATTCATTATCATAATAATTATTTATTTTCCTAAATCTAAACTCACATGATCACTTTTATAGATATTCCTAACTTCAACGTAAAGCTTAACTGGACAATTAACTTGATCATCCTAAACTTTATAAATCAAACCTTAAACATTAGATTGTGGGGCTTATAGTGGACAACACTATTAATACGTAGTAAGCGTAGAAAAATCACCCATTGGGTTGTGATACAAACCATGTTTCATCTATTCGTTTGAATTTCCTTTACTAGTTAGTTGTGATTGAATTCATTTGTACACCTTCTAAGCTTATGTTGATCCAACTTACTATGGTTCATTTATTGTTGTGATGTGATGTTGTTTATGTGATGATGTGGCTTGTTTTAGATGTACATACACCTTTGTTGCAAGTAAATATACCACCGACTTCTTTCCAAAGTGATCTTATAAGGAATTTATCTAGTTTCTATTGTACATAAGCAAACGCAATGATGAAATGGGTCTCCTTACGTCTTTTTAATTAAATTCTAACCTTAATTCTAAAAAAATATTAAAAAAATCATATGAAAATGAGGAAAAGGAAAATCATATTAAGAAAAAGAAAAGAAGGATCATTAACATGTGTAGTGACAGGTACTTTTGATCATTATTCACAATTATTTAACCAATTACTGCACTGAGGTGCTCGCTTCTGACATTACCTGTCATGCTATTGTTCTATCCATCTATTTGACAAAGAAGCATCACTAATAATAATATATCATGTGAATTGATAAGTGATGTATAAATATTAATAAAAATTTTCTATTTAGAAGCATTATCAATACTTTTTCAAAGAGTACGTGCTTTTATTATCACGTATTTAAAAATTATTGGTATTTGCACATTATTTATAAATCTCTGTGATATATTAATACTATTGAATCCTTTTTCTTCACACCATCTATTCTTTTTTATGTTGTTTTTTCTAACTTAATTTATCTTTTTTTTTTTTTTGGGGTGGGGGGGGTGCAATCTATATGCTACTCCATCTTGATTTTTCATTACTTCTTTTGACTTGTAGTTTAATATATTTGTATGCTACTCAAGTGCCTTTTTTTTTTTTTCCTTTCCTTGTTTCTACATTTTCTTGTTTGTCTTAATCTTCTTATGTCTTTGTAAAACTCAAGTCAAATAAATAAATTAAGTTAAGAGAACTAAAGGAGATAAGTGATTTATTATTTTTAATTATCGGTATAGTATGCAAATAGACATCAAATAATATGGGCAATATTATCAGAAGAAAACATTTAGACATTGATATGGCATGTAATTAAACTTTAAGTACCAGGAGCAAACTTGTCCAAGGGAAAAGCTCAAACCCATATCTTTTCTCCCACGTTATTTTTCTTTCCCCACTATTCCATATAGTTTCTTTTATGCGCCATAGTAGAAACTTAATGCAAAAAGTGAGTTTTTGTAAGGAATAATAGGAACTGAGTAAGTCATCACTTATTCTTTGAAGAAATTTATTTTTCTCTTTTCTAAGCACAAGAAACTCAAGAAAATAGTGCATTTTCAGAGGAGTAATGTAAGAAACGTTGGTTGGAGTGCTAGTACACCAAGAAACAAAGAGTAAGTCAAGTTCTTTTTACAATTTTACAAGTTCTTTTTACAATTTTACAAGTTCTTTTCTTTTCTATAGTTGGTGGGTGTGAGTCGTCGTCAATGGTGCTATAGATGGGTCCAAGCTTACAGAAAACACGAAAAAACTAATGGAAGAAATTGTGAAAGGAATAAATGACGAATGAAAGGTAAGCAAAACCTATGAACAACTCTAAAAGATATGATGCACCAATGGAACTCTCGAAGACTCACGGCATAATTCAATATGATGCACAAATCAATTCGGTGAGGTTACTCGCTACCTAACCTGCTCAAGGGTTAGGATAAGAGTAATGCTAAGAGTAAATAGTGTTTACCTAAGGAAGAAAATACTCAAGTGTATTAAGGATAATCTAATTTACACGCTACAAGTATAAAGGTATTTATACCCATAAGTTAGGGAAACTTGCCTAAAATAGAAAAGACAAAAGGATTATTTCCTAAGAAAGTAATGGATAAGATATAAAAGGGTATAAATGAATATATAAGAAAAACAATCATTGGTGCAACGGATTCTAAACATGATACTGTATATTTGACGAGGTTGTTAGAAGATGCAAACAAAAAGTACAGACCGCTGGCTTGTCTAAGTAAAGATGGCCTAATCAATCCGAAGTCTTTCTTTCTTGGCTTCTCGGCAAGGAAGATGCTAAGTAATTGGTTGGCTCAAGCGCGAGTGAGTAATCTTCAATTCAGTGTACAATAGAAAGATAGGTAGTCATATGGCTCTATACAAAGGGCAACTTGGTAAGGAAGTACTATAGAAAGATGAGCACTCTCTATAGTCCTCAAGCTCGGTTGCAAGTTAGAGATCTGGTAGCCTGATTCCCATCAATTCCTCTTGGTATTTTTAGATTTTGGATTAAATCCGAATGGTCTTCACTTAGTTCTCCGTTAAGGTGATACAAACTGAAGTTGGTAATGTTGAATGTATCAGAAACCCCATAGTCCTTGAGCAATTCCAATCTATAGGTATTATCATTGATCTTCTAGAGGATTTTGAAAGGTCCTTTCGCTATTGTAAATGATTTGTTCCTCCTCTTGTTTGGGAACCGTTCCTTATTGAGGTACAACCACACCAAGTCTCCCTACTGAAATTGTTTAACCGTCCTACTCGTCGTCTTTTCTCGTATTCTTCTAGCAACTTGGTCGATGTATTGAGTAACCTTATCATACATATATTGAAGGGATCATGCTATAGCCGAGGCATCATGGTCCTCTTACGTAGGTACGGGTGTAGCGGTGTGATCGAAGGGCAATTCGAGATTAAAACTATAAACTACTTCGAAGGGAGTCTACTTAGTGGTGTCATATACTATTCCGTTGTAAGCAAACTCAACTACGAATAAGCAAACATCCCAATCAGCCAAGTTTTTGCCCACTGCAGCTCGGAGTAATGATCCCAAAGTATTATTTACTACTATTGTTTGGCCGTTAGTTTAAGTATGGTAGGAAGTACAAAACAGTAGTTTGGTCCCCATCCAACACCACAAGGTCCTCTAGAAATAGTTCAAGAACTTCAGGTTTCTATCAAAGATTACACTTCTCGATTTGCCACGTATCCATATAGTCTCCTGTAAGAAAAGAGAAGCAATAGCCGAAGCATTGTTAGTTTTTGAGCAAGGGACAAAGTATACCATTTTGCTGAACCAATCCACAACGACCATTATAGAATCTTTGCTTCGAATAGTTCGTAGTAGTTCAAGAACAAAGTCTATGCTCAATTCAGTCGATAGCTTCGTCAAGACAGGCAAAGGCATTACTTTCCCTTGCATGGCTCGGCACTTAGTCTTCTTGCACACAGCATAGCCTTCAACTACTCAATGCACATCTCTCCTCATCCTCGGCCAAACGAATTGACCATTCAATAGCTCACAAGTCCTCATTTCTCTAAAATGACCAGAGAGTCCTCCATTGTGGGCTTTCCTAATCAGTAGCTCCCTCGATGAATAACTCGGCATGCATAATTTTTTGCCTCAGAACAAGTAACCATCCTCCATATGATACTCGTCCACTATCCTCCCATCGACGCATTACGAAATTATGGTTCCGAAGTGTAGATCCTCAGAATACTGTTTTTTGATACTTGCAAAACCAAACAGTCTGGTCTGCATTTCTGATAAAAGCAGATATCTCCTCAAAAGAACATCTCTAACTACGTTGCTCTTTCCTTGCTTGTATTTTATTACAAAATTGAATCCTTCAAGGTATTCAACTCATCTTGCTCGCTACTTTGACAACTTGGTTTAACTTCGAAAGTATCTCAGTGATTCATGGTCAGTATATATAACAAATTCTCTCAACAGTAAATAACATTATCATACTTACAATGTTGGGATCAGTGCCAAAAGTTTCTTATCATACATAGAGTAGTTCAGCTACGATCCTCAAAGCTTCGCACTTAGAAAGCAATTGGTCACCTTCCTGCATCAAGACAATGCCTATTCTAACACTTAATGCGTCACACTTTAGCTCAAAAATTTTCTCAAAGTCAAGTAGATATAACACGGAGACAGAGGTCAATCTTTCTTTTATCTCGACAAAGATCTTCTCCTTCCATTCTCCCTATCGGAAGTCGATGTTTTTCTTTGTTAGTTCAATAAGTGGCACAGCAAGGGTGCTGAAATTTTTTATAAATCTTCTATAAAACGAAGCCAGTCTATGAAAACTTGTTGCGTCGACACAAGTAGTAGGAGTTAGCTACTCGATTTAAACACCTAATTTTTTGTCCTTGTAATCCTAAATTCTTATTTTTTTTAATAGGGTCCTAATTCAAAAAATAAATAAATAAAATTAAAAAATAAATAAAATGAAAATATTGAAAATATGATGAAAATACAAAAAAAAAATAGAAAAGGAAAAATTATTATAAAAAATTACTTTAGAATTTTTAGAAAGTAAATTATTTTAGCAAAAAATAGTTTTAGTTTTTGCTTTAACTTTAGCTTAGTTCAAATAAATATTTTAGGAAGTAGCATGGCTTAAGTACAATTTAATTGTACTAAAAATTAAGGCACAAGTCAACAGTCTAACGGATAAATATTGGAGTATTTAATATGGAGTTAATTTAAGGTCATATGTTTGAGTCTTGCTAAACACTTATGTGTCTTTTATTTTTATTTTTATTTTATTTTTTATTTTTTATCTTTTTCAGAAAGCAAGTTAAATGATCATGACCACATCTAATCTAATCTTTTTTGTTCAGATTCGAATTATTAGAGATCATTTGAATTTAGTTTGGTTTTTATTAAATTAGATTTAAATTGATATAAAGGATTCGAATCTAATTTAATCTTTGTCGAATCTAATTTAATCTTTGTCAAATCAAATACAATAGATACGATTGGATACGTTTTGATTCGGGTTTATAAATACACACCCACACACCAAAAAAAAAAAATTCTCAATCAATCCAGTTCCCTACTACTATTCATGGTCAAGAATACTGAACCAACATCACGACATCATACGGTCGATTAGTTCAGCATGTCTCAAACCCTACTCCTCTATTGATCAGCATTGCGCAGTACTCAACCTTGTAGCAGCCACGCTTCATCAACTCCAACTGCGAACAACATCTAAATTGCACTACACTCCATAACAACAAGTGAGCATTGCTGTCTTCTACAATTGAAATCCCAATATACGGAAATTAGCTGCACATATCACAGACATAAGCAAGCAATCGCTCCTGCAGATCACATGAAGACCAAGCACAACATAACCTCAACCAAGCCCCTGAACAATCTACTTTCACCACAAACGCCTAGCCGATACCTCATGATCACCAACAAACAACCCATACTCCACGCGTACTTCACTACAGTAACTGTGCGACTCATCCACACAACCATACACCGCAGTCCGCACTCTGCTACACATCACTCTTCAATCACTACTTACACTTCATCGCCAACTGCATGAGCTGCAGCGCCATCACTCTTCCTCCATGGTCAACAACTGCAATAATGCCCACCCGCAACAACCCTTGACCACCCAGAATTGCACTCCCACCCAGAACATCACAACCCCAATGCTTGGATTATGGTCTGATTACCCACACCAAATCACGATCAGTACTGTTGCAAATATAACGGCTACTACACACCGGGCCCTTCTTTACCGTAGAGCCCATCCTCTCACATACATAACGACACAACAAGCCATCGCCCCACTCTCATCACTGTCCGAACTTCAGCACTTCATCGAACGCTCACACACGTGCATGCCTACAGCTTTACTAACCGCACAGACATGTTGCCATACGCATCCAGAGCAGTACTCGACTGCAACTCGCCTTGCTAATCCATAATCCATTGTCCTTCACCGCACAAAAAGCAATCAACAGTACAACACTGGTTGGGTTCACTCGTACGCTCCAATTGAATAACATCAGGTTGGCTTTTAGTTATATATTATTCGTTTGTTTATTTATTTATTTATTATATTATATTATATTATATTATATTATATTATATTAGATCCTTAGTTAGTTATAAGTGGTTACGTATAAAAACTTAGTGGTTTCTGTTTGTATTAGTTTCTTCATATATGTATATATACTAAGTATATTATGCTTTATTTATTTATTTAGATAGTCATTTAACAGTAGTGATTAGATGTATATGTATATATTAGTCTAGGAATTTTTTTAAGATTAGTTTTTTAGGATTTCTCACTTAGAAAATCAATTTTTTTAGATGTAAAAATTAATGAAATATCAATAAGATTTTTTAGGATATTTTAGAAAGTCGTTTGATCACTCATAAGTTAGGACCCTTTAGATTTTTTTTTTTTTAATAAATCGAAGCAATTAAAACATAAATCTGGTTGGTTTCAAAATTAAAATGAACTAACACACTAAAGATTTTGGAAAGAACTACAATCGTCTGATTCTGACTAGTAAATACGTAAGTACCTTCAAGGTGATAATAAAATTTGTAGAAACTTAGGTTCTTTTTCTTTCAGTTTTTATTTTTTTCTTAAAAATATTATAATTTGAAGAATAATTCTAATTTCCGTAAATAGATAGTAATACCCGTTAAGGTTTGATAGGTTAGCCCCAAATTCGGAACCCTCTGGTTCTTTATTCAAATTGAAATCAAAGATCGATAACAAATCGTAATCAATCCACCCAGTTGATTACAGTTCTTTTCTCTTTTTTGGCTTTGATCGAGTGGTAACTCTAAAAAAAAATTTTTAAATAAAAAGAATCGAAATTTTCCAATTTTTTTAGTCGAGAATTAATACTAAATAGGTTAAAAATATAATATTAATTAGAAAATGGGAAATCAAATGAAATAGAAAGCCGAAAAATCAAGCTTAACATTCAAAAATTACTCGAATCTTCTCATCATTGATTCGTAAGCCTCCTCAAATGACTACATAGCCCAATAATACCACTTCCTCTTAGCAAAAACAACACTTCTTTAGATTGCCGAATAATTTCTCGGTACGGAGAATATCTAAGATTGCTCTGAAATGTTCACAATGACTCAGCATGTTGGAACACATCGGCATATTCGTCCAATAGTGTTGTTACTTCCCGGAGTTGTTCACCTCGTTCCCTCATCTCTAACAAGCGCCTAACCAAAATTAGGGTTAGCTTATCCGCATTGATGGCTTCTCAAAGTTTGGCTTTACTCATCACCAGAGCCTTCTTCGATCCACATGCAAGTTTAATCTACAATTTGTTAACTTCTCTCAACAGCATCAAGTTCAACGTAATCTTTCTACCATCTTTCTCAATCATATACGTGTTTTTATACCCGTCATAGATAACCTTCCTATCAAACAGCCAAGATCAGCCAAGCAACACATATGAAGCATACATAGGTAACATGTCACATAGAATCTCGTCGAAGTAATGCCTAATGTTAATCAATAGTAGTACTTGCCAAGTAACATGTAGTGCTCTCTTCTCACTCGGCAAATGTAGCTTATATAGCCATGGGTGTGCAATAGTTAGCAATTTTAACCTTATGACCAAATCAGTCCATGCCACATTAGTACAACTTCCACTATCAAAAATTAGTACGCTTACCTGATTATTCACTTTACAGGTGATATAAAACAAATTCTCCCTCTACTCCTCCTCTCGTAAGGGTTCGATGTTCATTGCGCATCAGGCAACCAAAACTAACTAGTCTAAGTCTTCGATGAACACATTATCTTCAATCAGTTCTTTCTCGGCATAATTCTCCTCCTCCTTAAGTTCCTCATTAGTGTTGTCTACTTCTAGCTTTAAGATGTCTCCCTTGATGACCATTGTCTATCGGTCGAACCCTTGGCACTTAAAGTACTTAATATGGCTTGTCTTCTTACCAGAGCCTTACCTTTTCTCATAAGTTTAGGTTAGCACATCTCCATCAAGTTAGCCTTTTGGCTCAGCTCAGACATCCATCTTTTGAAGCTGCTCAGCACTTAACTAAGCTCGATGGCTTCCCTGCCCTGGTCTGCTAATCGGCAATCTAGGCAATACTCGACTCCTTCTTTGTCTCTTTACTCGTTGGGCTATTCCAACGGCTTCATCCATTATAGTGAATCGTTGGAGCTCCACAATGTCTCGAATGTCACTATGTAACCTAGTAATGAATCTTAAGACTGTTCAAGCTAGTAGTTCCTCTACTTCACAACGAATTACAAGCATTTGAAATTCATGAACATACTCGTCAACAGTCCAGCCTCCTTGTCTCAACTCCTAGAGCCGAGTGAAAGTATCTAGAAAATAAGTTTCTTATATAAACCTATTTCTGAGTATTCTCTTCATCTCAGGCCATGTATTAATCTCTTAGTAGCCCTCTCGTCTCCTCATAGCCTAGAAATTCTTCCACCACATGGCGGCATATTCGGAGAACTCAACAATAGCAATTCTCATCTTCTCGTAATCCTCGTACTGATAATAATCGAGACCACGCTCTACCTTCTCTTCCTACTCCAAATATTCATCAGCATTCCCAAATCTATTGAAGCTTGAAATCTAAAGCTTGAAATCTAAAGCTTCACATGGTTAGATACTCTAGGGACTTGTACATACTCTTCTTCAAAATATTCCTCCACATCCTCTTCATCTAGTTCTCTCATGTCTATCCTTTGTCTTACTCATTTGCTAACTCTTCTACCTCAAATGGGACGAGCTGGGTTTTGACTTCTAATAAGTTGAGCAGCTTGTTGGAGTGTTCTACACAACCTTAATTGGTCAGTAAGCCAACGCATGAATAGTTGGGGTCAGCTTTACTAAGAGTTAGCCACCTCATCCAGTCTCTCGTTAGTACTTCTAAGAATTCCTTGAGACTATCGACCATGGTGGATAACTCTATTATTTCTATCTCCTATACAAAAATTCACACTTGGGTTAGTCATTTTCTCCACGGATTCAAAGCTTAGAAAAACACTTCAAGAAAGTAACAGCTAGTAAACACAACAACTAAGATAAACACAATAACTTACTCTATTTCATACACGTAAAATAGAATATAAATAGAACTTCGAAGACAAACTCTAACTCAAACGAAACCTTTGCTCCAATATTAAGATGTTGCGAACCGTGACCAAGAACAAACAAGACGGATCACTGGATAGGTTCAAGTTTATAGAAAATCTCGAAAAGGAAGTGATGGTGAATGCATGAAAGGACAAATGCAAATGAAGAGTAAGCAAAAAACCACAAACAGCTTTAGAGGATATGATGCATTAATGGAATTTTCAAGACTCATGGCACAATTCGATATGATAAAAGTAATGTTGAGAGTAAATAAATAATGTTTACGTAAGGAAGGAAAATACTGAAGTGTATTAATGATAATCTATCTAGTTCAACTATAATTACAAGGGTATTTATACCTATAAGTTAGGGAAACTTACCTAAAAGGGAAAAGATAGAAAAAGGTATTTCCTAAGAAAGTAATGTATAAGATACAAAAAGGTAAAAATGAATATTCAAGAAAAACAATCATTGGTCTAACAAATTCTACACATGATTCTGTATAAGTGGTGATACTGCATTGGTGATGCCATTGGAAAATGCGGAAAAAAAGTACAGTCAGTTTGCTTGTTCGAGTTGAGGTAGCTTAGTTAACTCGAACTCTTTCTCAACTGTTGTCTCGGATATCCACTTCATAACACAGTATCTATGAGAAATAGGCAGTCATCCGGCTCAACATAAAGAATGGGTTAGTTAGGATATACTCGGCTTCGATAGGAGTCAACTGAAGCAAAAGAGTTCGTCTTGCTAAGCCTTCCAATCCTCGAGCTCGAATACAGGTTGAGGGCTTAGTAGTTTAATTCCTATCATAACGGGGATTGTTGTTTTCCAACTACAAGTCCAAGTTAAGAGGTATATGATGAAGTTTATATTAAGATTTCCGTTATGATTTTCTGTATTATAATGAGAAGCGAGACTAATATTACTATGATGATGAGGTAAGGACTTCATAGATTAGTTCTAGAAGTGGACTCTGTTGACCTATATTTACTTCTTTTGTATTTGAATTTTTTAGGACTTGTATTATTGTAGAGTTGACTCCTATTGGTGATGTCTAATAGGTTGACTTATGTGAAAGTTGTAAGATTCCAAATCTTTATATTTAGTGCTTTTATGTTCAGGTTCTTCCTTTAAGTCAAATTTCAATTATGATATTATATGGCATTTATAGAGATTAAGTGGTTAATATTCCGCTCTCATATAAATTTGAGGTTATCATATCTTTGGTTAGTAGATTTTATGTAATTAATTTATGGATTCTTAGACAAGTTATAGGTTCTTAGACGCCTAACATATCAATAAAGGTTAAGGATACATGGCTGATTGTAGCATTTCAGGTTCTAAAGTGTTATAGTTTTAATGGTATCAAAACTTAAGTTGAAGATCTCGAAGGAAGTAAGAATGATGAATTGTAAGTGGTGAGACAAGAGAGGCAATGGATATCTAAAGGGTTAGAGGAGGATTTAAGGTCTTAAGTATGTAAACTTTCAAGGAAAAAAGTTTTATTGAGGGGAAAAAAACTATAAAACCTAAGTCAAATAAATAAATTAAGTTAAGGGAACTAAAGAAAATAAGTGATTTATTATTTTCAATTATTGGTATGACGTATAAATAGACATCAAATGTCAGAGGCAATATTGTCAGGAGAAAAGATTTAGACATCGATATGGCATGTAAATAGACTTTAAATACTAAAGGTAAACTTATCCAAGGGAAAAGTTCAAACCCACATCTTTTCCCCTATGTTATTTTTCTTATCCCTACTATTCCATACAGTTTCTTTTGTATGTTATACTAGAAACTTAAAGGAGAACCATCAAGAACACCTGTGGGTTCAAATTCAAGGAGTTAAGGGGGTGGAAATCAAAGTAAAAAGTGGGTTTTTGTAAAGGAACAATAGAAATCAAATAAATCACCACTTGTTCTTTAAAGAAATTCATTTTTTTCTTATGTAGGCACAAGAAACTCAAGAAAATCATATCTTTTAAGAGGAGTAGCGTAGGAATTGTTGATTAAAGTGCTAGTACATCAAGAAACAAATAGTAAGTGAAGTTAATTATACAATTTTACAAATTCCTTTCTTTTCTATAGTAGGTGGCTATGAGTCTCCGTTAGTGGCGTTATAGATGTATGTATATGTGTAATTATGTGCGTAGTTACGTTGTGTACAGGCGGTGTACACTATGTGTGTGCATGAATTTGGAGTAGCAGTGAGCGTGATGTGTGTATATATCAAGTGAGGTATGTATGTGAAATAGGTATGTGTATATATCATAGTGCATTGTGTGTAAAGGGGGAATATCATGTGGCGTGAGAATAAATGTATGTGTGTACAGTGATACCAATGAGGGAAAGGGACTATTGTACACATGTATGTGTGCAGATGTAAGACGAAGGGGGTGGGGGGGTGGCGCATATTTGTATGTGCTAATGTAAGCGAGAGATATGAAGATATGTGTGCGTATGAAATTTGTGTGCATACTAATGAAAGAGAGAGAGAGAGAGAGAGAGAGAAGGATGGCAAAGGAGAGTGAGAGATAAGGATAACGAGAAAGAAAAAGAAAACAGTAGGAAAAAAAGAAGAGAAAAGAATAAATAATACATATGGTAATATATACACATATTATGAATGTTATATTTATATATTAAATGTACGTATAATATATATAATGTATATAATATGGGATGTTCGTATGTGCATAAGGGTTGGTATGTATATAATATGGGATGTTGAAAAGATATATGAAGTGTGATTTGGAAGCTCAGAGTATGGGGCAAAGAGTTGAGTTAAAGAGAAGGAAGTAGAATTTAATTAGTTCTAAAATAGCATTTATATTTTGAACAGGTACTAGGAGACAAGAGGTATCGGATCTTTTTGAGATAAAAGATCCAAATACAAGATATATGGTTGTTGTATGTATTAGGTTAGTATATATAAACTGGACTAAACCAAAACTTAGACTTAATTGTATTGATAGTTATGTAAGCCCTAAAGCTAAGCCAAGTAACCGTAGGCTTGAACTGAGAACCCAAGGTTTAGGGCGATCAGTTAATGGATCCGATCAAACCCAAATTATAAACTAATGAGAGAAATATTAGTAAAACTGACCTCATAAACTTGAATTTAAGAAAATAAGTAATAAAATAGGAAACTATAAAATTTTCAAATTTTAAGCATAATAAGTACTAATTACTGAAAATGCGAAAACTGTAATCAAATAACTAATAAATTACTAAAGATAGATTATATATATACTAAAAATTTTAGAATAACCAAAATAATAATTAGGAATATTCACATGTACCCCACATGTATTTACGTGTAAATAAAAATACGCGAAATTACCTAAATTGGCCAAAAACTAAGTAAATAATTAAGGAAAATTATAAATTAATTATAAAAAAATCAGAAAAAAAATCAGAAGAGCTTAGAATAATCCAAATCAGGTCGTGGAAAGTCATACTCTGTAAAAGAAAAATCAACCAATTAAAATTAGACAATATAAAAGCCAAAAATTAAAGAAATTGTGCAAAGTCTTATCTAATTAATGCATAATAATTACAAAAATCGTCTATAAATAGGGGAAAATTTTCCAGAAGTCATTTAGACAGTTTAGCATTTGGGAAAAATAGGAAAACTGAAAAATCGAGAGAAAATCCCCAAAAAAGAAAAGGAAACTGTGCAAATTCGTATAGTGAGAGAAACCCACACCTCACCACCACCTGGGACCGAGCCACCGCTACCACACCACTCTAGCCCCACAGTCTAGGCCGGCCGACAGCCTTGGACCGGGTTTGGACGGCCAGTCTCTTAAATTTCCCGATTTTGAATAATTTTGTAAAATTAATTATTTTGCCCAGAAAATTATGAAACTTGTTATTCTGAGGTTTTATTGTATATAGATTTAGGGAAAAATATTGATTTAGTTTAATTACGTCTATAATTATAGGGTTGTTAACAAATTGTTCAAAACCCAACATAATTAGAACGGAAAATAAATAGGCTTAAGAGTGTAGTTTGGAGCTCAATTTTTTTTTCGGTAAGATCCTCATATGATATAGAACAATGCTATGAAGCCATTTTTTTTAAATTAATTTTTGAAATTTTTAAGTTAATTTTTAGCCCTAAAATGATGGAAAAATTGGGTGATTTGGGGTTAATTACGTAATTAAGATGTTAATTACTGATTTAGATATTAATCAGATGTTTAGGGATGTTAATCTCTAATGTGGAACCCTAATCCTAGCCTTTAGAGTATTAAGTATGGTTAATTTAGGAAATTAGGTAATTAATATAAGAAATTAATAATATGTGAATTTGTAAATTAATAAATCTAAAAAAATAGGGTTATTTAGATAATATTATAATAGAAATCAGAAAAATAATAAATCTGAAAATAACATTTAATTTTAAGTAAATGTCTCAAAATGTAAGATTTTCTCACATCAGGAATAAATCCGATACCGCAATTAGGGTTAGCGTGTACCGAATAATTTAGAATATCAAATTACGACCCAATAGGATATTTGGACACTCGAGCTTAATGTGATTAATTTCACATTAGGATTCGAGCATATTTAAGGCTTAGGAATCAAAATTTAAAATCTCATTTAGGATTCAAACACCGAAATAGAGTACAACGAATCATTATGACGTAATGGGTATACACGGAAAAAATGAGTTAAAATATAACTTAGAATATGAAACCATAAATTATAAGTACTAAAAAGACCTATTTGTATTATAGGACACTCAAAGACAAATCAGCTTGCGATTAAGGGATCGAACGATCGAGCAATTCCAAGTAAGTTGGGTTATTGCTTATTGTAATAGAGTACTAGTTTTGTAGTACTCGAAGACTTAGGATTATATATGATTATGATTATAAGTAATTTACGCATGTGTTTGATGTATCTAAATTCGTGCTGAATTTGTATTGTGAGTGATTTTGTGACTGATTGAATTGGTATGAAATTGTTTGAACACCCTAAACGGAATTTAATCTTAGTCGACCCTAATAACCAAAAATATTATGCATTGCAACCCGTTAGAGGATCATAGAATTCTCCAACTAAATACCGACCCCTTCGAAAGGGATAGTGCAGGATTGCAAAACGATCCCTTCTTCATCCTTAGTCGAACTAAGTGACAGGAGAAGAGGTCGCGGCGAGGGTGAAGTCAATGGTTCGAAGGTAGTCGCGGGAGGAGCGAGGTCTCCATTACACAAGCCTGGGTTTGGTTATGAGCTGCTGCATAACATGGAAACTCCTCAACCCGGATTGGAGCGGGTGAAATTTTTCTGATTTCACAACGGACCGGACTACGTTATGTGATGACACTTGATTGTTGAATTGCATGAAAATAATTGTTTGATAACCCTGTTTGTGCTTGTATGTATTCATGAGTCTCCAATTCAACTTACTAAGCTGTAGTTGCTCATACCCTTATAGATCCTTTTGCAGGTTCTGATTTCTGAACACTTCAAGTACTATGCCGTCCTACAATTACCCAGAGGTTAGTCTATTTGAAGCCAGGGGTTTGAGGATCAAGTTACTTAGTATAATGTGTAGTTAGAGTGACCATGTAATTAGGGATGAAAGACTGATAATTATTATGTAATCTAGTGAACTGTTATGTTTATGTAAAACTTCCTGGGAAGCTCTGTGGACTTATATATATAATATTATACATGTTATTAGAAATTGGCACTATTTATCATCATTATAGTTTAATTGTTAATTGATAACTCTGATTTTAAGCATATTTCATATGGTGATTTTATAGTATTTCCCTTACATTTTTAGTTTTCTTTAAATAAATTGATACTTAATTGAGTAAAATGTTGATTTCAGGGTTTAAACGCGTTCTAGGCTCGAAAACAAAGAAAAGGAATCAAATTTCACTCAATTCCGAGTTCAAACAAAGAAGTTATGAAGTTTTAAAGTTGTAAAGTTGTGCAGAAAATTTACCTAAGTGCAGAAAGTTACACGACCTGGGGACACGGCCGTGTCCCAGGCCATGTCTGGTGACGAAAACAGAATCTTTGTAATACACATATAAAAGGATATCTTAGGGTTTCAAAAGAGAAGAGAGACATTACAGAAAAGGAGAGACACAAGAGATGAGAAGAGACTTAAGGAGAACATCAAGAAAGAAGCGATAACAACATCGATTTCAAAATTAGAGAGATTGTTCATCAAATCAAGAGGGGTTTTCCATGCTTTATTTTATGTTTTTTATGGAACTCGTTTTTAGATTCGTTATGATAACTTAGAATTCGAGTATTTAGGATTATGGAACCTAGGGTTTCATGTAACCCTTGGATTGAATTATAATTTCAATAAAGTTTCTATCTTTTCTTGATTCAATTATGTTGTTTAATTATGGATTGATAATTCTAGAGTGTCAATATATGATATTATGCATGTTGATTGAGAAATTGCATGTGTAATTAGATCTAGGCATAATTGAAGAGAATTACATGTATACTTAGAGATAAGATACATGTTTCTTCCGGAAAGTTGATTGTTTGTATGGGAATTCATTATACATTAATGCAATTCTAAATTATATTACTAAGTGAAGAGATTCCGGTAAATAATTTAGGATTAGGGTTAATATGCTTGAGAAAGGTATTAGCTTTAATTGTGAATCCCTCCGGATAAGAATTATAGAAATTGAATTGAATATATTTTAAAAAGGTTATATGTTAAACACTAGGGGAAATAATTCCTAAATACATTATTGCATACTTGAAGTCGTTTGTAGTTTATTGCTTCCTAATTTGCGTTATTAAGTCTCATAAGTAGTTTAGTTGTTAATTTCAGTATTTTTAATTCATTCAACTCATCACAATTTTCTAGTTAGATAATAAAACTAAGGTTAATATTAGTACTCAAAATCTCTGAGGGATCGACTCGGACTAATATCCGCTATATTAAAATTGATAGGTGCGCTTACCTAATATCAAGTTTTTGGCGCCGCTGCCGGGGATTTTCGATATTAAGAACACTAGTTGCTTTATTACTTTAACCATTTTTTTTCTTTTGTTTTCATTATTTATTTTCATTAGCTAGAGCTGCAATTGATTCTATATTTCTTACCCTTGCAGTGCATGACTCGAAGTAACCCAGAAGATTTGGTAGAACTTGATCCTGAAATTGAGAGAACTACCCTTCAAAATTTGAAATTACTATCTAGACAAATTGTGGCGACCATTGACGACGAGTCAATCGTTGAAATCAAGGAAGAAGGTGAAGAGACTAACACTCAATTCATCAAGCAGGAAGATCCACCACATATTGCTAACAACGCGAATGAAGCAAATCAGACCATATTCGATTATTCAAGGCCTACACTTATTAGAGTTGACTCTAGCATCGCAAGGCCAACCGTCGCGACTAACAACTTCCAAATTGCACCTAACATCATACAAATGATGCAACAATATGTTCAGTTTGACAGTCTCCAAGATGAAGATCCCAATGCTCACATCTCTAGCTTTCTAGAGATTTGTGATACTTTTAAAATCAACGGAGCCACGGATGATGCCATCCGACTGCGGCTATTCCCTTTCTCCTTGAGGGGTAGAGCAAAACAATAGTTGAACTCTCTACCACAAAATTCAATCACAACTTGGAATGAATTGGTAGAGAAATTTTTGGAGAAGTATTTCCCACCTGCAAAGACCGCTAAACTTCGGAATGATATTTCTTGTTTTGCTCAATTGGAAGCGGAGACGCTATATGACACTTGGGAGCGGTTTAAGGACTTGCTCAGGAGGTGCCCACATCATGGCCTTCCATTATGGATGCAGATTCAGACCTTCTATAATGGTCTTAATTTATCTACGAAACAGATGATTGATGCATCCACAGGAGATAATTTGAACACAAAGGCACCTGAGCAAGCACAAAACCCGATTGAAGGAATAGCGATGAACAATTATCAGTGGGAAAGCACTAGAGCCAAACAAAAGGCCATGGGAGTTTATGAGGTGGACTTGACCATTGCTTTGGCAGCCAAGGTGGACTTATTGAGTAAGAAGATTGATGCACTCTCAGTTGGCCCTCAACAAGTGCAATTGGATGTAAGTGATTTTGGTATGCAGAGGTATGGAGCACAAGAACAATTGGAACAGGTTGATTATCTAGGAAATCCACCCAAGCAACAAAATAACCCTACAACAACACTTACAATCCAGAATGGAGGAATCACCCCAATTTCTCATGGGGAAATCAAAACCAAGGCCAGCAGAAGATTAACTTTGGCCCACCTGGGTTTCAAGGACCATTCCCACCTCCTCTCCCTCAAGAAAAAAAGCCTAGTGTAGAAGAACTTCTCACAAAATATATTCAAGGCAATGAGGCTCATTTATCCAACATTGAATCCTCATTGAGGAATCAAGAGGCTTCCAATCGCAACCTTGAGAACCAAATTGGTCAACTTGCAAAAATGATCTTTGAAAGGCAACAAAGGACACTCCCAGGGAATACTGAGGTCAATCCTAGGGATCATGTTAATGCAGTGACCTTGAGAAGTGGTAGAAAACTGCAAGTGGAGAAGAAGGATGGTGGGGAAGTAATTGAGAAAGAAGTGGAAGTCAACCGTAAGGAAGATACAAAGCCACTAAAATCAAAAGAAAATATGGAATCACTAAAAGTGAAGGAGTAGAAGCCTCCCATCCCTTACCCACAACGCCTAAAGCAAAGCTACACTGATCATAATAAGGAATTCGGTAAATTGCCTGATGTTTTCAAACAATTACACATTAACTTACCTCTTGTTGATGGCATCTTGTAGATGCCAAAGTATGCAAAATTTCTAAAAGATCTTCTAATGAACAAGAGGAAGGTTGAGGAGCTTACAACAGTCACATTGAACGAGGAATGCTCGGCACTTCTCCAGAAAAGGCTGCCACAAAAATTAAAAGATCCAGGGAGCTTCACTATTCCTTGTATGCTTAGCAATTTGTTGGTAAATAATGCTTTGGCAGACTTAGGAGCTAATATAAATTTGATGCCATATAAAGTGTTCAAAAAGCTAGGGTTAGGAGAACCTAAATTAACGGGCATGAGTCTTCAATTAGCCGATAGGTCTATCACATACCCTAGAGGCATCATAGAGGATGTTTTAGTGCAAGTAGACAAATTCATCTTTCCCGTGGATTTTGTTATACTTGATATAAATGAAGATATTGAGGTGCCAATCATTTTAGGTCGACCTTTCCTAGCCACTGCTAAGGCTGTTTTTGATGTTAGTGAGCATAAGTTGATATTACAGGTCGGGGATGATGAAATAGTTTTTAAAACTTCAGAGGCAACGAACAAATTTCTTGACTCAGAGGACATAAGTCACAATGTTAATGCCACTAATGTCATTACATTTACATGTATGCAGGAAACTCTTGCCAAAGATTTCTCAAGCTATTGCTTGCAAAAGGGAGATGAAAATTTGGTGATTAACCCCAATTGTGCAGAAGTGGCAGCTCAAATAGAAGTTCATGAATCCATTGTGTACAAGAAGGGAATTGATCCACTCCACAAGCCAAAGGATCGTACGTTAAAATCTTTCAAAGAGAAGCCATCAATTTTGGAACCAAAACTGTCAAGAAATCATTTGGAACATGTCTTTGCGGTGAAAAGTTCAAAACCCCCAATGACAACCGCGTCTAAGCTAAAAGCAAACAAAACGAAGAAGTTTAGGCTACATGAATTTGATAAGTGGCATGATAAGGAGAGAAACTATGGAAGTTATGCATCAATGAAATGAAATTGGCAAGGTCGATGGCCGAAGGGTAAATCTACACTTGTATGGAGAGTTCGAAAGCGAGATACAGGAGTTCTATTTCCGCCTGGATGAAGAACTATTATGAGAAGACGTATCCCGTCGAGCTAAAGACGTTAACTATAGTGCTTCTTGGGAGGCAACCCATGTCTAACTTTGCTTACACTTTTGTTCTTTAAGCTTATTTCATTTTATTTTTCTTTTATCTAACTTTCCCTTGCTTCTTTTATTTGTTTCAATTTTAGTCATAGGCTTTTCCCTTTTAATTTCATTTTTATTCTTCTCTTTAGTTTTCTTTTTTTCATTACTTTTATTTCTTTAAGTTTCCTTTATCTTTATTTTTACTAAAAAAAATAAAAATAAAAAATAAAAAAAAATTAACACGGGCGAAGGATACAGTCGTATCCTAGCTCGTGTCCATCCAGACCTTCACAACTGCCCACCCACAGAAAGTTACACCGGCGTGGGACACGGTCGTGTCCCCAGCCCGTATCCGCCCAGTTATACTCCGAGCAAACAGAAAGTTACATGGGCGTGGGACACGGTCGTGTCCCCAGCCCGTGTGCGCCCAGAATTTTCCACCCGTGCACAGAGAGATACACGAACGTGGGACACAGTCGTGGCCCCAGCCCATGTGAGCCTAAAATTTTCCACCCGTGTACAGAAAGTTACACGGGCATGGGACACGGTCATGTCCCAACCCGTGTCCGTCCATTTTTCATGCACGAGAACAGAATGTTACACGGGCATAGGACACAGTCGAGTTCCCAGCCCATGTCCGACCAGACTCCACACGACACACACAGAATTTTACACGGGCAAGGGACACGGTCGTGTCCCAGCCCGTGTCAACCCAAACTCACACGATTTTTGCACGCGGCCGATTTTATTTAAATTAAACACACCCTCTCACACACTCCCAATCAAACATTTCTCTCTCATATTCTCTCTTATTCTCCCTCTTCTCTCCACAATTCTTGCATTCCACATTTTGATCCAAGTAAGTTTCCTACTTAATTTTGCTCTCTCTTCCTCATGATTAGGCTAGCGAATGTGATGAGGATGTCGAGGCCAGTGATGATGATGATGATGCTACGATGGCTGAGGCATCGTCTGATGAAGCATATGAAGAGACGAATTCCGATCCCTCTTCTTAGTTCTTCATTTTTTATGTTGACTTTTATTGTTCAAGGCTTATGAACTCTGCTATATAATGATAATGCTTCTTCATTTTGCGCTTCTGTTCGACTGGCAGGAAAGTATTAGTTTTCTTTTCAGTACATATGTTTTCTTTTTCCCTATGCTGCTTTTTTGTACTGTTATAACAATGTACATTATTAAGTGTGGGGAAGGGATATATATGAATTTATTATTGTTTAGGAGACCAATTATTCACGTTTGACCCAATTAATTTTTAAGTTAACTTGCAATAGGTGATTAACTGGTATTAAGCCAAATTAACTGTTTCATCTTGATTATTATTGATCTTATTATATTTTACTAGAATTGATTAGTCAAATTTGTAGAAGGAAATGTTACGAGTTATTTAACTTAGGATTTTAGGATTTGAGATTGGAGCAACATCACTAGTTGAGAGTTAGTCATGGTTATTTTTAAAATTTACTTTTATGTATGCTTTTCTCTTAGAAATTTTTAAGAGTTCTATAATTTTTAGCAAACAAACAAATGAAATTCTTCTTCTGAGAAACCCCTGAAAAATCACAATGATTGGAGGTCAAAAGTAATAATAAGTGTATGAATAGAAAAATTGGTAAGGATTCGTCTTGGTCCGTCAGAAGAGCGAGATTAAGCCCCAATGCCAATTCAAATGAGAAAAGAAAAAAAATTGATATGGATTAGCCTTGGTCAGTCAAAAGAGCAAGGTTCTTTCCCGCTATCAATATAAGAAATAAAGTTGGTATGGATCGGTCTTGGTATGTCAGAAGAGCGAGATACTTTCCCGCTACCAACGTAATTGTGCTTAAATAAAGTAAATTCAAAAGACATCTCAACAAAGTATGAACTAGGGGGATGATCAGAGGATGAGTGGATGTAAAATGTGTTTGTTCTAGATTATGATACTTAGTGAGATGGAAAAGAGAATTAGAGAATTGTATACACTTTAGTCAAATGGACAAAATTTTTATGACTCTTTCTCGGTTGGCGAGATGTTAAATCTAATTTTTAGTTTAAGAATCCTTGGTTAAATGATTCGGGGTAAACTTTGATTTTCATAAATTAACTAGTGAACTTTAGTATTAAGTATTGTTGGAGCATTCGAATATGATCAGATGAAATTGGTTGACTTTATTATTGCAAGTTAGTTGAGAATAATTTTCTTACTTTTCTTCGGGTCAAGTATATTCGTTCATAGGTTTCCTAAATAGTGATAAATTTTGTTTAGCGTTTCTTATCCCGAAATTTTTGTTCTGATTTATTTGCTTGAGGACAAGCAAATGCTCAAGTGTGGGGAAATTTGATAACTCTGATTTTAAACATATTTCATATAGTGATTTTATAGTATTTCCCTTACATTTTTTGTTTTCTTTAAATAAATTGATACTTAATTGAGTAAAATGTTGATTACAGGGTTTAAACGCGTTCTAGGCTCGAAAACAAAGAAAAGGAATCAAATTTCACTCAATTCCGAGTTCAAACAAAGAAGTTATGAAGTTTTAAAATTGTGCAGAAAATTTGCCTAAGTACAGAAAGTTACACAACCTGGGGACACAGCCGTGTCCTAGGCCGTGTCTGGTGACGAAAACAGAATCTTTGTAATACACATATAAAAGGATATCTTAGGGTTTCAAAAGAGAAGAGAGACATTACAGAAAAGGAGAGACACAAGAGACGAGAAGAGACTTGAGGAGAACATCAAGAAAGAAGAGATAACAACATCGATTTCAAAATTAGAGAGATTGTTCATCAAATCAAGAGGGGTTTTCCATGCTTTATTTTATGTTTTTTATGGAACTCGTTTTAAGATTTGTTATGATAACTTAGAATTCGAGTATTTAGGATTATGGAACCTAGGGTTTCATGTAACCCTTGGATTGAATTATAATTTCAATAAAGTTTCTATCTTTTCTTGATTCAATTATGTTGTTTAATTGTGGATTGATAATTCTAGAGTGTCAATATATGATATTATGCATGTTGATTGAGAAATTGCATGTGTAATTAGATCTAGGCATAATTGAAGAGAATTACATGTATACTTAGAGATAAGATACATGTTTCTTCCGGAAAGTTGATTGTTTGTATGGGAATTCATTATACATTAATGCAATTCTAAATTATATTACTAAGTGAAGAGATTCCGGTAAATAATTTAGGATTAGGGTTAATATGCTTGAGAAAGGTATTAACTTTAATTGTGAATCCCCCCGGTTAAGAATTATAGAAACTGAATTGAATATATTTTAAAAAGGTTATATGTTAAACACTAGGGGAAATAATTCCTAAATACATTATTGCATACTTGAAGTCGTTCGTAGTTTATTGCTTCCTAATTTGCTTAATTAAGTCTCATAAGTAGTTTAGTTGTTAAGTTCAGTATTTTTAATTCATTCAACTCATCACAATTTTCTGGTTAGATAATAAAGTTAAGATTAATATTAGTACTCAAAATCTCTGAGGGATCGACTCGAACTCATATCCACTATATTAAAATTGATAGGTGCGCTTGCCTAATATCATTAATCGAACTGTTTACTTCAAAACGAAGAGTCGTTGACGCCTTTTATAAGTCATGTCTATGGTTGGTACTGTGAGGCCAGTTACTATTATAGAATGATTTACACGACGGAACTGTTGCGACTCTGCGACTTCGGGGTGTAACAAGTTATCCTTAGCTTCAACCACCTACTAGTTAGGTCTAATGGTACTAATGAAACACCTAGTGATCTTTGCGCAATGCTGTTCCTTGTGAAGTCCCACACTGAAATGATCTAGGTAGATCTAAGACAGTTTTTGGTACTTGGGTGTTAAAGAGCACCTAACATCAATAATTTTATAATAATTATATATTGCATATTAGGGCCATGAATAATTCCAAGGCTCTAGATGTTAGGACTATGTTGTTTATGGGCCTAAATGAAATATTAAAATTGTTGCTTATTGCATTAATAGTGGTATTTATATGTATGTGCTTGATTGATTCTTATGTTTCATACGCATGTATACGGTATCATATACTAAGCATTGGCTCATCCTATGAGGATTGTTGTTTTTCAATTGCAGATCTAAGTTAAGAGGTATATAATGAGACTTATGCTGAGATTTTCATTATGATTTTTTATATTATGATAAGAAGGGAGACTACTATTACTATAATGATGAAATATGGACTTGATAGATTAGTTCTAGAAGTAGACTCCGTAGACCTATATTTACTTGACTCTTGTTGTTGGAGAGTCGCATGTGACTCCTATTGGTGAAGTCTAGTAAGTTGACTTATGTGAGAGCTATGAGACTCCAAACCTTTATATTTAATGATTTTATGTTAGACTATGATATTGTTTAGCATTTATGGAGATTAAGTGGTTGATATTCTGCTCTTATATAGATTTAGGTTATCATATTGTAGGTTAGTAGATTTTATGTAATTAATTTGTAGATTCTTTGTCCGACGTGTTAATAAAGTTAAGGACACATGACTGATTATAACATACCAAGTTTTAGGGCCTTACAATCTTTCTTACCCATTTGCTTTGATTATTTTAGACTGCACTTTTTTTTCACTCAGTCTACCTTTTCTCGTAACATTCTTCTTTTCTTATTTTCACTTACTGTTTATTTTTTCTTATATTTAATATTTTGTGCGGTGATTCTAGTCTTTTTCCATGCATACTATTGTTTAATTTTTGTTACACATGTTCTTATTTGTTGTTTTTTTTTTTTTAGCTCGCAATGGCCACAAGCTTCTTCCCTAAAAAAAAAAAAAAAAAAAAAAAAAAAAATCCAATTTTCATTTTATCATTTTCATCTGATTTTTCTTTTTTCTTAAATTTTTTTGTTTTTAAATATTTTAAACATAACTTAATTAAATATATTATATTGAGTGTCATATTAATGCCAACTCAGCTAAATTTACACGTCAATGGCAACTCAATTTTTCAAAAAGTCTAAGTATCAACTTTTAATAAAGTTAGAGATTTATATAATTTTTAAAGTTTCTATAAAAGATCCATGCAATTGACCCAAAAGTTTACGGTGAGTTGAAACAAGATTTTGTGAGAAATGGTTCACAAGTCCAAGATTTTCTTTTTTTGGTAGCAAACTTTTACATTATCTTATATTTCCTCAAGTTAAATAAAACTTGAAATTTTATTGAATGAGAGTCCTTGTTAATTCTTTTTTTTTTTTCCATATAGAGGAATTAGATGAAGTGATCTCATTTTATCTTCTTTTTTTTTTTCATTATAGTCTTATGACACATATTGTATACAGAATAAAATTATAGTTTTTTAGGATTTGGAAAGACAAATAATATTTATATCTTATAGTTATTTTGAGATATCATGAATAAATATAAAAATATATTACAAAAAATCAAAAAATGATTATTCCCTTAATCTAACAAAAGAATTATGCATCCTCATTTTTTAATAATATCGATTCCTTGGAAAAGTCATTCCGCCAATCAAACATAGAAATACGTGGGAAGGTAAAAAATAGTCGTTATAATCAATCTTAACCAACTTACCATTAGACACTTTAAATAAAATGATCAATAATCCAAAACGCAACAGAAAAAGAATGGGATTCAAGTAAAGTTGGACATCGATGACTAGCTGAGACCGTGATGTCCAAAGAGAAATGATGACTACGTACCAAATCTATTTTGCCAAACTCAATGTCCAAAGACCGTGACGCCAAGTAATCCACATCCATGGAAGAAAGACAAAGGCAAAAGGATTAAGAAAAGCTAAGATTGCTTGGGGAACACCGATTAGAAGATGGTGTCACATGTCATATTAAAAAAGAAAAAGAAATCGCTAAATGTATTATTTCTCTCTATTTTTTTTTTTTTATTATTATGTTCCCTGGATTCTTGTGTGGTGTTCGTAAACTTAGATTACGCTAAACGATATCTGTGGGATTAAATACGATTTGATGGACTATTTTCATTACGGGTCTTTTATATTTACTAGAAAATTTTCATTAGCCGATTTTCATGGTTGGTGAATTCGTTATGTAACCAGCAGCTTACTTATGAATTCAAATCTTAAAAAATTGGAAGGGAATAGATGACTATATCGAGCTCCAAGTAGCTTAATTGTCGGGTACCAAATATTTAATATAATCGGCTTGTTTGATTCAATCTTTTTCAAACTTAGCTCGCATTAAAAATAAGACTTTTATTAAGCCTAAATCTAATTGAGCCCATAGGGGATCATCTATAAGATGAATTGATCTGAGCTATTAATCAACATCATGGTTTAATAGATGTAATTAATGGCCAACTCCTATAAATACCCATTTCCTTACCTCATTTAAATAACAAAAGATCAAATACTCAAATATTTTAAGAACATCACTCTATTCATCATCGATTGTAGAGTTTGATATCTCTTGACTTCTTTGCCTGTAACCGTAAGTATTAGGATCTTATTGAGATTGCTTACTCTCTCTAATATGACTTAACATACGGTAAACACGCGATCCTTACATCCACATCCTTATACCTAAAGATATTGATTATCTATTTTATGGTAATTGAGAGTATTTAGATTTATGAAAGTAATCTAATTACTCAAAGAATGTGGACCAGGCAAGTTGCAAGGTAATGTTGTAAATAGGATTTTTACGATCGCAAAGGAAACTAAGTCTTTTTGAACCTAATGACAATCCATTTAGCCAATGTTAACACATATTAGATGCATAAAAGACTTGTCCAAAGGATAACCTTGTCAATTCTCACGTGTTTGATTGGATTATCTTTTTTCTTGTAGGTTGTTATAATCATAACTAGTTTAGATTGATTTTAATTAATTAAATTTTCTAAAAACCACTATTAGATTGCCTAACTAAAAGGAGTCAGCATAATAATACTTAGTACCATAATCCTTATGGATACGATTTAGTACTTGCAATTTTATTACAGCACATAGGATTGGATGGATGCACTTGTCAATAAAGCTTGCATAATTATAAAAAGAAATTATAATACGGGTATCGATAAGAATTTAGAAAGTATTTGGACGTTCAATTAGAGAGAGGAATGGAACCAAGGGCTAGAGAATTTTCCTTTTCGGTCGATAAAATATAAAATAAGACAGTAGGCTCGGAAGGAAGACTGCTCAGCATGGAAGGAGGATTGGTCAAACCCTTAAATACCGTGCCTGCAAGGAAAAATGTCATCTGATGAAAGGTATTGTCATCCAGCATTCATTAAGGGAAGCTAACAAGACTACTAATATTTTGCCAAATTTTGCATGTCTACAGGGGGAAGGAAAAAGAAAATCAAAAGAAATGTAATTTTTATATTTGTTTAGATATAAAATGTAGAAGTGAAAGAAAATGAGAAGAAATGTTCTTTTTTTTTTTTATTGTTCGGTTAATATCAAAAAATGAAAAGCAAAGAAATAACATGATTTAACTAAATAACTCTTGTCATCAAGAACTACGTAGTTTTTAGAATTGTACAAATGGTCTCAGTTTGCAAGTCAATCTATTTAACCCATAAATGGGTTAGAGTTAAATTTTTATCTATTTAAAAAACGAACTAAATAAATTCGATCTATTTAACTTGCAGATTAAAATAAGTTAATCTAATTTGGCCAGTTGAACCTACTTACATCTTTAACCCACAAGCCTACTCATTTAACCCATTTCAAAAGTGGGTTAGGGTTGATTTTCTTCTTCTTCTTCTTCTTCTTTTTTTTGTTTAAAAAGTGAGTCAAATGGACGCAACCTATTTAACCTATAGACCAAAATAGATCAGATCAAATTAACCCATTTAACTTACTTGTACGTAATAACTTTGCAAGGTCATTTTGGTAACATTATAATGTTTCTATTTGTTTCTACCACTTTCTCTTCAAATTTAATGGTGGAAACAATTTCACTGATGTCCACCATCTTCATCTTATTCCTAACCCTATTAAATTATCCAAACATATAATATCCTTCCATTTCCTTTTATTTCTATAAGTTCTCACCTATCTAAACATAGTGTTTTTATGTTTTGTGTTCTTATGTAAATTTATTTTATGATGAAGAGAGACATTACTCGGTTTATTTCAAAGTCACGTAGTATAGTCTCTAATTTAAATTATGTAGCCAAGATCCTTATAACCTAGTGATATGAATATTGGTATCTTAGTGGAATGGATCAGATTTGAATCTCTCCATACTTTCTTCTAATTATTGAAAAAAGAGATTAAGTTATGTAAATGCAACTTGATTACTTTTATTTACGCCTATTTATCAAACCCTTCTTTAGAACTTTTGAAAAACCATGTTCAAGATACTATATTTTACACTTAAGAAAATAATCAATTTGAATATTCTAACACCCATCTTAAAATTAATTTTTCTTAGAAGTTGGATAAAAAGCAATTTGTAAAGTTTGCATCATTTTTAAAGCCTTATTGACATATGTACATGTGCAATTTTTTTATTTTTTATTTTTGGTAATGATACATGTGCAAATTATCCTAATCTTACTTTTGCTACGTGGAAATGGCCTAAAATAAATTACAATATGCATCTTATGATACATATAGCTGCAAAGGAATAATGTGGAATGACTAGTATACAATGTTTAGGAAAGAAAAAGCAAGGAGGCCTAAACAATCTTAATAACTTAGAAAGCACCTATGACAAGTAAAGAAGTTTAATAGTATAACCATGAAAAAAGGTGTTATCTTTATTGCTATGAATGCAATTTGATCTTTCAAGATTGCAAGCTGACAACCATACTAGAGTTTTTCTCGATTTCTTGATCTATGAAGGGGAAGATTTTAAGTATTTATGCAACTTACTATCAACATTGCCCTTCAACATTGTCCCTCGAATCAATTGATGAAAGTGGACATGATAAATCTCCGTCTTAAATGGGCTTTCTTTATTCTAGGCTCATGAAAGAGCTTTTGTTATGTGTACGAGCATTCTTGAGAAATGTTAAAATCAAATAAGCTAGTCTAGTAGTTTCTGTTCTAATCTAATCATACGAAATCTCTATTGATAATTTACAATCTGTAGATTTGACTTTTATGTTGTGTCACTTTAGTTTAATGTGTCAAACCCATACCATTGTTAGGACTAAAGTTCGAGAATTGAATTTAAATATATATATATATATATTTAGGGATAAATTTTATTTTAAATCTATTTGATATATCAATTTTACATAATAGATTTAATAAGAAAAAAAAAGAAAAAGAAAAAAAGAGAGAAATATAAGTCATATTATCTAGCACATACCGATCCAAACAAAGATCTACTTAGATTAAGCTTGTAATGGGCGTAGACGACCTCACCAATATTTTGGAAGAAATTGAAAAGAGAAATATGTTTGCTATATCGATATATGCTATAACTCAACCTGATAATAAGGCGAAATTACTATTTAGAAAATGAAGATGGCTTTTTAACATATACCTAAATTAAACCTACAATATAATTCGAATCTATTCGCCCTTTGTTGAAGGAAAAACACATTACCTTTTTAATTAAATAAATTATTCCATTGGATGGACCAAATAAAACCATATGATTTCAGGAAGTTGACAAGGTAGGAAGAAGTCTATTGGCCCATGTATGTCTTCGGGCCTCCCGGTTGGACCAGGTCAACTCCCACCAAAATCATGATCTCATAAGATCTTTGAAAATTAAATATATTTTTTCTGTCGACATATTTTGACTTTTTTTTTCGAAAAGAAAAAATGATTGGAGAACCTTGATATGAAATGTAAAAATAAAATATAATATCCATATGACACACAATCAATGTGTAATTCAAGTGTAACATAAGTCAACACAATAATTGAATAAAATAATTCAAACCTTCTTATGTTTTTTTATTTTTTGTGTTTTTTTTTTTCCTTTTCCCCCCTCCATACAGATCGAAATTTTCCATGGTATGTAAATCGAGCGCAATCCAGCAGTGTCTTTTAAAAGAAATAAAAAATTTGAAGAAGATATTTCAAATTTTCCCAAAAAAATATAAAACAGACAACTTAAAAGTGATAGTTTCGATGGATAAAACAACATTATATAGCAAACATAAAATGGGTATAGTGAATATTGGCAAATTTGTATAGGATAAAAATGAGGAATGAATATGTAGCACAGTATAAATACACTTCTAAAACAATTAGTTATGTGCTCTATATAAACTTCTAAGGTATTTGTGGGTGAAATGGTTCGAATGTGAGTTTCATATATGTACTGTGTGATAAATGTGCTACACTTGCTAAAAGGGAAATTACTTGTTTGTTAATTATTGTATTACTTGATATCAGTTAGTTGCTAATGAAATCTTTGTTTCCTTTAGACTTTCAGAAAAAAAACAGGGAAATGACTTAGACTCAAATAGTATTTATGGGATGATTAAGAGAAGAAATAGAAGGAAGGAGGATTAAGCAATCCCAATGAGATACCATAACAAGTAGAGGAGTCTAATAGCATCAAACTTTGCCGTCAATGAAGAATAGTGTGTGTGTTCTTAAGGAAGTTAAGTGTGATTCATTTGAGTGTAGAGTAATAGCGTTAGTAAGAGTTCTTCTCTTGTCCAAATAAGGAACAAGAATGAGTATTTATAAAAGATGGTTATTAATCTCATTTACTCAATCGAGATTGCGATCAATGGTCAAGATTAAACTCTTCTTTTATAGACCTCAAATAGATGCTCTTTAATAAGTTTGAACCCAATAATGGTATTGTTTTCTTAATGTCTAAACTGAGGACATCAAATCTAAGTAAACTGATCTAGAAGACTTTACTCTAAACTAATCATGTCAAATCTTGCTTAATCATCTCGAATCTTTATAAGCTTAACTTCTTGAATCTTATCAATTTAGTTTAAAGAGTCAAATCCATTTTAATTATTGAGCTTAAGGACCATAAATCAAATTTAGCCCTCTATAATTACTTAGCAGCTTTTACTCCCATGCTTTTTAACAAATATATATACATAGTATACCTCTATACTGCTAAAACTTCTAATACTGTTGTTAAATCTCCATAAATAACAAAGGTTTAAAGGCTAGAGGGATGGTTTGATAGATACATGTATGTGTTTCAAAAATTATAGAAAACACACTATTGGAGTTTATCATGTATATTCTCATCACCTCATCCATCATTATTTCGGTGTAATTACAATATGCCATAAATTTTGATTTGTTACGTAAAACATCCAAACAACAAATATATCATTTTGGGGGTAATTATAGATAGACCATTGGAATTGTGTAAAACCACTAAATCCTAAAAGGCAATTTTGCCTCCCATTGCTGTTGAAGAATATCTATATACTCCCAAATCATTTAATAGAAGTCTTAAAATTGTTGCTAAAGAGACAGCAAATATAATTTTAGGATATATTTGCAATTTGCCCTAACATTTTTTATTGTAATACAAATTTGACATAAATAGAATTAAACCATAATATTTTAGGAAGTTGATCATGGCTTATCAGTAAGTCTATACTTGATTCTTCCTATGTTGATGCCCGAGCAATTAATGGGGACTGATAATAAATTCATTGGCAGTATGTCTATGCTGGTTCTAATTCAACTCAGCTCAAGAATGTGTTAATCTTTACACTTTTGCTCGACCTAACTTTAATAATGTTGCAGCATGTAGGAGTTGGTTAAGAAGGGAAACATGATTTTACATCTTTATCTACAAGTGAGGATGGCATTGATAAGTCTTCGCACATCTGTCTATATATCCATAATTAAAAAAAAAAATGTTCTTCAACATAGATACTTTTGTAATCTAAATTACATTTTGGTCTCTTTAAGAGACTACAATCTTTAAAGTTGATTTTACATCCTTAGTTTCCCTAAGAATCCATCCAAACTCAACATATTATTTCTTAACCTTACAATGTTAGTTACCAATCTACTATTACCATGCTTTTATGGATTAAGACGGTACTTTCATTTTTCCCCCTTGCTTTTGAATTGTGTGGTCTCTAAGTGCAATATTTTATTATAACAATAATCAAGAATCATAGCCATGTTTATGAAAATTACAACACTCAATTTAAGCTTTGTTATAAATCTTCTCACTTTTTTTTTTAAGAAAAATCTAACTATCACATTAAAACTTAGGAGATAAAAGAATTGAAACTAATCAATCTCATTAGTAAACTAATATTTATACTATTAAATTATAATGGATTTGACTATCTTTTTACTTCTAAATGAATTGTTCTCTATCTTTTCTATACATTAGATTTATTTATTTTTTAATATTATTATGATCTTAGGTCCACTAAAAGACATAAAGTGATCGTGAAAGTGAACTTAATTATTCCAATTGATAAAAATATAGATTAAAGGAGTGTAGAGTAAATAGGCCCATTAGGAATTAGATGGAAACCCTTATAGGCCTATGATTAAAGGAATACTAGTTCCCCTCCCTAATCTAATAGATTATTCTAAGATTTATGCCTCTATCCTTTGATAGAGTTGTAAAATCTAAAAAGAAGAACTTAGTGCACTTGATTGGGTTTTCTTATGTAATTCATATTGGTTGTCTTCACTCATCATATGGTCTTATCACTTATTAATAATATAACATTATATATTTCATGTGAAAGATCTTAGAGATAAAGCGGTGTTTTCCTAATAAATCATTTCAATGCACTCTTTATTAGTGTATGATCCTTCTACTTGAAATTTTCTTTTATAGGCCTCTACTAGACCATATGATACTCTAATAGGATTTATATGGATCATATGCTTATCCTTTTCTTGCCTTCGCCTATCATGGCTACAACTATGTCCATGTAATCATCTCCTCAAGGAACTTCTACTTAGAGATCATGATCCATCTCTCTATCATTGAATGCTCATATGCTTGTAACACTTAAACAATCACACTCCATGTTAATAGAAGATCTTAGACATGAGTTCCTTAGATCCATGCTAACCTATTTAAGTCATAAGTCCACCTAATTAAGCCTAAGACCAACATGATCTATTAGCATTCGATTTGTTCTGCTTAGTGACTCACCTACCTGAGGATTTTGTAGACAAGGAATTAGCACTCTCTAATGACTAGCCTGGCATTAGGATGGTTATAACAATTACAAGACAAGTGGATAAGCCTCCAAGACTTAGTCATCAACCACATCCCTACAATTTCGGAACATGCTAGTTTGCATGATCCCATTACATAGATTCTATGGACATGCTAACGTGCTAAACATGCTCTTATGTCTGCGACAACCCTTCTCTATAAATAATCCAACTCACAGTGACTTCCTTGTACACTTAACTTACTCAAAGCTTTTTAACTCTTTTATTTACCTTCTTTCAAGCACTTATTGACTTAATCATCGAAGTGGTTACACCGGATAGCACTTCGGTACCCCTTACCATGTTCTCTTTTAGAGGCGCACTATACATTTGCACAAAGCTCAATCACATTATGTTTTATCAGCAAAATCCTATTGTTGACACTTCAAAACCAAGAATCTTAGCAACCCGCCACATAATAACAATGTAATATGAGTATCATAAAACTCATAACAAGTAAAACGCCACAATAACAATAATTAATAATTCTTCAATGTCTTAGAAGGGAATCTTTCATTTATTTACAATATATGATTCCGAAACTTTCATACAATTTGGACTGATGAAATAAAAGTGATGTTTTTCAATTAATCATCTTACACGTGAAGTAAGAAGTGCTTCGAGTTCCATTACAAGAATTTGGAGACACGTTTTCTCTACCATGTACATTTATCACTTGCTCAAATATATGCCCTGCCATGCCAGATTTCTCTAGGATGTGTCCAAAGTAATATAGAAGAATGATTGTAATAGAAAGATTTCTGTCACTGGCTCAATCTGTCCTAGAACCTAGCTGCTATTTAGCTGGATATACTATAAATGTGGTGTTTTAAGCCAAGAAGACAAAAAGAAAGGAAGAAAAAACCATTTCCAAGCCCATTTTAAAGAACAAATTGTAACTTCTCTCTTAGGGATATAAACAAGCCAACCCAAATTAAACTTGAATTTAACCTTAAGTAATACTTAAAACGCATGAGCTCAACTCAATTAAGCCAGCTCAAGTTCATCTTATTATTACAAGGAGGAAAAAAAAAAACACCTGAACAAACTCAAACTCATGTAATAGCAAAGGCTTGGTATGGTTTCATACCATGGAAGCAATACTAGAAGAAGCTCAAACCTCAAATACCTGGGCAAAGCAATTACAAGTAGGAATCCGAGGAATAAACAGTTGATCATGCTTTCAAGTGAAAATCAGAAAGCTATTGCACTTGTAGAGATCTCACTGAATGAATCAGAACAAAGGACATTACAGACGAAATGTTTTTTCTGTTATATACATACAAAGACATGAATAAATAATCAGATCTTCATATGCTCCCTTCGGGAGAAGCTGCTGAAAAAAGAAAAGAAAAGAAAAGAAAAAGGAAAAAATTGAAAACAATACATGAAAATCATATACATTTTCGACTATAATGCCAACTGTTGACAAGGAGGAAGGAATTTACAATAGTGAAAAAAGCTGTGAGGATTAGTCAAAGTGTGCGGATGTTGCTGACTTCAATTATGGTAGCTCTTCTAGGAGTACTATGTAGAAGAGCCTCCCCTTTTTTGTCTTCTCTAAGATACTTGAAATATAACTTTTCTCATACTAATGTATGTGTAAATTTTTTGTTAGATACGTCTTAGGACACTGGATTTCTTCCATAATACCAATGACTTGAGAAACTCCATCACCTGCACCAGGGAAAAAAGCAAAGCTTCCTTACTTAGCTGCATTAATAAATTCGAAAAGAAAACAGAAGGGTAAATTTCATCCACCATCCTTAACAACTTTTGATACCATAGGAGCGACAAACATAAATAATGAAGACATTTATATAAATTCCAAGAGCTTTGAAGGGAATATCTGCAAATTTATTAAAACTAAAAGAATGACAACTCTGTTAATAAAAAATAAACTCCATACCTCTGATGGATCCCTAAGAGAGTAATACGCGCTGCTTTCTTTCGGTATTGAAGATACCAAAATGCCATAACCTCGATTTCCTTCCCTCAAGACCTATCAAGGATTTGTTAATTCACTTGTGAGGAAACATGAGACTGGAAAATATTAACAAGATCGACAAGAAAAAACAACACGAGATCTCCTACAAACCTTAAATGCGTCTTCATCAGTCCTATCATCGCCAACATATATTGGAAGAACATCTTCACAGTCACTCAGCCCTATTTGTACAATGTAACAATTAATTGGTAAAAAACACTTGGCCTGTATGAAAACATGAATGACTCAGTAAAGGGAGCCAGGAAGTACCAAGTGACTCGAGCAAGAACATGAGGGCTTTCCCCTTGTCCCAGTTTATCACAGGCCTAACCTCCAGAACCTAAAATAAGACAGAGCAACATATTAATAACTTTGGATATAAGCTGCGGCATAAGCAAACACAGAAATCAATAATAGAAAGGAGAAAGATCCTTTGGGTACTACATACCTTCCTCCCATGGGTCAACCGTAAACGTGGATAGTCCTTCAGGATATTACTAACACATTTTGCGACTGAGCTCCAATACTGAAAAGAGCAAAGCATCCCGATCAGAGGAGATTAAATACTTCTTTAAAGAGCCTATGCAATGTCACCTCATTGCCTTCTGATGAGTATGAAAAAGACCAAAATGAGGTATCATATTTAAGGCTTACCTTCTCATCAACATTCCGGTAGTGTACAGAAACGCAGAACTTATTGTTCTCTACATTTGCACCATCAATATCTTTGGTAGCCTCAACAAGAGATTCATATACCTGGTCAAAAAGATAAAAGAAGATAAGCTTCAGCTTGAAAGTTGTGTTAGAACACATACTAACCTGTTCGAAGAAAACACAAACCTTGTTGATCATCGGTAAGAATTCATTTGCTGGCTGGAACAAGTTGACCCCATTCCCCTGCATTCAAAATATAAAGAAAAGGTGAACACATGACATCTGATGTTTATCTTTATAGCTCAATCAACCGCATGACAATCAGAGAAAGGGCTAAGATGATGCAAAATGGTAAATGGCAGGCATCTTGCACCTGTTTGTCAGTAGACTTTATAGCATTCGGGTGATTCTCAGACGATGAGTGTCTGACTGGCCCCATAATATCCATGCCATGGCTACCAGCGTAGAAAAGTTCTGTCAGCTGAACAAATTCAAATACCTAACCAAATGGTCAACAAAGGCAATGAGTTAAAACCGAGTCTAGCATTTAAAGCAAATGGAATTTTCTTGTGGCAATTGAAAGTTCATGTAATACCTTGTCACGGCTTCTTCCACTGATAATTGCAGTAGGGAAGCATTTTGCTGCCATTCTCACAGCAGCTCTCATCTGTAAGGTCATAAACTAGTCAGCTAAATTTCGAACCAAAAACACCTTCCAATAAGAAACTAACTTATTGTAAATGTCCTTACATAATCAGACATGAAAGCACGGTCAGGATTGTCCACGATAGGAGAAAGAGTACCATCATAATCCAAAAACAACACTATTCTCTTCCCCTTTGCGTTATTGGCTATGTGCTCAAAGGATCTCAACGCTGATGGATACTTGAGCTGAAAGTAGGCAAAAGAATAAAATTTTAAGGACTGCTCAACAACTAATCAAGAGGCAGTGCGTAGGACCAAATGAAATGTAAAATACCATCCAATATCTGTAGGCATTATCTGGATCAGCAGCTGCAAGCTCATTTTCTGTTGTCTTTGTTATCATCTTGGGTGGAGGAGATGACGATTTCATAGCATCCAGCCATCCAGACAAACGGACGTCCTCAAGTACACCAGTCTTTTTTCTAGGTATTGTAAGGTAAAGCCCAGGAGAGAAGACAGCAGCTGGAGTGGAGCATGGAAACAGATTCGGACGGAGGCCTAGTCTAGACTTGGTCATTTGAGCAGTTTCAGCTAAAACAGGAGACGTAGGACCCGATTTTAAGTCCATTTGATCCAGCTCTTTTGGAAAGTTGAGGGATTAAGCTGAGAAAAAATGCCTTCTAAACAATCAAGTCTCTTGTTCTTATCCTTTTCCAATCAGCAATTATGACAATGGAGTTCCTTCTTCAATGAATTTTTTTTTTTTTTTTTTTAACATGTAACAGACAGCTCTATATCTTTCACGAGAAGATGATGTAACTGCAACTTTTTCTGCAAAAAGAAAATAAATAAAGGATAAATAAAATTAATCCATGATCAAAGTATAGAACATTTTCTTCGATCAAACTACCAAAAAATAAACCTCCAATAATCTATTACTACATGACACCATCGAATATTTTACAATTGGTCAATGGTTTCAATACACACAATTTACACCATGAGCACTGAAAAGACAGATGCATATAGCTTTGGTGAAAATACTGATCCGATGAACACATCAACGAAGCTGAATTTCTAGCAGCAAAAGTACACTGCTCTTCTTACGACACTCAATTCAACTACCCGAAACTCTAGGAGAGCACGCAATAAATAGCGGCAATAGAAATCCAGGATTCAAACTCTACAAATAGAACTGCACAAGACTCTACCTTGATCATGAGAAAAACAGGTTCTAGATCATCGGTGCGACTATTAGTTAAGAAGTCCTTCTTTTAGAGCCTGTTAATGGTGCTCGAGGCACCAGTTAACACGTACCAGAAAGAAACTTTTTATCGTTTCAAAGCCGATTACAAATTTTACGAGAAAAAAATGTACATGAAAATGTGTAAAAGCCTCTGCTCTACTTTGGACAATTAATGAATGACCCGCGAACCCGTCAAACATTTTCCATTTTCCATATCAATAGAACGAGAACCCCGAAATGCAATTCGATTCAGCCGTCAAATTTTTACGATGAAGTTTTGACTTTGACAAACAGGGCATACTTTTCGCTGACATTGAACATGTTAAGTGCATCATTAAGACCGCTATATATTCAATTACTTAAATAACCAACAAAGAAAAGGAAAAGGTAAAATCTTGAAAACAAACAACAATAAAAAAAGAATCAAATTCTACACTTTGTATTCATAATGACATGATGATTGATGAACAATTCCAATATCCAACACAATTTCAAGCCGTCTCAAACCATTCGGTTGAAACAAACGCGCTTTCAATCGAAAAAAACTAGAAGTTCGGAAGATAATTTAAGTGAAAACAGGCTTCCAATAACTCAATTAAATCGAACTCAGGAAAAGAAATTATTTCCATGAAAAGAAAAAGAAAAAAAAAAAACTGACATGAGCAATGCACTAACAGAAAGAAACCCGACAAGATTAAAGAACAAGGTAGCAATTCATGTACAAGAAGGATAGTGACGAACCAGTAAAATGATGTTGGAAACAAAACAGAGATTCTTCCTATATTTGTGTCTTAGGAAACAAATGAAAGACGAATGCGTATATAAAGAGATATAGAGGGAGAGAGAGAGAGAGAGAGAGAGAGAGAGAGAGAGAGAATGGAAAGACCAAAGAGAATGAGGGAGAAAGAGAGAGGAAAGAGGAAGAGAAAAACAAAGCCAAGACTTCCAATTTATAAGAACGAAGGGAGCTTTCGGTTCCTTTTTAAAACTAAACCGAAAATTGATTTTCCAGCCATCCCCCACAACTCGCAACAACTCGAGCGTGCACAACACGGCCTTTACAACTTGCGTTTCGCCACCAAGTTTTTCTCCAATCATTCCTTGTTTTGACTATTACTCTCGGTTGTCTTCTTAGGACGTACGTTTCCGTTAACCTACCTTGATAAACTTTTTAAAGTATTTTATTTTCATAAACATTCAATTTAAATACCAATAAAAATAGTACAAAAAGAAATCAAATGAAAAGAAAGAAGTAAACAAGGATGAATTAAGCTACCATTTCAAAGATAAATAAAATGAACATATGTGAATTATATTGATTTACTATTCACTTTGTGTAATATATTTTATAGTTTTTTATTTTGCGTATTATATTTCCTCTATTCGAAATGAGATAATTTTTTAATTTTCCTCTTTTCGAGAAGGATAAAAATCTCCACAAAAGAATTTAAGGAAAATTTTTAAATTTTGTTGAAAATAATTGAATGATTTTGTTACAATTATATACAAATTATTTATACTCTCAAATAATATTTAAAATAAAAGTAATATCTAACTGACTAATTAATATCAAAACTATTATCAATTAATATCTAAATGCACATATTAAATAAAAAAACTAAATTGTTAAACTATTATTTTTCTAATTTAATTTTTGGTCATAATAGAGTTAGGATAAATTTCAAACCTTTCCATCAAATGATACTTCGATGATTAGAATTTTATTACTTTATATTTAAAATATACAATAATCTCCCCCATTTATAATATTAACATTCGTATCATATCATTGCACAACTCCAGCAGGTGCTCTTTTACTACCTTAAGAGTGCTCTATGCTACGATACATTACCGCTTAGATTTACCTTCTAGGTGATGAATTATTTCAATAACATTTGTAACAAGTAGAATTACTCATAGTGAAGTATTATTGGTTTTTTACATGATAAATAATGGTGATCTTGAGGTTTATTATTTCTCAAAAAATTATCCATTTTATGAATTTACTATTATCAATCTTATATATAAAAATCTTAATAAAGTTTAAATCGTTACAATAAAGTACACTCATCATTATAATTTTTTCACATTTTACATATGGCTAGAAATCGAAAACCCTAAAAAATCCTCCTTCAGAGAGCAGAAATCTTTTACTACTCAGATCATATTTTAATAAGCCCCGGTTTCCCTCGTGGTCAAATAAAATAAAGGAAAAATAAAATAATAAACCTCACGAACGAAAATCTTTGACTTGGTGGCATCCACGAGCAAAGGAGAGCGTGTACTACATGACTTTTTTTTTTTTTTTTTTTTGCCGAATGCACGGCTGTTACTTAGATTGCGTTTCCATAACTGAACAGATAAAAGCAAAAGTTTCCTCTTTTCTCGAAATTTATGTTAAAAAAAAAAAAAAAAACAAACAAACAAAAGGCAAGGGCAAGCGTTCTTGAAGAGTAACAAATATTAGCGATGGTGATTTGAATACTTGTTAAGAAATAAATAAAAATACCTGTTGTGTTTTATATTTATTTTTTCTATACAATATCTAATTTGTTTATAGAAAATGCGAAAAGCAAAGGACAAAAAAATTAAGCTTGGTGCATTTTAGCGGGATCCTGAAAAGAAAAAAAAAAAAGAGGCCCAAACAGGCAAGAAAACAAAGAACATTACGTGAGTCCCACGTACGCAAAGACACGTGGAAGTGAAACTTTGAGTGGAAACCGTGTGAGAACACCTATGCTTGACCACATGTTGACGTGGCCACGTTTGAATGGGCCCACGCTCTTTAATGCCAAAAAAGGTCTCGTCCTTTTCGGTGCCAGCTGGTAGGTCGTCGGTGACTGACCGCGCGCCCGGGAACAATATTTCCTTACTTAACCGTATTAACTTTGATATTACCATAAAAAAAAAAACAAAAAACTGTATTAACTTTTTATTTTCCAAATTTGTACTAATTTGTTTAATTAATTATTCTGATGGTTCGTCTGATAATAAATTTTTAAGGAAAAAAAATAATTATTGCAGTAAAAAACGAGAGTCGTTTTCTCTCTCTTTCTCTTTTTTTGAGATTTTTTCCTTTCTGGGGGGGGAGAAAAATTACTGAATGTTTTAAATTTTAGCCAAAATACCATTTGAGTTTAAAATCATCTAGAAGATGTTCTAAAAAGTTTGAAAATTTGTGCTATTTTAGTAAATCTATTGAATTTTCCATTCAACTTGCTAACTAGATATTTTAAATTTTTTTATTTTTTGGTATACTAGGCATATCGACTATATATTTTAATTTTTTTTTTTTTACAAATGCATAGCTCATCAACATTTTAAACAGTCCAATAAAAGACCAACCCTTTAAAGCCTGTATAAGAATATTACATGTTTAAATTAGATACCAAAAGACATTGAAAGATGAATTGTTTCATTAAAAATCTTGATAAACAAGCTATCTTCTAAAAAATTTATGAAAAAAAAAAATCCAAAACGATTTAACGTTGGATCTACGTAAGCTAGGAACGATTAGGGTTGTACTTAGCAATTGTTCAACGAGTTTGACGTGTAATGATGTCATCATTTGGTTGGAGAATACACCGATGCTGAAATAGCTGTCGGATGGCTCAAGCGAATGCGCACATCTAATTTCTTTTTATTAATCAAAAGACCTTAAAAATACGATATGGTTGGTTCCAACGTGCAATAATTAATTAAGTATTTGGTTTTACTCTTAATGTAATGTTTGAGTGGCCAGAAGGTTCATTAGACGTCGGCACTACGTGTCTCAATGAGTTAAGTAATGAGGTTACTCAGCAAAGGTCGGTATGGTTCTACCTACTTTTTTCTTACACTTCTAATCGAATTAAATTATGAAGTGTGAATGGATTTTTTCATTATTTTCAACCAAACTCCATGGTTCGATTTATGATATTCTTTTAACCATAAACTCTTGTTTAATTTGGTTGATTAACAAATTGAATCATAAACATTTTTTTTGAAAAAAATTATATGTATGATGTGAAATTCCATAAATATTAAATTTATTTCTTAATACCATATATTTGAACTATATAAGAGACTAATAAAACCAATACTTACGCAATTGAAGAATATCGAATTTATCTTGATAATTAATTTTAGTTTTATAAACAAATTGAATCATAAACATTTTTTTTGAAAAAAATTATATGTATGATGTGAAATTCCATAAATATTAAATTTATTTCCTAATACCATAAATTTGAACTATATAAGAGACTAATAAAACCAATACTTACGCAATTGAAGAATATCGAATTTATCTTGATAATTAATTTTAGTTTTATAAAATTAGCATATAGCATCAACTTTTAAGTTAACCTGTATACATGACCAAATAACTTAAGGTCATAAAAATCAAATGCATATACACTTTATAAGGATTATATAAATTTATTTAAGTACATTATTATAGCAAAGGAATATTGTTACTTATGAGTGAAATATTTCCTTTTTCTATCAAAATAATCCGGTTCAAATTTTCTATCTTGATTTGGCTTAATTACAAAATTTTTAATTTAGCTTGGTTTAGAACCTTTCCGAATCAAATTGGAAAAGGAAAACATACTTTCTATTCAGTTTGGCTTTTTTTTTTTCAGTGTGGTTCTTTTTTAGGCAAAAATTGCAAATATATCTATTATGTTTGCATCATATGTGTTTAACTTCTTATTTTTCAAATTGAATGTTTAGACTATAAACCTTTGAAAAATGCACTTATATATTCCTTCACGACAATTTTCCCCTTATATTTTTTATTTTAGTTTTTCTTTTACTATTCTATTTAAGGTCAAAATATTAAAAATAGGTTTTAAATGCATCTTTTCTATATACGTTCAATATATAAAGATAAAAATAGGTAAATATTAGTGTTATCAATCCAAGATAAACTCGATTCAACCTAATATTTCTATTGAATCAGTATGATCTAACCTTCGATCCAATCCAATTTGTCTGTTTAAGCTTACTCTCTGATATATCTAAGTTAACTATTTAAATTATATGCAATAAAACTAGAAAATATAAAAAGATATATATATATATATAATTTACCCTTTCTTTCTCGTCCGTCCGTGTTTACGGCTCCTAGATGGTTAAGGATGAAAAAAGGTAAGTTATAATTATTTTAAACATAGACCTAAGACTAAACATTTTCTCTTTTCTTTTTCCAAATGTATAATGTCAAAATAATACGAGGATTATCATAAAGGCTGACTTGGCAGCCAGCCGGCACTATCAGGCCCATGCACTTGCACGAAAGAAAGGGTCATGTTTAGATTCTCTTACTGCAAGTGGCGATGCAATAGCCACAGGATTTGATGACTTGGCAAGGGTGTGGGGGAGAGGGATGGGCCAAGCAAGCGCCGCGGTACGATCACTATCAGTTAGCTTCGCCTACAGGATGCCCTTGTGGCAACCGGGTTACTATCGGCTTCACGTGGGTGCCCATACTTCATTTGGATTCTTGCTTAAACTGAGATTTCATTTTTATTGACTACATAATTGTTAAATATCTAAAAAAATCGTATTCTTAATTATATGTTGTGTAAAAAGATGAGTCGTTTAATAGATATATTGTTAATGTACTTGTCTGTTTTTGTTATATGCCTTTGCTTTCCTATCCTTGAAAATTATCGTTTACATTTCAAATCTTAATAAAAGAAAATATATTTTGTGTTTTTAGTTCCTAGATGACCATTTTACCACTTAAAAATAATTTTAAGATGACTTAAGTACGTTTTAATTATTTTATTTAAGAGCAAAAAATAATTTAGAATTTATAAATATAAATTTGGAAAAATTTTAGGTTTAAGTGCCCAACTTTAACATACATATTTAAAGTGTAACGGGAGCAAATATAAAAGGATATATTTATAATATTATCCTTATTTTATTAGACAAACTTATGTTGGCAGCCCCGAAAAATACTATAGTAATATAAACAAAAATATCTAAATAAATGCGCCTAGCCAAATTGCTTCTTTTTTTTTTTTAGTAACACCATCTAAGTTGTTTGATGAAATTGAAATAACATATTTAGACGACAATTGATGTAACAAAGGGTGCCCCACAAGTTTAAGAAGTGATGTATTTTTTTTTTGCTTACCGGATGTTTTTATTAATCAAATACTATTCGAAAAAAATCAAGATAATATGAACTATTTTATTTGATGCTTTTAAACTATATTCATACTACTCAAGCTCAATTCAAATTTTACTTGGATTCAATTAAATAACAATCCCATCAAGCTTGATCTTAGGTTTTAGAATACAAAAACCTTAAGGTTCATGAACCTAAATCAAATTTAGTAAAACCTTTAGTATATTTTTAATATTTTAAAACATAAAATAGGTCTAGATTGACTAAGGAAAGTATTCAACTTAATTGATTCAGTGGAGTTAAACTTGAAATTATTAAATATAATTTTAAATTGAGTTCAAACTTAAAATTTAAAATTAATCTTTTAAGTCAAGCCAAACTCATGCTTTAAACTTTTAAGAGGAGTTAAACTCGAACTCGGAGATAGTATTAAATGCATCCCTATTCTTAACAAGTACATGGTGGGTTGGTAATATTTTAAAGGAAGAGATGAAAAGGACGAGTTTTATTCTGTGGGCGGCAAAGTTATCGTGGAGACGTAGACTTTTCAGCTGGACTTTTATGTCCCAACCTGTCCATGAAAGTACCTTGGGTCCTTGGCTCTTAATTTTCGAGACAAGAGGCCATTTCGAAGCAGTGAGGGCAATAATTATGTCAGCATATATAACATCACGACCGTCGTAACTTTGTATAATGGTTTCCTTCATCCATAATAATGTTGAGAAATAAACGAACAGACAAAACATCGTATCTCAAAGCCATCGAATAATAAAAAGAACATATATATATATATATATATATATACACTGTACCGAGAGGATAGTATTTTAAATTTTGTAGTTTTCTTCTTAACCCAAGTTCTTAGAATTACAAATTTTCGCCTTTCTCCTTGATTATCCAATCCTAAGCTCGAAGTGAAAAGTCTTCTAATTTTTCTTAGGACAAATATATTTGCGATTTGATCTTTTACCTCAAAAACACGAATCACTATGTAAAATTCATGGAGTATTTAAATCACATTAGTGCTGCGTCTAGTCTAAAAGTGATTTTCGTGCCAATCAAACTTAAAATTCTGATGCAATTAACCGAGACCTTTCATTGCCGAATCTTGATTTTGTCAAAAGAGGAATATCAAAATAATACGTTATATTAAATAGGAACCTTTGTGTGTAAGAAAATCAGTTCATATTATTAAACACCACAAGCAATCAAATTCACATGTACTACCAAAAATAATAATAATAATAATAAATAAATAATTCTTCTTCCACATCAATTAATATCCTAAACTCTCAAAGCGTAACCTTGACTCTGCATAACTTAAGAAAATGTTGGCCTATATCCCTAAATCGTCACTAGAAACCCTATAGCTATCGATAAAATCATAGTCGTAAAATGTCAATAGTTTTTACAGAATTAATTATGACTTAGAGTGTGTAGACATACTTATAATAATTATGAAAAGCTAAATTCGTACTTCAACAATGTAAGGAAAAATCACAAATAATATTCCTAAACTTTGCTTTAAATATGAATTCATCATCTAAACTTTTAAAATCTTTTAAACTTTAATAAATTTACAATATAAAAGAAATATTTGTTTTTCTAGTTAAAAAAATCTTTCTATTATTAAAGTTTAAAGGGTTTTAAGGTATATTTTAATAAATTTAAGGGATATTTGTATATTAAAATTAAGATTTAAGAACATTATTTTTAATCTATAAAAGTTATTTATCAATTTAATAAAATTTAAGGGTTGTTAAAACATACTTTAAAAATTTATAAGATGAATCTAGGGAGTTATTATTATTATTATTTTTTTTCAAAATTTAAACATCTGTCCATTCCCATTGTATACAGTAATTTTCTTCGGCTGTACTTTCTCGTGAACTTTTCAGAAGTTTCCTTGTTCTTGGTGGTTCTTTTAGGAGTGTAGAAGAATCATACATCTCCATGGAAAAGGCAAACGATGCATGCAGCTCCACGTGATACGTTAATAAAAAAGCTTGTTGACTAAACAACATTTTCCAATTTACCAATTATTTCCATGTAAACAAACAGGAGACCTTGACCTCTACGTGCACGTGTTAATATAAAAAATATTGTTCTCTGGTGTCGTCCTCGTACCGCAATGTTTTTTCCATTTTCGTATAAAAATAAACGTAACATGCGTAAGACAACCTTAATATAATTAATTTTATATGAGAGGAACCAACGAACTCCACTAAATTTTGCCAATGAGTTTCATAAATAGACTAAATTAAATACTTGTATCAGTATCTGGTCACATGAGAAATCAAGATGAGTGTGATATGAGACATGAACCGCAGGCACAAAGATCTGCTTTACAATAATTGTGAAGCGGTTGAGGACGTGGATATATACGCGTCAATTTAGAATGATAAAATACTCAACTTGAATTTAAGTTCTAAGTCTTCTTCAAAATTATACCCTAACATCTTGCTATTGCATCGAAACATATAAATGTTGACTAATCTGATTAATATTGAACTTGGTAAAATGAATAAGCTTTGATTTGAGTTGGATTAAGCTTATTAATAGTAGGGTTAACGTTGAAGTCACTAAATCAAACTTTATGTGTTTTTTTTATAAATTTTATCCCTAAAATTTGACAAGAAAATATTATATTAAATATGATATTTAGCAATTTTAAATTTCAAATGGGTAGTGATTTAAACATTAAAAAGAATTATAATGAATGGAATCAACGTTTGGGAGCAAATTTAAATAAAAAATCAACTTTTATAAATTAATTCAAATTAGGAATCAAAGTTTTGAAAAGTTTAAATAAGAGGTCGACATTTCACAAAATGATTCAAATAATTTTATGAATTAATTATTACAAATATTTTATTTAAACTGTTTCATAAAACATTAATTTTTTATTTAAACTATTTAAAACATCGATCACTTATTTAAAGTACTTTTTAAAACGTTAATTCTTTATTTAAATCTACTCTATACTCTCTATTCTAATTTTTTCCTTTCAACATTATATTAAAATAATAATAATACATCTTAAACTTGATTTGCCGTTGATATGCATTTTAGCTCTATTAAACCCTGCTCTTTTTTAAGCCAAATATCACGTAGCTCAAACTCAAATTAATTGTAGCGAAATAGAACTTAAATAAATACTAAGAAAAAATTAAATAGCAAATGAGTAATTAGTACCGATGGAATTGGCTCAAGTTGTTCAGGTTTTTATGCTTTATACACAATATTTCTATGGCAAAATCTCCTGTTGCAAGCAATTCTGACTTCGGAAATAAATCTTAATAATCAACAATTGACATTGTGCTCTGGTTTTTGAAGATGAGAAAGTTTTCTTTATTTTTAATAATTTATTTTATAAGACTATGAATTTTGATACTATAAATACAAATATCTAAACAAATGCGGTAGAATTAGAAACGTGATATTATATACCATAAAACGATACAAGACGAATTTGTACATAGGAAACTAGCTAACAAGAGTTGCATCCATAATTATTTTAAGTTTTAGGTAAGAAAAGAAAAAGAAGGAAAAAAAAAAAAAAAAAACAAGGAGTTTTGTGGGGGGTGGTGGGGGTTGGGTAGGGTTGGTAATATCTGAGAACGGGGAGTCGTGCGAAATGGGCAGTCCGAGCTGGAGACACGAGTTAATGTAAAATGGTCAAAGATGCCGCCAATTGGAAAGACAAAAAAGGGGGAAGCAGAGGAAATCGGGAACTGTTAAAACTCATTATATATATATATATATATAATAATAAGATGGGTCGGGATTATATTTAGGGAGTTTAGGTCAGCTGTTACGTCTTGCTTTAAGCTCCTACACACATCTGTTAGGTTAGGTAGGGCCATTTTTTCTGGTATCTCCATTTCTCAACGCCTTCAGTCGTCGTTGACTAACTAATACAACGTTGGGCAGGCATTCGACTCTTTTAATAACAAGGTCTAGATTATAGTAACAAATTCTTCTTGTATTATTTTATTTATTTTTTATTAATATGGGATTTCGACCTAATTTATTTTATTTGAATATTAATATTGATACCACTAAATTATAATGTCAAGTTTGATATAAGAAAATGAACTCAGAATAAAATCACAATTATTTTAAGTTCTATTCACTCTCTCATACTTGGAAATATTTTTAAAAAATATAATCATGATTTTTTAAAATAGGTGATTTTGGTTTTAAGAATGAATTTAAATTCGAGTTATATAAATTTACATTCCTCATTTTTTTTCTTAATTTATCCCTTTAAAATAATATTATTTGTAACCAATTGTTGAAATTGTAAAGAAGGAAATGGTATCATAATGTTGTAATAAATTTGTTTAAATTTCTTTTCAATCCTAACTATTGATTCATAAATAGAAGGAGATTAAGGAGATGTAAATTAATATCACGATTAGTAGGTGGAAATGGATTGGACTCGAGTCACGATTTTAGATTTTATTTCCTTTTGTCTATAAGGGCATATATAATAGAATCATAATTTCTGTCTTGATGAGCAATTCAATTCTACCTTTGACAAGATAAAGTCACAATTCCATTTTCCTTCATTAATTATTATTAATTAAAATACTTATTTAATCTTCAATCTAATTATAATAAAGAAATAAAACTCGAAATTGTTATTCTATTCTGGTCAATTTCAGTACACCGAACTTGACATGAAATGATGATTGGTTAAGTTATTGGTCAAAAAATACAAGTCTTAGCTACTAAAGATAAAGTTAAGCTTCAAGTTTAAAATTGAAAGAATAAAAACATAAAGTTCAAATAATAATTTTATCATTCTTTTTATAATTTTTATTTTTTTTCCTTTACCAACTACAATATATTATAATTAATAATGAAAAAAAAATCAATTTCAATCCATTCTATTATGAGATTTATACTTATAACACCTTAACGTTAAATAGGACAATAAACAAATCGAACCGAGCATCTAAATGCTTAGTCTCAACTAAGACTGTAAACAAACCAAGTCGGTTCACAAACTAATTAAGGTTGGCTCGAGTTTTATTCGAATTCGATTTAATAATAATCAAGTTGAGTTTAAGCTCGAGCTCGAGTTACTCAAGTAGTAAATCAAGCCAAGTTCAAGCTTTAAAATAGTAAGTTCACCAAACTCACAAACTTAATTAAGTTTAGAATAATTTTTAATATATTTAAATATAAACGAATCTGATATTAATTAGGAAATATTTATAAAATTTTCAAGTTAATCGAGTCGAGCTTGAACATATTATATATATTTTTTAGTCAAGCCTAAATTTAAAATTTAAAGCTTGAGCTTAAAATTTAAACCTTGATCAAACTTGAGATTCAAAAAGTTAAACTCAACTTGAAACCAATACTATTCAGTTAGACTCAATTCAATTACATCCCTAGGCTTGACAAAGCTCAACTTGACTTGTTTAAAAATTATTAAGTTCAAGTTCGAGCTCAAGTAAATATTTTTATCAATTGAGACTCGAGTTCAACTAGTTTAGATAAACAAGTTTTATTTAGAGTTAAAACTAGGCTCAATTAGTAGCTCATCTTAAAAAGAGCTATTCACGAGTTTAAGTGTATAAAATAAAAAAATATATAAATAAAATAATTAATAGTAGATGGAGATTAAATTATATATTATCCTATGACATATTATATATTTATATATATTATATAAATATTAAATTGTAATTTTAATAATATAATATATATATATAAAGCTTATAAACTTTCTTAAGAGTTTAAATAAATCGACTGGTAAGTAAGTTTATAAAATTGAAATGAAGCTTCAATTCAAAATCAATTCATTAAGATAAATGAGTTTTATTTGAAATTCGAACCACTTCATTTCTGGTAGTGATTTGAGTATTTTTCCATGTCACTTTTCCTTGTGTTTCTTTTTTTTTTCGGGTAAGCATATGTCGTATGGCATGACGTTACCAGAATCGGATCCTTCGAGAGTTTTGTACGAATTAACATCCTTTTCTTTTTCATGAGATGGGCACGTTAAATGATGCGTACACAATGCTAGAAATATGACTCTTCAAGAATATTAAACTAATAATAAAGGGTTAGAAAGAATTACTTAGGTTAATTTAAACAAATTATATCCTTTTTCGCTTTCTCAACAACATAAGAAAAGGTAAAGCTACCACCCTCCCACCTCAAGGCCCATGATAAATGGCACGCCCCAAATAAGAAGAGTCATAACAGTTTCGCCGTGTAAATTAATCTAAGATAGAAGTTGACCTCACAGCTGCTATCGTAGACGCAATTTACACAAGACGTACAACTCAACCAGCTTGAAACGTCTGTTCTGTCATCTGTTAATATCCAAACCTGTGGTAGAGCTTATACAAAATACTTGTTCTATACAATCTGCTATTTAGTACCACAACAGTAATTATACAAACATTTAACATCCAAGGATAAAGTTTACAATCAGAGTTTATTAAAAACCACAAGTTTACGATTTATATACAATAAGTTAGAAAACTAGTGGGCTCCCAGGGAATTCTCATTTAGTTTTCTTCAAAACTTAAAGACAAGACAGAAACTCAGGTTCGGTTAAATTCCTCGATCCTCACTTTCCCACATAGCAGCATACTAACTTGAGAACGGTGATACCTGAACATCTTTGCCTTCACTCAACACCTACAAAAGGGTCTGTAGGGGTGTGAGCACAACTAGCTCAGTAAGTGGGGCGGAGTCAAAAGAGTACTTTACAGTCACAAATAAGGTTAATAATTATGATGAAATGTAATGCAATCACTCAAATGAAAACATCGCACAGTGTTAACCGGTCCACTGTGAGGTTAGAGAAATTTCATCCGCTCCAACTCGGATTGAGGAGTTTCATCGCGACTCAAGTCAGACCAAACCCGAGCTTGTGCAATGGGGAACACCCCCCTCCCATGACCGCCTTCGAACCACGGCCTCCAACCTTGCCGCGACCTCCTCGCTTATCACTTAGTTTGACTAAGGGTGGGGAAAGGGCTATTTCAGCTATCATCATCGAAGGAAGTCGGTATTTGGCCTAACACTCTTATTCGTTTCCCTTAATGAATGATTATGCATGACCAATTACACTTTAGTCGAATAATCGTTAGTGTTAATCAGGGGGTGACTAACAAGTTCACACAATACATAATCCATACAAATATGCAGAACAGCACACCAAGGAGTTGAACTCCTGTCACAACAGAGTATCATTCACACACATAGCATGCGCATAATCATCTAACTACAAACACAACCAGAAGTACTCTTGGGCCTCCGGATACTTTTAAATAGTACCCGAACAGCGGCGAAGCTACCATCCCAACTTATTTGTTTAGATGTTCACTCTTGCTAACTTAAATTGTCAACCGCCTTTGGAAGGTCCTAATTACACAAAAGGTCCAAATTTAGTTTTCGTAATAATTACGAAAACATTAGGGTTTAATCTATAATGGTTATATATACATATATATTATTTTCATAATATACAGTCATGTTATTACTATATATTGAATTAAATTATTAATAATTATAATAAAAATTTCCATTAATCCCATCTGATCAGCAATCCTTTATATAGCTTTTGGTTAATTCATTTTAGCCTATTAATATTACAATTATACCCCAACTTGTAATTTAAGCTATTTTACTTGATAAATTCGTAATAAATAGTTCGGGTTACCAAATAATTTCCCGAAAATTTATATGGACTTCTAAAAATATAGGGAATTCAGTTATCACTTGGTTTCAAGTTTCCAACCTATTGCTATATTTTCATATTGACGATTTTACCCCTAAATTTGATAAATTATCCAATTATAATTCTTTTAGCATCCAATTAATTTCAATCTGACTCATTACTATTACTATTCATAATAGATCTGTACATATCCATTTCATCAATTAATTTCATAATTTCCTATTAAATTTATAATTTCAGCCTATTTTCGAGCTAATTTCAGGCTTAAAAATTCAATAAATATTTAAATTATTCAAATCAAAATTTGGGCTACATAGCAATCACCTATATATCATACACATCTTACACAAAAATTTTCAGCTAGAAACAACATCATATAGTACATTTATTTCATAAATATATATTAGGATGAATTACAGATTTCTTAATAAAGTATATTAAATATTACAAATTTTTCAAAAGTAAAAATATCACATGGAAGCATGTCTAAAATAACCTAAGTGTAATTTTTTTCATAATTTTCTGGGCGGATTTACTATTTTTTAAAAATTATTGAAAAACAAAGCAAGAATTTGACTTTATTGTTCTTGGGTGCTCCGGTGGCCGGCGACGGCTGGGCAGTTGTCGGACGGCCGGCGCGGTGGGTGGACCATGTAGGGTTGGCTGGGTTTTACAGCAGATCTAGTCTAGGTTAGAGTTCTACACTTTCACGTAATTTCCCTTATTTTTTCTAAATTTCTTTTTATTTTCTACAATTTTTTCTAATTTTTCTTTCGATTGTTCTTTGTTCCAAACTGCTAAATGTTTTCAATCTGAAGGTGTTGGCTTTTTATAGAGTCTCTAAGTCGGTTAAGGGATTTTTTTTTAATTATTTTAGATTTTTCTTTCTAGTTTTTTTTTTTATTTTTCCTAAGCATGAGGTAGCCTAATGTTGTGAATTTGCTTTTGAGTCAGCATTCCTATCCTATTTTCCTGCCATGCTTCATCGTCCAGTAAATCTCCAATGCATTTGATTAATTTTCCTTTTTCTTTTATTAAATAATTACTTAAATGTAGATATTATGTTAGAATTAGTTATTTAATTAATTTACAAGTTTATACCTTATGTAAATAATATGTGAAATATATAACTTTACTCATATAATTAAGTTTCTAGAATATCTTTTCTTTTTAGGATATGTTTTAAAGTCAATTTCATGAATTTAACACAATAAATATATAATTACATAATTTTGGGTTAATTTATGGGTATAATTATTATTTGTACTAGGTATACTCAAAAAATTACGTGTATTTTTTTTATAGTAAATTATCCTACATTATCTCATTTATAGCTCAATTAACTTATCTCTAAGTTCTCGTTGCAATCTAAGTTTAATTTTAGGAATTCTAAACATTTTAGTGCTTTAGTAAATATTCCAATTTCTAAGGGCAAAATTGGGATTTCGGGTCATTATTACTAAAATCTAACTTCACTATAATATCTCAACTAACTTTTTCATTCTAATCACAAAGTTTGGGCTCAATTGGATAAATTACCCTAAAAGCCCTAAATCTGAGCTCGGTTGTCCTAAACTCAATTTTGGGAGCTTACAACAAATACACTACTAAAGTTATGTATTAAATATGTACATATCCTAAATTCTCAAAATATTGATTTTATTTTATAATTTTTAAAATAAAAGTGTACGCTAAATCGTTATCAAGACCCAAAATAATCACTAAAACAATCATTACTAATAATGGTTTTTTGAGTTTAAAATTAATTATTGAGTACATATACACTTTTAAAGTTATGAGGAAGCAAAAATATATTAGAGAAATTTAAGAAATGTATCAATATTAAGCTGATAATTCTAAAAATATATTTTTAATTTATTTAAAAATATAATACTTGATAATTGTTTACAAATATTGAAGTAGTTTTGTGAATAAGTATTTTAGGTCCTTTATTATTAAAACTCATATAAAATTCAGTTTATATATTTTTCTTTTTCAAGACTTACACTAACATTTATCTTACAAAATCATACTTCATAAGTTTTTCTATAAAACAAATAAACAATTCATAAGTTTTTCTATAAAACAAATAAACAAAATTTACAATATCCATTCGTGTATAATGGGGTTGTGCAAATAACCTCATTGTACCCTTTTCCTTATCTCTACTCATTTTCAAATAGATATTGATGGTTATAAGATAGATTCGAGAAACTTTAGGGAACCTATTTCTACAAGGTATATTCAAGGTATGACTTTCCTTTATTCTATGTACATTTTACGTACTCTAAGATATACAAGGTACAAATTCAAAAATTCATATAGCCATCTAATAATAATAATAATAATAATATGTTTCTACATCATATATTATAAGTTCTAAAAAAAATTAAACGTATAAATTACAACGTAAGCCCATTATTTATGAGAAATCTTAAATCTAAAACAAGTTATTTTTTTTACTCTCTCCCATCTTAGTTACATGTTTCTATTTTTTTATCCCTTTTTTCCCATTTTATCCCCATTACCAACTCACATTCATTTTTAGTTTCCACATTTGTTGTCTCATTTCTTTTTATTATCAATTTCTTCGTTGCTAAAAAAAAATGCACAATAATTTCTCATAATCATAGAAAAGTTAAGCTTTATATAGGTGTGTTAAAGATATTTATATTAAATCAATTTTGTAGTTACAAATTTAGTTTCAATTAGTTAAACTGTTATGCATTAGTTTAGAGTTGTTTCTGTTAGTTACAGGCTTTACTGCATATAAAGAGTTGTATAACTTTGTAACCGTTATCAATTAGTCTTTCCCACTTTTCTCTCTCAAATCAGTTTCCTTTCTTCCTTAAGTTTACTTGCTGTTTTTTGTTTGTTACTTTCCTTTGTTTCTTAAACATCAATTGCACATTTGTCATGATATCAGAGCTCTTGTAATCAAACAAAATGGCTAATTCATCATTGCAAGATGTTAATTCTCCATTTTACATTCATCATTCGGATTTACAAACATCAATCGCAATAACTCCAGTATTGAACAGCGTCAATTACAATACATAGAGTGGGTCATTTCTATTATTAATTTTGTCAATTTGCAATAAAGAATGAGTTGTTGATGGAATAATTGTTAAGCTAACCAAAATGAATAAATCATATTCAACATGGATTAGGTGTAACAATCTTATAGTCACCTAGTTACTCAAATCTATTTCACCGCCAGTAGCTTCAATGGTCCTATATATGCATACAACTAAAGCAACATAAACTAAAGATACGTTTTTCTCAACCCGATGATACACAAATTTGTCAATTGTATCATATGTTGAGTAGTACGGTTTAAGGTTCTCGTAGTGTAGATGAATATTTCATTGAATTAAACATAGTTTGAAAATAGTTAAGGAATTTTAAGCCCTTGCCGTATTGTTCATGTAGATAGTGTGATCAAAAGCGCTTTGATAGATTTGTTGATATGGCATAAAAAGATTAAGAGTTTAAGTTTCTTAATGGTCTTAATGATGAATTTTTTGCATTATGTTCTCAAATCTTGGTGTTAAAGCATTTTCCTTCTCTAGATGAAGCTTATAACCATGTTGCTAGAGATGAATTTCAAATTGCCAATAAGCCAAAGGATTTCTCGTTACATGATTCTTCTGCTATGGCAGTTACTAGTAACAATAGGCTAAGAAATAGAAATGAGATTCTTTATAGATATTGTTGAAAGAAAGGAGACTTGAAGATAAGTGTTATGAGGTAATTGGATTTCCACCGCCTTTAAAAAGTAATAATATAACTAAACAATATACAATAGGTTTGAATCATGTTGTTTTTGGTATTAATGATGTTGGGACATCAGAAAATGTTCAAAATTTTTAAATAATTGATAATATGAGCAAAGTCTACAAGTGCCGGTAATATTGTAATAGCAGGTGATGCAAGAGGACTTAATATTTTGAAAGATCAATTACTACATTTACTAAAGTTGTTAAATGTATCAAATGTAGGTAACTCTTCTATTGTTGCACCAGAAATTTCATCCTCCTATGCAGCAACTGTTACATAAGATGAGTCTCATGATGGTTCTTCATCAAGGAGTCATATGGCAAGTACTTTAGATTATGCCTCTTGTAATTTTCAAGATAATATAATTTCATAGATTTTGAATTCTGGAGCAACTGATCACATGATCAATTTGATCCATTTGTTTTCAAGCTACATTAAGATTACTGCCACGTATGTATTTTTACCTAATGGACAACAACTTTTGGCAACACATATTGGTATAGTTGTGTTTTCTTCAAATTTGGTTCTATAGAATGTCCTATTCCTTCCTTCTTGGTACAAAGCTACTTTCTACACCAATTGTTGTTAATCATAAGTTGTCTAGAGATGATGAGTCTCATTTAGTAGATGCTTCCTCCTATCGGAAAATTGTTGGGAAACTACTTTACTTATACATCACATTGTCAAACATCACATATTCTGTTCGTATCCTCGATCAATTCATGGACAAGCTACGACATGTACATCAAGTTGCACTTGAATGAGTTTTGTGATATATAAAAAGGACTGTTGGTCAAGAGATTTTATTTTTTATCACTAATGATCTAGTGCTTCAAGCTTATAAAGATAGTGATTGGGGAAGTTGCCCGGATTCTCATCGTTCTACTATAGGCTTTTATGTATTTCTAGGCAACTCTTTACTCAACTAGAAATAAAAAATAAAAAAAATAAAAATAAAAAAAAACAACTATGAATATTGAGCTCTTGTTGCTGCTGCTGCTGCTTCTACTACATGTGAAGTACTTTGGTTAATAGCTTTGCTGAAGGAGTTCCATGTTAGTTGTGCTTTGCCTATACAACTTTATTGTGATAATCAATGTGCGTTACATATTGCGAAGAATCCCATGTTTCATGAGCAAACAAAACAATTAGAGGTAGATTTTCATTTTGTAAGGGACAAAGTTGTTCTATGAGTTATTATTCCTATCTATGTTTTCATGAAACAACAGCTTGCCGACGTGTTTACTAAGGGATTAATTTACATCAATTTTGAATATTGTTGTCCAAAATGAGTGTACTAAATATTTATTCTTCATCTTGAGGTAGGGGTGTTAGAGATATTTACATAAATCAGTTTTGTAGTTGTTTCAGTTAGTTAAACTGTCATGCATTAGTTTGGATAGTTATTTCAATTAGTTGCAAGCTTTACTGTATATAAAGAGTTGTAGAACTTTATAATTGTTATGGATTCAATCTTTCCCACTTTTCTCTCTCGAATCAGTTTCCTTTCTTCCTCAAGTTTACTTGCTGTTTTCTGTTCATTACTTTCCTTTTCCTCTGTTTCTTAAACATCAATTGCACATTTGTCAAGGTGTGGTTTTTGTATTCTACAATTTCCACACGATAAACATTATACTTTAAAGAAATAGATACAGTTGGATCTATCTACATCTTTTCTACTTCCTTATGGGTTGTTGAACAAATTAATCTTTTCGATAGAAAACTGCATCACCTATGTATTTCCTAATAATAATTCAAATGTCGGGTTTTAGAAGTTGTCAGAATCTTCGAGCGAAATGTGACTTTTTATGTTTGGTCACAACATCACTATTCAACGGAAAAATCAATGATGTTGAAGTTCAACTTTGCGGCTTCGGAAAGTACTATGTAATTTACGCTTGTCCTCCAATATAAGTCGTTTCATTTTATTGTGGCAGAAAAAAAAAGAAAGAAAGAAAAAAAGTCGTTTCATCTTATTAACTGAATTCAAGTATGTTTATGAGAGAAGCTTCTGCATATATATATATGGCTTACTAATGAATGGACACTTACTAACATTTTTCAATTAAAAATAGATATCCTGATTTTAATTTGTCCAATATATAAAGAAATGCTTTTATATTCTCATGTACCTCTAACATAGGATTGTTTTCAATTGTTTTCAATTAGAAAATGTTAATAATATAGGACAGCAAAAGTGAAAATTATAAAAAAAAAAAAGGAAAAAATTAAGGAAAGTGCGAAAATCAATGAAAAAAATTCATCTAAATAATACATTTTCCTTCTATGAAAAAAATAAAGAAGCTAAAACTAAAAGAAAATATATCTAGTAACTAGATTAAAATAATGGCCTCATACCACCGGTAAATTATATAATCTTATATCATACGATGAGAATTTAATAACTTCACACCATTGATGAGAAAATGGTGGCCTTACACCATCATCAATAAAGAAAAAAGACATCACATCGATCCTTATAAAATAGTTTCTTTATTCAATATTAAGACACTCTTTTTAATTGATTATAAGCTTTGCCTATCTATAAGCATAATATGACCTAATATGTTAAAAAAATAAATCTTAACTAATCTAAAAAATAAAATACTTCATATCTCCAATAAAATACCTACCTAACTAAATCATAAAATAAAAGATATTAATAATATCACATCTGCTCTTTCTTGATTTATATCAGTTAATGGATATCATTAGATATTTACAAATAAATTAAAAAAAAAAGAAATTTTCAATTCTCTGGACATTTATATTCTCATGAAAACCTCTAATATGAAATGATCATGAAAATACAATGAACATCGATGGAAGATTTTCTTTGGAAATGATTCTTCTTAATTTCATATTAAAACAAATATTGAAAAAGAGATTAGTTTGCTTATGTATGCAAATAACCAATTAATAATATTACACATGATTAAATGGTTGGAGCTATCATTCATGTCCAATTCATGCTAACTTCCGAGGATATACCTCAACAGTTAAGGTATTCTACATGTTTGAGCCTTCAAGCGAGATAAAAAGGAGTTTGGTTTTCTTATGAATTCTTAAGTGTAATACCCTATGGTTAAGCGTTTCATATAGAGTTTAAGAAGTTGTGGTGCTAGTTTATAAGATTATAGTAGTAAATACTTTATCAATATAAAATTATAACTTTAGGACCAAGTGATTAACGAGCTCATTTGCATTTTTTAGCTCAGTTTATTAATTTTTTTTTAGTATGGGACGTTACAAATGGTATTGGAGGAAACTTGGAGGAGATTGTTGTTGCAACTTTTGAGTCAAGTAATTGATTAACTTATTTTCATTTTGTTTGTTGATAGGAATGCAATCGGGTAGGTTATTATAGGATACTCAACCTATACAATTCGATATACCCTATAGGGTTTAGAGTTAAATTTTGAGATATAATTAAAATCTTATAGGATTTAGGTTGGGTTTTTGGATTACAAAAAAATCTTATGAGAAATCATATTCGATAAGAAATAATATATTATTTCATTGACTTTATTTTATATATTATTATTAAGAAAACTAATAACCATATTAAGGATTTATTTATAAAAATCCTCTAAGAATATATTACCAATAACTTAAAAAATCAAAATTAAAATAAAATATTTTATGTAATCTAAGTTGGGTGATTCAATATCATCTTATGATGATTTTAGGGATAGATTTTAATAATCGGAAGAAAAATCCTATAGGATAGATTTTGATAATAAGAGTAAAAATTCTATAGGATTTTTATCCGGTTTAGGAAGATACTAAACCCATCTTGAATCGGTCCCAATTGCATTCTTATTTGTTAACTTGATTTATTTACCCTTTTTTTTTAATTTTTTCCTGAAAAAGAAAATAAGGCAATTAGTATTTCTGGCAGCTTGTTCGTCTTTGTTGGAGTATAAAATCAAATGTGATTAGCAGCCATGGTTTTGTAGAAAAAGGTTGTTATTGTACGATGTACAAATGCTCCTTATGTGTGAACGTGAACCACTATGAAAACTCCAAAAATATTATAGACTCATATAAGTAAAGTTAAAAAAGTGGAACTTCTAATAATAAAACTTAGTTACAGACACATCTTACGTTTTCAAGATTAATTTTAAATATCCCTCGAGGACACGTTAGTAGACTTTTGTATAGTTTGCCAGATTTGAAATGCTTGCTTTAAGAACAAGTCATTATATATTTTTCAATAGCAAGAAACTTACCTATCATGACTCTATTATGCGGGTATTATATGCTGACTTTTTTTTTTATTTAAATATGATGCTAATCTTGGGTTTAACTTATACTCTATATATTTCTCGATTCCTCATTTAATTTATATTATATAAGCAAGAATGTAAAGATTTCGTATAACATATAAAATTATTAAAGCTCCAATTCTAATTCCTTCTAGAAAAACACGCTTAAGGCAATAGAAAGGCATGGCTAAAGAATCATGCACTTAAAGGAAAAAAGATATCATCGAAGAATTTTCAAGATTCATTCTTGAGTAGGGATGGAGTTACGATTTTCCTAATCTAAATCAAGTAGGTTTTATAAGAAGAAAATTTTGCTTAGCATGCTCTATTTGTTATGGATAGGATAAAAGAACCCATATCGCTATTTGAGCGTGCGCCAAGCTGAACCTGCTTCACCGCTAAGTAAGAGAATCGGGGAAGCAATAGGAAATACTGCCATTTGCTTCAGAGAAAAAACGGATCCAATACAAAGACGTTTGGAGAGAGTTTGGCAGGACTGGATAAAGAGGAGTCCGACTTTCATTAACTCCGGGTACTTTTTCTCGAGAGAGATGAGCCTCCATCAGGTTCCATTTAATTAAGTTGACCGAGAGCTTGAAGAATGGGCTTTTAATGAGCTAATGATGAGATAGTGATACATAAATTATAGTTTTACTTTTAAGATTTTTTATATAATATTATGGTTTAAAATTTCAAAGAAAAAATATTTTTGTAGGTAAATGAGAAAGTAAATATTTGGCCATCGCTGTATAGTTATTTTTTTTAGACACCTATATCTCGAGAGAGTCATCTTTAATATAACATAAAAAGATATGTTATATATACAAGTACATAAAGCATAATAAAAGATAAGAACAACTTCAATGGCTTAGGATGAACTTCTTATTGCATTAACCACCCTATAATGATTGAAATTCATAGATAATTAAATACCTAGAAAGGAAGTAGTTCTATAGATTTTATTAATTTTTTTTATTCTTTGTAGCTTTCATTTTTCGTTACAAATTTCACCCAAAATTAGATTACCAAAAACTGAGAAAGAAAAAAACTAGAATACAAATTAAGTATGCACCAAATACTTCCCCAATAAATTTGACACTGTTTTCATGCTCCCATGTTCAACATAGAGACATAAACAAGTTATATCGAGACAATACACTCTAACCTCTACTATATTTAAGCATAAACTCGACACATAATTTTATATTTCAAAACAACTTAAATTTTCAATACTCAAGCTTGATTTAGTTTAAAATTTCAAAATTGAGCTCGACTTAATGGTAACATTGAATAAGTATGCACTCAACTTGAGTAGACTGGTTTTATGTTCAATTTATCAAAAGAATATATATTTTTTAATTAAAACAATATTAAGATTCAAACTTAACTTAAAAGAGCCAATATTTACTTAACTCATAGTTAATGTTCAATTATGCTTATGGGTTAAACAAACTAAACATTTTGCAAGGTTTTATTTGGACTCATTAAACTATTAGAATAGATCATGTTTTAAGCTCTATTCAACCATTCTCAAATTAACTTAAATAAATATCAAATCAATTTGGAGAAGCTTGAGAGTTAGTACTTATGTACACCTTGAATTCAATTAACTTATTGAAGGATGGAGGGATTTTCATTTTTATGCTTCTTTTAGAAAAAAAAAATTAATATATATTATATACTATGTGTTATGTACATGTAGATGTGGCGTATAATTATATATAGTGTATAAATATTAATAAAATGGTAACACAAATATTAATAAGAGAAATAGTTTTCAAACTAATTACTATACATAATTTGTATATAACATATATGTTAATATTTTATTAATATTTATACATAATATATATAATACATACGTATATCGTTTATTGAATCCTTTTTAGGGACTTTATTAATGTCAACAAGGAAAAAAAAAATACTCTATACTATATCTATATATATATAATTTGAATGTCTTTTGCTATGTGCTCTAGCTAGACTTATTTGGGGCTCCACTAGGCCTCTATTTATTAATAAAACAAGTGCTTAGTATATAATTAAAAGCAAAAAATATCATATGAAATAATGATAAAGATCCTCAAGTCCAAATCAATCCATAAAATGTATGTTTGGGCATAACCACCAAATGCAATTTATAGAATAAGAATCTATTTCTGCTTTTTTTTTTTCAATCAATAATTGCGTTCAATAGTGCACGTTTTTCTTTTTTGGTGAAAGAGAGAGAATATTTCTTTTCACTTTTGCTTTTATATTCACAATTGAAACGACAGGTTTGGTTTCGCTTTTTTTTCTTTTTTTTTTTTAATGAATTATTAGAGTATACATAACACACGTTACTTGGCACAGATTTCATGGTGAAGCAACTCAGTCCCCATTCCTCCGGCAATACACGCTGCTAGCGTAGAGTTTCTTGATTGCCTTGAGTTTCTCGGAAAAGTAACGTGGCGTACTCTTCTTTTTTTTTTTTTCCTTTGAATTTTTATCAGTCCAAAAAGTTTCTTAACATATTAATATTATACTAAAAAACACAAGATGGCTTGTTATGGAATAAAGATACTCATATAGTCTAATTTGAATTTTAATTACAAATTACCACAGCATGAACAAACAACAATGCAAAATAAAAAATTTGACACTTAAAATTCCATATGAAACTCTAAAACTAAGGTGAAAATTCACGTATAAGATTAAAATAAATCCATTAATATATCAACACCAATGTATAGTTCTCTCATTATCACATAGGGTAATTGTTAAAATTGAGTTATACAAAGATTTGTCGGGATCTCTAACACTCACCATTCACCAATATACTGTAAGAGCATATTTACAAAGTTAGAAGCTTTAAAATAAGAAAGAAAACAAGCTGCAAAGGTAGTAAGGTGCTCTCAAGCCCTCTTGCATAAACTTAGTCAGCCAATTCAATTCTACCTCATGTTTCTCCACATTAGAATTTCTCTACTAGCATTGGTAATTGGTTGCTACTGTCTGCCTTTGAACATTATTAAGGAAATAATTCTTGTAAAAAGCTTGTCTAAACACCCTTTAAGTAATTGGTCCTCTAATTAGCCTCTTTTTCTTACCCACCTAACTAAAGCATCTCCCTTCAACGGGTAAGCAACAAAATCCAATTTTCTTTCCTTTGGCACATCAAAAGCTATAATGGCCTTCTCAATATCTTCCATCCATGCTTAGCCCTTATGTAGTCATCTGGTCTCAAGTTCAACTCCTTAGTCATTCTCACAAAGCAATCCAAAGTAATGGAACCACCTCACTTGTCATTTCCATGCAGTTCTTTCAATTTGTACCTGTCTCTCTTGTTTAAGCATTAGCATGAACTTAGTGCATTTGCCCATCAACTGAATTCAATGGTGCCATTATATCATAATTCCAATGAGACCATTAGCTATCTCTAATCACTAAGCAACATCAAACGACTGCTAGGGTTGATTCTAGTTTGTTTGCTCCTCCTCAAAGTTAACACTCCTAGAATTCCTTGATGAACGTTCTGCAAATCTCCTAACCATTTATAAAGGAATGAGAAAAAGTATAAGTTAACAATTGTTAACTTAACAAAAATTCAATACAAATACTATAAGATTAACAGTTAACAGCAATTAACTTTACAAAAGAAGAAAGATGCAGGTAAAGTGCTATAAGGGTTCTCCATTCAGTTTCGTTTCTAACCGCTCTCTTGATTGCTTGTAGTCTTAAAGATCATAAGCCTAATTTGTCTAAGGATCATTTGACTTAAGCTATGATAATGCTTAAGCTGTAATTCCATGGAGCTCGAAACACTATAGCTAACCATATGCTAATATTGAATATTGATATGCAAAGGCTCAAAAACGTATTTGAGAAACCACAAATAACTTATAAACCACAATAATTACATTATAAATAACTCTACATGCAAGTAATCAAGCAGCCCATATGTGTCTCACTAAAATATAAACTATCGCATATATTAACAGCCATCGAGAGTCTATCATGCTATTTTTAGTCACAAGCAAACTTGCAACAGTGTTTAAATTAACTACATTGATAACTCAACTGATAAGGAGCTTAATCTCCAAAAGAACATCCGACAAACATCATAGTTTGCTTAGTGCTAACGTATCCTAACCTACTACTACTCATAGTATCCATAGTTTAAGTCATCCTTTGGATCATACACCAAGTCATAATGTGCCTCCAAAAGTACCTGCATCTAAAAACATAAATCTTTGAAGGGTAAGCAAAACATTCAGTATAACGAATACCTCAATCATACATGTATGATCACACAACAATTAAGCATAAAACAATCAAGTTCACATGCAAATGCAAATATGTAATAGACAACAATCGTTTATTATCTTTCATTTAAATCCAACAACCAATATAGTTTTACCATCCTAAAAATTAAGGAAGCTCATGACCCCGGTTCACATTCAATAATTTATAGTACATAAATATGTGGTGTTTGGTACTTCTAACACCTTGGAATCCAAGTCAAAATTAAACCTATCCAAATATTTTCAGTGTGCAACTTCAATTAGAATAACGCTAAGTACCGATAATCAAGATATTACCCTAAGATCACCAGTATACTTGATTCCTTAAGCTCAACCACATACACAATATACAATGATATTAAGTTATGTATAAGTTAGATTCATTGAACTTTGTCCTACATGTCACGCTCCGAAGCGGTAGAGTCATAACAGTTTCGAAGCAGTAGAGTTGTAATAGCCCCGCCGTGTAAACCGTCCTAAGATAGAAGTTGGCCTTACAACCGCTATCTTAGACCTGATCTACACAAGGCGTCTACGACTAACCCACTTTAAAGTAAACAATTTGTAATTTAAATAATTCATTTACTTAAGAAAGTGAGAAAAGTTATATATAATTCAGAAATGAAAAGTAATAACATATGTGTTGATTCTTCAATGTTTTTCCTCACTTTCCAGGATCCAGCAGTTGCTAGCTTCAGAGTAGTTGTTTCTGCTTCTTAGCCAGCACCTGCACGACGTCTATAGGGATGTGAGCAACCACAGCCCAATAAGTTAGGACGGAGGATTTAAAACTATACCATACACACAACAAGATTTTCAATCACTTATTAAGTGTAATGCATGTGCAAGCAAATGCCATCGCACAACGTTGTCCGGCCCGTCGTGAAATTAGAGAAATTGCGCCCGCTCTAATCCGGGTTGAGGAGTTGCCGTTAATGCAATAGCTCACGACCAAACCTAGGCTTGTGTAATGGAGACCTTGCTCCTCCTGCGACTACCTTCGAATCACTATCTTCACCCTCACCGCGACCTCCTTTCCTGTTACTTAGTTCGACTGAGGATAAAGAAGCGACCATTTTGCAATCCTGCGCTATCCCTTTCGAAGAGGTCTGTATTTGGCCGGAGAGTCCTAAGTTCCCCTAACGAGTTGCCATGCATGTCTGATTATGATTACTGGTCGTATATTTGATTAAGTACAGTTTAAGGTAATCAATTATTTCATCCAAATCAGACAATATATGCCAGAACAACAAACAGAATCATAGCATCGCCCATAATCAAGTACATACACACATTCAACTATCTAACAAGCACAACCAAGCATAATCTTAAGCCTAAAAATTACAGCATCATATGAATCCCAACTTACCTCGACTCCTCGCGTACTCACTCAAGGTCCGATTTACTCAGGCCATCGCCGATCATCCCTATAACACAAACGTGGTTTCAATTTTTCATATAACTATTATATGTTCATTTTATCCTATAACGCTTATTGTTATGTTTGGTTTAGGGTTTAATATACCTAATTATCTAAGTCTTAAGTCTTTTATAATTATTCCAAGTTTGGGGTTAGGTTCGGGTTCAGTTTCGGTTTCTGCATCAATTTTTAAATTAGGTTTTAGTTCGATTTCTAAATCCTAAACATACTCGAATCCTAATGTGAAATTAATCACATTAAGCTCGAGTATTCAAATATCCTATTGGATCTTAATTTAGTATTCTAAACTATTCGGTACACGCTAGTCCTAATTAGGGTATCGAATTTATCCCCGATTTGAGAAAATCTTACTTTTATATATAATTACCAAAAATTCAATCTTAATTCAAATTTAATATTATTTTGATTTTTACTCTAATATTATCTAAATAACCCTAATTTTTTTTAAATTTATTAATTTACAATTTCACATATTACTAATTTCTTATATTAATTACCTAATTTCCTAAATTAACCATACTTAATACTCCAAAGGCTAAGATTAGGATTCCACTTCAGAGATTAGCATTCCTAAGCATCTAATTAATATCTAAATCAGTAATTAACATCTTAATCACTTAATTAACCCCAAATCACCTAATTTTTCCATCATTTTAGGGCTAAAAATTAACTTAAAAATTTCAAAAATTCATTTTAAAAAAATGGCTTCATAGTACTGTTCTACATCATATGAGCATCCTACAGAAAAAATTTGAGTTTCAAACTATACTCCTAAGCTTATTTATTTTTCGGTTTAATTATACTCGGTTTTGAACAATTTGTTAAGGACCCTATATTTTCAAACATAATTAAACTAAATAAATATTTTTCCCTAAATCTATATACAATAAAACCTTAGAATAACAAGTTTCATAATTTTCTGGGCAAAATAACTAATTTCATAAATTTATTCAAAATCAGGGTAAATAATGACTAACCGGTTCAAAGATTTCTGGCCGTCCAAGCCCGGTCCAAGGTTGTCGGCCGGTCCAGGCGGTGGTTCTAGTGTAGGGTGGTGGTGGTGGTTCGGTCCCAAGTGGTGGTGAGTGGTGGGTTTGGTTCACTTGCTTAATCTGCACAGTTTTTTTTTTTTTTTGAATTTTCTCTCAATTTTTTTAGTGTTCCAATTTTTTTCAGATTCTAAACTGACCAAATGACTTCTGGAAATTTTTCCCCTATTTATAGACAATTGTAGTAATGAATATGCATTAATTTGACAAAACTTTGCCCAAATTCCTTAATTTTTGGCTTTTAGGTTGTCCAAATTTTATTGGTTGATTTTTCTTTTTCTGATCTAGACCTGCTACGACTTGATCTTGATTAAGCTTATCATCTTCTAATTTTTTTTTCTTTAATTATTTGCTTAGTTTTTGGCCAATTTAGGTAATTACGCGTATTTTTATCTACACGTAAATACATATGGGGTACACATGAACATTCCTAATTATTATTTTGGTCATTCTAAAATTTTTAGTATACATATAATCTATTTCTAGTAATTTATTAGTTATTTCATTACACTTTTTGTATTTTTGATAATTAATACCTATTATGCTTAAAATTTAAAAATTTTATAGTCTCCTATTTTACTATTTATTTTCTTAAATTTAAGTTTACGGGGTCATTTTTACTAATATTTCTTTCGTTAGTTTATAATTTGGGGTTTGTTCGGATTCCTTAACCGATCGTCCAAAACCTTATGTTCTAAGTTTAATCCTATGATCAATTGGCTTAACTTTGGAACTTACATTACATAAGCACAAGAAGCATGCATAGTATACTCTATATATTGGTTAATTCTTCATTTAATTTATATTATACAAGCAAAATTGAAGAGTTTTGGTATAAACATATAAATTATTAAAGTAATGGTTCTAATTTCTTTTAAAAGAAAACAAGTTAATGATGGGGTAGTTATATAGAAATTATAGTTTTACTACTAAGAATTTTTATATAATATTATAGTTTAAAATTTCTAAGAAAAAATATTTTTATAGGTAAATGAGAAAGTAAATATTTAGCCATCTTTACATAACTATTTATATTTTCTAGACACCCATATGTCTGGAGAATGACCTTGAGTATAACATAAAAAGACCTAGTTATATATATAAGTACAAAATGCACAGTAAAATATAAGAATAGCTTCAATAGTTTGGGAGTAACTCTTTATTGTGTTTGACCACTCTATATGATTGAAATTCATGGATAATCAAATACCTAGAAAGGTAGCGGTTTTATAGATTTTTTGTTTCTTATTTTCTTTATAGCTTCAATTTGTCCTTACAAATTTGACCCAAAACTGTATTACAAAATACTAAGAAAAAAATAGAATACCCTACAAATTGAGTACATACTAAATACTTTCCCATTGAACCCAACAAAAGTTACATCGTTTTCATGCTTCCTGTGTTCATCTTACAGTATTAAACAAGTTGAATCAATATAATACACTCTGTTGCGTCTAAGTTCGAACTCAACACATAATTTTATACTTTAAAACAACTAAATAAGTTTATGTTCAATTTATCCATAAATAAAAAAAATTAATAAAAATAATATTAAAATACAAACTTAACATTTACTTAAATTTATACTTAATACTCGATTAAACTTACGAATTAATTAAGCTAAGCATTGTAAAGTCAATTCAACTCCTGTTAAATCCACTTAAATAAATATCAAATCGATTTGGGGATGGTTGGGAGTTTTGACTTATGCACGCCCCGAATTTAACTCACAAATTCAAGGATGGAGGGATTTTTATTCTCGTGTCACTTTCATAGATGATGTCAACAAAGTGAAAAAAATTAAATACTTTATACTAAAAATATATATAATTGGAATGGGTTTTGCTGTCGTCACTAGCTATATTTATTTGGGGATCCACTAGGCCTCTACTTGTTAATAATACATGTGCTTAGTATAGTTTTAAAAGCAAAAAATATCATATGGAATAATGATAAAAATCTTCACGTCCGAATCAACCCTATACAATGCATATTGGAACACAGTTAATAAATGCATTTTTTATGAAATAAGAATCTTTGTTTTTTAATTTTTCTGCCTAGAAATAGAAGAAATAAGAATCTCTTTTTCATCAATAGTTGCATTTGATAGTGCACGTTTTTCTTATTTGGTGAAAGTGATGAATATTTCTTTTTCTTTTCACTTTTATTTTATATTGACAATTTGAAATGACGACTTTAGTCTTGTTTTTATTTTTTTTTTCTTTATTCTTAATGAATCGTGATCATCCAATTCGAATTTCGGTTACAGATTAACAAAATAGGAACAGACAGCAACACGAAAGTGAGATTTTGATACTTAGGATTTAATATGGAAAACTCTAAAATTAAGGTAAAAATAAATCTACTAATAAAACAATACAAATACATAGCTCTCTTATAATCACATAGGATAATTACCAAAATTGAGTCCTAAAAGTTTTCGTTGAGATCTTTCACACTTACTGATACACCATAAGATGCATATTCATAAAGTTAGAAAACTCTAAAGTATCAAAGATAACAAATATAAACGTAAGATCATTTAAGCCAAATAACCTTATCTCATTAGTCAACCTAAATATCATTCAGTTGATTAATCTATATTAACTCTTAGATTTAAAGTCGCCTATATGGATGCCTTTGTCCATCTCTCAAAACCTAAGTCTTGTGTAAAATCAACGCATGTTGCAGCATATCATGTGTTGCTTTGTTTAGTGTTTGGTAGAATGGTACATGATAGAAGGGGAAAAAAAATGAATTTTATGATCTAATAATAAGAAAATTAGTTGGAAAATTTGATGCCAAAGCTCTATGAAAAATATTCTTTTTTTTTTTTAATAAACTTCACAAACTATTTATTATTGTTTTTCTCCTTCTTGCAATAACCATACTATCATTTAAAATCAATCGCTGTAATTTACATTTTCAATTATTTTTATATCTACGTGTATTGAGCTGCTAGTGAATAAAAAGCTGAAGGAAAAAAAAGAAAAGAAAAGAAAAAGGACAACGTGAGATGTTTCAATTAGGGGGCCAATGATTTAGGTAGTTATCACGACAAAATCAGCCAGCCATGAAAACTCCTCCAACTACATCAACTCGCAAACAAAAATACTGGTCGTTTCAATGCATGTGCCTTGTCCCACCACCAACGCTTTCATTTCTTTTTTGTGGCTTCTCAACACCATGCATGCATTTCCTCGTCCCCACAACAACCCAATATGTGATTTTAAGAAAAAAAAAAAAAAAAAAAACCTTAGATTCGAGTCATCTTATCTTAACGATTAAGAACCTTAACCCGAGATTTTTAAAGTATCAAATTCATTTAAAGTGAAATAAGAAAGAAAATTATTCTCATTATAAATCTCAAAAACCATCATTTATCATCTGATTTGCTACGAATAATTATGTACTTCTTTCCCTATCCAGCCTACAAAATAAGGGTAAAAAAATAGAAAACCGACCATCGACATGTCATATCATGTTTGTATTGTAATGTTGTTTTGTCAAACGTCTGTCTCTTCAGTTAAAGATTGGGCTGGATTACCTAAAAGCACTAGTTGGCTTTACACGCTTTACAGCTCTAATGAAATCTCTCGATCCAAATGTGTGATGACAATTTCCCCGAAATACTTTAATTTGGTCCATTGGTATACACTAATGGGGCAAAACAATGACATCAAAACCCGAACTCAATTTCGTATTTGCTTACATTTGGTTCTATTATAATTTATTTAAGCTGAATATAAGGTATCCGAGTAGTTTATCGAGCTGAAAACGAATTTAAATCTATTTAATTGGTTTATTTAAGCTCAAAATCGACCTTTTTATATATATATATATATATTTCTAGTGAATTTAAACAAAGTTGTGCCTTCGATATGTATTTAAGCAAAAGAAATATAAGCTTTCCTGAACGATTGAAAATATGAGTCTAGTGAAGCCAAGTTCAAAATCATTATAACACTTCAATCTAAACTTGAGTTCAAAAATTTGAATTCTGTCAACTTTAAATTTTCGTGTGTAGCGATTGGGTTCCTTTTCACCGCTATTCAAGGAATCGATTTCTTTTTTCCTTTTTTTTTTTCCCCCTTTTTATTGTGGCCACAATTGAAATTAAGGACATAAAATATCAAGAGTGGAAGTGGCTTGTTAGACATTTTAATGGGCCCGTGAATGAATCAAGACACTTATTGGCCTTTCTGGATCAGTAATGGCGGGTCAGCTTTGGCTAATTGGCCTTTCTTGTTTTTTTTTTTTTTTTTTTTTTATTTTTTAAATTTTTTTCGTTAAATGATTCCGGATGTCCTCAGGATTATATGTAATCTTAAAGTTTTTAAAATTTTATATACTGAAATAGCCTCAAATATGACTTGGGCTATAAATACTATTGACCTTTTGGAATCATGTACTAAAAAGTCACCAATATATACGATTCAAAGTGTTTTTGCTATGCCTTGATTTATTCTTCGATTAACTTATATTGCCTTTATTAGACATATAACTCCTCTCTTGTTACGTTACATGAGAAATAGATAGATACACCATAGTGTACCTATTCCTATAAATACTTAGCTTCAGCTTATGATAGGTACAATATTTCTTAAACATTGCACAAGTTTTTCTAATAATAAACATAAAAGTTAATGGAATTTTCAAGAAAATCCGTTCGTGTCATAAGATGAATGAAAGTTGTTTGTAAAAACAGTTGTACACAGATCCTCCTACCTAATTATTTCGAAGTTACATGATTTTTTTTTTTTTTTATGGTGATAGAAGTAAAAAAATAATAATAATAATTAATTTTCTTTCCATAAGGTCTATAATTCAAATTGCAAAATTTTTAAAGTTTTTTTTGGACTCGATTCACATTGGCCGTGATATCTCAAAATAAGACAGGATAAACTGAATCGAAGAAACATGGTTAGCGTGGGAATTTTTGAACCAGGATAGAGTTCTCTCCTTGTTGGGTATGAAAAGCTCAGCTATGTTATTTAACCTGGAGCTCATACAGACGCAACAATTTCCATTGCAGAAATGGCACATTACTGAGATCATAACAACAGCAGGAACAACACAAATCTGCGAACATAATTTACGCCTCTGAGGTAGTAGTGAAATTTTCTTCTTGGTCGAGCATTCTCACGATCTGAGCGACGCCCTCGGAGATTTCTTTCTTCAAACCACCATCGGGTACGTCGAAACTTCCCCTCCTCCTCCTAATAGCCAGTGATTTTCCAGGATGCTGAGGGTCCACCATATCAAGCATTGCTTCAAGCTCATCTATCATCGACCTCTTTGCAGCACGGACCATTAGATCAGCTCCCTAAGACCCCAGAATGCATAACCAACAGAATAAGAATTAAACTTAAAAGCATAAGCGTAAGTATATCATATACCAACTCGGGCATGCAGTAGTAATAAGAAAATTTCACCCTCTAACTTGGCCGATGCTGGATTAGAAGTTGCAAAAGAAACAAAAACAAGACATTTCTTCTTCGGTAGATAAAAATATCCACTCCAGTCTACAAGTTTCTTTCAATTAGAAAAGTAAAACAAACGGTTTCCAGTATCATGAGAAACATAGTGTGTAATTTTTTTATTAACAAGAGAGACAGATTGTTACCTCGAGGGAATCAACAGTAAGAAGCAGGATGATAATCCTCTCAGAAAATCTTTGACGCACCTCCATATCATGAGCTATACTACGGCGGTATGAGAAATTGTGGAATAGTGACCTAATCTCCTTTAATTTTGACTTGGCTACTGCCAGCTCTCTAACCGCTCGAAGAGCCTGAGATCTCCCAATTAGGCAGTCCCTGAAATTTGTCTGAATCATCGACGCAGCATCTGGAGGAGACAGTTCCTTTTTCTTTCCCTTAGCATCCTTCTTGGTGAAAGCCTATGAAAGTCGCATGATAATTTAGTTTTTTTTTTTCTTTTATTAAGGATTTTGTCATCAGATAGGTGTGAGAAAGACTAGATGTTTTAATAATTCAAGAGATTTCATCTGAGTAGAACCCAAAGTTAATCACAAAGAACAACTGTGAAGTTCAGTTCAAGTTGCAATTTGTCAAGTTATTTCTTAAGGTATTATCCACTTTTAGAATCTTCAAGAAAACAGTAAGAGGACAGCCAATTGAGCCAGAAAACAGAGGATAGTGAGTCCTCAAAGAAACCAGATTTGGTAAGCAACAAAGTGAAATCTTCTGCCATGTATTACTCCAAAGGAAAATAATTTTCCCTAACATTCCTCTCATATAAATCACAAGGGCTTCTTTCCCTACCATGAAGGTTTTCTACTCCTTTCAAATCCGTTTTGTCCTTTTTAAATCGGCCTAAATTTCAATATGACTAACCAACAGCATTACAAGAATTTTGAGAAATCACTAATCCTGTTGCGACCGTCCATCCATTAAAAATCGATAATGTTATTTTCATAACAGGGTCTAGCTCATGGGTGCATTAGAACACTTTAATTACACATTTTAAATAAACTGTGAGTGTATAAAGAGATAGAACATTTCCTCCGTTAGGCATTTTAGTAAATACTCCAAGAACATTTGCTAAAATTTTCCTTTTGTTAAATGCATCCAATATATACCTTGAAGCAAGAATAAAACATTTAAGGGCCGTATATGCTACTAATAAATCCTAGGATATTATCGTTTTCCCTCTGATCCATCCGCATAAATCTCAAAGTTCCAGTGAAAATGCTCATCTCATGGGACAGATTCAATTACTACACTCATAATTTGGAGAACAGGAGTAAAATGATTCCCAATCCGTGTATGAAGAAAATTAGAATGTTTATAATGAAAGCGCAAAATTTGCAATCCGAATTTCAGAATATATAAGCTGCTTTAAACTATTCTAAAGGAAAATACTAGAATGCAGTTGCACATGACAAAAGAAATTTTCTCCTTAGTAAAAAACAATCAGCATTAACACCAACCAAGGACTGTGAAAGTCTTGTTGCCACCCCTTACTTTAAAGGCTTTTCGCTGTTCATACCTAGAAATGTAAAGGTTTCTCAATTGTTGTTAATGTTTATGATTTCGTCCCACTTATTTTTTCCTTCAAATTAACATCTTCGTCTCATCCCTCCCTAGGCTGCCATCGCTATTGAACATCTGTTGACTGTATAGTATGCTCACTATAGAACAGAGTTGCCTCTCCCTCCTCTACCTAAATCACGACACTCTTAAGTAATGAACTGGACACTCAACTTTTTATAAAGATCTCCAAGCCATACACTTCCACTATCTCTAGATTGTGGAACTGAAAAAACAAATACTAGCTCCAGCTTCACTACCTCAGAACGAGATATCCAGTAAACAAACATGGAGCCATATAAACAGACACAAAATATAGTACAAAGTTCACGAAGCAAATGACTATGGACAATGACATTCCATGTAAGATTCTAAATAACAATTCACAAATAAACTTCGAACTAACCAATCATAAATCGAAACCTCTGAATCGAATTCAACATCTTCGAGTCATAAATCTTGGTTATATTACGATCCCATCCATGGAAATTATCCGCAGATCAAAGAACTTCACGACCATCCTTTGACGGATTTCAACCGCGAAATAAAAGTAGACGGTCTCATCTACGGATCATCCATAAATCAATAAAGAAAACAAAAACACTTACTAACACTAACATTTACCTTCCTCAAAACCAATGTCCTATGATCATTAGGCTCAACAATCTCCACCGAGCGACCCTCTTCCTTCTTCTTCTTCTTCTTCTTCTTCTTCTTCTCTTTCTCTTTCTCCTTCTTCTTCTCTTCGTTCTCGTTTCCTTCTTCACCAATTGTCGACTGCCAGGTGTACGCCCTCTTAACTGGTCCTTCCACTCCTTTCTCCTCAATCTCAGCCGTCCATTTATAGCTTCTACCTTTCTTTCCTTGATTATAATAACGATGACAATGATCGTGCTCGTTATCATAATGATGATGATGATGATGCTTCTCTTTCCCTCTCTTCTTCTCCTTGATCTCCGCCGTCCATTTGTACTTCCGATCAACGTTCTTTCCCTCGATCCCCGCCATCCACTTGTACTTCCGATCACTACCACCACCTATGACCAGGCCGTCCAACCGATCACAGAGCAAATCTACGGACAAATCATGAGGAGAGAATCGGTTGTGGAGTCTCTTGTATGACCTAACTGATGGCGGCGGCGGCGGTTGGATAAAATGAGTCACGGTATCGAGAAGCTCGAAGGAACTAGGGTAAGTATGGGGATAAGGACTGATGTAATCGAGTGCGAAGAAGGTCTCTTCTGTCTCGTGTAGTAATGGAGGGTAAATTAGGGTTTGGGGAGCGAAAATGGGGGAAGATAAGCAAGAGGAAGATTCGGACAAGAACGAGGAAGGTGAATAGAATGGTTCTATTGAGTCGATTAGTTTGAGTAGACTCATGCTTTGAGAAGATTGTTAACTCGGAAGATGGGAACTCAGTCAGTCATAGGGATGAATTGGTGGTGATTTCAGTGACGAGTCGCGAAAAGCGGGTGAGCTTTCGGAGGAAGAGGAACAGAGGGACGAGAGTGAAGAGGACAGTTGACTTTTAGAAGGGTAGAATTGGAATTATAATTATATACAAGGTTTTCAGCAGATAGGATTTTAATTTTTTAATTCTTCAGCCATCCATGTACATGATCCTATTTTATAAAAGCAATACCTTTAAAACCAAACAAATATGCTATTTCTCACCGATTTTAGAAGTAAAATCACATCTTGTCATACAAATTCGATATCTCGATTTTTTTTTAATTTTCCTCAATTTAAAATTTAATAATTTAGATTATTAGAATATCTTATCATATAATCATGATGTTATATACCTTTTTATAATATAAACCGTTAATTATATATGATATTTTATAAAAAATTTAAGAAAAATTGCAAAAAGTAAATTAAGAAATGCAAATCCTCATAATATCCTAATAAAACTATCATCATCTCTTCGACTCCCTCCTAAGATCAAGTTGATACAATATAATATTAAATAGATCTTGAACTCAATTGAATTTAGAATTTTTAATTTGAATTCATAACTTAAATATTTAGACCTTGAACTTAACTTGGAATCATGAATTTTAGTATTTTGAACGTAAGCTCCATGTTATATGCTGTCACACTCCAAAACGGTAGAATCGTAACAGTTCCGTCGTATAAACCATCCTAAGATAGAAGTTGGCCTTACAACCGCTATCTTAGACCTGATCTACATAAGACATCCACGACTAACCCGTTTTGAAGTAAACAGTTTGTAATTTAGATAAAGCATTTACCTAAGAAAGTGAGGAAATCTCTCTCTCTCTCTCTCTATATATATATATACTATAATTCAGTTATTACATCATTTAAAAATGAATAAAGTAATTCTAAGATAAAAACTTAGACCTTAAGAATATATGTTTGTTCTTCAAATAATTTTCCTCACTCTCCAGCATCTAGCAGTTGCTAGCTTCAGAGTAGTTGTTTGCCGCTTCTTAGCTAGCACCTACACGACGTCTATAGAGATGTGAGCAACCATAACTCAGTAAGTTATGGACGGAAAACTTAAAACTATACCAGAAACACAATAAGGTTTTCAATCACTTATTAGATGCAATGCATATGCAAGCAAATGCCATCGCACGACGTTGTCCGGCCCGTCGTGAGATTAAAGAAATTGCGTCCGCTCTAATCCGAGTTGAGGAGTTACCGTTAATGCAACAGCTCACGACCAAACCCAGGCTTGTGTAATGGAGACCTTGCTCCTCCTGCGACTACCTTCGAACCACTGTCTTCACCCTCGTCGCGACCTCCTCTTCTGTTACTTAGTTCAACTAAGGATGAAGAAGGGACCATTTTGCAATCCTGCGCTATCCCTTTCGAATGGGTCGGTATTTGGCCGGAGAGTCCTAAGTTCCCCTAACGAGTTGCCATGCATGTCCGATTATGATTACTGGTCAGATATTTGATTAAGTCCAGTTTATGGTGATCAATCCTTTCATACAATATATGCCAGAACAACAAACAGAATCATAATATCACCCATAATCAAGCACATGCACACATTCAACTATCCAACAAGCACAACCAAGAATAATCTTAAGCCTCCAAAATACAGCATCGTATTAATCCCAACTTACCTCGACTCTTCGGTCACTTATTCGAGGTCCGATTTGCTCAAGGCATCGCCGATCATCCCTATAACACAAACGTGGTTTCAGTTTTTCATATAACTATTATAGGTTCGTTTTATCTTATAACGCTTATTGTTATGTTTTATTTAGGGTCTAAGATACCTAATTATCTAGGTCTTAAGTCTTTTACAATTATTCTAAGTTTAGGATTAGGTTCGGGTTCGGTTTCTGCATTAATTTCTAAATTAGGTTCTAGTTCAATTTTCTAAATAGCGTTTTATATTCTAACCCTAGAAATTCGTTTCAACTCATAATATGGAATTAATCACATTATTTCTCGATCTCCTAAATACCATCATTACCCTTAGTCGGTATTTTATTTCACCCGGTACACTTATATCCTTATTAGTATACTGAATTCATTCTTAATGTGATAAATTTTTTCATTTTTCATATAATTACATAAATTCAAATTTCCTATTGGATTTATTGTATATTTTTATTATTGTCACAATATCAATTTTTATTATAATATTTCCTACTTATTATATTTCCAATAATTATCTATTATGTATTATTACATTTTATGTATATATTACACTTTTAATATTTATATCACTCTAATTATTATTTCTAAACATCAATTATCATTTCAAAATGTTTAAATTCATCATAAATCAGATTTTACTCCTAATTTCCCAAATTTACAAAATTAACTTAAAGTTAACTATTTTTTCTTATTAATCATTTACTACATAATTAACCTAATAATTACATCTAACACCCTAAATGCTACAAGTATCATACTCCATCAGATTTCAACATCCTAAAACATATAATTATTCATTAAATCAGTAATTAATTATTTAATTACTTAATTAACCCTAAATTACCCATTTTATGCCTCATTTTAGGGCCTAAAAATTATCTAAAAATTTAGAAAATTAATTTTTGAAAACGGGCTTCATAGCACTCTTCTATATCATCTAAGTAATCTACACAAAAATTTTGGGCTCGAAACTATACTCCTAAGGTTATTTATTTTTAAACCGAAACATGCTTGGTTTTGTACGATTTTTTAAGGATCCTATATCATGAAACATATTTTCATCAAAATAATATTTTTCCTAAAAACTACATATAAAAATATTCCAGAATAACAAAATTCATAATTTTATTATAATATTTACTATTTTTACAAAATTACCCAAAATCGGGCTAGAAATCGAACTCATCGATTTGGGTGGCTCCAGCCACTATCAGTGGCCATGGGTGTGTCGGCCCACCTAGGCGTTGCCACCATCGTGTGGTGGTGGTGGCTGTCCACTCTCAGTTGCCCATCGGATCTAGGTTCTCCTTTGTGGCCCTAACTATACAATTTTCCTTTTCTTTTTTTTTTCTTTGGTTTTTCTCTCAATTTTCGACTCTCTCTAATTTTCTCTGATTTCTAACTGTCTAAATGATCTTTGAGATTTTTCCTGCTATTTATAAGGATTTATAGGATTTATTGTGCATTAAATGTGATAAGACAATTGCCTTATCCCTTATTTTTTGGCTTTTGTGTTGTCTTAATTTAATTGGCTGAATTTTTTCTTATTTTTCTTAGCTGCCACGACCCAATTCTAGATGATTCATGATTTTTCCTGATTTTTCTTGATTTTTTCTTAATTAATTATGAATTTTCTTTAAGCATTTAGTATTATTTTAGCACATTTCGCTTATTTTAAGTAATTACGCGTATTTATACTTATATGTAAATTCATATATAGTAAAAATAAATATTCTTAAATATTATTTAAGTCATTCTATTATTTTTAATATACATATAATCTATCTCTAGTGATTCGTCAATTATCGAAATGTATTTTACGTATTTTCGATAAATGATGCGTTATATACTTAAAATTTGAAATTTTTATAGTCTTTTATTTTATTATTTGTTTTCTTAAATTCAAGTTTACGGGATCATTTTTACTAATATTTCTAGTTTTACTTTATAATTTAGGTTCGATCGAGTTTTTCAACTGATCGAAATCTCGAATAGTTAATTGTGAAGCTTACATATGCCATGCAACGAGTTGAGTTTAACTTAATTAGAATCAAGTGATTTAGTTATTTTTTTTATGTAATTAAATTATATCAATACTTAAAGTTGATTTGAACTCAATTAACACTAAAGTTTAAATTGAGCTCAATATTATAAAATTCTAATTGAATCTAAAAACTATGATTATAATCTAGCCGAACTCGAATGAGTAGGTTTAGCTTATTATTTGACTTCTTCGTATTTGCAACAAGATGCTACTTCTTGATTACACTCAGACGGTTCGGAGGACCGAACTCAAGAAGCCACTAATTTTTTGTAAATGTCGGTTCTGGTCTTCTGGGCATCAATCTTGACCGGTTTGGGGCCTATTGTTTACTTAGATATATTTTTGGTCTTTGTAAAATTCGTGGGTCTGGGCTGGGCTGCCTGAAATGGATTTGTGATGCTGAGTGGTGGGCTTTGGGCTACGAACCCAATTGCTCTTAGCCCTTAGTTTTATGTATTGCTATACTTGAGCTACAGCTCTTGGGGTTGGATCTCAGGTTTCAATATAAAAACTTTAGGCCTAGTATTCTACTTCCATTTCCATCCCCACAAACAAGAATTATTAAATGGCTTCGAAATAATTTTTTTTTTTACTTTACGTAGAATATATTTTACCTTTCTCTCAAAACATGCAATTGGAACTTTTTTGATTAAATAAATTTAAAAACTTTTTAGGACACTGTTAACGTCCAATATTATAAGCAAGTGATTGCGGAAACCTGCAAAATGAGAAGAATAATTTTTTTTGGTATTTTATGCAAAGATTGGAATAAATGAAAATTTCTTTTTGATAGTGTATTACATGTAAAGTATATGTATCATACCTATATATATATTTATATATGTATGTATGTATGTATTCTCTGCTTCCAATTTTCATATTAACTGCACCTCAATTTAAGAATATGTACACTAATTTTGGTAAGAAGCATGTATCACCAAATAATGTACATTCAACTTGGCCTTTTGTCTCTTTTAATGGATCTTTTTAACTTTCAGGATTTTACAATCATAAACACAATTATATTATATTTTATTATTCATATTGTTGAAGGGAAGTTTGTTTATTCAATATGGGGTATTAATTAATACATAGTTACTATATTGCATAATTTTAAGCTTTTTTCTATGTACTACTACACATTGCGTGTGTGCCTATCAGTCTAGTTTCGTTTTATTTACTAATAAGTATTTCACTCCAAATGAATTTATAAGAAATTTATTGATTGGCCCACCTTTTCAATATTATATTTACGACCGTTTTAAAAGCATGTTCACTGGGAGCACCTTGTTTCATTTTTCCATGTTAAGACCCTCTTTCTAGAGTGCTTCTCTGGAAACTCCAATTTTCTAACCTTTTTCTCCCTTCATCATAAATTTTAAGTCAGCAAATAATATAAATAAAATTTCAAACTTTTTCTAGGAAATTTCGACATGGAGATCAAGAAAATGCTAACGTCTAATTTAAGTTATTGATTATAATATTAAAAGTGATAGAAAAAAAAAAAGGAAAAGAGAGAATCATTTTACCATGAATTAAATAAAAGATGTTTATAAAAATAGAAAATATTAAATTCACACGTCATAGATCGATAAGTCACGTCATAATCAAAAAATATCATTATATTTCTATATATTAAATTTTTATTAATAGAAAAAATTATTAATATTTAGACACAATGGATTAATACCTATAAGACCTTTTTAGTTGCGTTCAGGTCTACGCATGCATTACTGGAGCTCTTTCTGGAAACAAGGGGTCATATAATAATTAATTTAATTTATATATGAGAAGTAGTGTTTATCATATTGCTTTATATACAAATTATTCGAATCGGTAGATGCCCTTAGTCGGCCTACTTCCTGAACGAGAAAAGGGAGTCTTATGCTCTCCTCCCAATTTCCAAAACAAAGAGGATTTCCATCCATCCGTTGGGGGAATCTTTTATCTTCATACTTCCTCGTTCAAAAACCCTAAACCCGAACATAGCACGGTATAGAACAGCGTCAGTGTAATGGGGATACTAAGGAGCAGTTTCTCGATCGTAGCAGGAACAGTATGTGGCATATACATAGCTCAAAACTACAACGTTCCCAATGTGAAGAAGCTCGCTAACACCGCCATTTTCATGGCCAAGCTGTTCGAAGAAAGATACCGCAAGCCCAACAGTAGCGACGCCAGTGATCCTTCCGACGATGCTCGTAGTCACAGATAATCGATTTTCATTACCCTCTTTTTCTTCTCACAATTGATACGGACCCCTTCCTTACAGGGTTTTCTGGCACGGATTTGTAAAAGAAACTTTTCGCGTTTCTCTCTCATTGATTGCTGTGAAAATTTCATTGATTTGGATTCTAAGGATGTTACGTTTAGGAAAATTTTGAAAACATCTACAAAGATGGATTTTTTTTAAAAAAATATTATAGATATGATTTTTCTTGATATATTTTTATTTTATAATTGTTGAACTTCATTTGTGAGATATAATCTGGCTTAGGTGATTTTGTTACACTGAAAACCTTTTTTTTGGGTGATTTTGTTCAGTTTATGAACCGTTGAGACATTGACAACCTTAATTCTTGTTAGCAACACTTTTTTAATGTAGCATTTGACATTAACTATTGATTAGTAAAGCTTGATAAAACAAATGGAGAGAGTTCGAGATGAAAGACAAGAAAATACAATTACATTTAGAGGAAGCATGTCATCATATAATTCATATTGATATCCAAAACTATTCTCAATGGCCTCTGGTATTTGATATGTTTTTGCATAGTTACTCATTTCCCCGCAATTATTTTTGTATCTCCTTTTCCACTTATCTTATTGAATTTCAAATGCTTTACATAAGCAAACTTAGTCTTAAATTGGCTTAAATTTGTCTTGATTGGCTGTTCTTATGCTTAGTGAAAAGTTAAGGAATGGGCATTATGCATATGGCTTTATCCTTTCGTAGCAATGGACTAGTCATGAGTGTATGTTTTTCTGCAGAAGCGTGGAAATTTGTTAATTATGTAATTAATCTCACTTGGGATTCTACTTTGTCAAGTTTTTTTTATCCTTATACATTATAGGGTGTTAGGGTGGGGATGGGGGTAAAGTAAGATTCACACGGTTTTGCTTTTATCGTTTCAAGTTTTTGAAGAAGGCTGCAAAAAAGCTTGTCTGAACAAAGATTACATTTGAGTTTTTAAGGAAAGATTATAAAGAGTGATATAAATGCTATTAAAACCCCGATTATCTAAGTGGGATGCATATTCTAGGTGCAATTTTCAAGTGAAAATAGGATGAAGTCAACTTGATACTGTGTTGTTGCCAGACCTAGTTATGTTCAGTACTCTAGAAGAAAAACCACTAGCGAAGTCAATAGAGAGAAGCATGTTTGCATTAAAAATGTCCAGCTGACCATCAAACAGTGAGTAAGCTATCTGAGTTCTGGTTGAATCTGAAGACTTCATCCCTCTGGATTATTGAAATAGTTAGAGCAACTGCGCTCAGGTTTAATTTAAGGCAGTAGCTGTATTCTCGACAGCCTATGACGGAGAAGCAGCTGAAAACTTGTATTAAAATTGTAGATGTTGACTTAAGTTGAAAAAGGGTTATGTAAATTCAACACCTGCTATATAATGGATGTGACTTGAGAAAGTTGGAGCTGCTTTTGGCGGCTGGGATACTGCTGCCATATACAGAGAATTTTCCAACTGCTGTTGAATCGACGGGCAGACAAGAGATAATCTGGCAGATCTTAGTAGCCCTAGAAGAAAAAGAGCTATTGAGCCCTCTAAGCAATCATAAGAGTGTGAAATTTGACCTTTTCAAAAAGGGTCCAAAGAGCATATACAGGTGACTATTGACAGCATTTCTCATGATTTAGATTCTTTATTTGCCAGCTTTCTTGATATATCATGATAACCTAAATTAGCGGCTGATGACATGAAAACCACAAAAATATCATAACTGTACTTGTGTTTCATGTGGTAGCTGACTTACTGTCTCTGCAAATCCGTTTAGTTTTCATCCTGTAACTAGGTTTTCCTTTTGCAGTATCGATCCTGTTTGTGTTGAATTTTCTTGATATTTGCATTCAATCGTATGCTGCTTTATACATTTTCTAAAGATTGAATCACGAGATAATCTTGATAACTTTAGACAACAAGTGATTGCAAGTGATATGCCATAATCTAACTAGGGACAATGTTGATGTGTAGAACTCGTGATGGATATGAATCTGGATCCCTGTTAGTCCTTGAATTTTTGGGGCATGTCAGAGGGGCATAGAAGGATAAGGTACTCATAGTGAAAGCTATTGGATAAGGATATCCTTCAAAACCCAGCGAGCAGAATTATCAGCTGGTAGTTTTGTTGCGACAATGCTAGTAAAATTTATGGGGAGAGATGGTGGGTGGGGGTATGCACTTAGGGGTGGGGTTGGTATTTCTAGGTTGGGGTTGGATGTGGTTGGGAAAATATATTACATAGTTCATGACACGATGAAAATTGTAATACATGGAAAATATTGTATTGAAATATTTATGTTTGCAATATGTATGACATAATATAATGGGTTAGAACATATTTTATATGGTTCGTATGTCAAATGGTTTACTTGCAGAAGAAATCAAGAAAAGAAATTTTTTATACATAGGTTAGAGAACCTAACTATGGGCTTTGGTAAAGATGTATATAGTTCAAAGGCTCTTATGACAACATGAAATGTAGATATTGTTTGGAGTTTGCGATGCCTTATGAACTGTGATGTTAGACACTTATCTTCTGGAAAGAAAAAAAAAAAAGGGAGGTCGACATTTGCTCTTAGATTGTCTTCAGTTGTGCACAAGATGTTTGGGATCAGCTTCCCTGACAGGATAAGATTTGATGGTTGTTACATGTGAGACTACAGAGTTCTGTAATCTGGTAGATGAAGTTAATTTCATCACAGAAAAGTTTTTGAAAGAATGCACATAACTTGGTATCCTTTGACAAACAATCCTCCTTCCTTGCAGTGATGAACGGGGTCGTAGTTGCATTGTTGGAAAGCATTTTTAGTATCGTTTTCATATCATGCCATCTCTATCATTCTTCGTTATATCTCTTACATTTTGATATCCCAAATCATGATTATGAGGGTTTAGAATAGATAAAGAGATCTTAAAAGAATCTTGTAATATAGAAGAAATTATTAACTTCTTTTATAAGCTTTGATCATGGGTTTAACCTTCGTTTGGTTGTATAGTAAAGAGAACAAAGGCTCATCGGCCTTTCAGGAACTAGTGCAAGTACTTTTCCTGTAATGAAACTTTTGATTCAATAAATTTTTTTTTTTTTCATTTTTTTGGTTGTATTGACATAAAATACATATAATATACAATGGGGCATTGTACGCAACGAGTTATCCCAACAAGCAATTTTGAGGGAGTGACACGTGTTTCCCCCCTGCTTATAATTCTAATATCGTACTAAATCCGGGACAAGGTCCAAGTAAAAGTAAGTCTTCTCCCTTTCATCCACCTTGGTCTTTTATGCGGATGCAACGGGCTTTCGGCTCTTCAAAGGGAGCTGTCCTCGTATTACTTTGTTATTATCACACTGAAAGTTCCTTGAATGAATCATGGTATCCAAGCTATCTCGTTACACTTCTAAACGACACAATCTCCTGCAGGGGATGTTGATGCAGTCCCTCCTTTCATCTTTGACTTCTTTAGCTTGGCAGCCACTTCGGCTACCACAAGCTTAGCGAGAAGAAGCCCTGCAACTAGTGCTGCAGCCATCAACATTGTAAAAACTCCATTCCAACTCTTCGTAGAAATATAACCAGTCAAAAGAGGTCCAATTGCAGCTCCTACAGAGCCCGTTCCATGTGTGATTGCTGTTACGGTAGCTAATGCTCGTGAATTCTCTTTTAAATAACTGTGAGTTCCCAAATCAGCTGAGACAGCTGTGGATATGAGAACACATGGTCCATTAGAGTAACGTTGACGGCCAAGGAAACATGGCCATAGTTCCTATAGAAGTACAATGCGGGTATAGCACGATACATGAAGATGAAGCTTGCTGCTGCTAAGGCTCTTGCATTGAGCCGGTCGGAAATATAGCCAGCCAGGATGCCTCCAACCACTCCTCCGATGTCAAACAATGTAGACAAGTTTCCTGCTGCTCCGCTAGACAGATATTTACCATCTATAGCTGCAAGAAAGAACAAAAGGTTTATTAGGATCCCATTGATATTTGTACATTCAAGACTGATGAACTCTTTTAGAAAGCATTAAACTGATGATGTCACAATGTAGCTCAGTGTGGACATTGCTCTGGACAGTCAACAATCATATTAGCAAGCACAAATTATGCAAAGCACAAATATAGAAAGATATCATCCAATGAACATTCCTGCATGGCTAATATAGAAAGGAAGCCAATAAAGGAATGTATAAGCGACCAATTTAGCAAAGAAGATGCAAAGAGCAAAAGGCGCAACTCCAGGAATCTTCCATGCTTCGATGAACCCAACTGCTTTCTCATTATCCTCGTACGGGGAACTCAACAATGGTTCCTTCACATCTTCTTGGGAGATTCCAATGCATCGATATCTCCTTCAATTCCAATCAGTTCAGGGCCGACGGGCAAAAACAAGAAAACTACTGAATTGATGAGTGGCATTACAAGTCCAGGCACGACATAAGACCAACCTCACCCGTAGGTCAATAAAGCTGAGGCTATCAAAGAACCCGAAATATTCCCAACTGGAAGTATGAGCATTCCATATGCCCATGATAAGCCCCCTCTTACCCTCACCAAACCGATTACCCATTGCTGCAACAATCGAAGGTAACCCAGTTGATTGTAACAAACCATTAAGCATTTGAATCACCAAAAAATAATAAAAGTTGTGTACGTTTCCCCAATATCCAACTCCGAGCAGCGAAGTGAATATTCCAGTGCCAATCATTCCTATTGTCAAGAACACTCTCAAGTTCTTTCTATCACCTAAATGTCCAGATAAAAACATTCCAAGAGCATATATTGCCAGGAAAGCTACATCAAGTTCACCAAGCTATGCAGTTCCATCGGGTCCATTAAAAGGTGCCCATCCACTTTCTAGTGTCCAAGAGAACGGTCGACTCTCAAATGTATTAGGAAAGTACATTGCTGTCCAGGGGACAAATGTCAAGCTTACGGCTGTCTGGGGGTGAAGAGCACTCTTAACTATACTTGCAATTTTCCGAGTCGCATGATAGCATGTGTAGGCCAAGAATGTAACGATCAAGACAATGGCTTGGTGGGTTCTGAATGAAAGGGCTCTTTCCTTTGTATGCTCAACAAAACGAATCCCAAGTGGTTTTTCACGACCATTTTCCGGTAATTGTTCAGATAATGAACCCATGTATGAATATTTCACTATGACAAGTCGAGGCAGAAGTTTTTTAGCTTGCTCCTAGAGGCAACACTGAAGGATCTGGAAAGGAAAACATAATTGAAAACATCAGCTTATTGTAATCCAAGTTTATATTCATACGACTCTGAACATTATGCTAAATACGGCGATTGCAAAGCATTTATCATAACATATATGGAGAACAGTCTGGAAAACATTTTTTTTATCAAATCAAGCAAGCACGATTCCAAATTGCTTATGATGTAAACCGTTAGATGGACAGAAACTGGGAAAAGTTCCAGCCTATAGCACACATGGAGGATGAAATAAAACACAAAAGAGTAACAACCTGTCTTATGCCGAAAATTAAATACAAGTTGATGAAAGAACTCACAGCAACCAGTAACATTCATAAAGTATATGGGCAATGAACTAATAAAAAACCCGTTGTCTGTTCTGCATTTGCTTTAAAGAAAGTCCAATAGAAGGAAAATAAATAAATCCAATTGGATTTCGATAATAGAGATTGACAAGACCGTAACATAACCCGGACATTCGTGACGTACCTCTGTACGATGTTTTTGTTTTAAGCTTGACTTGGTGGACGTCGTGCTTACTTTTGAAGGGCAATCTGCTATGGTTCTGCTGCACCAGGGTTCTCGAGTATTTATAACTTCTAGAAATGCAGTTGCGTGTAAAGGAAAAGAACAAGAACAAAGAATATACACTTTTGTTAGGCTTTGAATGGAACCAACGTTAATCTGTTTTCATGTGTGTTTTAATTTGAGAAACTAAAGAGAAATAGAATATTCTAATCCGAAAACAGCATACGAGTGTGGTAAACCAATATGCCATGTTATATTCTGTAGTTGGTTACAAGCGATTACTTACTATGAGTCTATGACGCAGGGGCACGTGAGGATCGTACGGGTGGGGAAGAGCAGATACCCCAAATAAACCAATCAGAACATGGATACTGAGAATGACAAGACCTCACAATCCTCAACCCAACTGATGGCAAAACAGAGTGGGGAACATGATTTATACTTAGCTGATCCAGTAAGTGCATTTTAAAGTTTGGTAACTAACCATTGAAACCATTATCTTTTATTTATTTTTCAATTTATACTCGTTTCTTTTTCCACGTCACATATTGTAACTTAAAATATATAAGCGAGATCCAAATTCAGTCCATTCCATTAAAAAATTATATATACACCATGTTATAATGATTTACTGTTCAAATTCAAGCAAAATAAGGAAAAAGAAATGAATAAACTCTTTATAATAACAACCAACATTCATTTATTTCAATTTCAAGAAATAAATATCACTACCTATTCTTAGATATTTATATGTTTGGTTAATTTAGTTTCATTATAAAAATTCCCTTCAAAGCATCCGCTCTAAACTCCAAATCTTTTGAAATTAGAAAAATTACTCCTTCACATTTTATCTTGGATAGTGCCAAATTATTTAATTTTTGTAAACACAAAACGATACATAATCTACTAGTATGTAAGATGTTATATGAAATGGATATATCAAATATTTTCTAAAATTTCACAATGATGTGTATATATCTCAATATGGTAATTGGATCCTTAAATGTTTTTCTTAACATTTATGGAAAAATAGGCATATATTTTAATTTATAGGACGCCTAAGTAGTAAGGAGTTGGAAATAGTATTATATACGAAATGAATATGTTAGAAATTTTCTAACATTTGGCGATGGGTATATATATCTTAATAGGATAATCAAATCCTTTAACATTTTTGTAGCCTTTATAAAAACAAAAGATGTATTTTAATTTATTAGATTCTCGGTAACAAGGAGATGAAAGCTACCATGACCTAAGGAGGTCTACTAAAATTGTCTAAAACTTTCATATCACGTGTACACTCATGATGTAAAAACCGCCTTACAGGTCAACGATTGCAGAACTCTAAACAATTATTCACTAAAGTTTTCAATTTTTAATTTAATAAACTTACTATAAAATATAAGTAATTATAGATATCCGATATTTCACAGTCCACCAAAATTGTAAAAAATCAATATTCCCTACCAAATAGTAAGATAAGGTAAAACAACTTAATAATTTATGAAAAAAATGTTATGTTATACATAATCTTATTATATAAATATTTTCTACATTAATTGTTTATATACCAACTGTACACATTTCAATTAACTTTAATATTATTAAACCTATTTCCAATTTATACTTTGCTCTCAAGATTTTCCTTAAATCCTGCTTAAAGAAACTTACAAAAAAAAAAACCTATAGAGGAATGAGCAAATTACGATTCGGTGAGTTCGTTCCTCACCATTACCGTTTAATCAAGTTATCAAATATTATTAACATACATGTAATCTACCTATACACAAAATAAATGCATATACAGTGAATGCAAATAACATATCCATAAAAGTTAAGAATTATAGAAGATATAGATTTACGTCGTCTACACATTGATTATCTTCCGTAATTACCTGTATGTAATACCTCACATTAACCGCATGAGGATACTTGAGGATACTTGAGGATACCATCTTTTCAAACGACACTTAACTATTATCTTAGCCAAGAAACAGCAATGAAAATAGGCAAAACCCAACTAGGGTCATCTACTAAACATATACAAAGCCCTTTGCGCACAAAAAACAGTTTTCTTATTATCAAAATATATTTAAGGCTTCACAGGTACAAATATGCGAATCCTTTCGCAATCAATTGAAGATACTATGCTGATTTTGATTTAACGATAAAAATTATCATTCACAGGCACTATGAGCCTTCACAAAAATCATACAAAATATATAAAGCTAACACTCTTCATCAATATATCAATTAGGTCATAGATATACAACAGATATCACTAGTTATTTTAGTTGAATAGTTATATTTATCAATTTAAGAAAGTAATCACACAGATGATAGCATGGAAAACAATCAGTTATTCAATAAACAATCAGTATCACTTAACAAGCAGCATACAACATCAAGTAGCAAACAAATAGTAGATCATTAGAAATCTCTCACTTGATATTTGCTCTCCTAGTCTTTGGGATTTTCAGTTCTTGATAATTAGGTACCTAAATGATAAGAAAACTTCTAAGTATTTTGGAAAACTAGGTTTCCAAATTAATTAAATATTTATCATTATTTGCCTAGTTTTCCATTATGATTCAATTATAATATAAATATAGTTTAACTTTAATATTTTACTTATTTTTTATTTATTATATATTTTTTCCTCAATTTGTTTTAAATTTTCAGTCACATATAATTTTTTCGTTTTAATTTATATTTTTATAAATTTATAGTCTAATTTTATCATTTTCGGATGTATTTTCTTATAGAAGGGTTCGTTTTGGTCGTTGTAACATACATTTTTCATTATGATTTAAAAATATTATAAATTTATTATTTTGACTTAAATGATTATAAATTATTATTTTAAGCTTTTCTTTATATATCTATGATTTAACAAATATCTAAATTATATATATTTTTTATTTTTTAGTCTATTTTTTTAGCAATTTACTTATTTTGCCATTTTTAAGGTTAAGTACTTATTTAATACACGTTTTTGCTACTTTAGTATTTTCTTAAATGATTAATTATTTTAATATTATTAACAATTACGAAATTATTTATAATTATAAGATGCTGACGACGCAGATTAGGGGTATTCCACATGTCAATTTACGAATTTTTCATATTTTCTAATTTTTCCTATTTTGTAAACTTACTTAATATTTATACATATATATATATCTATTTTTATATTTTATTAAATTTTGTAAACTAACCCACTTTCTTCTCTTAAACCCTACGACTTAAATATATATATACGTACTTATATATATATATATACCTTTTTTTAGTATTATAATATAGTATGCCTATAATATTTATGTATACCTATATACTTAGATATATACTATACCCTTAACATACGTGGGCAGCTTAGTCACATTAAACTCCACCACGTGCGTAGGTTTACTTCATGAATTTCGATGTACATCTCTATAGAATCGCTGACTCCACCACTTTCTATTGAGGAAGCCATCAACTATTAAACATCGTAATCATTGCTGATGGAGATGACATAAAACATGTCCCTAGTCTCGCTTGCAAAGGGGCATCAATGAATCGGCTTAATCTAGTTTATTGTCATGTCAACTCAAAGTCGATTACATATCAATCCAATTACTTGGTTATACGTGGTCCCAAATGGAACTTCAACTATTGTTCTTAGACGTTTATCATATCGTACCCCATTCTCTCTCTCCATAATATTTTCACCAATATAACAAACCAACCTTCTATTATTTACCGTACACTTGTTTGTCACGTCAATTGTATAAACTTCAACATGCATATGTAAAAATACTACCTTATACTAATAGACACACTCTACTCAAGTTCATGAATACATCACCTGATTTGATTTTACTATCATAATCCCTTAACAGCACTAGAATTAGTAATTACACTAACTAAAACAAATAAAGAAATTACACCACCTCGTAAGCCAATTCATTATCTACACCTCTCAATAATAATTATTTGTACACATATTACCTAATACATATATATACATACCATATAGTACCTACATACATGTATACATAAACTATACTAAATAACGAACACAATGTTTTAGGAAAAAAAATTATAAAAACATTAACATTATAAAAAAATATATAGCACGTATATATAATTAACTAACAAACATAAATTTATACAAAAAAATAACTCAGTTTATAAGCAACAGTGAATAGAAAACTATTCAATTCAACTTTATGTCATAAAACAGATGAACGTACTCACTTACCAAAAAATTACCAATAGATAATAATGTATCATCATACATTAAGTAAGAACAGTATTTCTTCAAAAATCATGTACTTAAAATATATTAAAACGAGTAAAAATGATATAATGTCTCTCCAATTCCAAAAAAACTTCTCACAATAAAGATCTATACCCTTCCATGATAAATTATAATACATAGAACATAATATTTAATTCATAATCCAAACACCCCACCAAAAAGTTCTGAATTATATTGACTCTCACTTATAATCCTACAAGTCTAAATATAACTTACAATACCATATGTAATTTAACTTAGAGATAAGATATATATATAATAATCACTAGCTCCCATGATTTTAGCCATTCTTTTAGTAACTTTCGTCACTTTCACTTGGGGATACAAGCTCCTAGGATATAGTAGTAGGGTGCTTGTAATAAAGTAAATCTACGAGAGTGTAAGCATTAAACACTTGGTGAGATATCCTTTATACCGCACGTATGCAAGGATAAGGAAGTTATCATACATTATCATGCTATGCATGAACAAGCATATAGATGCAACAATATAAAAAGTCATTCGAAAACTGTATACAACCTAGATTTGCTCCCTTTGATCGAAAGGGATTAGGGAATAAGTACCAACACATTAGTTTCAAGTACCATCACTCTAAGTTAAATTGCCCTTAACCCAATATTTTATTAATTAATTATACGATAAAATACTTTAAGTTTAACTCAAGTAGGTTTTTAATTAATATTAAAATAGTGATATGATACTATATGTATGCTCGGGAGTGTAGATAATCCAAAGAAGTTACAAGGCAAAGGGGGCCTCAATCAAAGGAGGAAATTCCCTAATATAAGGTAGTTTTCAGTGGTTGAGACAAGGTTACGTTGGACAAAGCATCACCTTCGTACAATCTCTCTGTGCCCCTACTTGATTGTAATGGCCTTCTTCATACAGTTATGCAATGCATGTCTAATTTATATTTAGTTTCAGTATTTATTACTTCAATTTATTTAGTGGCCAAACAAGTCCACAAACACTCCATAACATAAATATATGCATTTCATGATGTAACAACTATATATATATATATATATATAACACATAAGTACAATGACATGCAAGTTCCCAAAACAATCCCATGCATTTCCATTTCAACCATTATAATTTCAATGCAACTAAACTATAAGCAAAATCAATATGGTAATCATCGAAAATACTCACTTATCCATGATAGTCACCGATGGTAGTAGACATTAGGATAATTAATGTCAAAATTAATATCACCTGTTATTAATATATAAAAAGGAGCGTAATAGAAAATATGATTTAAATTTTACTCGTCAGTTTTCTTGTAATAATTACTTATATCATCAGTTTTCTTGTAATAATTACCTATATTTTGATTTAACTCCCACTAATAGTCGGTTATATATATATATATATTAGTTTGCGTTATTTCTACCATTGTTTTAATCATTATTACCATTATACTTATATTTTTGTCCGCACCTCCTAATTATCTATATGTTTGAGTAAGTAGAAATGTTTGTTAGACTAGAATATAATATGTATATACATATACATGCATACCTACATACATAAATGAATAGGATAGGAAATATACATTAGAGTCATCATCCTCCCCTATATTTCTCCAATAACTTCCATCACGGAATAGCATAGTAAAAGATCTGTTTCCCTTATAATCTTCTTTGGCCAAAGATACTAAAACTTCCCAACTTCATCACTTTTTTTTTTTTTTTATTTGTTTATAATGGCTCTTTAGGACTTCTTCCCAGTAGATTACGGTCAGAAGAAAAAATTTATACCATTTCTTTGTTGTCCTAACTCCCGTGGTCCATACATGCAGTAATTGGCATTAACACTTTTCCTATCATGAATTGACAAAGCATCTCTAAGCCATCCTTGCCTAGGGTTGACCAAGTCCATCTCCTTTAACATATGTTACATGCCTAGAAAATTTTCTTGTCCCCAAATTCTATCATTAGCTGTCTTATCAATCGTATACTGTCACATACTAAGAACAATTGCAGTAACCACTCAGTACAGTTGGGCGAGGTATCAAAATCGATAAGTGTTTCTAACTTTGTCGGTCATGGTGCTTTTGTTTTGTTTTTTTTTTTTTTTTTTCTTCCCTACTTTGAAAGGCAGCGTGAGAATGCAAGTGGGCAATGGGCATTGCAACGTCTGCTGATCATTTCTTTCTTTTCTGTTTTTAAATATGTATATATGGTGGATAATTGATCCATTTAATGATGATAAGGCCAATTTTACATTTTTTATTCTGTGATATATGGAGGAGTTATGGAGTATGTACAGAAGATACAACATCATGCGCTACTTTTGCTCTGTGTTATGTATATACAGGTTGTAAGCTTTTGAGTCCCACAGCACTTAGCAGCACCAAGGAAACTGCTCTAGCTGAATAAAAGAGCTGGCCTTGGATTCCGTCTAATCCATGCAGCCCCGCGATGTGCACAAAGCGAATTATTCTTTCGCCTTTTACTAAAGGATACCGTGTGCATGTAGCATAAAGTGGCATATGCTAATCTTTGGAGGGCATCTGCCTCTAGATTGGGGCCCCAAAAGCTAGTGTAAAATAATTGTTGTTTGCATTTCCTGTTCTATGGACCGTGTTGACATGACAATAGTTTGTTGTAGCTGTCGTTCTGCATTTGCGCGGGGTTAGAGGTTCTAAAGCTTGGTCAAAATTTCCTGTCGTTTACTGTTATGGATCTGTCCAGCTAGGGTTGTGCCCTGTTGGCTCGTTTGAGCACCGGAATTCAGATTTGTCCTCTTGCGTTTTCCAAATATTCGCCCTCTGGGAATATTCTGATTTCCCTCTCCCCGATCATCTGTTCAAATCGTTACACTGGATTATCCCTCCCTTGCCCAAATAATATTAAATTGTTCCAGAAGTTTTTTTTCCCCTAAAATCGATATTTGCAACACTACGTCCCATGAATTCCTAACTTCCCATTTATATAAAGCCCTTTAATAAATCAACCTTATTGTTGTAAGTGTCATTATAAGGAGGCCACAATGTAAGATAATAGAATGGTTTGATAAATAAAATAGATATGCTTTTTGAGTTCTCAATTTAATATAGGCCTTACGTCACAGCAATCCAAATATACCAGTATGTCCTACTTAATTAATCATGGAAATTTAATGCTCAAAAGTCTTAATCGCAACTTTTATGAAAACACTGCAAGATTGATTTAATAATAGATGTATATATTTATTTTTAGTTCTACCAGTTACATTTGACATACTAAAAAATTAAATTTGGGAAAAAAATAAAAGGTTGCAACCTATCAATAAGCCTCCCTCTGTGAAAAAGTGAAACCCTACAGCCATATTTTACCTCACGTGTTCATTTGTAAGCTGTATCAGTACCACCTCCAAAAAAAAGTATCTAAATCCTAGAATATATAACAGTGAAAAGGGTAACATGAGCACGACCTTACTTGAACAGGATCTGTTCTATAGGTTGTACATCTGTATCCTTGAGAATATAAGGGGACAGGAATCAAAGTCTGGTAGATGAATTATGACCGTGCAATCAGAGCGTGATTAGCAGCTGTGTTGTCCTATCTTTGGGCCGGCTTCTGGCTGTAGAGGATCGTTCTTGGTTGAGATACCTCGCTGAGATGGTTGCATGGCCGTCTGACAGACCTTCACCCTTTTTTCCCAGCTTATTAATTACTTTTTGCAAAGTGGTTATGGTGGTCTGATTATGTTTACCCTTTCGTATCAAATCGAAGGGCCACTTACTAAATATGCCATTCGTCCTAAATTTGTCCAGGTTGGTCTTTTTTTTTTTTTTTTTCTTTTTTCCTTTTTCTTTTGATGAAAGAAAAGACACAATTCAAAAACTACATAAGGAGGAAATTAATGCGACTCTATATAGGAAATTAATGAATTCTGTTTCTATTTCGAGTCCATTTTAAATAGACTCTGTGATAAGAATTTTTAACTCGTAAATTGTTCATTGATCAAATCTAAAATCCTAATTGAATGGATTTATCAACTGAAAAAATTCTGCATAGCTTAGAAATTTAGCCCTTAGGAGAATGCAGGAAACAAAAAGCACCTCCTCAACTTTTAGGGCCTTAGAATGAAAAGCATCTCCCCGGCAGTTCCTTACTTTCAGGTTAATGTCCTTTTAGACGGAAGAGGGAAACAAAAGTCCCCAACCGCCACTCTTATTATATAAAGTAAATGGTTAGTTTCTTTACCTTTACTTGAAATACTTTATCACCTCTCTAATTTATTATTTTAACCCTTTTAGTCTTAATCCCATGGAAAACTACGAAAAGACATTCTTATTTTAATCAGCCTGAGATGCATTTATTGGAATGTTTTGATCTATACTCGGCTAAAATCAACAATCGACCATTATATGGTTGGAGGACATGCACAGCATAGAAATATGAAAGATATGAAGGCAGACAAGATTATGCACACGCACACAATAAACCTAGACATACCATGACTTTGAAGATTGCAAACAAGATGTGCAGCTGACAATTTGGAGTCATGTCCTCAACATCCCATCTACCTGCAGGTTTTGGTATCAAAAAGCAGTCTCAGCAGAGCAGCAAAATCACTTACAACATGGAAGCCAGAACCAAGGATAAAGCAAAAGGAAGGCATGAGTAATCAGCTCTTTGAGAGGAGGAAAAGTTGCTAAATCTTCTGCATCTACATATTGTATCGATAATCTTCGTGAAGGAAAGCACTACTCTATAGGTTATATGTAAATTTGAGAGAAGAGTTTGAAACAATCAAAATAATGGTCGATGTCGATGTCGATGTCGTGCTTAAGAAAGAATTAAAATAACCTTAAATAAAACTTTTAAACAATCAACATTCACAAGAGACAAAATGCTGCCTTTTCTCAAATTCAATGTTGAATTAAATGATAAGAAAAGAGGTTGTAGTGGAGTTTAGAAGGTCGTTTTTTCCCAACCTGTATTCTGACTGTAGCTAGCGTTTTGGTGATGTCATTTGCAGTTTGGTTGGGCAAGATATCCATTTTACAAGTAGAAAGCAAAGGAGAAAAAGTGTGAGAGAGAAGTTCAAACTCTTCAACTTGAACTTTTTCAAGAAGGGCATGCCTCATTCCATGCTTTAATTCGATAACGATGTTGGTTTGACAACAAATTGAACTACATATCCAAACAAACCAAACTATTTTCATTTGGTTAAAAAAAATTATAAATTAAATCATATGATTAGATTTGATTTAAAATATAAACGACATGTAATATTTGGTTTGGTTCGAGGGATGAATGAGATCGAACTAAACTAAACTGAAGAAATAATAATCATTGGTCAAATGTATTTACTACGTAAGGGGGGTTTTATCTCAATAGACATGAAAATAATTAACATTGTGCTATAATACTAATGTTAGACTATATCCACAACTAACGAGCCACATGAATTATTAAAGAGAAGTAATTGTCATTGGCTAATAACTCTTGGGTGTTGATTTTTATTGTTGTTGGGGAGACTTCACTATAATGAAGTAATGTTGGACTATATTATTAGTGATGAATCTAACCGTTAATGGGCCACATAAATCATGGAACTGCACTAACTTAGCATTGGCTAATAATTATTGTAGCGGATATTTTAATATAAGTTAGCAGATTTTATTGTAAGGGGGTTATTTCATAGGGAAAAAAAAGTTGGAAAACGATGACAGGTTCCGTGAGGTTGTTGATAGCTTTTATGATTTGTTAATAGTTTCCATGAGGTTACTATGGTTTCCATGAAACTTTTAGTTAATTAATTAACAATGGCCAATCAGAAGGATTATTAAGAAGACTTGCATGGCGTGGAGCTTATTAATCGAAAACCTTTTTATTCATTTCATTAGTTTATTATTTACTTTTTTAGTTATTGGGTTACTTGGTTTCATAGGCTTACAGCTTTGTCCTTCAATTTTTATTAGTATTTTTACAGTTATGCCCATAAGGTCTCTCTAGGACTTCATTTATATTCTCCTATTATAGACTTTGTTATTCTGTTTTTGGTTTAATGAAAAACCATATAGGAGTTTCTCTCTAATTCATCATCCTTATCAATTTACATTAAATTATGGTCACAATCTCTACAGTTTAATAAGTTATGTGTTCTTTATATTCTCTATATTAAGTCCAACATATTTTATTTTTATTTAAGTTTGTGTTCTTTATCACAAACCGGAAAAATCAAATTTAAAAAAATAGAAAAAGAAAAACAAAACACAAATTTCATTGAATTTCTTAGCTTATACGCATTTACTTAAATATGGATTTTATTTGTATCATATTGCTATCAGAATGAATGTTGCAGCAGAAGAAGTTATTTGAAGCCTAAACTTCCATGACAAGATAAGATTTCAAAGTTGTTATATGTCAAAATAAAAAATTCTATAGTATAGGAGATGAAACTAGTTTCATCAAAAAAGGTTATTGAAAGAATGTGCATGGGTAAAAATGGAGCTATTAGCCAAATTAATAGATAGTAAAAAAGGGTTATTGTGTCTGATAGAAACATTTTGGATCTATAGGATAGAAAACTCAATTTAGATATAAAAAGGAAAGTTTTCAAAACCATAGATTCTTGCAAAGGCTTGTAATTGGTAGTTATAGACTTTATATATGTATAGTACATATGGCATGTACTACCACTAAATCTTTTTTCCCGAAAGGAGATAAGTTGCATTTCAATGAAATATGGGAGCACAAATATGTTCATACAAGTTTTTCTTAAACAAGAAAGACTAGAGACAGTAGACCTTTATGAACTTGAATTGGTTACAAAACCAAGTATAATTATTTAACTTAATCAAGTATCACTACCAGTTGAAGTTGAGCTCAAAGATCTGACCTTACGATCAAGCTAGAGTGAAGTTTTGTAATGAGTTCATGTTCACAGCCAACTCAAACTATCTCCAAGTCCAAACATGATCTAAATACGTCCTGGAAGATATTTGTTCTGCCAATTGGCCAACGTAAGTTACAATATAGGTTTCTCTTCTTATATTTCTTGATTTCAGTCTAATTATGATACCATCTTATTAGAGTATTAAGTATAATAGTGTAAAAGTAATCTTGTAATTCCAAGAATTCATATCATATAATAACTTGTGTGTATTAGGGTAAGATTAACCTTAAAACACTTTCTTCAATCATTCTTATCATGGTATTAGAGTAGGAATCACCACTACCATAGACAATGGCCTCATTATCACCAAATGGTTGTTGCCACCACCATACCTACTGTTGAAACTCACAACCGCTGCTGAACCAAACCCTAGTAGCCATCTAAACCCTAAACGTCATCACTAGCACTCTACTAGCCGCAATCCATCTCGCCTCTCCATCAAACCAATGACTAGTCGCAAGGAAACCTTTCTCGAGTCATACAAAATCGTTACCTCCTACCAACAATGCCTTTAGTAGTCACCAACGACTAGCCATGTATTACCAACAAAACCCTAAATCTCCATACACAACTAGCCATCCATCACCAATGAAACCTTAAATCTCTAACACTTCTCTAACCTATTTTTGAAACCCTAACCACAAACACCACCCACCTACATGCCATTCTAATCTGTTTTGAAACCCTATGTTTACCACCACGTTCAATTTGATATAAAAGTCGTTTGGTATGATTTTCTAAGTTACAAATGATTTAATAGGTAGTTTATATCTATCAAGTTTATATAGTTTGGTTATCGTACTTTCCTGTGTCTCAGAAAATAAATTAGTAAGTCAATCTTTATGGAGTCTAAACCTATCATTACACTACTTGCATCTTTTACTCCGGCACTTTAGTTGAATTGAATGGTAAGAATTATTTTCAACGAGCATGTATGGTTCAAGCTTTTTTTTATAGTTAAGGACATCTTAGAATTTTGATCGATTGGGCTCTTAAGGAAATTGACAATAAATATATTGAATGGGATCAAATTGATCAACAATATCTTCATTTATTATGGAACTCAATGGAACCTCAAATATTTATTTTATGCAATAGTTTTGGTACCTGTAAAGAAGCTTAAAACCATCTTAAATTCTTGTATGCCTCGAATGATACACGTATGTATGATGTTTTGGTTAATTTCTTTCAATTACAGTAGGGAGATAAAAATTTTACCGAATACTATGGAGAGATTAAAAAGTGTCTAGAGGAAATCAATAATGAAATGCCTCTTAATATGAGCGACATGCAAGAACAGCGTAATCTTCTTGCAGTTGTTAAACTTCTTCATGGTCTTAAACTAAAATTGGAATAAATGGAATCTTAAGTTCCTAAATCGTCAGAGCTTCCATCTTTGGTTGATGTTTATTCTCGCATTAGTTAGGTTTCTATACAGTCTACATCATCTCTTAGTTTGCCCACTAACCTTTCAACTCTTATTAGTCCTCTTGTTAGTCAAACACCTATTGGTTAGTGTAGAGGATCTTTTAGTAAAAGGGGAGGTCGTATAAGTCGTGGAGGGTAAGGCTGTAGATCATGTCCTTTTTGTGATCGCCATCAACGTACAAGTCATACTCGAGAAACTTGTTGGAATTTACATAAACGTCCTCCTAAGACTCATGTTATTCAGTTTGGTAATCTTACACCTACACATGTTACTTCAAATTCAATGGATGCCATGCTTACTTCAGATGTCTACGGTGAAGAACCCAAGTCATCTAGTGTTACTTTATTAAAGTGAGGATACATTAGACTCCTGTAACTTTAAAATACCTCACAATCATCTACTTCTTCTTCAACATCAATCCAGTTGAGTAATCTTATCATTTGTCTTACTCTGTCTTCTCCACAACCCTGGGTGGTTAATTTGGTGCTATTGATCATATGTCAAGTACACTAAATTGTTTTTCACACATTACTCATTGTTCTACATTACCAAATATCACTCTTGCTGATGGATCCACTTCAACTGTTAATGGGATTGGCTTTACTTTGCCTATTTCATTGTTTCCTTTGAAGTCTGTCTTGTATATACCTCAATTACCTTTTAATTTACTATCAAATTTATATAGTTTGGTTATCATACTTTCCTATGTCTTGGAAAGTAAATTAGTGAGTCAATCTTTCTAAGTTGTTTGATTTGTTTTGTACATTTCATTATAAAATTCAAAACCATTTTAATTCCTCCATTTGTGTTTTTTCGTATGGAAAACGCCAAGAAATACATGTCTAATGGTTTTCAATCTTATTTGCAAAAGCATGGCATTATTCATCAAACTTTATGTATTTATACTCCACAACAAAATAAAGTCACTGAGTGTAAGAATCAATATCTCATTAAAATTGCTTAAACGTTAGTGATTCATATGAATATGCCTAAACACTTTTAAGCCGATCCTGTTCTTACTGCTTACTTCCTCATCAATAAAATACCATCTACAATGCATATAAGGTTTCATTGCATCTTCTTCTCCCTAATTAATCACATTTTCCCTTGCCTCTTCATGTCTTTGGTTGCTTGTGTTTTGTTCGTCAACTATTCCCAAGAACTGACAAGCTTAATCCTTGATCAATTCGTTGTATTTTCCTTAGCTACTCTTGAAACCAAAAGGGGTATCGTTGTTATTCTCCTAAACATCACAAGGTTTATGTTTATCCAGATGTGTTTTTCTTTAGGTCTACACCATATTTTTTGCATCATCCATGTCTTCTAAAGATAAGTCTACTATAAGCTGTATTTCTCATATATTGCCTTTCTCATCCTTCCATGATCCACTCCCTATTGACCAGAGTTCCTCTAGTACTATATCATCTTCCCAGGATGAATCTAGTACTTTGATATCATCTCAAGGATTGCCTCATCTTAACTTGCCAGTTATACAAGTTTATATACGTCGATAGCAAGGTATTTGACAAGATTCTTTACTTCCATCAACTCCTTTATTGGACTTAAATCCTCCTACACTTGATCTTTATCTTCCAATGGTACTGAAAAAAGGTAAGCATATCACTCATCCCTTTACTCGACATCCTCTCTCAAATATTCTTACATATTCTTTTCTCTCACCATCTTATGCCTCTTTTGTTACATCATTATCTAGCATTTCTATTCTAAACTCTATTCTAAAAGCCTTATCTAATCCTGGCTAACTAGTAGCTATGCAAGAAGAAATATGTGCTTTATATCATAATGATATGTACGATCTTGTATCTCTTCTTGTTGGTAAATCAATAGTTGAATGTCGATAGGTATTTTTTGTAAAAGTCTTACCTGATGGCACTATTAATTGGTTGAAGGTACATCTAATTGCTAAAGGCTATACTTAGATTTATAGCGTTGATTATTAGGATACCTTTTCCCCAGTCACTAAGATAACTTCAGTACGTCTTTTAATCTCACTTGCTGCTACTCATTATTGGCTATTGCATCAACTAGACATAAAAAATACCTTTTTCCATGGTGATCTTAAAGAAGAGGTATATATGGAACAACCATCAGGTATTATTGTTCAAGGGGAGATAAGGTTAGTTTGTCGCTTAAAGAACTCTCTATATGGGCTTAAACAATTTTCACGTGCTTAGTTTGGTAGATTTAGTTCAGTTGTGATTGAATTTGGTCTTTACAGAAGTAATTCTGATCATTCTGTATTTTATTGATTGTATAATGATAAGAAAATTATATTGGTTGTATATGTCGATAATATTGTGATTTCAAGATATGTCCATATAAATATTAAGAAATTGAAGGTGTTTTTACAACAGAAATTTCAGACTAAGGACATGGATAGCTTGCAATATTTCCTTAGAATTGAAGTTGCTCAATTTAAGCAAGGTATACACCTCTCTCAATGGAAGCATGTGCTTGACTTACTATCTGAAACTAGTTTAATTGGAGCAAAACCGATTGATTCACCCATGGATCCTAAAGTGAAGCTCTTACATGATGAAGGAGATCTTTTAGATGACTTAGAGAAATATAGAAGATTAGTTGGTAAATTCAATTATCTCACTTTAATACATCCTGACATATCATTTGCAGTTAATGTAGTGAGACAATTTATGAGCTCACCTCTCTCAACGGAAATATGTGCTTGACCTATTATCTGAAACCGATTTGCCCTAAAGCACAACTAGTTTATTCACCTATGGATCCTAATGTGAAGCTCTTACACGATAAAAGAGATCTTTTAGATGACCCAAAGGAAAATAGAATGTTAGTTGGTAAACTCAATTATCTCACTGTGATACATTCTAATATATCATTTATTGTTAGTGTAGTGAGCCAATTTATGAGCTCACCTCACATTAGTCATTAGAAGGTTGTGATTCATATTTTACATTATCTTAAAGGAGCTTTAAGTTGAGGTATTTTTTATAAGGATTATGGGCGTGTGTGATTGTTGGATACATAGATGCTAATTGGGCAAAATCACCATCGAATAAGAGATCAACCACAAGATATTGTGTATTTATTGGTGGTAATCTTATCTCATGAAAATGTAAGAAGCAAACTGTAGTAGCAAGATCAAGTGTAGAATTTGAGTATAAGGCAATGACATCAACAATCTGTGAATTAATGTGGTGACAAACTTAGGTTTCCTTAGTCGCAACCAATGAAGTTGATATGCAACAACCAGGTGGCTTTGTACACAAACAAAGTCAAATCCTGTTTTTCATGAACGAACAAAGCACATTAAGATTAACTGTCATTTTATTCGTGAAAAGCTATTAACTAAGGAAATTGATACATTATATATGAGATTAGAAGACCAACTCGTCGACCTATTTAATAAGTTACTTTCAAGGGCCTAGGTGAATTATAGATATAACAAGATAGGAGCATATAATACATACACTTGAGCTTAAGGGGGAGTGTTAAAGTATAGAGTATGATAGTGTAAGGGTAATATTGTAAATCCAAAAATTTATATTATATAATAAACTTATGTGTACTAGCGTGAGATTAATTTTAACACACTTTCTTCAATCATTCTTATCACATCTAACCTGTTGGCAGCCATATTAACCTTTTAGTTTTAAACTAAAAGAAGGGTGTCAGTTGCTATGTTTACTGTAGCCTGGACTGCACCAGAGCTTCCAAATTCCAAGATTTCCCTATTGGTGATCGTGCTACAGATCATCACAGACCAACCACTGTTTGCAAATGGACTCTTTTGAATATGGATAAATGAAATTACACAAACAACCGTTAAAAGTTCCATTTCGGTCTAACTTCCTCTTCTTCCTCAGTCAAATCTAGATACTCATACCACTTTCGGTCCCCATGTTCCCACTGGCAATGGGGGTCTAATCAAAACCTCCACGTGTTTAGGGACATGGACAGACAAATGGAGCTTTTCGGTAGTTCAGCTGAAATTCCGAGTGAGTTTCCTGCTGGTACTACTGAAATCCATCGAAGATCAGTCAGAAGCAGGCCTAGTAAAACAGTTAAAAAAAGCATAACCCCAGTTTACATCTACAAATGTTGATAACAAGTTTCATCAACGAGTTTCAACTGCCGAAGGCAACGACTTGTTTTTTCCATGATGCATTACGTGGAAAAAGTAGACTCAAGCTTATGATGGATGCCTAAAACATTGTCAGTAAGGGCAAGACATTAAAATTTTCACTTTATGCATAAAAGCGAAAAAAAAAAAAAAAATCCAACTTTTCCAAATCTCCAAATTTAATGTGAAGCTGGCGTTGTGTCTCAAGGCCCTTCCATTCTCCTACCTTTTCCTTACTAGTTGGAGGAGTTAGCAGAATACCTATGCTTGTCTAAAGTTTACAATCACAAGTTCTTTTCTTCAATTGCAAAATATCCAATACTTCATAGTTATCGATATTTAAGGAATCACTTCAAGCCTTGATGGGCTAAGGAAAATACTGTCTAGACCCCATATAGAGGAAAAAAGCTTGGAGGGGTTAATGATGGCTGTTGCAATGCTTAATAGGTAGATGATGCAGAGTTAAAGTGACAAAGAGGCATAAAAAATGACACAGGACATGAAATTCACTATGAGAAAAGTAAAAGATCAGGTGGCCAACCCAGCCATGGTTCCTCCTAACTCTAAGCCTAATAGTTAATAGACGAGCTAACATATAGTTTAACCTAAATATAGACTATATAAACCGCTCTTAATTCTCTACAAAAATTTATACGGAACTTGACAATTACTCACACCACGACTAAGATTGTATCAAGACCAAAGGCATTGCTTACATAATTCAATATAATACATGAAATGTGCATGCTTCAGTTAACACCACACACACCAACCACCCGACTGATGGCAAACGAGTCAGGAATGTGATTTATTATACTAAGCTCATCTTTGATTATGCATATTCTTTTATGAGTTGGATAAAACCTGAACTAAAATAGTACTGAACTAAACCTGAACCTGAAACATAGACTTCCATGTTAATTTTCTTTTAAACTGAAAGGGAAAACAAAGATGCAGCATGTCTCAAATTCTCAGCCATGAGAGTAATAGATAATAGATAGTAGAATTGCTGTGAAACATAGACTTTCATGTTCCATCTAAGATTGCTGCAACGGTTCCATCTTTTCTCTTTTTAAATATGTACATGGTGGATTACCAATCCATTTAATGATGATAAGGCCGATTTTATAAATTTGATCCTATGATATACGAAGGAGTTATGGAGTATGTACAGGGGATACAACAGCATGAGCTACTTTTGCTCTATGCGGTGTATGATTTGTTGTCAGCTTTTGAGTCCCACAACATTCAGCAATCGAAGGAAAATGCTCTACCTGCTATAAAGGAGCTAGCTTTGCTACCGCTCCAAACCACGCAGCCACGCGATGTGCACAGAGCGAACTATTCTTTCGCCTTTTACTAAAGAATACCGTGTGCACGTCGTATGAAGTGGCATACGCCAATTTTTGGAGGTGCTTCTACTTTTTAGTGGGGCCCTACAATGTAGTCCAAATTGTCTGTTGTTTATCTTTGTACTCGTTCCTACGGTTTGTCTTTGTTGTCAATCAGCGTCCGACCTGCGGGTGGGGTTTCTACAACTAAGTGCAAATTTCTTGTTGTCTACCATTTGAGCTCGCAGGGTTTCTACAACTAAGTGCAAATTTCTTGTTGTCTACCATTTGAGCGCTAGCACCAGATTTGTCGCTACTTATTCTGTTTCTTGTTGCACTTTCCACATATTCATCCTCTCAGAATATCCTTTTCTTTTACAGTTGAAGCTGGGAGGGGCACCATTCTTTCTTCAATATGTTGCAACAAGTTATTGGCAAAGACATGAATGGAAATACCATTTGGGGAAAGGGAGATTTCATCTCCTACATACCCTAATTAATGATCTGAAGTTTCATGGACTAGTCTTTAATGATATGTAAAATTACAAGATGAAAATTTTCCATGGGAAAAGCAAGCTTATTCAAATAACTAGTATCACTTTATTGTTCCATTACTTTTCATGCTGAGTTCTTTAATCTTGTTAAGTGCGTCACTACAAGCTCCATCTACTTTTCCAAAAGCTTAAGATCAATAATAGCATCATGCATTTTCCAGAAAAAAGAGATCTAAAATCTCATAGAAATTTCACACTTTCCTATGTCCTAATGGATTTCAATCTCTTGGAAAAGGAAAATATAATTCTGAGGCAGTAAGTACAAGGCACATCTTTAGTTTTCTTTATAATGTTTATATGACCTTTTAACAACTACAAATTAGTTATCCTATGCATAGTCATATTGTATTAACAGCATCACCTCGTGGATTCAAATAATTTATCTCAGAATGAAGGTAACACCTTTTAACGACACATTGATATAGGTTTGCCCAAAAAATTTCAAATTGTTCTAGAAATTCTTTTTCCCCAAAAATCGATATTTGCAACATTATCTCCCATGAATTCCTAAGTTCCCATCTATATAAGCCCATTCCTAAATCAACCTTATTGTTGTAAGAGTCATTGTAAGAAGTATGCCACGTTGTAAGATAATGGAATGATTTGATAAACCAAAACATATATGTTTTTGAGTTCTTAATTTAATATGGCCTTACTCTAAGCAATCCAAATATACCAATATGCCCTACTTAATAAATCATGGAAATTTGATTTCCGAAACTCTTGATCGCAGACATTACGAAAAGACTGCAAGATAAATTTAACAACAGATGCATATATATATTTATTTTAATTTCTACCAGTTAACATACTAATATGAGAATTTTTCTATTGACATACTAAAAAATTATTTTTTGAAAAAAAAAAAAGTTGCAAACTCGTAATAAAAGTGCAGAAACCGAAGATAATATGTTATTTTAACGAATATTCTGTCCCTATGCATTAAAGCACTTATCAGATCTCCACCATTGTAAACATAAAAAGGTGAAACCCTACGGCCATATATAAAATATATTCCCTCATGTCTAGAGTTGTAAGTTGTATCAGTACCATATCCAAAAGAAAGATGTCCAAACCCTAGTATATATAAGGGCAAAAACGGCTAAAAAAAATACGACCTTACTTGAACAGGATCTGTTCTATCGGTTGTACCTCTGTATCCTTGAGATCTAAGGAGACAGGAATTGAAGTCTGGTGGATGAGTTGTTGCCGTGTGATCAGAGCGTGATTAGCGGCTGAACTGCCCAAGCTTGGGTTACTGCTGGCTCTGGAGGATCGTTCTTGGTCGAGCTACTGGACCAAGATGGTCGCATGGTCGTCTGACAGATCTTCCTTTTTCTGCCACGTTACCTGCCCGAACCCCTGCTTCTGGGTATTTCTCCAGCTCTTATAGATTAGGTTTACCCTTTCGTATGAAATTGAAGAGCCACTTACTAAATAAGCCATTAAACGTAAATTTATCAAGGTTGGTCTTTTTTTTCTTTTAATGAAAGAAAAGAAACAATTCAAAAACTATATAAGGAGGAAATTAATGCGACTCTATATAGGAAATTAATGAATTTGTTTTTATTTCGTGTCTCATTTTAACTAAACTCGTGTTAAGAACCTTTAACTCATAAATTGTTTATTGATCATATCTAAAATCCTAACTGAATCGATTTATCAATCGATAAAAATTCTGAGACAATTCTGCATAATTAGCTATAAAACAGGAGTCAATTTGTTAATTTGAAGCAGGTATTGCGTGCGGTTGATGTATAGAGGCCAAATTAAAATACGGATCCATCCGAAAGTCCAATTCCCTCATTATCAATTAGGACAATGCTCTATAGGCTGACAATATACTGCAAAATGCTCGTCGAAACAACTAAAAATCTGAAAAAAGAAATAAAAAAAAAAAAAGTGGAGCTTGTTTTTAATATAAAATAACTAGACATAACCAATTAATCTAGGTGTACCATACCATTAGTTCTGTTCTCTTTTTTTCAAATCAAGCTGTTGGCTTATGCATCTTCATCCTTATCAATAATACTATACGGTTTCCAAGATTGCGGTTTGAACAGAATCTGTTAAAATGACTTTATATATAAAAGTGAAGCTTGTTTTAAAGTAAATTAGAAGTTAATAATTGTTTTCTTACCAAAATCAACGTCAAAGTGGATGGGAATAGAGAGAGGGGTTGAGTTAGAAACTCTAATTTGAAATGCATTCGCAACACAAAGCAAGCGGTCCCTTACAAAATGAAATTGCAAGATCTTGCATGAATGATCTCGTACTTTACATTAACCCAATCCATTCATAGAATCTTCATAATAAAAGAACAAGGCCAAAGGCATCGATCACTTAATGCAATGTAATACATCGACATTACATGTTTCAGTTTTCTTAGTATCCAAAATGTGCACAGACAGACCATTCCTTCATAAAATAATATTTGATCTCTTTAATTATTTTCACATATAGCTTTGTTGTATCAATATTTCACACCTCAAGGCCATTAGTTTTTTTTTTTTTTTTGTCTCTAATGAATTATTTGAATAACGTATCAAACTTGATCGTTTTCTCAAGATGGAAAGGCAATAGAGTTTTTTCTGCATGTAATCAATGTTTTCTATGTCATTCATCCAGAATTGTAGCCTCATCCTACCTTAAAGCCCAATGAATCAAGACTTTGTCAAGTTTTTTGATGGCACAAAGTTTTCGAGATGGGAAGACAAGATCGAATTTCTTCTGCTTTTATACCCATCATAACATTTTTGACTTATTCCCATGGAATGCCACCACAGTCCTGACTCCAACCAAAGAGAAGCTCTTGTATTTGTTTCTTCACCATTCGGTATGTAATCCTAAAGTGAAAAGTTGCACCTTCATGGCACTTATCATTTCTATACTCCTGAATGCAATTCCATTTTGATTAATGTATCAAAATTCTATCCTAAAGGGGTTGATCATGGCTGCTGCAGTGCCTAAAAGGTTGATTAGGTAGAATTTTTTTCTTTTTGCTCCTTAGGCTGGCAAGGAGGCAGAGTTTAGGCTGGGCAATACACACAAAAATGGCCTAAATTTTAGCTGCTATGCAAGAACTACATAAAGATAGATGGCTCTCTATCACTTTTAACTTCTACTGATGTATTTTGAGAAAGGACATACACCGACAACGAGGACAGTATAGCCAAATAAAGTAAGACACTTGCCTTAATTGCAGCTGACCCTTCATTGTGAAATTGACTGGTTTTAAGCATCTAACGTTACATGCCAGAATTAGCACATAAGGATTATACCAGAAAAAAATGGAGACCATTTATAGCATAAGTCAGACAGATAAAGTTGTCATCCAATGATGTGATCCTAAAAAGGATCAATTCACATCTATTTAGAAAAGGATAGACAGCACGGCCTGGGTAGAAAGGTAAATAATCTAATGGATGACTTAAAAGTTAAGCCTTATAGGCATCCGTCACTTCTTTTTGATGATATATGAAAGACTTTAAAGCACTTGCAAATCTATATTATCTACTTTCACTATCACCTAGAGTTTTATAAAGCCAGTGAAAAATGATTCACTACATTGTACCAAGATCTTGACAACTCCAAACTATGCACCTTGTCAAGTCCATTATGCAGGAATTCAATGATGTCCTTTCGATTTTCTACTAAAGAGAACTGATGTTATCTCGACTAGAAGCTTATGGTATGCATCAATCTTATTATTATAATCATTTACTATTGGACAACATAGCCTATAATACTACAAAACCCAATCCCAAATTGATCAGAACTTGTCTCTAGTGTCGCTACACAAAATACATCTAAAAGTTTACTACTGCATAGCTTAGAAAGTTAGCCCTTAGGACAATGCAGGAAAGAAAAAACATTTCCTCATCTTTTAGAGCCTCAGAATGAAAAACATCTCACCAGCAGTACTCAACTTTCAGGTTAATGTCCTTTCAGACAGAAGAGGGAAACAAAAGTCCCTAACCGCTTATTTTCTTTTTATTACATCACTCTTATTATATAAAGTACATGGTTAAGTCTAACAAATTGTCCTTACTAGTCATTAGTTTCTTTACCTTAACTTGAAATATATTATCACCTCTCTAATTAATTATTTAACCCATTTTGGATAAGGATGTAAATTTTGAGTGAGACATTATTGTTCTAACCTAGTCCTAATCCCATGGAAAACTACGAAAAGACATTTTTATTTATATCAGCCTGAGATTCTTTTATTGGAATATTTTGATCTATACTCAGCTCAATCAACCAATATATGGTTGGAGGACATGCACAGCATAGAAATATGAAAGAGATGAAGGCAGAGAAGATTATGAACGTATAATAAACCTAGACATACCATGACTTCAAAGATTGCAAACAAGATGTGCAGCTGACAATTTGGAGCCATGTCCTCAACATCTCATCCACCTGCAGGTTTTGGTATCAAAAAGCAGTCTCAGCAGAGCAGCAAAATAACTTACAGCAAGGAAGCCAGGACCAAGGATAAAGCAAAAGGAAGGCACAAGCAATCAGCTCTTTGAGAGGAGGAAAAGTTGTTAAATCTTCAGCATCTACATATCGTATCGATAATCGAGACAACCTCATTTCGTGAACGAAAGCACTGCTCTATAGATCATATGTAAACTTGGGGAAATAGTTTGAACAGGCACTAGAATGGCTGGTTGGTATGAGCACAAAGTTCCTTGCACGTTCTTTTTTGCTGTCAAAAACAAGATTTTATTTTTCTGCATTTTAATTTGAATTACTCCTATGTTATTGCATTCTCATGAAATTTTTGGCAGTTACAACACCAATCAGCAGCAAATGCATGACAAGTAATCTGCAGCAACTAATGGTAACTGATAACTTATAAACTTTGATCCTGGATTACCTCTCGTTTGGTTGCAGTATAATGAACACCAAATAGAAAGACATATCCCCGGAATTTTTTTCCTGAAATGGAATCTTGGATTCAATTGTCATTTTTTCCCCATGGTTTCATGGTTTTCATCTATTTGACATAGAATACATAAGATGCAAAGGGTCATTTCATGCACAAGAAGTTGCCCCAACAAGCAACATCGGGAGAATGACCCTTGTTTCTCCCTAACTTATAATTCTTCAATCCTATAAATCGAGGAGAAGGTCCAACCAAAAATAACTCTCCTCCCTTTCATCCCCCTTTGTCTTTGACGCTGATGCAAGGGGCTTTCGGCTCTTCAAAGGCAATTAACGGGAGCTGTCCTCATATTGATTTGTTATTATCACAGTGAAAGTTCCTTGAATGAATCATGGCATCCAAGTTATCTCATTACACTTCTAAACGACATAATCTCCTGTAGGAGATGTTGATGCAGTCCCTTCTTTCATCGTTGACATCTTTATCTTTGCAGCCACTTCAGCAACCACAAGCATAGTGAGAAGAAGCCCTGCAATTAGAGCTGCAGCCGTCAACATGGTAAAAACTCCATTCCGATTCTTCGTAGAAATATAACCAGTCAAGAGAGGTCCGATTGCAGCTCCTACTGAGCCCGTTCTGTCTATGATTGCTATAAAAGTAGCCAATGCTCGTGAGTTCCCTTTTAAAGAACTGTGAGTTCCTAAATCTGCCAAGACAGCTGTGGATATGAGAGCATATGGTCCGTTCACAAGCATGCCGGTGATTAACATGAGAGCAATGTTGACGGCCAAGGAAACATGGCCACAGTTCCTGTAGAAGTATAGTGCAGGTATAGAACAATACATGAAGCTTGCTGCTGTTATGGCTTTAGCATTGAGCCTGTCGAGCCAAAATGCCTCCAACCACTCCTCCAATGTCCAACAATGTAGACAAATTCCCTGCTGCCCCACTGCACAAATATTTACCATCTAAAGCTGCAAGAATAAAAGATTTGTTAGGGGTTTAATTGATTTTTTAGCTTCTATAGCTACTCTCATCAAAACCAGACGTTCAATACTGACCAACTCTTTTTCAAAGCATCAAAACAATGATATCATGAACTTGGTTCAATTAAGACATTGCTTTGGAGAGTTGATTCATGTCATACTAGCAACTAATGAGTAATCTAAGTAGAAGTATCTAAAGCATATACATCTACTCATTATGAAACACAAATTTCCTTAAAATCCTGACATTAAAAGATATCATCCATGGACTATTGAGCATACCTGTGTGGCTAATATAGAAAGGCAGCCAATACAGGAATGTATAGGCAACCGATTTTGCGAAGAAGAGGCAAAGAGCAAAAGGTGCAACTCCAGGAATCTACCATGCTTCAATGAACCCAACAGCTTTGTCACTGTCCTCGAATTGAGAACTCAACAATGGTTCCTTCACGTCTTCTCCATTTTTCTTGGGAGATTCCAAATAACTGACATTCTCTTCACCTCCAACAAGTTCAGGGCTAATAGGCAAAAACAAAAAAACTACTCAACAGACGAAGGCCATGATAAGAGTAGGCACAACATAAGACCAACCCCATCCATAGCTCAACAAAGCTGAGGCTATCAAAGAACCTGAAATGTTTCCAATTGAAGTATGAGAATTTCATATGCCCATAATATGCCCTCTCTTACCCTCTCCAAACCAATTACCTACCATTGAGACAACCGAAGGCCACCTAGTTGATTGGAACAAACCATTAAGCATTTGAATCACCAGAAAATAATAAAAGTTATGTACATTCCCCCAGTATCCAACTCCAAACACCAAAGTGAACAATCCAGTGCGAATCATTCCCATTGTCTAGAACACTCTTGAGTTCATTCTATCACCTAAATGTTCAGACAAAAACATCCCTAAAGCATATACTGCTAGGAAAGCTACATCAAGTTCACCAAGCAATGCAGTTCCATCGGATCCATTAAAAGGTGCCATCCACTTCCTAATATCCAAGAGAACGGTTGACTTTCAAATGCATTAGGAAATTACATTACTGTCCAGGAGACAGATTTCAAGCTTACATTTTGTGAAGAGCACTCTTAACTATACTTGTGATTTTTTGAGTCGCATGATATCATGTGTAGGCTAGGAATGTAACAATCAAGACAATGACTTGGTGGGTTCTGAATGAAAGAGCTTTTTCCTTTGTTTGCTCTACAAAACGAATCCCAAGTGGCTTATCACGGCCATTTTCCAATACCAGTTCGGAAGATGAACCCATGTATGAAGATTTTACTGTTGTAAGCAGAGGAAGAAGATGTTTATATCATCTTCTCAAGATGAATCTATTACTTTGATATCATCTCAAGGATTCCCTCATCTTAACTTGCCAGTTATATAAGTTTATATACGTCGATAGCAACGAATTCGACAAGACTCTTCACTTCCATCAACTCTTCTATTGGACTTAAATCCTCCTTCACTTGATCTTTATCTTCTAATGGCACTGAGAAAGGGTAAGCGTATCACTCGTCCCTCTACTCGACATCCTTTGTCAAATGTTTTTATATATACTTTTCTCTCACCATCTTATGCCTCTTTTTGTTATATCATTATCTAGCATTTCTATTCCAAACTCTATTCCAGAAGCCTTATCTCATCCTAACTAGCCAGCAGCTATGTAAGAAGAAATATCTGCTTTATATCATAATGATATGTGCAATCTTGTATCTCTTCCTATTGGTAAATCAACAGTTGCATGTCAATAGGTATTTTTTGTGAAAGTCTTACCTGATGGCACTTTTGATTAGTTGAAGGTATATCTAGTTGCTAAAGGTTATACTTAGATTTATGATGTTGATTATTAGGATACCTCTTCCCCGGTCACTAAGATAACTTCAGTACGTCTTTTAATCTCACTTGTTGCTACTCATTATTAGCCATTGCATCAATTAGACATAAAAAATACCTTTCTCCATGGTGATCTTGATGAAGAGGTATATATAGAACAACCACCAAGTTTTATTGTTCAAGGGGAGACAAGGTTAGTTTGTTGCTTAAAGAACTCTCTATATAGGCTTAAACAATCTTTACGTCCTTAGTTTGGTAAATTTAGTTTAATTGTGATTGAATTTAGTCTTCACAGAAGTAATTCTGATCATTCTGTGTTTTATTGACTGTATAATGATAAGAAAATTATAATGATTGTATATGTCAATAATATTGTGATTTCAAAATACGACTATATAGACATTAAGAAATTGAAGGAGTTTTTACAACAGAAATTTCAAACTAAGGATATGGGTAGCTTGCAATATTTCCTTGGAATTGAAGTTGCTTGATCTAAGCAAGGTATGCACCTCTCCCAACAAAAGCATATCCTTGACTTACTATCTGAAATTGGTTTAACCAGACCAAAACCGGTTGATTCACCCATGGATCCTAATGTAAAGCTCTTATATGATGAAGGAGACCTTTTAAATGACCTAAAGAGATATAGAAGGTTAGATCTTGATATATCGTTTGCAATTAGTATAGTGAGACAATTTATGAGCTTACCTCTCCCAACGAAATAATGTGCTTGACTTACAATCTAAAACTAGTTTACCATGGAGCAAAACCAATCGATTCATCCATGGATCCTAATGTGAAGCTCTTACATGATGAAGGAGATCTTTTAGAAGACCCAAAGGGAAATAGAATGCTAGTTGGTAAACTCAATTATCTCACTGTGATACGTCCTAATATATCATTTGCAGTTAGTGTAGTGAGCCAATTTATGAGCTCACCTCGCATTAGTCATTGGAAGGTTGTGATTCATATTTTACATTATCTTAAAGGAGCTTTAAGTTGGGGTATTTTTATAAGGGTTATGGGCACGTATGTATTGTTGGATATACAGATGTTGATTGAGCAAAATCACCATCAAATAAGAGATGGACCACAAGATATTGTGTATTTATTGGTGGTAATCTTGTCTCATGAAAATGTAAGAAGCAAACTATAGTAGCAAGATCAAGTATAGAATTTGAGTATAAGGCAATGACATCAACAATCTATGAATTATTGTGGTGACGAACTTAGGTTTCCTGAGTCATAACCAATGAAGTTGATAAGCGACAACCAGGTGGCTTTGTATACAAGTCAAATCATGTTTTTCATGAACGAACAAGGCACATTGAGATCAACCATCATTTTGTTTGTGAAAAGCTATTAACTAAAGAAATTGATGCATCACATATGAGATCAAAAAACCAACTCGCCAACCTATTTACTAAGTCATTTTCAAGAGTCTACGTGAATTATAAATGTAACAAACTAGGAGCATATGATACAGACATGCCAGCTTAAGGGGGAGTGTTAGAGTATAAAGTATAATAGTGTAAGGGTAATATTGTTATTCCAAAAATTCATATTATATAATAAACTTGTGTGTGCTAGCATCAAATTAATCTTAACACACTTTCTTCAATCATTCTTATCACATCTAACCTGCTGGCAGCCATGTTAACCTTTTAGTTTCAAACTAAAAGAAGGGTGCTAGTTGCTATGTTTGCTGTAGCCTGGACTGCACCAGAGCTTCCAAATTCCAAGATTTCCCTGTTCGTGATTGTGCTACAGATCATCACAGATGAACCACTGTTTACAAATGGACTCTTTTGAATATGGATAAGTGAAATTACACAAACAACCGTCAAAAGTTCCATTTCGGTCTAACTTCCTCTTCTTCCTTAATCAAATCTAGATACTCATACCACTTTCGGTCCCCATGTTCCCACTGGCAATGGGGGTCTGATCAAAACCTCCACGTGTTTAGGGACATGGACAGACAAATGGAGCTCTTTGGTAGTTCAGCTGAAATTCCGAGTGAGTTTCCTGCTGGTACTACTGAAATCCATCGAAGACCAGTCAGAAGCAGGCCTAGTAAAACAGTTAAAAAAAACATAACCCCAGTTTACATCTACAAATGCTGTTAACAAGTTTCATCAACGAGTTTCAACTGCCAAAGGTAATGACTTGTTTTTTCCATGATGCATTACGTGGAAAAAGTAGACTCAAGCTTATGATGGATGCCTAAAACATTGTCAGTAAGGCCAAGACATTAAAATTTTCACTTTATGCATAAAAGCGAAAAAAAAAAAAAATCCAACTTTTCCAAATCTCCAAATTTAATGTGAAGCTGGCGTTGTGTCTCAAGGCCCTTCCATTCTCCTACCTTTTCCTTACCAGTTAGAGGAGTTAGCAGAATACCTACGCTTGTCTGCAGTTTACAATCACAAGTTCTTTTCTTCAATTGCAAAATATCCAATACTTCATAATTATCAATATTTAAGGATCACTTCAAGCCTTGATGGGCTAAAGAAAATACTGTATAGACCTCATATAGAGGAAAAAAGCTTGGAGGGAATAAACCAGTGTGCATCCTGATCTGATTCTATATGATAAAAAAATAGTATAACCTGAAGTTGCATCGACCTGAATTTGACAAAACTGGTAACCGATGGTTCTGCTGCAGCAGTTTTGTCAAGTATTTAAGACTTCAAGTAAAGCAGTTGCATGTAAAGGAAAAGAGGAAGAACGAAGAATATACAAAAGCTTTTATAATTGTGTCTTGGATATCCAATATATGATCTGAATATAGCAAGTTAACCTATTTCTAGGCTCCTGATTGCAGGGGTTGATGATGGCTGTTGCAATGCTTAATAGGTCGATGATGCAGAGTTTAAGTGACAAAGAGGCATAAAAAATGACACAGGACATGAAATTCACTATGAGAAAAGTAAAAGATCGGGTGGCCAACCCAGCCATGGTTCCTCCTAACTCTAAGCCCAATAGTTAATAGATGACCTGACATATAGCTTAACCCAAATATAGACTATATAAACCGCTCTTAATTCTCTACAAAAATTTATATGAAACTTGACAATTACTCACACCGGGACTAAGATTGTATCAAGATCAAAGGCATTGCTTACATAATTCAATGTAATACATGAAATGTGCATGCTTCAGTTACTCCCCCAGTCGTCCGCCCAACTGATGGCAAATAGAGTCAGGAGTGTGATTTATTATACTAAGCTCATCTTTGATTATGCATATTCTTTTATGAGTTGGATAAAACCTGAACTAAAATAGTACTGAACTAAACCTGAACCTGAAACATAGACTTCCATGTTGATTTTCTTTTAAACTGAAGGGGAATCCAAAGATGCAGCATGTAGAAAATTCTCAGCCACGAGAGTAATAGATTACAGAGAGTAGAATTGCTGTGAAACATAGACTTTCATGTTCCATCTTTTCTCTTTTTAAATATGTATATGGTGGATTACCGATCCATTTAATGATGATAAGGCCGATTTTATAAATTTGATCCTATGATATACGAAAGAGTTATGGAGTATGTACAGGAGATACAATAGCACGAGCTACTTTTGCTCTGTGCTGTGCATGATATGTTGTCAGATTTTGAGTCCCACAACACTTACCAGCCCAAGGAAACTGCTCTAGCTGCTATAAAAAAGCTGGCTCTCTGCTCAGTTCAAACCACGCAGCCACGCGATGTGCACAGAGCGAACTATTCTTTCGCCTTTTACTAAAGAATACCGTGTGCACGTCGCATGGAGTGGCATACGCCAATTTTTGGAGGCGCCCTTACCTTAGGTTGGGGCCCTACAATCAAGTACAAATTTTTCAGTTTTATATCATTGTTATGGATAAAGGCCCTACAATCGAGTACAAATTATCAAGTGTTACATGTTTGTGATGTGTCCTATAGGCTGTTTCTGTTGCTTTCCAGGGGACTGGGTTTTCTACAAATCAAACTAAATTTCGATGTCTACTTTTGTTGTGAATCTGTCCTTAGGTGGTGGTGTTGTCCGTTGGCTCCTTTGAGCACCAGATTTGTTACTTGTTCTTCTATCTCTTGTTGCATTTTCCAAATATTTGTCTTCTAAGATCATCCTGACATCTCTTTTTCCTAAACATCTGTTTAAATCATATCACCAGATTATCCCTTCTTGCAATTTAATCTTTTTCTTTTTCGTTTTCTGAAACCCTATCCACATTGCTCAGCTGATTCTTATCTCCTTCTTTGAATTGTTTTCTTTTATCATTTACAGTTGAAGCCTGGAGGGGCACTGTTTTACATTCTTTTTTCAATATGTTGCAACAAATGATTGGCAAAGACATGGATGGGAATACATAGCATTTGGGGAAAGGGAGATTTCATCTCCTACAAACCCTAATTAATGACCTGAAGTTTCATGGACTAGTCGTTATGATATGTAAAATTACAAGATGAAAATTTGCCACGAGAAAACCAAACGCATTCAAGTAACTAGTATCACTTTCATTGTTCCATTATTTTTCTTGCTGAGTTCTATAATCTTTTTAAGTGTGTCACTACAAGCTCTATCTACTTTTCCAAAAGCTTAAGATCAATAGTAGCATCATGCATTTTCCAGAAACAAGAGATCTAAAATCTCATAGAAATTTCACACTTTCCTATATCCTAATGGATTTCAATCTCTTGGAAAAGGAAAATATAATTCAAGGCAGTTAGTACAATGCACATCTTTAGCTTTCCTTATAATGTTCATATCACCTTTTAACAATTACAAATTAGTTATCCTATGCATAATCCTATTGTATTAACACCATCACCTCATGGATTCAAATAATTTATCTCAGAGTGAGGATAACACCTTTTAATGAGACATTGAACAGGCTTAAATCATGCAGCTTCCAAACTGAAGCCATATGAGAAAAATGGATGAAACAAATCTAAAACAAAACTAGAATAAATTTACCCATATATTTTTGTGGAATACTTGGAATTATTTTCAATGACTAAATTGACAAATCCTCAACCTCATCCAAGTTTCTGACAATTCATGTCATCTTAGAGTCAAGGTATGCCCAAAATACACCCCCCCCCCGAGAATCGATATTTGCAACATTACCTCCCATGAATTCCTAAGTTCCAATCTGCATAAGCCCATTACTAAATCAACCTTACTTATTGTTGTAAGAGTCATTGTAAGAAGTATGCCACACTGTAAGATAATGGAATGATTCGATGAATACAATAGATTTTTTCCTCTTTTGAGTTCCTAATTTAATATAGACCTTACTCCACACCAATCCAAATGTACCAACATGCCCTATTTAATTAATCATGGAAATTTGATTTTCGATACTCGTAATCACAAACTTTATGGAAAGACTGCAAGATAAATTTAAATGACAGATGCATATATTTATTTTAAGTTCTACCAATTACATACTAAAAAAAAAGAAATTTTCTATTGACATACAAAAGAATTATAATCGGGAGAAAAAAAGTTGCAACCTAGTCAGTGCAAACAATAATAGTCCCGACGAGAGTTATTATGTTATTTTAGCAAATATTCTATCCCTATGCTTTTAAGCATTTATCAATAAGCCTCCACCATTGTAAACGCAAAAAGTGAAACCCTACAACCAAATATGTAAAATATAGTCACTCACGTGTTGAGTTGTAAGTTGCATCAGCACCACATCTAAAAGAAAGATATCTAAACCCTACTTTATATAACAGCAAAAACATGTACATATGCATGATCTTGCTTCCACAGGATCTGTTCTATAGGATGTATTTGTCTGAATAGGATGTCTTGGCTGTAGAGGAACGCTATGGTCTCATGGTCTTCTGACAAAACAACCTATCTTTTTTCCACAGGTTGGCTTTTTCCCTTTCAATGAAAGAAAAGAAACGATTCAGAAACTATATAAGGAGGACGTTAATGTGACTCTTTGTAGGAAATTAATGAATCCTGTTTCCATTTCGTGTCCCATTATATATAGACTCGTGTTAAGAACCTTTTAACTCATAATTTGTTTATCTATCATATCTCTAAAATCCTAATTGAATTGATTTATCTAATAAAAAAAATTCTGAAACAATTCTACATTATAGCTATAAAACATGAGTCGATTCGTTAATTTGAAGCATGTATTTTGTCCGGTTGATGCATAGAGGCCAAACTAAATAAAGATTGGTCGAGAAGCCCAATACCCTCATTATCAATAAGGAAAATGCTTTACAGGCTGACAATATACTGCAAATACTAGTCCGAATAACTAGAAATCTGCAAAAGATTGCCTTGAGTTTTATTTACTATATATCCACGTGTACCATACTATTAGTTCATTTTCTTTTTTCAAATCAAGCCCTTGGCTTATGCATCATTACCCTTATCAATAATACTACATAGTTTCCAAGATCGTCGTCTGAACAGGATATGTTAAAATGACTTTGTATATAAAAGTGGAATTTGTTTTACAGTAAATTAAAAGTTAAGAATTGTTTTCTTACCAAAATCAATGTCAAACTGGATGGGAACAGAGAGAGGGACTGAGCTAGAAACTCTAATTTCAATTGGATTCGCAGCACAAAGCTAACAATCCCTTACAAAGTGAAATCTCATGATCTTGCATGACTCATCTCGTACTTTATATGAACTGCCATATAAAAATTCACTATGGTTTTGATCTTTTATAGTATGATTATTGAAGCAGGATTCATGTGGTCAATCCGATGAGATAAGAATTCACAAAATCTTCATAATAAAAGAACAAGACGAAATAACATTGCATGTTTTAGTTTCCCAAGTATGAAAATGTGCATAGACAGACCATTCCTTCATAAAATAATATTTGATCTCTTCAATTATTTGGATTTAATCCTTTTCACATATAGCTTTGTTGTATTAATATTTCACACCTCAACGCCATTATTTTATTTTATATTTTTTTTCGTCTCTAATGAATTATTTAAATAACGTAATGTAATATAATAGAGACAGAGACAAGTTCAAGTTCTTCACTGAAAGTAATGAATCAAGACTATAAAACTTGATCATTTTGATGATACAAAGTTTTCAAGATTTTTGTCTCTAATGAATTGCTTAAACAATTTAATGTAATATTATGGAGTCAGAAAAGGATTTGCGTTCTTCTTTAAAACTAATGAATTAAGACTTTATCAAACTTGATCATTTTGGCGACACAAAGTTTTCAAGATGGAGGGCCAAAATAGAATTTCTTCTGTCTGTAATCAATGTTTTCCATTTCGTTGATCCAGAATTGCAGCCTCTGCCTACCTTAAAAGCCAAATGAATCGAGAGTTTCTCAAACTTAATCGTTTTGATGGCACAAAGTTTTCAATATGGAATTTCTTCTAACTATGATCGATATCTTCTACATAGTTATCCAAATCTGCTGCCTTTCCCTTCCATCCTGCAAGAAAAGTTCCCTGAAAGCACAGAGAAAGCCACAAGGGTAAGGGATCAACAAAAGAGAGAAGCTTGTTGCAAAGATGAGCAAATCTTGATAGAGATGAGCTAGGAAAGTCTTGCCCAAGAGCTACTTTTCTCCCTCCTGCAAGAAGTTTGTACTACATTGGTCAGTTTGACTTACTGTTAGGGCAAGAAGGAATTACAAATAGAATGAGAGCATCTCAATCTTACTCTCACGAGGACAAAAGCAAGCTAACAACCTAATAGTTACGATCGAGGTTTTTCGATTGACAAGATCTTGAAAATGACAATTTTTCCACACCTGCTTGCTGAGCAGTTATGAAGTTTTATTCATGTAAAATTAGCATAAGGAATTGCTATAAGTCCCGCATTGACACCTCAAGCAGAGGCTAGGACTCGGATGTGGAGCAAGGCAAATTTAAGGGTGCAAACATGGAATATAGTCCTGCGATACCCTCGAATTGATTAGGCATATCCAATGAAAGCCATTCTTGAGCGGGGTTAACTAAGTCCTTGTCCTATAGCATGTGTCATACAACCTAACGTGTGACCAAGTGCTTTCTGGACCTGTCATCATACTATGAAAAATCAAATTGTTGTTGAAGAAGCAACACCCTCAAGTTTGGGGTTCCATTTGGTCAATGATGATCAATTTAACTTCACAACAAGCATTAAATTGATGTGAAATTTATCAAACATAGCCATGTAAAAGAAAAAAAAGAAAGGAAATTTAATTATAGTAGCAATAGCTTTACCTATGTTGGTAAAGCAAATATGAGTATTAACAGAGGAATACGTACATCCACTAGAGTCTAAAGCTGACATGTTAGGATTTGATTTGATTCTAGTCATTTATTTGTGTGGAATTGGCATCATAGAAAGACAAAATAGCATAATTGCTTTTATCTAGACTTGTAACTAATTAGACAAATTACATTTCATAAATTACAATATCAGTTTTACTATCATGTGTACCACATTATAACATGTTTGCCTTTATAGCCATGGAATTGCCACCACAGTCCAACTCCAACCAAAGAGATGCTTTTATATTTGCTTCTTTACCCTTCAGTGTATAATCTCAAAATGACAAGTTACACCTTCTTGGCACTTATCACTTCTAAACTCTTGAAAGCAATTCTGTTTTGATTAGTTCATCAAAACTTTATGCTAAAGGGGTTGACCGTGGCTACTGCAGTGCTTAAAAGGTTGATTAGGTAGGATTTTTTCTTTCTTTCCTTATCCTGGTGAGTAGGCAGAGTTTAGGCAGGGCAATACACACAAAAATGGCATAAATGTTAGCTGGTATAGAAGAACTACTTAAAGATAGATGGCTCTCTATCACTTTTAACTTCTACTGATGTATTTTGAGACAGGAGATACACTCACAACGAGGACGGTATAGCCAAATAAAGCAAGACACTTACTTTAATTGCAGCCGACCCTTCATTGTGAAATTGACTGGTTTTAAGCATCTAACATTACATGCCAGAATTAGCACATAAGGATTATACCAGAAATGAATGGAGACTGTTTAATGCATAATTCAGACAGATAATGCTGGCATCCAATGATGTGATCCTAAACAGAATGAATTTACAGTTACTTAGAAAAGGAAACCATATATTCATGCATATCTAGAAATATGTCCAGCATCGACTATAGGATGGACAGCATCAGATGGAATAGTAAATAATCCAATAGATGAATTAAAAGTTAAGCCTTATAAGCATCCATCACTTCTTTTTGATGATCTACGAACGACTTTAAAGCGCTTGCAAGTCAAAATTATCTACTTTCTCTATCACCTAGAGTTTTATAAAGCTAGTGAAGATGATTCACTAGATTGTACCAAGATCTTGACAACTCCAAACCGTGTTGTCAAGTCCATTATGCAGGAATTCAATGATGTCCTTTTGATTTTCTACTAAAGAGAATTGATGTTATCACAACTAAAAGCTTATTGTATGAAAACACAAAGTTCCTTAGAATCCTAACGTTAAGAGATATCATCCATTGACTATTCAACATGATTGCATGGCTAATATAAAAAGGAAGCCAATAAAGGAATGTATAGGCAACCAATTTAGCGAAGAAGAGGCAACCTTCCGTACCTTGAGGAACCCAATAGCTTTCTCACTTTCCTCAGAATGGGAACTCAACATTGGTTCCTTTACATCTTCTCCATTTTTCTTAGGAGATTCCAAATCACTGATATCCTATTCAGCTCCAATCGGTTCAGGGCTAACAGGCAAAAACAAAAAAACTACTAAACTGACGAAGGGCATGATAAGACTAGGCACGACATAGGACCAATCCTATCCGTAGCTCAACAAAGCTGAGGCTATCAAAGAACCTGAAGTGTTCCCAAATCAAGTATGAGCATTCCATATACCCACAATAAGCCCTCTATTACTCTCTCCAAACCAATTACCTATCATTGAGACAACCAAAGGCCACCCAGTTGATTGGAACAAACCATTAAGCATTTGAATCACCAAAAAATAATAAAAGTTATCTACATTTCCCCAGCATCCAACTCCTAACAGCAAAGTGAACAATCCTGTGCCAATCATTCCCATTGTCAAAAACACTCTCAAATTCATTCTATCACCTAAATGTGCAGACAAAAACATTACTAGAGCATATACTGCTAGGAAAGCTACATCAAGTTTGCTGCGCAATGCAGTTCCATCGGATCCATTAAAAGGTGCCCATCCACTTCCTAATATCCAAGAGAACGGTTGACTTTCAAATGTATTAGGGAAGTACATTGCTGTCCAGGGGGCAGATTTCAAGCTTACATCCGTCTGGGGATGAAGCGCACTCTTAACTATGCTTGCAATTTTCCGAGTTGCATGATAACATGTGTAGGCTAAGAATGTGACAATCAAGACAATGGCTTGGTGAGTTCTGAATGAAAAAGCTCTTTTCCTCATATGCTCAACGAAACGAATCCCAAGTGGGTTGTCACGACCATTTTCCAATACCAGTTCGGAGGATGAACCCATGTATGAAAGATTTTACAATGATAAGTAGAGGAAGAAGATAACACAGAAGGATCTGGAAAGGTAAACATGATTGAAATCATCAGTTTAACGAACAACACTACGTTAACTGAATACAAATACAACAAAGTAGAACTACTAAAAAATTGTATTTGATACAATTCGAAAAATTCATTAACAAATCCGACCATTGTATTACGTACACAATTGCAGAGCATTTATCATAACAAACAGCAAAAACATTTTCTGCAAATCAAACACGATTGCTAATTGCACATGACTTACACCCCTAGATGGACAGAAACGAGTGAAAATTTCAGCTTAGAGCACGCATGAAGGATGAAAACAGAAAATAGTAACAACCCTTCTGTTGAAAATTAAAACAAGCTAATGACAACAACCGGTTATATTCAGGAAGTATATGAGCGATATACTAACAAAACCCGTGTTTCTGCATTTGCTTTAGACAAAAAATCCAATAGTATTTCGACAATAGAGGTTGACAAGACCGTAAAATAAATCCGTACATTTAGAACGTACCTCTGTATGATGTTTTCAGCTTGACTTTGTCCATGTCGTGCTTTCTTGCTACCATGGACCATATTGTTAGCGATCGATGCTTCTAACTGTTAATGGGCTACATTAACCGTTGAAATGCACTAATTTACCATTGGCTAATAATTATTGGAGCGGATATTTTTATTATAAGTTGGTAGATTTTACTCTAATGGGGATTATTTCATGGGGAAAAAAGTAGGAGAATGATGACAGTTTTCATGAGGCTTTTGATAGCTTCCATGAGACCGTTGATTGTTCCTATGAGATTACTGTTTGTTTCCATTGAACTTTTAGTTAATTGACTAATAATAATCAATTGTTACGCTTGGTTTTAGAAGAATTATTTAATTTAGCGGCTTAAAAGGACTTGCATGGTATGAAGCTTATTAATTCAAAACTTTTTTTTTTAAATCCTTTTGTTAGTTTATTATTTAGTATTTTAGTTATTAGGTTACTTGGTTTCATGGGCTTACAACTTTGTCCTTTATTTTCTTTCGGTATTTTTGAAGGGTCATAGGGTCTTTCTAAGATTTCGTTTAGATCACCTTATTATAGACTTTGTTATTCGCCTTACCGATTTACTAAAAACCCCCGATGAGAGTTTCTCTTCAATTCCTTTACCTTATCAATTTATATTAGACTATGATCTATTGTTAAGCTTCATTTTAGTTATTAGATTACTCCGTTTAAATTAAAAACCTTGTTTAATTTTAACTATACGTCATATTAATTGAAATTAAATAGGAACCGAGTTTGAATTAATTTATTAGTGTAGAGCATCATATTCTCTATATTAATCTGTACATATTTTATTTTTATTTTCGTTTTTTTTCTTTATCACAAACCTTGAAAATCAAATACAAAAAAAAAAAAAGAAGAAAATCACAAATTTTATTGAATTTCTTAGCTTATATGCATTTACTCAAATATGGATTTTATTTGTATTATATTAGTATCAAAGCGGAAGTTGCAGCACAAGAAGAATTTATAGCCTATTTGCAATTAACTTCCTTGACAAGATAAGACTTTAGAGTTGTTATTTGTGAAACTCAAGAATTCTGCAATCGGAGAGATGAAACTAGTTTCATCAAGAAGGTTTTTGAAAGAAAGTGCACGAGTCAAGATCCTTTTACTAATAGTTCCCCTTCATCATGGCAATGAACGACTTCTTAGTTGCATATTTGTAAAGCATCTTTAGGATCGTTTTCATATCATATCATCTTTATAATTCTTTAATTATACCTATTTTTTACACCTTAATATCCAAAACCATGCGTGTGGAGGTTTAGAATGAATACACAGCGCTCAAAAGAAGCTAAGGGTGGAAGGTAGAAGAAATTTGCCACCCACCATGCCAAAATTTGCAGTGCTGGCATCCGAATAATATCAGCAGAAATCATGCCTTTGCTATTGATGTTTGAAAGGCCAAGTCGAATCATTATAGCCTCTTTCTAGTTTGTAACTTAGAACAATACTGTAGATGTATAGATATCGTGCATGCTAGAAACGTTTGAGATTTATAGGACACAAAACTGAATTTAGATATAAAATGGAAAATTTTTATGACCATAGATTTCCTCCAAAGGTTTATGAGTGGTATTTGCATACTACTTATGTATACACGTGACATGTGCTACCCATTAAAACTTTTTTCTTAAAAGGAGATCTATAAGTTTAGTTTCAATGAAATATGAGAAGACAAATATCTTCATCTACAAGGTTTTCTTAAAGAAGAAAGATCAGTGACAATGGACCTTTATGAGTTCGGATTGCTTACAAAACCAAGTATAATTGTTTCAAGATAAACCAACATAATCAAGTATCACCACAGTCTGAAGTTGAGCTCAAAGAATAGGCCTTGCGATCAAGCTAGAGTGAAGTTTTGTAGTGAGTTCATGCTCACAGCCAACTCAAACTGTCTGCAGGTCAGACATGATCCAAAGACGTCCTTAAAGATATTTGTTTTGCCAATAGCCCAACATTATTTACAGTGCAGGTTTCTCCTTTTATACTTCCTGATTTCGGTTGAATTATGATACCATCGAACCTGCTGGCAGCCATGTTAACCTTTTAGTTTCAAACTTAAAAAGGAAGGTGTGAATTTGCTCTGTTTGCTTTGGACATGGAATATACCAGGGCTTCTAAATTCCAAGATTGTCCTGTTCGTGCCACAGATCATCAAGACGAGACCACTGTTGGGAAATGGACTCTTTTGATATGGACAAAGCAAATTACAGAAACCACCATCAAAAATTCCATTTTGGTCTAACTTCCCCTTCTTCCTCAGTCAATCTGGATATTGATACCACTTGGCTCCCCATGTTCCCACCGGCAATGGGGGCCTGACTAAAGTGTCCACGGGCTTATGGACATGGACAGATAAATGGGGTTCTTCCGCTGTTAGTTCATCTGCTGAAATCCGAGTGAATTTCCTGCTGGTACTACTGAAATCCATCCAAGACCAGACATTGCAATGTCACAAGCAGGTCTGGTAAAACAGCTAAAGAAAAAACATAACCCCGGCTTACTTGTACAAATGCCGTTCAACTACCACAGGCAATGACTTGTTTTTCCCTTGATGCATTACTTGGAAAAAAGTAGACTCGAGCTTAGTATAGATGCCTAAAACATTGTCAGTATAGGCAAGACATTAAAATTTTCACTTTATGCATAAAAGGGAAAAAAAAAGAAATTCTACCTTTCCAAATCTTCAAATTTAACATGAAGATGGCACTCTGTCTCAAGGCCCTTCCATTCTCCTACCTTTTCCTTACCAGTTGGAGGAGTTAGCAGAACACCTACGCTTGTCTGCAGTTTACAATCACAAGTTCTTTTCTTCAATTGCAAAATATCCAATACTTCATAGTTATCGATATTTAAGGAATCACTTCAAGCCTTGAGGGGTAAAAGAAAATACTGTCTAGACCCCATAGAGAGGAAAAAAGCTTGGAGGGAATAAACCAGTGTGCACCCTGATCTGATTCTATATGATAAAAAAATTGTATAACCTGAAGCTGCATTGACCTGATTTTGACAAAACTGGTAAACGATGGTTCTGCTGCAGCAGTTTTGTCAAGTATTCAAGTCTTCTAGCAAAGCAGTTGCGCGTAAAGGAAAAGAAGAAGAACTAAGAATATACAAAAGATTTTATAATTGTGTCTTGGATATCCAATATATAATCTGAATATAGTAACTTAACCCATTTCTAGGCTCTGGATTGCAGGGGTTGATGATGGCTGTTGCAATGCTTAATAGGTCGATGATGCAGAGTTTAAGTGATAAAGAGGCATAAAAAATGACACAGGACATGAAATTCACTATGAGAAAAGTAAAAGATCGGGTGGCCAACCCAGCCATGGCTCCTCCTAACTCTAAGCCCAGTTGTTAATAGACGAGCTAACATATAGTTTTAACATAAGTCCATCTCCTTTAACATATGTTACATGCCTAGAGAAATTTCTTGTCCCCAAACTCTATCAATAGCTGTCTTATCAGTCGTATACTGTCGCATACTACGAACAATCGCAGTAACCACTCAGTACAGTTGGGTTAGGTATCAAAATTGATAGTGTTTCCGACTTTGTCGGTCGTAGTGCTCTTATTTTGTGTTTTCTTCCCTACTTTGAAAGGCAGCGTTGAGAATGCAAGTGGGCAATGGACATTGCAACGTCTGTTGATCATTTCTTTATTTCTTTCTTTTTCTTTTCTTAAATATATATATATGGTGGATTATTGATCCATTTAATGATGATAAGGCCAATTTTATAAATTTGATCCTAAGATATAGGAAGGAGTTATGGAATATGTACAGGAGATACAACAGCATGAACTACTTTTGCTCTGTGCGGTGTACGATGTGTTGTCGGCTTTTGAGTCCCACAACACTTAGCAGCACGAAGCAAACTGCTCTACCTGGTATAAAACAACTGGCTTTGAACAGGGTATAAGTCACGCAGCCACGCGATGTGCACAAAGCGAACTATTCTTTCGCCTTTTACTAAAGAATACCGTGTGCACGTCGCATTGAGTGGCATACGCCAATTTTTGAAGGTACCTCTGCCTTTGGGTCGAGGTCCTGCAATTTATTGTAAATTTGTTGTTGTTTTGCTTTTGGGTCGTGGTGTCTTTGCTGAGGATCTGGGGTTGGAGGATAAATTGTTGCCCCGAGGTTCGAGTGTTGCCCGGCTCGTTTTGGGTACCAGATTTGTCAGTCTCTAGTATTTCTTGCTGCCTTTTCTAAATACTCGGCCTTCTATAACTCTCTCCCCATACATAAATCGATACACAAGATTATCCCTCCCTTGCAATTTAATCCGTTTCTTTTCCGTTTTCCGAAACCCTGTCCACATTGCTCAGCTGATTCTTTTTTTCCTTATTTCCTTCTTTTTTTAATTGTTTTCTTTTTTCCATTTGAGGAAAGGGAGAATTCATCTCCTACATACCCTAACTAATGACCTGAAGAATCATCGACTCGTCATTATAATATGAAAAATTACTAAGATGAAAATTTGCCATGAGAAAAGCAAACACATCTAGATAACTAGTATCACTTCATTGTTCCATTACTTTTCGTTCTGAGTTCTTTGATCTTGTTAAGGTAGTCACTACGAGCACCATCTACTTTTCCAAAAGCTTAAGATCAATGATAGCATCATGCATTTTCCGGAAAAAAAAAAAAAAAGAGACAAAATCTCATAGAAATTTCACAATTTCCTATATCCTAATGGATTTCAATCTCTTGGAAAAGGAAAATATAATTCTGAGGCAATTAGTACAAGGCACATCTTCAGCTTTCGTTATAATGTTTACATCACCTTTTAACAATTACAAATTAGTTATCCAATGCATAGCCCTATTGTATCGACACCATCACCTAATGGATTCAAATAATTTAATTCAGAGTGAATTTACCTGTACATTTTTGTGGAATACTTGGATTCTGACAATTCATATATGTCATCTTAGGATATAGGTTTGCCCAAAAAATTGTAAATTGTTCTAGAAATTCTTTTTCCCCAAAAATCGATATTTGCAACATTATCTCCCATAAATTCCTAAGTACCCATCTATTTAAGCCCATGCCTAAGTCAACCTTACTTATTGTCGTAAGAGTCATTGTAAGGAGTATGCCACGTTGTAAGATAAAGGAATGATTTGATAAACCAAAACAGATATGTTTTTGAGTTCTTAATTTAATATCGACCTTACTCTAAGCAATCCAAATATACCAATTTGCCCTGCTTAATAAATCATGGAAATTTGATTTCCGAAACTCTTGATCGCAATCTTTACGAAAAGACTGCAAGATAAATTTAATAACAGGTGTATATATTTTATTTTAATTTCTACCAGTTACATACTAAAAAAAGTATGTTTTGAAAAAAAAAAAAAGTTGCAACCTTGTAATAATAGTACTATTTTAACAAATATTCTATTCCTATGCATTTAAATACCTATCAAACCATTGTCAACGTGAAAAGGTTAAACCCTACAACTATATAAATAAGGGTTAATATCGTATTTAATACTTGAACTTTACCAAATTTTTGTTTACTAACATAGATGTAATAGATATATGGTATCGCTAGGAATTGACACATAGCATAATTACACGTGGCACCTGTTGATGTGGACATGAAATACCACATGCAACTATGAATTAACACGTATCTTAACATGAGACTTTGAAATGGCGAGAATGTACACATGGCAACAACTCTAATCGCCATGTGGCATAATATGTTAATTAACACCACATAGGTACAATATTTTATATTTTTTTAAAGTGAAAATATTTTTTATTGTAACCAAAGCAAAAAATCAAACAAAGTACATATATATGCCCATAAGCACATCTTTTCAAACATCACTTAAAATAACCAATATATATACAAAGACTCTTTTTATTTAAATATTTCATATGGGAGGATATAGGAGTGTTGAAGTGTAACGTGCAATTTTTTGAAAGCGAAAGTGTCGACTTTGACTCAATTTTTCTCATTTAATTTAACTTATAATTTAAAAAAAAAAAATTATTCAGTCTTAATCTACTCTGATTTTTTTTAAATCATACAAAAATTTTCACAAAAAACCTTCTAAAATATAATTTAAATCCATATCAAATTGAGCTCTTCGATTATAACACGTGCTTGAACCACTAACTTTAAGATAGATTTAAATTATGTTTTGAAAAGTTTTGTTAAAATTTTTGTGTGATTTAAAGAAAATTACAAAATAGATTAAGATTAAGAAATTTTTTTTTTTAAATTGAAAGTTCGATCGAGCAAGAAAAATCAAGGCAAAGTTAATACTTTCTTTCATAAAATATTACAAGTTGTACTTCAAGAGCCTTAACATTTTTTCATAAGTCCTACATAGAATATTTACTGAAAAGAGTATTCTATATATATAAGTTAACTGAAATAATGTTAGTCGATTGGTGTTCATGAGTATATTTGTACTTTATCAGATGGTGTGACTAAACGTCATTTTTTGTTTAAAAAAAAGGTTTTATACACATGACATTAGTTATATTTTTCACTTAAAAAGATATAAATCATGCACACGTGGCAATAGTTATATTTTTCACTTGAAAAAAAGAAGTTGTACACATGCGACATTAAATGATATGTGACGCCATCCTGCATGAATGACCCAATATGACATTAACTCTATTAGTTGTAAGTTATATTGGTACCACCTCCAGAAGAAAACTGTATGAGTCCTCGTATATATAACAGCGAAAATATCTTCAAGGTCTGCGACCTCGCTTGAGCAGATCTGCTTTATAGGTTGTGTTTCTGTATCTTGAGTTCCACGATGCAGGAATTGAAGTCTGGTAGATGCTTTTGTAATGATCGCATGGCCCTCATACAGACGTTTCTTTCTTTTACCTCGGCCACCCAACAGACCCGAGCTCCTGTTTCTCGGTATTTCTCCAGAAGAAGATGCATTTATTAATTACGTTTTGCAAAGTGGTTCAGGTGGTCTGATTTTGTTTACCTTCTCGTATCAAATTGACGACCCCCTTAGTAAATATGCTACTCGTCCTAAATTCATCCAGGTTTTTTTTTTTTTCTTCTTCTTTTAATGTAAGAAAAGAAACAATTCAAAAACTATACAAAGAGGAAATTAGTGAATTATTTTTCTATTTCGTGTCCCAATTTAAATAGACTCGTGTTAAGAGCCTTTTAACTCATAAATTATTTAATAATCGTATCTAAAATCCTAAATGAATTGATTTATCAATTAAAAAAGTTCTGAAACAATTCTACATAATAGCTATATAAACATGAGTCAATTTGTCAATTTAAAGCTCACGTTCTGTGTGGTCGATGGAGGCCAAACTAAATAAAGATCCATCTAAAAGCCCAAGGAAAATGCTCTATAGACTGACGATATACTACGAATGCTAGTCGAAAACAACTAGAAATCTGCAACAGGAAAAATGTTATTGCGTTGAACATATTGATCCATGTGTACGAAACTATTAGTTCATTCTCTTTTTCTTTAAATCAAGCCTTTGGCTTATGCATCATCACACCTTATCGATAATACTATGCGGTTTACAAGATTGTGCTCTAAACAGAACATGTTAAAAATGTCTTTTTATGTAAAAAAAAATTGGAGCTTATTTTCAAGTATATTATTAACAGTTAAGAATTGTTTTCTTATCAAAATCAATGTCAAAGTGGATGGGAATAGAGAGAGGGATTGAGTTAGAAACTCTAATTTCAAATGGATTTGCAACAAACTAGCAGCCCCTTACACAGTGAAATTGCATGAATGATCTCATACTGTATATGAACTGCCTTTCCCTATCTAAAACCCTAATGATGATGCTGCCATGAAGGGGGCATGGAAGAAAATTCAGAATGATGAAAATGTTTGTTGTGGTCATATTTTAAATTCTCTAACATATTGTATGTATGATCTGTATTCAAGTTTGAAGTCTCCTGGAGAAATTTCGATAGCGCTTTAGATAAAGTATTCATCAAAATTTGTATTGATCAGTCCTTGGCAAGTCCACAATGAAAAAACTTTTCCTTTCAAGATACAATCAAGCAAACCTAAAGTCCTCATTTACAAGCTGCCTTCAGCATGATGTCAAAGTCCAAAAGCTTCTCGTTGACATGGAGAATATTTAGCCATTCTATAGTTCTCACCTGGGAATACCTAAGTTGACATGAACTTTCATCCTGCAATAAAAGTTCCCTGAAGAAGAGCGAAAGCCACCAGGGTAAGGGAACAACAAAAGAGATAAGCTTGTTGCAAAGACGAGCAAATCTCAACAGAGATGAGCTTGGAAAGTCTTGCCTAAAAGCTACTTTCCTCCCTCATGCAAGAAGTTTGGACTACATTGGCCAGTTTGACATACTGTTACGTGCGAAGGAATTACAGATAGAATCAGGGTGCTCAATCTACTCTAAGAGGGACATAAGCAAGTTAACAACCTAATACTCACTACTGAGGTTTTTCTATGGACAAGATCTTCTAAATAATAATTCTTCCTCACCTGTTTGCTAAGCAGTTATGAAGTTTCATTCATGTAAAATTAGCATAAGGTACTGATCTAAGTCCTATATTGATACTCCAAACAAGGGCTAGGACTCAGACATGAAGTAAGGGAGATTTAAGGGTGCAAACATGGAAAATTGTCCTGCCATACTCTCAAATTGATTAAACATATCCAATGAAAGCCATCCTTGATTGGGGTTAACTAGGTCCTTGTCCTAAGGCATGTGTCATACAACCTGACGTATGGCTAGGTGCTTTCTGGACCTGTTATCATTCTATGAAAAATCAAATTGTTGTTGAAGAAGTAACACCCTCAAATTTGGCATTCTGTCTAGTCAATGATGATGAAATTTAACTTTACAATAAGCATTAAATTGATGTGAAATTTATCAAATATAGCCATGTAAAACCAAAAGAAAGGAAGGAAATTTACTCATAGTAGAAACAACTTTACCTATGTTGGCAAAGCAACTATGAATATTAATGGAGGAATACATTTTCCCACTAGAGTCTAGGGCTAAAATGTTAGGATTCGATTTGATTATAGTCATTTATTTGTGCGAGATTTGCATCACAGAGATAAATTAGCATAACTGCTTTTATGTAGACTCGTAACTAATTAGACAAATTACATTTCACAAATTACTCTATTGGCTTTACTATCAAGTGTGCCACATTATAACATGTTTGCCTTTATAGCCATAGAAGTGCCAACACAGTCCAACTCCAACCAAAGAGAAGCTTTTATCTTCACCATGCAGTATATAATCTGAAAATGACAAGTTGTACCTTCATGGCATTTATCGTTTCTAAACTCTTGAATTCAATTCCTTTTTTATTAGTGTATCAAGATTTTATGCTAAAGGGGTTGATTGTGAGTAGAGTTTTTTTCTCTTTTTTCCCTTAGGCTGGTGGGTAGGTAGAGTTTAGGGAGGGCGATACGCACAAAAACGGCCTAAGTGTTAGCTGCTATAGAAGAAATACTTAAAGACAGATGGCTCTATATCATTTTTAACTTCTACTGATGTATTGAGACAGGACGTACATTCACAACGAGGACAATATTAGCCAAATAAAGTAAAACATTTACCGTAATTGCAGCTGACCCTTCATTGGGAATTACACGCCAGAATTAGTACATAAGAATTATACCAGAAATGAATGGAGACCGTTTATAGCATAATTCAGACAGATAATGCTGGCATCCAATGATGTGATCCTAAACAGAATGAATTTACAGTTACATATGTAGAAATATGTCCAGCAGCGACTATAGGATAGATAGCATCGGATGGAATAGTAAGTAATCCAATAGATGACTTAAAAGTTAAGCCTTATAAGCATCCATCACTTCTTTTTGATGATCTATGAAAGAATTTAAAGCGCTTGCAAGTCTAAATTATCTACTTTCACTATCACCTAGAGTTTTATAAACCTAGTGAAGATGATTCACTAGATTGTACCAGGATCTTGACAACTCCAAACTATGTTCCTTGTCAAGTCCATTAAGCAGGAATTCAATGATGTCCTTTTGATTTTCTACTAAAGAGAATTGATGTTATCACAACTAAGAGCTTATTGTATGCATCATTCTTATTGTTATAATCATTTACTATCGGACAACATAGCCTGTAATGCATTTTGCAAAGATTAATACTACAAAACCCAATCCCAAGTTAATTAGAACATGTCACTGATGTGTGCTACACAAAATATATCTAAAAGATTACAACTGCATAGCTTAGAAATTTAGCCCTTAGGACAATGCAGGAAAGAAATAGCATCTCCACATCTTTTAGTGCCTTAGAATGAAAAGCATCTCCCCAGCAGTACTCAACTTTCAGGTTAATGTCCTTTTAGACAGAAGAGGGAAACAAAAGTCCCCAACCGCTTATTTTCTTTTTATTACCTCACTCTTATTATAGAAAGCAAATGGTTTAAGTCTAACAAATTGCCATTACCACTCATTAGTTTCTTTACCTTAACTTGAAATATATTATCACCTCTTTAATTAATTATCTTAACCCTTTTTGGATAAGGATGTAAATTTTGTGTAGGACATTATTATTCTAACCTAGTCCTAATCCCATAGAAAACTACGAAAAGACCTTCTTATTTTCATCAGCTTGAGATGCTTTTATTGGAATATTTTGATCTATACTCAGCTGAAATCGACAATCAACCAATATCTGGTTGGAGGACATGCACAGCATAGAAATATGAAAGAGATGAAGGCAGACAAGCTTATGAACACGCACATAATAAACCTAGACATACCATGACTTTGAAGATTGCGAACAAGATGTGTAGCTGACAATTTGGAGCCATGGCCTCAACATCTCAACTACCTGCAGGTTTTGGTATCAAAAAGCTGTCTCAGCAGAGCAGCAAAATAAATTACAGCATGGAAGCCACAACCAAGGATAAAGCAAAAGGAAGGCACAAGTAATCAGCTCTTTGAGAGGAGGAAAAGTTGTTAAATCTTCAGCGTCTACATATCATATTGATAATCGAGACAACCTCATTTTATGAACGAAAGCATTCCTGTATAGATTATATGTAAATTTGGGGAAATAGTTTGAACAGGCACCAGAATGGTTGGTTGGTATGAGCACAAATTGCTGTCAAAAACAACAAACTCTTGATTTTCTGCATTTTAATTTGAATTACTTCTATGATATTGCATTCTCATGAATTTTTGGCAGTTACAACACCAATCAAAAGCAAACACATGGCAAGTAATCTGCAGCAATTAACAGTAACTGATAACTTATAAACTCTGATCGTGGATTACCGATTATTTGGTTGTAGTACAATGAACATCAAAAAGAAAGATATATCCCTGGAACTTTTTCCCCGAAATGGAATCTTTGATATAGAATACATAAGATACAAAGGGTCATTGCATGCACGAGAAGTTGACCCAACAAGCAACATTGGGAGAATGACCCTTGTTTTCCCCTAACATATAATTCTTCAATCCTATAAATCAAGGATAAAGTCCAACTAAAAATAACTCTCCTCCCTTTCATCCCCTTTTGTTTTTGATGCTGATGCAAGGGGCTTTCAGCTCTTCAAAGGCTATTAACAGGAGCTGTCCTCATATTGCTTTGTTATTATCACAGTGAAAGTTCCTTGAATGAACCATGGCATCCAAGTTATCTCGTTACACTTCTAAATGACATAATCTCCTGTAGGAGATCTTTATACAGGCCCTTCTTTCATCTTTGATATCTTTATCTTGGCAGCCACTTCAGCAACCACAAGCTTAGTGAGAAGAAGCCCTGCAATTAGAGCTGCAGCCATCAACATTGTCAAAACTCCATTCCAGCTCTTTGCAGAAATATAACCAGTCAAGAGAGGTCCGATTGCAGCTCCTACTGAGCCGGTTCCATCTATGATTGCTATAACAGTAGCCAATGCTCGTGAGTTCCCTTTTAAAGAACTGTGAGTTCCCTTTTAAAGAACTGTGAGTTCCTAAATCAGCCGAGACAGCCATAGATATGAGAGCATATGGTCCGTTCACGAGCATGCCGGTGATTAACATGAGAGCAATGTTGATGGCCAAGGAGACATGCCCATAGTTCCGGTAGAAGTATAGTGCAGGTATAGAACGGTACATGAAGCTTGCTGCTGTTATGGCTCTAGCGTTAAGCCTGTCAGATAAATAGCCAGCCAAAATGCCTCCAACCACTCCTCCAATGTCGAACAATGTAGACAAATTTCCTGCCACTCCACTGGACAAATATTTACCATCTATAGCTTCAAGAATAAAAGATTCGTCAGGGGTTTAATTGATTTTTTAGCTTCTATAGTTACTCTCATTGAAACCAGACGTTCAATACTGACAAAGTCTTTTTCAAAGCATCAAAATGATGATATCACGAAACACAAATTTCCTTACAATCCCAACGTTAAAAGATATCATCCATTGACTATTGAGCATACCTGCGTGGCTAATATAGAAAGGCAGCCAATAAAGGAATGTATAGGCAACCAATTTAGCGAAGAAGAGGTAAAGAGCAAAAGGTGCAACTCCAGGAATCTTCCATGCTTCAATGAACCCGACAGCTTTCTCATTGTCCTCGAATTGAGAACTCAACAATGGTTCCTTCACATCTCCCCCATTTTTCTTAGGAGAATCCAAATCATTGATATTCTCTTCAGCTCCAACTAGTTCAGGGCTAATAGGGAAAAACAAAAAAACTACTAAACTGACAAAGGCCATGGTAAGACCGGGCACAACATAGGACCAACCCCATCCGTAGCTCAACAAACCCAAGGCTATCAAAGAACCTAAAATGTTGCCAATTGAAGTATGAGCATTCCATATGCCCATAATAGGCCCTCTTTTGCCCTCTCCAGACCAATTACCTGCCACTGAGACAACTGAAGGCCACCCAGTTGACTGGAACAAACCATTAAGCATTTGAATAGCCAGGAAATAATAAAGTTATGTACATTTCCCCAGTATCCAACTCCAAATAATAAAGTGAACAATCCAGTGCCAATCATTCCCATTGTCAAAAACACTCTCAAGTTCATTCGATCACTTAAATGTCCAGACAAAAACATTCCTAGAGCATATACTGCCAGGAAAGCTACATCAAGTTCACCTAGCAATGCAGTTCCATCAGATCCATTGAACGGTGCCCATCCACTTCCTAATATCCAAGGGAACAGTCGACTTTCAAATGCCCTAGGAAAGTACATTGCTGTCCAGGGGACAGATTTCAAGCTTACATCATTCTGGGGATGAAGAGCACTCTTAACTACTCTTGCAGTTTTCCGAGTTGCATGATAGCACGTGTAGGCTAGGAATGTAACAATCAAGACAATGGCTTGGTGGGTTCTGAATGAAAGAGCTTTTTTCTTTGCATGCTCAACAAAACGAATCCCAAGTGGCTTGTCACAGCCATTTTCCAATACCAGCTCGGAAGATGAATCCATGTATGAAGATTCTACTATGATAAGCAGAGGAAGAAGATGTTTAGCTTCCTCTTAGAGGAAACACAGAAGGATCTGGAAAGGAAAACATGATCCAAATCATCAGTTTAACGAACAACGCTACAGTAACTGAATGTAGATACGACATACGAATAACTACTAAAAATAATCTGTATTTGACAAGATTTGAAAAATTCATTAACAAATCAGACGACTGTATTGCAGAGCACTTATCATAACAAATATCAAAACATTTTCTGCAAATCAAACACTGATTGCTAATTGTGTATGATTTCACCCTCAGATGGACAGAAACTGGAAAAATTCCAGCTCGTGGCACGCACGAAGGATGAGAACACGAACTAGTAACAACCCATTTTCTGCTGAAAACTAAAACAAGCTAATGAAAGACCTCACAGCGACCAGTTATATTCAGGAAGTACGTGAGCAATTATTTCTAACAAAACCCTTTTTCTGCATTTACTTTAGACAAAAAGATTCGATAGGATTTTAACTCGGTTGGACAATAAGGTTGACAAGACCGTAAAGTACATTCCAAACGTACCTCAGTATGATGTTTTATGCTTAACTTTATTAATATCGTGCTTACTTTTGAAAAACTCTCTGCAATGGTTCTGCTGCTGCAGTGTTGTCGATTATTTATAACTTCCAGTAAAGCAGCTGCGTGTAAAGGAAGAGAAGAAGAAGAAGAATAAAGAATATACACTTCGTTAGGCTTTGAATTGAATTATGTGTTTTGTTTAGTGAAATTAAAGAGAAATAGAATAATTCTAATCTGAAAAGAGAATACCAACCCAATATACTACCTTATATACTGTAGTTGGTTGCTAGCTTGTACTTAGTATGGCGCAGAGAGGAGGCACGTGAGGATCGTACGGGTCGGTGAAGGAGAAGATACCCTAGATAAACCGATCAGAACATGGGTACCGAGAATGGCAAGACCCAAAAATCTTCTGCCTGACTGATGGCAGACGGAGTGACTAATATGATTCATATTAAGCACCATTTTTTATTACATATTCTTATATGAATATTCCTTTATATAAGGCCTGTGATGTGATATATTTAAGTTAGGTTCGAAATATGCAGTGAGTCATTGTGTAATTCTTAAACTTGGAAGAAAAAAAAATCAAATGTGTCTTACGAATCGTTAATTCAATATTATTATTATAACACATTTTAGATGATTATTTAATATAATAATAAATATATTTATAGCGTCACCGAAAGTAATATCTTAAATAACTATTTTGAAACTAAAGCGTGCTGTTATAAATAAGATTCAAGTTTGGATACAATTTAAAAAAAAAAAACATATTATAAGTACTATTCCCTTTACATGTATCAAAAGATATTTACAATATCTTATATAACTATAAAATAATAAATGTAACGTAATTAATACATATTAAGTATAAGATGATACATGAAATGGAAATATATATATATATAACTAATAGTGCATGTGAACATATACATATATACATATATATATATATTAGCGGATAATGTATCTACATTATATATACATACAATAAATAAAATTATATAATATAATTAAATATATTATAATATCAATAAAAGATAATATTAGATGAAGAAAAGAGAGAGATGAGGATCTTGGAAGAGAGTAATAAAGAGTAGTAAAAATGTTGAAGAAAAGATAAAAATAGGAGAAAGAGTTATGTTTTCTTAAAATTCTTAAATTGTCTTTTATCTATAATAAAATATATTTAAAAAATTATTTATTAATAATGAAAATTTTATTTAAAAAGTTAAATAAGTAAAAACAATTAAGTAGTTATTTCAACGATTATTTAAAATTTCAAATGCTTTTAATAATATAAATACATATAAAGTATATATATCTTCTTTGTATATACAAAAATATATGAGATTATATTTTCTAATGTTTGTGACAACAATCTATATCTTAACAGCTGAATGATTCAAGTAAACATCATATCAAGTAGTTTCATAAGTACGATGTCAAATACTTGGAGACTGAAAACACGAAGTAAAGTGCAAGAGATGGTTAAGTTCAGCCTCTTCAACTTGAGTTTGTTCAAGAAGGGCAGGCATCCTCTTCAAATTGAATTTATTCAAGGACATACCTCATGCCATGCCTAATTTGATCACGATTTTAATTTGCTATCGGTTTGAACAATATACTAAACAAGATTAAACTGTTTTTGTATTGTTCAAAAAATTTTATAAATGGTAAAGTTCAATTAATAAAAAAAGCATTGAATGTCAGACTTATTCAATTATACACTAATAGCTATTGATAGGTTATATTTAATTTTTATTACGGATTTTTCTCTGATCTTGTCTATATATTTTATGGAATTAATTTCGCTATCTATTTGACATCTAATTTTAGGTTCATTAAATCCAAACCATTGAATCGATTCCGTAAAGTAAAATAAAATATAGTATCGTAAAAATTCGCCATTGCTGATTGGGCTATATGACTAACGACGGGCTCTATTTATGGCTAATGGGCCATAAAAACAGTTGAAGAATAATCGTTGGATGTTGATTTGGGAGATACCGGGCATGTCAAATTATCTGATTAGCAACCGGCACTAACCGTTAATGGGTCACCTTAACCGTTGAAGTGCATTAACTTTACTGTTGTCCAATAATTCATTAGAGCATAGATTTATGTTGTAAGTTGGTACTCCAATAGGGGCTATCTTTTAGGGAGAAAAATTTAATCGTTAATCCTTCCATGAGGCTGTGATAATTTTTATAACATTGTTAACAGTTTGCATGAAACTTTCAATTAATTAACTAATAGTGATCGGTTCAGCTCTTAAGCTTGGTCTCAAAAGAATTATCTTAATTTTGTATTTCAAGACTAGGCATAGCGTGGAGCTTATTAATCGAAGATTTTTTTATTTCCTTTATTAGTTTAATATTTAGTATTTTAGTTTTCTGTTTTTGGGGTTTATGGGTTTACTGCTTTGTCTATTATTTTTATTAGTATTTTTACGGTTATGTCCCTAGTTTTTTCTTTCCCTTCATTTATATTTCTCTTGTTAGACTTTAATAATTTTCTTACCAGTTTAATGAAAAACCATAGGAGTGTCTCTTAAATTCTTTTATCTTATCAATTTATAATGAATTGTGGAGAAAACCTAATTATTTAATCAAATGTGCATAAATATCAATCAATTCAATTAAAGACCTTATTTAATTTTGGTTGTTCATCATGTTAATTGAAATTAAATAAAAACTCAATTGGAATAAATTTATTGGTGTACCATATCGTCAAATTAATTTGTCCCTATTTTGTTCTATGTTTATTTCATTTTTTTATCTTTATCAAAACCTTAAAAATAATAAAATAAAAATAATCCAATTGAATTTCTTCGCTTCTATTGTAGTTTTTTCATTTATATTTAGACCTATCCATTTTTTCTAACATATATAACTTCCCAAAATAGTTGGAGACTCCATAGTAATATTCTTATGGAAAAAATATAAAAATATCTATCATAATTTGAAAAAGTAGTCTTGTCGTGTAAGCTATCATAAGATAGAAATTGTTCTTATAACTGCTTTTCTAAACTTAGTTCACACCAGGCATACTCGATTCTACTCCTTTGAAACGTTCGATTCAATATTTATTTGATATAAACTTATGAAGTAATCTTTTGAAATAATTTATTAAAAATAAATTTGTAATTTGATCTTAAAAAAATAGTAGTAAATCCCATAAGTACTTGTCATTTTACATACAGATCAAAATATTAAAAACTACTAAATCCTTTGAGAAGTTCTATGCAACTTTCCTAAAAAATTAATACTAAGAGCAATAATCGACCATATCTCACTCCTTATCATTGTTTACTAGTGTTTTAGTATTAGATAGATAATTGTAATCTATTTGGAACTTATAAAACAAACTATCAGGGAATAAACGACAACTTGCTCGGTAAATAAGATGGAAACAAAAGTATACACTCAGCATATTACAATCAGGATTTTCAACTAAATTGATTAGATGCAATACATATACAAGTAAATGCTATTGCACAATGTTATCCAGTCCATCATGAAATCAGAACAATTATGTCCGCTTTAATCCAAGTTAAAGAGATTAACATCATATACTCACGAACCGAAACCAAACTAGGGCTTGTGCGATGAAGAACACTCCCCCCCTATGATTACCTTCGAACCATGGTCCCAATCTTATCGTGACCTCTTCTCTTATCATTCAGTTCATCTAAGTGTGAATAAAGGACCATTCCAACTATCCCCATCGAAAGGAATCCGTGTTTATCCCAAAAATCCTAGTCATTACCCTTAGTGGGTTACGATACATATTAAGTTAGGTATTAAGCCGAATTTGAATTAGTTCATCTTTTTAAAATGATCAACCAACCTCAAATAATTCAAGTATAATGATATTTACAAAACAACCACAACATAAAACTTAACTCTCATCACAGTAATCGAAACTCAATCATAAGTGATGCATACATACAAACAGTTAACTACAATCACAAGCAAATACATATCAAAGTTCGCAGATATTTTGAAATAATATTCCAAAATGCTGTAAAGTATTAATCCTACTTACCTATCCTGACGCTTACTTCGAAAAACTCGTATTGTCAACGATTTGATCACTGGAAGACGCTATATGTACGAAACCTATTGTCATAATAATTACGAAAACATTAAGATCTTATCTAAAGTATATTATAATATACAGTTTTATTATATAGGTCAAGTTAAGTTATTACTTATTAATAATATATGTAATTATACTATTACATATAATATATCGTTTCGATTGTATCAAAACGTACTTTTAATCGATTAAATCACATTTCAATTATAGTAGAGTTATAATAATACGTAAACTAGTAATATTGTAGAGATATAAATTATATTATCTAAGATTATCCTATTTTAGTAAAAACAGTATCATTGGGCTCGTACAAACTTAGTGACACATATTACAAGTCCTATTCCTAGAGATGACTTTTAACGGGTAATTCGAATTTCTAACATAGTTATACTTATCTAAATAAATATTGTATTATACATATTTTATATAATTAAACTATATTTTACATAATTTGTCAACATAACTTATAATATAAGTATTATTTAACCCTAATACACATATAACATATTTCGATCGTCAAAATATCATCAAATATATTAAAAATTCGTTTTTCATCACATCTAATCAATACGTATATATGTAGTTTTTATTTCAATATTTATTATAAGCCCCACAACCAGCCGTTCAGGATTCCAATTGATTGAAAAATCCAATCTAGCCTAAATTATAAGTAAAAATAATCTCGTAAGTTTGAATTTAAGAAAATAAGTAATAAAATAAAATAATATAAAAGTTTCAAATTTTAAGTATATAACTTGTTATTTATCAAAAATGCATAAAATGCATTTCGATAATTAACGAATTGCATAAATTATATGTATACTAAAAATCATAGAACGAGCTAAATAATATTTATGAATATTTATTTGTACTTTATATGAATTTACATGTAGGTAGAAATACGCGTAATTACTTAAAATACTTGAAATGTGCTAAAATAATAATAATAAATTAAAGAAATTCATAATTAATTAAGAAAAAATCAATAAAAATCAGGAAAAATGAGGAAAATTTCAGGATTGAAGCATGGCAATCTGGAATCGAAGAAACAAAATCAACCAATTAAAATACAACACATAGAAAGTAAAAATAAAAGAAACGATAAGGTAATTGTCTTTTCTCATTAATGGACAATAATTTTCCTAATACTCTATAAATAGCAAGAAAATTTCAGAAGCTCATTTAGTCAATTTGGAGAGTGAGAAAAATGGAGAGGGTCGAAATAATAAGTGTTCAAATTATACAAATAAATTACTCAAATTTGAACAATTAGAGCCTTAAAGGAAAATCCAGACTTAACAAGCAATTAAGAGTATACAGCCACCACCACCACATGGTGATAGCAGCGCCCAGGTGGGCCGACACACCCATGGCCACCAACGGTGGCCAGAGCCACACAAATCAGTGAATTCGCTTTCCAGCTCAATTTTGTATAATTTTGTAAAAATAATAAATATTCTTAGAAAATTATAAATTTTGTTATTCTAAAATATTTTTACATGTAGTTTTTAGAAAAAATATTATTTTGATGAAAATATGTCCTATCATATATGATTCTTAAGAAATTATACAAAACCAAACATGTTTTGGTTTAAAAATAAATGACCTTAGGAGTGTAATTTTGAGTTCAAAATTGTTTTATAGACTATTTAGATGATATAGAACAGTGCTATGAAGCCTGTTTTCAAAAATTAATTTTTGACATTTTTAGATAAATTTTAGGCTTTAAAATGAGACATAAAATGGGTAATTTAGGGTTAATTAAGTAATTAAATAGTTAATTATTGATTTAGTGAATAATTATATGTTTTAGGATGTTGAAATTTGATGATGTATGATACTTGTAGCATTTAGGATATTAAATGTAATTATTAAGTTAATTATGTAGTAAATAAGTAATAGGGAAAAATAGTAAATTTTAAGTTAATTTTGTAAATTAAGGTAATTAGGTGTAAAATCTGATTTAAGATGAATTTTGACATTTTGAAATTATAATTGATGTTAAGAAATGATAATTAAAGTAATAAAAATATTAAATGTGTATTATGTACATTATTAAAAATATAATAAATAGAAGATATTAGAATAAAAACTGATATTATGATAATAATAAAAATATACAATAAATCTGATAAGAAACTTAAATTAGGATAATTATATGAACAATGTAATATTTTCTCATAACGAGTGAATTCGGTGATTAAATTAGAATTTGGGTATATCGCACAAACTAAAACACCGGTTAGAGACTAAAAACGAGATTTAGGATATCCGAAAATAATGCGATTAATTTCATATTATGGATCAGAATGATTTCTTAAGGTGTACATAATCTTTAACTAAAAATTGAGTTAAAAATCTTATTTAAAAATCTATGTGAAAACTGAAACAGAACTTAACATGATTTAGGAAGAATTGTAAAGGACTTAAGATCTAGATAATTAGGCATATTAAACCATAAACAAAAGATAACAATAAATGTTATAGGATGAAACTAACTTATAATAGTTATATGAAAAACTGAAATTACGTTTGTGTTATAGGGATAATCGACTATGGCCTAAGCGAATTAGACCTCAAGTGAATAAGTGAGGAGACTAGGTAAGTTAAGATTAATACGGTGCTGTATTTTGAAGGCTTAAAATTATACTTGGTTGTACTTATTAGATAGTTGATTGTGTACATGTACTTAATTATGAGTGATACTATGATTCTGTTTGTTATTCTGGCTTACATTGTATGAAGTGATCAATTACCCTAAACTAAACTTAATAAACATATGACTTGTAAATATAAATCGAACCTGCATAACAACCCATTAGGGGAAATCTAGGATTCTCTAGTCAAATACCGACCCCTTCAAAAGGGATAGCACCGGATGGCATAATAGGCCCCTTCTTCATCCTTAGTCAAACTAAGTGACAGGTGAGGAAGTCGCAGTAAGAGTGAAGTCAATTGTTCAAAAGTAATCACGGGAGGAGCGGTGTATCCATTGTATAAGCCTAGATTTGGTCGTGAACTGTTACATTGACGGTAACTCTTCAACTCGAATTAGAGTAGGCACAATTTATCTGATTTCATGACGGATCAGACAACGTCACACGATGGCATTTGCTTAAACATGCATTGCACCTAATAAGTTGTTGATAACCTTATTGTGTTTATGGTATAATTTTAAGTCATTCACCCTAACAAACAGAGCTGTGGTTACTCATATCTCTATAGACATCGTATAGGTGCTGGCTAAGAAGCGGCTTACAACTACTCTGAAGCTAGCAACTGCTGGATCTTAGGAAGTGAGGAAAAACATTTGAAGAACAAATATATATTTTTAAGGTCTAAGCTTTTATTTTAGAATTTTTCATTTTTGAATAATGTAATAACTAGGAAATATATTATGGTGAAACATTGCAAACGTTAATTGTAATAATTGAATTATAGTATATATATATATATATTCTCACTTTCTTAGGTAAATGATTTATTTAAATTACAAACTATTTATTTCGAAGGGGGTTAGTCATGGACTTCTCGTATTAATCAGGTTTAGGATAACAGTTGTAAAGCCAACTTCTATCTTAAAATAGTTTACACAGTGAGAATGTTACGACTTAACGCTATGGGGTGTGATATTTATCACGTTTTAGCTTATTATTACTAAAAATACATCCCAATTCATAATTTAAGCTATTTTACTACTTAAATTCATAATAAATAGCTCTAGTCTTCAAATAATTATCTGAAAATTTCTATAAAATCCTAAAAATATGGGGAATTCAATGATCACTTAATTTCATATTATTGATTTACTGCCTATATACTCGAAATTACAATTTTACCTTTGAATTGGTTTAATTATCCAAATATTATCTTTTTAGACAAAATTATTTTCCACGTATCCTAACATCATTATGATTCACTAGAAGTTGATATGGGTTAGTTTCATCAATTAATTTCACAAAACCTATTTATTTCACTTTTTTACCTTCATTATAGCTATTTTTAGGGCTAAGAATTACAATAAATATAAAAAAATACATGAATAAAAAATCAAGCTACATAGAAATTTTTTATATATCATGTATATTCTACATAAAATTTTTGAGTTAGAAACTATATTAGTTAATATATTTATTTTGAAAGTAAAAATTCGGGTAAATAGTGACTTTTTTAAGTAAGTGTATTAAATATTCAAAATTCTACAAAAATAAAAATATCATGTGATAGCGTATTTGAAATAACATAACTACAAATTTTTTTTGATAGTTTTCTTGATAGATTTACTATTTTTTTAAATTGAATGAAATGCAAAGCAGAAATTTGACCAACCTTTTGCTGAATCTACAATGATCGACTATCGATAGGTGTTTGTCAGTGAAGTTGGGCAGTGCGTGGACTGCTTGGAGATGGTGGGATTCATATCAAATTGAGGTTTGGTCCACAAATCGTAGTTACCCAGTCCTTTACTCTATTTTTGGTGAATTTTTCTAAAATATTTTGATTTCTTGAAATTTTTTTCTCCAATTTTCTTTAAGTGTTTTAGGTGCTAAAGTTTTCTAATGTATGTCCTAGAATTACTTTCATACTAGTTTAGGAAGCTTTTAGATTTTTTCCTCTTTTAATTCCATAATTATCCTATTAGTTTATATAGTATGAGGTATCATTTTTCTAATCTCTTTGCTTTTGATTTAGCTTAAGGACTTAAAATGAGGGACACACATCTTTTTCCAACAATTTCCAAACATTTTTCAACCATTTAGATAAGCTTAAATAGATATTTTGATTAAATATTAATATTATATATATTATATTAGTATTTAGTTATTTTATTAATATACGAGTATATATCCTATATTTATATCATATGTAACATATAACCATACTTTTATAATTATATTTCTAACATAAATTTTATTTTTAAGATATATGTCCTATTTAATTTTGCGATTTTATCACTTATTATATATAATTATATAATTTTAAGTTAATTTAAGGGTATATTTATTATATATATCGGGTATACTCATAAAAATATGTATATATTCATATAGTATATTATGTTTTTTTTTTCCTTTTATGGCCTAATTAAATTATCTGTAAGTTCTCATCATATTCTGAGTTTGGTTTTAAAGGTTTCTATCATTTTTGTACTATATTAAGTAATCATACTTTTAAGGGTAAAATTAAAATTTTGGGTTATTATTTTCAAAATCTAATTTTACCAAGTTAATTCACTTAGCTTTTCTATCTTAATTATAAAGTTTGGACTCAATTGAATAACTTTTCTCAAAAGCCTTAAATTTAGATACAATTGTCCTAAATTCAATTTTAATGTCTCATATAAAGTAAATTTTTACTATTTTGATTGTACTCTTATTATATTATAGATTCCTAAATGTATTAGAATTTCTAGATTAGGGTCATCATCTTTCTCATAAGTTTCCACCTCAATTCAATTTACTTTTCTAAATACTCTAGATCAATTATTAACCTTAATCGTAAGAAAACATGGTTTTGTCTCAATACTTAAATATTCATGTCTTGATTGCTGATTATTGATTTATAGGATATCATAATATCCTTAACGTTTATCTCTTTTTCTATTTCAATTTCTCTCTTTTTATTTTTTTTCATTTAGATCCTCAACATTTTATATATTTTTTTTCAAAAAAATCATTTCATTACTTCCTTTAATTTTTTCTGTTACCAAAGAAACATGGCAACATCAAATTGATCCAAGTATAATTTGTTAAATAAAAAAATTAAAATATAAAAGAATGACAAAACTTAGAAAATATTAAAAATAGTGAAAATTAATAAAAACATAAAAAAATAAATCTATAAAAAGTGATAATTATACCATAACATATATAATTATATATATAAATATATATATTTGAATTTTTTTTTAAAAAAAAAAGAAATAGGCAAAAAAAAAAATAGAAATACAATCACTTATGGTAAGAGGTGGCTAGTGATTGCTAGGGAGATTACACAAGTCCTCAAGGATGTCGTTGGCTACCTTCAATCTTAGGTGGTCGGATTTCAATTAACCAAAGAAAGTGCATTATGCTCCACTTTATCAAATGAGCTACATAACCTATGGCCTCCCCACACCAAGGGGGGGTGGTAGTCATGTGAGCACCTCAATGATCATCAGCCATCCTTACCTTGGGTGATTAGATTTTTATTTATTTTTGTTTACCTTTTTTCTTTGTTTTTTGTATTTCTCAAATTTATATATATTTATATATCTATATATATTATAGTATAATTTTTTATTTTTGTAGATTTCTTATTTTTTATTTTTTAAATTAATTTTTGCTATTTTAAATTTTTTTGTATTTTTTATATTTTAGTTGTTATTTAAAAATTATATGCGGACTAATCTAATGCTTCCATATGTCCTCACTTAACAAAAATGTCGAAAGGAATTTTTTAATAAAAATCTAAAATGTTGAGGATTGAAATTTAAAAAAAATGAAAAGATAAAAACTGAAAAAGAAGAAGATGTAAACGTTAAAGTTTTTTTCCCTGTTGTAGAAATCAAAATACATCTGTATGAAACAAGCTCATCACGGGAATCAGAACAACTACCATAAAAGGAAAAATAATATCTTGTCTGTTTGCCCATCAATTCATCTGAAGCGTATTTCCGTTACTTTCATTGTAACATTATAAATACAGAATTCATCGAGGGGTGTTATTGTCATTTCAGAAGGCGGGCCCACCTTAGTAATACAAAAACAACAGCCAAACGTGGATGTAGCATATTCGCAACTTTATGGGAATATTCGGAAACAGATTTTCTGCATGTATACGAGACATCCACCGAATATTAAATCAATCGTAGGATAAAGTGATTCCGTAAAAATTATAGATTGGATTGTGGAAAAATCTCATCAATAATATATTGAAAAGAATGATGTTTATCATTCGACATTATATTTGCACATTATATATAATATTAATATAATTTAAATACATGTAGTTGTGCAAAACATAAATAATATTTATTTAAAACTATTTATTATAGTATCATATAGATACATGATATATCATATCTAATAATTTTTTTTTCATGCTTTGATATCATAGGTAAAATAAAGATGGTCCTCCCAATCTCTCAATGTACTACTTAATGGTTGAAATTGGTTACAATTTTGAACTTGACGATACCATTATCATATTCTCTATTTCTTTATAATCTTTACTGCTAATTATGCTTGATAACATTTAAAGGAAAGAAATTAAACGAAAATTAATAGAAAATATCCAAATCCCATGAGATTACTCGGTTAATCTATTTTCTAAAAAAAATTAAGTAAAAAACGTGGGAGCTATGTAGAAATTAAAATTTGGAAATTTTCATATAATTTAAAGTTTCAAAATAAAATATTTAACTTTTATAATATAATTATTTTACATTAAAAAATTATATTAGAAAAAAATTAACGTTGCGACACAAATTCATATGAAAATGTTAGTTTTATAAAATCGAGATAAATATTATTCAATGTTTGTTATAAAATATAAACCTTTGTTGTGGTATATCTAATGGAATTATAAAATCCGTAATTATATCTCCATTTATAACGTTTTAAATAAAGTTTATTACCTTCATACTTCTTTCCATATATAGCTCACTATTGCCACTTGGCCCACAGGCCACAAAATTCAACTGACATGGAACAACATATGGATGATATCCAGTACTAATGATGATGAAACATGCCAACTTTAAGCGTGTCCTGTGCTTTTGGTCTAGGGCAAAACGATTGTCAGCGTCAAGAGAAACACGATTTCAGATTGAGAAGGATTGAAGAAATTTCCTGCACTTGGCGTTTTGAGCAATATTTGATGCAGGGGGACTTCTAGCAAGTTATGGCTCTGGTACGTTCCCATTTGATTGAATGGAAATTGCGGACAGGGACAGGGATAGGGATGTTTTTCAGTTTCAATTCTTGGCTATTACTAGTACTAGATGTTTCACTTTCATGTCCGGCTCTTTTACAATTTTTCCCCCATCCTATGTTGTACCACCAGTTAAAAGTAAGAAAAATTATCAGTTCAATTGAAAACTCTATTGTTTATCAGACTCGGATTGAAGGACCAGCTTTTTTGTTTCTTGTTTCCATAATGCTGTCGAAACTTCTTCATGGTGGCAGTAGAGCTGATGTTGTCAAACTCGGACAAGAGTTAAAATTTTTGTTTGTATTCCTAAAATGGAACCTTTGATTCAATAATCACTTTCTTTTCATGGTTTTCATTGTTTTTGTCTATCTGACATATAAAATACATAAGATACAACGGGGGCGCTGCATGCCCAGCAAGTCGCCCCGGTATGCAACATGCAGAGGATGATCCCCGATTTCATCCCCCCAACTCGTAATTCTTGGATCCTATTAAATCCTGGAGAAGATCCAAGTAAAAATTAAATCTTCTCCCTTTCATCGCTCTTCGTCTTCGATGCCGATGCGAGCAGCTTTCATTTCAGCTCTTCAAAGGCTATTAACAGGAGCTGTGTTCATATTCACTATATTATTATCACACTGAAAGTTCCTTGAACGAATTATACCATCAAACCTTGCCCGCTGCACTTCTAAACCGCATAATCTCCGGCAGGAGATGTTAATGCAGCGTCTTCTTTCGTCCTTGACATCTCTATCTTGGCAGCCACTTCAGCAGCCACAAGCTTAGTGAGAAGAAGGCCTGCGATAAGAGCTGCAGCCATCAACATTGTAAAAACTCCATTCCAGCTCTTTGTAGAAATATAACCAGTGAGGAGAGGTCCGATCGCAGCACCCACAGAACCGGTTCCATCTATAATTGCTGTAACGGTAGCCAATGCTCTTGAATTCCCCTTCAGGGAACTGTGAGTTCCCAAATCAGCCGAGACAGCTGTAGTTATGAGAGCATATGGTCCGTTCACAAGCATGCCGGTGATTAGCATGAGAGCAATGTTGATGGCGAAGGAAACATGGCCATAGTTCCTGTAGAAGAATAGCGCAGGAATAGCACAATACATGAAGCTTGCTGCTGTTATGGCTCTAGCATTAAGCCGGTCGGATATATGGCCAGCTAGAATGCCTCCAATCACTCCTCCGATGTCGAACAATGTAGACAAGTTTCCAGCTGCTCCATCAGACAAATATTTACCATCTATAGCTGCAAAAACAAAAAAGATTTATTAGGGATCTCACTCATAACTGCTCTCATCAAAAACCACAAATTCAATACCGATGAACTCTTTTTCAAAGCATTAAATCCATGATGTCACGATCTAGGTTTAATGTAGACATTTCTTTGGAGAGCCGATTCATGTCATGCTAGCAACTAATTAGTAATTTAAGTAGAATTCTCAAAAGCATATACATCTACTAATTATGAAAGCACATATTTCCTTATAATCATAACAACGAAAGATTATCGTTTGCTGAGCATACCTGCATGGCTAATGTAGAAAGGAAGCCAATAAAGGAACGTGTAAGCGACCAATTTAGCGAAGAAGAGGCAAAGAGCAAAAGGAGCAACTCCAGGAATCTTCCACGCTTCAATGAACCCAACAGCTTTTTCATTATCCTCGAACTGGGAATTCAACAATGGTTCCTTCCCCTCTTCTCCATTTTTCTTGGGAGATTCCAACTCATCAATTTCCCTTTCAGCTCCAACCAACTCAGGGCTAACAGGCAAAAACAGGAAAACTACTAAACCGACGAATGCCATGATGAGGCCAGGCACAACAAATGACCAACCCCATCCATAGCTCAACAAAGCCGAGGCTATCAAAGAACCAGAAATATTCCCAATCGAAGTATGTGCATTCCATATGCCCATAATAAGCCCTCTCTTACTCTTGCCAAACCAATTACCAACCACCGCCACAACGGAAGGCCACCCAGTTGACTGGAACAAACCAGCAAGCATTTGAATCACCAGGAAATAATAAAAATTATGTACGTTACCCCAGTATCCAACTCCAAACAGTAAAGTGAACAATCCAGTTCCAACCATCCCTATCGTCAAGAACACTCTCAAGTTCATCCTATCACCTAAATGTCCAGAGAAATACATTCCTAGAGCATATACTGCTAGGAAAGCCACATCAAGTTCACCAAGCAACGCGGTTCCATCAGATCCATTGAAAGGTGCCCACCCTCTTCCTAACGTCCAAGAAAACGGCCTTCTTTCAGATGTATCACGAAAGTACATTGCCGTCCATGGGACAGATTTCAAGCTTACATCTGTGTGGGGATCAAGAGCACTTTTAACTACACTTGAGATTTTCCGAGTTGCATGATAGCATGTGTAGGCTAAGAACGTAACGATCAAGACAATGGCTTGGTGGGTTCTGAATGAAAGAGCTCTTTTCTTTGTATGCTCAACAAATCGAATCCCAAGTGGCTTGTCACGACCATTTTCTGCTACCGGTTCGGCTAATGAACCCATCTATGAAGATTTTACTATGATAAAGTAGAGGAAGAAGGCGTTTGGTTTCCCTTAGAGGCAAAACGGAGGATCTGGAAAGGCAGACATAATTGAAAACATCAGTTTATTGAACAACACTAACTGAACACAAACAAATCAAACCTAGCAATACGCAAAAACAATCAGTGTTGGATACGATCTCAAATATCTATTCGTCGGTCTAAAAGTTCTAATTTTATCTGCACATGAATCTCACCATTGTCATATTTACCATAACAAATATCGGAAAAAAGTCCAGAAAACATTTTCAAAAAATGAAACACGATTCTAGAAAGTCATCTCCATTACAATATTTACAAGAACCCGAATTGCATGTAATTTAAATCCTTACAAAAAACAACAATGGAAAAAAAAAAAAAAAAAGGAAGGACCTTTCTTACTTGAAATTAGAACAGGTTAATGAAAGACCCAACACCAACAACCAATTTATATTTACAAAGTAAATGGACAATGAACTAATAACCCATTTTCTGCTTTTACTTTTGACGAAAACCCAATACAGAAATCATTAACACCACACATAGTGCGAATCTAAAAGAGCGAGGTTTAAAAAAAGCTTCTTTAATAAAGAAAACAAATTATTGTACGATTAAATGAGGTAACAAAAAATAAAGTAAAAACGCATGTGGTTTATTGAACAACATGCATCATTGACGTTGACATCGAGATGGCTATAGAGTAAATGCAATGACATTTTAACAGTGCATAAACTAATTCCGAACATAAACATTAAAACATGACATAACATACCCCTCTGTGTGTGATGTTCGGAGCTTGACCTTGTCAATGCCTGTGCTTATTAACACCAATGGCTCCGTTTTAACACTGTTGATGAGAGCTTTTCCTTTTCTTTATGTATTACTGGTACTGCAGTTGCTTAAAAGGAAGGAGAAGAGGAACAAAGCTGCACTTTGTTTGGTTTGGCTTTGAATGGTAGTTCGCGGGAGGAGGAGGAGAAAGAATGAGAATTTATTAACCATCACGCAAACGCAACCTTAATTATTTATTTCCTCTATTTTACGAAATACCGGTTTTGCCCCGGGGGCGATTGCCTTTTCTTGTCTTGAATAATTGTGTGGTGGGGATACCGAAGATAGGGGTAAATTTGTCAGAATGACGGATGTGCCCCTTTGGTTATGCATGCCGACAGGTCAAGTTGATGAGGAAAATGGAGGAGTGCGGCCACTAGTTTTTTGTGGTGTTCGTTGAAATTTAGGGCGTGAATTTACGTTTAATCATGTGTTTGTATGTTTTTGAAACTAGGGGAATATTCTATTCTGAAAAGGATATACAAGTGTGGTATGCGAATATGCTAAGTTATATTCTTTAGTTTGTTTATGGGTGTTACTATTTACAGAAGCCGAAGTAGTCTAGTCAACGTCAAACGTGAGAGGGTTTTATTCAAGGGGTTTTTCGAATACTTATTAAAAAAAAACTCTATATAAGTTGTATTCTTAATTGAAAATAAAAAGTTTATGGAAATATAAAGAGTTTTTTAATAAATTAGGTAACATATAACTATCACTAAATTCTTTAAAAGTTATATAGAACAAGTTATGTCAAATTCTAACTTTTTCAAAAGCCAACATTTATTGACATAAGTTTATAGTAACTATAGACACGTTTTTTTTTACTATCATGTATTAAATAAATTTATATGGATGTTTACATTGTAATTTATTAATATATTTAATGAATTATTCAGTTAAAAAAATCTAAAAAAACTTAGATTAATTTAAATATATAGATAAATTTAATCAAATTAACCTTAAAATTACCACGTAAATGTTTGTATAAGCTTGTTTTATAGTGATGGCATAAGCCAGGGAAAAAAAAGGATCATACATTATGTACGTATAGCCTAGGCAAGGAAAAAAAAATACCATTTATTATATATATATATGGTCATTGGTTAAAAACTACCCATTTCACTAAACTATATGTGAAAATTTTACTAGTGTATGCATCTTAAGTGTACATACAAGAATGATTATTCGTCTGAAACATATCTATATTCACGAATCAGAATAAATTTATTTGAAGGAATTTCGTGATTATAAGAAAGTGAGGATGAAGCTACGAAAACGACAAAGGTGAATAATGTCCCCATCCACTGCTCCAAATTTCTTGAGTAGCTGGATTCAGGCAGACAAAGTAACAAATGTGGCAGCAATTTGGAACCAAGTTATTTATTGACTTCTGACAAAAATAGTAATATATACGAGGTAATAAAAAAAATCTCCCATCGTCATTTTCAAATGGGAAATGTTCTTCCCGTTTTTCCTTATTTCTTTTAAATTTTATAATTTTAATCCTAATTAAACATTTTTGTAAAGGTACACTTTGAAAGTGTTAAAATTCTTTGGTTTTACTAATTAAGCTTTTGATCTTTTTTCAGTGTATACTTAAGTCTTAAATATTTTTAAATAACATTAACTGAGTCATAAAAATACATTTTAAAATTATTAAAAAATTATACTCGTTTCACCATTAGAAAAAAAAGTTTAAAATTATTAAAAAATTAACTATTATATTCATTTCACCATTAGGGAAAAAAAAAGTGGTTAAGACATCGTAACATCCAAGAAAATTAAAAGAAAAAAATGTTTTAAAGATAATGGTATATTTGTAAATTTCAAAGTAGCCTTAAACCTATCCCATCTATAAATATGTCCATTCCCTCTAAACCTTCTTTATTTTCTAAACCCATAACTGCAGTTTTATTAAAACTCTTACTTTTACACTCCTTTAACTCTCCCATTCTCCTCTCTTCTGAATACTCTTTATACCCAACTGAGCAAAGTTCTTCAACTCTCATTTCTCTTTCACAATTCATCCAAGAATAAGGCTAAGATAAGTTCAGCCTCCTAATTACTTTGTTGAGTTCATTTTAAACTCTTGAAATCCAAATTAATATGCATGTATTTTTAATTTAAACATTTAAATTCGTATTTTTCTTTGTTTTTCAACTCATGTTCATCTACTCCAAGTATGTATTTTTTGCTCTACTTATTCTTTAGTATAGAGTTAGTTTTCTTAAAGTTGTTGGTGGGGATATTTGAGTTGAAATATGTTTGATGGATTAAAAAGGAGCTTAGATGATGGATAATCCAGATTCGAAGTATATGTAAGGTTAGGTTAAACAATGGAAGGGAAAAACCGAAAGAATTGGATTAGAGTGTTTTTTGAAGGGAAAAAAAAATAGCTTCATTGCTAAGGGCAAATGACCGATGACATGGTGATGTCGCAAACCATATCTCATAGAGAGGAAGTTTGTGAATTAACCAGAAAGTGACATGACCAACTACATGTCATGTCACTAACTATATTCGATAAGAGGGAAAATTGTTAGAATTTGACACGATAAAAGTGTCATGGTTATATTGCCAACCATGTTAAGCTGTGAACTTCAAGTATATTATTTTCTTATTATTTTTCTTAATCAATCTTGATCAAACCTTTCCCCAATATTAATATCGAGTTCCACCTAATTTTCTTTTGTAAAAGTTACAATTTTTACCTTATTGTAAAATTTCCAAATTGTTTATGCTTAATTTAGAATTTTGACTAATTTTAAACAGTTTTTACTCCCAAATGTCATTGTAACAAATCTCAATGAACTTTACCTTATTTTACCAATCCAATACAATAATTAGTATTTTTCAAGCTATACTGATAAATTCCCTTTACTACTTCAAACTTCTAATTCTTCTTCTAAATATTTCCTCAAACTTATTCTTAGTCAAAGTTTTGAACTTTAGTCTCAATCTTAGTTATAGTACCCTTAGATGTTAAGGTTGGGTTTAGGGGGTTGTAACAAAAGTCAAGTTGGGAACTTTAAACTAGAAGTTCTATATAGAATTTGATTGATGATGGATTAAAGAAGGCTTGTTGTTCTAATTGTTAGGTTCTCGGTTCGGTTTCATTGTGAAGTATGGTTTATACCTTGGGATTTAGATTTGCAACTTGTAGTTTGTTCATTCGACTTTTTAAGTACATATTGCTTATCTGTTGGATATGCCTATTAGGAATAGAAATGATGTAACCTAGCTAATTTATATTCAACCTAACGAGATGATCGTTGGTTATGCTTAACTTGCTTAACTTAAGGGTTTGTAGTAATAAATCCCTATAAGGCAGCTTCTAAGTGCTAATTATATATGAGGATTAACTTATGGACTTGTATCTGGGACGATGTGATAAGAAATTTATGTTTTATGGACTTTAGCCTTAAGACATTGACGTAAAGAACTTAAAGAAAAAAATATACATTATATTTACTTATACATATGGATAAAGATTATGATGTGTTAAAGTTATGAATACCTATTTATTGATTACATGTATATGGCTTGGTTTGGCATTCATGTGTATTTGTGCATTACATACTAAGTTTCGACTTATTATTTTTATTTTTACTTTTGTAAGTTAATTTAATAAGTTTGTTGCCAGTGGCAAGTTTGAGTATTATTAACATCGGTTGGAAAAGGAGAGGCGATTGGTTCTATAATATGTTGAGGAGATTGTTGAATTGTGGAACCGGTGTTAAGTGAAATGGTTAACAAATTCTGTTCTTGTAGAGTTAAGAATTCTATGATGTATAATTATAATTGGAATGACCCACCTATAAGTTAATTGAATTACATGAAATTTATAGATATGATGTTGTATGAGTGATTTGAAAACTGTAAAAGTGTTCTATTTCCTTAATGTGTTATTAGAAAACTAAATATACGTGATGAATTATAATACCCTATCGTATCTTGAAATGTTATAAACCTATCTGGATTTTTAAAAAAATTTAGTATCTACCGACAAAATTAAAATATTTTAGGGTTTTTGTGTATACCTTTAGAAAAAAAAAAACTTATATTTCCAAGATTTTTTCTGCAAATTTCGCTTTTTCAATCTAATCTTGTGCATTATCTTCAAATTTTTTTCATTTTCCGATGTTTCTATCAATTGAGTCCAGCTAGAATATTGATCGGCTGAAATCCTCATAGATTCTCATCAAATTTCACTTAATGGAGTAGTGATATTATTTTTTCTTACCAAACTCAAAAATTCTTTTTCTTTTCTATCTTTAGTTTAATTTCCTCCGATTTTGGGTCAAAGTGGTCGGTTTAGTGGGTTCTCATTGGGGTCGGGTTACCTCGTCAATTTGTTAAGAGTGTTTTCCCACCACAGTCGTCATGTTTGTATCTTCGACACTTGACAAGTTACATGTCACATCCAACACTGATGTAAAAACAGTATGAGATCATCCTTATCTCCTTTTTTTTTTTTTTTTCTCTCAATTATTACGATAAGGCAACTAAATCGAACCAGTAGCTAAATAGTTTTCATATCAGTTCTCGTATCCTACATTTACATTCAGACCAACTCTTTTATTCTTTTGTATATAATTTCGCATATAAGATGTTAAAAAAGATGTATAAGTATAAATTAATATTTTTAAAATCTAAATACTGCATATGATTTAGAATTTTCTCAAAAATTACCTCTTCTTCACCGATAATTGTCTTCCCCTCCTCTCTTCAAATCCCACCTTTACATCCAGAAGTTGCTGGGTTTTGAATCTCGAAAAATCGGATAAGCTACGTGCAAAACAATCATAATAAAATAATAAATAAATAAATTTGTCTGTTTGCTCATTAATTCATCCTCAAGGGTATTTTCGTTACCTTCATGGTCTTTGAAATCTCGAACTCATCGACGCTGCACAATTATTATTTTCCCACAGCGTAGCCGCGTAGGGGGCTTATCGTCCTTTTCACAAAACCCGGCCTCCTTTAATAATTCAAATTCTAAAGCATATTCGCATATTTAAGGGCATATTCGAAAAGAATGATTCCTTTACGTAATGAAATATCTTCTTCTATATTATATGATAAGATTAATACTCGATTAAATCTCTTTTAAAAGAAATAAATAAATAAAAGACGCGCTAGCAATGTATAAATAATGATTTGAAATTTTTTTATAATTTGAAAATTGAAAAGAAAACATTTAACCTTTTTATTACATTATTATTTTCTATTTAAGGTAATCACATTAAAGAAAAAACATAACCAGTAAGATATAAACTCTAATAGAAAAAAAAATTTAGTAATACAAAAACGTGATACACAATAATAAATATTTCGTATCGATCATTAATGTGATGCTACATCAGCTATTTCTTATGAATTTATAATAGCGGAATATCGATTTTTTTATTTATATCGATGTTGATAACGTTTTCTCTTTATACTTTCTTTCATTTTCTACCTTAATTTGAATCCAAATTTGGAGCACCCAGTTTTTACATTAAGCAACTTGCAAGTGCTCGTGACTCGTGACCCATGAAAATTAAACTGACGTGGAACAAAAACAAACAAGTGGACGTTATCCAATCAAGTTCCACGATGATGTAACATGCCAGAGTAATACGTGTCCCATGTTTTTTGGTCTAGGGCAAAATAGGTATCTGCGTCAAGAGAAACGGGACTTGAGAGTTAAGAAGGATCAAAGAAATTTCCTGCATTTGGCGTTTTGAATATAATTGGTGCTGGGGACTTCTAGCATGTGTTATGGCTCTTGTACATTCCCATTTTATTGAATGAGAACTGCATATAGGATAATTGGAAACGGTTTGATTTAATATAATTTATTATTTTTTATTGAATCAAATATAATATAATGATTCATTTTTTTTAATTGAACATAACTATATGATTTGATTTATAAATTTTTTAAATTTAATTAAAATCAATTTAGTTCGGTTTAATTCATAATTTGAATTGTTTTTTATCGAACTTTTACTAAATATTTTTATTTTCAATAAATATGATATTTCAAATGAAATTTACCCAACTTAATTTTAATAATTGATACAAAATTATGATAATGAAATTTACGAAGATTGATAAAAAAATATAAAATAATTATATAAATTTTTTTATTTAACTAAATAGTTCGATTCGATTCGGTTAGCTTTCTCAAACCGAATCGCAAATCATTTATATACAACTGAACCAAACTGTAAACCAAATAATTTGCAAAAAAATCAATTGTTCAATTTGATTCGGTTCGATTCATGATTCAATCTGCAGTTTACAATTTTTTTCCCAATACTAACGGATAGAGATATATTTGGATTTCATTCCATGGCCAGTAATAGTAGATATTTCACTTTCAAATGTGACTCTTCTTTTACTGCTTTCCTTCATTCCTAAGCTGTACTATCCGTTAAAAGTGAGAAACAAGATGTTGGGTCGAATAAGGAAATTAGCAAAGCCCACTTATGTCATGTTCATTTGGACGAAATGATGAATTTGTTTCATTTTTATTCTTTATAGGATAACTATTATCGTTTTTATTGTGTTCACTTACATTTTGTATATGTAATAGCTATTATATAGCTACCTATAAACTCTTTCCATGACAATGCTTAAAAATTAAAAGTACAATCCACACCATGCCATCAAACTACTATATAATCATACTTACCTATAAGGGGCCAGGTAAGTAAATAATCTATTGAATAAGAAATCTATCTATACCTTACTCTAATAAGTAGGTTTTAGATGGGTATTGATAATTATAAGATAGATTCCAATAGTAATTCTTTATAATTAACTCCTATATTACTAAGTATGGATATAGAAAAAAGATTCATTAGTATTAATATACTATGAGTTTTAATAAGTTAATGTGCAAATACTAATGATATTTAAATAAATATTAATGGTGGGTTTATATTTTCATACGTTAAAATTTTATTGATACTTGTACATCGCTAATCTATTTACGTAAAATATTAGTACCGTTAGAAGTTTTTTCTCATGGGTATGACATCTTTATACTCTCCCTATATCCACCTAAAAACGTGTGCTTTATGGTATACGACGTATAATTTCGAAGATACTCTATCCCTATTTTATAAAAATTATAGAGTAATATTAACAAATGGAAGGTAAATAATAATGCTCATCTTTTATATTTTTCTGAAAAGAAAAAGAAAGGCCTTAACGTATAAGGTAGAACCCTTAACGTAAAGCTGTCTTTCTCTTATATCTCTTGAGTCTAATAATTGCATTATATGATTTGATATGATTGGATTCAATTCGGTTGAATGAACAATCATAATTGAAGTACTCTTTTTTTTTTTAACTGATTATAAGTATAGCCTTTTTTTACTAGTGGGAGATGGAAAATAAGTTATTTTTGTATTGTGACAACATGGTAACGATGCTGTAAAAATAAATGATAATATTTGCAAATACTCATTTAAAATTATTAATAAAGTGTAAAATATAATCTTTTGGCCTTAAAAAAAAACAAGAATTCATTATTAGAAAAAAACATGTGAAGTTAAAATCTATGAGGTAATAAGAAAAATTAACAGTTTCCATAATATATTTTGTATGAGTTTTAGGGTGGGTTTAAGGTGACGCACATGGTAAGTTTCAATTCAAAAAGTTTAGAAATTAATACCTATAAGGTAGAGGACAAGTAGGACTTCATACCTACAATGTTCCAATTCACCCCTAATACCTACTATTTGCACCACAAGGGAACTACCTCGTCCCTTCTATAGCGATATTATAAATATTGATGAATGTAAATAATTTTAAGTTAATATTACGATATCATGTAATAGATTTACTATAATATTACCTATTATATGAGCAAATATCAATAAAAAAATAAACAAAATTTATAGTAAACTATGATTAAATAATAAATATCATCAATAAATATGAATATATCATATTAAACTATTATATAAGATAAAAAAAGATGAAATAATATACATTAATACATTTATAGCTTAGTAATGATATTTAAATATCAAGTTAGAATATACAATCATTGCACGATACAAAATAATAATATAATTTTGGTACAACTATTTTATTTAAATTATATTTTATACATTAATAAATAAAATAACATTTACTTAAATTTTGATGCTACAAACTAAATGTAAATATTAGTTTATATTAATAATATATCATGTATTGTATTGAATTAATTAACTTCTACTTATTTATATATAATATGACATCCAATATTAATATAAAAATGGAATTATTATATATCTAGTAGTTAATTTATGTCGTTTTTATAGTTAAATGTAATTTATATTATAATTATAATTAGCCAAATAATTTAAGAGTTATAACTATTTGTTATACTTAAATATTAAATGTAAATATTAGTCAATATTAATGATATATAATGTATTGTTTGAATTAATTAGCTTCTGCTTAAATATATATATATATATATAATATGACATCCTATATTAATATAAAAATTGAATTATTATAAATCTAGTAGTTAATTTATATCATTTTTATAGTTACATATACTTTATAATATAATTACAATTAACTAAACAATTTAAGAGTTATAACTATTTGTTGTACTAAACTATTACTTCAATAGAAACTATAGTGCAATATTGTAAATATAGATAAGAATAAGATGCAACATAATAGCACAACTATATAATAGTTAGTAATATCTTATAGTAATATAAAAATTAACAACTATTGTGTACTTAACCTATTATGAAGATTAAGCAATAAAATATAGGATAAATTACATTTTTAGTCTAACTTTATTTTTTTTATTTTAGTTTTCAATGTTTATAAAAGTTTATGAACAAGTCTTTTGTTAGTTGTCATTACTTTTTCCTTTAGTAATGACATACTGTGCAATCGGTCTATATTTTCTTTAAATAAATAATACCATGAAGTATCTTGAATAATAAAAAAATTAATATGAATTAAAAAAATTAAGGAAAAATTACAAAAAATATGAAATTTTTTTAAAAATAAAGAAGAAATTAATATACATATACATATATACATATATATTTAAAGTAAATTAATAAAAATAAAAATATTGAAAAAAATGGACTAAAAGAAATTAACTTCTAGCCAGTAGCCACCTAAAGGGATTACGTGAATCTTGTAAAGGTGGCCGCTGACCACCTCCCTTTCCCCCCTCCCTTCCCAACTAGCTTTTAAGTGGTTGGATTTTGACTTGAAAACTAAAGTGGGTTGAGATTTACTCCAAAGAGTGGGTTGTTTGACTCATTAGCGGCGAAACAACTCTCTAAGATGGTAGACTATTGCCCCTACCCTTTATTTATTTATTCATTTATATTTTAAAAAGAGTGGAAAACTAGAATGGGTTATATGATCATCTACCCCCTGCCCTTGAATGGTCAGATTTTAGTTGGAAAACTAAAGTAATTCAACATCCACTCTAAAGAATAAGTTGTTTAACCTATTAGCGACGAAGGGTAATGTAAACCCCCCATTTAAAGAAAAAAATCAAAGGGAAAACCAAGTCAATCAAGTTTTCTACTCTTTTTCTTTAAAAAAAAAAAAAAAATTAAAGAGCAAGGACAATCTCTCCCTACATTAGGAAGGTTACAGACTCTCTATAAAAAATAGGTCATTTGACCCATTAGTAACAAAGGGTAGTCACCCACCTCTTCAGGGGGGGAATGTATGGTCCTTATGAGCTAGAAATAAAAAGAAGCCCATACTGCTATAAGGCCTCTAAATTCCTCCCTTAAGAAACTGTTGCATTATCTATAGTCATTAGTTCGACCTCTTAATGAGAAATGAGGTTCTTGTGCAATTGCTAGCATTTAAAAAAAGTTTAAGGGAAAACCCACTTGATTAGGTTTTTGTTCTCTTTTTTCTTCTTTTTTTAAGAAAATTAAAGGTTGGTATAGCCACCTACTACTATAAGGGAGTTGCTTACCTTGTTGGGGTAGTAGGCAACCAGCCTCCACTAATAGTGATTCAAGTAACCTGTGTTTTTTACTAGGTGACAACCTACCTATTTGTAAGGTGATTATTCTAGTTACGGAAGATGAGGAGAAGCTAGAACAATCTAAGTCACTTACTAGTAATAAAGCCAACCTAACCTTATCAAAGTGGCTGTAGCTTTCGGATTTGCTTGTCTACCTAGCTCTTAAAGTTTCAAGGCCCCATCTAAGATTGGCTTTCCTAAAATAGCCTTAAGACTTTATCTATAAGATCTAAGAAGTCTAGAATCCTTAATTTCAAATTGTACCAGATCACAACAAGAAGTTACTTTCTTCAATCATATATTAAGGGACTCTTAATTGCGACACTAGAGCTTAAAGGGAACCCTTAACTTAATTATAGTGATGGAATGTAGTTAAGAGCCTATTGTTTAGGAATCAACTTTTTATAGAGAGAGCTAAGGAGATGGGATTAGGAGATGTCGATGCAGCAATAAGAGTACTTGTATCAATATTAGACATGCGCTAAAGCATTAGATAAGTTAAGAGTTATCAATTGATAAGAATGGTGAGAGAAAGAAAAGAGGATGCTTATAGTTCTTTAGTCACACTAGAAGGTATCTATGGAGTTGTTGCTTTTAATTGCTCTTTCACCGTAAAATAACTTCTTCTTTTTTTTTTTTAGTTTAATTTCCTTTTTATTTTATTTTCCATTAATTTACTTTAAGTTATATATATATATGTATCTACGTATATTTATGTATATGTATTAATGTATATTTATATTAATTTCTTTTTAATTTTTTAATTTCTTTTATAAATTTTCCTTAATTTTTTTTTAATTTTTTACTTTTTTATTACTTTATTCCTTTTTCAATATACTTTAAGGTTAATGCCGTATCTAGTACCCGAACTTTATCAACTTATTCAATTTACTATCTCAACTTTGAAATGTTCAATTTACTATCTAGTTACACTTTTCGTTGTTATTTATATTACCTAACATAACTCCGTAGGTTTCCCTTTTCTGACACGAATATAATAGACACATAGCACCACTAGGAATTGCGACACGTAGTATATTAACAAAATACTACGTAGCACTACTATGAATTGATACGTATCACCACTATGAATTGATACGTATCACCACTATGAATTGATACATATCTTTACATATGACGCTTGTTTACGTGGAGAAAGTGGACACGTAACAGCAACCCTAATCGCCATGTGGCATAATACATCAATTAACGCTACGTGAGTACAACTTTCTTTTTATTTTAGTGAAAAAATATTTTTTTTATTTTAATCGAGGAAAAAGTTAAACAAAATACATACCATGTACACGAACACAATTCTTTAAACATCAAATAAGATAATATATATATATATATATATCTAAGATTCTTTCCATATAAATATTATATATGGGACTTATGAAAGAGAGATGGGGCCTTGAAGTGTAACTTGTAATTTTTTGTAAGAGAAAGTGTTAACTTTGATTCGATTTTTCTTACATGATTCGACTTTCAATTTTTAAAAAAATTGCTCAATCTTAATCTACTCTATGATTTCTTTTAAATCATATAAAAATTTCCACAAAAAACCTTTTAAAACATGATTTAAATTTATTTCAAAGCGAACTCTTCAACTATAACACGTGCTTGAACCACCGGCTTTGAGATAGATTTAAATCATGTTTTAAAAGGTTTTTTATGGAAATTTTTTTATGATTTAAAAGAAATTATGGAGTAGATTAAGATTGAGTAATTTTTTTTTAAATTGAAAATCAAATAATGTGAGAAAAATCTAGTCAAAGTTGACACTTTCTCTTACAAAAAATTGCAAGTTTCACTTCAAGACTCCCATTCCTCTTTCATAAGTCCTACATAGAATATTTACATAAAAAAGAGTTTTTTTATATATATAGGTTATCTTAAGTAATGTTTGAAGAATTATACTCGTATGCATGATATGTATTTTATTTGACTTTTTCCTTGGTTCAAATAAAGAAATATTTTTTCACTTAAAAAAAAGAGTCCTACTTACATAACGTTAATTGACATATGACGCCACATGGTGATTTAAGTCGCTACCATGTATCTATTCTTGCCACGTCAACGAATGCAAGTGTAAAGATACATGTCAATTCGTAGTGGTGCTACGTGATATTCCATGTCATGTTAGTAGATGCCACGTGTTAATTCCTAGTGGTACCATGTGTTTATTACATACATACCAGCAAAGGGAAACTGACAGAGTCATATTGGATAGTATAAATGACCACAAAAAGTATAACTAGGTAGTAAATTGAATAGTTTGGTAAAGTTTAAGTGCAAAATACAACATTAACTCAATACTTTATTATATTATTCATTTTAAAAAACATATGGACCAATCTGATCATGTTGACAACACTTACTTAACTCACAGCTTTCACCTGCTTCCAGTGACAACTACCACTCTCTTATGGCCAAATAATATTGCTAATGGAAAAAATAACGGTAAACTAACAAATGAATCATTTATAAACTTTTGCAAATGTTGAGAAATGAAATAGAAAAAAATAAAGTTTAAGGACTCAATCAGAAAAAAATAACAAAATTTGTGGACTGTTTTTCCCTAAAATAAAATTATAATGATATAACTATAGAATTGTATATATGGGTGTTCTTGTAAACTTATATTTATTCAACCCTTATTCTTTAATACTATTTAGCGAAATAAACAAAAAATTAACAATTCTATTTAGTCAACTCAACAATGTAGTAGCTATTTAGTTAACTAAAAAACATAATTATTATTGTCAGTATAATTCTACTGGTAGAATAGAGAGTGATTGGCCTTTACACAAGAGAGAGTTAGGCTTGCAAAATAGAACATGATAAGGGGTATTAGGAGTTGTCTGGCATAGTCACTTTGGTGCTTAAGTCAGCATTAGCTTGTAAGAAAGTGAGCAAGTGAATTCGAAATATGCAAGAAAGGTCTAAGGTGCAAAGAACTGGAAGTAGTTTACCATTGGAGCACCTGGAGCTATTTATAGAGGAGGGCTGCCGTGAATCTGGAAATACATTTAACATGTTAGTGTGTCCACATGATTTATGTAATGGGAACATGAAGTTTAACGTGTTCCAAAATTATAGGAACATGATTGTTGACTAAGTCTTGGAGCCTTATCCACTTATCTTGTAACTGTTAAGATTGACTTATTGTCAGCTCAATCCTTAGGAGACATCAATCCCTTGCTTGGAGGGTTTGCATGTAGGTTGGTCACCAAGTAAATTAGGTTGGTCATTATTGATCATGTTGGTATTGTACTCAGTTAAGTTGGCTTAACATCTAAATAAGGGGTCCTAAGTTCAGGTTGGTCACTAATGATCATGGCATGTAACTTTGTTTGTAAGATAAGTAATATCAGATTGAACGAACTAGTTTCTTCTATAATCCGATGATATGAATTGGCCTTTAAGCCTCTTTAAGCCACGGTTAATTTGTCCTGAGCCAAGACCAGCTTGTTTTCCTCGAGGTCAAGCTAATAGGAAAGGACCTACAAAAGGGAAGTAATTAGGACAGCAAGGCTTAGAGAGGTAGAATTATCGCTGACCTTTAAGAAACCCAGGGTCCAACGAACCAAGGTTCTAACGAAGGAAACCAGCTCGGCAAGTGACCCTACAAGTCTTGCCGACCAATCTTTAAGTTCGACAACTATGAGTTGACATCATTGAAAGCTCAGCTAAGTACAGTAAGGCAACAACAAATTTAGTTCTAACTCAAACACCTAATCGCCAATCTAATCCAACTCAAAATCGACTTACTTCAGAACAGCTCGGATGACCTATATGCAGACCTTCCTACTGAAAATGAGCAGTTCTATACATATTATTATTATTTTTATTTTAGTTTGTAGGCCTAATTTTTAAGGTTGACCTTGTAATTATTTGTAGTTTTACTACTAGGGTTTTAGGATTTATTATAAATAATATTATTTAAAAAAAGTAGCTAAACTTAGAATATTCAATAGTGAAGAATTCACTTATCTTTCCCATCTTCTCATGAGTTGTTTACTGAAGCTTCTCTAAGTTGAGTATTGAGCACTCTTGTTGCTCTTTAATCACTTTATAGTTCTTATCAATATTGTTCAAGATTGTGATGAACTTTTTTTGATTTGATAATATGTTACGTCTACCCCATTAAAACTCCCTTGAGCTTGATTTGGATTTTTGTGAGTTATATTGAAACCTATTTTCAACCTCACCCTTTATCCATGTTTGTGTTTGGTGCATGAGATCCATTTACATTTACATTTAACCTTCGGTTTACACGTTATTTCTTTAATTCCGTAATTCCATCCGAACTCGAATACCCATCATGGTCTGTGTTAATTGTATACCGTGCTCTAGTCGCCCTTCGGACTTTGGAGTGTATCACCGAGGGAACGAAACATGCTGGTTGAATAATTTCAATTCTATGCATGTTATGACGAAGGAAGATTCATATTTACTGATTTTGTGTAATGCTAATGAGAGAAGACTTTTTTTGGATTATAGTCCTGATTGAATCTTTTAAACTCGTTTATAATTTAAAAAAAATATACTTTTAATCCTTAACATTTACGTACTATTTTATTGGAGTCTTCAACATTTTTTTCCCTCCTTGAGAGTGCACATGTTTTCAAACTCTTACAAAAATGAAACCATTTTGAATCTACTAAATTATCATCCATCTATGATAGGTTTTAGCTTCTTAATTAGTCCACAACGATTAGCTATCAAACAATAATGTTAAATATGTTTATCTACATACTTACATAATATAGTAGGTAATAATATGAACTATATTTTATTGCATAATATAGTGAAAATAATAAAAATACGGAAATAAATTAAGAGGAAGAAAAGGCGTTCTAGAAAAAAAAAAAAAGTGTGTAAATCCCTGTCGTATTAATCAATTATCCTAAGGCCTATAAAAAACTAACGCATGCTCAAAATAGATGGAAAAGTTAACGAATTTAGTGACCTGTTATTTGTGAGGTTTTATAAACACTAGGGATTTAAATAGAAGGAAAAAAAAATTAAGAACTTAAATAGGCAAATACATATGGTTCATAATAACAAATTATAACTTTGAATTCTCATGTACCTAATTTTATAGGCAATTTGTTGTCATCTTTTTATGGGGGATTAATATGATGAGAGAAATAAATTGAGACATAAATGGTATCAAATTCTTATACAAATTGCTAATTATTTTCTCAATGCTTATCTAAGCAAATATTGGAAATAAGAGAAGGATGTACTTTTTGTTAGGGGTGCCTATAATTTAGTTTAATTATGTTTTTCACTTAAATCTAACCAAACCATAAAATAGAGTTTTTTTTTTTTTTTATAGTTTTGAATCCAATCATATGGTTCTATTTAGAAGTTTTTTTGAACTATAAAAGTTTGTTTGATTAGGTTTAATTTATAGATTCAACCGTAATTTATAATCTGAAAAAAAAAATTGAAGGCATGATACGCAATATGATATCATCAACACTATCTAAAAGGCTAGTGAAGAAATATTGATATAATTAAGGAATTTTAAATGTATATATCTTGACAATTGTTTATTCATGAAACTAACCTATCATATAAATTTTGCATCCATTTATATACATGTTCTAACAAGTTGTGGTTAAAAAGGTCAAATATATGTACATTTTCAATAAATATAAACTTCAATTTTTTTAAGTACTTTATTAGAGTAAAGAAATTTCTTTTTCAATCACAAGTAAGATATTCTTTTATTTCTCAAAATAGTTTGATTTAGTTTATTCCTTCAAATTAACCATAATTTTTTTTTTTATTTGGTTCTAGTTAGAAAATTCTCAAAACAAATTAAAAAAAAATGTATCTTCAGTTTGGTTTACTATCATCCTTTACCCTGCCTCTACTTTTTGTTAAGCCAGGATGCATTTCTCAAAGAAGTTCTAATATACTTTAGTTCATATTACTTTCATCTCTATTATTTAAATGTGCTCACTACCCATCGTTACTATCGTCTCCACCGTATACTAAAAAATTTTATAACTATTAACTTTAATGTCTTTATAAGTTTAACAAATATTAATATCCATATCTATATTATTAAAGCCCAAAAGGTTTTGTATAAGTGTTAATCTAGAAAATTACCTATTTGACCACAATAAAATACTATTTAAGTTTAATAAATATTAACATCTATATCTATATTATTAAAGCTTAGCACCTTTGTATAACTATTACTCTTGAGGATTACCAATTTAACTCCAATAAAATATTATTTAATGAAAATACCAATATCAAAATAACTTTTTAAAATTATAAATGTCGTGTATTATGGATAACTTTGTCAACTTCTTTTTCCACCTATTTTTATTTCTCTCTCTATTGCTTTTTTACTCCAAATTTTTTTCTCCTTCTATCTATCCCACTTTTTTTCTCAATCTATTATTTCATTTCCATGTACAAAACAACTATTTTTCTTCTCTATATTCATTTCTACATTTTCTACTACATTCTTTCTCCCATATCTTACACTATCCTATATATATTTACACCTCTTCTTAAAGTGATAATTTTTTTTATTTTTTTAATGTCCTTTTCCTCTCTTTTTCCTTGTAGAGAATATAAATTTATTAAGTATATTTTCCTGCTAACCTTTTCTTTTCATAGTTTTATTTTCTGCACTATCACATAATTAATTATTAAATATTATGAATTAAAATTTTATGCATTTGATATTTTTAAATTTGTAAATGCAACATTCGTTGGTTTTATTTTTAAGCTTTTTGTTATTTTGATAACTTGTATCACTAATCATAGCTTGATCTACTACTAAATGGATGTACTTTTCCTTAAAAAAGAAGTCCAAGTGTAATTATGCTAATTCAAAAATTAACTAAATCAAATGTGCATATAATTTTTCAAGAGGACTTAATAAAATAAGAGTTATTATCATATTTAGTGCTTGAAGTGCTTATTTTTGTAATTAATTATTTAAAGTATCAATTTGCTATCTACAAATTTTTTGATATCATTTATAGTTACTAAATTAAGCACTTAGTTGTAAGAAATGGATAAAGTTTAAGTAGTTAATTGTAAAAATTAGTAAAATTCAGCTAATTAATCATAAAAATTGGTAAAATATAGGTGTTAAATTAACACTTTCAAACTTTCAAGCAATTAGTCAAGGCCGTTATAGCTTAGTCATATTAATACTGGTTTTCTATTGGGATATATTAGGATTTAAACCTTTCTCTTTTATATATAAAAAAAATGTATGAGATAGGACAAGAAATAAGCATGACATGATTTGCAAATAGTTATTATTGCGCTTAGTTTTAAAACGTGGTTGAATGTTTTAAAACGTGGAAATATTGAACTATTAATTATTACTTTAAATGTGGTAAATATAAAAAGGAATGGGGTCGTGGTAAGTTTTAGGTACTTCAATTATAAGGTCTAATTTGGTTACTTTATAGAATTTTCATAAATTTTAACTTCCATTGCTTAGTGCTTGAAGAAAATCTATGATAGGATAATAAGAAATATAACTCTATAGTTGGAAATTTATTTTAATCGAATTTTTCTCTCTTACTTGTCAAAGCATTAAAAAGTGAAGACACTGGTTAATGTTTTGATCGAGATTGCTCTGTACAAGTTCTTAGGCTAAGTAGGTGCATTGGAACCATTGATAAGTAATGTTATCGAATTTAGATTAACTTCTATATTTCAATTGCAGTTAAACTTTTTTAAACTTTTATTGAATCTGGTTCTTCCTTTAATTTTTTATTATTTTCAAATGTTTGGGTAATTATCCAATTCGAATCTAATAATGCTGTTTAGAAGTCATACCAATAAAGGAGTTACTTAACTTTTGGAAATTGCTTTGCCAAGTAAAGAATTTCTTCTTTTTTTTTTTTTATAATTTTTTTCCTTTTCAATTTGTAAAGCTGAGTTGCAAGAGAAAACTGATGAGATCCATATAAAGTTTTAAAAAATTATTAAGTAGCTTTTATCATGTACTTTATGATAACATAAAAGGTTATTTAATGAGAAAAGTTTTTCAAAATACTGATACAGTAACTTAGAGTACTCTAAAACAAATGATGACCTTTACACTCTACTTTGAGTGGTTTGTTCTATTCGTATCTCTTTATAAAATGTAAACTTATTTTTTTTTAAAAAAAAAGAAGGAACAATATTAATAAATGAGTTGATGCTATTTTATTAGCAAAAAATTATTCATATTACAAATAAGAAGAATCGAATTTCACATATTATATTCAAAGATCTACGTTTATTTTATTAAGTTATAATGATCTTAATAATTAATTACGAGAATAGTTATAATATGGAAAAAAAAGATATAATGGCCACTATTGTTTTGCTTTTTCCTCTTTATTTTTCCCCTCAATTCCAAATCCGTCATTACGTGTCCCTTGCCATGCATGCTGGCGCCTTTTCCTCAACGAGTCATAATTGCACAGGACCAGTCATAACGACAACAGTCTCGTTCTTTGATCTATTTCGATTATTCGTTTTGTTTTGTGTAATAGGTGTATTAATACCTGTTAAAGCAAAATTAGAGCTTGTAGCTCCCAAATAGTTACCGGCAAGGCTGGGATAAACTAGGGCCTTGAAATTATGATTGGAAGTTTAACTTCTTTAACATTGGTTTTCTATAATTTTGAAAACTACTACATAAATAAAATAAAAGTGCCATATAAATAAGTGAATATTTTCAACAACTACTCTCTCATATATATATATATATAACTTTGCTTTTTAAACTTTAAAGCCCTTTCTGAATAAATGAACCTGAATAAACTAAGAGTTTCCAAGATTTCATGACTAAACATATCCATCCTTCCACCATAGGATCTCATCAAATAATGTTTATATTAAAAATTTAATAACAATGTTGTTGAAACCGAACCGAAAGATTGATCCAGTAATGAAAAGGTGTTAATAATCAAAGAATCAAATTGGAGTTAGATCCATGTGAATTGAAATAAATGAAAATATTATAATATAATTTTATTTTATTTATGATGTAATAAAATTTACTAATATTCTTAAGTATTGAAAGTTAAAGACTGCATAGTTTTTTTTTCTTTGATCCACACGTTTTTTAACAAATTGGTTTACTTTGTAGAAAATATAATAAAAAATAATTTATTTTAATGCAAAAAACACTCAATAAGTTCTTTTAGGAATGAGGATTTATCAATGAGAGTTAAATAGATAACTATGAGCTATATATTATGAAAGGGTTATGTCTAATTGGATTAAATAGAATGAATTAATCTAGATCTGATAATATTGTGTAATAATACATACATAAATAGTACACGTTTAGTAGTCCATGTATCTAAAATCCACTTAAGTTCTTGATATGATCCAGTCGAGATCTTAAATCGTGTAAAATAACGCAAACCAACATCTTAAAGGTTAAAGATCATAAGTTCTAAGTCTATCATACTTAATTTGCCCTTACAAGAAAATCCTTAGGTTAATCGATTTTACGGCAGTCGACCATTCTAGAGGCCCATCAATCAGCCCATGGTTTAGGAGAAGAGAGATTCGGTCGATGAGGCTACGAACGTAGTCGAGTGACTTATTCAGTTATTCCTTGTTGATGTTTTTGCTTGTAAATCTCCAATTTTTTTTTTGTTTATCCTCAAAATTCATTTTAGACTCATTCATATTCGCAGTTTAAAAGTTGGAATGGATGATTCCAAAGGGAAATTTAATTTCACCTCTGATAAAGTTGAATTATGAATTCATTTTATTTAGATCTATTATTATTATTATTATTAATTAAATTATTTATTTAACTTTTAAATTATGATATTAAAAATAAAAGATATTTTTAATTATTATACATATTTTATTTACATTTAGTTCCAGTATGAACATCTCCAAATGATTCATGATGCTACTCCTATCATTCCATTTCCATTTTGCTCCATGACCATCCTTCTAAAATCTGTTTTGAAACTGGGAATGCTTTGAAAAAATTGCGCATAAAAAAAATCTACTGGTAAATGCTCTTGGGTCAAAATAATTTTCAAGATTAAATAAATTCCAACGCAAAACCCCATCAACCCCGGTAATTTACATCATAAAGCAGATCGCACCACATGCTTCTATCGCTCAACTTTGAGAAGTTCAATTGCACTAAATTTTAAAACATGAAAACCCAAGAAGAGAAAAAGAAAGAGAAAGAGAAGAGATCAGTGCTATTTATATCGAACAGCAGTAACAGTGGGAGTGGTGACGAACCAGACGACGCCGGCAATGATAGATCCTCCCCTGTTGGCGGAGGCGGAGGTAGTATCGGTGGTGGAGGAGGTAGTATCGGTGGTGGAGGAGGAGATTCTTCTTCTTCCTCTCTCCCTACGGTTAAATTGTCATCATCTTCTCGTAATGCTTCATCTAAGTACGACTTCGTCAAGGTACAAAGTCATATTCGAAACTGAGTTAGTTTCTTTTTCTCAGGTTTAATAAAAATCCAAGAATTAAACGATTTTTGTTTCGAATTCTTCTAATTAATGCAGGTTAAGGTTTGGTTAGGAGATAATTGCGATCACTATTATGTCCTCTCGCGATTCCTCCTCAGTAGAATGTTGACTGTCACTAAGGTTTAATTCACACTCACTCCATTGCACGATCTTTTGTTGAATTTAGGTTGCATTTGCTTCGCTGAGAATTGCTTTAGTTTAATTCCTTTTGTTACTAGTTATAACTTAGTCCAGTACTTTATAATTGCCTAAATGTGGTGGTAATTAGTGGTATTGTCACAGAGTATGAGGAAAATCCTACTCTGTCCGAAGCCAAAAAGCTGTATTTGAATATTTGTTTGTTTGAAACAGAAAAGCGAGTAGGACAAATGGTAATAATTTACTTGCTTGGATCAATACTTTGGTACAATTCCTTCGGAAATTACTTATGCATTAATTAGCTATTTTGCTAATTGGTAGGATTTTAGTGGTTCGAGCAAATGGAAGACGATGGTAGGGTTTAGTGGTTGATGGCCAGTGCTAGTCGAGAAATGTTCATTTGTGGTAAAAATAATCATGAGTTCAGCAAAATGGTTGTTTCTTCTTCAGAGGTCAATTTTGTCATTTAATGAAAAATGATTTCTATTCATCAATGTTCATCGCATTTTTCTAATTGTAAAAACATTCCTTTTTTCTTTCCCTTCCTCCTCCATGGATTGAATTAATGGCTTATTTTTATAAAGGAGTGAATACTTCTGGATTGTGGACAGGCTTTTTTATGAGTTTGTCTTAGTGATGTTTTGGTTGGTGTATTTTTTATGCATTTCATATCTTTTAAGATGCAATTAAAGATTAGTGATTTTGTGATATGAAATTGAAGATAAGTTGAATTCTTTAGGACAATGGGGATGTCATAATATTGATCGACAGATTTCTTTGCTTTCAGATTCCCAATCATGTTGCTATTAAAATTGCTCTTGAACTCAAGAAGCTGCTCATAGACAACAGCCTTCTGGATGTGTATGTTTTACGCTAACTCCCGTGCACATTCATACACATGCACACATGCAAGCATGCCCAACTCTTACACTCTTTTGCAAGTTTTTTACCCTTTAATAGTCACTGAGTTACTGACTGTGCTTATTTGCTAGTATCTTCCAGCTCGCAGTCAGACTTGGAAGCTAATCTCTTTAAGGTATGTCAAGTTCACTTTTTGATTCAAATACGTTAAAATAGATTTTAAATGATTTGATGGCATCATCTTCTTGTCTTTCTAGTTATAAACAGGAGTCTGTTTGAACATGCCAATGAGAACGCTTTTTCTATATCGTATTAGTTGAATACACCAAATTTTAAGCATGAAATAGTACAAATTAGCACTCTAGAAGGATAATTCCCTTCCATAATGGCCTCTTGCCTAATGATGATTACACTAGCCAATCAACAATCTTCTGTTGATATTATGGATGAAAATAGTCTATTGGGGAGAACTGCAGACACATGCAATATTCTCTTTCAGGAAAAAGCATAGTGTAATGTTGCTGTTTTTACTTTGAAATTATATTTACAAAGGAATTCCTTCAAAGTTTTTTATATGCATTGTCTCACTTGTTATCTTCACTCTACAACTTTGAGCCAGTTGCATTCTCACTGCACCTTTGTAGCTCATGGAGCGGCGAGGCTATGGGGAAGAATATATTAACCGCTACAAAATGATGACCAGGTACTTTTGCCAGTCTTTTGGTGTTATAATTATTCAGTGCCCATTGTCTGTGATCATGCCATTGCTCACTTGCAATTGATTGAGTGTTGGCTGCTTAATGTCCAATTTATAGTTAGTTACTTTTTTTAAGCTTACTGTGGAAAATGCTATCTTACTACATTGAACTTCTAGACGTTGCTTAATTTTGTTGTCTTTCTTTTAATATATATTAAATATGTCTGGCTTATCTGATTTCTGAAACAGAAAAGATGAAGGACAAATGAGACCGGGAATATAAATGATGCATTTACATTCATTACCATGGCTAGGTGGTTTTTACCTTTTCATTTTCTTTAAATAAGTCCTGAAATTCGTTAAGGAAAAATTACAAAAAATATAGTCCACTATACAAGTATATAAAAAAAAAGTAGACTATAGTGAAGGGATTATCTCAATAGCGCTGGTCCATGCACTAGTTACAAGAGAGTGCATGTAGGAAAACTCTTACAAGGACATTACAGTAGCAGAAAACCAGTTTTTGAGGCCTACAAGAGGCAAACACTGTCTTGAATATACTTTCAGCAGTAATTTCTCATCTTCCCAAGTATCCTTGCATTCTTCTCTTGCCAAACATAATAGATCACAGCTGCGCAAACTTTGTGTAAGGCTAACAAAGAAACCTTAAATAGTCACTAGTCAATCCAAGCATGTTTGCTGGCCATTTGAGTTGGGTACTGATTATTTCCCATAGAGCCCTGATGAATTTACATTTGAAGAAGAGGTCATTGTGGGACTCCTCGAAATGTTAATAAATATGGCAGGGATTCTGCTTGACAATGTTTCATGAAAGAAGCTTGTTCAAAATGTAGAGTTTCTCAATCACCACAAGCCAAAGCATGAAAGATGTCTTGGCATGCAGCTGTTATGCAAGTCAAAATCATTCCAAGGGATGTGAGGGGAGGCCTGAAGACCTAAGTTGTCAGCTTTCTTAACTGACAGAGGCCTGCTTTGTTGTTCTTTCCAGACTAAGCAATCTGCAGATTCCAATTTAGGGTTGTAAGTTGGCCTGGGTCTTCATTGATTGGTCCTATAAGCTCCCACTTTGCCTTCAAGAATTTCACTTCTAACCTAACTGGGTCAAAGCAAATGATCGTCACATTAGCAAATGGTCCAAATATGTAATGATTGAGCAATTTTCTTCCATTCAATAACATCAACTATGCTGAAACCCCCTTCATTTAGGGGTCGCATACATCTCCCTATACTACCTTAGGTTTTGCCCTATTCTCATCATTTTCATTCCATAAGACCGCCTCTTCTTCACATTAGTCTCCTTAAAAGCACTCTTGGGAAGCACAACGATTAATGATCAGACTTGGAGTAAAAAAATAATACTTTCCATTGATTGCACCCTACAACAACATATGATAGAAACTTGCTCATTCAATGACTAATAGGAGAACCAATTCCATTTGTCGAGTCTGGTCTCAGTGGGTCTTGAAGAGACCAAAATTTTATCAATAATACATCCATCCTTCATGAAAGCAGTTTGTTCTTTCCCCACAAAGCTAGGGGGGAGGGGGTGAAGTTGTGAAGACAATCAGCTAAGATTCTTGAGATGCGTGCAGTATATGAACAAGAGATGGGTCTAATCTCAGTCAGAGAAGAGGAGTTAGCACATTTATGAACAAGAGTGATAGATGCGCAGTTTGGAGCCTTCACAAACTGACCTGAGATTAAGAAGTCTTGGATTGCAAGTGCCAGATCTTGTCTAACAATCTCCCAACCATCTGAAAAATTTTGCATCAAAGCTAGCTGGAATAAAAAAAATTTCACTTTTGGCATATAGGCTTAACATAGTCTCCCTAATCAATTGAGTTCTGTATCTTCGTAGAGTTGGTTGCAACTTTTCCATAAAATCAATAGGTCTTTTAGATTTACTTAATATGTTATTGAAGAAACTGACTTTTCCTCTTTGAAATCTTTTGGCTTTGTCAGTATAGAGCTGTCAGGCTTTGTAAGGGTTTTGATAGGGGTTCTATATTCATGTTGTGTCTGTAAGGAGCAAAAAAGGAGGAGGAATTTTTATGGAATAAATTCAACCAATTTACTCTTGATTTCTTCTATAAAAAGCTCCCTTTAGCTGTCCTCGATAGGTAGAACTTATCAAAAGCCTTTTTTTCCTTTTCCCCGATCCTCATCAATTACTAAGGGTCCATTTACTTCTTAGAGTTTCTGCAGCTCTTCCTTGGCAAGTCACCCTAGCATGGAAGTCTCAGAAGAGCTTTGTCAAATGTATTGAGTTCAAACTTCAGCAATTTCAGCTTAGTAGATGTGAAATATGGTTGTTCCTTCCACTTGGTAGTTCCAAGCTGTCTTCATAATTTCCTTGAACTTTAGAATCTACTCCAAAGGTGAAAGAATTGAAAAGGAAATCTCTTCAGGTAGGGATCGAGGTGCACTTTAACCACTAAAGGGGAGCGATGAGACTATCTTGGAGCTGAAACATAGCTTTCTTGTGGGGATACTTTGTGATCCATTTGTCATCCCCAAATGTCCTATTTATTTTCTAAGAATAGGTCTTCCATTGTATTATTGGACCTGGTGTGGATTAGATTGATAAGCTTGATGTCATCAACATTTGCTCCATAACATCACTCACTAAAATCATACATTCCGCTAGTGACTCTTTCTGGTTTTTTTTTTACATATTAGATACTATTTTAACAGATTTTATGCATGCTTTTCTAAGGTCTTCGTATCAGTGCCTTCTATTTATTGGAAAGAAAAGTGCCTTTCTTTCTTGCATGCTACCAAAATGTTGATTCTGTTGGGAATGGGAGTGGAATGGCTATTTTTGACATTACTAATTACTATATTTCATCTGCTAATTAAGATAGCTATATTTTAAGGCATGTCATGCATTAGCAAGCACTAAATGGAGGTATAGGTAAGGTCGGCTTGTAAGGAGTAAAGATTAGTTTTGTGTACTTAAATGTGTTAGCATATTCTTTCCTCTCCAGATTTCACCATCAAAGAGTGCCTTTGGTAATTCTCGTGTGTGGAACGGCCTGTGTTGGTAAATCTACTATTGCTACCCAACTTGCACAACGGCTTAATTTGCCAAATGTCTTGCAGGTAATAATTTTTCTATATCATGATAGTCAAAGTGTGTCATACAATTTTCTAACATTGGCTTTTTATGATGCAGACAGATATGGTCTACGAACTATTGCGAACATCAACAGAGTATGTGATCGCTTTGCACTATTCAGTCAAACATAGTATATAACCTGGTCTACGGATTAGTTGCCCTGAAAGAAAAAGGAAAACAAACTGTCTATGGATTTGCATTTTTTGGACTGTATTAGAAGCTCTAATCGTTGCTTGAAGTGCTTTAGATATAACACAGGATGATACTTATGACTGGTGTTTGCTTGCTTCTATGTTGTACGGTTCTATTGCCTAGGAGTTCTTCCCCTTTGGCTTGTTTGGGTGTTGTTTGTTGCTTTTTAAGATGATATATTTTTTGGTCTTGTATCTTTTGTAGCTTTTCTCCTTTTCTGTAACAACAAAAAGTCCGTTATTAACCCAAAAAAAAAAGGTTTTTACTCTTTGAAGTAAGGGTGTAGGTGGTTTTTCCTCCCTCCTAGTTCTTTTCAGTCAAATTGGCATAGAATGTTGCCATATTTATCAAACTCTGTTCCATTACTCCTGGTCCTACTTTTTGATGGACAAGGTTATGAATTCAACTGCTTAAATTGATCCATTAGATCAGGGTAAAAAAGTGAAACCTCCATCTTAAAGGTGCAACCTGTTTGACATATCTTATCTAAATACTTCTTTACATTATGTGCTTTAATCTTTATGCATGTGAAGTATTAAATAAACCAAAAAGGATAGTTCTATTCAACTTCCCAAGATAATCCATGTTAAGCTGCAAAATATAGGTTTTATATAATTTTTTCTCCCTTGTTGGTGAGGGAAGTCAACAAGTACTGTTATGGATTTTATCATATAAGAGGGCACCTTTTAGCCATAGAATTATATAATTCATTTACTTGATATTTTTCTGTAGTACTTTTTCCATTTTATCTAATTTGCTGGTTTCTATCTTTATATTTAACAAAGTGCACCCCTGGCTTCTACTCCTGTGTGGGCTCGAAATTTTAACTCCTCGGAGGAGCTTATTACAGAATTTTGCCGAGAATGCAGAGTAGTCCGAAAAGGTGCTCCTATCTTCCTCTTCCTTTTCAATTTGTTTTGCACCCCCTGCGGAAATAACCTGAATAGATTCTAGAAGTGAGCATGGAGCAGGTCAGCTTTGTAATTTCTTTTTGGACAATAATGTCTACAGTTGATTCTTTAATGCCTGCTCTATTGTGTTTCCAGGTCTTGCTGGTGATCTGAAGAAAGCAATGAAAGATGGTAAACCCATTATAATTGAGGTACGTTTTGTAAAAATGTACACTGGTAGTCTGTGCCTCAAATTTATCTGTTAGACTTTTACTTGTTTCCACTCTGTTTTGGCTGGATACTCCTACTGTTACTGTCTGCAGTATCAGTTGCATGTATTTTGAACCTTTGGTCTGGCTTCCCATTGTTTACAGCTGAAACAGAATACATATATGAAGTGCTTGATTTTTGGGGTTGTGTGTGGCATGTGTAACTTGGTAATTGGTGTTATTTTGAATCCTTGTTATTCAGATCTAAATTGTAAATATTATCTTGTCCTTGGTCTAGGAGAAATCATCTACCAAAGTACATCTTGCGTCTTGATATTATTTACTCAAGTGTTGCCTCTCAAATGCTGCCTGTCTAAACCTTGAATTGACTTATCTAAAGAGCTTAATCTATAAATAAGTTATTGGTGAAGTTATACTTTAATACCTTCTCTTATTTAAAAGCTGGGACATTCATTGAAGCCCTTTGCCTAGAACTAATTTGTTGCATTTATGACTTAATAACCTCTTCAATGTTTACTTCAGGAGATCTTTCAGCTTCCTTACTTGATTTCTTGTTGCATGGTATTTAAACCAACAGGGTATACATCTGGATCCAAGCATATATTTAATGGATGATGAAAACAAGTTGCCTGCTAATAACGTCCCAGAAAAAAGTGGAGAGGCCAGCAAGGTACCTGCTGTTGCAGACAAAGTCAGTGAAGCACCCATGGAAAGTAATCGTGCCAATAATAGAAGTCATCAGGAGAATAAGAGCTGCTCCCCTGGGAATTCGACTTTGGAGGGTGGGGTGGGTGCTGACCAAATGGTTCAAGTTTCAGATTCTCTGGAAAGTCTTGGTATTGTGGAAAAAGTCTCAAGCCATCAAGGTTTTTCTGTTCTCCTTTGTACACCTCATCATTTAGGAGTATAGTTATAGCTATTGATTTCATTATAGACTGAGTCAACTTCAGTATAGTGATTACTGCAGGATTCACTAGGTCAATCTTGTCTGCAGCGTATTTTGTAGAGTACTTGTTCTTTATAACAATTAACTCCTATATTTTCTTGTGAACTTTGCAGGCAGTCCTGCTAAAGACCCAGGCGATGATGGAAGTAATGCTGTCAAAAAAGAAAAGTCTGGTGGTGAAGCTATAATTGTACCTATAGTTTTAAAGATGGCTGAATTTGATCACAAGGTGGATGCTCATTTGAAAAGAATGTTCTCTTCATAAATTATACATTATTATTGATGATTCAAGGTTGTTTCCTTTTTTCTGGTTCATTTGAATGTTCCTATCTGCAGGCTTTACTGGAGGAATGGATCTTGACACGTGCATTTGGTGATAAATGTTCTGTTCAGGTGCAATCAACAATCTTAGTATAGTTTTGACCTTTAGTGGAAAGTGGATCTCTCTCTTTGCAAAAGTGTGAATGCCTTTCTTGCAAGCACAATTGTTAAACAACTTGCCAGTTTCAATTAGTTTCTTTTGGTGAAGAGTATATATTAAAATTCATCACGTCTGATATGACAGATGGCTGATGGTAGCATGTCAAATATAGAGGTTAGGGAGGAAAGTGAAATATGCAAGTGGGAGGCGTTGCTAATTCTGCTCCTGTATTTTTCTTATAGATGTGTTGCAGATCAATTGGCCTGCAAAAGTCATTCATGTCATTCTTGGATAATTTTTGTTGCCACGTCAGTGGTAGGTCCATGTAAACATGATTAAGTAGCAGCAGCAATTTCATGTTTGCGAAAAGGAAAAATTTTGACCTGGCTGAACTTGCATTTTTATCAATTGATCGGTTGTTACCTACTCATCTAGGATCTTCAATGAAGTATTGAGTTGTTTGGCCCATTGGTGATGAAGCGTTTTGGTCTTGTCAGTGGATATCACTGTCACAGTCATCAACTCACTAATGTACATCAAAACATGATTATTAACTTAGTAAATTTTTGGGTGGGTTCTGGTACATTGAGTATTTTCAGAGATCAATCTTGCATTTCTTCTGGCTTTATATCATATTTTTATGTAGGTTTAACTTCAGCAAACAGTAAAATGTAGTGGACTTTTCTCATCATGCTGATTTTGTTGAGTTTCTATTGAAGAATTTATTATGGTCTTTTATATTTATTTGTGGCATTGGTGGTTTTTTTTTTTTTTTTTTGGGTTGCATTTTACATGATTTCTTCTTCTTCTTCTTCTTCTTCTTCTTTTTTTTTTTTTTTTTTTTTTCTTTCTATACCTGTAGTCTCCTTGCTATACTTGCTTTGTGTGTCACTTTTGAATGATATGCATATAATATATATGTAAATATACAATAACATGCCAAACCCTATTAAACTCAGATCTGACTTTTTTTTCCCCCTCTTCTTCTTCCAGGAAAGGGATAGGCTGATAAGCAACTTAAAGACAATTCAAGGCTATCTTAGCTCATTTGAGTCACAGGTGTGGTAAACACCAACAACAAAGAACTGGGCTTCTATGATTGCATTAGCTGGAAATAGTATAGATATCTTATTCAATCCTCTTTATTTATTGCCGAAATCATAGAGGAAGTAGTATGTTATACAGAAAGCCCAAAACAAATCTGCAGTATATTGAGACCAAATCTTTAAAGGATGAATCCCCAAAAGAAGGGTCCTTCAAGAATATTCATAGTGGTCAGTAATCTGCCAAGAACAAGCATGAAAAGGAAGCAGAATACCAAGCATATAAGTCATGGATTTGGCATCAAAATTATGTTCAGTGAATCCTAGACTGTCACTGTTTCACGTATGTACCCCTCCTGACACAGTATATGACTCATAACTAGCATCGAAAGTAGATCCTCCTTGCCTTGAGTGCATTCTTTCATAGATTGAAGGATTGCATTTTGGTGCTAGTAGTAGAATATAACAGGGTACCTAGAAAGATCAGTATCAAAGATATTTAGGGTTCCTACTTTTGGTAATGTTACTGTAAGCGAATTCAATAACCTTAATTTATCTATCAAAGCAGAAACTAGATGGATATGGAGAATGATGTAGTTAGAAACATTTTTATACTCCCTATACCCAAAAGAAATCATTGTTATACTCCTTTTCCAGATGGCCGGCAGAAAAGATGATATGTTCGAATGCATTCAAATGAAAGCTGATTGATATTATGGGTTCAAAAGCTATGTCTCGCGATCTGCAAAATAAGATGAAAAGGATGAATGAGAATGCTAGTCAATGGATCCCTCTCTTGTTTTGGAAAGTTCACCTGTGTTCTGTCTATTGGTGCACTTTGTGTTGCCACTCTAGGGACAACATGTGCTGTCTTCTGTAGTCATCGGGCTATCACATATAATCGTAGTTGCTAAGCTTGTTAGTCTCTCTGGGATCTACATTATAGAACAAAAAGAATGGATGAGAACACTAATCCTTTATGCTTTTGTTTCGGATAGTTTACCTGTGTTCTGTCTGTTGTTGCACTTCAGGTAGAGACAGGACGTGCTTTCTTCTCCTAAATTTATCTGGCTCGGACATATAAATGTAATAGTTGATCTTTTAGTCTCTCTTACATGCGATGATATCCTCTTCAGTTTAGTAACCTTCTGATCTTCTTGGCTAAGTGGATGGGCAGGTTGATTCTTGTGCAATTGTTTGTGGGGTTCCCTTTAGGTTTCTTTGTTCTAAAAGTAAGAGTGATGGCATTTTTCAGCTACTTTACATGGTAATACAGACCATAAAAACTTTCCTTTATTACAGGATTAGAGTGATGTAATTATTGCTTTATCTTTTTGTTTCTCACTTTTCAAGGCCGTTACAGTGCTGTTGGCCACAGATTTGCCTAAAGGATTTATGTTTGACATTTCTAATGCTGTGCATTGGTTCCTTTTCTTTTTCCCCCCTTTCTTGTCTTGAATAGGGTATGACAGTTGTCAATATATCGGCAACAACATTCCCACAAACTATAGATTGGCTGCACAACCATCTTTTACAGGTATAAGCAGCTCTATCCTTCAATTAAAGCATGCTGCTTAGCTACACCTTTTGAATTGTTCAGTACTGAAAAACCAAGGTCTCAGCACTACCTGATTTTTTTTGGGTAAATTGAGTTTTTTCTTTTTTCTTTTTAGATTTATAAGAAAAGAAATTACAAGGAACGGGTGTCCCACCTGTACAAAACAAGATAGAAGCACCCTAGAAACCTAAAAGATTGATCAAGGCACCAATTTACAAAAGGGCGCAATGATTATAGATTGCCAATACAATCATAAAAGTGTTCTATCTTACAAAAACAAGACAAGATCCACCTGGATAATTCTTCAAAAGTTTGAGCCATTGCTCCCATCCTAAATTCATTCATTTCCTTCCACAAATAATAATAAATCACTGCTAAGGCCTTCTTGCATGGTGGTCTTAACGAAGATACAGCATTGGAGAGTAAGTCAGTTAAAGAAGTGGCTGAAATAGGTAAAATCAAAGTCCATTGAAAGGTGTGTTGGGGGTTTTAGCTGTTCCTTATTCTTACTTTTTTCCCCTGGGGAGCAGGTTGATAGGGGTTTGGTTTGTGGGTTTTGGGGATGAGTGCCCTTAGAGGTGTATGGAAGCAAATTTTCAAAATTTGAAACCAAAATCTACCCTTTACCTTATAGGAATTTGTACCCTATGGAACATTGTTGTTCAAAGGTATTTGTAGGGACCAATGCAGTTACTATATGGAACTAGGTGGTTCAAGGGTTGTTCTAGGATCCTTGTAAATCTATTATATTTTTTGATGATATGTTTCTTTCTAATAAGTGCTTTGATCATGTAAATCTGACTTTTGTTAAAAATCAAAATACAAGTCCAACAATTATGAACACCAAGCATAGTAAACTCCAACAACAAATATATCAATGTTGCATATTTGAAACTAAACAGAGAGAGACTGAGAGAACTTCAATAGGCAGCAGCAAGAGAGTGGAATATTTATTTTTATGCTTTCATCTTAAGAGTTTTGTTCGGTGGGGGGGGGATCAACTTCAATATCAAGTTAAAAACTAAGATAAAATTGCCTAATGGGTTTATTTTTCTCTTAACTTTTACCTAATTTTTTCATTTTTATATTATAGATATGTTTTCCTTCTTTCTTCTACTTCTATATATACCTAACATGGTTAATATAGAGTGTTTCAGTTATGGTTTTAAAATTATATAGAACACGTTCCTGGATTCTGCAAGGACATGTACCTTATAAGTTTTAATACCAATCTTGGACTCTGTCTTATAATTTAGGCTAATGATAGATCACAAGATTGTGGGGTTGCAAGGCTTAGCCCTAACTGAGAGTCTGAGAGTGGTATTTGCATTGAAAGGGAATTGGTTGAATTCAGGAAAGCAGTCTGGCTTTGATGACTTATTTCTGTATCTAAAATGACTCACGAGTCATTCTTAGTCATATATTTAGGTGTAGATGATGACTTTCAAGCTTGTAAGGCCATGAGGCGTGATGAATCTAGTGCAGAAGTTCTAGTTGGGTGGATTTTTCTTCAATTATTAATGTTCTCTAGTAACTTTTTACTGTTGATGTTCAGTGTATTGAGCAGAATGCATCATTAGCATCTGGCAAAAAGGGTCAGAAGGCTGCAGATAGTTAGACAATAAAGAAGCCATCTGCTTGTGTGCGCTAGAGGTACACATGCCTTCACTAGTTTACGTTTAAATCTGTCTGGAACTCTTGTTTAATCAATCTGTTATCTGTAATTGTGACATTGCTTGAAGTCATGGTAAAGTTGATGCCATTTGTCTCAAAATGTCATGGATGAATACTAGAGAACACAGCCAGAAGATAAGTTGAATTTGGTTTCAGATAATTATCTGTGCAACAAGCATTTGATAAGGTTCTTCATATTAATAAAACCAAGTAAAGTATTTGAAGGTCTTATATCAGTTTCTAGCTTGCTATGTTCCCAGAGCAGGTGCTACCAGTGACTTGTATATCTTTGTTCAATCTGATCTTATCATGATTTCCTGTAGTTTATCCACCATCATGGCATTTTTCTTTCTTTGCAAGTTTCTATAACCCATTTACCTGTCTATGTTAGGACTGGATCGGGAGAAAAGGACCTAGGCTCTCCACAAGCCAGTTTAAACCACTATGGGATTGGGAAAGTATCTTAAGAAGTTTAACTAATTATGAAGCTTCAGGGAGCTTGTTTGTGACAAAACTGCTCATGAAGCTTGTGACCATTTCCTCAGTACCCATCAAGACAGCCTCATTGATGAAATCAGAATGTCATCTCTCCTTCCATAGAATCAGGCTCATCTTCAGGGATTGGATCAACCTTCATATGTAAGTAGTGGATATTACTTTTTCCTAAGTTCCTTTTGGAATGAAAGGGTTTGGTTCTGGCAATGCAGAGTAACCTAAGCAGCTTTTTTGTGGGTTTTTTTTTTTCGTTAATTGTACATTATAACTTGTGTTTTTATGCTTGTATTCCGTGTACAGACGATATATAAAAACAAGCGGCAAAATCTATAGCCCACCAGATGTATGCAAGTGTTGTGCTGGTGTGCATTCGATATCATCCTTTATAGCTATAACCTTTTAGTGGTAAATGATCCATATTCACATTGATGAAATCTTTTTCGGTGCGCCCTGTCCTGTTAGATATCTGGGATGTATACATTTTTTCATGGGGTCTGGGTCTGGGTCTGGCAATTCTGTTGACCGCTATGATTGGATCACCAAATGCACCATGCACTGGGTCTAGGAAGAGGCGTGAAATATGCAAGTTCTCCTCCCATTATAGTTTAAGGCTTCAATGTTGTAATATGATCGCTTAATTTCTAAAATCAATTCGGGACTTCATTTTGATGATTCTCACCAGAGAATTGCATAATTTATCAAAGTGGAAAAGTATTTTAGGGGAAAATATCTAATTCTTGCTTGCCATTCTTTGGCAACAGAACCGGCTCTCTTTGATGCAAATATATGCTTCTTGTTAATCGCTAGCTTGATATCTCAAACTTGCAGCGCGTAAGCGTTTATGGAGGCATTTAAAAAATCATGGTTTATAGATATGCCTTTTAAGAGTAGGTAGACCGTAAGCAAGATCGGTTTTCGTACCCATGTGCAGGATGCTCTCAGAGATGCTAGTTCTCTTTCTAGAGAAAGGTATTTTCATCCATTAAATCTGTTCATTGGAAAGTTGGTTTAATAGCGGAAAACACATTTTCAACTTACCGTAAAACCCAACGCAAATAAGTAGTAAAACGCAGTGAAGGTGGGAGAGCTTGGAAAATGCAAGTCCCACATGGATAGTTTCAACAGATGCACATTTAGTGGAGCCATAGAAATATAGATAAGCTCCCAACAAAGCAAACTGCCTTAAACTAATGAGTAAGGAAAACAAAGTGTTCAGTGGGAACTGAACACAGCATCGAGTGGTAACACGTGAGTGATGCGTGAATTTATGGAGGGATGATAGGCTGGCCGGGTGTAGACGCTGCTTACTTTGCAGAACTCGCTCGTGCGGGCCTCCCGCCTCCCCCAATGAAATTGAAGCATTTGATAGTGGTAATCTATACTAGTTCTCATAGTTGGAAGTATTCGATGCGAGAGTTCTGTAAATTTCTTGGTGAACCCGACGTAGTTAGAAGTGTTTATTAACAATAACCCGGAAAACTTGAAACAGGTGATGACATATGTAGCCTGCTATCTAAACATAGATATTGTTTAGATAATGACATGCTTAAAGCTGAGGTTACATGGATCCTGGGAAAAAACAATAGGGGTCAATTTTGTTAAAATGCTGGCAATGCATTTAAAATTTGAGTTTGGGAATCATATAGAAATTCAGGCAGTTAAAGACTACTATAATCTGATCTCTATTTAAGTAGGCATCGACCCTGTCATTTACACGGTTTTGTTATATTTTTTTTCCCTTTTTTTCCACCTTTATTGGCATGTAGACTTATATTTACGAAAAGTAGTCATTTTCATATGGGAAGGACAAGAATGTACCTCTTGCTACCATCATCAAATTTATCAATTTGCTTGTCATCGCACTATATGTAGTGAACATAAAGAAATTCAAGCACACACCGAATATATTTGCAATGATATAAATTTAGATCCTTTTCATTTTGCTCATGCCGACTTCAATTTCTAAAATTTACCAAGAAATCATTTTTCTATTAAAAATTCAAATGAATGTGGTTTTTGAAACCTAAATCCTACAACTTCCTTTTTCTAGTGCACAACCAGGGGTTAAGGGTTAAAAGATTAGATCGGATGGAAACAAAATTCATTTATTTATTTTTTCAAATGTTATTTATATTCAAACTATAAATGGCAAAAACATAAAATTATAACAAACATATCTTGGAGAAAAAACACAATAACTTTATGGAGCTTAGAAACAATAATATTAGAAATATAAATAAAAAATATAATCAATTAAGAAAAGACTAACATTACTAAAAGTATTGCAATCATTGATGCTCAACTTCGTGACACAAGATATTATAAAAAGTAAACTGAAAAATCCTAGTCTTACATCCATTGAATTCTTAGCATTAGTTTTAAATTGCATATAAAAGAAGAAATCTTCCTTTTGAAGTCCTACATCATTTAAAACTTAGTTATCCACACAAGTCCTTTATTATGAATAGAGTATAGCAAGATCATTAAAACAATCACCCGAGCCCAACCAAAATCCTTTAATTAGGGTGTTTATGATAAAATCTAGGCTGGTTGTAGGTCAATGCTTAGCCATATAGGATTGGCCCTTGAATACACTATAATTCTAAATGTAGAATCTAACCTAATATGTAAAATTTGAATGGATATTTTGATTATTCACATTGTACCATCTGATGGTGATATATATATTTATATATAGTAGAAAAATTTGAGCTCTTTCGCTTGTTTCAATTATATGGATCTCGTTGAGAATATCGTTTTCTCCTCCTTGAGTCCTCTCTAAATTATTTTGGATCAAGTTATTGTCTTAAATCACATTGCTGTTAAAGTCACGTAAAATGTATGACCCCTATATCACACAAGCTATTGTCTTAAATCACATTGCTTTGTTAAAGTTGCGTGAAATTTATGACCCCTACAGCACATACACAACATGCATTGTTGCATCTACATTTTTGTGATTCTCCTAAAGAAAGGGAAAAGACAACATCTACATTTTTGTGATTCTCCTAAAGAAAGAGAAAAGACAACACATTGATGATACTTGTAAGGAAGAAGAAAAGGGGACGGCTAATGATAATTATCAAAAACCTAAAACCAACATTGAAGCTCGAGTAAACATATTACCGTGAGGGAACAACTAGTCTAAGTCCCACATTAATAGTTATAGTAAAGGCTCATTTAGTGGAGCCACACAAATAAAAAGAAGCTATTACCATCCTAAACTACCTTGAGTAAGGAAAACAAAATGTTTGATGGGAGCTAAACATAGCATCTTGTGTTGAATTTATGGAGGGATAATAGGTTGCCTTGTGTAGATGCTACTTACTTTGTAGAACTCGCCCATGCAGGCCTCCTACCTCCCAGTATAGTAAACTTGAAATTAAAGATGACATATATAATCGTATGAAAAAAAAAGATGACATATATAATAAAAAATTTGCTTTTCTGAAAAAATAAGGGGTCATTTTTTAAGATTCATTGCAATGCATTAACAATTTGACTATGGGAATTATATGGAAATTCAAGCAATTAAAGACTTCACTATAATCTAACCTCCATTGAAATTGGCATCGATACTATTAAAAAACTTTTAGGAGAAAATTTAAATGGTTTTGATATTGTTTTCCCCTTTCTTCCACCTTTATTGGCATGTGGACCTTTTATATTTACGGAAGTAGTCATTTTCATATGGGAAGAACAAAAATGTCTCTTGCTGCAACCATCAAACAAGCAAATTGAGAAAATTTTTTCAATTTACTTGTCATCACACTATATGTAGTGAACATAAATAAATTCAAGCATACACCGAATATATTCACAAAGATACAAATTTAGATCCTTTACATTTTGCTCATGCTGACTTCAATTTCCAATATTTACCAAGAAATCATTTTTCTATTAAAATTCAAATGAATGTGGTCTTTGAAACCTAAATCCTACAACTTCCTTTTTCTAGTGCATAACCAGGGGTTAAGGGTTAAAAGGTTGGACCAGATGGAAACAAAATTCATTTATTTATTTTTCCAAATGTTACTTATATTCAAACTATAAATGGTAAAAACATAAAATTATAACAAACATATCTTGGAGAAAAAACACAAAAACTTTATGAAGCTTATAAACAATAATATTAGAAATATAAATAAAAATATAATCAATTAGGAAAAGACTAACATTACCAAAAGTATTGCAATCATTGATGCTCAACTTTGTGACACAAGATATTATAAAAAGTAAATTGAAAAATCTTAAGTCTTACATCCATTGAATTCTTAGCATTAGTTTTACATTGCATATAAAAGAAGAAATCCTCCTTTTGAAGTCCTATGTCATTTAAAACTAAGTTATCCATACAAGTCCTTTATTATGAATAGAGTAGCCAGATCATTAAAACAATCACCCAAGCCCAACAAAAAACCTTTCAATTAAGGTGCCTATGATAAAAACTAAGTTGGTTGTGGGTCAATTCTTAGCCATATAGGATTGCTCGACTGACCATCTGGTCTGGGTCAATTCTGAGCCATATAGAATTGGCTGTTGAGTATATTATAATTCTAAATGTAGAATTCAACCTAATATGTAAAATCTAAACGGTTTTATTGTACGTCTTACAACCAGAAGTTCAGAGTTAATATGTAAAGTTTAGGGTGATTAGATAAAGTGTCCGATCAAGCATAAATTATTCAATAAAGTTAGAAGTATTAATAAAAGTTATCTTGTGAGTTTGAATTTAAAAAAAGTAATAAAATAATAGAATATTATAATATTGAATTATAAGTATATTACTCATTATTTATCGAAAATGCATAAAACGAGTTCTAATAACTGATGAATTGATAGAGATAAATTATATGTACACTAAGATTCATAAAATAACATAAATAATATTTAAAAGCACTTACTTGTATTAAATATGTATTTATGTATAGGTAAAAATACCTAAAATTAATTTAAATGTCCGAAATATACTATTAATGCCAAATAATTAAAAAAAATAAAAGAAAAATTAGAAAAAGTAAGGACTTGTTTGGATTTAGGTCGTGGCGTGCTAGGATTACAAAGAAAAAATTAACCAATTAGAATAGGGCAAATAGAAAGTGAATTTGGAAGAGGATAAAGCCAAATGTCAACCAAAAATTAAAAAAAAAAATCAAGACAGCTCTATAAATACCCAAACCTATCTAGAACTTATTTTAATTTGTTTGGAGTCCAAGAAAAATAGAGAGAAAACATAACAAGAGAGTTAGGATTTTTACAAAGAAATAGAAAAATTAGTGTGCAATGAAGGCTTAGAGAGAGAACCCATGATCAATGGCCACCTAGAAACGAATGACCACCATAACCACACCCTACCCCCACTACCCATTGCTGCCAACACACTTGAAGCCACTACTAGTGGTCGAAAGTTGGTTAGATAGGTAAGTCCAGTTTCAATCTGAATCTTATGTAATTTATTTAGAAAATTATGAAATTTAGTATTTTGAGGTTTTTATGTATGTAAATTTAGGAAAAATATTGGTTGATGAAATTATGCCTGAAAATATACATTACTTAAGAAATCCTAAAAACTTGAGTTTATTTCGATTTAAAAATAAATAGCCTTAAAAATGTAGTTTTGAGTCTAATTTTTTTGTGTAACCTATTTAGAGGATGTAGAATAGTGTTATAAAGAGATTTTTCAAAAATAAATTTTTGAAATTTTTAGGCCTTAAAATGATGTTTAAAATAGGTGATTTTGAGCTAATTTAATAATTAAATTAATAATTACTAATTTAGAGTATAATTAGGTGTTTTAAGATGTTATTTTTTGATGCAGTATGATAATTGTGGTATTTAGAGTGTTAAATATGATTATTATGTGTATTATGTAGTAAATATGTGTAAATTGATAAGATGTAAAATTGGATTAATAATAAATAGAAAATATTAGGTTAAAATTGATAATATAATAATAATAGAAATATAAAATAAATCTAATATAAAACTTAAATTTTTGTAATTATATGAGAAATGTAATTTTTCTTACATCGGGAATAGATTTGGTAGTTAAATGAGAATTAGGATGTATCGTATAGACTAGAAAATCGATTAGGGTTTAAAAGTTATATCTAAGATATCCAAGTATAATATGATTAATTTTATATTATAGTTTGGAACACATTCTTAGGATTTACATATAATACTCGTAGTAAAAAACTGATCGGAACTAGATTTGAAAACCGATTCTGAAACTAGCCTATAATGAGATTAGTAATAAGTAATATATATATATTTAAGAAATTGGGTTAAATCATAATTTAAACTCTATATATCAAAAAGATATAAATACTAAAATAGTGTTTATATTATAGGACACATAGAGATAAGTTAACTTGCGTTAAGTCAAGTAAGCAAACCAAGGATTTCAAGTAAGATAGGCTTAATACATTGTTGTATTTTCTAGTACTATATTAAAGTACTCGAAGACTTCTAATTTTATATAATTGTGCTTGTAAGTAGCTAAACGTGCATATGCTTACGTGTCTCTGATTGCTTGCTGAATAGTAATGTTGTGTTGGTGATGTGTTATGAATTGAGTGGTGTAAGATTGTTTGGTTACCCTAAACCAATCTTAATTATAACCAATACAAATACCTTGATTAGATATGCATTGTAACTTTTAGGGGACTATTAGGATTCTTTAACCAAATATCGATACCTTCGAAAAAGATAGCATAGGATAGCATATTGGTTTTTTCTTCATCTTTAGCTAAACTAAGTGACAGGAGAAAACGTTACGATATGGATGAGGGTAATAGTTTAAAAGATAGTTATGGGGGGAGTGATGTCTCCATGTTACAAACTTGAGTTTGGTTGTAAGCTGTTGCATAAATATAAAAACTCGTTAACTCAGATTAAAACGGGTAAAATTACTCGGATTTCATGATGGATCGGACCATGTTGTGTCATGGCATTTGTGTATTGCATTGCATATAATTTATTGTTTGAAAACACCCTGTTTGTGTTTGTTATGCATTCTTAAATCTCCATCTTGACTGAGCTGTTGGTTGCTCATATCTTTATAGATTTTCTTATAGGTGTCGACTAATATGCCGTGCTATAACTATCCAAGGTCAGTTTCTTTTTAAAGTGCTATGGGAGTGTGAGGATTAAGCTGATTAATAAAATCGAGTTTTTTTTTAGAGTTTTGTTACTAACTCTTAGATTTTTGAGCTAATTATATGATATGTTACTTATCGACTTACTCTAGCATGTAAATATTTTCTAGGACGGTAAGACAATATAAGTGTCTATGTAAATATGACTCAAAGTTTCTAGTTATATATATAAATTTTATCTATAATTATGAGTGAGCTGTTTACTTCAAAGTAAGGAGTCGTGGATGCCTTGTGTAAATTGTATCTACGATGGTGACTGTGAGGTCAATTATTATCATAGGTTGATTTACTTGAAGGGACTGTTGCGACTTTGCGGCTTCCAAACATAACATCTATATTTTGATTATTTACATTGTAACTCAGACAAGAGTTATATATATTATATATATAGTAGAAATGACTAATAATTTGAGCCCTTCCCATTAAAAATACCCTTTTCTCCTCCTTGAGTCCTCTCTAAATCATTTTGGATCAAGCTATTGTCTTAAATCACATCATTTCTTTAAAGTCATGTGAAATGTATGACCCCTATAGCAGATACATGACATGCATTGCTGCATTTACCTTTTGGCGACTCTCCCAAAGAAAGAGAATAGACAATGCATTGATGACACTTGTAAGGAAGAAGCCGAGATAGTTAATGATAATTATAAAGTTTAAGACTAACATTGAAACACTTGAGTAAATGTAATATTGTGAGGAAACAACAACTACCCTAAGTCTTAGATCGGTAGTTACAGCAAAGGCTCATTTAGTGGAGCCATACAAATACAAACAGGTTGACACCATCATAAATTGCCTTAAACTAATGAGTAAGGAAAACAAAGTGTTCGATGGGAGCTGAACATAGCATCCTGTGGCAACACATATATTAGATTACATCACTTACGTATTGCACAAAGGGACAAAAGGATAATAGGTTGGCTGGTTGGTGCGCTGCTTACTTTATAGAACTTGCCTTATAACCCAATATAGTTAAAGTATTTAAAAACAATGACCTAGAGGAAAACTTGAAATGAAAGATGACATATATAATCATATTAAAAAAAAAATCCAATAAACTGCTATTTAAACATAAATCCTGAAACTTTGAATGAGTCAAAATCTATACTTTATATTCTATTCATATTAATAAAAACTTTTTAAAGGTACTTGCCACATATAAGGATATATTCTGCATACATCTTCTTATATTATAATTTATGATTATTTATTTATCATTATATTATAATTTTTTGTAAATACCTTTCCATTATAAACTATGTTTTCTTTAAATTTTACATTAAATAACAAAATAAATGAAATTTTTTCTATTATATATCATGTCATTACAATAGTGGAAAAAAATTATGCCCTTTTATAGTGACTAACTATTTACATTAGAATAAAATTAATTGTAGCAAAAATGTATTTTACTGTAATAATCCATTACCATTACTTGAATTTCTTGTGGTGCTGGTGTTGTTAGTCAATAATGGTAATGATGTAACTCTAATTGTTTGACTTACTAATTCTATAACTTCAAATCTAAGAAATCATCATTCCATTCCACATCAGATCACTAAACTTGCTGAGATTCTTAGAATTCTGAGTTAATTGTCCATGTATTAACTTCTTGAATGGAGCATTGCTAGACTAACTTTCAAACAAAAAAAAGCAGTAGCCCTATCACCTAATACAACCTCCTCTCGTTTCAGTATTTCATTCCATACTTTATATTTTAACTTCGCTTACAATGCAAAAGGTAGTTATTAGGTTTATTTTACTTTTTACGAGCCATTACATATGTAGAGAATTAGAAAACTATAGGAGGGACTATTACAATCTCAGTATTTCCTACAAAACCAATTATTAAGATATTTATATTTTCATTTGGACCACTTTGTTGATTATCTCTATCTATAATGTTGCAATGTTTCTAGGATCTGAAGCTGAAATTGAAACCAAAGGATTTTGGAAGCCTGTAAAGGAAATGGAATTTGTAAACATAATTTCTTATTTTTTCGATTCGTGCACAAGGCATTTAGGATATGTATTAACTCATTGTGACTCTCAAAAAACTATGTTGTCTTTCATATGGATAAAAAGCATAGCATTGGATAAATTCATAAAATTGACACCTAACCATTTTTAATCCATTTTCAATCTTTTTTTTTTTGTTTATTATTAGTTTTGTTACTATAAGAAAATCAAGTTTTGTCATTGAAATATTGCAGTAGATTTTTTTTTTGTGGTGATTTCTTTTTTCTAATGTAGCAAGCTAATCGCTATAAAAAGTTATCTATTCATTCTTTTCTTCTAAGTAACAACATTTTATTGTATTTGCTTTATTAGTTATTAATCTTAACAATTTATGATTGTTTATTTTTCATTATATTGTAACTTATTGTAAATACCTTTGCGTTATTAACTGTGCTTTCTTTAAATTTTACATTAACTATCAAAATAAATGGAATTGTATTTATTATACATCATTCGATTATTATAGTGGAAAAAAAATCACCTATCTTTTTACAATCCAACTAAAATTTATCATGTAGTTGTTAGTTTTTTGAAAATTGATTTTCTAAATATCAGAATTGTATCTAATGGAGAGATGAAGAGAAACATTATTGTAACATAGGGATCACAATCGAGTTCTATGCATTAGAAGAGAGATAACAAAGGTACATAGTGAAAACTTATATTACTTAGTTTATCTTAATTTAGTTAACCTATTAATTAGAATGTTTTCTCTTTTTCACTTAATATTAGTGAAATTTAATTTACCTATCTAAATGAAAATTATTCTATTGGTTTTAATACATTCTTATTTTAATTAATGCATGATTAAATAAATCACAATTTACATCCTCCCTAAGTTATGGAGTGTAGACTTTTATTTGTTTCACTTTGACATAGATGTTTAAAGTTTAGTGGAAAATTTGAACTAAACCATATTTTTCATTACATATAAAATCTTGAGATGAGCTCCTTAATAAAGTTGGTAATTGGTATGTTCTTGATCAAATCTTTTTAGAGAAATTCCTTGCATCTTATATGATTAATTTATGAACATTGATGAAAAAGGTTAATAGCATTATTGAATCCAATTGGTTCTATGTATATTTAAGAATATCATGGAGACAGCATTTGGGTCTATACATGTCTAATAATATTGAAATCAAGAGTTGGATTTTCTACTTTAGGGCATATTAAGGTTCAATCGAAATCATTAGGTCATATCATTCCCCAAATAGGAGGAGTCATAATAATCCCGTCATATAAACCATTTTAAAATATAAGTTAGTCTCACAACTTTAATCATAGACATGGACTCCATAAGTTGTATTTGAATCAACTGCTTTGAAGTATTTCGTTTGGTACCTACTAGATATAAACCTATGACAAAACTTCTAAAAGAAAGTTTACAAAAGAGGTCTATAGAACGTTACTCCATATAAAACCTATATTTACAATAATTTATTTACATAAAAATTTACAATTTCAAAAGATGAAGTACATAATCCATTGGTCCTTGATTTTAAGATGGAAGCTAACACTTAAAACTACTTGGGTGCTTAGGGAGACCCAATTTGTTTCCTAAAAGACAAAATAATTGCAAAAGGGAAAAATCTACCGTAACTTTAGTATCCTTACTTGCCAGCCTCGTTCGTTGTTCATTTGGACTAGGCTAAGAAAATTTTCAATGGAAACACAAACCATAAGAGGAAGAAAATTGTCAACAAACAGTGGTAAATGCCTAAATGCCTCAAACTGCACTTGTGCGTGCGAACACTTGTAAGTAGGAGAATCGAGCATGTTATCGCTTGTTTGCTACAAAGAGCAATAGTAGACATGAGTTTGAAAAACTTGGAAGCTTACATTAAGAAATTGACCATAGAGGGGGCTTTTAAGAAGGAAACTAGTTTGATGGGCAGAAAAGGCAAGCCCTTTCGAAAAGGTATTATGGATGAGATCCTTTCGTTAAGTGTCTGACCATCTTAGTTGGACACATATGATGGAAGGAAGGACCCAGATGACCATTTGAACATATTTTGAACATTGAAGGAGTTCTATGTCTTAATCAACGTGATTGCTTGCAACGTCTTCCCGTCTACTTTGTAGAAGAATGCCAACAACCAGTTTAACTCCTTGAAAGCAACCTCCAATTCTTCCTTTGACTAATTGGCTGATGAATTCCACTAATATTTCTTAGCCTATAAACCTCTAACTAAAGACTCCTCACTCCTGATCTCAATTGGACAAAAACCACGAGAGTCGATTAGGGATTATGTTCACAAATTTGACCAGTTGATGATTGAAATCACCAACTATGACAAGAATGTGGTACTTCATGCCATCTATAGAGGAGTTAGTGAGGATTTTGACTTCTTCAAGTCTTTTGCTAAGCACTCACCTACCTCTTTGGGTGAGTTCACTAAGAGGTCGAAAAATTCATTCATCAAGTGGACCAAATGCAAGCCAGAAGAGAGTTTGAGAAAGGAAAGTACGAGAGAAGGTTTGAAAAGGATAAAAGATCTATGAAAGATAGATGAGGAAGGAAATTTGATGTTTACAGTAAGCTTATCTGACCTCTAGGAGATCGAAAGAGGCCGATTTCGACGTTTGTTGAGCATACTCCCCTCAATTAACCTATGTTAAACATTTTGATGGAGATGCACCATAAAGGTTTCTTAGAATTGGAGGAAATGAAGAATAATCTTGCGAGAAAGAACTTTAACAGATATTATAATTTTCTTAGAGATCGAGGTCATAATATGGTTAAGTGCATATACCTAAAAAATGCACTTGAGCACACTTTTCAAAAGGGATATTTAAGAAAGTTCGTGGTAGATAGAGAGGAATGTGTTAAGTGACCTACACAAAGAAGGGGGATCGAACAACAACCTAGGAACGTTAAGGCCCAACCTCACAACCAAGTTTTGGTAGTGTGAGATAATGATGTTGGTCTCGTTTAGCAATCAAAAGAGGGGTGAATCAATCGTTTCAATTTTTTTTTTTAAAAAAGTAGAAAACTAAACACCTCTTAAGATAATTATGACATAAATAATTTGACTGTACTGAAAAAAAAAATGTAAACAGATAATAACAATTAAAGGAAGATGATCAAACGTAAGATTTTATAGAGGTTCTGCCTTATACGTCAATCCTCTCTTCTAGCTCCATTGCTAGGGATCCAGTTGTTCTACTAAATCAAATCAATCAATCTTTAAAAGAGTTTACACAGCTAGGTCTTCTTAACCTTCATAATCAACTGTCCTGTCTCACTAGCCTTTAACTAGACTAATCATAAGCTACAGTACAATCAACCTTTGTCAAAGATATAATCTTAACGCAATACTTCTCAACTTCCTAGAAATTTGAAAATAAGAAAAAAAATAAGAATTATGAATCTTCAACACTTTTTCACTGACACTTGTTACTGTATAAATTTCGTATTTTTTTTTTTCACTACACCTTCAGTTGCTTATTTAAATCTTCATGTTTCAATGGTTGAAACAGGATATTCTTCTTGAAAGTTGGCTTGCTTATCTAACCTTTCCTGATTTGTTGCAGTCCGTTATTTAGAGGTGGAAGAATCATCACTTTAGCCAAGATTTGCTCAACGATCATCTGTATCATTTAGTTAGTTAAGAAACAATTTAGTTGTGATCTTTTCTTATCCCTAGATATAATATTCCTACTTAAGTGGAACAGGTTAATTGTATTTTCCAAATATAATTAACCAACGGAGCTAAGTCTATAGTTGCGATCTTTTCTTATCCTCAAATATAATATCCTTACTTAAGTAGAATGGGTTAATTATCTTTTCCAAATATAATTAACCAGTCGAGCTGAGTCTTCTTAGATTAATTTTCTACCGAAGCTTCTATAATTTCCAAAACAGGTAGGATAATCCAATAAGCACATTACCTTTTACTTATACTTCTGTTGTTCGTATCTTTTATTGTTATTAGTTGCTTATTTGAACAAATGTGCAAAGCTTCTACTGAAACTTCTACACGCACAAAGATGGTTTCTTACAAGCACTTAACTGACATGAATAACATCATATTTTCCTTTTTGTTATCATTAAAACCATATTAGAGAGAATCCTAACATTCTCCCCCTTTTTTATGATAATAAAACAAATTTATATAGAAATAAAATTGAATGCCCTGTCTCCCCCTTTTTGTTATCATCAAGGTAAAGTAAAGGAATCATCAAAATAATTCAAGATAAGCATTGCATTTAATAAAGTACCGTTAAACAAACATTTGCCAAAATGAGAAACAATTCTTACAACATTTAACAATATTATGAATGAAGTAAAACTAAACAACAATTTTTGGGATTTCTTCTTGGAGGAGGAAGAAGTTGAATGTTTGGTTCAGTAAGGTAGATCAAGAAAAGGATTGTAGGGGACCTTTTCCGTGGGATCAAAAGATTCATCATCAGGATCAATGATCTTTGGTGATGGATGTATAGGCTTGACATAATCTGGAAATTGTATTAGAATGAAATCCTTCAATTCCTTTTGTAACTTCTTCAATGTAGTGGTGGTAGAATCTCAGTCCAAGTAAAGTTCAGCTACATAGATATCCAATTGTTTCAAAAATTGTTGTAACTTCATACTCATTTGTCTTAGAGATTTCTCTACATGTTTCATCCTACTAGTAGTATTAGTAAGTTCTTGAGTAAACTTTGGAACTCTATCCTATTGAGGTGTAATCTAATATCATCAAAACCTTCATTCATTTTAACTTTAGCCTCATTCAGTTTATGCTCTACAATGGCTTCTAAGGTCGCAGCTGTATCACTGAATTGTTGATTTAGCAGTAATTGACTTTCCTTTTTAGGATGCTCAAATTTGGCTTTCAGTACATTGTCAAGATGTTTCTATAAGGACTCAAGACAGATTCTACAGTTGAGTTTCAATAGAACCTTGAATTCCATCATTGTTAACTATAGAGGATGGTTATTCAAGGGAACTAATCAATCATTGTAGAAGTTCATCTTGCTTCTTCTTTTGAGAATCTTTTATGGAAGGTTCTATTTGTTCAGAAGGCTCCCCCTCAATTAGTGCAATTTCTAAAGACTTACCAAAAGATTTCTTTTTGTGCTTAAGGTGCACATAATGTGCATTGTCATTCGAATACCATAAAAAATCCTTCACTCGTATTCCCATGTGTAGAAGAACCTTTTCACCAATTTTCTTTGATGTCTTGATGTCATTCTCCCCTTAAGGTATCATTAAACCTTAACCTCAACAATTTCATGATGACATTTCCAAATGGCATGCTTGATCTGCTTTTTCCAATGTGCCTTAAAATTTTTGTGGGTAAATCCAGATTCCTTCTTTTTATCATTGCAAGAATGATAATTGTATCTTCTACAGTGACTGGTGTAAAAATCCCTTTTTAAGGTAAGATGCAACTCATAACAGCCTTATGTAAGATTCTGACTTTTAATTCAAAATAAAAAATCCATGAAACTCTTCCGTAATCATCTTCAACTCCTTCATTTAAATGTGTGAACACATTTTCTTTAGTCATTCTCACCGATTCTTCATCATCAGACAAATCTTTTAGACTAAAACATTTTATCAAATCTTTCCTAGTGATTTCTATGTCAATGCCCAATTCCAGGGTAGTCAAGTCTCAGTTTCTAAATCCGTCATAAGATTATTGTAGAATTCTCTTACAGCATCCACATTGACACTTTCTTGTAGATTCAATAGCCCTAGACAACCTAGGTTATCCATGAATTCATTTCAATAAAATCCATGCTTTTTAAAGAAAGGAATATCGAGAAATGTAGGATCACAAACCTTATTTTAGTCTAAAGACATTCCAATGTTTGACCGATGGCGTTGTTTCTTACTAGACTTAACCTTGACTTGAACTTCCTTCTTTCTTTTCTTCGAACTAAGAGCCTACGCTCGAGTTGATTTCATCGTCTTTTGGGATTTTAGAAGAGTTAAGGAAGATTCTTGGTTTTTGGTTGTTATTTATTTATTTTTTGTTTTTGAGGAGACAGATCTTTTTGGTGCCATACTTGGTAGAAAGAGAAGTGAGGGTTTTAGAGTCGAAAGGAAAGGGGTGAAGGTTTAAGCATCAAAAGAGAAGGAGCAGTTGAAAGAATGTTTTTATCTTTATCTGAGAATAAGGGAAATTAGGATTTGATTACCTTATGAGAGAAACGTGAGTTAGTCAGTTAATGTTAATGATACGTATATAGTCAAATACATGTATTAAGCTGTGCACCAATTAATCAAGAGAACATATTACAAATTGCCAATTCATTTCTAATAAACTCAAATCTTATTCTTTTTAGGGGTTTAGTAAAAATTTCAACAAATTGTAGTTCAATTGGCACAAATTCAACATAGATATCGCCATTTGAAACATGATTTCTAACAAAATAATTCCTAATTTTTATATGTTTAGATCTAGAATAATGTACTAGATTTTTTGTTGAATTAATGACGCTTGTATTATCACATTTAATTGGTATATTTTTTAAATTTAAGCCATAATCAAGCATTTGTTGTTTTATTCACAAGATTTGAGCACAACAATTTCTAATTGAAACATATTCTGCTTTAATTGTTGATAATGCTACTGAACTTTGTTTTTTAGAGGACCATAAAACCAATTTGTCACCTAAAAATTGATATGTACCAAAAGTGATCTTCCTATCAATTTTACAACCAGCATAATCCGTATCTGAATATCCAACTAAATCTATGTTTTGATTTTTTTGATACCAAATGCTTAGCCTAGGTGTATTCAAAAGATATTTAAAAATTCTAATAATAGCAGTAAGATGCAATGCAGTAAGATGCAATGCAGTCAAAGAACTTTGAAAATGAGCATATAAATTGATACTAAACAAGATATCAGGTCTAGATGTAGTCTAGTATAGCAAATAACCAATAAGACTTTGATAATATTTCTCATTTACCTTCAAGATTTAAATCTAATCTTATTGAAGTGCTTATAGGAGTAGAAGCTCCTTTGGCATTTTCGAAATCAAATTTCTTTATGATATGCCGAGTATACTTCTGTTGATGTATAAATATATCTTCATTTGTTTACTTTATTTGTAAACCCAAGAAGAAGTTCAGCTCTCCCATCATAGACATTTTGAATTCGACCTGTATCATCTTAGAAAATTCTTTGCAATAACTTTCATTAGTAGAACCAAAGATGATGTTATCAACATAAAGTTGAACTACTAGAATATCCTTATCAAAATGCTTTAGAAATAGAATAGTATCTATTTTACCTCTATTAAATCCATTTTTAATAAGATATATACTAGGGGGTTGTTCTACAAATACTTCTTATTTGATATACCTATTTAAGAAAACACTTTTTACATCTATTTGAAATGTTTTAAAATTTTTAAAATTAGCAAAAGAAAGCACTAGGAGCATAAGTTTCATCATAATCTATACTTTCTTCTTATGAATATCCCTTGGGTACCAATCTTGATTTGTTTCTTACAACGTTACCATTTTCATTTAACTTATTTTTAAAGACCCATTTGGTTCCAATTATTGTTTTATTAGACGGTTCAGGAATTAAGGTTCAGACTTGATTTCTATGAAATTGACTTAATTCTTCTTGCATTGCATTAATCCAACTTTCATCTTTCAAAGCAATTTCAATGGAGATAAGTTCTTCTTGAGATAGCTTAGTAAAATGATTTTCGATATTTTGCAATCTGGATTGAGTTTGCACACCAGATTGAACATCACCAATTATTAGGTCAGGCAGAAGTGAAGGTTGATGTCACCAGGATTTTGTTATACTTTCTATAGGTTCTTTTACCTTATTTATTGAGGTTCCAGTTTCAGTTTCTATCAAACCTTCTAGTGGTTCAGTTTTTTGAAATACTTCTTTACTTTTTATAATTTCAAGTATATCCTCATCTGACTCATCTTTTCTTTGATATTCACAAAATTTTACATTAATTGATTCTTGTATAACCCTTGTGATTTTGTTATAGACTCGATAAGCTTTACTATTCAATAAATATCCTAAAAAGATAGCTTCATCTGCCTTTTCATCGAATTTACTTAGATTCAGATTGTTTCTTTTCACATAACACTTACATCTGAAACTATGGAAATATGACACAGAGGGTTTTCTTCCTTTAAATAATTCATAAGAGCTTTTATTAGTGAAAGGTCTTATATAGATTGTTAATAATATAGCAAGTAATAGAAATAGCTTCAACCCATAAAAATTTAGCTACATTGCTATCATTTAATAAGGTATGAGTCATCTCTTGGATGGTGTGATTTTTATACTCAACAATTCCATTTTTTTGTGGAGTGTAGGGTGCGGAAAAATTATGAGTGATACCTTGGTTTTCACAAAAAGTTACAAAATCATAATTTTCAAATCCACCACTAGGGTTGGTTCTTAAACTAACTATGGAGGAGTTCTTTTTTTTTTTTTTTTTTTTCATTTTGAACACGCTTTGCAAAAACTTTAAAATTCTTAAAAGCATTATCCGTGTTTTGTAAAAACAACACCCAAGAGTACCTAGAGAAACCATCAACGATGACTAGGCCGTATCTGTTCTCACCAAGACTAATTGTCCTAGTTGAATTAAATAAATCTAAATGCAAAAGTTTTAAGGGTTAGTTTGTAGAGGTAACTTTCTTTTTCAGATGAGGAACAGATACAATTTTGTTCTTTAGGTAGGAACTATAAGGAATATCTTGCTTTATGCTTATCTTAGGGAACTTGTTTATTGGATTGTTTTTAGAAAGATTTTTGAGTTGATGGAAATTAACATGACCTAATTTTTTATGCCGGAAAAAAGTATTATTAGAAATTGATAGAAAACACCTTTTCGATAGAACTTTTGATGGATTAACTTTGTATAAATTAACTTTCCTAAAACCTTCAAATAATAGAGATTTACCGACTTTGTCATATGCATAACATTTATCCTTTTCAAAAATAACTTTATGTCCCTTATCATAAAGATGACTAATACTCAAAAGATTGTGCTTTAGGCCTGTCAAGCCTAGTTATTTCATAAATTAAGTCTTTTTTAAAGCCTAGTTCTTTTATAAATTAAGTTTTTTTTTAAAACTGATTAGTAATAAATCTTACTCATTTAATACCGACCCTCAACTAGGGTTTAAAGAAAACTGTTTTTTTATATCTTGAAAATGCTTTGGAGTCACCGCCTGATTGAAGTTGGGGAAAAAGAGTTAAATTATAACCAATTAAGTAGATTAATTATAAATTAGTTACTAGTTTAATAATAAAACTAATTTTATAATGGTTTTTTGAAAACCGCAAATCTGGATTTGAGGGCTAATTATTAAAAACCTAAATGGGTACAACTTTTAATTTTTTGAATTTAATTTCACTTTTCAATAATACCCTTTTCCAATATTTAAACAACTAATCATATCACATGCGACTAAATTAATTAATTTGAACAAATATTTACAAAGATGGAAAAAAAAAACTTTCCATATTTTAAGTTGTTCAGTATGTACAGGTGCCTATATATCTGCTATTTGATATGAGACTTCCGTAGTTCGTTCACTGAAAACATAGTGGGTTGATTAATTTTAAATTTTTTAAAAAACTTGATTTTACATTTTTATCCAGTTTAATTTATTTAAGAAAATTTCCTAAAGGGTCTGAAATTGGGGTTTATTTGTGGAAAACTCTAAAGTGCCTTAATTGAAAATAGTCAATTTATTTTTGGAAAGTTGATTTTCTAAGTAATAACTTTATTTATTTATTTAATTCTTATTTTTATTTTTTGATTTTTTTGATTAAAACGTGAAAATAAATAAAAATCAACTAAATACTTCTTCCTTTTTTTTTCTTTCCTCTCTTTTTCATTCTTTCTCTTTTTATTTTCCCTTTTTCTTTCGTTTTTTTTTTACTTTAATTTACTAATACAACAAATAAATAAATAAATAAATAAAACAAACAAAGCAACAAAAATCAATACAACAAATGTGGTTTAGACCGAGTGGTACGTAAGTTGATCAGGTGGGGTGTGAATTTGGCTCGGATCTTGGATCGAGTCAGGCCAAAGTAGCGAATCACAAGTCGAGTTGTGCACAGCAGCTTGAAGAGGGCGTTTCAACTTTATTCAGCCACCAAATTAAGCGAGGGACGATACTTTTGTGTGAATTAGTTTGGGCTTAAGGGGGTTTGGAGAAGCGCTACGACTAATGATGGCCGTTTCGTAGGTAGTCGGTGTTTGGATAGTGAGTGGTGGTTACAGATTGTCTATGGATTATTAGTTGTGGTGCAATTTGTGTTTAGGTGTTGTGTATTAGTGTCAAGGAGAGAGAGATCCATGTGTTTGGTGGTGTTTTGTGCTGGTCAATGGTAGAACAAGAGAGTGTGTAGAGCGCGAATCAGAGTGATTGTGTGTAGGTTAAGTCGTATGTGAGTACGTTTGGTAAGTGGTCGTGGTTAAGGGTGTGCAGTGAGAGAGGGTTGCGTATTTCGTATGGTGGTAGGTTAGATAGTGAAGGTGGTGTAGTTTCGAAAGATAGAGAGAGACAATGCCACATGCATGAGTGGTTAGAATCGGGTTAGGTTTTGTGTACGTGTGCTTGGGGAAGTAGCTATGTTTGGTTGGTTGGGTGGCCATACAATAGTGGATTTTGGTATGTGGTGAGTAGTGTGTCTAAAAAATGGACACCCCACTTACCCACCCAGTTTACTACCTTCTTCCTTTTACCAGCTGTTTGAGCTATTGGCTCATCTTGTTTATCATCCATAGCTCTCACAAACATAATTTTGAGCGTATGTTTTAAGCACTTGCTGAATTCATATCCTAATCCTACTTTAGATTGATCTATTCTTTAACTTGATAGTAACATTTGTAGTTTTCTATCACTCTAATTAAACTTAATAAAGGTTGACTTTATTGATTGAGACAATTCCTCTACTTTTGTTTTTAAATTGTTTATCTCATCTTTGAGAATCAAGTTTTCCCTTCTTATATTTTCCTTTTCTTTACTCATTAATTCATTCTTAATTTTGGGTACATTTATCTCTCTTACTAAAATCTCATTTGTTTGTGACAAAACCTCTTTCTCATTTTTTAGAGCACAAATTTCATTGTTCCAATTTTTAAATCTTTGCATTGGATTTAGACAAAGCATTTAAGGCTCTTTTTATTTCTAGATAAACATCATCAGGTAAAGCATTAGTTTCAGAATCTAAGTTTACCTCAGAAGAGGTCATCAAATAGAGGTTTGCTTCCTCATCTTCTGCTTCATCTTCACAAGTTTCTTCATTTTCAGTATCTGATTCATCCAAATTGCTTTAGGTACCCATTAGGGCCTTTTTTTTTTTTTTTAATTTCTCCATTTTCTTCACAAGGACGAGACATTCATATTTTAAGTGTCCTGATTTTTTGCATTCATAACATGTGAGATCCTTCTTTTTCTTCTTCTTCTCTTCTTTATATCCTTTTCAGAAAATTTATTAGCTTTGTATTTTGTGAAACTTAGATTTTTCTTACCTCTCTTCTTTAGTATTTGACTGAGTCTTCTAGCCAACGATGTAATATTTCCTTCTTCATTGTTGGACTATTCATCATTTGAGTTTAGATCAACTTCTCTGGCCTTAAAGGCTAGAGTTTTCCTTTTCGAATCTTCTTCATCTTCTTTGCTCAGAAAGTTTGATTCATATGCAATGAGTTTACTCCTTAGTTGTAGTAAAGTTAATTTACTAATGTTGTAAGCTTCCTCAATGGCAATCTTTTTTGCATCCCAGACTTTTGGAAGTACCTGCAACACTTTCCGCATAATATTATCTTTATCAATCTTTTTGCCAAGTGAAGATCATTCATTTGTTATTGCTGTGAGTCTTCTAAAGGAATCTTTGGTCTTTTCTCCTGGCTACAACTTAAAACACTCATATTCTTGTACCAAGGAGTTAATATGAGTTTCTTTAATAGTACTTTTTCCTTCATAAGTTTCACATGTATCCCAAATTTCCTTTGCAGTTTTACTTGAGGATATCAACTAAAATTCAGAAGGTGCTATTGCAAAGAGTAGAAGATTCTTAGCCTTATTGTTTACTGTATCCTTCTTCTTGTCTCTTGTCATCTTCTACGGTAACATTACATCTGATTTGAATATCTTCGACTTCGACGATATCCCACGAATCATAATTAGTGGCTTGGATATAAGTTTCTATCCTATATTTCCAATAAGCAAAATTGTGACCATCAAAGTAAGGAATCCTGTTCACTTGAACAGACAAATTGTTTTTTACCATTGGATCCTTTACTCAAAGATAAAAGAGTACTAGCTTTGATACCAATTGTTGGTCTTGTTAATAATCAAGAGGGGAGTGAATTGATTGTTAAAAAAAAAAAAACATGTAGAAAACTAAACACCCCTCAAGATAATCACGACATAAATAATTTGATTGTATTAAAGAGTAAAGTGTAAACATATAATAAAATATAAAGGAAGAAAATCAAGCACTTATACTGTCTCACTAGCCTCTAATTAGACTAATCACAAGCTACAGTATAATCAATCTCTTTCAAAGATACAATTTTAACCCAATACTTATCATGTTCATAAAAATTTGAACATAAGAAAAAATAAGAATTATGAATCTTTAACACTTTTGCATTAACACTTGTAACTATATGAATTTCGTATATTTTTTCATTAGACCTTCAACTTCGGAAGTTGCTTATTTAAATCTTCATGTTTAAATGGTCAAAACATGATATTCTTCTTAAAAGTTATCTTACTTACCTAACCTTTCTTGATTTGTTTCAAGTCGTTATTTAGAAGTGAAAGAATCATCATTTGGTTGAGATCTGCTCAACGATCATCGGTATTTGTATCATTTAGTTTGTTAAGAAACAATTTAGTTGTGACCTTTTCTTATCCCCAGATATAATATTCTTACTTAAGTGGAATTGGTTAATTATATTTTTCAAATATAATTAACCAACAGAGTTGAGTCTTCTTAGATCAACCTTCTATTAAAGCTTCTATAATTTCCAAAACAGGTTGGATAATCTGATAAGCACATCACCTTCTACTTATACTTCTGTTTTTCCTAGCTTCTATTGTCATTAATTGCTTATTTGAACAAATGTGCGAAGCTTCTACTAAAACTTCTGTAAGCCTTAAATATAAATCAAGTAACTATAGGATTGAATTTAGTACATAAAGTTTAAGGCGATTGGTTAAAGGATCTAATTAAACCTAAATTATAAACTAAAGTTAGAAATATTAATAAAAGTGACCCAGTAAGTTTGAATTTAAGAAAATAAGTAATAAAATAAGAAAATATAAAATTTTCAAATTCTAAGTATATTACTTGTTATTTATCGAAAGTGTGTAAAATACATTTCGATAACTAATAAATCGCTAGAGATAAATTATATATATATACTAAAAATCACGAAATGACCTAAATAATATTTATGAGTGTTTACTTATACCCCACATATATTTACATGTAGGTAGAAATATGCGAAATTACCTAAATTACTTGAAATTAGCTAAAAGTTTGCTAAATAATTAAAGAAAATTATAAAAAAAATTAAGGAAAAATTAGAGAGATAGCGAATCATCTAGATCATTTCGTGGTGGCAATGGGAGAAGAAAGAAAATATTAACCAATAAAAAATAAATACTTAAAAAGCAAAAATAGTAGAGATATGGGCTTCATCTTGTCTAAATTAATGTACTATAATTGCTTTAAGGCTTTTTAAATAGAAAGAAAATTTTCAGAGCTCATTTGGTTAGTTAAGAGCTAAAAAAAATTAAGAGAACCAAAATTGAAAGGGAAATTAAGGTTTTAGAATTTTTTTTACCAAATCTGTACAGTTAGGGCAAGTAGGCCAAACCCATACATCACCTCCAATTGGAATTGAACCATCACTACCACCCTACTCCAAATTGACTGCCTGGACTGGCCGACACACTTGAACCGGTGTTGAAAATCAAAGAGCTTGTGAACTAAGTGAGTCTCAAATCTCCTCTGATTTTGCAAAATTCTTTAAAATTATTAATTATGCCCAGAAAATTATGAAATTTATTATTTTGATATTTTATTGTATATAGATTTAGGGAAAAATATTGATCAAGTTTAATCATGTTTGTAAATATAGAGTTCTTAAGAAATTGGACAAAACTGAGCATTTTTAAAATTAGAAAAAAATAGGCTTAGGAGTTTGGATCTCAATTTTTTTTTCTACAGAATACTTAAGTGATGTTGAATAATGTTATGAAGCCATTTTTTTTAAAATTAATTTTTGAAAAATTTAAGTAATTTTTTAGCCTTAAAATGATGAGAAAAATAGGTAATTTTGGCTTAATTAAGTGATTAAATGATTAATTACTGACTTAGAGGGTAATTAGATATTTAAGGATATTAATCTCTTATGTGGAAAACTAATCCTAACATTTGAAGTGTTAATTGTAACTAATATGAGAATTATGTGGTAATTTTTAGGAAATTTAGTAATATGTGAAGTTGGAATTTTAATAAATATGAAATAATAGGTTAAATTGGATAATATAATAATAATAATATCAATACATATTAAATCTGGTACAAAAATTAATTTTAGGTAATTGGATAAAAAATGTAAGTTTTCTCACATTGGGAGTAAAATCCGGTACTCTAATTAGGATTAGAATACTTGAGCTTAATGTGATTAATTTCACATTAAGATTTGAGTGTATTTAGGATTCCTTGTAGTTGAAAACAATTTAGAACGAAAACTAGAATCTAATTCAGAAACCAAACCCCCAGCTAATGTAGAATGAGTCGTTAGTAAATAATAGGTATATATAGAGAAGTGAGTTAAATCATAACTTAAAATATATATCATCAAAGTATAAGTACTAAAAAGATGTATTTGTATTATAGGATACACGAAAGTGAACCAACCTGCAATTGAATGATTGAGCGACCGAGAGTTCTAGGTAAATTAGGTTTATTACTTCATCATATTTGGAGTATTATTTTAGGGTGCTCGGAGACTTAGGATTGTGTATAATTGTGATTATAAGTACTTTTATGTATATGCTTACGTATCTGACTTCATGTTGGAATTTGTGTTGTGATTGATGACTGTTATAATTGGATTGGTGTAAAATTGTCTGAACACCCTAATCCTAATCGACCCTAATACCTTAAATTGTCATATATTGCAACCTTTTAGGGGATCATTAGGATTTTTCAACTAAACACCAATACCTTAAAAAAAAATAGCGCTGGATAGCAATTTGGTCTTTTCCTCATCTTTAGCTAAACTAAGTAATAGGACAGGAGGTTGCGGTGAGAATGAAGGCATTAGTTCGAAGGATAGTCTTAGGAGGAGCGGTATATCAATTGCACAAACTTGGGTTTGGTTGTGAGCTGTTGCATAAAAACTCCTCAACTTGGATTAGAGTGGGTGAAATTACTCTGATTTCGTAATGGACCAGATTACGTTGTGTGATGACACTTACTTGTTGCATTGCATGAAAATAATTGCTTGATAAGCTTATTTATGTTTGTATACATTCATGAGTTTCCAATTCAACTTACTGAGCTTTAGTTGCTCATACCCATATAGATCCTTTTGCAGGTCTTGACTTTTGAATACTCTGGCTAATATGTCGCCGTACAACTATCCGGAGGTTAGTTCTCTTTTGAAATAGTTAATTTATATCTAGAGTCTTACTAGTATCTTTAAGAATGAAAGATTGATATTTGATACGTAAACTAGCTGATTATTATGTTATGATATAGAATCACTTGGGAATTCTACAGTAATGTGCATGTAATTATATATATTGACTTAAAGTTTTAATACTTACTATAACTCTACCTAACTTCATAATTGAATTATTTATTTCAAAGTGAGGAGTTGTCGATACCCTATGTAGATCATCTCTATGATAGGCACTGTGAGGCCAGTTACTATCATATAATGGTTTATACGGTGGGACTGTTGCAACTCACCGACTTCGAGGCGTAACAACTTCTATATGCACAAAGATGGTTTCCTGCAAACACTTAACTGACATGTATAACATCATATTTTCCTTTTTGCTATCATCAAACCATATTAGTGAGAATCCTAACAAATGAGAGGGGGGGACAATCGAGCCCCTCCGAGGTATTATTAACATGATTTTTGATGGATCAATAGAAAGTAATGTTATGTTCGCAACAAGTTTGTCTCATGTGCAAAGGGATCATGTGTTGAATTTGTAAGTCCTAAAAGTAACCAAGAGGGGGTGAATTGATTACAATAAACTTTGAACTTTTTGCAAAATAAGGTTTAAAAATTATCTCGTTTGATTACTTAAGCAAAATTAGGCATGAAACAATATATAATCAACAATAAACACAAAATAAGAGAGTAAGGTTGAGAAGATCAGACAAAAGATTTATGGTGCTTCAACCGTGTGCCCATTACACTTTTCCAGCTCCACTATTAAGGACCCAGTAATCCTCAACAATGTTACTCCACTATTTGTTTTTCACTAACTTCAATAAGAGAGAAACAGTTACAAGTCTTTTTCTTGGTCTCACTAGACTACATATAGAACTACAAGAATTTGATTCTCACTCTTACACAAAGATTTTCACACAAACAATTGTGATTACAATAGTTATGAAGATAGCGTGTGAAGATCTTCTCAAATAAAGTACACAGTGAAATCAGAATATGAAAGTAGACTAGATAGTATTGCCTTTGAATTAAATTTTGAATATGGTTCCAAATTCTCTTGAATGTCAAGTTTTCAGAAAATGAATGCAGCTCTGATCTATTGATCTCTATCTTGAAAAATTTGAACTTGTCTTCTTTTATATCTTCTACTACAACATCTCTTTTTTGGAATCTTAGATAACTCTTAATTAAATCTTGAATTATTTAAAAAAATCTTAAGTTAGTCATTGGTTGCTATAATCCCATTAATTGTGGAAACTAAATCTCTTTTGATTTTGAATTGAATTTGACTGTTGCAATGTTGCCCTTGAAATTTGAAAATATTCTTGTGTATAAGCTTTATTTTCTTCTTGTGTTTCTTTAATATGAATTTCGAAAATTGAATCATTTTTGAAAATAAATATCTCTTAAAAATTAGGAGCAAATCTCGATGCTTAAAGCCTTTGAATTAAATCTTGGAACTTCTAAAATATTCTTGCAACTGCCTTGCTCATCTATACTTCAATAAGTTTGATATAATTGAGTAAACGTACTTCAAAAATTTTTGTATAGTATCTTCATTTGAACTTGATAAAAATTTGCATCAACAAGATTAAGAATCATCCTTATCTTAACATATCTTATTGCATATGTCCTTATTGATTCTTGTTTGGAATTTAAACAAAAATCTAGTTTGAACTCCTTAAAATTCTCCATATATCTTGATAATAACCCTTTAAAAATCTCATCAATGCTTTGACAAATGTCTTTAATAAAATCTAATCATTGTCATACAATATCGTTTTTGGTTGAGCTTATCCTTAAAATAAATATTTTAACTCCTCCTTAATCCCTGTAGATTTGACTAACCAACTTTGTAAAATGTGTTGGATACATTACCTAAATATATCTAATAAGTGGAGCTAGACCTTCAAACAATTATAAGCATGAAATACTTCTTGATATATCCGGCTATGTAACTTCTGAAACTGAATGTGAGGATCTAAATTTGTCTTTGAATTTAGTTCTGATTTTCAAAACTAATACTAAGACAATTCTTATCTCTTGTTTACTAACCTGCACACTTAACAAACTTACTAAATATCTTTACTCTTTTTGTTATCATTAATACATTTATGAGTGAACTCAATAGAATTTGAGAGGGAAGAGACATAAGATTGATGATATGATTGTTTTTTTCAGAGAAGGGTATGTTGAGAGTTCAATTCCCTTACGATGATGCGTTGGTCATTGTTATGCTCCAAACAGGAAGAGTCATAACAGTTTCGTCATGTAAATTAACCTAAGATAGAAGCTGACCTCATAGTTGCTATTATAGATACAGTCCACACAAGATGTGCACGACTCAACCAGCTTAAAGCATCCGTTTTGATACTTGTGAGTAATCAAACCTGTGGTATAGCTTCACAAAATATCTATTCTATGTAACCTATTGTCTCATAACACAATAGTATTGACATAAATGTCTTACATCCAGAGTTATAATTTATAATTAGAGTTTATTAAAAACTATAGGTTTTGCAGTCTATATACAATAAGTTAGGAAACTAGTAGGTGTCTTAAGGAATTCTCAATTAGTTTCCTCAAAATTCAATAGAAAAGACAAAAGAAAGATCAAAAGCTTAGGTTCAATTGATTCTTTGTCCCTCACTTTTCCAATCATCAACACATTAACTTGGGGTTAGTGGAATCATAATATCTTAATCCTCACTTAGTACCTGTAAAATAGTCTATGGGGATGTAAGCACAACTAGCTCAGTTAGTGAGATGGAGTTAGAAAAGTACCAAACAATCACAAGCAAGATTATTAATTATGATGAAATGTAATGCAATTGATCAAACAAAACATTGCATAATATTATTTGGTCCACTATGAGATTAGAGAAATTACATCCGCTCCAATCCAAATTGAGGAGTTTTATCGCGACTTAAATCAAACCAAACCTGAGCTTGTGTAATGAAGAACACCCTTCTCCTATGACCTTCTTCAAACCATAGCCCTTACCTTTGCTGCGACCTTTTTACTTGTCACTTAGTTTGACTAAGGATGGAGAAAGGACCATTTCAGCTATCCTCATCGAAGGAAGTCGATATTTGATTTGACACTCTTAATCGTTTCCCCTAATGGGTGTTGTGCATGTCCAATTTTGTTTTAGTCGAATAGACGTTAGTTTTAATCAGGGGTGACCAAATAAGTTCATATAATACAGAAACAATGTAAACATGTAGAACTGTACATCAAGGAGTTTAACTCCTATCACAATAGAGCATCATACACATATAGAGCATGCGCATAATCAACTAACTATAAACACAACCTGAAGTACTCTTGAGTCTCTAGATACTTTAATACATTATCCCAATAAGCGATGAAGCTATAATCCCAACTTACTTATTTAGACGTTGACTACGGTAGACTTAAGTCGTCGACAGCCTATTTACTAGGAGATTTTATATGCACAAAAGACCCAAATTTAGTTTTCGTAATAATTACGAAAACATTAGGGTTTAATCTACAATAGTTATATATATATTATTTCTATAATATATAGTTGTATTATTATTATATATTGAGTTAAGTTGTTAATTGTTGATAATCATCTATACTATTACGTATTATATATCGTTTTGATCATATCGAATCGTACTTTCAATTTATTAAATCACGTTTTAATTTTAGAAGGGTTACCGAAATACGTATTTTCTAGAATATGATAGAGTTTTAGGTTATATTACCTAAAATTTTCAATTTCAATAAAATTAGTGTCATTGGATTCTTATAGACTTAACGACACGTTTTATAAGTCCTATTTATAGAGACGACTTTTAATGGATAGTTCAAGTTTTTAATACAGTTATATGTATCTATATAAATATTATTATATTATATATAATTTACGTTATTAAATTATATTTTACCTGATTTGTCTTTATAACACTATAATATGAGTATTATCTTGCCTTAATACACATATAACTTATCTCGATTAGAAAATATCAATAAATATATTAAAAATAATCTTTTTATCTAATCTGATCAGCAACCTCATACATAGTTTTTATTTAACTATTTATTTCATTTTAACTTATTATTACTAAACATATGTTTCTCTTTGTAATTTTTGCCTTTTTATTACAAAAATTCTTAATAAATAGTTCGGGTCACCAAATAATTTCCCTAAAATTTATATAAACTCCTAAAAATATAGGAAACTTAATTATTACTCGATTTCAAGTTTTCGACCTATTGGCTACATATTCGTATTTACAATTTTAACCCTAAATTACCTGATTATGATCCTTTTTGTACCAAATTAATTTTAATTTGACAAAAAATTATTATTATTCACTATAGATTAGTATATGTCCATTTCATCAATTAATTTCATAATTTCCTATTTATTTCACAATTTCAGCTTATTTTCGAGTCATTTTTAGGCTAAAAAATGCAATAAATATAAAATATTCAAATTAAAATTTGGGCTACATAGAAATTATCTATATATCATACGTATCATATATAAATATTTTTAGCTAAAAACAACATCATTTAGTTCATTTATTTTATAATTTAAACTTTGGATGAATAGTAGATTTCTTAAGGAAGTATATTAAAAATTACGAATTTTTAGAAAATAAAAATATCACACGAAATAATGTTTCGAAATAACCTAACTACAATTTTTTTCATAATTTTCTGGATGAATTTACTATTTTTTAAAAATTTTCGAAAAATAGGGTAGAATTTTGACTTAGCTGTTCTTGGTAGCTTTGGCAGCTGTGGGTGGTGAGGGTATATTGAAACACCTAGACACTGAGGGTACTCCTTGGTGGTGAAGTGGCTTAATAACAAATCGAAGGACACTCTAAGAACTAACTCAGCTTAGTAATTGCTTTGTTTTTCCTATTTTTTCTTTTTATTTTTCCACGATTTTTTCTATATTTTTCTTTTTGTTGTTTCTAGTTTGTAAATTTGGAAAGTGATGTAGAGAGGCTTATTTATTCAATTGGGAGTTAGTTGCTACATTTTATAATTTTTCTTATTTTATTTCCTTTACTTTTACCTCATTAATATGAGGAGGAGGTGGCCAAATCCTAGCAAATTATCTTTTGATTCAGCATATACAATTGAATTGGTGATGCTATGGCAATGTCTAGCAATTTCCAGCTGCAATTGAAGTTTGTAGGATAAAATTTGCAATTATTTTATATTTTATTAACATTTAGTTATTTAGTAATATACGAGTATATATATATATCATGTGTATATATCATGTGTAATATACAACTATACTTGTATAATTAAGTTTCTAACATATCTTTTATTTTTAGGATATGTTCTCTTAATTAATTTCATGAATTCAACACATTATATATATAATTACGTAAATTAGGGTTGATTACAAGTATAATTATTATTTATATTGGGTATACTCATAAAAATAAGCGTATTTTCATATAGTCAATTATACTATATTATTTTATTTTATTTTATTGCTCAATTAACTTTAAGTTCTCATTCAATCCGAGCTCAATTTTAGGATTCTAAGTATTTTAGTACTATATTAAATAATCCTACTTCTAAGGACAAAATTGGGATTTTGGGTTATTATTTCTAAAATCTAACTTCACTGTGTTACTTCCTTTAACTTTCCTATCTTAGTCATAAAGTTTGGACTTAATCAAATAATTTTTTCTAAAGGTTCTAAATCTAGGCTCGATTGTCTTAAACATGATTTTATGAGCTTACAGTCATTACGACCAAGGTTGCAGATTTCGAAGTTAGGAAAGTGATGGTTGATACATGGAGCTCAACTAACATCATTTTCAAGCTTGCATTTAATCAAATGCGACCTAAGCTTGAGAGTTATAAGATGCAGCCATACAAATATAATATTTATGGATTTAACAATCAACCAGTTAAGGTGTAAGGAGTGGTTACCCTAACCTTATAGATCAGGGATGATGAGAATGTGGTAGAGAAGGAAATTGATTTTGAGATAGTAAATTATCATTCGCCTTATAACGGTATAATGGGTTGACTTTACATTAACATTTTTAAGATAGTAGTGTCAACCGCTCATCAAAAGGCGAAATTTCCAACTCCAACTAGGGTAGGGACGTGTTACGGAGACCAACAACTAGCCCGAGCTTTGTACTTAAAGGAATTAAAGAGGGATCATGTTTATAACATTGAGCAAGGCACGAGTAATCACCATGAAGTAAGAGGAGAACTTGTGGAGGAAACATTGACAATTCAACCTAGTGACAATCCCGAACATGTTACAAAGGTTGAAGCTAGTATGCCAGTCAACCTGTAGGAAAGTGTAGTGCGTTTCCTCCAAGCTAATAGGGATATCTTTGCCTAGTATCCTTTTAACGTGCCTAGAATTCCTAAAAAAGTTATCACCCACAAACTAAAGATTGATCTAATGTGAAGGTTGTATAGCAAAAGAAGAGACATTTTGCCCTAGAGAGGTAAGCAACTATAGAGGAGGAAGTCTAAAAATTGTTGATGGAATTTTATTAAGGAAGAGCCTTATCCCACATAGCTCGTAAAATTGTGTCTTAGTGAAGAAATTGAATGGAAAGTGGAGGATATGCATTGGCTTCACCGAACTAAATACAGCATGTCTAAAGGATTGTTTCCTCCTACTATGGATAGATCAGATGGTCAACTTAACCTTGAGATATGCCTTGTTAAGCTTTATGGATGCTTTCTTTGGGTACAGCAAGATAAAGATGTATTCGTTTGATCAGGTACACACTTCTTCCATTACGAACTTTGGAACTTATTGTTATAAGGTTATGTTGTTGGGGTTAAAGAATGCAAATGCCATATACCAAAGGTTAGTTATGAAAATGTTCAAACCTTAGATACATAGTAATATTGAAGTTTATGTAGATGACATGATAGTTAAGAGCAAGATGAGTGACGACCACCCTGCCAACCTCTAAGAGACCTTCGACATATTGAGAAAGTATAATATGAAATAAATTAGCAAAAATATGTATTCAGTACATCTTCATGAAAGTTTTTGGGTTGACCAGCGTAGAATTGAAGGCCATCTTGAGAAGATTCAGGCCATACTTGACATAGAGTTACTGTAGTCTATTAAGGAGGTCTAAAGGCTAACTGGTCGTGTAGCGGCACTAAACAAGTTTATCTCTAAGAGTGCTGAAAAATGTATGGAATTTTTTTTCGAATTTTAAGAAATTTATTCAAAGTTCATTGTATTAAAGATTATGAAAAGGCATTTAAAGCCTTAAGAGAATTCCTAACTAAACCACCAATCCTATCAAAACTTGCAAAAGGAGAAACTTTCTATATATATTTTTCTATAAGCAACCGAGCTCTTTCCTCCATTCTAGTATGGGTAGAAGGATGAATGCATAGGCAAGTTTACTATGTGAGCCATGTTTTCTAAGGACTAAAGTTAAGGTATACTAAATTGGAGAAGTTTTTTTTGTTATCATTATGGACACTAAGAAGTTTGACCTTATTTTGGAGCTCACTAGGTCATAGTTTTAACTAATCAACCATTAAAGCAAGCTTTGCACAAACCTAATGCTTCAAGAACCTTGGAACTTAGTGCTCTCGAGATATAGTACCAACCTAAAGAGGTGTATAAGGCTTAGATCTTAGTGAATTTTATATTAGAGTTTATGGGGATTGATGTTATGCCCCGAAGTGGTAGAGTTACAACAATCCTACCTTGTAAACCAATCTTAGATAGTAACTAACCTCACAGTTGCTATCATAAATATAATTTACACAAGATATCCATGATTACCCATTTTAAAGTAAACAATTCGTACAAACTATCAATATATTACATACATAATTTTAAGTCATGTTATATATATATATTTTCTTAAGATTTTAGGAGACATTTACACAACATAGTAGTCCTTAATAAGTAAAATATTATACGATTAACTCACATATCTAAGAGTTATTAACAAAACTCTATTGATCATCCAGTTTAGTTCTCACTCCCCCAAAGTTCTTAAAAAGATACTAACCTTTGGATAATTATAACGCGGCATTCACATTATCACCTGCAAGAAAATCTATAAAGGTATGAGCAATTAATAGCTCGGTAAATAAGGATGGAGACATAAGACTATACAACATCACAAGCATTGTTCTCAAACAATTAATTAAAAGCAATGCAATACGTAAATGCCATAATGCAAAATTGTTCGATTGGTTGCGCAATTAGAGAAATTTTACTCACTCTAATTCAGGTTTAAGGAGTTTCAACGTGTAACAATACGACTAAACTTAGGTTTGTGTAATGAAAGCATTACTCCTTCGTCGATAACTATCCTTTGAACTATTGCCTTTATACTTACTGCAACTTCCTCTTCTATCACTTAGTTCGATTAAAGATAAAGAATGGATCATCATACTACAACGTTATCACTTTCAAAGGTATCGATATTTAGTCAAAGAATCTAGTTGTCCCTTAAAGGGTTATAATGCATGTCTAATTAAGATGTTTAGGTCAAATATAATTAAGTCAGTTTAGGATGTTTAGATAGTTTCACTCAACGCAAACTACAGCAAAACTTCACAGCAAACATCGGTATATAACCAAACAGTTAGAGACTCACAAGCATCTACTTATAAGCACAACCAAATACAATCTTAGGCTTTCGAGTACTATAATATATTACCCTAAAATACGGTAACGTATTGATCCCAACTTATCTAAAGTTTTTGATTTGCTTACTTAAGTTTGATGCAGGGTTGGTTTATTGCCGCTCACTCTTATAATATAAATACCCCTTTTAGTACATACAAGCTTTAAATCATAATTTTACCTAGTTATCCAAGTTTTATATTACTTATAACTGAATAATCCTAAACCAGTTTCTAATTTAGTTTTTGAATCAATTCTTGAATTGGGTTCTATTTCAGCTTTTGATTACAGTTTTCATATGTAAACCCCAAGAACCCCCCCTAATCCAATATGTAAAGTTCATCTAACTATATTTGGGTATCTCAAGTTTCCTATTTAACTCTTGATCAATATTGTTGGTCCTATACAAGATATCAAGAGAAGGGGTGAATTAATATTACTAAATTTTTGAAAAACTTTTTTGATATAAAATAAAATTATCCCTCTTAATAACTTATAATGGTGAACAGTGATATTTTAATAATTCAACACACAATAATTAATAAACCAAATTAAAAGAGTAAGGAAGGAGAATATCGGGAAGATATTTTATAGAGCTTCGGCTTTTTACCTATTGCTCTCTTCTCGCTCCACTACTAGGGACCTGGTTTACTTCACAAGGGTCGTTTTACTTGATTTACTAAATCAAATCACAAAAAGTTTACAAGCATTCGTCACACATGGACTTTACAACACTCTGCTCTGCCTATTTAGCCTCTCAACAATTTAGGTTAAAATAGATTTACAGAGTACAAACTGACTTCTCTCTACAATAAAGTTTAGAGATTACAATTGAGAACAAAGAATAAAAGTGTCAAATAATTTTTGCACTAAGGATAAATAACGTTTGTTGTATAATTTTGATTCCATGCAACTTTCTGAAGAAGTATCTGAAGGACTTTCTACAACTTTTCAGAAGGTAGAATCTGATCAAGACTTTTTTGTTTTGCAAAATCTTTTTCCAGAATGTTATCTAGACATTTTGAATCCTTTCTCTTTTATATTAAAATCTTCCAACGGCTAAAAATCTGAAGATTATCTTTACTTCCATATTTATCCAACTGTTAGTTATTTAAGACAATTTCTTGGAAATTTTGAGAAGATCTTGATCATTTCAACTTTAAAAATAATTCTTCTTATCTTTTTTAGATCAGATATTCATCAATACGTAACCACTAGATAAGCTTCTAATTTGAATTTAAAAAGATAGTCTTTTGTTAGCAACTTCCAAATAAGCCTCAAGTTCAAAAATTTGAAACTCTACGAAATCCGAATAAACCTTATTCTTATCTATTCTTGTACATATCTTGATTTATCCAAATATATTTTCGCTTAAAACAAAACCCCATGGATCATGATTATATCTTGAGTGAAACGGGATTAAGTGTATTTCCCTAATATACTCAATCTAGTAGAGCTAAGCTTTGATTTATTCAAATTTGATTTAAATTTATTTTCAACGTCATTCTTCCAGACGTACTTTCTGAACAACCTTATGAAGAGTATTAATCTTCTTTTCTTTAAAGTTTCTAAACAAGCTTCTGAAACACCTTCTGAATGTTTTCATAATAGTCTCTTTTTCAATCATGTCAGACCTTTTGAATAAGCTTTTGAATACACTTTAGTTTTGCGAATCTTGCTATATGCCTGCATTCTTAATGATTTTTTAGTATTTATTCTTTTTTGTTATCATCAAAATATATGAGGGATATTTAACAAATATCTTCAGTCTATATTATACACTTTACTCCTAATTTAACTTCCAAATTTTCTCTCAATGTGAGAATACCCAATATTTCTCACATAATTTCCTAAATTTGTATTACAAATTAAATTTATATTATATTCCTAATATTATAACATTATCAATTTAACCTAATATATTCTATTCATTTAATTTCTCATCTTCACATATTACCCATTATCACATAATTTACACATAATGCACATATATAACATCCTCGACACTACAAATATTATCTCTCATCATCAATTGACATTTCAAGATGATTAAATGCATCTTAAATCAGAATTTATATCAAATAAGCATTAAATCATAAAATAAACTTAAAATATCACATTTTATTTATGATTTTATGGCCCAAAAATTAGGTAAAAATTAAAAAAAGTATTTTCAAGAAAAACTCTTCATAGCAATGTAATATATATCCTAAACTATACATACAAAAATTCTATGCTCAAAACTACATTATTAAGGTTATTTAAAACAAAAACGAAAACCAGCTTAGGTTTAATGATTTCTTAAAGGTAGTATATCCTACTATCTAATTTTATTAAATTGATATTTTTCCTAAATCTACATACAAAAATACTCAAGAATACCAATTTTCATAATGTTACACATTAATTTGATATTTTTAAGAATTTGTATAAAAAATCAAGTAGAGAAAGAAGATTGCAATTCGAATTGCCTTTAGCCACTAGCGGTGGCTCCTCTTTTGGTGGTTGCCCTTGGCGGTGACTTTACTTTCAAGTGGTGGTGTTTGTTTCTTTTTGGGTGATTTTCTAAAACCCTAAATGTACTCTATTTTGTCTAATTTTTTTCTAAAATACTCTTTCTCCTCTTCTAAATTACCCTCTAATTTTTTTGAGTTCCTAACTTCCTAAAATGAATTATGGTGGGTGTTCTTTGAATTTTGTAGAGATGTTTAGGAATTTTTTTGCAATTTTTGTTTTCCAAGTATCTCTTCTTTTTCTTTTTCACTTTCTAAATAACCTAATCCTATTTGTTGATTTTCTAACTTGATTTCTTAGCTGTTACGCTTATAATCCAGACAATTCTACACTTTTTACATATTTTACCTAATTTTTTATTAATTTTTCTTAATTATTTTAGTATTATTTTAACTTATATGTGGTATTTTAAGTAATTTTGGGTATTTTTACTTGTATGTAAATGTATATATATAATATAAGTAAATTCTCCTACATATTATTTATTTTATTTTATGATTTTTAGTGTATTATATAATTTATCTCTATCAATTCATTAATAATTGTAACTCATTTTATGCGTTTCCGATAAATAACGAGTAATATGTGTATAACTTAATATTATAATATTTTATTATTTATTTTCCCCAAATTAAACTCACAAGATCACTTTTATTAATATTCTTAACTTCATTGTAACGTTTGTATTTAATCAAATAACTTCTACGATCGCCCTAAATTTTATATACTAACTCCAAACATTCAATTACAAAGCTTACAATTGAGAGATTTGTTGGAGAGATAGAGTAGTTGACTTGGAAGCTATATGTCTATAGCTTGTCAACCAGTGAGGAAGTGGAGCAGGCTTAATTATGATAGGTTTGATGGGAGCTCGGATCTCTTATGCTTTGAAATTTAGATTTTTGGCCAGCAACAATGAGTCAAAATATGAGGCATTATTGGTTAGGATAAAGCTGGCTAAAGAAGTTAGGGCTAGGCATTTGGATGTGTGCTCTAATTCCCAACTTGTAGTTAATAAAGTTACCGGAAGTAGTATAGCTAAAGATGAGAATATGGTCAAGTACCTATAGTTGGTAAAAGAGATTGGTTTGGACTTTGAGGCATGGCAATTGATGAAGATCCCAAGAGTGGAGAATTATGCAACAAACTAATTGTCTAAATTAGCCTTTATGGGCTTACCAAGTTAGGAGGAGAGAATCTTCGTTGAATACTTGCTAGAGAAGAGTACGGAGAGACAACCTTTGGAATGTTTGAAGGTTCAATAGAAGGATCTGGATTATTGTTGGATGGATTTTATTATGGAATATATGAAGAATGGTACTTTCCCTCAAGATACTAAGGAGGCTCGATGGCTTGTTTACAAGGCATGAACATGCCGTACCTAAGATACTTACGACCATTAGAGCCATAGCTTTGTACATTAGAGCACTATGATTAAGGTATTGGTGGCCTACAATGAGGAAGGATGCACTTTGTCTAGCTCAAACCTGCAATTGGTGTTAAAGGAGCACTCTAGTTAAGAGAGCCTTGAGCTCATACCTAATTCCTCTCACTAGTCCTTGGCCTTTTTTCCTAGTGGAGATTGGATATACTTGGTCTATTCCCAAAGATGACCAAGCAAAGGCAATACATCATTATAGCAGTAGATTACTTCACTAAATAGGTCAAAGCCAAGGTTGTAGCAAGCATAACAAAGCAGAGTATAAAGGCTTTCGCAGTCAGCAACATGTTGAGCAATTTTGGGATACCTTATGCTATAATGATAGATAATGGGTTGTAGTTTGATAATGATAAATTTCGAGAGTTTTGTGAAGCTCAGTAGATCAAGTTGTACTGCATATTTGTTATACACACCTAGAGCAACAGTCAAGTAAAGGTGGTAAATAAGGTTATTTTGCAAAGTTTAAAGAAAAGGATAAGCTAAGCTAGGAGCAAATAGGCAGACTAGCTATCTAATGTTTTGTAGGGGGATATTGGACTATGCAGAGGACCTCAACAAGTTGTACCCCATATTCAATTGGCTTTTGGGTCAAAGGTTGTATTGCCAATTGAATTTTAAGTAGAAAGTGCAAGGGTACAAGTGTACAACCTTGGGTATAATGACATTAGCCTCTGCGCTAATTTGGATAATATTCATGAGACATATATTGGCCAAGGCTCATTTCATTGCTTATTACCAACAAGTAGCTTGATACTGTGATAAGTAGATCAATCACAAGTGCTACTAACTTGGTGATTTGGTTTGGAGGAAACTTAAAGCATTAGAAGCAGGAGATGCCAAGAGAAACTTGCCCCTACTTGTGAAGATCCCCTTAGAGTGAAGGAGGTGGTTGAAAATGGTCATGCCTATATGCTGGAAAAGCTTAATGGATAGCCAATCCCTATAACTTTGAATGTTGATAACCTCAGGCCATACATTAAGTGATGAACATATGGAGAAGAGAAGAAGATATGTTTGCTTGTCTTTTTTTTTTATGTATTTTACTATTATCATGTCTTGATGTTGGTATTTGTGTCAATTCTAATGTGTTTATAGGTAGACTTGTTCCATAGACTTGTTGGAATGTTTGGTTCTTTTCGATAACATGTTCTATTTATTTCTTTATGTATGTGATGCAATTATGTTATGAAAGGTCAAAGCCAATGGACTTATCTAGTTCCTTTCCAATATTTGATACAATGAAGTTTTTTCTTGTCATCCAATATTGTTCTATTTCATACTTTACTTTATCTTAATATAGCACTTGTTGCAAAAGTGTAAATATAGTAATAAGCCAAGATATGATCTTTGTCCGATCTCTTTGACAACAGAGAGTTTAAAAAGTCTCTAAGCTTTATTACAGAGCAACAAGCAATTAATACAGTGTTAAATCCCTAAGTCTTATATTCAAGGATGACAGGAAAAGGATATCCATGGATCTCTAAGTCTTAAGAAAGGATAATGAGACATAAAAGCCTTAACTAATTTGAGAGTGATAGGCTTGGTAGCAATAGATCATCTCAAGGATGATGAGTTATTATGTATCTCTAAACCTCTAGTTGATGACAAGAGTAACGCTTTAAGTCTAACAAATAGGCAATGAGTTGTTATTTGGAGGCCTTAAGCTATTGATTAGCAATGGGCCTAAAGTTCTAGACCTGGCAAGTTGGTAACCGGCTAATTAAAGGACTTAAGGCGTAAGCACACCTAGATAAATGATCTATTATCACTATAAGTGTTTTGAATCAATATGTGGGCATCCCACTAAGGACTCCCAAACTACTAGAATGCAGGAACCTTACTCTAAGTTCCATCACAAAAATAGACGACGAAGTAACTAATGAAACTGGTTATTTGATGACCAACCTAAAATTCATGAGTACAACCAAAAATTCACTAGACGAAATTAGCAAATAGCCATATGAGCATTCAGCAGTATAGGAATAGTCATAAAGTTCAAAGGAAGAGGCAAAGGGGGGTCTTCCAGAAGAGTCATTACATAATGTTTAGGTCGACACACTGATCTAAACACAAATATTGAACAACAATAAAATAGCCAAAGAAAAAGGTAATCATTTTGTGCTTGATTAGAAGCAACGGCTTGGTCATTAGAGGCCTGAGTAAAGATAGATTAAGGATTAGCAGAGAGATTAGAAGCAGGCACCTCGAAGACTTCAGGAGTTTCAATTAGCTCTTGTGTATGACTGGGTTAGCTATGGGAGTGTCAACACCTTTACCTAACTGTTCTTCTATTTTGGCCTCATTAAAGAAGCTTTCCTCTCCTAACCTTGTTTAGCAAAATCCAAATAGCTAAGGTCATAATCAGGATGGTGAATGAGGACCTCCCCCCAAAGCTAGATTTATGCAATCTAACACTTTTTCTCACCTTAACTTCTTATATTCCTCGCTTTCATGGATATCCTTATAGGCCTTGTCACAGTCCCTCTGGTTGCTAAAACTTTGCTCCTTCTTTATCTAAGCCGTCTTTATTTTTAACTCCTCATATGAGCTCTACGAATGAGCAACCTCCTCGTTGTGCTTGCTTTTAAGGGTTTTAACCTCATTTTGTGCCCCTTAGAGGTTGAAAACCAATTAAGAACCCCTCTTTCTCCTCTCAAGCTTTAGCCTCTTTCTCTGCTTCTTCCTTCTAAACCTTAGGCTCCTCCCCCCCCCTCTTTTTTTTTTGGAGGTTCTACTTCTTTGCCTCCTTAACAATCTAAAAGAACGAAAAGTTATTAACTTAAGGAAGTTAAAAGAAAAGCGAGAATAGATAGGAATAAAGAGATTATGTCCTTTTTTTGGTTGAGGGCCTTGACAATCATCATTAAACTTTGAGAATTCTAAAAGCATAAAGCAAAGTTAAAATAAAGCCATACAATAAGCTTTCTAAATTAGAACATCAAAGGTCAGAGAAGATCTTACATCATAAAGACTAGAAGCAGCTAGTCGCAGTAAACCATCACATCTAGAATTTTGACAAAACTTGACAATATTTGTCAAGTGTTGAACGTCATGGGTAGACGGATGCTCCTGATCAACTCTAGCGCCACTCGACCATTCCTTAAGGCATGGTTGCAGTGTTAACATTCCAACAAGGGAAGAACTGTAAGACCTTAATGTTATACTTCTAAGGAGGAGTAATTGAGCTTGAAATCCTAAAGGGGGCCTCTTTTCCCTCATTTGGGTTCTTTGAATTGCCCCTAGACTCCTAGGGTTTTTCCCCTTCTTAAGATCTATTTCCAAGGGTAGACACTTGTGGGTATTAGGTTGCTTCCTTAGCTTAGTGGCCATAGCGACCTTTGCCTACTAAGTATCCTTGGGGCCCTTGGCTTGTTAGCTCTCCTTGACGACTTGAGGGGTGGTAGACTTTGCTATCGGTTTCATTGGAGCATTTAGTGGTGCTTTTGCTGGTGGCTTGGTTAGTAGCTTTGTAGGAGCTTACTTGATAAGTGCTTTCTTGGAGTCCTCCTTCCTTTCTAACCCACTAGCTTTCAACTTAACAAATAAGTCCTTCAAGTTGTTATCCTTAAGCAATACATATGCGATGAAACATTCAAGAGATTAGATTGGAAAAATAGTAAAACATAAGTTAAAAACTTACAAACATTGTACTGAGCATGAGTAAATAAGATTAATTAGCTTTCAAACTAAACGTAAAGGTCCCTCTTCTTACAAGCCCCTCTCAGCATGGTAAGATCACAAGAGATTGTACCTTGGTCGACAATAGTACCTTCATCTAGGCCCTTGACATTCCCGTCATGAGTACCATTAGCACCCTCAACTACTGTTGCTTGGTCCTTAGGGAAGATCGGAGCACCATTTAAGTATTTGGAAATTATGATGTTCGCATCCTAAAGGAACCAACCGTGGTTGTTAGCCTTCATGATTAAGTCATGAGCCTTCTAATCATTAGGGAATAGGTAATTGATGTTTGATACTTTGGTCGGGTGACTCCAAACACTAGGAAAATCTAGTCAAGAAGCCAACCTAACTACAACCCATTTCTATTTCTAGTTGTGAATTGATGATGCTAACCTTACTAAGAACTTCCTACAAGGTCAGGCACATGTATAAAACTAGTTATCTTTCTTTTTCAATATGAAGGAGTATCGAAATAAGGTTACTGTGGCCCTAACCTCGAAATCCTCACAAATACACTTGAATGCCACTAATAGCTTATAGGCGTTCAGAGTAAGCATAGAAGGCTACATGTAATGATAAGCAAAATAATACCTCAAAAAAATAGAAAAGGGTAACCTTAAAATATTTCTCAAAGATAGTGAACTCCTGGTCTCTAACCACCGTAATCTACTCATGTAGCTAGGGCCTCTCAATTGTCCAAACTCAGGAGGTACTGTGAAAGTTGAGCCTTAGAACATTGAACTCTTTCTTGGTTACAATGTTAGTAACACCATTAGGCCTGATATCGTACTCGATTCCTATATACAATGGGAGACCTTAGGAGCTACACTCATCATCTAGAGGATTGTCATCAAATGGAAGTTTCTAATCTTCCATGACTTAAGAATATGGATCCTGGCTAACCCAGTTAACCTTGATAAATCCCTAGGACAATCAGTGACATTAGGATTCGCTGTACTAGGGGGTTCTTCATGAAAAGGAGGATCACTTATTTGGTGTATAGTGGACAATGCCTAGTTCTATTGTTGTGCATGAGTTGAGTTGTTAGATTCATTGGTCAACATTGTATATCTTAGCAATGTAACTTATAAGAACAGGGAATAATAAGAGAATGAGTAGTGTATAGACTAAGAAAAAGGAAAATCAGAAGAAGAAGTTGCATAAGTAATGAAGAAATTTGCAATAAGAAGAAGAAGAAAGGAAGCACAAAAATGAGGGAATAAAAGATATGTGGAGTTATGGGTTTTTGGGGATTCATATGGGTTGCAAGTAACATTTGACGTGGCCCATCTGATTGGGAAGATGTTACTTAAATTTGACGGCCTCTATTAAATGACACTTCCAAGAGGCGTACATAAGTTCTGACATAGCTGTGCAAATCCCAATAATGGGACGTGAAATGTCACAATTGATAGATGTAAAGCTTTCCTAATAAGCTAAGCAAAAAGCGAACCAATATTTAGAGAATACCTTATAACCACCATGATTAAGGTCAAGATGTGAAACCTATTGTTTAGATTGAAGTGCCGGTACATCTCTTGAAGCCACCTTTTACAATTGAAGGAGTACAATCAAGACACCTAATTAAACAAGTATCATTACTCCCCTTGATCTATCCATCAAGAGGAGTCGTAGCGGGGTAGGAGGCAAATGTTGATAGTGATTTTTCCCTCAAATGTTGATAGTGATTTTTCCCTAAGGTCAAAACCAACCTAAACAAAGTGGTGTCCAATCTACTATATGTCCACATCCTTCTCTTTCTCTAGTTTTGACCTCCTTTAGATCACTTTAGATGTATAGACCGTTCGGGAAGGCTGATGAGCTAGATGCCTCAAAACTAGGTAGAACAAGCAGACTATAGTAGATGGAATCAGCCTCATTCAACTTAAAGTAACTGACTACAAATCAAACTTTGACTCGGTCAGCTCCAAAAGGATTCACATTCTAACATCAGGTATGAACAGTTAGGTTCTTTTCCCAAATAACCACCCACCAATCGTCATGACATCAATTACGTCCTCAATATCGGAAGTAGTCCTAAATTTAAAGTTAACATACGTGTCAATTTTTGAAGGCAATGGTTACCTAATTCAAACTAACCCTCAGCTATAAAAGGAGATCAAAATACAATAAGCAGGTTCTTTTAGACGCTCTTACGCTCTTTTTAAGCTTTGGTCTTACTTTAAAATCATTCAAACTAACTTAGGCATCAAAGTAGCTACGCCAAAGTTGCCCTAACACTCCTCATAAATATTATGCCTTGAAGCTGCAGTGTCATAACAGCCTTGCCATGTAAACTATTATAGGATAGAAGTTGATTGTACAGTCACTACCTTAGACCTAATTTACGCAAAGTGTCCATGACTAATCTACTTTAAAGAAAACAATTTACAAATTAAATATGTTATTTTCATGTGGAAGTATGAAAAATATATACTAGGATTCCAAGTAATGTTACATGATTTATAAACCTAACCTTACTTAAGTAATACATAATTTAATATTAGAAGATTAAAAAATAAGAATTAAAACTTTAAAAATGTAATTGATTAGTTTTATATTCTCACTCCTCAGGATCCAACAGTAGCTAACTTCAAGTTAGTTATATTGTCGCTTCCAAGCTAGCACCTATAATAACATCTGCAAGGATATAAGCAACCAATTGTTTAGTAAGTTGGGATGGAGACATAAAATTATACATCAAGGACAAGCAGGGTTATCGGCTAGTTATTTAAATGCAATGCAACAAACAAATACCATAGCATGACATTTTCCAATCCGTCGTGAGATTAGAGAAATTACACCCAATCTAATTCGGGTTAAAAAGTTTAATGCACATTTCAACAACTCATAACTAAACCCAAGCTTGTGCAATGAAGACACTCATCCTCTCGCGACAATCTTCAAATCACTACTTGCACTCCTGTCGTGACCTTCTCTCCTATCACTCAGTTTGATTAAGGATGAAGAACGGACAATTATACTCCAATGCTATCCCTTTCGAAGGCATTGATATTTGGTCGGAGAATCCTAAATATTTCCCTTAATGAGTTGCAATGTATGTCTAACTTAGATTTACAAGTCATATATTTAATTAAGTCTAGTTTAAAGCATTCAAGAATTTCATAAAAGAAAAATAATTACAGTTCAAAGCATCAAACCAGAATCACACAATTAAACTCAGAAACACATGTGTACAAGCATGTGCACAATCAAGTTATTTAACAAACACAACCAAGTATACTCTTAAGCCTTTGAGTATTATAAAATAGTACTTCGAAATATAGTAACATATTGATTCCAAACTTACGTAAAGTCTTTGATTTCCTCACTCAAATTTGATGTAAGCTCATATCGCCACCACTCACTCTTATATTATAAATATCATTTTAGTACTTATACTCATATATATATTATCTATATAAGCTTTAAATTATTAGTTTTAATTTAAAATTATAATTTTACTTAATTATTCAAGTTTTATATTACTTATAATTAAACTATTTCCAAACTAATTTCTGAGTCAATTCTTGAATAAGGTTTTAGTTCATTTTCTAATTACAATTTTTACATGGAAACCCTATGAACTCTTCCTAATCAAATATGCGAAGTTCATCTAATTATATTTAGGTATCTCAATTTTCTTACTTAGCTCTTAATCAATATTCTAGTCTAGACCGTGTACTCTGTTTATAATTTAACTTCTAAATTTGCTCTCAATATAAGACTAACCTACATTTTTTACATAATTTCCTAGATTTATATTCCAAGTCAAATTTATATGATATTCTTCATATTATAGTATTATCAATTTAACCTAATATTTTCTACTCTTTCAATTTCCTATTTTCACATATTATCCCCTATTACATAATCCACTCATAAAACACATATCCAACATCCCTAACACTACAAATACCATCTCCCATCATCAATTTATATTTCATGATGACTAAATATATCCTAAATCAAAATTTACCTTAATTTATCAATAAATGAATAAATAATTCGTAAAAAATCGGTCTTTTATTAAGAATTTAAGGCTAAAAAAATTAAGTAAAAATTTATAAAATTAATTTTAAGAAAAACTATTTATGGGAATGTGTTATATACCCTAAACAGTATATATAAAAATGTTAAGCTCTAAACTACATTATTGAGGCTATTTAAAACAAAAGTGAAAGTCAACTCAAGTTTATGATTTCTTAAAGATAGTATATCTCAAAATCTAATTTTATCATATTGATATTTTCCTATAAATCTACATATAAAAATACCTTAGCACCTAGCTAAACCAAATTTTACAAAGTTCAATTTTAATAGTTTTGATACGGGATTATTACTAAAGATCCACTCACTTTGAGAATTGATGCTAAAAATATATAATTCTTACAGTTATTAATATTCTAAGTTTAAAATTTAAAAAGAAGAAATTTATAAAATTATATGGATAAAATACTCTAATTAAGAAAATAACGAGATTACAGATATATCTTCTATAAGATTATTATATATCAATTTACAAAACAATTATAAGATAACACTTATAATTATAGAAAAAAGATTACTTGAAAATATCGAATAACAAAAAAATTAAACCTTTTAATCTCTTTTTCTTCTTCTTCTTTTTTCTTTCCTTCTCTTTCCCCTTCTATCCTTTTTCTCTCTTTCTTTCTTTCTCATCAAATTCCTATCTTTTCTGCTCTTTCGTTCTTTCTTATATGGTTTTCATCCCTTCCTACTCTAATTAATAAAATTTTCACATATATAATTTTTTTATTAGTTTAATTTTAAGTAACTTTTCGAGTGTAATTTTATCATGATTTATTATTTATAAAATTCCATAATATATTTTAAAATAGTAGAATATTATATTATACACTTAATCTAAAATTTGTATCTCTAGATTAGTAAGAATTTAACCCGATAAACTATATATTATAATCCATATTGGTTGTATTTCAACTTATTTTTAAAATCTAATCTTACAAGACTATTCCTTAGAACTTTTGGGAGACTCATAGTATCATTTGGTATTGTTTAGAACTAATTTTTCATTGGTCTTATGTCTCAAGATAAGACCTTAAATATACTTTTCCTTAATATATGATATTTATAGATAGGTTCCATTAATTATTTAAAATTTATTCATATACATCTTATATATAATTTTATTCATTAATATTAATTATTAAAATCACGAATTAGATTTTAAAAGGTTTATCATAAATTATATCTAAAATTATAAAACTTTATGTCATAGCAATTAAACCCAACAAACTTAATACTTTTAAGAAAATTGCATATAAATGAGCTTAATTTAAAATATTAAAACTATATAGTTACTTCTTTTAATTTTTATTACCTAATAATGGATTGCAAACCTCTGAACCCTTCACCCGCGCCCGTCTCTATGGCCTCCAATCTCTCACCAAGAGGATTCTCTCTATTCTGCTTACCGAAGATGAGCTCTTATATACAAAGGAGATATGGGCAACTTTCCGAAGTCCTAACTCAAATATACTTTGCTTTGCTTGGATCCTTGCCCTTACGCCGACCCACCGAATGTGAAGTCTAAGGCTACCATACACTGAACCCTTCTTTCCTAACTTACAAAGTTACTTAGTATTGAAGCAGACTGGCTGAGTGTTGAGGCTCATCAGGCGTATGGCAGTGCTGGGGACACTACATGCCAAGCTTTATTCTTCCAATCTGTAGAATTGCCAAGTGACAAGGCTAAAGTCTATACATCCTGACCCCTATTCGTCCTACCTACCGAGTAGTAGAGTCATCTAATCACTTCGATGGCTCCTAGTACAACTCCTCAACAATAGCCCTAATATCAACTCAACTTTACCATAGTGCTCTAAGATCCCAGAACACGGACCTAATCATGGTATGTTACCTATCATTCTTTTTTTTTTTTTTATATTGTACTATGTTTCTTTATACTATTTTTCTCTTTTACCCCTTTTAGTAATGTACTAAGTTAGCATCATTGTATTACCTTTTATTGTAAATATACATAATTTCATGTTACGCTAGAAACTTATTATAAATAGTCCCTTGAATTTTGTAGCCAAAATCATCTTTTTCTTGATATTGAATGAATATAGTTTTTCTTACGAGATACCTTCTCCAAGTATATTTACTTTACACTCGTATCTTGTCTTATCGAGTATGTAAACCCCATAAATTTAGCTTTTAAAGTATCGAATCGATTTAAGTATTATAGGTAATTATCCTAAGTTAATAGAGTCGATAAATTTAAAACTAATTAAAATTTTAACCTTAAATATAATATGTGTAAGAAAAATGCTAAAAAATTTAACCAAAACCTTAATTATGTACAAAAAACCCTAAATCTTCTATAAGTGTAAATAGTGGAAATTGAACTCGAATTTAACAAAAACTTTAAAACCATGAACTTGGACTTATAAAATATGTAAATGTACCCTAAAGGTATTAAAACTCTGAAAGAATATAATTATCGACTAATACGCATAATCACGTAAAATTGTTAACGAATGAGTTGAGATAACTCCTAAATATTATAAACGTAATAAGTAACAATTTAATTAACAAAATTTATAAAATTATGAATATTATTTCCAAATTATTGTTAATTCTATAATTTTATATTGGGAAAAATCAACCTAATGCTTTTAATTTTTTTTTCTTTTTTCTTTCTTCCTCTTTCTTTTTCCTTTCCCTTTTTCTTCTTTTCTCTTCTCCGTGTACTTTCCTCTCTTTTGGACAAATATCGGTAACCCATGTCCCTAAAATCCTTAGTTAAGATTAGAAAGATAAAGTACATGTTTAATCAACTCTATCACTTATCTTATCTCTTATTATTATTATTATTTTTTTACTTTTCACTTTTCTTAGTTTTTTTTTTTCCTTCTTCGTCTACAACTTGTGTGCTCCCTTTTCTTAATTTACTTGTTCTAAATAAAACAAAACACACATACTTTTCTCCTCCTCCAAACCGTAAACCCCCCTTCCCCTATTTTTTAGTTTTCTTCTTTTATTTCCTTTTATTTTGATTCAATAAAGTGAAGAAGAAGAGGCAAAGCTCTTGGATCAACAACTCTTCTAATTATAAAAAGAATAGTTAAGTAGTATTTTTAATGTATTTATTTGTTAACTTATATGTATTCATGTTATATGTGTAATTTTGTAGAAATACATGTATTAGGGAATATATAATATAAGGGGCTTTGTAATTTCTTTTCTTTGTATTAGAATATTTGTACATGTAATTAAAGATATGTATATATATATATATATTGTTCAATTTATTTTCTTATACATGTATTATGCATGCGCCTATGTATATATACAATTATACGCATATATGTATAATAAGATAAAAAATATATAAATATATAGTACATACAATTAAACATATATAGTATATATGTTAATTTATTATCATTATTTTCATATAAATACCTATGTATATGCTTCCAACTATATGTATACGTATAGTGTATAATTATATATGTATAAGTATAGTGTATAATTATATATGTATAGTACATGTATATACATATGGTATGTATAGGTTTATATTGTAAAGTTACATATGCGTATATACATAAATAAGATAAGGGAACATAAGTATACAAGTGTATGTATTAGTATAAAAATATGTATATTAGAGGTATAGTATAGCATGAGTACATGTATATGTCTAAATAATATAGGTATAATATACTAAATACTAATTTATTAAATAAAGTAATATAATATATATATATTCTAAGTAATGTTACATAATTTACTAACCTAACCTTACTTAATTAATACATAATTCGACATTAGAAGATTCAAAAATAAGAATTAAAACCTAAAAAATGTCACTAATCATCAGTTTTATATCCTTACTCTCTAAGACCCAACAATAGCTAGCTTCATGTTAGTTATTTTACCACTCCTTAGTTAGCATCTATAATAACATCTATAGGGATGTGAACAATTAATCACTCGGTAAGTTAAGACGGAGATATAAGATTATCCATCAATCACAAGCAGGGTTATCAGCAAATTATTTAAATGTAATGCAACAAACAAATGCAATTGGATGATGTTTTCTGGTTTATCATGAGATTAGAGAAATTATACTCATTGTAATCTGGGTTGAGGAGTTTAGCGCACATTTCAACAGCTCACAATCAAATCTAAACTTGTGCAATTGAGACACCCCTTATCCTATGACTACCTTCGAACCATTACCTTCACCCTTGTCTCGACCTTTTCTCCTATCACTTAGTTCGACTGAAGATGAAGAAGCGATCATTAATGTCCAACACTATCCCTTTTAAAAGCATCGATATTTGATTAAAAATCCTAAACGTTTTATCGAATGGGTTGCAATGTATGTCTAACTTAGATTTATAAGTTATATATTTAGTTAAGTTCACTTTAAGGTGTTCAAGCATTTTGCGTAAGACAAAGAATTATAGTTTAGAGCATCAAACCAAAATCTCACAATTAAACGTAGAAATATGCACACAAAGACATGTGCACAATCAGGCTATCTAACAAATACAACCAAATATGGTCTTAAGCTTTCGAGTATTATCGTATTGATTTCAAACTTACCTGAAGTCTCCGATTTGCTCACTTAAATTTGATGTTAGGTCGGACAGTCAACCTCCCTCCTATATTATAAATATCATTTTAGTACTTATACTCTTATATCCTTCGCAATATAGATAAATTATCTAATGATAATGAAAAACTTAATTTCGTAAAAAATGTTAATAAACCTAATTTATCTCTCACACCAAATTTACTATATAATCTTAATGAAATCCTCAAAGGAAGTAAAAGGAAACAAAAAAAATCTATATATATATAGGCTTTAAATAATTAGTTTTTGTTTAAAATTATAATTTTACTTAATTGTTTGAGTTTTATATTACTTATAATTAAATTATTTCTAAATAAGTTCTTGAATTAGGTTCTAATTACAATTTTTATATGAAAACCCTAAGAACTCTTCTCGATCCAACATGTCAAGTTCATCTAACTATATCTGGGCATCCCAATTCTCTTATGTAGCTCTTAATCAATATTCCAGTTTACAATGTATACTCTACTCTTAATTTAACTTCTAAATTTACTCCCGATGTAAGAATAACTTACATTTTCACATCACTTCATAGATTTATATGATATTCCTAATATTATAGTATTATCAATTTAACCCAATATTTTCTACTCTTTTAATTTCCCATTTTCACATACTATCCTTCATCACATAAAGCACATATCCAACATCCCTAAATCTACAAATACCATCTCCCATCATTAATTTATATGTCATAATGATTAAATATATCCTAAATCAAAATTTACCTTAATTTATCAATAAATCACTAAATGGTATATATAATTGAGGTTCTTGGTTGATACTTATTAATTATGCAAGGTATAAAGTTCTAAAAATGCAGGGTAAGTTGAAGAGTATGTTAAATAGTGGAATGCTGTAATAATAGTAGGGTTAAAAACTATGTCAAAAAGTAAGTTAGAATATGGTATGGTAGTGAATAACTTGACACACCAAAATTTGATTTAGGTCATAAAGTAAGTTATATTTGGACTTTATAACTATTTTGAAATAAGAATATGAGCTTGAAACTTCTTAAGTTAAAAAATAAAATAAAATATAATAATTTAGGGTAATAAGTCAAAACCTTAGTCAAAAATTGAATCAGAACCTATAACATTTAACTAAAGCTTAATAAATAACCAAGGAACTTACTCAACCCATAATGTAAACATACTTAATAATGACAATAAACTTTTACTTCATATGATGATTAAAAACTGAAGTTTTGTATTATTTTTTAGGGATAACTAATAAAGACCATAAAAGCAACAGTTAAGAGTACACAATGTTGTTAGTTGGAATTCATGCGTCACAATATGTTAGAGTACTATGTTAAAGTACTTAGAGAACTAGGAGTGCATCCGGTTGTGCTTGTAATTTAGCTAAATGTGTGCATGTCTTATGTGTGATTATTGATTTGAATGTAGATTTGGAGTGCTACTTTGCTTATTAAGTATGAATTGCTTTGTCTTGTAAGATCGTTGTTCACCTTCAACAGGACTTAACTTAGGAATGAACCATAACCTAATTAGACATGCATAACAATCCACTATGAGAAGATTAGGTATGTTAGACTAAATACTGACCATTTTAATGAAGATAGCTGAAATGGCCACTTCTTTATTCTTAGTCAAACTAAATGACAAGAGAGGAGGTCACGACAAGATTGGGGGCTGTGGTTCGAAGGAAGTCTCAGGGGGAAAGTGTTCTCCTTTATATAAGCCTGGGTTTGGTCTGATTTGAGTTGCATTAAAGTTACTCAATCTTTGTTAAAATAGATGAAATTTCTTTAACCTTACGATAGATTAGATAATATTATGTAATGTTGCATTACATTTTAGTTAAATAAAATGTTTGAAAACCATGTTTGTGTTTGTATACCCTTTTGTCTATATCGCTATTACTGAGTTAGTTGTACTCACATCTCTATAGACTCTTTTATAAGTGATGAGTAAAAGTTTAGGATGTATAGATATAACTATCCACCAGTAAGTGCACAGTTGGCTAGGAAAGTGAAGAAAGGAGTACCTACTAAATCTGGACTTTTAACTTTTCTTTTGGTTCTAAACAAACTAACTAGGAATCCCTATGATGCCTACTAATTCCTCATCTAATTGTAAATAGACTTCAAGACATGTGACTTTTATAAACTCTTAACGTGAACTATAACTCTCTATATGAAAATACTTATATAAGTATTGTTATGTTATGGAAATTTAAGCAACAAGTTATCTTAAATATGTATTTTGAAAAGTTATACTACAGGTTTTTTTAATAATAAGTGTCAAATTAGATGATTCAAGTTGGTTAAGTCGTACATATCTTATGTAGGCAATATTTACGATAGCAACTGTGAAGTCAGTTTTTATCTTAGATTAGTTTACAGGTGGTATTGTTACAGCTTCTTCTATTCGAGATATGAAAATATTTGAAATCCACATGCAAAAATACTTTGAAAAACCAAGTTTCATAATTTTTTTAATTCATTTAATATTTTTAGTAAAATTTACAAAATCAAATAAGAATTTGCAACTAATAAGGACTTTAGCCACCAATGGCTACAATGGGGAAATGGTATTTCAACCAAAACATCCAATGGTAGTTAGCTTCCAACTCTCACTCATACCCTCGAACTGATAATTGCTTGATTTTGCATTGATTTTTGGTAAATTTTTCCTAATATTTCTCACTAACTTTTTCAAGATTTTGCCTAGGTTCATATTTGCATGATTAGGGAGGTTTTGTGATTTTCTAGAATGAGTTGTAAGTGTTATGAATCTTCTCTCCCCTTAAAATGCTTAATACAACTTTATTTACTTAATCCATAGTGTCATTGCCTTAATGTACTACACTAAAAGCCATCTTATGAGTAGTCAAGCCCTATTCCATAATTTCCCTACTTCCCCACTTTTTTATATTTTTTTATTATTATTCCTTATAATTTTTACCATATTTAACATATATATGGGTGTTTTTAAGTAATTACAATTGCATATTTATACATAATAATTACACTCGATATATATATATGATTTTCACCTATTATTTCATAATTTTATTGTTTGTATAATTTATCTCTAAGAGTTCGTTAATTATCAATACATATTCCGTTCGATTCTAATATATATCTATATTGAAATCAACTATTTTATCTATATTATTCTTTTATTATATTTTCAAAATTCATGCCCATATGGTCTCTTCAACTAGTTCTTATAATCACTCATAAAATCTTAGCCTATTAGCTACTTTCACAAACGCCCTAAATTAACCACTCCACACCTATTTCCTAAGATCTAGGGTTTATAGGTTCTATGATAGATATTAAATATCATATACGTATAGGATCTTATGTCAAATTCTTAGAACATATAGTTACAGAGTAAGGTATAAGTTATGAATTTGTATGTCATCTTAAAACCTACTCGAAACCTATACTTTATAAATTATAAAGTCCAAGTTGTAGAATGCCTTATTGTCTCATTATATGTAAGGTAAGATGAACTTAATATGTATAATGTCACTAATAAATATAGTCTAGTTAATAATGATAATAGAATATGGAGAATGCTCAAATTTCTTTATGCCAAATTAGGTTAGGCACAATTAAATGGATAAATCACTTAAATAAAAATGATGGGTCTAGATAATTTGGCACAGATTTTGCAGTGACTAGGAGAGTTTTCACTTAATAAGGTTAGAATGAGGATGTTAAAGGTTAACCTAGTAGGCCTTAAATTTTCTCAATAAGTTCATGTGTTCAGCAAGATTGGACTGTTAAGCTCTAACTCAATGTCCCATAAATGACTTATGCAGTGATCATTAAGGTGATATATTTACCATATTTCGTTTATCACGAAAGAAGTATTATGTTGAACTTAAAAGTTTTTATTTGAATTTTGATGAGACAAAATATTTCATATAAGTGTTTATGATTTTTTACTTGAAAATAATTTTAAGTGTTTAAAGTGTGAAAACTAGATTTCACTGGAAAACTGAACTCGTGAAACTGTAGGGTAATGCATCCAAGCATGCCTATCTTTTCTAAGAATTTGTTAATTTGCTTAAATAGGTCTGGTTTCGTCCTCAAACAGGAGCCAGGACAGCAAGCATTTGTTTGTTTCCTAGTTTTTGCTTTCTGTGTTACTAGATCATGTTACTATACAATTTTTGCATATGTTGAAAGTAAGACTATAAACGAGTTAAATCGACATGATATAGTGCTAAGCTCAAAGTCGACTTAAATTAAAATCTCAAAACTTGAGCTCAACCCAAACTCAATCAAGCTTTAATTTATAAAGCTCGAGCTCAACTCGAAATGAAACTTGATAAGATTAAGCTCGACTCAATTAAGTCGTTTAAACTCAACAATCTTAACATATGCCATAAATTTGATTTAAATAATAATAATATTCAAACTCGATTAGAACTTGACTAATATTCACTCGAGTTTGATTAGGCTCACAAGCTTATTGAGCCTAATATCACAACACTTGAGCTCGACTCGATAAACTACTCGAGTAGCTCGAGCTGAACTTGATTATAGCCGAGTTAAATTCGAGTAAATGCCTAACCGAACTTGAATAGGCTCGTTTCATTTACACGCCTATATTGAAAGAATACTCTTACCCAATGGGATACTTCTGCGGAGAGGGCTACAAAACATGACTAAAGGTAGATCAAAGAGAAGTAATTAAGCTCATCTAATAATTTGACAACTTGTTATCATCCACATTAATCTCTAGTCTCGTATTGTTAAGGAATAAGATTCTTCTTTTGATAAAAATCTATGTATACCCAAGCTAAAAAACTTCCAAGGATTTTATATACTATTGTATAGTGGGGTCACTGTACCTGGTTAATCACGTGTCATGGGGCTACTGGTCAACCTAAGAGATGTCTTAAACTTATGACACGTGGAAGGATATCGTTAGGAAGAGGCATAGAAGGAAGAATGGGCAAACTCGATGTCTTAAATACACGCATGTGACAATGGATCAAACTTGATGTTCTTGATCATTCTTGGTTGAATTGCTTGTTTAATCCTCTTTGAAGTAATTTTAGTAGAGTTTTATGTTTGTCTTAAACTTGTTAATGCTCTCCAAATCCCCAAAATGAGAAGAGAAGCCTTTTATTTATAGAGTTTGGAAATTAATTTTGTCTGTTAGATGGCTCTAAGATAGACGGTTGAAATTGAGTTCCTTTGTTAAAGTTTATCCTCTCCTTTAGCCTTCATAGGCTTAAATATGGGCTTAGATATGAGCTCAAGTATGCTTAAGGTTTTCGTTAACTAAAGAAAGCTTATTATCATTATTATAAAGCATAAAGACCAAATAAGTCTCCTCAAGCCCAATAAGACTAACTAAAGCTTAAATAGGCCCAAAAGGACCGTTTTCTAAGCCTATTTTTCATACACAAGATAACCCAGTAAGGCTGAAAGCGAAATATTCAATCCAGCAATCTCCATTCTAAGTCTGCCAAGTCACATCTCTTTAAAACATTTCTCATTGGGCTGATTTCGCAAACTCTATCTCTAGCCCAAGATATCAGCCTCTGGTATAATTAGATCAAAAACCTAATTACAAAAATGACCCTCCACAACTATTAATAACATCACATTAAAAAATATTGGGAGAAATAATTTTTCTTTCAATTCATATATAATTGTTTAAATTTTTAGTGATATTTAATTTTTCAATTATATTTTTTGTTTTATTCTTTTTTTTTTCCCTCATCGACATATTTAGATTCCTTTTATTTAGACGTTGGAGCCATCCTTAACTTAAGGGATGGGTTTGATCTTTTGATTAGGGTCGGTTATGAGTCTAATCCTACTAATCGGGTCTTAAGTCGTTTTTTAAGTTTGACCCTACCTGTGTTTGGGCTTAGGTATATGAAATTCTTTTAATACTTTGCAATTATAAATAGGTTCATGAAAATGCTAATTTGATTTTCTTATTGAAAAGGTGGATGTAAGTAATGGGTATAGACCTGGGTTGAGCTGGAACTTGCTTGAAACCATTGGGACCATGACTACCATGCCTATGTTAATTTTAGCCGGTTCATCAACTCAACAGTTCACAAGCTGGTTCATAAACTGTGAACTGGATCTTAAAGAAAATTTTTTTTGTTTTATAGTTGCAATATGTGTACGCGCACACACATGTGTACAATATGTTTATTATATTATATACATATATTATATATGTTAATATTTATATTGTATACAATATACATAATATTTTAATATGTATAATATATATAATGTGTATAACGTATATGTTAATGTGTATAATATACTATGTATGTTGATGTTTATAATATCTATAATATGTTAATAAATACATATATGTAATTTATATGTATTATAAACATATATGTTAATATAATATATATATATAGAATATAATATAAATATTAATAAAAAATTCTTTTAGGTGAGACAGGGGGCTTAAATTGCCTAGACCCATATGAACCAATAGATCTTTCATTGGTTCATCGCATACCAATTCCAATTCATCGAATTAGTGAGTTAGTTTCATACCGATTCATAATTGAAAACCAACCCATTCCTAAGTTTAAATGGATAGCATAAGACATGATAGACTGATAAATTAATTTTCATGTATTCTTTATTTATTCATTGTAACAATACTCTAAAAAATGCTTCAATATGTCATCAGTTCGTGTTGCCGTTAAAAGAAATTTTATTATGCGCTTACATGTACATGATTAGTGAATGTAACATATATTTGTTAAATTATAGAAACATAAGATTGCAAAAAGGAGGCCAAACATTACCTTGAGCATTTTTTTTTTTTGTAATTTTACTAAATATAATATCCAATTAAACTTTGATTTATCAAATTTACTACCTTACTTAGTATTGTACATTTTAACCATCAATTTTGTCACGTCACCTAAACTTTCCAATATCTTTTAATTTTACACATAAAGTTTATAGTTACTAGATTTTAATTACTGGTTAAATTTATTACCTTACTTATAATTGATTCTCTAACTAACAATTATTTGCTATATCTTCTGTTTAAATGCAATAGAAATGGTAAATTGGACAAGTTTAGATGTTAATCATTATTTGTTACATCATTCTCAAAATATTAAATTAAGATACTTGCACCAAATTTATCCCATTTTATGTGTATCTTTGGAAGACGTCACAGTCACATTTGCAATTAAAAAGCAAATTTATACATATTTTCATACACTTTCTTTTCTTTTCTTTTCTTTTTTTTTGTATAAAATGCACCATTCATAAAAATAATTTTTTTTTTCTTCCTTGCTAACTAATGTTTCAAAACGCCCGTTAGCAAACCTTGCGAATAAATTTATACTTGTGGTATATAAAATCAGATCTCATCATCCCATAAGTTTTGAATAGTCTTGTATGGACTGGTTATTGCATTAACAAGAAACTCCCCTCTCATGATCTTTATTTCCTCCAATTCATCAATCTCGAGGAGATCACGGTCATCCAATCTCAGATCAAATGCCCCCATGTTCTCTGTCATCCTGTTCTTATTGAAGCTCTTCACTATGACGCTGGCTCCTTTAGATATTCCCCATTGAAGAGCAACCTACGATGACGTAAACAAGTAAGGAATCCGTGTACTATGTTTAATAATACTTCATTGACAGTTAAGTGAGTAAATATTACTCAATCTTATCATTTTAGCGGTGTGTGGATGATTCTATAGAATATTGCATGTGCCATGTGCATAATGATGACACTGGATTTCACATACAAAGATGTTGTCCTTTAAACAAATCAACGATTGTCCTCCTTTCTGCGTGCACTTTCCTTTCTTGGATTAAGATATTCTCTTTTCTTGGCATGTCATAAATTAAATCACATTTAATTTTAATATATTATATTATAAAAGATAAAATAGTTTTATTTTTATCGAATTTTAATAAATCTTATTCATTAATGATAAAATAAAAAATCGAATATAATTTATCGTGATTTTCTTAAATTTAATGTAGAAAAATTGTGCTATCAACGAATCACCAATTGTCCTCCTTTCTGAGTGCACTTTCCCTTCTTGGGTTATCATATTCTTCTAGTTGGCATGTCATAAGTTATAGGGTAAATCATATTCCTTTCTTGAAGTTATTAGATGAGATTGAAATAATATATTAAACATAACCACACTAATATGTATCATTAAATTTTTTTTTAAAAAAAAAAAAAAATTGGCAAGAAAAAGAAAGATTCGAAAACCTCATTATATTTGACCAAAAAAAAAAATAATTTTTTCCAAAAAAAAGAATTTAGTTAAAGTTATATACCTGAGCAGGAGTGGCATGATGTTTGATGGCAATGGATTGAAGGATTGGGTGTCCCACGACAGCAGTGGATCCCCATGCATTGCCTGGCCCACCAAGTGGTGAATAAGCGCTGACGTGGATGTTGGTCTCCGCGCAAACCTCTCTCAGTTTCCTTTGCCTCCAAATTGGATGCATTTCCACCTTTATATAATATCATTAGTAAAGAGTAATCAAAACTAAATGTAACTTCTTAAACACACAACGACGACATAATAATAATAATAATAATAATAATAATAATAATAATAATAATAATAATAATAATAATAATAATAATAATAATAATAATAATAATAATAATAATAATTGTAGTCGTAGTAGCAGCTGATACCTTATCCATGTTATGCCCAATAGTGTGGAAAATAATTATGTTAAAAATTCATAGGATGTTTTCTGTAAAAAATATAGTTACAGTGCGATATTATAATATTACCCCAAGATATTATTATTATAATATTGTGTAAGAAAGAAGTTTTAAGTTCTGGACTTGGTACTCTACTTCAATTCTCGTTCATTGAATCACCACCAGATTGATAATAGCTCTCTCACCGATTGACTTCTTCTTTTTCTAAATTAAAAATATGGAATAAAATCTTCCTTTGACTTTATCAAATCTGCTACAATATGTAACAATCGATTTTTAATTCAGTTCATAAAGAGGGGAGAAAAATTGCAAGTCTCATGCCTTTTTTTATTTTTTTTTTTTCAATGACAGGAAATGAGTCGATAACTATTTATGACGAGTTAAATATAGCAAATAAAATATACTCTTATTTACAGGTTTTAAATCTAATATACTCTAACCATCTAACATATCCAGGATTTATCCAAATATATATACATATATATATATATATATATGATTAGTGAAAATACATTCGAGATAATGAATTTGAGACTATATAAATATTTATCCTAATAATCTTAACTAAATTGTTATGACTTCCCTCACCTCACCTCACCTCATAACTTAAGGTGAGATTCCACGATGACAACACTGGTTTGACATATCCTTTAATTTATCAATTATCAGCTTGACCTTTACACACACTTTCAAACACTTGTCATAAATTATTTTATATAATTATAGTACTAACTATTTGACGAATTCCAATAAACAGAAATTTTGAAATCCTTCCATGGCCTACTTGTTGACTTTATGACAATATATATATTATTAAGGTATCATCCATTGAGTATATCATATTTAAACATGCAATTCCTTAAGTCATCAATTTCGATATCCCGAATTACATGTTGAATTCAGTCGCAAGAACTTGGACTTTCTAGGTTAATAAGTCGATTAGAAATCATTTGTACGTTATGTTAAGATTCGGTCAAATCCATCGTTTTAAGTGATTTGTCAACTTCTAATCATTGCACCAAATAAATCCTCTATTTTTGCTTACATATATCATGGAAAAAATTGGAGGGATTTATTTAATACAATAAGGTAATTATGGAGGATATAAACGATTCACTTAAACCGTAAAATACTTAATGGAGACTTTCAGCCTTGACATAGACTTCATTGAATGTTAATAAAGACAGATGAATTTTAATATACTTAATAATTCATGAAAGCGAGAATTTATCTAAAGAAAAAAAAAAAAAAAAGAAGAAGAAAATGAAAAGGACAACTCAGTATATAACAGTATTTTCTAATTCAAGTTAACCCTTGTGGTTCAATCCAATTTAACTTGAGTTCAACTCTAATTTAATTTTCGATTGAATCACTCGGTCCGAATCTGACAATATTATTACATAATCTATAACTACGGTTGTGAGTGGTAGTACCTGATTAACAGAGGGATGTACAGAAGCAAAATCTAGGAGCCCCAGAATCTTTCTGCTGGAGAAATTGCTAACACCGATGGATCGACATAATCCCATGTCCAAACATCTCTCCATTCCTCTCCATGTATCTTCCAAGTCTAGCTCTTCAAATTCGTCTTCCTTGGGGATTGCTTCTAATGCCCAGGGCTTCAGCTTCACTGGCCAGTGCACCAGGTACAAGTCCAAGTATTCCATCCGTAATTTCCTACACAAATAATATATTAGATCAGTTTGCGAATGCTTTTAGGCACTTGTTAAGGATTGAAAATGGAAACATATGAACCTTTGGAACTTTATTTATACATTTAAAAAAGAAAAAAAAAAAGAAAAAAACAAATATATGAAAAGAGTTTCTTCATCAAACTTGTTAACAAATGTACTAGCCACTATGAAACCTGTTTGACAGTTTTGTTAATTTTTTTTTTTTTATGAAAATAAAAGTCTAAAACACAAAAAATATATATAACTAAATCTGCAACTTTTCATGACTATTATTTGTTTACAAGAAGAACGTACGTTGAAATTGAAGAAAAACAAGGAATTTCTTACTGCTAGTCTAGTTTTCTAAATCATTTAGCTAGCTAGGTCATCCTCGATCCAAACCCTAGACCTCTTCTTCAAAGAATAAGATATCATGGGATTTGCTCTTCCTCTTTTTTATTTTTTATTTTTTAATAAAAATCTTGTTACAATAGAAAAGATACCGTTGATTTTGTCTAACTACTTGAGATTGTTAAGAAGTTTAGGTTTTGTGCACATCATACGAATTTCAAAGGGAATTTTGTCCTCGGGTTGTATGATTTATTAGATATCGGTGGTAACATATAACTAATAATATTTGTTTCCATATATTTTTTTTTTTTTTTTGTAACTTGAAATTCTAAGTTTAATAGAGGTTGATTTCTAAAATTTGATATCGAAATTAAGCTCAAACTCAACTAATATTTTGTGTTGATCTTCAGTTTCATTGGGTAGATGCTAATAGACACATCAATATTTTCTGATTTCAATAAGTAGGTGGAAATTTTAATTTTATTTTTCTTTTTTTTGTTAGGAAAAAAAATAAAAAGGTTCTTAGAGAAGTAACTCAAACAAAAAAATTCTACTGGAAGATGCACAACATTGTGAAAGTTCGGGTGCTTACTCTAAAGTTTGCTTGAGAGCTGATACTGGATCGTGATGGTCACTACACCACAATTTGGAAGTCACAAATATTTCTTCTCTATTTACTGCCCTTCTTTCTATTCCCTCATTTAATGCACTCCCAACTGCTGCCTCCGAACCATATATCTTAGCTGTGTCAAAGTGTCTATATCCCATCTACAAATACAAAAACAACAATGTCAAATTTTTTCATCAGAAATTGAATGAAAAATGTATTATAATTATTGCCTACACCAGTGCAATGGATTATGAACCTGTTCTCACGGAAAACAATTAATCGGGTGATGGTGATCCCGAGATTATGCAATTTTAACAACTCCTGCCATTGTTGTTATAATGCCGAGTAGAAAAATGACATAATAATAACAAATATGGCAGATTTTTAGGGTATTATTGCACTTATTATTTTTCTCCTTCACATATAACAGTGTATGATTGAAAAGAAATACGTTAGATAGTATAAAAACCTTATCTAGAACAATAATGTGTTACAATAGCATAAAATTCTTATTGGAACTAGTAAGTGGAATTATGGAAGTTTGCATGGAACGACGTGGGACCTTTAAAATGCACGGTTTATGGAAAAAGAAAAAAGAAAAGAAAAGGTATATATAGAACAAACTAAAAATAGCTTGATGAGGATAAATTGGGGAGATTTATATATTATAATATACTAAAATAAATTCGTATATCATGGTAGTTTTTACCTCGAGAGCCGTATGAATTGCCATTTCTGTTGTTTTTCTATCACTTGGATAAGCATAAGTACCAAATCCAAGTACTGGAATTGTAAGCCCACAGTTCAAACGTACTCCATCACTCCTCATTTCTCTCCTCTCTCTCTCTCTCTCTCTCTCTCTCTCTTCTGTTTGCTTAGATGTATTAAAGAGGCAAAGGAAACAACACATGTTGAACCTCCCCCTGGTAAAACTAGGATATATATAGTTGCGATTGCAAAAGTCAACTCTAGCACAACTGTTGTTATGAGGACACTTCACCACATAGAATACCTAGGTTGTTATTTTAATGATTTGTGAGTACTAAAGAAAGAGGGTTTTGATGTCTCCATATCAAAGGGGTGGGATCTCCCATGTCTTCTGGGATTTCATCAAGTTGACTTAATTTACAACTAAATTAGTAAGTATCTTAAAAATCATCATTGGCATTTCTTTTTAAGTGTATTTTACTCTTAGAAAAAATTAAAACGGTCAAGATGTCGCCAACTCGAAATATGCGACACTAAATCCTTTGTTAGAGTTGTGGAATGGGATTGAAATGACATATTCGAATAATCGGGCTAATAATAAAATGAGTCATACAACCATATTAAGGATTAAACTCTCAATATCTAGAATATCTCTTTCATTTAAAGGGTGTTGATGCAATTTAGCCTCTATTCAATTACTGATTCAAAATATGTAACGATAAGAAAACCGAGTCTTGTATTTTTATTTTCTCTAAGTTTTTGGATTCCTTTCGCATGCATATATATTCGTAATACGAGCGGAGGTCGATTTCAAAACGAAATAACATTTATGGTATTTTTAACTTGTTTTACTCGTTAATAAAAGCAACAAATATTTTACTCAGTTAATATCTACGCTTTTCATTTCCTTGTTCGTGTGTCTTTTTGGAAAATTAACAAGAGAAGTAGAGAAGAATCCAAAGGAAGTTAAAGTAGAATTATTAGTTTGAATTTAAGATTATGATTATATTTATATACATATACATATGTATATGTACCACTTTTGAATGGGGTCATCGTATATGCATTGATACTTGAAATTAGGAGATACGTAGCAAGCATGCACAATTGCTTGTTGAAGACAAATCAAGGTTATAATTGTTAAATAATTATTATTATTACTTTTTTTTTAATATTGTCAAAGCTTCAAAGTCAACTGTTAATTAGATGTAATGAAGGTGAAAAGTATCTGAAAATAACTCCATGTGGCACTAGAAAATGACCCTCTCAAACGTGCAAATTGGTCAATGGATTTTTGTATTTCTTTTTTTCACAAATAATTTATTAGGTTACTCTTCCTTTTGTGACATTTGGCAAGCTGACATTTTCATAAAAAGTCAAATAGTGCAAAGATGAATATATTTTCTTTATTGGATGCAGCATCATCCATTGTTTTGGCTGGTATTGCATGAAAAAAAATTCAATTACATCGATACGCTATATAAATTCATGAATAATGTATAAGTATCAATAAAACTTTAATATATATTAGTAAAAAGACATTTTTTAAAAAAAATACTAATTATATTTTCTCATGTTAAAATCTTCTTAAAGCATTTTTCAAATCGTATGAAAAAGAATGTAGTGGTATTTGAATGCGTTCACGGTTTTGATTGATTTACCTAATGAAACTTGTAGTAAAGGCAATGGGATTTATATTATTCAAACACATGTAGTAGATACTTAGAGGAGCATAATGATAGATTTGAGGAAAGTATTGGAGTTAGATTACGGGAGGAGAATTAAGACTCTAGATGTTTTAACTACTATGAAAGAGAGAGGAATTAAATCTAGTTTATTCTATGAAAAAACTAATGTTCATGCTATTTGGTTACAAAAGCCTTAACACTTTAGTTAATGTAGTTGAATTATTGATATTGGATGCTTTGATCGGAGATTTCAAGTATGGTGTAAGTTGGACCATGTTTTAGAAATAATCTAGCATTGCTTGCATATGGTCTCTTACACTATGTTTGAAATAGAGAAAAGGGAAATGAAAGAATTGGAGGGATGAAATTAGAAGGGATTTAATTTCTTTTTTTTTATTGTTTCATTAGAAGGAAAATTGGGATGGAACGGATTTGGAGTAGAAACAATTTCATGAGCCCCATCAAAATGTGCTCCCTCCCAAAATAGAGAAAAAGTGGGAGGAATTCAAAAAAGATGATTTAATTTTCCATTTTACCCTTTACAATTGATTAAATACTTAATTTTTTATGAGTATTTTAGTAAATTGATGCTACATCATTTTTTCTTCTTATTATTCTCCCAATAGACTTTATTAAGAATCGAGGTGGTTTGAGTTTCGGGAGTATCATGATATTTAGTGACAAATAGTAGTTTATGAGAATGTACAAAAAGTAGAAGTTCAAAATCACCACAACTGAAACCACATGTTCACTAGAATGGACAAACTGGAAGTAAGATTCCATGACTTTCAAGTAAGATACGAAGAATCTGGAGCAACATAAGATACTTCACCTCCCTAATTTTATCTCATTTTGTTGCCTATTTACTTGATTTTTGTTCCTTTCTCTACTAAGCAACTGGATTGTATTTCCCTTTCCATGTCTCTTATAAACTTCGTGTTGATCGATATTGGGTTTGTAGTTGTTACTAAAATCAAGTACCCTAATTACCCTCATCAAATTCTACCTAAGTTCGAAATTTTCCAAGGACCAAGAATTTTTCGAGGGAAGGAAAATGAAATGCTCCAAAATATCCCAAAAAAATGAAACTTAACATATCTTATAATAATAATAATAATAATAAAAGATACATAAAATAAATTGAAAAGAAATGTTATAAAGATACACCATAGATACACATAAGAAGAATCGTTGAAATAGAAAACAAACCTTAGATACACCTTTCCATAACACTATAAATAGACATCTCCCTCCTTTCAAAAATTACCGACTAAGAATTATGCAACTGCGATAAGGAGTGGGAGAAGACAAAAAAGCACTCGACAAGAAGTCCATTCTTAAGCTGTAGGTTGTGATAAAGAGTGAAAAGATTATAATTACTAAGGAAATCACTCCTATAATTGAAACCCAATCCCATAGATTTAGTAAAGATTGAGCTATCATTTCCAATACTCAACAAGTGCATGCCATGAACAAACTCTACGATTTCACACAATTATAACTGTATTAGGATCACACTATTCATACAAACTTATTGACAATGTACATGATGAATGGAAGGAAATCAAACCTTTAATGCCCCTCTATGTTCACTTTAAGTGGAATAGTATGTGTATATTTAACTCTTGTAGGTTAGTCTTTGATCCAAGAGAGCATGTGAAGCAAGTTTGTATTAAGGTTCAAGAATGTATCTTCCTTAGAAGAGAGGGCATGATGTGTCTGGGATCTAACAACCACGAACCTAGATAGCGAGGACTAGCCCAAGAGAATTCAAGTTAACCAAAGGAGGTCTTCGAGTCAACTGGGGAGATCTTTGGGTCAACTAGAAGCTCTTCGTGTAGATTAGAGAAGCCCTTAATTTCACCTGACCTTGAAGAAACAATTAATTAGGTCCACTTGACTAGCACCAGCTTCCAATGGCTGGTGCATCCTACGGTGAGGTGTCCATCTTACTTGCATTTTAGCTAGTGTTTTTTTTTTTTTTCCTTCTTTTTCATATTCCTTAATATAACACTTTCCCATTATCTAATAGTTAGGTTTTGTTTCTTTTAGCCCGTAAAAGTCTTGGTATGTAATAGAATGGGGAATTAAGACTTTAGTAATCCATATATTATGAATTTAATCAATTTTTTCCTAATCATGTATTCTTATGTTCTATTGGCAAAACGTAGAGAAACACAAGCTATAATTATCAATCTCTTGTGAGATCATGTCTGCATGCCTTTTTATTGAGAGATCCCTACTCCATGTTAGATCCCTTTAACAAATCAACTATTTCTTTGAACATAAGTTATATCAATTATTAAATCATTCATTTTGTGAATTGATGTCTCATATCCAATTCATAATTTGTCCATATCCTCTTTAATTTCCAATACAAATATATTAGAAATCAATTTGATCTTAAATCCAAGTATTTTTTTTCTAAATTGATATGTGATTAAGTTTATTCATATAAGTTATTCTTGTACATCGTTATATTATCACAAGTAGGCCGCATCCGGCCACAAGATGAAATCTACCCAACCCAACTAATCGTTGGTATTTCTTAGGTAAGGAAAATTGCTTATGATTTGCTTATGTAATTGAGAGATCTATTGTGCCACCAAAAGAACGAGATTTCATTTAAGCACACGAATTGTGGTACAAACATATATTTATAACATTACGACTTCATATAAAGTTGTTCTTATGTGATTTTGCCAAAATCCCTTTTAACTATAGAGTGGAACCATGGTGGGGTGAAGTCAATGGTCACCCTACGCCACCACCACCAGGAGTAGGCCTTCCTGCACCACCAATTGAGTTGCTGCACACATGCCTCGGCATGCAGAATCTCAAATCCAATATCCAGATCCTCGTGGCAATACATGAGTAATAATATAAGAATTAACTAATTTTGGAAAATCTTAAATCTATGTATATTAATAAAAAAGAGGTGGTGGGGGGTGGGGGTACTTTCTAAAGCACCTTCACTGAGCATCATAAATAAATTTACACAATCGAAACATATCCTTAATTCTGTGTTTGTCATGAAAAAAGGAACATTGTGTTGGAGCAAGCATGGCCTGTACGTGCTTCATTTGGATATTCTCCTTAATATTTTACTAAAAGTTTGTGATACACATCGATCCTCGCATGTTCTAGAAAATTAGTAAACTTCGAGGATGTATCGGTTAGATTAAATGATTCTAAGAAAGAAGCATCGATATTGGTGAAATCAACATGATTTTTTCATCCAAATCTTCTGGATCTCATCCTACATCGTAGATTTTTTTTTTTTTTTTTGTGTAAGAATAAGTAGATTATACGACACACTACTGTTGGGTAATCAAATCTTTGCCAGTGATTGTATTTATATGATAACTTGAATTATTAGTATCCGATTCAATTGAATTCGAATGATCTGATGCCACGAAATCTAAGACAACATTAAAAAAAAAAAAAATGCAAGTCCAACTGATTAACCAAGTGCAGTACAAAACTAATCGATACGGATCCGTATCTTATTCATTAATTAATATTAAGCATAGTTGGCATTGTTGCTTAGAGATATGACTTCAACCTTAAGGACCTTCGGGACGGTGGTTATTAATCTAGCTAATAATAAATGTGGTAAATTGCAACTCTGATTTCTTACTTGATATCCGGTCGTTCGTTTTGAAAGTGAGCAATTAGATCTAAAATATTTAAAAGACATGCTTTTAGATCCCTATAGGACTATAAATGAGCCGAATTATTTATAAGATATTCAAACTTCATTCACTTCAAACTTTATTTATAAATCATCCAATCTTAAACTTAAAATAAAATTCATTTATACATCCGAGTTACGCTCAAACTTATGAAGCAACTCATAAAAGACTCATTCATATTATTAATGAGTTTGTCGTGAATAAGCTCGTGAATAGGTCTGTGAGCCAATAGATTTTATTAAAAATCATATTACATGAAAAAAAATATATAAGAATGAAAATAATATAAATTTAAAATGAATAAGCCTGTGAGCCAATATATTTTATTAAAAATTATATTACACAAAAAAAATATAAGAATAAAAATAATATAAATTTAAAATGTTATAAAAAAAAGATACATTTTAAAAAATAAATTAATTCTATGCCCTAGTTCAAACTTGAACTTAAACTTATTCATATAAATAAATCAAGTTCAAGTTTTAAATTCCTTAGCAAGCTCAAATTCAAACCTATAATGTTTAGTCTTGGTAAAAGTTTGGTTTGGTTTAAACTTAATAATTTTTAAACAAAACTCAACAGAAATTTTGAAAAGCTCGACTTTTCTCAATTTGTTTATAACCCTGGATCCTATATATGGTTATTGTACCATTAAGCACATATATTCTATTATTATTTACACAAAAAATAAAATAGTGAAATAGAATCTAAAAGGATTAAAACCACGTGAAATAAACATAAAGATATATATATATTTACCATTTACACGAATGAATAACTGGAAGGTTTGTTTATCTTGGAGATTATATAATGATATAGTTGGTTTATATAATTGGTTCGATGGCTTTAAAATTTTCGTTTTAAGACGATATCAAATCATGAAAAAAAAATCGATCAATATCAATACATCACATGTTTAAATCCATGGTAGGTAAATTTTAACGATATTTAAATATATGTAATTTCGTTAGAAAAAAAAAAAAAAAACAAAAAGCACGCCTTCCAATTTCAACTTCGTAGATATTGTAAGCCCTAGCGAGACCATAGGAGTAGAGTTTATGGTTCTTTGAAGAGCACAAAATCCTACTACTTCCCTCGAAGTAGATAATATACATTTTCCCCCCTTCCGTAGTAAAGATGTTTATTTATTCAAGAGAAGGTACATGGTACGACAATCTTTTATATATGAACTTAAGAATCAAACAAAACAAAGTGAAAATTTATTTCTACCAACAGGTGTTAGCGACTGCTGATACAAACTACTTCTATCTCCAAAATAGAAAATCTATTATAGAATCAAATGAATTTTATATGAATATGGAATCCTTTTACTATGGGCTATTAATAGAAAATATTATCATTAAAGTATAATGAAGGCGTATGCAGCTTTTATCCCCTTTTGATTTTTTATATTAAAAGTACTTATAGTATAAAAATTTTCAAAAAATAATACAAGAAAGGTGCTTGAATGTATCTTTAATGTATTAAAAAATACACTAAAAGTGCATTAAAAAATATATTAAAGCCTTTCATGAACTACATTTAAAACCCAAGAAACAAATTGCTCTATTGACTTTGGTACAGGGAAATCACCAATCGTCCTACATGTGCCTTTAATATTCTACAAATTGTGGAATTCTTTATGCGCCTTCTCTATATTATAATGATAATATTTTTCACTATAGATCTTTTTTTATAATGTTATTGGAATAACCTCATATTCATATAAAACTCAAACCAAAATACTCCTGACCAAGGTTATAACCAACCTGGCTAAGGCTAGTTCCAATTCATGGATCTATAAATCGCCAAAATTTATATTTTTTGAAATCTTAAGCTTTAAAACGTAAAATAAATTAAATTTTAAACAAAATTAATTGAGTTGAGAATTATAGCTCATTTACTTTCTAAAATAGAACAAATAGAGAATAAAAATTATATCTTGTGAATGACTATTACTAAGACTAAACAAGAAATTTCTCTTCCATTGTTTTCTTTGATCAAGTTTTTATTGGAAAGTATACTAATTTCAATATTTATTTCAACTCATTAATTGCAGTATTAAAGTAAGAACATAACCAAAAATTGGTAGTTGTTCTTAATTGGTCATTTTTAAAAATAGATAAAAGTTATTTAATTTTCTTATATATATATATGTGTATACATAATATGCATATACATTACGCACAAATATTTACCATTATATGTTTTATAATGTTATATGTATAACAAACATGGGCTTTTTCTGCACCACGGTAAAGTCAATCAATGAATGTCAACCATCCTGCTAAAAAAAGAAAAATCAACCAAAAACCGAAAGAGCTTTGAACCATACACAATTACAAAATATGAAATAAAAAATCTCATTATTTAGTAACGTGGGATTAGGTTTTTGTCTTTTTATCTTATGTATAGCCTCTAACTTATGTCCCACATTATTAATGCTACAATTCAAATTTGACATAGTTATATATAAATAAATGTACATCCTTAATAATCCTTAAAATAATGGATTAAAAAAATTGATGACCTATTCAGTTTTTTATAATAAAAAGGAAACATGATTAGTCCATGCTTGACTTTCTGTTAAAATTCCTTGGATTTTCCTATTCGCAGTGTAATCATCGTCCTTGTTAAGATATTAAATTGAAGAAACTACCTACGTAAAAATAAAGACTCTTTCTTACTTCCACTTACGTTATTTTACTATAATGTAATAATCTGCACAAATGAAATTAAATTGTTAAAAATGCGTTATCAAAATCCTGCTGTATTTCAATCCAATTTGCATTCAACTCTGTTTTCTCTTTCGGTAGAACTTGGTTCTTTGTTTATCTTTGTCCTTCTCGCAGGTGTGTATCTGCCATGGACCGAGTCTAATAGCACTGGTTAAAAAGCATGATCGAAACTAAGAATACGAACATACACCATTTATGTAGTTTACAATCTATTCATTTTGGCAAAAGGAAAAAAATAATATAAATTTTAAAAATAATCCCTAAATAGGGCAACTTAAAAATTAATTCCAAAGCTACCATATAGTTAGAATCAGTTTTTCAATATCTAATCTCAAAATGCACTAAAACCAAGAATTGGAAAGCCCATTACAAATTGCAAGAAAGAAATCACATATTCAGTACCCGATAATAGTAAGTTTGAATGCACGACAACATCAAGGTTAAAAACCCGAATTCTGTACAAATTTCATAATCGGCTCTGGAGGAGCTATCTTCTGATAGCCTTCATTCTAGTGTGTAATCGCTAGTACAAATCGCAACTTCTACTGATTTTTTCGAGAAGAAAATCCACACAAAAAGCCAATTTTAATATTCTATAATGTTGGGTTTTAGAAACTTAATTTAATTGCAGTAATTTTGGATTACTTTTTACAATCTTATTTTAGGGACTTTTCTAAAAATAATCTTCTCTTTTTTTCCTTTTTCCCTATTTATTTGATATATTTAATAACATTATTCACTAAGTTAATTATTATTGACCAATATATGGTGATATGTTTCTCCTAAAATTAATGAATAAGATAAAACATAGGTCATGTTCTGTTATTTTTCATGAATTAAATATTATTGAAAATCATTCTTCTTAATCTCGTGACAAAGTGCAAACTCATGGTTCCTATATAATAAGATTAATTTAAGAACATACTTGATATTTATATAACATATCAATTTCAATACCTTGCAGTGTCCTATCTGCTTTCATCCCTGCTAGAGGGAGGAGCACACAGTAGAGGGCTGCCATCATCCCTTCAGTTTTTATATTGCGTATAGGGGTTTTGCAAAGGATTGGTGCAGGCTTCTCAAAGAATCTCAAAGATCTCTTATGGCACAAGGAAGTCAGCCTTCTTTTCATCCTTCTAAATGCAGAGTGTGGCATATATTTTTACCATTGATTTTGAAAAGGAACAGATGACACTAACTTCTTATCCAACCATGGCTACATAGGCATGCACCATCTTCCATCAAACAAGAGAAGACAGTTCACGAAAAACTTCAGATACATGTACACTGCTTTTGGACGGTGTCAAGATTATAAAATGTGTGCACCTTCCCTAATACAAAAGCTACACCCCAAACCATATAGTTAAGAACATGATCCCCACTATTGACAGCTTACAACCGTTTGAAATAAATATTACAAAGACTGAGCACTTAAAAAAGTTTCCATTATAAGACGTTAGACTACATGGTCACAACTATACAGTACAAAACTTCCAAGACAAGTTTGCAATCACCTACCTATTCTGCTTTGATGGTACTGTCCTCTGAACTGTAGAAACACCATCCACAAATTTTGTTCTGAAAATGACATTGGCATTATTGAACATGCCTTCCTTCAAAGACACCACAATGAACTGCGGATGCAAAACCAAAGATTAATAGTAGACAATCATTGTAAGGGTCCTCGGGGTTCAAAAACCCCCCTTTCCCACAACCAGCTGAAAAAGGAAGGACTTTTTGACTAATTGGTGTTGTCAGGGTAGCAGACAGAAGGCTCTAGAATATAAGCAATGGGTCTTTAGTCAAAGCAAAACGGCCATACTTACTATGAAAAGAACTTTAGTTCTAACAAATTTTGATGTTTTTCTTAAAGTCCTTAAGTATAAAAAGCACTAAACTGCAAAAATCATAATACTATTTTATGAAGGATATCCGAGACATGGTATTTGAGAGCTTCATCTCAATACTATATCCTACTCTATAATAATCATCATGAGAACTACCTTCACCTCCAAGTACTTTGATTGATAGTTAAATTCAAGTCAATCATGTTCCTCTAATGCAACATGCTTACTTGGGAGTGTGGAAAGTGAGCTTTTATCATTCGCCCTATGTTCTGAGTGTGGCTTAAATCAAGGGCTGCATCAACCTGTAACGCCAACACTTGGTTTAAATAAAAAGGAGTGGTTCAATATAAAAAAGTAAACGATGTGCAAAATGAAGTAGAGTAAGCATATTGTGAAGTTAAGAACTAACAAATCGGGAGATTTCATTTTGCATTTATATTTCAGAACATCATATAGTAAATGGATTAAGCCATTGCATGAGGCAGCCACATGACAATTATAAAATAAAACCAAGAGAGTTTAGGGATTCAAACTTGAAATTTCTTTTTTCTTACATAAAAACCTCATCTAGATCTCATTCAACAAGCATGAATTTTGAGATAAATTGATCATAGCTCCATTCAAATGTCCCATAGCGTCAGGATAAGTGCAGGAGGCTGAAGTGTGAATTTTACATCATCACTTCACTCCTTGATGATGGTGACTGCATTTAATTACCCACCCAGGAAGAGTGGTTATGCATGAAGTGCAAAATTCTAAATACAAACTAAAATCTATGTCGACAAGCTTTAAATCCTAACTTGTTCCTAGAAACGGTCAAATTTCACACCATCACACAGTGTGAAAGCAACTTTTTCCAATAATTAACATCAGCTCTTGTAAGTTTTGTCACATATCACATGGCTAGAAGGAAATTTAAATATACCTCATCGAGTATGTAAAGTGGAGCAGGCTTAAAGAGAAGTAGTGCCAGGATCAACGAAAGTGCAAGTAGAGACCTTTGACCACCACTCAATTCTGACAGGGATTGTTTCCAAACACCCCCAAATGCAACACGAACCTCAAGTCCATCTAAGAAGCTGCATCCTTCAGGAGGCTCCAACTTTGCTGTTGTACCGGGTAACAGTGTAGAAAATATTGACCCAAAGTCACTGGCAAAAAATAACATTTTGGTAGCTATTGTAGAAAGAAAATAATAAATCATAAACAAATTTGAATGACAATAAATAAATATGAAAATGCTTTGTACTTGTTGACTTTCACCCAAGTCACTTTTAAGGTTTCCTTCTTCTTCTCATCAAGTTCCTCAATCACCTTCTTTATTTTTGATTTATCATTCTGTTCAAGGATGAGTAAGTATCAGAACCACAATAACTTCAGCTCGACATTACCAGGAACAAAGAGAAACCAACCTCAATGATGTTTTTCTTTGACATCAAGCCATTGTATTCATCTTCTGCTTTCTCAAACATTGTCATGACCTTCTTGTTTACCCTTTTTTCAAGCCTTTGCACATGAAAAGGAGGGTGTGAAATTAACTTTTGTGCAAATAATAAGCAGCCCAGTTGGATCTTCAAGTAAAGGAGACCAAAAAAATAAAAAGTATAAACAACAACAATAACGATGGTTTACCCAGATTGTTCAGCTTGTAGCAGTTCAAGATCTTCCCTTGCTTTATGCGGATCACGGGAGTTGAAATCATAATCCGTTCCACTTCTTCCAAAAAGTTGCCTTTCAGATGCAATCCATGCATGCTTTTCTAACATTTTCTCCACCTTAAGAGCACAATCTTTCTGCTCCATTTCCATTCTCTTTACCTGATAAACAAACTTTGTGAGCATCCATTAGAAAGAACCACTTCAAAACAATTACAGCTGACTACAGTACCTCATTTTCTATTTTTTTCTTCTCAAGACTCATGTCAGTAAGTGAAGCTTGAATTTGCTGTTGCTCCTTTACAATGCAGCTGATCTGGGAATCACACTCTTTCATCTTCATTCGGATTTGATCTAGCTCTACTTGAGCTTGTTCATGATTCTTCTGTATGAAGGCAACCTGCACGAATAACACCCAATATTATAGCTACTGATGTAAGAAATGTCCCAAGTTACATATATATATGTTTAAGGTTACCTTAGATTTCTGTTCCTCTACTTCTGAAGCAAGAGCATCAATTTGACCTCCTAAAGAGGCTAATTGACTCTCCAATGAAGTGCGTTCTTCGATTACGGCTTCCATCTCCATATTTAGTCTCTCAATTTCATTTTCATGGCCCTGTTAAAATAAGAAATAAAAATATTTACATGGCTCTTAGGATATATTGAAGAAGGATACCTACACCTATAGTTTTATGGAAGACAGGAAAAAAATAAAAATAAAAACCCTTACAATAGCGAGAAACCATTTACAGACATACCACATTAGAAATGTGGGCATCAATTATTGTTCTCCTTTTCTAGAAAGATGATGGTTTGTGAACGAAAAAATGAAAAATGCATAAGATGAAACGCATCAAAACAAGTTTAGATCTTCAAAACATTGATACAGATAGTAAGTGACAAATGGCATGTCACCATAATTATTGAACTCCATGGGAACATTAGCAGACCATGATCAAAACCAAAATTTTGCAGCCCAACACCACATGCAGAGTTGCAATTATAAAATTAATCCCCAGAATCATGGTCCTCAGACCTAGCATCACATGATTTTAAAATTTCAATGCCATGGACAGAGAACAAACCAAAAGCATGGATCGGCAGATGCATTAGATTAGTTTACACCTAACATTTACCTGCTCACCAATGTTGAGAATCATGTAAAGTAAATCGAGATATACCTTGAGGTCTTTCGATGCTGACTGCATCTGGGATTTTATTGAGTTGATACTTTTCTGCAATTCTTTGAGCTGGCCTTCCCTGTTGTTCGTATGCTCTTTGATAGATTTCTCAAGAGATGACACCATAGCAATGCATTGATCATGTAGAAGTTGCTTTTCTTTTGCTGCAACTTTGGCTTCTTCAAGATCCTGCTCAATCTTCTTCACCATTTCACCAAGCTATACCCCGATTGAAATATTAAATTATTAGATCAATGGCAATGTATAGACCAAATTAACGAGAATTGATTTTATAAGAGGGGACAAAGAAGAAAAAACACCTTATGATGCTCATTCTGCTCAGCTCTGCCCTGGAATAGGGAGAGATCATAAGACTTCAGCTCCATTTGTGATTTAAGATCCTGAAACTTCTTTTGAAGAGGTGTAAGGTCTGCAATCTGCAATTCCATTATATAGACAACATGGAATAAATAAGTTTGTAGCTGTACTCTTACATAAGGCCAGGTGGTGTTACATTCTAACAGAACACTAGCTGAAAAGTGAAGAACTAAAAGGGCGAGCACATTAAATTCAAACACCACTATATCTTGGAGGGAAAAACGGGCAGTTCAAAGTCTACCTTAGCTTCAATCTCAGATAGCTTCTTTTGATGTATTGCCAGCTCAGATTCAGCCTTAGCCAACTGATGAAGTTGTCTCAATAAATCACCTCCACCTCTACAAGGACAGATCATCAATTTTGAAAGTTACAGATTTTCATTCCTTTGGCAAACTTTTACCATGAAACCAAGACTGCATGAAATGAATCAATATCACATAAAATGAACAATGGAGATAATGAGATTTGGTAATTTACTTGCGACTGCCCCCAGTTAAAAGCCCACTTGGTTGAAATACATCACCCTCAAGAGTCACACTGGGAACGGAAATTTCCTTATTAAAGGCAACCTATCAAACAACGGAATTATGTTAAAAAGATAATTTAAATGTATGCCAACATACAAGTTCCAGTGCAAAATTATTAAAGCACCAGAAGGAAAGGCAACTCAATTTATGCTGTTATTATATCCATGAATTGAATAAGAACAAAGATGAAATGAGCCTAATCCAACAAGCCTCACAATGAAAGCCAAGCATGTACCTCTTTTGCAGCATTGGTAGTTTTGCAAACATACGTCGATCCAAAAACATACTCCATGCCAGGCTGCAATGAATGTCAATTTTTAAGAAGAAATGAAGACAAAGAGCTGAAGAAATGAAGTTGAACAGCGTATCATGATAAGTGAGTTTAGCAAACCAATACCTTCAATTCCTCGTCGTACTCAACTAAGGACAGAGCCAGATTTGCATTATCTTTGCCTACCTGAAAACACAATATACAATATCAAGCCCAAATGTTGTCCGGGAAATATTGGCCGCTGAATAAATATTTGTCAAAAGTGTCTAACCAACTTAGCAGCAGCATTTTGAACTCTGGCAGGTACTGTATGAGATTGTATTTTGTTTAATGGAATAATAGTTACTCTTCTCTGAAGATTTCCATTCTGAAGGAGTTGTTTTCCTGTAGTTTCTGTGTCTACAACAATATTAAACAATTTTCCACCTGCTGCAACCTGTTAGGTCATTCAGTTACAACTCAACCTCAGGGATGTAATGGCCAGGCAGTATAATTAGAAAGAAAATAGCACCAACTGCCAGTATGCATTATCCACCTCTAAAGCAATCATCGTTGAGCCATCCTTCACTCTGATAAGTTTTGCAACACAACCTTTCACCTTCGACCGATCAAAATTCTTCATAGGATCACGATATGTGAACTGTACATTTGATAATTGAGCTGAAAGAATCCTTATCTCTCCTTTGAACTTTTGCACCAACTCCAGCTCAGATGCACGATCCTAAAAATTTTCCATAATTGCATGAAATAGTCATATTATTACAGAAGAGTTTCCAATACCTCTAAAAGATAAAAGATCCATGCAGGAATATACATACCTTCTGTAGAGTTTCCATCTGACCATCTTTATATGGAAGTGCATCTAGAGCACTTTGAACATTTTCAATATCCTTTTTTCTAACTTTGAGTTCATTCTCCACTGCAACAGCTTCATCCCGCTTAGACATCAACTGCTTCTTTTTCTCTTTAAGCTCTTTTTCACAATGACTTATCTTTGTTTTCAACTGTTTCAATTCTGTTTCAGCACTCCCAGCAGCGATCTTAGCATCAGCAAGTTGATCTTCTAGGCACTTTTCCTCATTCCCACTGCTCTTTCCAGCAAGCACACCCTATACATCAAGTTCACATTGCACTACACCTTCAACTGTAGTTCCACAGATAACCAAAAGGTGTACTTCCATAAGATTAGGAGGAAAACAAAAAAAAAGAGAAACTAAAAAATCTCACGTTGTAGTCACTTTCTTTCTCATCCAAGCTCTTTGAGAGTTCCTCATATCTCTTCCTCAGGCCAATTGACCTTTCGTCTGCCTTTCTAACAGCAGCAGAACTTTCTTCCACTGATTTCTTCAAATCTTCAATGTTAGCAAGAATCTACCACGCAAGAAATTGAAAAGGCAGCTTAGAGTCTGACAAAGCACAAAAAGAAGAGAACTCATGAAGAAGGAAACATGAACTTGAAAGTGCGAGAAATTCACCTTTTCTGCATTCTTTTTTTCACCCTGGAGTGTGTCCTCCTTGTTAGTGAGAACAGAAACTTCCCGCACAAGATCTTGCGCAAGAGCATCTACTTTATCCGACAATGTTTTTGCCTCCCCACCCATACTGGTTTCCTTTTGAGCCATTAGATAGGCTGCTTTCTTCTCCATTTCAACCGATTTAATTTGCAGATTTGCTGCATTTTCATCTAGCTCAGATATCTTGGTCTTGATTTGCTCCACTCCTGATACTGCATCATCTTTTATTTTCTCCGCTTGAACATACTCATAAGCAATGCAGAACCTCTTAAGTCGATCGAGTTCAGCATTGCCATTAGCCCATTGCATGTATTGCATCCTTTCCTTCCTTAACTTCTCCAAAGCAGGCAGAATTTCCTGGTCAAGAAGTTTATTGATCTCGTCAACCTTAGTCTGCTTCTTCTCAAGTGTTTTAAGGGCTGCCTCTTTCTTAGTCTCATACATTCTTGTCCCCGCAGCCTCCTCAAGCATAGATAAAATCTCAGGAGGCTTCATATTCAAAACCTTTGTGATGCGCCCTTGCATGATGAGGAAGTGGGGGTTATTAACATTAAGTTGCACAGAATGGAAGAGATTTTGCACTTGACTAGGCTGAGCGAGTTTCCCATTAATCAGATATTTGTTTCTTCCACCAACCACTATCTGTAGAAGAAGTAAATGCATGTTCGTAAAAATAATTATCACATTCACATGATTTATACATATGTTATGCACGATGAGGTGATATTGGCATGATTAATAGCAAGACCAATGAAAATTTGACCCGTGCTGGCATTATCAAGAACTCATGATATTTTCCTTGAAAAAAACTTGCTAGATCTCACGATTCATCATTGCGACTGAATTGTCACGATTATCAAATCTTCTCCAATCAATTGGTCAATAAAACCACCCATCTAAGCATAGGTTGAAAATGAAAAATAATGCAGTAATATATCCAGTCACAAAAGGCTCATTATCACCGGATATAAGTTATACAAGCACTGGTTGTACATGTTTCCAGATGAAAATACAAATGGATAGGGCAATTGCACAATCACCCTAAGACACCTCTGAAATTATAAGGACACCTATGATTTCTCTAAATGTACACATGCATCCCTTATTATAGTTATCTTATAACCCCAATAAGTTTAAAAAATACACGGTTCCCCCTATAGAAGTTTCGTAACTGAAGACCCCAATAATTTCCATAGAGACGAGTGTCATGTGTGTAAGAGGGGTATAAGGATACAATCAAATGAATCAAGGTCTCCATGGATTTGGAAGTTTTCAAGGTGGTCGATGCAATTTAACCAATGGGAATATGAAAGAGTGAAAATGGTGGCTATTACTAGTTATCACCACCACTTTAGATTACAAGTGTACGACAAATTGTATCAGAATTGCAAGAACATACAGAAAAATCCTTTCCCCAAAACAAAAGCATACGTGACATAACATAACAACGCAGGTTAAGCTATAGTACACATTAAACAAATGATTAAACATAAATCAACTTCACCCTAAACAAGACCTTTACAAATTCACAAACAACCCTAAAAGCACAATTATATACCTGCCGCGTGACAGTAATCTCAGAGTGGTCCTCATACCCTAGTGGACTTCGTGACCGGTCAGAGTTATCAAATACAATAGACACTGTAGCTTTAGTAATACCAGCTTGTCCTTGCTTGTAAACAAGCTCCTGGAGATTAGCAGCCCTAACTTGCTGCAAATTGGTAATTCCCAAAACAAAGCAAATAGAATCAAGAATGTTGGATTTACCGGAGCCATTAAGCCCAGTGATAGCGTTGAAGAAGGGGTCGAAACCGGGGACTACGGTGCGTGTTGCGTAGGATTTGAATCCTTCCAAGCAGATTTCCCTAATATACATAGTAGAGTGGTGTGCTTGAAACTGGACAAGAGTCAGAAACCCCAATTAAGCTAATTAGGGCTTTGATGTAAATAAATTAGGATTGGATTGAATTAAGTTTGGTGAAGCGGTTGCAGCGACAGACTGCAAGCAGAGTGGAGTGAAGGGAAATGGAACTCAAATGTTGAAGGAAGGAAGGAGACGATTTGAATCCAAATAATGGAATGATATCTTGAAAGGGAATTAGGCGGGAACGTTTTGAGAATTCAACTTAAGCGTTTTATCTTGAAGAAAATGAAAAAAAAAAAAAAGCGTTTTATCATTTGGGCTTTGAGTCCAAAGCTCGGGCCTCAGGATCCAATGGGCTTTACTGAATTTGAGACTAAAGAATTTTCTTTCCTCCGGTAGGACGTGGCAACTGGCATTTAAAAAAAAAAATATCGTGTTAATATTCACTAAATCCATGTCCCGCTTTCTAGCGATTTCATTTGGTTTATAAGCCTTTGAGTCGAACCACTTTCAAGAAAAAAAAATTTTTTCCCCAAACAAAATAGAATGAATTCATCAAAGAAAGGGGTTACAAACCCAGCATCCAATGGACACGAAAATTAACTACAAGACAAACGATCAAATTTTAACAAATCTCTCAATTAAGATGGGGTATTTTACACACTAGTCCAAATGGTACATCCCAATCCTATAATAAAACGCTGATCTACAAACACAACTTCCAAAAGCCCGACAAAAGGAAGAAAGTAGATCCTTAATATCTTGAACCAAAGGAGCATTGAGCTATGAGACTGATAGTTTGACCGAATTGATGGAATGGACTACAGCTAGGGCGTCTGACTCTATAGTGAACTGAGAACATCCAAGATCACATGCCTACAGCAAAGCTCTCTTTTTAACTATGCACTCCACCACTTCGGTATTCAATCCGTCTTCTCTCTCAACAAAACCTCCTACTACGTTACCTAGGCAGTCTCTCGCCACGCATACCACAGAGCCATATCCGTCCTTCCTTGACCAAGAACCATCTACATCGAGTTTAAGCGTTCCATACAAGGGTAGAGTCGAAAAAGCTCGCTAATCTCTAGTTTCGCTCCTTTCCGTCTTCCTCTCTTTTGCTTTCCTCTTGCTCCGCTCCTCCCACGTGGCCTTAAAGTTGTCTACACACACAACAGGTCTGACTTCCCCTTTTTCGTACACTGACCAACACCACTCCTTCCAGATTGTCCAGCATACGATGGCCATCTGTGCTTCTAGCTCTCATTTGATTCTCTTTTCCAACCCCTCTAGGGTTTCCTTTAATCACTCCCAAAGGGTCAGAACCTTTTGTCTCTCCATCTTCCAGTTGAAAATGGCATACCATGTCCACATTGTCTAAGGACATAAAAGTAGCGCATGCTCAATTGTTTCTCGTTCCTCGCAAAAGGGGCACCTAGGATTGGTGGTCGGATGTCTGAAGCGAATATTATCGAGAATTGGTAATGTGTTCCTTACTACTCTCTATATAAAATGTTTGATCTTTGGCTGACAATTAATACTCCAAATCTGTTTCTAGTCAATTTCAGATGGCATGTGTGAGGTGGATGGGCGACTCTCTCTTTGGGTCTTCCTGCTTTCAGCTAGATGGAAATAGGCTAATTTCGCTGCGCATTTGCCATCTTTCACAAATTACCATACCTAGGATTCCTCCTGTGGTCAAACTAGTATGGGTATTGCTCTTATGGCTTTGATTCCCTCTTCCGTTAAAAGGTGTTGTATTAAGTTGAGATTCCAGTAATTGCCATTGTGATCTATAATATCCTTGACTTTCATAGTGGGGCAGATTTGTTTGCTTGTGTTTATATAGCCGGAAATCAAGAAACCCAGGTATCCATCTATCCTTCCACATAGTGATTCTGTCCCCCTTCCTTACATGCTATAAGAGTCCTTTCGACAGCACTTCCTTTCCTTCTAGAATGCTAGCTCATGCCCAAGACACTCTATTGCCTTTATTCGCCCTAAAAAAATCCCTATCCGAAAAATATAGGCCCTTCAAGACCCGAACCCATAGGCTGTTAGGATGAGAGAATACCCTCTAAGCTAACCTTGTTAACAGAGCTAAGTTAAAAAATTAAAGGTCCTTGAATCCCATCTCTCCTTTTGCTTTTAGATCAGATAGTTCACTCCATCCTACCCGGTAGACTTTTCCTTCATCTCGACGTTGTCCCCGCTAGAATTTTGACATCAAACTGTTTATATCGTTGCACTACTTTGTAGGAAACTTAAAGCATGCCGTGGAGAACATAGGAATCGCACTCACTACTGATTTTATCAAAATCTCTCTGCCCATAGAACTTAGAAAATTCTTTTTCTACCCCTGCAGTATGGCCACTGTTTTGTTCTCTACAAACTTCAAAGCTTCTGATTTGGATCTCCCCCAGATAATTGTAGGCCTAGGTATTTCCCTAAGTCATTTGAACTTTGTATCATAATAGAGCTTCCTAAGGACCTTTGTATTAGTCCGATCCTTTGTAGGAACTACCCGTAATAACCAACTTGCAAAATGGATCTGTTTATCATAAAGAGATTCGTTGTTCCTGACCCTGCTTTACCTTAATTGTTATTTGAACAAGTAAAAGTTCTGTCTTGGTCTGAGTAGGGATAGCATTTCTCTTCTGCATGTCCATGGAGTTTTGAAAATTCCAAACATCTCAGAGATAGATAGAGAGGTAGGAATTTATCAAACGAACCGCACTCCTTCATATACGTCAGGAGTCCATTGATGAGAATGATAAGGTTGACTTTAGAAAGTTGACCTCTTATCTTGTTGCTTCGCAGTATTCTAAAATCATCTCCCTTAGCTTTGCCAAATTTTCTGCTCTCGGTTTTAAGAAAAACAGTGAATTATCTGCTTACAGCAGGTGGGTGATCTCCAGGCATTCTCTCTTTAGCTTGACCTCTTATCTTATTGCTTCGCAGTATTCTAAAATCAACTCCCTTAGCTTTGCCAAATTTTCTGCTCTCGGTTTTAAGAAAAACAGTAAATTATCTGCAAACAGCAAGTGGGTGATCTCCAAGCATTCTCTCTTTAGCTTGATTTCTTTAATTTATCCCTTCTCTTTGTAGAACATGAGTCCTCTAGAGAGTATATCTACAATAAGAACGAACAACTAAGAAGATAACGGGTCTCCTTGTCAAAGTCCTTTAGATGGTTTAACATGTCCAACACGCTTCCCATTCAACGTTACATTATACTCTACTGAAGTCACACAAGTCATTGTCGATTTAGTGCATCTATCATCCATCCATAATTTGATTAGTATAGCTTCTAAGAAGTCTCATTCCACTCTATCATAAGCCTTATTCATGCCAATTTTCATAGCACATCCATAATTTTTTTCCTTTCTCCTATTCTTGAGCTTATAAAACATCTCATTTGCTATAAGCATGTTATCATGAATCATACGTCATAAGATAAAAGCACTTTGATTTTCAGTAACAAACTCACCTAAAAAAGGTTTCAATTGGTTAACTAAGATTTTAGACATGATTTTATATAAGAAATTACATAAGCTTATAGGACAAAACTAATTAATAGACTTTAGGTTAAGGACTTTAAGAATGAGGATTATGTTAGCGTAGTAAGGGCGTTAGGAAACTGACTTATCACAAAAAATCCCTTGACTACTTCCACCACTGTGGGGCCTATAGTATTCCAATAGCTTTGATTGAAAATACCCAAGAATCCATTTGGACTTAGAGCTTTAAGTCCTCCTAGTTGGAAAACTGCCTTTTTGATTTCTTCCCCAACTTCTTCACACATTACGTAGTTCTCCTTTAGAGTAAATAAGGTAAGAATCTAATCTAGGCATCTCCCCCATCGCCTACTCCTCTTGCTTTCAAAATGTTTTTCATAGAACTAAACACAATTTCGTCCTATCACCTCTTCATCCATCAGCCACCTACCTCTTTCTTCCTTGATTCACAAGACTTTGCTCTTGTGTCTTCTAAAGACTTGTAGTATGATGAAAGAAAGAGGTAATTTACTCTTTATAGTTAAGCCATTTGATGCACAATCTCAAATGCTAATACTTCTCTTTACCCCATCTCCCCCAATAGCTCTTCTAGTTGCTCTATGATTTTCTCTTCCTCTTCTCCCTCTTGACTAGCCTCTACCTTTTGAGCTTTAGTAAGCTTACTCATGAGTTTTTCTATCTCCTTTTTGCTATTTGGCATCACAGTTTTGCTCTACTTGGTTAGCTCCTTGCTACAAATTTTACAAGTGTCTATGAGTTGATTAAAATCTCCTCTACAGTACTGTTCCCAACTCCTTTTAACAACCTGTTTGCACTCCTCTAAGTCCTTCCAAAAATTTTCAAAGCGAAATCTTTTAGGCCATATCTTGTCTTGGTTGTTAGTGTTTAGCATTATGGCCATATGGTATGATCCTACAACTGGACAGTATTCAATATGTGTGTTAAGGAACAGTCCCAACCAATCAAATGAAGCAAAGCCCCTATCAATTTGCTATTTGATTAGATTACCACTATATATTTTATTAAGCTATGTAAACTGTTGTCCCACTTATCTTAAATCTTGTAAGTTAGCATAAAAAATCATATGCTTGAATTCCTCCATTTGTCTTTTGCTCCTCGTTCTTCCTCTACTTTTCTCCTGTGGTTCTAAAATTTCATTAAAATCTCCATTTCATAACCATAGTCCATTGAGGCAAGAGGAGCATTGTAATATGTCTTTCCACAGTTTTTTCCATTGAAATTATGTGGACGATATATCCAAGAGACATATGCAAGAAAGGATCCATCACTATGTTTTACTATAGAATGAATCTAGTATTTATTTGCTTTTAACACTTTAATATGTTCATCATTTGTCCACCATAGTGCCAAGCCTGCAGATAATCGTACTAGGGGCATGTAAAAGGCATTTGCATATCGCTATCTATCACAGGTTCTTTTTACAACACTATTTCTGTTTTTGGTTTCCATAAGAAAACCGATTGCTGGATTGTGCTTATTCATTACCCATTTTATATTTCAAATTGTCAAAGAATGGCCAATTTCTTAACAATTCCAACTCATAAGCTTCATGGCCCTCATGTAGCTGTTAAAGGCCAGCCACCACCACTTTAGTAATTGTTAAGAGCGATCTCCTTGACTTCAATATTCACTATAGCTGAGTGGTCCGGTTTTTCTTATAGTTATATTGCTCTACTCTTTCTTCCTTTACATTCCTTTCATTGATTTCCACCCAGTCCTAATATAAACTAGTTGTCCATTTGCAGGTTGAAGGGTTTGTCATCAATCCTTAGTCTCTTTTCCACCTGTAGTAAGAGCTCCTCGCTGCTACATTTTAAGTTTAGTTTTTTTTTTTTTTTGTTTCTGACATAGTTGTTGCCACTCTGTTATCAACCTTAATAAGACCTAACTGGGCATTGCTAATTCCAGGGTCAAAGTCTTGCTCCTCAGGTAGGAGCTTAACGTAGTAAATAGATGGAGATTACTGTACGTCAGGTCTAATAGAAGGGTTATAGGAGTTTGTGGCATTGAGGGGTTAAGGTTAAAGTTGATGTTAATGATGGTGGTGAAATGGGTTCTTAAGGAAGGGCCATGGGTATAATTTTTGTTGGCTTAGCTTTGAAAGATGGTGAGGAAGGGTAGATGGATGGTGCATTGGGGTTTGTGTATATCGCTAGGGAAGTGTTTGTTAAGGGAAGGGAGTGGCTGTTTGAGAGGGTAAATTGGGAGATGTTTGACCTACTGAAAAAAGGGTATCCTCCCTTAATTGGGTGGTTTGATTCAAGTACTTTTCTTCTTTCCTTTAACTTATAAGTTTTTCATATGGGCTCAACTAAAAACCTTTCTTCATTATTGGTGCCCTTAGAGCTGCCCTGTATTCACTACTTGAGTTGTGTTTTTTCTCGCAAAATCTAGTCAAATGTTTAAGCTTCTCGTAAGTGAAACAGAAATCCGATAGCTTCTCATATTTGAAATTGACTTTGTACCTTTCACCATTTTCCCTATTAATTTACATTTCCCTCTTCAATGGCTTGGTAACATTGATTTTCACTCTAACTCTTAGAAAGCTCTGCATAAACCACTCTCTAACCTCACCAACTCAAAGTCTATCATCTTACTAATGCACCCTCCAATAATTATAGTATTTTTGTCAAACATTTGGTTTAGCTATAATCCATGTATTTGCACCCAAAAAGTTATTTCCATTAGTTTCACTTCATCAACATTAAGGTTTCCTTTCCATTTTTCCATAATAAACACATGCCCTAAGATCGACCATGGTCCCTTATTTACAACTGTTTCCATCATTTCCAAGTTGCTAAAAGAAATTAAGTACTTATTGAACCTTGTTATGTTAAAGGTAACCTCTCCAAAATCCTCCCATACCTTTCATAGAATGCTTATCACTACAGGCTTATTGAAACCTTTGTTAGCCACCACTCTACCAACTACTAAAGCCTTCTCCTCTTTTTTTTATTAAATTGTTCTCCTTTAGCACTACACCGTCCAGCTCGTACTCTCCTTGCTCATAGAATATTATAGGCTCGTTTCCTTTGGTAGAAGCAGCCATAATATCTGCCCAAGAACAACATAAAGACTAATATTAGAAAAATGGACACTAATGTTTGATTGCAGGTCCAACATCCATCCGGTAGAAGTTATTTGGAGGATCCTATATCTTAGTCACACTACTTAAAATTGTTACAGCTTTCAAAGGAAAAACAACACCCAACATGAGACATCAAATTTGGAACACACTACAACTATGAGGCCTAGACTATACTATTTATAAGTGAGAATGGCACCTTAAATTAATGCAACTCAGTAATATGATGCAGATTCAACTAATATCCAATGAGATTTGTTTGCAATTTAGTGTAATTATTAATGTTCAATGCCATTTCCTTTTACGAGAGATATCAGGAGAAATGTGCTAAATTAATGTAATACCACTTCCAATTCTTTTTTCTTATATATATATATATATATATCTTAAAACAATATAATCTTATATCTCATGAGAAAAATTTTCAAAAAAAAATGTTATATTTTATTCATCTTGGCATATCATAAGTTATGGCTTGGTGGTTTTATTACAAGCTAGATCGGATGACAAATACAATCAATTTAGTCAGAATGTACAAAGTCAAATGGTGGAATAAGTGTGAAAAAGATTCAATTTTAAATTGGATCAAAACTAATTTCATAAATCCACCATCCAGAATTGCAACTCCACAATATCATAATAGGGGATTTCTGATTTCATCACCCACAAGTGCAGCTTCCTTAAAACAAATGAAATAAATTCTAAAAAGGGCATCATCAAATATCAATAAATCAACACAAGAATCAAGTTTAGATTCGAAATCAATATCTCACCATAGCAGAAATACCAGTGAAGATGACTGCTATGGAATATATTTAAGAGATCCATGAATATTGTATCATTTTGCACTGTAAAAGTAAAAATACGGTATGTTACACATGTACCATAGTGCACGATACTATCAATCTCAATCATTCAATATCTGCCACAATATCACTGTTTTTACAGTGTTCTGTCTGCCATGATACTATTATAGTATCCAATGCTTTCATTATAAATACAACCTCAAAGAATTGGAAAAAGCATCAACAAAAACTACACAGAACTCTTTAATTCTCTTACATCCTTATCTCATCCCATTCTCTCTCTATACCTCGAATCTTCCTTCACTTTCTTCTTGTATTTTCAATCAATGAAACACTCTCCTGTAGCATAATTGTTTGTTTCTAAAAAATCAAATACTCTCCTGAAACATAATTGTTTGCTTCTTTTCTTTTTGAGGTAGATATACTATTCTTACCTCTTAATATTTCCCTTTCAATATCTGTTTGTTTATTTCATTATCCATTTATGCTCTTGTATTTTATATAAATCAGTTTTAATCAATAAAATTTCAGTTTTAATCAATAAAATTTCTATTTTAATTAGTTCTTTTATTTTGCATCTCGTGTAAGGAATCTCCAATTAATTTAAGTGTAATTCCACGAGATTCTATTTACTTATCAATCAAAACCCCATAATCGGTTGATATTACTGTCTTTAGAGGTTTCATATTTACATAAAACCCCACTAACCTTGGTACTGTCGCCTGTGGTGGTTATAAATTTTGTTGCATGCATATTTATGTCATAAGTTCTTATTGATATTCATATTTATAATTATTTGGATAATGCAATAGAATTTCTTGAATGGTATTATAGTAATATAATCAATAGTGATTGGTACTAATAAAATGTTTTATTCTGTAGATGTCTAAACAATATAATCCCTAGAATTGGAAAGAAGAAGTTGAAGTATTACAATATCTGTTTAGTACTATAGTCAGATTAGAACAGTTTCATAAAAATTATCTTTTGCTTGCTTTTAGTGTAATCAATATTCTTGACTTTCAATAAAATCAAAATTTCATATATCTGTAGATTATAATCATTTTCGTGAAAACGAACATGATATAGAATTATTTAATAATTATTTAATAGATTGTATAATATTTCTTGAAAGATTTTATGAATTATATTTTCGATTATTAAACGTTGAAAATATTTTAGATCGTGATTAAACATTTAATGTCTCAAAATACCAATAATTTATACTCCATATCTTACTCAATCCAATAATCAGCAACAAAGATAGACAAATAATCATGATAATCCATCCCTTTTAGAAATCATCCATAATAGGTTTAGTATAACCTAACCAATTTATCAACCGAATGAACCAGAACACAGAGAACCTTCATTATCAAAAATAGGTGATCCAGAATTAAATGTCATAGAAAAACCTTTCATACCAAATAAATCACTTGTTAGGAATATTTGAAGAATGGCAATTATTGAAAAATATTAACCAAGTATGTGATCTTTTTGAATTCATTTGATAAAACGCATTCCACTATGTCTGCTTATAATCATAATAATTATAGGTAGCTCGGTGAGTTGGTTGTGCTGAAAATGGTTCTATATTGAGTTTTATTGGTATAGTTGGATGAGTCTGTCATTCTTTCAGACTAATTATTCTTAATATTCTAGCTGTAGAATAGCAGATCATTCCATCTTTTTCAAAATGTTTAAACTTGATTGATCCAGTTTCAATCAAAATTTTCTCATAAAACTGAATGATTTTATAAATATCATATAATATATAGTAAAAATCTTTTGTAAATATTTTTCTACCAAATTCAAAAGGGTCCTTTTCCGACATGTCATCTTCTACAAAAAAAAACGTATTTGGAAGTAAGTTTTATAAAAAACTTTAACCTTTGATTTGAATGTATAAATCCAGAAGATACTGGGGTTAGATTTAATCTAAAATATTTTCAACGTTTAATAATCGAAAATATAATTCATGAAATCTTTTAAGAAATGTTATACAATCTATTAAATAATTATAAAATAATTCTATATCCTATTCGTTTTTACGAAAATGATTATAATCTACAGACATGAAATTTTGATTTTATTGAAAGTCAAGAATATTGATTACACTGAAAGCAAGCAAAAGATAGTTTTTATGAAACTGTTCTAATCTAACTATAGCACTAAATAGATATTGTAATACTTCAACTTCTTTTTCTCAATTCTGGGGATTATATTGTTTAGACATCTACCGAATAAAATATTTTATTAATACCAATCACTATTGATTATATTACTATAATACCATTCAAGAAATTCTATTATATTATCCAAATAATTATAAATATGAATATTAATAAGAACTTGTGACATAAATATGCATGCAACAAAATTTATAACCACCACAGGCGACAGTACCAAGGTTAGTGGGGTTTTATGTAAATATGAAACCTCTAAAGACAGTAATATCAACCGATTATGGGGTTTTGATTGATAAGTAAATAGAATCTCGTGGAATTACACTTAAATTAATTGGAGATTCCTTACACGAGATGCAAAATAAAAGAACTAATTAAAACAGAAATTTTATTGATTAAAACTGATTTATATAAAATACAAGAGCATAAATGGATAATGAAATAAACAAACAGATATTGAAAGGGAAATATTAAGAGGTAAGAATAGTATATCTACCTCAAAAAGAAAAGAAACAAACAATTATGCTTCAGAAGAGTGTTTGATTGATTGGAAGCAAACAATTATGCTACAGGAGAGTGTTTGATTGATTGGAAATACAAGAAGAAAGTGAAGGAAGATTCGAGGTATATAGAGAGAATGGGATGAGATAAGGATGTAAGAGAATGGAATAGTTCTGCGTGGTTTTTGTCGATGCCTTTTCCAATTCTCAAAGGTTGATTTATAATGAAAGCATTGGATACCATAATAGTATCATGGCAGACAAGACACTGTAGAAACAATGGTAATGTGATAAACATGACACTGTAGAAACAGTGGTATTGTGACAGACATTGAATGATTAAGATTGGTAGTATTGTGCACTGTGGTACATGTGTAACATACCGTATTTCTACTTTTACAGTGCAAAATGATACAATATTCATGGATCTTCTATATCTATTCCATAGCAGTCATCTTTATTGGTATTTCTACTATGGTGAGATGTTGATTTCGAATCTGAACTTGATTCTTGTGCTGATTCATTGATATTTGATAATGCCCTTTCCAGATTTTTTTCATTTGTTCTGGAGAAGCTGCACTTGTGAGTGATAAAATTAAAAATCCCCTATTGTGATATTATGGAGTTGCAATTCTGGATGGTAGATTTGTGGAATTAGTTTTGATCCAATTTAAAATTGAATCTTTTTCACACTTATTCCACATTTTGAAACTATCCCACCATTTAACTTTGTACATTCTAATCAAATTGATTATATTTGTCATCCGATCTAGCCTGTAATCAAACCACCAAGCCATAACCCATGATATGCTAAGGTGAACAAAATATAACATTTCTTTTTGAAAATTTTTCTCATAAAATGTAGGATTATATTTTTTTAAAAATGTATTGAATCCATCCCTAGCATTCTCATGAATGATTCCAGGTGTTGCACCAAATTGTTCCCCCCAATGTATAAAAAAGGTAAGTGAAAAATTTGTTAACAATAAAATTAATAAAAATACACCTTTATTTAAACCTTTTGAAATACCTAAAAATCTCAGCAATGAATTTTTAAAATCCTTAGAAGATAGAAAAAGATTATAAAATAATAAAAGAAGAAACTTCCTCTTCAAAACCAATAAATATTTTAAACATAGATACTTGAACCTTAATAAAGAAAGGAATAGTCATTGATGATACACCCTAAAAAAAATTAATGTTTTAGATGAAACAGAAACTGAATCAATAAGTGAAACGATATCTAACATTTCTTTAAACGATAATATTAATAAATCAAATGATGAAATCAATAAAATCAATTGGAAGGGACCCTAGAAATTATATTGTCAAAGAGCAACACCTCCTGATATACTAATTAAAGAAAAAAATAACAATTATCAAAATAAATACTCCATATGATCTACATATGAATGGAATATAGATGGATACTCTAAACAGAAAATTCTCAATCTTCTCAATCAAATGATAATGTTTTCAATTACTAATAAAACTATCCCAAATGTTATTGATTATCAAATAGCTCTTCTTTTAATTTTTGGTTTCATTGGACAATTAAAAAGATGATGGGATAACTATCTCATTGAGGAACAAAGAATTAATATCCTTACTTTATGCAAAATAGATGAAAATAATAGAAGAATATTAGACGAAAACAATGAACCAATTTAGGATATGGTCAGTACTTTGATATTTTCAATAAGTCAGCATTTCATAGGAAACCCTTCCTATATTAGAGATAAAACTTTAGATTTATTATCTAATATGAAATGTAGATCTTTAAGAGAATTTAGGCAATATAAAGATATTTTCTTTCAAAAAGTTTTCCTCAGAAATGATTGTAATCAACCTTTTTGGAAAGAAAAATTTTTAACTGGTTTACCTAAATTGATAGGTAAACAAGTTCGAAAATTACTAAGAGAAGAAAACAATGGAGAAATTCTTTATGATAATTTGTCATACGAAGAATTAGCATCATATATTAATAACATTGGAACTAATTTGTGTAATACTATAAGATTACAGAAATAATTAAAAAATGAACAGCGCTTAAAACACCAAAATCTTGGTGATTTTTGTGCTCAATATGATCTCTCTTTTGTCAATAAAAAAAAAACAAAAACTCTATTTATTTACATAAAAAGCAGAACAGCTCCATAGTGATCTACTTTTTCTTATTAATTTTTTATTAAATAAATCTTTTATTTCATTTTTACAATGATTTAGAACTCCATTATTCATTTGTGAAAGTCTAGATTTTATTGGAATGTTTTTTTCATTAAAATCATTTTCATATGGAAGATCTACTATATGACATTTACGATTCCAAAATGCATTTGAAAGTGTAAAACAAATGGAACTTTCTAATTCTGATTGTAATTGGGAAATTCTTAATTTTAAATTTTTATTATTAAGTTGATTTTCAATTCTTTTGAATTCAAGGTCATTTTTTAAATACATTAAATGATTTTCTTTGTATTGTATTAAACAATTTAATTCTTCATTCTTCAATTGGTTTATATGCTTGGTTTGTGGCTTTGTAATAAATTTAAACACTATTTCCTTTTCTAGATATTGTGTCTTAATTCCATCTTTGTCTATCATAAATGGTTGAATTTGATTTATAAAAGGTGTTCCTAAGATAACATTTTTGTTTAAAATTTTTACTAATACGAAAGAAGTTTTATAAGAAGCATTATCGTTTATTATCTCAACATTGGACAATTTATATTTGATGCTTAATTTATTACCAGATGCAGAACTTAGAGATTGGCTAATTTTCTCAAAATATTTTGTTGAAACCAGGCCTCCTCTAATACAGTTCAAATATGCACCAGTATCAAATAAGGCAGTTGTTTGTAAAACAAACTCATTATCAATTCTTATTGAAATATTAATTAGCCATTTTCTTGTTATTACTTGGACAAAATGCATTAAATAATCACTACTTCCATTTGTTATTTCCTTTTCTTCATTTGAAGTTTCAAATTTATTTTCTTGGATTATTTTTCGTTTTAACTCAAGTAATTCTTTTTGAAATTTTACTTGTATTAATCTTAATTCTTTTATTTCTTGTTTTTGCATATTGATTTCATTTTATAAATCACTTATTGTTATTACTTCTTTATTTTTTCTTTTACTTCTCTAAAAAATTTCATTAAGGTTATATGGTATTTTGGAGTAAAGACTATATCGGTCTTGAAGTTATTAATATATTCAAAATTTTCATTATCATTTGAAATTTGATCGATTTTTTTAAGAATTGCTTCTTCATCATTTGTTAACACATTAATTGCTTCTTTTTCTTCTGATGATATAGATGAAGTGAAATCCATGTCATTGACTTGGATGCCATTTGCATAATTATGTTCTGATGAAGAGGATTCATTCTCACAAAATATTTGCAAAATATTTTCCATTGTCTGATCATCTAAATTTAATTCATTAAGTTTATTATTTATTTTACAGAACTTTTCCGTATGACCAATCCTTTTACACTTATAACATCTTAGTTGTTTATATGATTTTTTTTTATATTTTTTTATTTTCAGGTTGTTTATTTTCTTTTTCAAATGATTTTTTCCTAAAATTTCTTCGAAGTTTTTTATCTTTACATTGAGAGCAATTTGAAGAGGATTTTTTTATTATGTTTTGATTTCTTATTGACAAAAGAGGGATCATATTGAGCACAAAAATCACCAAGACTTTGGTGTTTTAAGCGCTGTTCATTTTTCAATTGTTTCTATAATCTTATAGTATTATACAAATTAGTTCCAATTTTATTAACATATGATGTTAATTCTCCGTATAACAAATTATCATAAGGAATTTCTCCATTGTTTTCTTCTTTTAATAATTTTCGAACTTGTTTACCTATCAATTTAGGTAAACCAACTAGAAATTTTTCTTTCCAGAAAGGTTGATTGCAATCATTTTTGAGAAAAACTCTTTAAAAGAAAATATCTTTATATTGCCTAAATTCTCTTAGAAATCTACATTTCATATTAGATAATAAATCTAAAATTTTATGTGGTTCAATTTTACTTAATAAAAATTTACTCAAAAAAAGTAGATCACCATGGTACTGTTCTGCTTTTTATGTAAATAAAAATGCAGAGATAGAAAGAGGTATCCCAAAATTAGTAATCAATTATAAACCTCTTAATTCTGCTTTAAAATGGATAAGATACCCAATAAAAAAGATTTACTTAATAGATTAAATAATGTTAAAATATTTTCAAAATTTGATATGAAGTCTAGATTTTGGCAATTTCAGATCAAGAAAAGTGATAGGTACAAAACTACCTTTACAGTTCTTTTTGGTCAATTTGAATAGAATGTAATGCTATTTGGATTGAAAAATACCTCTTCTAAATTTCAGAAGATAATGAACGAAATTTTTAATAACTATACCAATTTTATAATAATATATATAGATGATGTTTTGATATTCTCATCCAATATAGATCAACACTTCAAACATATAAAAATCTTCATTGATGTTGTAAAGAATAATGCTTTAGTTGTTTCACCAACAAAAATTGATCTCTTTCAAACTAAGATTAGATTCTTAGGATTTAATATCCACAATGACACAATAATTCCCATATAAAGGTCCATAGAATTTACTAAAAAATTCCCCAATAAATCAAAGACAAAAATCAACTCCAATAAATTATGTTGCAGATTTTTTCCCAAATCTTAACATAATATGTAAACCATTATATCAAAGATTAAAGAAAAATCCACCTCAATGGACAAATGAACATACAAATATAATAAAAATAATTAAAGAGATTCCTTATTTACATATTGCAGATCCCTCACTTCCAAAAATAGTAGAAACGGATGCTTTTGAATTAGGATTCGAAGGAATTCTAAAGCAGAAACAAAATAATAAGGAATATATTGTTCGATTTGTATCAAAAAATTGGAATGATTGTCAATTAAATTATTCTATAATCAAAAAAGAAATTTTAGCTATTGTTTTGACAATATCTAAATTTTAAGGAGATTTGCTAAATCAGAAATTTTTTTTTAAGAATTAATTGTAAAGTAGCTAAAAATGTCTTATTAAAAGATGTATAAAACATTGCATCAAAATAAATTTTTACCAGATGACTATTAATTCTTTCTGTATTTGATTTTGAAATAAAACATATCAATGGATCTTCGAACTCTCTTCCTGATTTCCTTATACGTGAATTCTTGTAGGGAGATGTCTCTCAAAAAGGAAAAGAGAAAATCCCACCATTTGACTTTGTACATTCTGACCAAATTGATTGTATTTATCATCCGATTTAGTTTGTAATCAAACCACTAATCTATAACTCATGATATGCCAAGGTGAACAAAATATAACATTTCTTTTGAAAATTTTGCTCATGAGATGTAGGATTATATTCTTTTAAGAATGTATTGAATCCATCCTTAGCATTCTCATGAATGATTTCAGGTGTTGCACCAAATTGTTCCCATTAACCTTGGTACTGCTGCTTGTGGTGGTTATAAATTTTGTTGTATGATCTTCTCCATTATTATCCTTTGTATTTTGAGACATTAAATGTTTAATCACGATCTAAAATATTTTTAACGTTTAATAATCGAAAATATAATTCATGAAATCTTTTAAGAAATGTTATACAATCTATTAAATAATTATAAAATAATTCTATATTCTGTTCGTTTTCACGAAAATGATTATAATCTACAGACATATGAAATTTTGATTTTATTGAAAGTCAAGAATATTGATTACACTGAAAGCAAGCAAAAGATAGTTTTATGAAACTGTTCTAATCTGACTATAGCACTAAACAGATATTGTAATACTTCAGCTTCTTCTTCCAAATTCTGGGGATTATATTGTTTAGACATCTACCGAATAAAACATTTTATTTGTACCAATCACTATTGATTATATTACTATAATACCATTCAAGAAATTCTATTGCATTATCCAAATAATTATAAATATGAATATCAGTAAGAACTTGTGACATAAATATGCATGCAACAAAATTTATAACTACCACAGGTGGTAGTGCTAAGGCTAGTAGGGTTAAAAATGCAGAGATAGAAAGAGGTATCCCAAGATTAGTAATCAATTATAAACTTCTTAATTCTGCTTTAAAATGAATAAGATATCCAATACCCAATAAAAAAGATTTACTTAATAGATTAAATAATGCTAAAATATTTTCAAAATTTGATATAAAGTTTGGATTTTGGCAAATTCAAATCAAGGAAAGTGATAGTTACAAAACTGCCTTTACAGTTCCTTTTGGTCAATTTGAATAGAATGTAATGCCATTTGGATTGAAAAATGCCCCTTCTGAATTTCAAAAGATAATGAACGAAATTGTTAATAACTATACTAATTTCATAATAATATATATATCCCTATGTATTCCACATTATATTTAATTAAATCTTCTCCGTTATTATTCTTTATATCCTGCCGCTTACACTAGATGCAGTAGAATTTTTGTTTTAGATAATTTGGGCTTATTCTTTATTAGGAGATAGATTTTATTTGGCTGACATATATTTCAGAAATAATTAAACATCAATCAAGTATCCATTAATCAGTCCTGGTCGTTGTTCGTTGTTGGTATCAAAGCCAGTAGAGTTAGTGGAAGAATATATAGATATTTTAAGAGGTTTATATTTTCTTATTGATAAAAGAGGGATTATATTAAGCACAGAAATCACCAAAACTTTGGTGTTTTAAATGCTGTTCATTTTTCAATTGTTTCTGTAATCTTATAGTATTACACAAATTAGTTCCAATTTTATTAACATATGATGCTAATTCTCCGTATGACAAATTATTATAAGGAATTTCTTCATTGTTTTCTTCTCTTAGTAATTTTCGAACTTGTTCACCTATCAATTTAAGTAAACCAACTAGAAATTTTTATTTCTAGAAAGGTTGATTACAATCATTTCTGAGGAAAACTCTTTGAAAGAAAATATCTTTATATTACCTAAATTCTCCTCATATTAGATAATAAATCTAAAGTTTTATCTCTAATATGGGAAGGGTCTCCTATGAAATGCTGACTTATTGAAAATATCAAAGTAATGACCATATCTTGAATTAGTTCATTGTTTTTGTCTAATATTCTCTTATTATCTTCATCTATTTTAAATGAAGTGAGGATATTAATTCTTTGTTCCTCAGTAAGATAATTATCCCATCGTCATTTTAATTGTCCAGTGAAACCAGAAATTAAAAGAAGAGCTATTTGATAATCAGTAACATTTGGGACAGTTTTATTAGTATTTGAGAACATTATCATTTGATTGAGAACATTGAGAATGTCTTATTTGAAAATATGAATTTACTCAGAAGATCTATATCTTCTTCTAGCTTTACTCTTACTGAGCAGTCTGAAGAATCCATGCATATTATATCATTTTGCACTGTAAAAGTAGAAATACGGTATGTTACACATGTACCACAGTGTACAATACTATCAATCTCAATCATTCAATGTCTGCCACAATACCACTGTTTCTACAGTGTCTCGTCTACCATGATACTATTACAGTATCTAATGCTTTCATTATAAAGATAACCTTTGAGAATTGGAAAAGGCATCGGCAAAAACACATTTAATGTCTCAAAATACAAAGAATAATAACGGAGAAGATTTAATTGAATATAACCTAATAAGAAAATATAAGAATAAACCCAAATTATATAAAACAAAAATTCTACTGCGTCTTCCAAATATTAGTTATATTCAATTAAATCTTTTTCGTTATTATCCTTTGTATTAATTCTCCATTTTCCTATTTGATATATTTGGTCATAAGAAGTTTTTGGTTATATTTAATTAAATCTTCTTCGTTATTATCCTTTATATTTGGCGTAACTGCTCAGTGAGAGCAGAGTTAGAAGAAGACATAGATCTTCTGAGTAAATTTATATTTTCTTATTGAGACGATTGTTTTTGTGACGATCTAAATGTTATACTTTCTCTTAAAATATCTATATATTCTTCCACCAACTCTACTGGCTCTGATACCAACAACGAATGACAACCAGGACTAATTAATGGATACTTAGTTGATGTATTCAAATACAAACTTATATGGATGCGGCTATTGATGATGAAATCTAGGGTTTGTGTAGGTGATGAAATGTTTATGTGCAAGAAAATACAGCTGCAAAAGCCAAATCCCCAAGGTGTGTGCTTTGTACTAAATTATCAATACAACGATGTAGCTAAAAAAGCATGATACATAATATTTTTAAACAATACATGCTCCCACTACAGAGAGGGAAAAACTCTCCCTACTACTAGAGAGAGGAGCACCTCGAACGCTTGCAACAATTCGAAGAGTCGTATTGTATTCTTTTTCATGTCAACGCCTCTTTAGTATTTATATTTTAATATATTTTATCACCATTTGTCTTTTTTTTTTTTAATGTAGGAACAATAAATATGTACAAATTGGTGGCTTCTAAGTTTTAATCACCATAGTTCAACAAACTTACAACACGGTCTGACTTGGTTTTTTTGTTAAATGTTTGATATTAGGCATAAGGTCATTGCTTAAAACATCATTTTTTTTCAACAAAAAGGTTCTCCTTAAGAGGATCTTCGAAAAATTCATCTTCACATTCTCCTTGTTAGACACATTCTAGTAATCTAATTTACAACTTTATTAGTTGTAAGCCTTAAAGCTAAGTCAAGTAACCATAGGGTTGAACTTCAAAACCAAAGTTTAAGGCGATCGGTTAAAGGATCCGATCAAACCTAAATTATAAACTATTGAGAGAAATATTAATAAAAATGATCCCGTAAACTTAAATTTAAGAAAATAAGTAGTAAAATAGGAGACTATAAAATTTTCAAATTTTAAGCATAATAATTGCTAATTACCGAAAATGCGAAAAGTGTAATTTAATAACTAATAAATTACTAGAGATAGATTATATGTATACTAAAAATTTTATAATGACTAAAATAATAATTAAGAATGTTCACGTGTACCGTACATGTATTTACGTGTAAATAAAAATACTCGAAATTACCTAAATTGGCCAAAAATTAAATAAATAATTAAAGAAAATTATAAATTAATTATGGAAAAAATCAGAAGAGGATAAAATGAATCAAGATCAGGTCGTGGCAGGTCCAAATCTGCAAAAGAAAAAAATTAGCCAATAAAAATTAGACAACCTAAAAGCCAAAAATTAAGGAAAATGGGCAAAGTCTTATCAAATTAATACATATTAATTACAAAAAAGTCTATAAGTAGGGAAAAAATTTCCAAAAGTCATTTGGTCAGTTTAGCATTTGGGAAAAATAGGAACACTGAAAAAATCGAGAGAAAATCCACAAAATAAAAAAAAGGGAAAATTGTGCAGATTGAGCAAGTGAGCTAAATCCACCACTCACTACCACCTGGGACCGAACCACCACCTGGGCCGGCCGGCAACCTTGGACCGGGTTTGGACGACCAGAAAGCTTCGAACCGGTTAGTCTCTTATTTATCCCAATTTTTGAATAATTTTGTAAAATTAGTTATTTTTGCCTAGAAAATTATGAAACTTGTTATTCTAAGGTTTTATTGTATGTAGATTTAGGGAAAAATATTTATTTAGTTTAATTATGTCTGAAAATATAGGGTCCTTAACAAATTGTTTAAAACCGAGCATGATTAGAACCGAAAATAAATAAGCTTATGAGCGTAGTTTAGAGCTCAATTTTTTTCTATAGGATGCTCATATGTTGTAGAACAGTGCTATAAAGCCATTTTTTTAAAATTACTTTTTGTAAATTTTAAGTTAATTTTTAGCCCTAAAATGATGGAAAAATTGGGTGATTTGGGATTAATTAGGTGATTAAGGTGTTAATTACTGATTTAGATATTGATTAGATGTTTAGGGACGTTAATCTCTGATGTGAAACCCTAATCCTAGCCTTTGGAGTATTAAGTATGGTTAATTTAGGAAATTAGGTAATTAATATAAGAATTTAGTAATATGTGAAATTGTAAATTAATAAATCTAAAAAAATAGAGTTATTTAGATAATATTACAATAGAAATTAGAAAAAATAATAAATCTGAAAATAATATTAATCTTAAGCAAAATCTCAAAATGTAAAATTTTCACATATCGAGAATAAATCTGATACCACAATTAGGGTTAGCGTGTATCAAATAGTTAGAATACCAAATTACGACCCAATAGGATATTTGGACACTCGAGCTTAACGTGATTAATTTCACATTAGAATTCGAGCATATTCAAAGTTTAAAATCTCATTTAGGATTTGAACACCGGAATAGAGTACAACGAATCATTAGAATGTAATGGGTATATACGAAAAAAAAAAAAGAATTCAAATATAACTTTGAATATGAAACCATAAATTCTAAATACTAAAAAGACCTATTTGTATTATAAGACACCCAGAGACAAATCAGTTTGCGATTAAGAAATCGAGCGATCGAGCAAATCCAAGTAAGTTGGGTTATTGCTTATTGTAATAGAGTACTGGTTTTGTAGTATTCGGAGACTTAGGCTTGTATATGATTGTGAATGTAAGTAGTTTACGCATGTATTTGATGTATCTGAATTCGTGCTGAATTTGTTTTGTGATTGATTGAATTGATCTGAAATTGTTTGACCATCCTAAATGTAATTTAATCTTAGTTGACCCTAATAACAAAAAAAATATCATGCATTGCAACCCGTTAGGGGATCATAGGATTCTCCAACCAAATACCGACTCCTTCGAAAGGGATAGCGCAGGATTGCAAAATGGTCCCTTCTTCATCCTTAGTCGAACTAAGTGACAGGAGAGGAGGTCACGGCGAGGGTGAAGTCAATGGTTCAAAGGTAGTCGCGGGAGGAGTGAGGTCTCCATTGCACAAGCCTGGGTTTGGTTGTAAGCTGCTGCATAACATGGAAACTCCTCAACCCGAATTGGAGCGGGTGTAATTTCTCTTATTTCACAACAGACCAGACTACGTTGTGCGATGACACTTGATTGTTGCATTACATGAAAATAATTGTTTAATAACTCTGTTTGTGCTTGTATGCATTCATGAGTCTCCAATTCAACTTACTGAGCTGTAGTTGCTCATACCTTATAGATCCTTTTGCAGGTTCTGATTTCTGAACACATCAAGTACTATGCCACCCTACAATTACCCAGAGGTTAGTCTGTTTGAAGCCAGGGGTGTGAGGATCAAGTTACTGAGTATAATGTATAACTAGAGTAACCATGTAATTAGGGATGAAAGACTGATAGTTATTATGTAATCTAGAGAACTGTTATGTTTATGTAAAACTTCCTGGGAAGCTTTGTGGACTTATATATATATAATATTGTACGTGTTATTAAAAATTTGAAATATTTATCATAATTGTAGTTTAATTGTTCATCGGACTGTTTACTTCAAAGCGAGGAGTCGTTGACGTCTTGTGTAGGTCATGTCTATGGTAGGCACTGTGAAGCCAGTTACTATCATAGAATGGTTTACACGGCGGGACTGTTGCGACTCTACGATTTTAGGGCGTAACATTAGTTTCCTTCAAGCTCATTTATTTCAACAAAAACATTTTTCAGAAAACAACTTTCTTATTTTTCCTTTATTTGTTAAAGTAAAAATGATCTTTTAAGTGGAAAACATTTTCTCTTGCAAGGGAAAACATATTCCTCTAAAAGGAAAAATCCTAATGTTTTCCAAAAAAACAATGCGTTTCAAAATAAAAAGTCATTTTTTGAACTACTTTCTAAAAATTTTTTAATTCTAAAAAATTAGAGTCTACTCAATTTTTTTACTAGGATTAAGTTATAATTATAAATATGAAGGGAATTTAATGGAAAAAAAAACTCAAAATTTTTGTTAATAAAATTTTAAATTATAAGCCAAAGAGGTTATAATAATGAACATTAAAAATTAATCCACATATTATACTTTTACATAAAAGGCTTGTATTATATTTATTATAACATGTCGATGATCCTTTATTTAAACATAGAAACACTTTAAATAAAATTCATATCAAACGAAAAATTCTTTTGAGCACATTTTCATAAAGATAACTAAACGTATGAAAATATATAATTTTCAAGAAAATACTTTTAATAGAAAATATTGTCCATTTGCAAGAGATTGTTGAAACAAACGAAACCTTTGAATGGCTTTAATTTCCCCCGTCAAGCAGCTGCAAGATTTTTCCTCCATAAGCATGTGTGAGCATAACATTTTCATATTTCGAGTTAATATCACATCAGAAGTTAACAAGTGACAGCAATACTTGAATATGAATTAGTGGTAATTTCTATATTGATTCTTAACTTCTTGCTATACTTACTGAGCCATCGGTATTGGGCCAAACCTGAGAGGCCTTTGGAGGGGTCTATGTACCACCCAATGTTTATGTACTAAGGTTCTTATTGTTTATTCATAATTCGTGTCTCTAATTTTTGGTTGAAACAGTTTTCCACTTTTAAAAGTCCAAATATATTGAAGCATAAACTTGAAGAGAAAATTGTTTAACAAGTCTAGTTTATGGTATCTTTTATCATAATCATGCAGTTCTTAATCTAAACAAATCCATTTATTCTCAGACTATTAATGCCCTTGTAAGCTCTACAACCATTGATTCTGGGTTTCAATCGGTTGAAAGATCCGATCGAACTTAAATTATCAAATAAAGTTAAAAATATTAGTAAAAATGATCCCGTAAATTTAAATTTAAAAAAATAAGTAATAAAATAAAAGAATATGAAAATTTTCAAATTTTAAGTATATTAGTCGTTATTTATAAAAAATGCATAAAATGTATTCTAATAATTAACAAATTATTAGAGATAAATTATACGAAATTATTAGAGATAAATTATATACATACTAAAAATCATAAAATAACCTAAATAATATTTAGTAATATTTATTTGTATTATATATGAATTTATATGTAGGTAGAAATATACGAAATTACTTAAAATACGTGAAATGTGTTAAAATAATACTAAATAATTAAAAAAATTCATAATTAATTAATAAAAAATAAATAAAATAAGGAATGATCCAGATTTGAGTCGTGACAACTGGGGAAAATAAGAAAAAAATTAGCTAATTAAATTAGAACAACACAAATGGTAAATTAGAAGAAAACAAGGTAATTGTCTAATCAAATTAATGCACAATAATTTCTCTAAAACTCTATAAATAGCAAGAAAATTTCATAAGCTCATTTGGTCAATTTGGAGAGTGAGAAAAATAGAGAGAGAGGCGAAATTGAGAGTAAATTAGGGATTTAGAAAAAATTACAAAAAATCTATACAGTTAGGGCTTTTAAAGAGAACCACTACTAGACGAGCACCTGGGAGTAGACGGCCACCACCATCACACAGTGGTGGTAGCGCCTAGACCGGTCGACAAGGCCATAGCAGCTAGAGGTGACCGGAGCCACCTAAATTGGTGAGTTTGATTTTTAGTTCGATTTTGTTTAATTTTGCAAAAATATTAAATATTCTCAGAAAATTATGAAACTTATTATTCTAAAATATTTTTGTATGTAGTTTTAGGAAAAATATTATTTTGATAAAAATATATCTCATGATATATGATCCTTAAGTAATCATGCAAAATCGAACATGTTTTGGTTTAGAAATAAATGACCTTAGGAGTATAGTTTTGAGCCCAAAATTTTTGTGTAAACTACCTAGATGATATAAAACAGTGTTATGAAGCCCGTTTTTAAAAATTAATTTTTTAAATTTTCAGTTCTTAAAATGAGGCATAAAATGGGTAATTTAGGGTTAATTAAGTAATTAAATAGTTAATTACTGATTTAGTAAATAATTATATGTTTTAGGATGTTAAAATCTGATAAAGTATAATACTTATACCATTTAGGGTGTTAGATATAATTATTAGGTTAATTATGTAGTAAATAAGTAATAGGGAAAAATAGTAAATTTTAAGTTAATTTTGTAAATTAGGGTAATTAACTGTAAAATCTGATTTAGGATGAATTTATATATTTTGAAATAATAATTGATGTTAGGAGATGGTAATTAGAGTGATAAAAATATTATATGTGTATTATGTACATAATAAGTAATAGTATATAATACATAATTATTAGAAATATAATAAATAGAAGATATTAGAATAAAAGTTGATATTATGATAATAATAAAAATATACAATAAATCTGGTAGGAAATTTAAATTAAGGTAATTATATGAAAAATGTAAGATTTTTTCATAACGGGAGTGAATTCGGTGATTAAACTAGGATCCGAGTGTACTGCATAGACTATAACATTAGTTAGAGACTAAAAACGATATTTAGGATATCTAAAGATAATGCGATTAATTTCATATTATGAGTCGGAATGATTTCTTAGGGTGTACATATGAATATTTAATAAAAAATTGAGTTAAAAACCTAATTTAAAAATAGATGTGAAAACTGAAATAGAGCTTAACACAATTCAAGAAAAATTGTAAAAGACTTAAGGCCTAAATAATTAGGTATATTAAACCCTAAACAAAAGATAACAATAAGCGTTATAGGATAAAATCAACCTATAATAGTTGTATGAAAAACTGAAACCACGTTTGTGTTATAAGGATGATTGGCGATAGCTTAAGCAAGTTGGACCTCGAGTGAGTGAACGAAGAGTTGAGGTAAGTTAAGATTAATACATTATTGTATTTTGGAGACTTGAGATTATACTTGGTTGTGCTTGTCAGATAGTTGGTTGTGTGCATGTGCTTGATTATGAGTAATGCTATAATTTTGTTTGTTGTTCTGGCTTGTATTGTATTAAGTAATCAATCACTCTAAACTGAACTTAACAAAGATATGACTTGTAAACATAAGTCGGACCTGTATAGCAACTCATTAGGAGAAATTTAGGATTCTCCGGGCAAATACCGAACCCTTTGAAAGGGATAACGCCGGATGGTATAATGGGTCCCTTCTTCATCCTTACTCGAACTAAGCGACAAGTGAGGAGATCGCGACAAGAGTAGAGATCACAACAAGGGTGAAGTTAATGGTTCGAAGATAGTTGCGGGAGGAGCGGTGTCTCCATTGCACAAGCCTAGGTTTGGTCGTGAACTGTTGCATTAAGGATAACTTGCATTAAGGACAACTCCTTAACCTGGATTAGAGTGAGCACGATTTCTCTAATCTCACAACGGGCCGGATAACGTCATGCAATGGCATTTGCTTAAACATGCATTGCACAAAATGATTTGGTCGATAACCTTGTTTGTGTTTGTAGTGTAGTTTTAAGTTCTCCATCCTAACTTATGAGCTGTGGTTGCTTACATTCCTATAGACGTCGTGCAGGTACTGACTAAGAAGTGGCTTACAATTACGCTGAAATTAATAATTGCTGGATCCTAAGGAGTAAGGAAGAACATTTGAAGAACAAATATATATTTTTAAGGTCTAAGCTTTTATTTTAGAATTTTTTATTTCTGAATAACATAATAACTAGAAATATATTACGATGAAATGTTGTAAACGTTAATTATAATAACTGAATTATAATGTATGTATATATATATTCACTTTCTTAAGTAAATAATTTATTTAAATTACAAAATGTTTATTTCAAAACGGGTTAGTCGTGAACGTCTTGTATAAGTTAAGTCTAGGATAACGATTGTAAAGCCAACTTCTATTTTATAATGGTTTACAAGGTGGGACTATTACGATTATATCGCTTCGGAGCGTAACAGCCCTCAAATTGCATGATCTAGCATACACTTTGTATCTTCTCACATGTTTTAAAAGCATGATTATGATATTCCACTTGTACACCACATCTATGATTAATTGCATCTCATTTTATTCTCTTGATTCTAAGGTAAGTGGCAATAGGCTTCAAGAATATTTTGAGTTTAAAAGGATAAATTAAAGTTCATATCCATTTTCATCTGGATTTTGATAAGTTTTGTAGATATGTTAGCAGATTATAAATATCAACTAAAGAAAGTTTATTGTGAGCCTTAAAAAGATAATATCGATTAATATTTTACTTGTAGATCACTCTATTATAGAGAAAGAAAAGTAATTTTTTCTCATTTTAGTAAACAACTATGCACCAAAAAGTATGAATGTTAGAATTTTTAAATTTAGAATAAATGGTAATTAAGTATGATTAATCAATCAAAATAAAATTAATATAAAGAAGGTAGGATTGAGTTGGTCCATAAAGCATCCATTAGGGGTCTTAGATGTTGTGTTTGGTAAATCTTTGTACAAGATAAATAAGTAGAAATTACTAGGAGAAAGAAAAAAGAAAATCAAAGATATTAATTTTGTGTTTGGTAACATATAAAGAAAGTTGAAGATAATAGGAAAAAGCATTTTTACTTCTTTTGTTTAGTATATTTTAGAAAAAAAGAAATGAATGAAAATAAAGTTAACATTGATCCTTATTTTATTTTAACAAACATTGTTATAAAATGATAAATTTGTGATTTGTTTTGCATTTCCATTAATTTCTACATATTTCCTCTAAATTCGAAGACAATAAAAGTAGGCCTAAAAATGAAAATATATCCACTCATTTCTTTACTTTTTTACTCATTTCTACTTTTTATTAAAGTTATCGAGCCATTATTCTATTTCATTTCATTTTTTTAGATTTGTTTCCACTTTATCTTTTTCCACCCAACCAATCATAGTGGAAAGATACCTTTTGTCTTTGGTGGTAGAAGATATTCACGAGCTCTTTATTATCGTGTCCATACACTATCACATGATAAGAATTTGGAATTCGATATGTCCTTAACAAAACAGAGATGAATATTTATATTTATCATATGTTATACCTTGTAATATGATTTTCACGAGAAATAAGATTTTTGCCCACTTTTTTCTCTTGAGTTTCAAAGTTTGTAAACTTGAATAAAAATAAAACTGTTGTCAAATTTATTAAAATTTTGATCATCCTTAACAAATATAGGCTATTGTGTGGTAAAAGAAAAATAATAATATAAAATTAAAAATTTTTCAAAAAAGGGCTCTTAGAAAATAATCATAAAAATACAATATCTGAAATTACCTTTTTTTTTTAATATATGTGATCTTATATTAAAATAAAAATAAAATCATCTTTTGAAAGAATAATTTTAATAGAAGCATAAAATCACCTATTCAAAAGATAATTTTATTAGCGCACACATAGCTTAGCCCTACCTACCCTCGCCTTTGCCCCCCCCCCCCCTATATACAATACATAAATAGGACAAATCACCTAAATTTGTACATATGAAGTGTCATACATGAAACAAAATTTTATCAATACTTCATAGCCACACCGAACCTTTTATGCCAAGAACTAAACACCTCAAACCTCGTACGATTAAACTTCATTATTTTTTAAACTTCTTAATACTTATAAAGCAAAAAATCATACAATACCTATATATCTTAACCATTAACAAAATTACCAACCAAAAAAAATTCTTGATAAATAACATATTATAACAACATAGTTAAAGAAAATGAAAATTTTAATAATCGATACACTTAATCAATATATATCTAATGTGCACAAAATGTTCGTCAATTACAATAAAAAATTTTCATTTACTATAATTAGTAAGAATCTATTGCCTTCTACATCAACAACATGTATAGGTATCCGTCTCCTGAGAATCTATATCAAGCTGAAGTTGTATTATCCTATCTGCATACAATCATGAGATCCATGCGCCATCCCTTATATAGGTATCGAAGTGGTTTACATGTACATGTATAGGAGTAGGCTTGACCTTCGTGAATCTCTCCCACATTTTATTCATTATGATCTCTAGCTCGCCTCTTAAATAGAGTACGAAGTGTGTAAATTTAATTAATAGGGTTTTCTCTAAAAGGTGTTTAATACTGAAATTCGGGCATTGCAAGAGATGCAAGGGGCAAATAGTGTTGAGGTGAGAGATCATCTTGAATGTCCATATCAACTTGTTTACATCCTCGCCCTCTACTTGTCCCGCCTATGCTAGCCATATGGAATGACATGAGTCTTAAACTTCTGACCACATCTACATCACTATGCCTTTAATCATTGGAATCTTCAGTAATGTTCTTATAAGCTAATTCATTCTCGTTCATATCTCTATTGGATTTGCTTGTGATCAAAATTTTAGCTTGATAAGGCATGGGACTACTACCCGATTCTTCAATGGGTAGAATTGATTAAGATTCATATACATAGGTTTCTACTCAAAACCAAACATTGTTCTCATATGTTTCTAAATCGCACTAAGTTGTTGTAAGAATGTTGATTTTGTGAATTTTAACATACATCTCTATTGAATCACTAACTCCACCATATCCTTAGGAGGATGTTAATAGCTATTAGACATCATAATCGTCATTTAAAGGTACAACACAAAACAAGTCCCTATTACTTACTATAAGAGAACACTTATGGATCAACTCAACCCAATGAATCATGATATCAATTAGAAGATGATTACATATCAAACCTATTAATTAATGATAAGTTACACCAATCGGAACCCTGACTATTGTTCTTGGTGTACACCATCTTCCTTTTACATTAAACCACTCTCATATTATCCATTTTTATCTCGTTTGTCACAATAACATGATAAATTTGCAATACCATAGAAAAACATATATTCTATTTAAAGAAATACAGTCATGGATATTAGTAATATAATGGTTAAATTATAATTTATATAGACCTACTAAAAAAAAAAGAGTTAAATCAGTAGTTGATATTATAACACTAGTTATAATAGTTGAATCGGCATTTAATATAATCAAAGTTTAGAAGAGAGAAAATTGAAAACATTTATGTGTATACTAGTTCTAACTGCATTGCTTATTACACATGTATATAAAATACTCTAAGTGAACAAATTAAAAGGAGAAAAAAAGAAGAAGACAAGAACAACTATGTACTGTAATATATGCACATAAAGAGTTATTTTTTCACCATTATAAATATGCAAAAGTGAACAAAAGTTAAAAAAAAGAAGTACTTTTTCGGTACTCGTGTTTAAAGAGAATAAATGATAGCAAGGTGTGTATTTCTCATTGTCTTTATGAACTTGATGTGGGAAAGTGCTGGTAACTCTACTTGGACCTCAAATCTAGTATCAATTTCACAAAAAAATCGAGTAAAAAATGAGATTGCAGAGAGAGATATGGCGTTGAGGTGTTTATATTTTTGAGAGAGAGGGAGCATTACGTTAAGAATGAAGAGGAAGAAGAAGAAAGGGCTCGGGTGGGATTTTAGTCTCGAAAAATTACTTTTTAGAAAGATAATTTTTTAGTATCAAATATGAAATCTCCATTTAAAGACGCAATCTTAGTTTAATGTAAAATCGTATTTTCAAAGGTGGTTTTACATACTATATACATGGGATTATTTTCCCAAAGAGTCCTATCTTTGAAATTTTTTATTTTTATATTATTATTTCCCTTTTCCATGGTTTGCTTGGGCAAAATGTTTATAGTTTGCACAATCTTTTTTAGATTTTTTATTTTTCATATATTTTTTATTATGTTATGTAAATTATATATATTAAATATTATTATGTTACAAAATTACCTTTCAGAAGCTTCCATTTGTCAATGATTGATATAAGCTTTAAGAAAATCGATGAAAGTTGTTTTATAAATCCTGAAATATAGGGGACTCAAAAAGAAACAACAAAGTTAACGATGAAATAGAAAAGTAAATAACCTTCTCAATTTTTGAAATTAAGCATTTAAGTCGCTAAGACATTAAAAAAAAAAAAGCAAAGCTCCATTTAGTGTATTAATCGTCATTTTACCCCATAGAAAATACTAAATGAATTAGTAATTTTTTTATAATTACTTTATTTAAGAGGAAATTAGTAAAATAAAGTATAAAAACAATGTTTTTTTATTTAAAGGATACTATGATTTCTCATTCTCTTCCCAAGCTGTACCAGACCCATTACCGACGCAGAGCCCACAACAAGCTACTCCTCTATCTCGTTGGGACAGAACAAACTACTCCAACACCTGCCTATCCTAAGATAATCTTCCAGCGGTGTCTATGTCCAAAACACTCTCCACCTTTCTCCCTCCTCTACCTCTTCCTCAACCCAACAAGACCAAAACCCTCCCTTTCCCTCCCATACGCTGTTCCCAAACGAGACAGCCACAAGAAGCCCCCCATGTCAAAGAATCAGACGGAACAGGGGCCGCTTCTCCCACTCGCGGAGAGGTGTTCTTGGTCCGCCAACAAGCCATTGAAGCTGCTAAAACCGTTATTAAACAGACGACACCTAAGAAGAAAAAGAAAGATAAAGGCAATGTGTTGAAGCTTGACCCAGGTCTTGCTTCTTGCTATGGATGTGGAGCTCCGTTGCAGATAACCGAATTGGATGCTCCCGGTTATGTTGACCCGGATACTTATTACTTGGTACTTGCTTCTATTGTCTACTTCCACTTACCATTCTTGCTAGTGATTGCAGTACTAAGCTTTGTACTTTAGCATTTTGAAACTGAAAAATGGATTGAAAATGTATAAAGATTAGTGTTTAAGTGTATTTATAGCTCTGTTCGAATGAAATTCTAGTGGATATATTATGTCTTGTTTGTAATGCAGGAATGGTTTGCAGTGGAATAGAATGATCACTGAAATTAAAAATCTTTTCTTCCATAGAATGGATTGGAATGTGTATATTGAAGTAATTGTCAAAAATAATGTCATAATTAGTGGTTAAATAAGTAATTTTGACTAATAATAAATAAATTGTGAGAAAGGAATCACTATATGCAATTTAATTCCTCTATGAAGATTGAATTGCCGATTTCATGGAATCATGATTCTGTCTTTTAGATGCACTTTCAAATATCGGAAAAAGGAATAGAACCTGGAATTGTGATTTTATTTTGGCCTATTCCTGTGTACAAATGTACCATTGTTATTTTTTGTGAGTTTGATGCTGAATTCTAAAACTTTGGATATTGGGGGTGCAGAAGAAGAAGCACCATCAGCTTAGGACTGTTCTTTGTCAAAGGTGCCGGCTTTTAACGCATGGTCACATGATAACTGCTGTTGGTGGTAATGGGGGATATTCTGGTGGGAAACAGTTTGTTTTGGCGGAAGAGCTACGGGAGAAGCTCTCTCACTTGCGTCATGAGAAAGCTCTCATTGTCAAACTGGTCAGTTCTTGAAATGGATTATAGTCATTATCTTTTTTATAAATTCCATTACTTGCTGCCAGACAGCATAGCTTTGTAGTTTTAGGTGCAGAAAAGAACTATTTTGTGGTTTAATTGCTTTATATAAAATGAGTCATTTTTTGTGATAATTGGGTCAAGATCCATATTCTATGACTTCTATTAAGTTATGAACTTTTGTGCAAATCGAGTGAGAAACTTGACTTGTATGGGAGCTGAGACGGTGTAATCTCTCGATATTTCAATGAACATATGCTTCATTAATGGTTACATGTTCCCTCATTAATGATTACATGTTTTATATGTTGGATCCAAACTTCTGAATAAGGACGTGATTTTCATTGACCACCCATATATTTCTTAAATTTTTCTCCTCATGCAGGTAGATATTGTGGACTTCAATGGCAGTTTTTTGGCACGTGTACGGGATCTTGTTGGGGCTAACCCCATAATATTAGTTGTGACAAAGGTAAAATTTACATAGTTTAGGATGTCTGAAATGCCCATTGCTTACTTGCAATTTCTTGCTATCCGCTAGATAGATCTCCTTCCAAAAGGGACAGACCTTAACTGTATTGGTGATTGGGTCGTGGATGCTACTACAAAGAAAAAGCTTAAGTAAGTATAAACATTTTCAGACAGACTTGTTTTGTTTAACATTGAATTCTATTCATATATTTAGGTGGAAGTTGATAGCATCACTGACCTTTAAGTTCACCAATATGACCACTTGTTCATTTTTGTTACAATTTCTTAGTGGATCCTGTTGTTGGATTTTTGTGCTTCAATAGCACTCATATCTCCAGTTGATTTTTTCTTTGTATTTTGCAGTGTTCTCAGTGTGCATCTTACAAGTGCAAAGTCTTCGGTGGGAATTGCTGGTGTTGTTTCAGAGATTCAGAAAGAGAAGAAGGTTCGTACTTTAATAGATGCTTTGCATTTGGAAATCATTTCCTCGTGCATTGATTCATCTAATGATTCCTCCAGAATCTTATCATTGTCATCCTGATGAGTTTGTTCCGAATCATGTTCTTCTCAGGAGTTATAGTTAAATAGATACCAAATGCTGAGATGCACCAATTTCATTACCTGTTTATGCTTATTATTCTGTCCATCTCTTGATTCTTCTCTTTCTGTCACAGGGAAGGGACGTGTACATCCTGGTTAGTCCATTTCCAATTTCGAAGCTTTCTGATAACATTAGTGTATGGTAATAAGAATGATATTTGAATTGATTTCAGTGTAGACAGCAAATTATATGAATGAGAGGTTTCAAAGGACAGATTGCAACACACTGTGCTCTTTCAGGGCCTCCAATATTCTTTTAATGGCCCAAAACGCCTTAATCATTTTGTTACATTTCTTGTCTATACATCCTCCTTCCTAAGGAAAAAATTCCATGCCAATTATGTATTCCAAGAGTCAAGTAAACTACAAATGAACGGGAGTTTTGATAGCTAGATTCCTAATGAAGCGAGGATTTCCTAGTTGTAGTGTCTTGGGATATTAACCTTTTGGTCTGGTACTTAAATGTTTGAGTAAGAGGCATTTCGTCAGATTTCTAGTACTTACTATTGGTTCTGGCTTGAAGTAATGACTTTGAGGCATATTGTCAAAGATTGAGGTCATTAAGCTTGTTCTTTGCTTTATTTGCATCTGATTTGTATTCCAAGTTGGTGTACAGCTTGCTGCTGAGTCTCCTGAATTATAAGACCAAGTTGGCTTAACTGAAGTACCTCTTGGTTTGGTATTTTCTACAGGGACCGGCTAATGTTGGAAAATCTGCCTTTATCAGTGCCTTGTTGAGTAAGTTCTTATGCTTAATATTGCCACTTGTAATTTAATGATGACATATGATCATGGGTTTCCCCCTCCCTCCCTTTTTATCATCTTTAGCATGAACTTTTGTTGCATTAAAATGATATCAAAGGCAGGTCAAACCATTTATTTGTGGAAAAAACCATGAATGTGGTCTATTTCCTTTTAATTTGGTTAATTTGCATCCATACTCTTGGAATCTGGCATAATGTTAGTGTTGCAGATGAGTACAATTGAATAGAGCTTCATATGTTGAGCTCCCATGCATTAGGGTAATAGCCCAATTGGACAGTGGCTTTGTGATTAGGGTTTAAGCCTCAATACGCTGTTAATGATTTCAAGTATATGTTACCAAAAAAATTTTCCAGTACAAAAAATTACTGATAGTCATTTAGGATGATCTGGCTGAAGTGGACCCAGTAAATTTGCCTGGTGGTGTAGTGTATGGGCCTTTACCATTTCCAGGTTTTTTGTCATGCTAAAACTGCACAATGATGAGATTATTTCCTTGCATTAAATGATATAAAACAATGTGAAAACATTGAAAAAAGCAATAAATAGCATGTTTCTCAATGCTTTATATCAGTGATGATTGATGGTGGCTGGTGTTTTCCAATAGCTAGTGGTCATTAGGGATGGTCTTGCAAAAACTTTTGCCACTTTTCTAGGGGATGAAATTTTTTATGGTATGTTTCATTGAGTGAGTATGATATCCACTGCCCTTTCTGTGAGGCCATGCTTGGCTTATGAGGATTTCAATTCCATCATTTGGTAATAAAAATAACTAGGAGTTTGATTCTGCAAGGATAACAAGCTTCAGAGTTAAAGGTCCGACGAGGAGTGCCATAATGGCTAATGAAATGGTGATTCCACTTATGCATATGTTTTGCAATATTACAATAGATTTGGACTATATTTCTTATACAAACTGTTTGGAATATAATTTAGTAGGATTCTCTTCTGAATACTCTCTAATTGATGGGTTAGGATAGTCCTCTTCTTCGAATTTCACCATGTGCGTGCTCTTAATATCAATAAGTACCATAAGAAACCTGCAACTATGGTGGCACCTCGAACTGTATTAAGGATCTTTCAATTTGCTAACTAATCCTTAGCTTTTTCAAGCTTTCCAAAAGTACCCTAAAAGTATCTCTTACAATTTGAGGAATTCAGGTAGTAAGTATCTTTGATACTTAAGTGACGATGGTGGTAAGATTGTTGCTTTAGTTAAGACAATTAGTGCTAGTGATGGTGGTATAACATCATTCTCTACTATAAGAGGTGATGTGTGCACTGATCTTGTGGTGGCTGTAATCTATCAATTAAAAGTTGCATCAAGTTAATTTTTGCGCTAGCTTAATGAATGACTTTGGGTATGTCATTTGTCTTGTCTTATTGCAGTAGTAGATTATTGTTTCCGGGTTTATTAGCTACAAAAGCTTTACCAACCGAGCTAGAAGCTCTTATACTTAATGAAGCTTAGCCTTAATTGTAAAGAATTGCTTACAACAATGCACCAGAAGCTCCCATACCTAATGAATCTAGAAACAATAATCTGACGCCACAAAAAAATAGGACAAACAAAATACTTGAGGCTATTTCCTAACTAAGCTGACGTCAAGATAACGTGATGCAACTTTTGGCTAATAAATTACAGTCACTGTAGACACCAACGCGCATACCAGCTCCTGTAGTGGTGAATGATGTTATACCACTGCCACTATCCTTGATTGTTTAAGCTATAGCAGTTACTTTTCCATCATTGTTACCCAAGCATTGAAGAAGCTTGCTACTTGAATTCCTCAAATGTACTAGATACTTTGACAGCAATTTTGGCAAGCTGGAAGACTTAAGGATTGGCTAGCATAGTTTGAAAGGTTTTTTTGAAGCATTTGAAGTGCCACACACTTATAGGTTTCTTATGTACTTGCTGAAATTAAGAGCACGTACATGGTGTGATTCAAAGAAGAAGACTCTAACCAAACCCATTAATTAGGTAGTATTCAAAAAAGAATTCCTTCTGAATTATTTTCTAAGCAGTTTGCAGAAGAGTACAATGTGGATCTATTATACATCACACAAGGTGGTTTCAATATAGACTAATATGAGAATGCATTTAGTAGAAGTTTGCGCTTGCTGCCTGTTGCAAAAGTTATGCAGAAGTAGTATCGCTATTGACCAATGGGATTAGTTAATGACTAATGGACTGGTGATGTTACTTTCTACTAAAACTATGCAGAAATAACATCACCATTACTATAGCTTGCCCCTACTACTTCTTGCAGTAGTATTCTTAAAAGTTAAAATCTATAGAGTCCTTGTTCCTTTTCTTGCTCCATTATTAGGAATGTAATTCCAAAGCAACCTGGTTCTTCTAATTAAATTGTTGCCTCCTTGAACATTAATATAATGGCATTTGTGTCTCCAATCTTATAAACTAGTAAACAATGGAATGGTAATCAAATTGGTAATCAAATTCCTAAGAATTGGATTTAAAGATGGAGACCAAACAAGGCCTAAATTTCATCCATTGACTAACAGATTTTTGGCACTGCAAGCACTGGATACCACAAAACTATTTCCTATTGTACATTTTTCAAACCCTTGATTCTTCCATTTGACCGACCAGGGCTGATGGCACAAAAGGATCCAGTTGCTGCAGCAGCACGAAAATATAAACCTGTAGAATCGGCTGTCCCAGGAACAACTTTAGGCTCAATACAAATTGATGCTTTCCCAGGGGGAGGGGTATATTCACTTCAATTGCTTGTATTCTCTCCTCATGCTTATGTTGTGCATAGTTGATGATAACATGTTATATTTTCTGCCAACGTTTCTTTAGAAATTGTACGACACCCCTGGAGTCCATCTCCACCATAGGCAAGCAGTGGTGGTTCACATTGATGATCTACCTGTCCTTGCTCCTCAAAGTCGCCTCAGGGGCCAACCTGTATATTCTTTTCCCTTGTCCTTGGAATAGCACTTAACATACCATTTGTTTTCTGAGTGTAATGCATGACCATCACCTATTAGGTCAATGGCCAATCGGAATCCAGTGGCTTGAACGGGCTGTCAATATTTTGGGGAGGTCTTGTTAGAGTTGACATCTTGAAGGTGTATCACTCATCACGTTTACTCACTATTTCAAGCCTCGGTTGATAAATCCTTGAGAAATTGACTTCATTCTTCCTTGTTAGGTGCTCCCAGAAACAAATTTGACATTCTATGGGCCAAAGACCTTGCCAATTCATGTTATACCGACTCCTAGAGCAGAGGAATTTTACAAGGTAACTTTTCAGGATAAATTCAACATCTTGAAACTTCATCTCCATTGTTGTCATCGTAGAAAATGAATACTGTCAAAACTCTGCATTAAATTGGTTGTGTGTACGAAGATGATTGTCCATGGTGATGATGCTTCCTATATAAGAAAGCTTGAAGCCTATGATTGCAGTTGGCATGTATCAATGAAACTCAGTCAACCAAGTTGGATTTACCAGTTTTGTCAAATTCGGGTCCATGTAGCTTCAAGTTATGCAATTTTTTGTCATATACAATCAGATCAGAGTGCATACTAGGTTATTCCCTCCAAGCTTTTTTCCTGTCTATGGGGTTTAAACAATATTTTCTTTTGCCCGTCAAGGCTTGAAGTGATTCCTTAAATATCGATGACTATGAAGTATTGGATGTTCTGCAATTGAATAAAGAACTTGTGATTGCAAACTGCAGACAAACGTGGGTGTCCTGCTAACTCCTCCAACTGGTAAGGAAAAGGTAGGAGAATGGAAAGGCCTTGAGACAGAGCGCCAGCTTCATATTAAATTTGAAGATTTGGAAAGGTAGAATTTCCTTTTTTCCCTTTTATCCATAAAGTGAAAATTGTAATATCTTGTCCATACTGACAATATTTTTGGCATCTATAATTAGCTTGAGTCTACTTTTTCCACGTATTGCATCATACAAAAAACAATTCATTGCCTGTGGTTGTTGAAAGTCGTTGATGTAACTTGTTAACAGAATTTGTACAAGTACTGTGGTTATGTTTTCTTTACCTGTTTTGCTAGGCCTGGTTGTGACATTGCCATATCTGGTCTTGGATGGATTTCAGTAGTACCGGCAGGAAATTCCCTTGGAATTTCAGATGAACTAACAGCTAAAGAGCTCCATTTCTCTGTCCATGTCCCTAAGCCCGTGGAGATTTTCGTCAGACGCCCGTTACCAGTGGGAACATGGGGAGCCAAGTGGTATCAATATCCAGATTTGACCGAGGAAGAAGAGGAAGTTAGACCGAAATGGAACTTTTGACAGTTGTTTCTGTAATTTGATTTATCCATATTCAAAAGAGTCCATTTCCGAACAGTGGTCTGTCTGTGATGATCTGTGGCACAACAGGTGCAATCTTGGAATTTGGAAACTCTGGTGCAGTCCATGGCTACAGAAAACAGAGCAACTCACACCCTTCTTTTAGTCTGGAACTAAAGGGTTAACACGGCTGCCAATGGGTTAAATGGTATCATAATTGGACTGAATTCAGGAAGTATAAGAGGAGAAACCTGCACTATAAGTAATGTTGGCCGATTGGCAGAACAGATATCCTTAGGGACGTTTTTGGATCGTGTCTGGACGCAGAGACAGTTTGAGTGGGCTGTGAATATGAACTCACTACAAAGCTTCACTCTAGCTTGATCACAAGGTCGGATCCTTCAGATTGTAGTGATACTTGATTAAGCTAAATAATTATACTTGGTTTTGTAACCAATTCAAGCTCATAAAGGTCCATTGTCACTAGTCTTTCTTGTTTAAAGAAAACTTGTCAAGAAGATATTTGTACTCCCATATTTCATTGAAATGCAACTTACAGATCTCCTTCCAAGAAAAAAAAAAGATTTAATTAGTAGTACATGTTATTTGTATGTATACATGGTATGTAACTAACAATGCAATGCAAAGAATCTATGGTTTTCAGAATTTTTCATTTTATATCTAAATTGAGTTTTGTGTCCTACAAAATATAAATCCTAAATTGAGTTTGGTTGACAGCATTTTTTATTTGGTGACAGTACTGTGCTAAGTTACATTGGCAATAACAAGAAAAATATAAAGATTCGAGCAGAGTATTTTCAGTAAATAGTAATAGCTAGTAACAAACTAGAAAGTGGCTATAAAGTTTCCACACTGCTGATTTTATTCGGATGCCAGGTCTGCAAATATTGGCATGTCGGATAGCAAATTTCTTCTATTGTTTCCAGAAAGATCAGAATTACTTCTATAACAATAAATGGTAAGTAATAGGTGTATAGAAGGAGGCTATAAAGACTTAGGGACAAATTGCCTATCATATAGCCTCGGTGTCAGCACTGGTCCTTGATGTTTTGTATTACGTTGTTCATATACCACGTATTATGCCATTAGCGGTCGAGTCTAAATGACATATTTTTCATTGCTTTATTATTTCTTAAGTGGAAGCTAGCAGGAATCGTTCTACGGATAAGTTCTTTCTTCCCCCTCAAGCAAGCTTCTTTCCAGCTTTGTGTACTCATTCTAAACCTTCATACACATGGTTTGGGATATTGAGGTGTAAAAAAGAGGTATAATTGAAGAACAATAAAGTTGATATGATATGAAAATGATACTACATGTGCTTTACAAAAACGCAACTACGAAGTCGTTCATCGCCGGAAGAAGGGAAAAATTGTTAGTAAAAGGATCCCAACTCATGAACATTCTTCAAACACTTCTTTTTTTTTTTTTTTTTGTGAAACTAGTTTCATCTCCCAAACTATAGAATTCTGAGTTTCACACATAACAACTATGAAATCTTTTCTTATCAAGGAAATTGATTGCAAATATACTTCAAATAAATTTTTTTTTTTTTTTTTTTTTTGGTGCTGCAACATCCACTCTAATACCAATATAATAAAAATAAAATCCATATTAGTAAATGCATATAAGGTAAGAAATTCAACGAAATTTGTGTTTTGTTTTTCTTTTTTTTTAACTTAATTTTTAGGGTTTGTGATAAAGAACAAAAACTGAATAAAAATAAAACATGTATGGATTAATGTAAAGAATATGTATGCTAATAAATTCATTTGAACTGGGTTTCTTTTTTTATTTCAATATTTATGACATAATCAAAATTAAACGGGTTTTTTTTATTTAAATGATAAATATTATGCACAACTTATTAAATTATAGGGGTTGTCACCACAATTCATTGTAACCTAATAAGGCAGAGGAATTGGAGAGAAACTTTCATAGAGTTTCTTATTAAACGACTGAATAACGATATCTGTAATAAAAGAGTACAAATGAAGCCTTAGGAAGACCTTATGGGATAATTATAAAATTATTGATAAAAAATAAAGGATAAAGCTGGAAGCCTATGAAACTAAGTAATCCAATAACTAATATACTGCATAATAAACTAAAAAAAGGAATATATATATATATTTGTATAGTTAATTCTATAGCGACCTTATAATATACTATTAGTAATATGTACATATATATGTATATGTATCTTCACACAATGTACTATTAATAATATATATAATTATTTCATATATCATCATTTACCTATAGTACATTATATATATGTATTCTATTACAATTATAAAAAAAATGTGGGTTCAATACATATTTACCATTCTTTTTAAAAAAAATTATATAAATACAAATGAGATGAAATTGATTACCTAATTACTAATGCTAAATCGTATTTTAAAAATACGATCTCATAATTTATAAATATTTTACATTTATAAGTTACGATTTAATAAATTGGGTATCATTATTAAATCATATTTAAAAAAATGCGATTTTGTTATGTATAATAAATATAACATCATGGTTGAGAGGTTAAGGTGGATGTGTACATAAATGATTGAGAATGTGGGTTTGATTCGTAGGAGTGTTAGCATACCCTTTGCATTTTTGTTTTAGTGGCTTCTATTGTATTTATTAGATGTGACACATTAATACAAAATTTGCTACTGTATTTATGTAATTAATTTAATGTAATTGATATTTATATATATATTTTTAAATTTTCATTATAAACATGCAATTTTCTCGTTATATAAGATATTGTAAATATCTTTCGGTATATGTAGTTCAAATAGCACATATAATATGCCATTTTGATTATATTGAAACTTGGATCTTATTTACAAGATCATGCTTTAACTTCAAAATAGTCATCCTAAAATGATACTCTTATGATGTTATAAAAATATTTATTATATTATATAATTATCTAAAATAAGTTATATTAGTATAGAGAGCCAAATTTAATGTTAGGTTTGAAGTCTATTGATTAAATGGATTTGACTCTCGGATTAAGTTGATAGAGCTCGAGAAATCAAGTCTATAAATTACGGAGATAATTTGGGGAGTTTTGGCATGATAGATTTGGAGTGGAGCCGGTTGGATCGGTTTACCTGATTCAACCTTTCCTTTTTTTTTTTTTATTAATCATGAAGTTTGATGCAACCGTATTCTTACACCTGTCATCATATATATTAGAACCTCACTAAGATTGCTTATTCTTCTTTCCTATACTTTTCTTCTGATCATTTCGTATGAGTTACTCAAATGATTTTCCTATATGCGACATGCATGTGACTCTTACATCCGTATTTATACCCTACAATTAGTATTGGTGATGAATTCATAAAAACATTACAATACGTAATATGCAATTGATTTTATTCCAACTTTAAGAAATACCCTCATGATTCCCATACATATTTGGCCCCTAACTCAAAAGAATATTCATAGAAGAATATGTAATCAAAGATGACTTAGTATGAATCACGTTCCCCTTTCTGTTTGCCATCAGGTGGTTGACGATTAGGGTCTCGTCATTTTCCGTATCCTTAATCTGATTGGTTTATTTGGGTATCCTCTCTTTCCCCACTCGTACTATCCTCACGTGCCCATGCATCGAAGTTAGTACTAGCTAGTAACAAACTAAACTACAGAATATAACGTAGCATATTGGGTTACCAACACAACACTAGTATTCTCCTCTTAAGATTAGAATATTCTCCTGGTCTCACGGACTAAAAAACTCACTTGAACATGATTAATGCTATTTCCTTTCAAAGCCTAACAAAAGTGTATATTCTTTCTTCATCTTCTTTTTCTTTACGCAACTGTATTCCTAGGAGCTATAAATACTGCACGACACTACTACAGCAGAACTATAGTGGGATGCTTTTCAAAAGTAAGCACGACATTGATAAAGTCAGGCTTAAAATATTATATTGATTTATAAGAAATTAAAAAATATATTTAAAATTCATATCAAAATGAGTTCTTTTAACTATAAAACACACTTAAAAAATTATATATTTATCCCCATTTATAGCACATTTTCATGCGTGTGTTTATTCGTAACTTCTAACCTTACTTAGATAATGTAGATGTGTAACTTTTACATTACAAGTTCACACCAACCAATTGGACTTAAGCTACTCCTTTTAGCAGCTGCATTAAATTGAAGACAAGACACCTCATTGTGTTATAGATTTTGCAGTCTTCCTCTTCATATAAAGAGCCAATCCATGTGATGGGTTAAGTCAAAGAGAATAAAGTCAATACTTTTATAGAAGGGTGGAAGAGAGAAGCGTAAAAAATGGGATTTTGTAAACATTATAATGTGTCATACTTTTTAAAGTCCAAGTGCCCAAGCTTGCTCTTAAGCCCTTTTCTAATAAATCACTTGTATTGGTTTGACTTGATATTTACATGTAGGCCTAACTTTCCCTGGGAGCATCTTTAAAACAAATGTTGATTTGTTCTTTCTTCTCTAATACTAAGGGAGAATGGTATTCATCTTGATTAGGTTACAAGACCTTAGTATATGTGAGAGTAATACGTTCAAGTCCAAATACGAGGCTTGTTCTAAGCCTATCTCACTTTTAATAGATTACTTATTTTATATACCCAACGAAATAGTAGTTAAAATTCAAGTTACTTAGTGGCTAACTAGCCTTTTTTTATTCTCTTGGGTGAAAAAATTCTTAATTTGCAAGGGCCTGACTTCTATCAGGAACATCTTGAACATGAATATGTTGATACTAATGGGTAGATCTCTCCTTTTGGTCTTCTCCAAAAACAACATTGAAAAATAAGTTACAAAATAAAACTTGAAAGAATAAAAGAAACACTAATAAAGCTGACAAGCTTCCCAAATTGGAAAAACATGTGATCAGTTGAATGTCCCGAAGAGACGACATTGGGCAGTAAAACAATTTCCAGCCTAACTAATGAGGGCAATATTGTCATATTGTTCTATAGGGAAGTGTCAAAAGATATTAAGAGTGCAAGAATGTCTTTAGAAGTAATCTCTCCCTCTTTCTGAATACTTTCAGCGATGAATAATAAACTTGAAAGGGATCAGGAAGCAGTAAAACTTTCAGTTTGTCATTACTGGTAAGGCTTTAGGAACCGATCAAGGTAAACTATAAAAAATCATAGATACATTCGAGCTTTACCACTGACCAAATTCGAGAGACGCAGCGTGCATCCTTGAATCACCATTAAAAGATACAAATACAAAGGCAATTTTGCAAAAGAAAAACACTATATTTGGCTCAAAAAAAGAAAAAAAAAAAGAGCCATGACCAATGACTGCTTGGGTGAGAATAATGGCTACCGGATTAATTAAAAAGGATAACTAGTCTAGACTCACACGTCGTATTTTACACACAAGATTTGCTGAAGGAAGATCCAGTTGGTCTCCAGAATCTGATTTCAGAAGATCTTTTAGCTCATCCCGTGGGGTTGCAAAACATGTGTGGAAGGTGGAAAGAACTGGAGGTATAGGCATTGAAAGAGCTGAAAGGACATTACTCAAGTACTCAATGTCTACTGCTAGCTGCTGAGCACCATGATCCGTTATATACTGAATTCCTCGTAACTGCTCCATGAAAATTGCAGTGGCTCCCTCAGCAACCTTTTCAACAGACACAAAATAAAACCAAATCGGTATCAGTTCATTCATAAGTAACGGTCTTTTTCTTTAAAAAAACAATTATAAAAACGGTGCAACCATCAGAATTCTTTAGAGGGAACTTGCACTTGGACATTTTTTTTTATAGTTTCTCAAAACTAGCATTTCTCACAATAATAAAAGTAGGAAGGTTCCAGACCCACCAGTTCCAACATGGGTCCAACTCCAAAAAAGAACGGAAAAGCAATTTTTCATTGAACCAGAGCAGCTCATAGTCAAAATAGGAATCAAGAGAAGATAGGTGCATTTTCTAGTTTAACATAAAATCATATGATTGTAAAGCCTCCATTGCTCCATTAAGAGCGTTTACCAATCATTAGGCAGAATCCAACCATAAGCAATTCATCCAAGTATTGAAAATCTATGATATGTGAGAATTTTAGTCAAAGCTTATCCAGATATACCAAGTCCTTTATCACAGATAGAAAAGGAATGACAATGCTGAACAACCAAACTCCCAAACAAAATACCTTGAACATCCATTCAGTGGCAAAGATCTGAGCTTCTTCACTGCTGGTGTCACCATTGGAGATGCCCTCTGCTAGTGGCTCCAGTTGCTGAGGCAGAGTAAGAAGATACTCACCAACACTAGTCACATATGACTGTGGGTATGCGCTGAATGTTGGGAGACGAAATGCACTTTGTTCCTCAACTGAGGACCATATAGGCAATCGAGACACATCACTCAATCTTTGCCTTACTTTAGATATAAGGACGTCATAAACCAGTTCATTGACTGTATCGGCAAATGCTGAGACTCTCTGAGATGCATGTGGAAGAGCATGGAATCGGGGATCTTTTGACTACATTGACAGAAACCAATAAATTACTAAGGCTAGATGAGTGCCACGACCTAGTGTTGATCAACTATTGGAGTGGGTAACAATGAGCATTTTTGTATGTGCATGTTTTTCAAATTTTGATGCAAGTTAGTTACCAAAATAATAAATAAACAAACAATACCAGTTTAGAGATGCTACAATGCCTAAATCACCGAAATTTGCATTTGCATTAAAATTTTGAAAAGAAGCACACATAAAAATGCTCTAAATATGTACTTATGCACTTCATCTCTGTGTGTGTGTGTGTGTGTGTAAGGAGCATGCGGAAGATGTTCAGTTAAAATGTACACGAAAGATGGATTTCAAAATCTCCAGATTATTACATATTTACCTGATCTAAAAGGTTGAACAGTTTCCGTGCTTTCTCAGGTGCATCCATGAGACGAATAGCTGCCACATCTAAGGCAGCTCTTCCGCCTGATGGCAGTACAACATTCTCCTCATTGCTAACCGTGTGCAAATGGCTTTTGTCTGGTACTGCAAGAGACAAGCTCGTGCTCAATCTAGCCAGTGTGGCTCTCAATGAAGCTTCAAACACAGAAGATCTGCTTGTTAAACAATCTGCCACAGTGAGTATCTGCAAAGCACCCTGGACGATGGACCATTCCTCCTCGTTCGAGATCAGATCAACTTTTCTAGAACTTTGATTTGCATCCTTTTTGTCTGAGCCTATTTCTTTCTTTGAAACCATACTGGAAACATCCACACCACAGACAGCCCGTAATGATTTCAGAGTCTCTTGCAAGGCAGCAATATACTGCAACATTATATCATCTACAGCAAGAATCAATTCATCAGCTTCAGACCCACCAGTAAATCCAATACATCTCTCAACAGCTACTTCCAAGAGCACAATAACTTGGGGAATAGATTCTTCCATTCTCCTAACTGTCTCACTAAGTTCAACTCCCTGGGCCCCTATGCCACGAGCAACTGCTCCTCTTAAATCCACATCAGAGATCTCGCTAGAGAGAATAGCACGTTCCATCTGCCCATACCTGGAAAGTAGAGATGTCATTAAGAGCACATTTTACATTTTACTATTGTTTCCTAATTTCTTTATACCATAATCATTAGATATCCAAATCAAGATTTTAACAATTTCGAATATGACCATATATATGTATTCTTGGTGTGTTTTTCATAAGTTCTATCTGAAAGTTCATTTGCACTATTACCCCACACAAGATTCTGAAGCTGTTGTGTTTAAGGAACAAGAATGGAAGCAAAATACTGAGTACAATATCCTGTTCCAGCTAAGGGCATATGGAGCATTTACTATCCAACAAATCTTTTTATCTTTCTCAGGTAAGGGGCACAATTTAGACTAAAAACCCCATAAGTAAAGACATTACTTGGGCAGAATACAAAAATATGAACTTTTTGTCTGCGATCTTATTTACCCTTCTGGTAAAAGAAACAAAATCACAACTGCACACAAGTTGCGTAAAAATCTTTGAAATCGATAATACAAAATATACACATACATACATCAATAAATAAATACACACGCACATAGATATACATGTATAACTTTAATTACTTACTTTTGTTTGAAAGATTCATAAGGAAGATATACGGCCTTCATGGTATCCATTAGAGTGTGGATATCAGATTCTGAAAATAGATGCTGAATGTTCCTAGCAAAAGTCCCAGTCACATTGTGCAACTCAATCAAGGCCTCAAGATGCTTGGATTGAACCTTAATACCCTTAGGCATATCTCCAGATAAAATATCTAATAAACCTGAATTTAAGGAAAAAAAAGAAGTACCCAAGTAAAAATCAAAGACAGGCTTCATACGAATGCCTGTTTCTCATCTACCCATATGACAGTAAGAAAAATGAGGCTGACCTTTGCCCAGTGCTTTTGTTTCAGGAACAACATCTCCAGTTGCAAGGTTGATTCGAGAAGTAAAGCTTACTCCTATGGCTGCCATCGTTTCTGTTAGTAGCTTGGGTACAAGGCTCTTGTAATCATCTGGAAAAGCAACCATACACCTGAAAATCAACAATAAAGGCACAGTTTTCATATGTGCACAAATCAAACACACAAAACATTTACAGTTCAACTATTAAGATAAGAGTAATGGCAAAATATAATACTCAAATGGAACAGAAATAATGTCTCAAACTGAATGCTATGAGTATAGAATGCAGTCCCATTTGAAAGGAAATGAAAGAAAACACAGGCAAAAGCTTGAGCAGAACAATTCAAAAGTGAAGACTTCTGTGGAATCTGCAAAGAAGATTATAAGCTAGTAGAATCTAACAATTTGTATTAGTTGGAGTTCACCATAATTAATGGAGCAATGCCAAAATAAGTAAATCAATTACACCGAAAACTTCTAAATATCAACAGAATTGAATGAAAAAGTATAGTTGAATAGGAGTATTACCACTTCCACTCTTGTTCAAGATAAAGAAGCAACTCATCATAGAAACTTGGCAGCCAGCTGGAAAATGAAAAATCTTGTGAGCCTGATTGGGACTCACTACCACTTGATGTTTTCTCCATTTCATTCTTATCACCAGCGAGCCTACTAGCCTGTTGCCTTGAGTCAAAATCCTCCCAAAGTTTCTTTATTGGCTTTATATGGACTTTTGTATAATGAAGCTCTAAAGATTTATATCTTCCAATGCGGATTAGAATTCCACGCAAATCTTGAGCAACATCAACCTAAAGAACTTTTAGTGTGAGGAGCTACATGATGATGATTTCATGACATATTGGTTGCAATATTAAAATGTGTGCAGCCTTCACTGCATGAATATCCTATTTGACTAAACATTACTAAGGATAAGGAGCCAAACCTTTCTGTTAGAAAATGCATCCGTTAGACGGGGCTGCACCATTGCATCCAATCTATCCTCTAAGACCTCCAGTTGCTTCCTCACATTAGCAAATTCAGCCACCTAAGAGAAACCATTAAGCAAAAGGTTTAGAACTAGAAGCTAATCAACCCTAGATCTTTACCAGATATGAATGCTTTTGCAGTCAACACACCTCTCCAACAGCGGATAAGCAATGTCTCATGGTAGCCAATGTTTCAGCAGCTTTTGGAAGATCCCCACTAGCAAAGACATCCTCAACCGTGGAACTCAATTGAGCTAAGCCAGCAGCATCCTGTCGAAGAGAAAAGGAAATCAAGGTTGAAGTGAAAGCTATGTTCCTCTAAAATGTGCTGAATGTAATAATGTTGAAACTCTTTAACCTGCAGAGTCGCATAGGCAGCCTCCATTCTCTGCTTGACAGTGTCAACTTTAGCTAGTGCAGCTATGGATTCAGCTGACGATCCTTCTGCCTAACCAAGAAAGCAAGGCATCATTCGAAACACCTTACGAGTCAAATGGATTGGATTGCGGCTGAATCGAACATGAATTTGAAGTTTTTGCACATCCTATTGATAGTTCCAGAAACAGCCAAGTAAATCGAATTTATGCCTAAACTAGGTTTAATTAATAATCATTTGATTTTTACTCTTGTTTCTCATAGTGGTTTTATATACACTTTCGTACAAGTATAGAGTAACTGTATAACCAGCCCATCAACTGACAGTTGTACATTCTTCCTTTTCAACGAAATTATTATTTACCCAAAGGAAAAAAAAAAATCGAATTTATGCTATTGAAAAATCTATAGACTCTTCCTGGATTCTAGGGAGACAGGATTCAATATCCATTAGAAGACCTCAACATTGGCATATAGATTTGCAAGTACCGTCCACAATATAATTCCATTATGTGGGCGATATAGGAATTTAACCATGAACTCAGATGGAAAGTTTCCTCCAATGAACTCCTTTTTCCGAATTATCTCTAAAAACCGATGTCAGAGCCAACTAATGTAAAAGTCGAAAGATACCTAATTAGTTATCCGGATCAGTGTTTTGACACGTTTACAGGAATACAAAACCGCAGCTAATATCTACTGCTTCTTAAGCTTTATAGTATTTGTGAAACTAATTTAACAGCAATCAATAAATTATATCAAAGTAGCTCCACTCTTCCTATAACAAAATAATTCTTAATCCATCACCGTGAAAATCAGAATAGAAAAGCTCATAGATACCAATTCTACTTCATTTTATTTTTTGGTAAGTAAGATTATTTATAATTTTAGAACAATGACATTTAAGTTCCATATTCAATTTCAACTCCACATCCAAACATAGCCCAAACTGATATTCCTCAACAGAAATGACAACTTCAATCTCCTCTATTCACCTTCACTACTTAATATCTCAATAGAATTGAAAAAATAAATAAGAAATAACAACGGTGCTACTAGATACCAGTTTTAATTTCACAACAATGAGACCAAACTTCATAGTAAATTCCAATTCCTTCGCATTGAAACAAAACCTAATTAAAAATTCACCATTCTTTAATACTTAAATCTGAACAAAATCCATTATAAACACGGGAAAAAAAAAACTCTTAGCGGACTCATTTCATTTCATACATACAAAATCAAAGACAAAGACCTTACCCTACGAAGCTTCTGGAGGATTCCAGAGACAGAAGAGCGTAGGGAAACGGCGTCGTCACGGAGACGGAGCACATCGCGAGTGGCTCGTGGGACACGAAGGAGAGCAGAAGCGCTCTGGTCCTCAAGAGAAGCCGCGATCTCTTCGGACATCATCTGAAGCTTCATCTCGAGATCTACTAGATGCTTATCGAGAGAGTCTTGCGGATGGCGAGATTGACACGCCGAGTTAATCCATTTCTTCGGATCGAATTTCTCGTCCGAGAATGGACCTAGATCCACCATCATTTTTAGTTTATAATAACTTTATATCAATACTTGCTCGTCGGACTTGCGACTCGTTTCACTCGCTCAGTTGGATCGGTAGCTTGGATTCGACTTCGTGACGGTTGTTGTTCTTCTTCCTCTTTCTCTGTGTTTTAACGGTTCTTCTATCACTGTTACAGTTTGTGAATAAATTTGCTTTATTTGATTTTGACCCCTGTTTATTTCTTATTTATGTTTTTCACCCACTTTCTTGATTTCTACAAACAGGCCCTTACACCTTCGGGTATTACATAAAATAAAACCATAAACAATTTATTTAATTTAATTTAATTTATACACAAACTTATTTACTAAAAAAACACACAGATATATATTTACAGAAAGAGAGAGAGAGAGTAAATTATCAAGAATTATAAACATATTATTGCTTATACTTGTTTTATGATAACTTAATCCCCGTTACTTTGCTCACGTCCGTTACAATTCAGTAATATATTTAATTACTATATCTTCTAAACTTTAATTTATCATAAGAACAGCTTTATGATGACTAGTGAAACCTATATACATGTGCATTATAAATATTAGGAATTGTGCACCAGTAATGCGTCAGCAATATCAAATATAACAATAAAGATAATACATGCGACAATGCTTAAACTTTTATTTTTGAAAGATCTAGTATTTAAACATTTAGAACTTAAATATTAAAAACTTATTCATTTGAGTATCTATACTTAATAGGCATTATATATATGATGAACACTAAATTACTTTGAAATTAAAATTCAGATACTCAAGTAAATAAAATTTTAATTTTTGACTATTGAAATTGAAGCTTTCAATAATGTTTAGATACTATATTACTTAAATCAAAAGCTCAGACATTTTCGTATGTATTTTCCCTATAACAACACAATCAAAGTTTAAAACATAAAATGATTATTTACTTACACCATATAAATAACAAATGATTTTACAAATAAATGGTTTAAAAAATATATAAAAATAAGGAGAAGTGCAATTCCAATAATAAATTATAAACGTAAGCCAATATATATAATTTTGTGTTAGTAATTTGCAAAGGAAAAGATAAAATGACTTTACATTAATGCTAATTTGTTTCAACATAATATAACTAAAATTTTTCATGTCTCTTAAAATTAGTAACTATAATTAACTTCAATTAGTACTTCAAGTTGTGTTCAAAAGAAAAAATTTTAATGTGATGGTATATACAATGATACACGACGACAGTATACAATTATAAATATATACTTTTTGTTTTGCAAAAATAAAACTTCAATAATGTAAGAAATAATTAATATTTAAAAAGAGATTCATTTTCTAGTCCCTAAAAAGAAAAAAATAAAAGTGTGACCATTTAGGATAATATGACATCAAATGCTTCTGCTCTTTTTTTCTCTATATTCTATATTTTTACAGCCTATTCATTTTACTGAATGGAATGAGGGATGAATATAATTGGAATTTTTAAGAATGTAATAAGGGTGTAATACTTATTACTTTATTTAGTTGAATTAATAAACAACTTAAGAATAGGCATATAATAGAATTTTAATAACTAAATTATCCTTAACCCATTTTTTTTCAAGTAATTCTAAAGTGATAGGTGGTGGTGGTGAAAATTTACTACGGGGGCGGAGGCGATTGTCATGCCCCCGAAGTGGCAGAGTTGTAACAGTCCCGCCGTGTAAACCATCCTAAGATAGAAGTTGGCCTTACAACCGCTATCTTAGACCTGATCTATACAAGGCGTTCATGACTAACCCACTTTGAAGTAAACAGTTTGTAATTTAAATAAATCATTTACTTAAAGAAAGTGAGGAAACATATATATATATATATATATATATAATAGACTTCAATTATTACAATTAGCGTTTTCAACTATAATAGCTTAAACCTTAAAAATATATGTTTGTTCTTCAAATGTTTTTCCTCACTCCCTAGGATTCAGCAGTTGCTAGCTTCAGAGTAATTGTTTGCCGCTTCTTAGCCAGTACCTGCACGACGTCTATAGGGATGTGAGCAACCACAGCTTAATAAGTTAGGATGGAGGACTTAAGACTATACCATAAACACAATAGGGTTTTTAATCAACTTATTAGGTGCAATGCATGTGCAAGCAAATGCCATCGCACGACGTTGTCTGGCCAGTCGTGAGATTAGAGAAATTGCGTCCCGCTTTAATTCGGGTTAAGGAGTTACCATTAATGCTACAACTCATGACCAAACCCAGGCTTGTGCAATGGAGACCTCGCTTCTCCCGTGACTACCTTAGAACCATTGACTTCATCCTCGCCACGACCTCCTTTCCTATCACTTAGTTCGATTAAGGATGAAGAAGGGACTAATTGCAATCCTGTGCTATCCCTTTTGAAGGGGCCGGTATTTGGCCGGAGAGTCTAAGTTCCCCTAACGGGTTGTCATGCATGTCCGATTATGGTTACTGGTCGTATATTTGATTAAGTCCAGTTTAGGGTGATCAATCATTTCATACAAATCATACAATACATACTAGAGCAACAAACAGAATCATGGCAGTACCCATAATCAAGCATATGCACACATCCAACTATCTAACAAGCACAACCAAGCATAATCTCAAGCCTATCAAAATACAGCATTGTATTAATCCTAACTTACCTCGACTCCTTGCTTATTCACTCGAGGTCCGACTTGTTCAAGCCTTCGCCGATCATCCCTATAACACAAACGTGATTTCAGTTTTTCGTGTAACTATTATAGGTTCATTTTATCTTATAACGCTTATTGTTATGTTTGTTTAGGATTTAATATACTTAATTATTTAGGTCTTAAGTCTTTTACAATTATTTTAGGTTTGGAGTTAGGTTCGGTTTCGGTTTTCGCATCGATTTCTAAATAAAGTTCTAGTTCGATTTCTAAGTCCTAAATATGTTTGAATCCTTATGTGAAATTAATCACATTAAGCTCGAGTATTCAAATATCCTATTGGGTCTTAATTTAGTATTCTAAGCTATTCGGTATACGCTAGTCCTAATTAAGGTATCAGATTTATCCTCGATGTGAGAAAATCTTACTTTTTTATATAATTGCCTAAAATTCAATCTTAATTCAGATTTAATATTATTCTGATTTTTACTCTAATATTATCTAAATAACCCTAATTTTTTAGATTTATTAATTTACAATTTCACATATTACTAATTTCTTATATTAATTACCTAATTTCCTAAATTAACCATACTTAATACTCCAAAGGCTAGGATTAGGGTTCCACATTAGAAATTAACATCCCTAAACATCTAATTAATATCTAAATCAATAATTAACATCTTAATCACTTAATTAACCCCAAATTACCCCATTTTTCTATCATTTTAGGGTTAAAAATTAACTTAAAAATTTCAAAATTTAATTTAAAAAAAATGGCTTCATAACACTGTTCTATATCACATGAGCATCCTATAGAAAAAAATCGAGCTCAAAACTACACTTCTAAGCCTATTTATTTTCCGTTCTAATCATGCTCGATTTTGCACGATTTCTTAAGGACCCTATATTTTTAGACGTGATTAAACTAAATCACTATTTTTCCCTAAATTTACATATAATAAAACCTCAGAATAACAAGTTTTATAATTTTCTAAAATTATTTATTATTTTTACAAAATTACACAAGAATTGGGTTGGAAATCGAACTCACCAATCTGAGTGGCTTCGGCCACCGTCGGCCGCCGTGGCCTTGTCGGTCAGCCTAGGCGCTGCCACCATCATGTGGTGGTGGTGGCCGTCTACTCCCAATTGCCCGTCGGGTCTGGGTTCTCCTTTGTGGCCCTAATTGCACAGTTTTCCTTTTCTTTTTTTTTATTTGGTTTTTCTCTCAATTTTTGCCTCTCCCTAATTTTTTCTGATTTCTAACTGTCCAAATGAGCTTCTGAATTTTTTTTGCTATTTATAGAGCTTTAGTGTAATTTTGTGCATTAATTAGACATGACTTTACTTAATTTCCTTGATTTTTGGCTTTTGTGTTATCTAATTTTAATTGGTTAATTTTTATTTTGTGGATTCTGACCTGTCACGACTTGATTTGGATCATTCTTGATTTTTCCTGATTTTTCTTGATTTTTTCTTAATTAATTATGAATTTTATTTAGGTATTTAGTATTATTTTAGCACATTTCGCGTATTTTAAGTAATTTCGCGTATTTATACCTACATGTAAATTCATATATAGTACAAATAAATATTACTAAATATTATTTAGGTTATTTTATGATTTTTAGTATACATATAATTTATCTCTAGCGATTTGTTAAGTATCGGAATGCATTTTACGCATTTTCGATAAATAACGAGGTATATACTTAAAATATGAAAATTTTGTAGTCTCCTATTTTATTACTTATTTTCTTAAATTCAAACTTACAGGATTGGTTTACGAATATTTCGAGCTTTATTTTATAATTTAGGCTCGATCGGGTCTTTCAACAGATCGAAATCTCGGATTGCTAGTTTTAGGGCTTACAGGGATGGTAATGGTCGATGACAGTTGCGAGTGTTAGTGATGGTGGTGACGATGGTTGAGGTAACAACTTGGAGGGGGATGGGGGTAGTTGCAGCAGTGGTGATGATAGCAATGGTGGTGATGATAGCAGTGGTTAAAGATGGTGGTAGTAGCGGTGACAGTGATGGGTGGTGTTGGTGGTGGTGGTGGTAGTTGACAGTGGCAGTGACGGTGACGGTAGGTGGTGGTGGTTGGCAGTGACAATGACGGTGGTGGTCGATGATTAGTAGTAGTGGTGGCAATGATAGTAATGATGATGGCGGCGGCTGCGATAATGGTGGTCGATGGTAGTAGTAGTGGTAGTGGTAGTGGTAGTGGTAGTGGTAGTGGCGATAGCGATGATAATGATAATGGCGGTGGTGGTTATTATGAAGTTATTTTTGGAAAAATATGTGAAATTTTGTGAAGAATAGTAATTTTTTAGTTGAATAAAGGAATTCTTATTATGCCCTATTACTTGATTTCACGTAATATAGATTCTTAATGAATTGTGATTTGAAGATAAAAAATCAAGTAAATACTGTAATAAGGAATAGGGAGGGAATTGAATTTCAATTCTCCTCAAGTGAACGAGACATCAAGTATGGATATTGGTTGTAAGAGCTTATAATGTCTTATGGTTATTAATTTCAATTTATGGGCATGATTTACGAAAAAATATGGACAAAGATAGTGAAAGTATAATTACCTTAATTTGAACAATTACCACCCAATAGTGTAAATTGAAAGAGATTTTAATAATTTGATAAGTATTTAATTTCCTAAAGTATATAAAACACTAAGAGTATAGGCTTTAGTATTATAGGTTATACAATAATCTACTTTAATCAAGCTAATAACATGCAAAGAAGTTTATAATGCTCTTAAAAGCATTAGCTCTTGGAAAGCTCTAGCAAAGATGGATTTCATGCCTTTTTCTATAAAGAATGTTAGAGTTTTTTGGGTGAAGGAATATATAAGCTCATCTAAGAATGCGAACTTCATGCATAACATCATTTCTAATTAAATCAAACCTAACTGTGTATTATCCCCTAAAAGTTAGGTGGACTTTAGAACAATTGAGCTATGCAAACACTTTGTATGATTTGTTTATTAAGCTCCTAGTGGACAGACAACGACCTTATCTTGAACATTTGATATATCCTGCTCAAGGCTTAAGTTAGTTTTATCTAAGGTAAAAAAGGTATGACAATATCATTTGCGTAGATGAGATATTACACAGCTTTAGGAAAAAAATCTAGAAAGCAAACTTGGATGATGATAAAAATTGATCTAAATAAAGCTTTTGATACCATTGAATGGGACTTCATTTATTGGGTGTTAATAAGTTTAAACTTTCCACCTTAATGGATTTGGCTAATAGATTATTGCCCAACCACTACGTCTATGGATATTTTTATCAATGGCAATCCCCTTCCTTCCTTTACCTTTAGTAGAGGCATTAGATATGGAGACTCGATTTCACCCTCCTTGTTTGTTATTCAATCAAATGATAGAACATAAGTGTAATAAAGAAATTAGGATGGTTCCAAAGTAAAAGGAAGTCTATTATGCATTTCCCACTGATCATTTAAATGCAAATGCAGTTAAGGAAATACTAGATGAATTCACTCATATTTGGGGCTTAGAATCAATTATCATAAGTGTGTTGTCATCTTCTTGCGAAATACTCTTAAGTTATCAAAGAAAGAATATTGCATACTCTTTAAATTAAGAAAATTTAATACCTTTGGAAAATAGCTATGCTTTTCCTTTACAAGAAGTCATAAAGCTAAATGCATCTCAATTACACATATTAATTTGGGGTAAAAAAAAAAAAAAAAAACTCTCCAGACGAAAAGCACAACAACTTACCATGTGTTAGTGAACCACCCATATTAAATCTATCTTGAAACTTTGCCTATGTGTTTCCTACAAGTAGCAAAGTTACCTTCTAGTGCATTAAGTAAGCTTACTTAGATTATCAAGAATTTTCTTTAAAATGGAACCAATGATACAGACAAAATTCAATGGATTGGTTGGGACAAAATCTCCTTATCAAAAGAGTTAGGTAGACTGGGTTTCATCAACCTACATAAGCAAAATCAAGCTTTTGCATTTAAAAGATATGGGGAGTTCAAGACAAAATGTGTTCTCAAGCCAAGATTAATTGAGGCAAAGTACAATAAGATAAGAATTGAAAATTCTATCCCACATTACCCATTCAGTTTACATCTACTTAAGGAATTACATGAAGGCCACACGTGGTTGGAAGAACATGGCACCATATTTTAGGGAATGACTTACAAACTGAATTTTGGTTAGACAATTGGAGTAATATTGATAGTATAATATACTTAGTTCATGGACTAATACATGCATAAGTTAAAGACTATCAATTTGTGATTGTTGGTTTAGTCCCTACTATTGGGATGAAAATAAAATAGGTTTTGCAATAACTAATGTTATAATCCAACATGTTGGCCAATAGCTCTACTGGTAAATGATGATCAGCAATACATTGCAAGCAATACACATTTGCCAGCATCCTTAGTTGAAATGTACAGGCAACTAATGCCTACTAATATTGTTTCTAACAAAGGGTGGAAGTGGACTTAGATGTTTATGTTCCCTTCAACGAATAAGCTGCTACTATGGAAGATTCAACATGATAGCTTACTGGTAGTTAAACTTAAGGAACAAGGAAATTAAGGAAGATATAATATGTTTAAGATATGGTACCCACAACGAACACATGTTACATGCTTTCAAGGAATGTGGTGATACTAAGCATGTTTTAGAAATATGGGAAACAAATAAAATTTATTATCATTGATTAAGAGGAAACTTTATGATTTAGATAAACTAAACTATCACATTATAATAATTAATTATAATAAATAATAAGAAATTACACTTTATTCTATTTTTATTCTATAATTATTGAATAAAAAAATTTCATCTTATGGTATCTTTGGCTTACCCGAACTTAAACTTTCTTTCAACTTGATCCATTAGACACAAATTATTAAACAAACATTCGAAAGCTTTGTCATGAACACTAGGATTTACTATGAAAAGAACATAAATTCTATAACCTTGAGCAAAAGGGACTTAGATGGACGCCTCTTGATATATCATGGATAAAATTGAATATAGATGGTTCAATAAATCAATTGACAAATCAAGCTACAACAAGAGGTGTGATCAGAGATCATGAAGGTCATTAGGATTGGGGACATGCCTATAAACTTAGAAACATGGATTTTGTTTTAGTGAAATTATGGGCAATTTATTAGGGTTTGATGCATTGCATCTAGAAAAAGATACTTACATGTTCATGTTCAAATGGATTCCAACATTAGAGCTATGCTCTTGTCGATAAATATAAACCTTAAGCTCAATCTTCTTGCATTTTAAATGCTTGTACGGAAAAAAATATTGCTCTTATGACAATGGAAAGTTGAAGCTATTCCTTATGAAGTAAAGAAAATTGTAGATTGGCTTGCAAGATATTGTCAACAAGTACAGATTTTTGTTACCTTTTTTTTATCATGTTCTGCTCATTTTTACTTCTATGTTAACATCTGATGTATTATGTCATGGATGTACTAAAACTATTAAGTAATTACTTCCTCATGTACCTTTAGAAACTCATAGAACCTCTTGTAATTACGATTTGAATAAAGCAAATCTTGTATGAGTTGCTCCTAATGGTAGTAATTGTAGTTGGTATTCGATGGAATGCCATGTTATAAAAAAAAAAGCTTAATGATTTAAATAGGAATTTTGTCATAACATCGCTATAACATCATGTCACTGTTACTATTATTCATTGTCTAACACATGGAGTTGACATAGTTGATGAGATGTTTATATAATAACTTTTTTATAAATATAAAAAAAAGAAAAGGAAAAATAATAAATAGAATAATCAAAAATGAGAAAAAAAACCCAAAAAATTGGAAAACCGTGTAAATATAAATCCAAATACTATACTTATATATAAAATTAATGTAATTAATATTAAATTAAAAATTAAAAAAAAGGAAAAAGAAAAGAGGAAAAAGTTTGAATCGACCACCCTTTTGCCTTTTTTCCTTTCTTTTGTTTTTTTTTTCTATTTGTAAAAGAATGACATATAAGCACCATACTAGTGTCATATCTTAGATAAGAGTCACATTAGATCATATTAATGGCGTTATAACTAAATTATTCATTTAAATCATTCAGCGTAATGCTAATCCTTTATTTTGACCTCTTGAAAGTTTACTCCATATTTGAATTTACCTTCTAGCATTGAACCCTTTGCATGTAATTTTCCTCAATTAATTATCTAATTTGAACTCAAATTCATTTACTGCGAAAGATAAATAGTAATTATTAAAAATCATAAACATATCATTGCTCATACTTGTTTTATACTTACATAATCCTTATTACTTAACTCAAATTTGTAACAATTTAATAATATATTCTCTAAAGCTTTAACACATTAAAAGCAAAGCTTTTTGACGACCAACGAAACCACATATGTTTGCGTTATAATGATATGAGACAATTTGTATGACCAAAAGGGTAGATTGTCATAACAAATACCTTAAATTTGGAAAATTCATTCCCAAGCATGAATATTCCACCACCAAATGTAGAGGTGTGTAAATGGGTTAAATGGGCCAACTTGGCCCGACTCACTTTGGCTCTTGAATTAAACAGGTTGGGCTTATTTAGCCTACTTTTAAACGAACAAAAGAACCTTAATCTTAACTCGTTTAAAAAGAGGGTTAAAGCCATGAATATAACAAACGAGCTAACTCAAACTGACCCATTTTGGCCCATGGATTAAACGGGTCGGGTTCATTTGGCTCACTTTTAAATAGGCCAAAAAAATTAGTCTAGACCCATTTAAAAAGTAGGTTAAATAGGTTGGCCCGCAAGAAGCCCGCTTGCACATCTCTAATTAAATGGCATGAATGAATAAGGCTGTGGAGAAACTTACATAAGGGGAAACTACTATAATAGTTGACAAATATCTGGAATCAACTTTTAGTCCTTTGTTATGTACTAATCAATAAATAGAAAATATTATTTAGGAGACATACAAGAAATGGATGGTTATTTTTATTAAAATATATTGCAAATCTTGGTGGATCGAAAATCTCAGAATCACTAAGATATTTTGCAATATGGTGCATGTTCCGAAAGAGTGTCATTACCTTCAAACCTCTTAAGAATAAGATAATAGGGTAAACCCTTTTTGAAAAATTGTGATTTCTTCTCCTTACCTTAAGTATTCAGCGTGAACTTGGTCTCTCTAAATGTAAAATTATAATGTTTGCATTCTTGTAGTATCTCTAAAATTATTTTTCAAATTCTAAAATCTTCATCAACGTTCATGTGAAATCAAATATCTCTTAGATGGGGATCAAAACATATATCTTAGTTACTAAATGCACATAGAGTTCAACATCTGATATAACCTTGTCAAGTTGAGGATATTTATTTGATCAACCATTTCGAAATAATGCCCCTATTGAAAGCAACTTTACCAACATTAATCCTTCATAATCTCTAGAGTATAATATTTAATGGTTTTCACATGTAACTATCACTCACTCTTATATCTATTGCACCATTTGCTATTGTATCTCCAGAAGCATCCAAGAAAGCCCAACTACCTCTTTACCCGAACTTAATCAACGGGACAAAAAATGAAGAAAGAGAACATGGGATTTTCTAATCTTATCACATGTATACTTTGAAAAATATATCTTTTTTTTAAATGCTAGAAGAGATATATTTATCAATTGACCATGTATAACTTGCCATAAATAATTACACAAATGTACCACACATTAAACCTATAAAACTATTTCAACTTGCCATTAAAAAGTTAGCTAAAATTAAATAAGAAATCTCATTAATTGAAATGTAGTTTCTGAGATATCTTGTACTAAAAGAAAAAGATAACAACAAAAATAAATGCGATGACTGGTAACGATTAATCCATATCAAATGATCTGTATATAAGGTTATAGGGGAAAAATATCTTTGAAAAAAATGCCATACTAATTCAAATAAATAGATACATGAAATTCATTCATATCCTAATGAATTACAAAACCAATAAAAAAAATTATTTATTAATTCTAGCTACTAACAACATTAACAATTTATCATCATAATTTGGTGATCTATGAAATAATGGTTTCGAGATTGTGCAAATCAACCGACTTCTAAGTTGATTCCTATTTTAGAATTAGTAACCAAACACTTGAAAAAAGAAAACTTCAATTAAATCATGAAATAAAAATTGTCAATAGTAACAAACACAATTACCCTAGAAACTTATGTCGCATTTGAATGGAATAAGAATCAGAATGAGAAATCCTTTCCTATATTTGTAGATGGCCATAGAATGGAATAACATTAAATGCTCAAATATAATTAATTGTCAAAATTCCCTTAATTATTACATGTTATAATTTATTTCCAAATTAAAAAAGTAATTTTAATTAATAATAATGAAATAAATGAGAATAGAATTGCAGTTTTACTTTGAGAAAGCGAAATCGTAATTCTCCTTCTAGTCAGAATTGTTGATTCCATGAATTATTAGAATTGATAATTCCAGCTTTATGATGTACTTCCAAATATTGAGAATGTGAATGAAACCCAGAATTGCAATTTCATTCCGATGCACCAAATGTGACATAGAGAAAATGAATTGTTTAATTGATATTATACTTTGATTACCAAAAAAGAATCACATAATCCTTTTTTCCATAATAATAAATCACATAATCCTTATTCATAAAATTAGCAACCCTAAAAAAGAAAACTTCAATTAAGTTGTGAGATTACAATTGTTAATAGCAATAAATACACTTACCAAAGAAAGCGAGAGAAAATAAAATGTCTACTTGATTTCATGCTTTATTTTCCAAAAAAAAAAACTATATAATCCAAATTCATCTAGTTAACAACCACATATGAAAAAAGAAAACTTCAACTAAATCATGAAATAAAAATTGCCAACAATAACAAACATAGTTACCCAAGAAAGTGAGAGAAAAACGAAGGGTCTACATGATTTTATACTCTTGATTATCCAACAATAAATAAATTAGAAGTTGCTTACTAAATCACATGAGTAGGATCTTAAGGACCTATGATGGAGTATTAAGTCATGAAATAAAAACGCAGTTACCCTAAAAAAACGAGAAAAAAATGAAGGTTATATGATTTATACTTTAATTGCCCAAAAATAGAAAAATGAAATTGAAATCACTTACCAAATCATGTAAATAGGATCTTAAGGACTTGTGATAATGTTATAGAGTGAAGTCAAATTGAAATTCCACTAATTATTGTCACAATGATAGTACATAACCAATTTTGCTAATTATTGTCGCAATGATAGTACATAATCAAAGGGAAAAGGAAAAATATGCAAAAAAAAAAGAAGCATCGTACTTAGAAAAATAATCCTAAGAGTAAAACACTTGAAATCACATCTTGAAAAGAGAATTTTAGATAATAAAACTACCTCTTAGAGTGGAGATTTTACACTCGACCTAAAATTGCCTTTCCAAGAGGCAACTTTGTCGAGATAAAGCTAACACCGAAGCTCCTTCTTCTTCCTCCTCATCATTTCAAATACAGGTCTTTCTTTCATTAAAAAAACCATAATGTGTATTCCCTTTTTGGAAGATTGATTTTTTCCCCTTTTTTGTTGAATTGACACTACATTGAAGTTCCTAGTACGGTTACAAACACTCCGTTTCATCAATTTCCAAAAAATAATGAAAAATCTATGCATAGTGGTCCTTTTCTCTCTCTAATTGTGATGAACAAAAAGGTATATATATGTTATTTAAATTTTGTTACTTAGAAGTATATGTAATGTTGAGAATTAAGTTTGCATGTGTATATATTATACTACATTGTCGTTTTCATCAAATTTTTTCTTTAAAATCTGTCAGCCTAAAATATTGTGAATACATGTACAATATGTGTTATAATTACTAATTTACATGAATTGATATGTATACCATGAGATTATGTATTTATAGACTATTGTTTAGGAGAAATTTTAGACTTCCGTTAAAATGTTGGACCAGTAGGTATTGTATAATGAAACTGAACTTGATAAGAATTGCTAGCTAAGTAGATATGTATGTATTATGTAATGACATTAGAGTATTGAACATGTATATGTTGGTAAATTTCAATTGAGCTAGTCTACTTTGTTGTGATTTTTATTAAGTTATTGTGATGAATAGGGTGAGAATGTGAGAGTAGTTTTCTATACTAGAGGAAAAATTGTAGAAGGTGGGATGAGGTGCACTATGATAGTACCTAACGATAGTAGTTAGGATTCCAATGGGTTGAACTTATGATCAGTTGGTGAGTTTGATTTGTAATAGTCTTTAGGTTAATATAATCACCTATTAGGTTGAGTTGATCCATAAGTTTCCTCTTATAAGAGGTACTAGGGATTTATTTTATGTCGTTTTTGTGAATGAGGACTATGATATTTAATAACTATTAGCATCCTCTCGAGGACGTGGTGGAGTTGTGAGTTAATAGAGATGTATGTTGAAGTTTATGAAATTAACAACTCTACAGCACTTGAGTATGATTTGGGAGGATATGAGGACAATGTTAGGTTTCAAGTTGAAACTAGATGTATCAATCTTAACTGGTTCCACCCAATGAAGAATTGAGTAACAGTCGCATGCCTCGTTAAGTTAATATCTGTCACGCCCTGAAGCGGTAGAGTCGTAACAGCCCTACTGTGTAAACTATCCTAAGATAGAAGTTGGCCTTACAACCGCTATCTTAGACCTGATCTACACAAAGCGTCCACAACTAACCCGCTTTGAAGTAGACAGTTTGTAATTTAAATAAATCATTTACCTATAAAAGTGAGGAATTATATATATGTCATAATTCAGTTATTGCAGTTAAAGTTTACAATATTTCTCTATAGTATTTTTCTATATCATTACATCATTCGGAAATGAAAAATAATAAAAACTTAGACCTTAAAAATATGTGTTTATTCTTCAATATTTTTCCTCACTCTCCAGAATCTAGCAGTTGCTATCTTCAGAGTAGTTGTTTGCCGTTTCTTAGGCCAGCACCTGCACGACGTCTATAGGGATGTGAGCAACCATAACTCAGTAAGCAGGGACGGAGGACTTAAAACTATACCAAAAACACAACAAGGTTTTCAATCACCTATTAGATGCAATGCATGTGCAAGCAAATGCCATTGCACGACGTTGTCCAGCCCGTCGTGAGATTAGAGAAATTGTGCCCGCTCTAATCCGGGTTGAGGAGTTGCCGTTAATGCAACAGCTCACGACCAAACCCAAGCTTGTGTAATGGAGACCTTGCTCCTCCCGCGACTACCTTCGAACCACTGTCTTCACCCTCGCCGCGACCTCCTCTCCTGTTACTCAGTTCGACTGAGGATGAAGAAGGGACCATTTTGCAATCCTGTGCTATCCCTTCCGAAGGGGTCGGTATTTGGCCGGAGAGTCCTAAGTTCCCCTAACGGGTTGCCATGCATGTCCGATTATGATTACTAGTCGGATATTTAATTAAGTCCAGTTGAGGGTGATCAATCCTTTCATACAAATCATACAATATGTGCCAGAGTAACGAACAGAATCATAGCATCACCCATAATCAAACACATGCACACATTCAACTATCTAACAAGCACAACCAAGCATAATCTTAAGCCTCTAAAATACAACATCGTATTAATCCCAACTTACCTCGATTCCTCGCTCATTCACTCGAGGTCCGATTTGATCAGGCCATCGCCAATCATCCCTATAACACAAATGTGGTTTCAGCTTTTCATATAACTATTATAGGTTCATTTTATCCTATAACACTTATTGTTACGTTTTGTTTAGGGTTTAATATGCCTAATTATCTAGGTCTTACGTCTTTTACAATTATTTAGGTTTGGGGTTAGGTTCGGGTTCGGTTTTTGCATCGATTTTTAAATTAGGTTCTAGTTCGATTTCTAAGTAGTGTTTTATACTCTAACCCTAAAAATTCATTTCAACCCATAATGTGAAATTAATCACATTATTTCCCAATCTCCTAAATACCATCATTACTCCTAGTCAGTATTTTATTTCACTCGGTATACTTATATCCTTATTAATGTACTGAATTCACTCCTAATGTGAGAAATCTTTACATTTTTCATATAATTACATAAATTCAAATTTCCTATCAGATTTATTGTACATTTTTATTATTATCACAATATCAATTTTTATTATAATATTTCTTATTTATTATATTTCCAATAATTACCTATTATGTATTATTACATTTTATGTATATATTACACTTATAATATTTATATCACTCTAATTATCATCTCTAAACATCAATTATCATCTCTAAACATCAAAATGTCTAAATTTATCCTAAATCAGATTTTACTCCTAATTACCCTAATTTACAAAGTTAACTTAAAATGTAGTATTTTTCCATATTACTTATTTACTACATAATTAACCTAATAATTAAATCTAACACCCTAAATGCTACAAGTATCATTCTCCATCAGATTTCAACATCCATAAATATCTACTTATTCACTAAGTCAGTAATTAATAATTTAATTACTTAATTAACTCCAAATTACCCAATTTTTCCATCATTTTAGGGCTAAAAATTAACTTAAAAATTTCAAAAATTAATTTTAAAAAAATGGATTCATAGCACTATTCTATATCACATGAACATCCTACAAAAAAAAATTGAGCTTCAAACTACACTCCTAAGGTCATTTATTTCTAAACCGAAATGTGCTCGGTTTTGCATGATTTCTTAAGGAACATATATTACGGGGCATGTTTTCATCAAAATAATATTTTTTCTACAAACTACATACAAAAATATCCCAGAATAATAAAATTCATAATTTTATAATAATATTTACTATTTTTACAAAATTACACAAAATCGGGCTGGAAATCGGACTCACCGATTTGGGTGGCTCCGGCCACCTCCGGCTGCCGTAGCCTTGTTGTCCGGCCCGGGCGCTGCCACCACCGTGTGGTGGTGGTGGCCGTCCACTCCCAGCTCCTCGTCTGGTGTGGGTTCCCTTTGAAAGCCCTAATTGTACAGTTTTTCTAATTTTTTTTTATAAACTAAATTTTTCTCTCAATTTTCGTCTCTTCCTAATTTTTTCTGATTTCTAACTGTCCAAATGAGTTTCTGAATTTTTCCTGCTATTTATAGGGCTTTAGAGGATTTATTGTGCATTAAATGGGACAAGACAATTGCCTTATCCGTTGATTTTTGGCTTTTATGTTGGCTTATTCTAATTAGCCGAATTTTTTCTTATTTTTCCCAGCTGCCACGACCCAATTCTAGACCATTCATGATTTTTCATGATTTTTCCTTATTTAATTATGAATTTTTTTTAAGTATTTTGTATTATTTTAGCACATTTCGTTTATTTTAAGAAATTACGTGTATTTATACTTACATGTAAATTCATATATAGTACAAATAAATATTCCTAAATATTATTTAGGTTATTTTATAATTTTTAGTATACATATAATTTATCTCTAGCGATTCGTTAAGTAACGGAATGCCTTTTACGCATTTTCGATAAATAACGAGTTGTATGCTTAAAATTTGAAAATTTTGTAGTCTCCTATTTTATTAATTATTTTCTTAAATTCAAACTTACGGGATCGGTTTACTAATATTTTTAGCTTTACTTTACAATTTAGGCTCGATTGGATCATTCAACCGATCGAAACCTCGGATTGCTTAGTTGTGGGGCTTACAACATCTTGATCACAACTGAATCTAATAAGGATATAGATATCAAGAATGAATTAGCTTGTGAGGATATAACTAAAGATTCTGATGATATTGATTTTGATGATGGTATTGGTGTAAGTAAAGCTTGGCTTCAGCCTATAGAAGAACCTCATGGTTGAGTAGGAGGAATGCTTAGAGACATGGGTTCACCACAAATATGGTTGTTGTTGAAAGTACAAAACTCGTGCCATTCTATACAGCAGTATGTTCATATCGTCTAAGAAAAGCATGAATGATGGTGAGTGGAGTCTTAGCAATGAATTTAAGGTGTACATGCAGTTTCAAATGAAAGAATACTTAGTCTAGGCTATGAAGATACGTTATGTCTTGAACCACCATAATTTTGCTATTGTAAAGTTAAGAAAAAGCTTTAGTCTGTTAAATGTGCTCAAAGTGATAAGGGTTGCAGGTGGAGGCTTTAAGCATACTAGAAAAACACGTTGTAAGGTTTCTAAATCACTAGGTTTAAGGGTATACATACGTGTTTAAACCTTACTATTAGTCAGGACTACCCTTAATTGGACTTAATTACCTTATTATGCTATATTATTAAGAAAGTACAAGAATTGCCAAGTATTGAGGTAAAACATCTTTAAGCAATCATCTATAAACAATATGGATACACTTTACTTTTAAAGAAAGTTTGGTAAGCTAAGCATAAAGTTATTGAACAAGTTTACGGAAAGTGGGAGGAGTCATATGTAGTCCTCTTACATCTATTAACTTTTATGCAAGAGTCCAACCTTAATATGATGGTTAAGTGGAAGACTTGAGGGACCAACACTACGGGCCACGAGTTCTTTGATAGAGTGTTTTGGGCCTTTGGGCTATGTAGTAAAGCCTTTGTTTGTAAGTCTTGTAACTACAGGATCACATTTAGTACGTAACATTTAGAGCGATCGGTTAAACAATCCAATTGAATCTAAATTATAAAATAGAGCTAGAAGTATTAGTAGAAGTGATCCCATAAGTTTGAATTTAGGAAAATAAGTAATAAAATAATAGAATATTATAATATCAAATTTTAAGTATATTATGCATTATTTATTGGAAATGCGTAAAATGGATTTTGATAACTAACGGGTCACTAGAGATAAATTATATACACATTAAAAATCATAGAATAACATAAATAATATTTAGGAGTATTTACTTATATTCCATATGTATTTATACGTAAGTAAAAATACGTGAAATTACCTAAAATGTTTGAAAAATGCTAAATAATTAAAGAAAATTATAAAAAAGGAAAAATTAGGAAAAAAAATAAAAAGTTGGGGAATTGTCCAAATCTAGGTCGTGGTTGGTCAAGGAAGAAAGAAAAAATTTGGACCAATTAAATTAACTTACTTAAAAAGTCAAATTGGAAGAGAATAAATTAGTTATCAACTCAAATTAATACATAAAAAATCCTCTAGAGCTCTGTAAATAGCTAGTTTTTTTCAGGAGCTCATTTAGTTAGTTGGGAGAGTAGAAAAAATTAGAGAGAACCAAAACAAGAAAGAATTAAGGTTTTCTAAAAGAATTACAAAAAATCTATATAATTAGGGTAATTAAACTAAACCCACAACCCACAACCCACCACTAATTGGAACCGAACCGCTATCACCACCATACCCCACACCCGCTGCTTAGACTAGTTGACAACCTTAGGACCCCCATTGGTGGCTAGAAGTCCAACAGTTAGATGAGTCCAAATTCAGCTCGATTTTGTGTAAATTATTAAAATTATTAATTTTATCTAGAAAACTATTTATTTTATTATTCTGATGTTTTATGGTATGTAGATTTAGGAAAAAATATTGGTTGGATTTAATTACATCTGGAAATATAAGGTGCTTAAGAAACAGTATAAAATCGAGCATGTTTTGATTTAGAATTAAATAGCCTTAAAGTATAGTTTTTAGCTCATTTTTTGTGTATAGACTACTCAGGTAATATAAAACAGCACTATGAAGCCTATTTTTAGAAATTAATTTTTGAAAATTTTAAGTGATTTTTAGACTATTAAAATATGTATATAAATAAGGATTTTGGAGTTTAATTAATAGTTAATTGATTAATTACTTATTTAGGGTTAATTAGAGGTTTTAAGGTGTTCATATCTGATTTGGTACGATGATTGTGATATTTAGGGTGTTGGATGTGATTATTAAGGTATTATTAGTAAATATATGTAATTTTGATAATATGTGGAATTGGAATTATGGTAAATATAAAATATTAGGTTAAAATGGATAATATAATAATAATATTAATAAGTAATAAATCTGGTAAGAAACATTAATTTAGGTACTTATAGAAAAAATTGTAAAATATTCTCACATTAGAAGTAAATTCAGTATATAAATAAGGATTAGAATGTACTAAGTAGACTAGAATACTAATCAAGGACCCAAAAACGATACTTAGAATACTCAAGTCTAATGTGATTAATTTCACATTAGGGTTCGAATCACATTTTTAGGATTTATGTATAATACTAATAGTTAGAATTGATTTAGAACTGGAGTTGGAATTGGCTTTGGAAACTAAATCCAGAATTAACCTAAAATGAATCAATAATAAATAATATGTATATATGAAGAATATAGTTAAATCATAACCTAGAGTTTATATATATATATATATCATTAAGATATAAATACTAAAGCTATATTTATATTATAGAACACACGGAAACGAGTCGACCTGCAACGAGTGAGTAAGTGAACTAAGAATTCTAAGTAAGTTGAGTTTAATACTTTATCGTATTTTGGAGTACTACTTTGAAGTACTTGGAGATTTAAGATTGTGTATGATTGTGCTTGTAAGTAGTTATATGCATGTGCTTAGATGTATTGACTTTGTGCTGAATTCTGTGTTGTGTTTAGTGACTTATGTGAATCGATTGATGTGAAAATTTGCTTGATCACCTTAAATCGTACCTAATCATAATCGACTTAAATACCTTAATTAGACATGCATTGCAACCCTATAGGGAACCATTAGGATTTTCTAACCAAACACTAGTACCTTTGAAAAAGATAGCGCTGGATAGCAAAATGGTCTTTTTATCATCCTTAGTCGAACTAAGTGATAGGAGAGGAGGTCATTGTGGCAATGAAGGCATTGGTTCGAAGAATAGTCTCGAAAGGAGAGGGGTAGGGGAGCAGTGTCTCCATTGCACAAACTTTAGTTTGGTTGTCAACTGTTGCATAAATATGAAAACTACTCAACCCGGATTAGAGTGGGTGAAATTACTTTGATCTTACAATGGACCAGACCACGTTGTGTGATGACATTTGCTTGTTCCATTACATATAATTAATTGTTTGATAACTTTATTTGTGTTTATTATACTTTCGTAAGTCTTCAACCTAATTTATTGAATTGTGGTTGCTCATATCCATATAAATTTTCTTGCAGGTTCTTACTTCTGAATGATATGCTACGATACAATTATCTTGATGTCAGTTCTGTTTTGAAGCTATGGAAAGTGGGGATCAAATGGCTATACAATTGAGTATTTTTAATATCTTGATAGTACTTTTAGGTTTATGAACTAATATGTAAGAGGTAAGTTAGTTGACTACTATAGTATGGTAATTTCTTGGGATTTTAAGACAGTATGGATGTAATTATATATATATGAGTGATGATTCTAACTTTTTATGTAAAATTTAGCTTACATATTAATTGAATTGTTTACTTCAAATTGAAGAGTCATGGACGCTTTGTGTAAATTATATTTGTGATAAAGACCGTGAGGTTAGTTACTATCATAGATTGGTTTATATGGCAGGATTGTTGCGACCCTGCGACTTTGGGGTACAACATTGTCCATTGTACGTACGATACTATATTACACTTTTGTAACTTTAGTTAGGTAATGGCTTGTCTCAATGTAAATGGGTGTATTAACTGGTTTATTCTTTTTAGGAAGGTGATCACCATCAGTGGTAAGTTTTGTATGGAAAAACAAGCTTAAGTTACTCATAGCAATCAGAGTTGATGGTGAAAATCATATCATCCTATTAGGATTTGCACTTGTAGATGAAGAGTGTTAGGACAGGTAAGGATGATTTCTGAGGTGTATTCTCATATAAGTAATAAAGGATCGGATAAACATATGTTTAATCTTCGACCATCATGTTGATATATGATCCATGATTAAGGGCGAGGGCGTAGTGTGGCCAAATGATTAGCCATAGTGGTGGTGTATGTGTTGCGTTGCTAGTAACTTCAATTCTCAGGCTAAGAACAAGGAACACAAAGATTTAATAAAAGAGTTATGTACCAGTTGTAACTTCGCAAATTTTAAGCGTACTATGATGAGGCCAAAAAAATGAGTCCTCATACTATAGTATACTTCAAAGAATTATATCCAAGAATGTGAACCCTGATGTAAGATGATGAATCTTGTTTTGGTCCCACAAATATTGCAGAGAGTTATAATAGTGCATTGGCAGACGCTAGGAACTTGCTTGTTGCTGCATTAGTGAAGAAGACATTCTATAACTGCAACAATTACTTTAATTAGTGCAGGGTTGAGATATCTATACAGATGGGCAAGGGTAAGGTGTTGACAAAATTTGCTAAGTGAAAATTTTATAGGTAACACAAAGTAGCTAGTGGTCCTTATGTTGTAATTTTTGATTATAATGAGCAAGCATTCAAGGTGATAATCGCACTATGTCCTCCTATGCATGGACAAAAACGGGAAAACAACCATACTGTTGCACTTATGACCCGCCGATGCACTTGCAACAAGTGGTAAACATACAAGATTCCATATTCCTATGCAATGGCAATGATGGGAAAAATGAGCATGAATTGTACAATACATGTTGGTCATTGGAATATAAACTGGGCCATTACCCATGCGATCTAGCTCGATCAAAGGCAAATCGCTGTAACATGATAGTTGATATATAACTACTGCCTAATGTAGCTCTAGCCTGTTATACTTGGAATTAGTAGGTCATTCATCAATATAGTGGTAAATTCAGAGCCTCTTAGGTATATGTAGTACTTATCTAACTTTATTATTCTTGACATAAAGATGGATTTGATACATAAGCTACCTTAGATGTTATATGACGATATTATGGTAGAGTGGTCGAGGATGAATAGCGTCATTTAGCAACTTAGGGACATCCATTTACCCTATGCACTTGGGTTCAGATTGGATATCGAGCAAAAAGACTCTCCATTGCACCAGCCATAGCATAGAGGGTACAGTCAAGGACAAAGACATAGATTAGGTAGAAGGCGAGGACGCTAACATGTAAAGTTGGGCGTTAAAGACAACATTTGACCTCAACATTACTTGCCCCCTACATCTCTTACTGTGCTCGCTTGAGTTCCAGCTGCAAACATCCTTCACTAGAGAGAGCTTCGATATTTAGATCCATATTCCTCCTACTCCATTTAGTAGGTTAGTTAGAGATTGCAATGAAGACATAAGCGAGGAGCTCACGCAAGTTGAGTCTACTTTGGTCCCTATACATATGGCCTACTCCGATACATGTATTAAGGATGGTGCGCATATCACACAGTTAGATGCAAACTAGATGATACAACTCCAACTTGATATAAGTACTTGGGAGACAAGTGCATATATATACCGACAATGTAGATAGCTTTAGATTATCATTGGTTGTAGCTATTTGAAAATTTTGGTTATAATTGATGTATATTTGTGAACATTTTGTATAGACTTGAAAGGAGTAATAAAACTTTCATATTGCTTAATTGTGTTTTTCTAACTTACTATCTAACATTTGCTTTACTATGGTTGCTAGTGATGTTAATGTTAATGAAATATACAAACTGTATGGTTTCTCGCTTTACATGAATAATAGTGCAGTTTTACTTATACAGTTTTTGGGTATTTGGATCTTATTGTAAAGGGTTTGGTTATTGCTATGAAGTTTGGTTAGAGTATATAGACACTTTATTTTTGCCATTTTTATTTTAGTAATTTTATTAGGCCAATTTTAAAAATAATAAAAAATAATAACAAAAAGAAGAAAATAATAATAATAATGAAAATAAATATAAATATAATAATAAAATAAAATAAAAATAATAAATAATGAAAAAATTGAAACAATAATAAAAATAAAATGTCAAATCATATCGTGTCAAGTCAAGTTGTTTATGGTCGAATTGGATAATGGTGTACATTCAAGTTGGGCTTCGTTAAAATATTTTTTAATTTAGTTCAATATAAAGTGGATTTTTATCTAATTTATTTTGGGTTAAGTAGACTTAGGATTTATTAAATGGGTTAGTGTGTATTTTGGGATAAATCAAGATCAACTGAGTCAGGCCTGAAAGATAGAAAACCTAAATCAATATAGGGTTTTTAGAAACTAAATTGAATTTTCAATAAATCCAAATCGGGTATGATCGTATCTTTCATATTTGAGATTTGTTATTGTATCTTTCGTATCTAGGATTTGTTAAGATTAAATCTTCTTCTAAAAAGATTCAAATTGTGTTGCTTATAAATAGGAATTCGACGGTAAAGTTTTAACATGTTTTCACAATCCCCAACAAACAACACAACATTACTATACATTCACATCCCCACATAAACATACTTTGACGACCAATAGAAACTATTATCGTTGATACACATATCTATGTGACCAATCGCACGACCCATTACTATAGCCACAATAGCTCTTTTGCCCAACTCTAAACGCCATCGAAGACCATTGCACTGACACACATTGTACTGATCATTCACTTCTTATCATACATACTTCATGACATCCTTCGCATTGATCACTCGTTCCATTGACCATAAACACAGCATACACTTTACCACCTTGGACATGCTGGTACACTGCCATACACACTCTTCACGCATGCCAAATCTACATACCATACTGATTAGACACACACATACATACATGCCGCATATTGCTGTACGTCCACTACTCATCCACTATACGATCACACACTCGAACATGCATATTGCATGATCACATACTCGTCGCACCCGATCATGATTACATACACTGATACGTACCTTGATGGGAATTAGGTTACTGGGCCTTTGACCTGCAGCCAAGCTCAATGACTAGAGAGATTGTTAAGGTGAATCCTCTTGCTCCAACCATGGCCGAGTATCTCTTTACCGACCCACTTTACATATTGATCTGATTGACTACTTATTTCTTGCAGATTGTGTGCTGAGATGTGGAATGCTAAGACAGCAGCTAACCCTTGCTCTTTCACTCACTTATGCTTGAGCTGACCACTTGATCGTCTTTACTCTTGCTGAGAGGTCGAGATGATGACACTAGACGAGCCCTCAACTACCTTTATTCGGATAAGTAATCTGCTCACATTTTTTTGTTTGTACCCTCTAATGACATCATCAATTCGAACATGCTACGTGTACAAGACTACATGAAGAATCTGCTATACTAATAATTATTTTTCTAAAACATTCACTTTTATCTTTTTGTATTCTTGTACATTACTTCTTTAGAGTAATACCTTTTTTGTCTTTTCCCTTTTAGGCAAGTTGACTTAAATTACCAGGTATAAATACCCTTGTACATTTAGCCACAAACAACAAAATTACCATTAATACACCGAATATTCTTCCTTGCATAAACACTGTTTTGTTTACTCCCATTTCACTCTTATGCTATCCCTTAAGCAAGGTTAGATGATGAGTAACCTCATCAGACCAATTTATGTATCATATCGAGTTGTGTCGTGAGTTCTCGGAAGTTCCATTAGTGCATCATATCCTTTGGGGTTGTTCATGGGTTCTACTTACTTTCATTTCGTTTCTTGTTCTTTTGTATGTTTTCCTCATCACACAGCTTTTAACAAGCTTGGACTCATCTTTGCGACTGGCCTTGTCTATTCTTGGCTATAGTCCACATCATTTTGGTATCAGAGTGGAGGTTTCGATTGAGTTATTGTTTATTTTGAAGTCCTTCTGTACTCTATTTTTTTTTTATATGTGAAACAGAGCAAGTTACTGTGTTTATTTAACTACTGTGTTTGCTGGCTGTTAAGTTTCTAATTTATGAAAGTGTTTGTTGAAAAACCTAATTGAAGAGTTTGAGAATTGAATCTATTATAAAAATGATGGACCCAAGTGTTAATATTGGTTTTGTAGATGACAATAGTAGTGCTGTCCACCATGGCCCACAATCCCAGGGCATACCAAGAAGCACTGACAAAAGACTTGATGAGGTAGCTAACCTTCTTATGGATTTAACTTGAGTTGTTCATGCACTGGTTTATAGACCTGCTGAAGCCACGTATAACACTCTACAAGTTGCTTGACCTGCTAAAGGATAGAACCCGGCTTGATAAGTTCGAGGTAGAGGAGTAGGCGAACGAGTAAGGAGAAGGATCGACATGAGAGAATTGGATAAAGAGGATGAGGAAGAGTATTATGAGGAATAATAATGAGCATGAGCACCCCGAGCATTTAACCATGTGAAGCTTAAGATCCTAGCTTTAATGGGTTTGGAAGTGCGGATGAATATTTGGATTAGGAGGAGAAGTTGAAATGTGTGTTTGACTATTACCAATATGAGGATTACGAGAAAGTGAGAATTACTACTGTTTAGTTCTTCGGACAGTTTACCATGTGGTGAAAGAATTTTTAGGCTGTGAGGAGGCGAGAAGGTTATTGAATGATAAATACTTGGCCTGAGATGAAGAAAATACTCAAAAATAGATTTGTGATAGAAACTTATCTACAAGACACTTTCAATCAGCTTCAGGAGTTGAGGCAAGGAGGCCGAACTGTTGACGAGTATGTCTAAGAGTTCTAAATACTCATGATTCACTGTGAAGTAGAGGAACCTTTAGCATGCACCATCTTAAGATTCCTTATTAGATTATGAAGTGATATTCGAGATGTTGTGGAACTCCAACAACTTACCATGTTGGATGAAGCAATACAAATAGCTCAATGAGTGTAAAGACAAAGGAGAAGTCGAATGTTGACTAATCGACTTGTTCAGTCAGGTTGACCTGTTCAGGGTAGTCACCGAGGTCAACCGAGTATCGATTCGATTAGATGAGGAGATAACAGAACAGAACTGAATAGAAGGGCCGAATAGAGAGTGAAAATCCAACTTGAACTTATGAGAAAGGGCAAGGGTCTGGATGAAAGATGAGCTGGATCAAATGCTTTAAATGCGAAGTGTTTGGACATATGACTGCTTAGTGTTCAAACTGAAGAATTATGGTGATTAAGGGAAACGTCTCGAAGTTAGAGGTGGAAAGTATTGATGAGGAACCAGAGGGAAAAGAGAGCATTACGAAGAAAGAACTGATTTAGGAGGATGTGTTTGCTGAGGACTTGGACTAGTTAATCTTAGTTGTCTGATACACAATGAACTTAAAACCTTCACGAGAAGAGGATTAAAGGGAGAACTTGTTTCGTACCATCTGTAGAGTAAATAATCAGGTGAGCACACAAATTATTGATAGTGGAAGTTGTACCAATGTGGCATTGACCGATTTGATTACAAGGTTGAATTCGTTAACTATTGCACACCCGAGGCCATACAAGTTTCATTGGTTGAATGAGAAGGGAGTATTACATGTCACTTGGCAAGTACTACTGCCGATTATTATCGAAAATTACTTTGACGAGGTTCTCTATGACATGCTGCCAATGTGTGCTTCATATGTGTTGTTTGGCTGACCATGTTTATTTGATAGAAAGGTTATGCATGATGGATACAGGAACACATATATGTTTGAGAAGGATGGCATAAAGATTATGCTAAACTCGATGCCGCCGAGAGAAGTTAATAAATTGTAAACAAAACTTACTCGCGAATCGAGGAAGACTTTGATGATGAGTAAAGCTGAGCTTTGAGAGGCCATAAAAGTTGACAAGCCGGCCCTCATGTTGGTTAGGCACCTATTAGAGATGAAGGAGTGGGGTAAACTACCCCTGGAAATAAAAGCGTTGCTGGACGAATATCCTGATCTATTCCTAGAACAATTACCCGAAGGGTTACCCCCAATATGAGGCATAGAATTGTACATTGACTTGATACCTAGTGCTATCTTGCCAAATAAGCTCGTGTATTAGATGAGTCCCGAGCAAGCTTTTGAGCTCCAACGTCAAGTCAATGAGTTACTGGAGAAAGGTTATGTTAAGGAAAGTCTCAGCTCGTACGTTATCCTAGTACTGTTAGTGCCAAAAAAGGATGGAACCTGACGGATATATGTAGACAGCTGAGCTGTAAACAATGTAACAATCAAATATAGGTTTTCAATTCTGAGGTTGGAGGATATGCTTGATGAATTGAGTGGAGCCAAAATCTTTAGCAAGATTAATTTGAAATTTGGCTATCATCAAATACGAATGAGGTTAGGAGACGAATGAAAGATTGCTTTCAAAACTTAGCATGAACTCTACGAGTGGATGGTCATGTCATTTGGCTTGTTAAATGCCTTAAGCACTTTCATATGACTGATGAATCACGTGCTAAGAAATCTCATTGGGAAGTATGTCTGGTGTACTTTGACGACATCTTGGTTTACAGTATCGACATGTTGAGTCATTGTGAACATCTCCGTGCTATGTTGGATGTCCTTTATGTCAAAAGATTATTAGGTAACCTTGAGAAATGTTTCTTTTGCCAGGAGGAAGTAGTATTCTTGGATTATGAAGTTAATGGAAGAGGCTTACGAGTGAACAATGAGAAGATTTGAGCAATCATCGAGTGGCCGACCCCTACTACTTGTGCCAAAGTAAGAAGTTTCCATGAACTAACTTCCTTCTATAAAAGATTTGTTAGGAATTTCAACACCCTTATCGCACTCTTTACTAAATTGACAAAGAAGAATATCGACTTCCGATGGGATGAAAAGGAAGAGAGAAGTTTCGTTAAGGTGAATGAAAGATTGACCTCCGCCCCTACACTTATTCTACTTGACTTCGAGAAAATATTCAAGCTGGAGTGTGACGTGTTAGGCATTAGGATAGGCTTTGTCTTAATGTAGGAAGGCTAACCAATTACCTACTATAGTGAGAAGCTCAAGGGACCTCAACTGAACTATTCTATGTATGACAAAGAATTCTTTGTTCTTATCCGAGCACTTTAAGTATGGTAACATTATCTACTGCCAAGAGAATTTGTCATCTATACTGACCATGAATCCTTGTGGTACCTTCGAAGTCAGACTAAGTTGTCGAAGCGACAGGTGAGATGGATTGAATTCTTTGAGGGATTCAATTTCATGATAAAATACAAGTAGAGAAAGAGTAACGTAGTTATGGACATGCACTTTTGAATGAACTACAAACTAGATTGTTAGGGTTTGCAAGTAACAAAGAGCAGCATTCTAAAGATCTATACATTGGGCCCATATTTACGTGTTGCATTGATGGAAGGATAGTAGATGAGTATCATATAGAGGAGGGATACTTGTTCCGAGGGGGAAAATTATGTGTGCCAACTTACTCTCTTTGATAATTACTTATCAAGGATGCCCACAGTGGTGGACTCTTTGGGCATTTTAGGGAGAGAAGGACTTATGAACTGTTAAATGACCATTTCTTTTGGTTAAGAAAGAGGTGAGATGTACACTGAGTCATTGAAGGCCGTACCGTGTGCAAGAGGGCTAAATGCTAAGTCGAGCAAGGGAAAGTAATGCCTTTGCTCATTTCGATGAGACCTTGGACCGAATTGAGCATGGACTTTGTTCTCGGATTACCACGAACTATTTGAGGCAAAGATTCTGTAATGGTTGTTACGGATAGGTTTAGTAAGATGGCACACTTTATGCCTTGTTTCAAAACTAATGATGCTTCAGCTATTGCTTCTCTTTTCTTGTAGGAGATTGTGCAGTTACATAGTGTATCGAGAAGTGTAGTTGATGATAAAGACCTGAAGTTTTTGAGCCATTTCTGGAGGATCTTATGGCATTGGATGGGGCTAAACTACTATTTGGTAATTCTTGTAACCCCTAAATCGATAGCCAAACAGAAGTAGTTAATCGTACTTTGGGATTAATGCTTTGAGTTACAGTGGGTAGGAACTTGGTTGAATAGAATGTCTGCTTGCCAGTGGTCGAATTTGCTTACAATCGAACTGTGCATGTCACCACTAAGTAAACCTCCTTTGAAGTGGTATATGGTTTTAATCCTGAGTTGTCCCTTAATCATAACCTTACACTGGTACCTATGCAAGAAGACCTTGATGCAAGAGCTAGAGTACAATCCCTTTAACATATCTATGACAAAGTCACTTAGTACATCAACTAAGCCGCTAGACCTACGTAAGAGAAGGACAAGGGTAAGACGACGAAGCATTTTCAGTTGGGAGACTTGGTGAGGTTGTACCTTAGCAAGGAACGGTTTATGGGTAAGATGAGGAATAAGTTATCTGCACGAGTTGAAGGACCCTTCAGGATCCTCTAGAAGATCAATGATAACGCCTACATGTTGGAACTACTCGAAGATTATGGGATATTTGACACATTCAACATTGCTGACCTCAGTCCATATCACCCTAATGGAGAACTGACCAATGACTATTTGGATTTGATCCTAAATCCAAATAAACCCAGAAGGAATGATGAGAATCAAGTTATTGAACCTTTGACCCGTAATCAAGCTTGATGACTAGAGGGATTGTTAAGGCGATCCTTCCTGCTCCAACCAAGGCCGAGCATCTCTTTGCCGACTTACTTTGCATGTCGATCTGAATGACTACATATTTCTTGCAGATTGTGTGCTGAGATGTGGAATGCTAAGACAATAGCTAACACTTGCTCTCTCACTCACTCATGCTTGAGTCGACCACTTACTTGTCTTCACTCTTATCGAGAGGTTGAGATAATGACACCAGACGAGTCTTCAATTACCCTTACTCGGACAAGTAATCCGCTTGCATTCTTTTGTTTGCACCCTCTAACGACATCATCAATGCGACCATGCTACGTGTAGAGGACCACGTGAAGAATCTGTTACACTAATTATTATTTTTCTAGAATAATCATTTTTACCTTTTTGTATTCTTGTACATTACGTTTTTAGGGTAATCCTTTTTGTCTTTTCCTTTTTAGGTAAATTTCCATAAATTCTCGAGTATAAATACCCTTGCATATGAAGCCGCAAACGACAGAATTACCATTACTATACTGAATATTCTTCCTTACGTAAACACTTTTTGTTTACTCTCATTTCACTCTTATCTTATCCCTTAAGCAAGGTTAGGTGATGAGTAACCTTATTGGATCAATTCGTATGTTACATCGAGTTGTGCCATGAGTCCTCGAAAGTTTTATTAGTGCATCATATCCTTTAGCTTCCTTTCATTAGATTTCTTATTCTTTCGTGTGTTTTCCCCATCACTCTTTTCAAGCTTTTAGTAAACTTGGACTCATCCTTACAACCGGCCTTATCTGTTCTTGGTTATGGTTCGCATCACACTTGATCTCATACACTCGCCGTACCTAATCTGACACTTACGCATACGTTGCTTATCGTCCCTTGATCACACAAACAACCCACGTCAAATTTTACACACATGTTGCACGTCGCGTACGGTCACTCTCTTTCATGCATACGATCGGATTTCATGATCGATTTCAGACCAAGCACATGAATGTAGTCCAGACAACTACAATACGATCAATATGAATACGCCGATCACGTACGACTTGACTCGTTTATGTAATAAAAAATTATTTTCTTTAATTATTTATTTTTATTAGTTAATTAATTTATTTTACTAATTTGTTTTCTTTAGTGTAGGTTTATATACATATATATATTAATTATCATGCCATTTTGCTATATTATTTTGTATAATTTTCAATTTTTTGATAAATTTAGTTAAATTGCATTTTTTTAACAATCATGTATTTTTTCTTCGAGATCCATATTTTTGGAGAAGATACGTATCTTAGTATATTTTGCATATAGGATTTAGGAAAAAATAACTTTTGACACAGATTTTTTAAAATATATATATAAGAAATCTTAATTGGAGTTTTTGTAAAAAAGATTTAGTTAGGTTTTCTTTTAAAGTAGATTTGTAAAATTTGATCTTTTTTAGGGTTTTTTTTTAAATAATAAATTGTTAAATAAATGTAAATTTGGCTCGTTTTCCTTTAAAGAAGATTTACCTACTAAATCTTTTTAAAAAAGAACTATGTTGGTTTGATTCTAACTAGTGGGCACGTAGGCACCTCCAGGGTAACCGTATAAAGTATTAAAAAAAATTTCTTGAAAATTTGTAATAAAAAATAATTAAAATTCATTTTAATTATATTCTTACATATCTGTATATATGTTAGTATTTTTAGAAAAAATATAAAAATAAAACTTATTAATTTTTTTATTTTTACATTATAACTTAGTCTTAATAGGTTAGCTCCCAAACTTAGTTTCTTCTAGTTAATTTTCTAAAAATTATTTTTTTCGAATATTCTCACATTAGTGGCTAAAATAGCGTTTTTTCACCAAAAAACCCCCTAATTTCACTTGTTACTAGCTTAATTGGTGGGCGACTCCCATTTTTTTAAATATTTTTTCAAAACAATTTTTTGAAAAATATTTCATTAATTTAATGTCAAGTAATTTATATTAAGCGAATTGAGCTTAAGATAAGTTAAATTTAGGAAAACCGAAGTAGGACTCGACAAAATTAGCGACTCTACTAGGGACGCTACTAGCTATATAAAAATAAAAATTAGTTAATGGGCTTTTATATTTTTTATTTCTTTTATTTATATATTGTAATATAGTCATATTAATTGATTTTTAGTGATGCAAGCCTTAAGAAAAAACTAACCTAATGAGCCCATATTGGGGATTTAAGAGGGTTTTATTTATTAATAATTATTTGCATACTTAGATATGGCTGGACCTAAGCTACCTTAGAAACTTAGGACATGCCCCCATTGTGTAACCCTTACGTTGTTAGGTTATTTACTCTCGCTTAGCAATGATAGGCGACTTACTTAGATTTTGATGTAACTCATTAGGTTTTTATTTAGGAAATCCTCGAAGTTACAGAGCCTAACACTTGTATACTTCACCCTCCCGCATCATTCTTTTTGAGAAAGAGATAGTCATTTTTTTTAAATTATAGGAAAATTCTAATTAGTCTACGATTGGTTCGGCATTCTTTTTCAAAAGAAAAAAAAAAGAAATTAAAAATTAGTAACCCTTCTATATAAGTATTCACAAACTTCATTTCTTTTTAAATCTTATTTTGGATTCACTTATATATAAGGGTATTCTTCGACCGTTACTTAGTAATTATTTCTATGATTTATTAATTACCACCCCCTATTGCATTACATGTGTATGTAGCATACAGTATTTTTTTTTATATATATTTGATTTTTTTTGCTAATGCTTGTTTCTATGTAATTATTTTTAATTTTCTATATTATATGTGTTTTATTTTTACATTGTATCTTAGTGAGTAAAAAACTGCATAATTTGAAAATTTTGAAGAAGTTTCAAAATTATTAATATTATATGCAATCTTTTTGTAAATTTAATAGCTTTATTGTAAATAATTGCATCATTTCTTGTTTTATATAGTATAGATATGGAAAGACAAGGTAGTATGAACACTGTGAAACTTGTCTTAGCCAAATTTGTCGACCCTTATAAATATAGGATTCGATCTTTTTTTTAGAAAAATTAGTTAGGAGTTTGTTCCTTTTTTTCTTTTTTATTCTGTTGTATAGGTTGGATTTTATGATTATTAATAAATTTGTAGCTTCATTAAATGAAAACATTTATTGATTGTGTGGTCTTTTGCCCATTTTTTATTTGCATTTTAAACAAAAAGAAAATAAAATAAAAAGTGATGAAATAACAAAATAAAAAACAACTAAAACAAAGAAAAGGAAAAATGAAAAAAGGAAAAACAATAACAAATTTTAGTTTCCAAAAATGTTGAAACTTGGGTTTTCATTAGGATTTTGAAGATAACGTTTAAGCGAGCAGACTCAGTTAGATGCTCGATATTCACTTGTTTCAAAGCAAAAATGTTAACTTATGGTAGTGAAAATATTAGTCAAATTGAGTCTAACTTGGGAGTTGCAACCTTGAAAGAAAACATGAACAAGATGGCTAAACAAATTCAAGCTCTTACTCAGGTTATTGGAATTCTCAATGATAAGTAGGTATCTCAAGTAAACTCAAATTGGAATGTAGAAACGACACTTCCCCCAGAATCGGAAGATGCAAAATCAATTCCTAATACTGAGACATGGAAGAAGGAGATTAAGCAAAAACATCGAAAGATGGAAATGAAATTTATGCAAAAGTTAACCAAAAAGATGAAAACCATAGAAATGGTTAATGGGCTTGAGTAGATGGGAATGATCAATTTGTCGATGTATGAAGATGATGATTTCTCAGAAAAGTTTAAAATTTCGAAATTCGTTAAATATGATGGGACCGGTTGCCCGAAGCTTCGCAATAGGTTGTACTTAAAAAAGATGGGAAAATGTACGATTCATGGGATAAGTTAGCCTGAGCTTTCTATAACTAATACAAGTTCAATATTGAGGTAGCCCCATCCATGTAGGATTCGAATAATCTATGAAGGAAGGCCAACGAAAGCTTTAAGGAATATGCTCAAAGATAGAGGGGCATAGCAGCTAAGGTAACTCTACCCTTAATAGAAAAGGATCTGACATTTGCCTTTATTAATACTCTTGGAAGCCTGTACTACCAACATTTGGTAGGTCACCCTACCACTAACTTTGTAGAGATCGTAGCCTCTAGATACCGAATTGAGGAAGTTATCACTATTGGAAGGCTTCTTAATCTTACAGCAATTGAGAGGAAGATGCCTCCAGTGAGATTTTACAACAAAACCAAAGAAGCTACTGTAAGCGTTGTCAATACCGGCAACCTCATTAGACCTGCAGCACCTGTAGCCATGATGGGAGGATCTAATCCCTTACTTAATCCAAATGAAAATAACTGCTTACAAAGGATACGGTTTACTCAGATCCCCATTCCTCTAAGCTAAGTTCTTGCACAACTAAGGAAGGCTCTTGATGTTTGAAATAAATAAGGAGGGATAAAGACCGAGAGACTATAACCCAGATTATCATTTGGGGTAAGTGGGCCATTCTATAGAACAGTATCGGAAACTTAGACATAAGATCAAAGATCTTATTGATGCTAGGTTGGTTCAATTGGACTTCATTTATACTCTTGCTCCCAACGTAGGTAATAATCCTTTACCGTATCATGCACACTTAATCAATATGATCATTGCTGAAGTATTTGAACCGGGATTGTAGATTTTTGATAAGATTGAAGTATTAAGACAGGGGGTACGGGGTTGCTTGGAATAACCTAAGTAGTAGATTGAAATGTTTGGGCTTGGATATGAGTCCACTGAAGAAGAAATCTAGGAAATGAAGGCCAAAATCAAAGGAAAGAAAGGAGATCAATTGTACCATGCTCGTATGGATTTTCCAAACATCCGTTAAATGTTCCCAGTATCGGATTGTGTTCAAGAATCTAAAGTAGCTAGTTTATCCAAGGCTTTGGCTCAATAATGCAACGTTAGTCTAGTAAAAAAGAAAGATATTGGCGTCCCAGTTTCCTTATGTAAATGGTTTTCCATTCTTGTTAATAGATTTCACACCTGTAAATGATGAAAGTACCAATATCACCTCCAGCCCTGCTAGGTTAGACGTTGGAGATGATATTTAGACTCCAAGCAAAATACAATAGAGTTGGCATCGATTTAAACAGGGGATAGTGATTATTGATAAACTAATAGTTGTAATTAATTTGGGGATAGAAGAGAATTTGCAAAACTTGAAAATTGGGGGTAATCTAGAAGATGATTAGAAACAAGAGTTGTCATGTTTATTATTAGAATACTTAGACATATTCGCTTAGCCCTATGAGGATATACCTAGTTTGGATTCATCAATCATAGTTCATAAGTTACCGATAAGAGAAGATATTAAACCTAAAAGGAAAAATCTTAGGCAGTTTAGACTAGATATACTCCTTAAGATAAAAGAAGAAGTGAAGAAATTACTAGAGATTGGGTTAACAGAAGTATTGGATTACCCCGAATGGGTAGCTAATGTGGTGCCGATACTGAAGAAAAATGGGAAAGTTAAGGTATATGTAGACTTTCATGATTTAAACTAGACGATACCTAAGGATAACTTCTCTTTACCACATATTGATGTATTAGTGGACAGTATGAATGGAAATAATATTTTCTCGTTTATGGATGGTTTCTCAGGATATAATCAAATCAAGATGGCAAGAGAAGATAAAATCAAAACTACTTTCGTTACCACTTGGGGAACGTTTTATTATCGTATGATGCCTTTTGGCTTGAAGAACACTGAGGCAACTTATCAGTGTGTTATGGTAGCTTTGTTTCATGATATGATGCATTGAGAAATTGAAGTTTATGTAGATGATATGATTGCCAAATCCAAGGAGGATGAGAATCATATTGATGTTTTACGTAAGTTTAAGCGGTTGAGGAAGTTTCAATTGAAACTAAATATAGAAAAGTGCACCTTTGGAGTAACCTCGAGCAAATTATTAGGTTTTGTAGTGAGTAAAAAAGGAATCAAAGTGGACCCAGACAAAGTTAAGGCAATTGTAAACATGCTTACACCAAAGACTGTAAAGGAAGTATAGGGACTGTTGGGGAGGTTGAATTACATCAATTAGTTTGTATTGTAACTAATCAATAGATGCACGCCATTATTTAAACTCTTGAGGAAGTATATAGTGATAGAATTGGATGAAGAGTATGAGCAAGCATTTGTTGAAATCAAGGAGTATCTCATGAATCCACCAATATTGGTTACTCCTACACCGGGAAGGCTATTAATTCTTTAATTGATGATCCTTCCTGAATTAATGGGATGTATGCTAGGGCAGAAAGATGAAATAGGTAGAAAAGAACACCCTATATATTACTTGAGAAGGCGAACAAAAATACTTAGAGGTGGAAAGAACGTGTTGTACATTAGCATGGGTGATGCACAGGCTCAGGTAGTATACTATCTTGTTGATAAAACATGACCTGTTGAGGTATTTAGTAGAAAAGCCAGTATTGATTGGGAGAATATCGAAGTGGCAGGTGTTCCTCTTTTGAGTTTGATATCAAGTATGTAAGTCAGAATTCAGTCAAAAGGTAAGAAATGGTTGATCACTTAGTAAAATGCCCACTAAAAGATGAAGATGATAGTTCAGAAGCTTAGTTTCCCGATGAAAATGTAATGATGGCGAGTGAGTTGAGTGGTGAAAAATCGGAATGGAGAATGTATTTTAATGGAGCAGCTAATATGTTCAGAGGTGGGATAGGAGTAGTATTGGTATCACCTGAGGGTAATCATTTCCCTATGGTAGCAAAGTTAACATTTCCATATAAGAACAATATAGCAGAATATGGGGCTTGCATTTTGAGGCTCAAAATTGCGCTAGACATGGGAATACAAAGGCTTGAAGTGTATGGAGATTCCTCTCTTATAATTCTCCAGATCCTAAGAGAATATAAGATAAAAGAGACAAGTTGATACCTTATCGTAAGCATTTACGAAGGCTGATTGAAAGATTCTAAGAAATTTCATTCACTTATATTCTAAGGACCTAGAATCAATTTGTTGATATACTTGCTATATTAGCATTGATGGTGAAAGTTATGGATGTGAAGAAATTCAGCCCTTAAAGATTGAGATAGAGGAAAGACCGGCTTTTTTCTTGACTATTGAAGAGAAACAACAAAAGAAGCCCTGGTATTATGAAATTAAAAAGTTACTTTAAACGGGTAAGTTTCTTAATAAAGTTGATAGAAAAGATAGAAACGCTTTAAGGAGATTAGCTGCTCAATTCTTGTTAAGTGGAGCTACGTCATACAAAAGGTCACTAGATATAATATTGCTAAGACATATAGATGAAGAGGAAGCTAAGAAGTTAATGAAATAAGTGTATGAGGAAGTATATGGTCCTCATATGAATGGGTACATGTTAGCTAGGAAAATTATGAGGATGGGATATTTTTGGATGATGATGGAATCAAAATATATTAGGTATGTAAGGCATTGTCAGCTGTGTCAAGTATATGCTAATAAAATCAACACTCCTCTCGAAGAATTATATGTGATAATGGCTCCTTGGCCTTTCTCAATGTGGGGGATAAATATGATCGATCTAATTATGCCAATGGCTTTAAATGGGCATAAATTCATTCTAGTCACGATAGATTATTTTACTAAGTAGGTAGAAGTAGCGTTGTATGCTACGGTAACCAAAGGAGTATTAATTAGATTTTTGAAAAGAGAAATCATTACAAGATGTAGTGCACTCGAATTTATTATTACGGACAACGGGTTGAATTCGAACAACAAGTTGATGGTCGAAGTATGCAACCAATTTAAGATCAATCATAGAAACTTGACTCCATATCGAGCTTAGATAAACGGAGCAGTTGAAGCTACTAATAAGAATATCAAGAGAATCATTAAGAAGATGGAAATCACTTATAGATACTAGCATTAGATGCTTTCCTTTGCTCTCATAGCTTACAGAACCTCAGTTAGAACCTCTATAGGTACAACACTTTATTCATTGGTATATGGAATTGAGACGATGCTATTGGTGGAAGTAGAAATACCTTCATTTTGTGTACTGGTAGAAATTCAGCTTAATGAAGAAGAATGAGTGAAGAAATGAATGGAGCATTTGAATCTTATAGATAAAATGAGGTTTGTAGCAATATGTCATGGTCAATGTTATCAATAGAGGATTAATCCAAGCCTTTAACAAGAAGGTGCGCCTAAGGTGCTTCAAGGAAGGAGATTTAGTATTGAAGAAAGTATTGCAGAATGTAGAAGATTGTAGGGGAAAGTTTGCTTCGAATTATGAAGGCTTGTATGTGGTAAAAAGGGTATTATCAAGAGGTGCATTAGTGTTGTGGAAATGGATAGCTCGGAATTAAGGGGACTTGTGAATTCAAATGCTATTAAATTGTATTATCCATGAAAGCTGAGTTCAATAAAGATTTAATTTTTTCTTAAGAATTGTTTTTAATTAATCTTTCATCATTTACAAGTAAAGTTGACATACATGAATATTTTTGAATTTAGATGGTCATTAACCGATGAATATTTTACCAATAAATCTTTGTATACCATGTTTCTTGGCCTCATACACTTAAACATCAAACACTTACCAATGAATTTGAGTCACTAAATACATTGAAATAATGATCTTAATGATTTAATATAGTTTTTTTTTTGGAAAAGAGGGTTATTTTTCAAGAATCATAGAGAGGTGGAAATTAAGACTTGATGACGACAAAAGCAGAATTAAGACGTGAGCATACTACAGCTAGGCAAAAGGTTTCAATCATAAAGAAGACCTTATTCTAAGAAAAAAAAAAGAAGGAAGAAGAAAAAAGAAAAGAGGAAAAAGAAGCAAGCACAATCTTGAGGAAATACTTTGGTGATATTCTACTATCTGAATGAGTGAATATTGAGAGTCAACATGAGGTATGTCGATTGGTTGGTATTTGTGAAATTCTCTATTCCTAGGTAAAGTGATCCTAAAGTCTTTGAAAGAGATATTTAGAAGAATTAAGAAATTTTTTGAAATCTCGAAAAGATCTATTATCTTCAGATCATCCATCAAACCAAAACAAATTAAATAACCCTCAGTGGTTTTGCCTTATCTATTCAAGAGAAGTATCCTATCTTTTGCCTTGTTCTTTCAAGACAGGTTCCCTTTTGCCTCATCCATTTAAGACGAGCTCCCTAATTCGTAGCCTTATTATTTCAAAATAGACACCCTTAATCCTTTAGCCTTATCCTTTCAAGATAGGCCTCCCAACCTTTTGCCCTGTTCTTTCAAGATAAACTCTTTTTTACCCCGACTTTTCAAGATAGGCCTCTTAATTACCTCAAATCTTTAGCCCTATCCCTTTAAGATAAGTACCTTAGTTTCTTTATCCCATCCTTTTAAGACGGGCTTCTTATTCCTTTGCGCAGTCCTTTCAAGATAGACTTCTTGTTCTTTTGCTTCGTCCTTTTACGATGGGTTTCACATTCCTTTGCCCCGCCCTTTTAAGATAGGCAGTTTATTCTTTACATCGAACTTTCAAGTCGATATCCTTTTCAAGATGAAACACAACTTAGCTGACTATTTAAGTTAGTAATCCTCATTCTACTAGTACAAAGTAAGTTTTGACAAAAATATGTATTTCTTTTACTTTTGTAGCAAAGTTTTAATCAAACTTCGCTATAAAGAGGGGTAATTATAGATACTTTATTTTTGCTGTTTTTATTTTAGTATTTTTATTGGGCCAGGTTTAAAAATAATAACAAAAAAGAAGAAAATTAATAATAAAAATAAAAAAGGAAATAAAAATAATAAATAATAAAAAAAATAAAATTGAAAAAATAATAAAAATAAAGTGTTATGTCATATCAAGTCAAGTGAAGTCATTTGGGTTTGAATTAGATAATGGTGTATGTTCAAGTTGGGCTTTGCTAAAATATTTTTTAGTTTAGCCAGATATAAAGTGGATTTTTATCTAATTTATATTAGGTTAAGTAAACTTAGAATTTATTAACTGGGTTAGTGTGGATTTTGGGCTAAATCAAGATGGATTGAGTCAGACCCAAAAGATAGAAAGCCTAAATCAATATAGGGTTTTTAGAAACTAAATTAAATCTTCAATAAATCCAAATAGAGTATGATTATATATTTGGTATTGGGATTTATTATCGTATCTTTCGTATCTGGTAGATTAAATCTTCCTCCAAAAAGATTCAAATTGTGTAGCTTATAAATAGGAATTTGACAGTAAAGTTTAACATGTTTTCAAAGTCCCTAACATACAACACAACATCACTATACATTCACGTCCCCATACAAACATACTCTAACGACCAATAGAAACTACTATCGCTGATATACATACCTACGTGACCAATCACGTGACCTGCTACCATAACTACAGTAGCTCTTTCGCCTAACTCTAGACCCCACCGAAGACCACTGCACTGACATGCGCTACATTAATTATTCACTCCTTACCGTATATACTCTATAAATTCCTTTACATTGATCACTTACTCTACTGACCACAAACATAGCATACACTTTATCGCCCTTAATACGCCAAGACACTACTACATATATGCCTTGCGTACGCCATAATCTACACACCACACTAATCTGACACATACATAGCCCACACATTGCTGCATGTCCACTACTCACCTACTACATAATTACACACTTGTTGCACTTGATCATGATCACATATACTGACATACACCTGATCTCACATACTCGTTGCACCTGATTTGAAACTCACACACACACTGCTCATTATCCCTTGATCACACAAACACAGCTACATACACGATCCACATCAAATTTCACACATATGCTGTACGTCGCACACGAACACTCTTTTTCATGGACACGATCAGATTTCATGATCAATTCCATACAAAGCATGTAAATATAGTCTAGATGACTACGATACGATCAATATGAACATGCCAATTATGCATGATTCAACTTGTTTAGGTAATAAAAAATTATTTTTTAATTAATTTATTTTACTAATTTTTTTATTTAATGTAGGTTTATATATATATATATATTTTTTTTCGAATTGTCATACTGTTTTACTATATTTTTTAGATAATTTTTATTTTTTTGATAAATTTAATTAAATTGCATTTTTTTAACCAAAATTGATTTTTTTTGAAAAATCACATATATTTTATTTGAGACCCGTATCTTTGAAGAAGATACTTATTTTAGTATATCTTCCATGTAGGATTTAGAAAAAAAAAAAACTTTTGATATGTAGATTTTTTACAAATAAAAAATCTTAATTGGAGTTTTTTTTTTTTAAAAGATTTAATTAGGTTTCATTTTAAAATAGATTTATGAAATTAAATCCTATTTAGGATTTTTTTAAAAAATAATAAATTATTAAATTAATGTAAATCTGGTTAGATTTTTTTTTTAAAAAAATCTACCCACTAAATTTTTTTGAAAAAGAACTATATTGGTTTAATCTTGACTAATGGGTAAGTACACACCTTTGGGACAATCGTATAAAGAATAAAAAATAATTTTTTTTTATTTTCTTGAAAATTCGTAATAAAAAATAATAAAAATTCCTTTTAATTAGGTTCTTGCATATTTGTATATATCTTAGTATTTTTAGAAAAAAATATAAAAATGAAGCCCATTAATTTATTTTTATTTTTACATGGTAACTTAGTTTTAATAGATTAGTTATCGAAATTAATTTCTTTGGTTAATTTTTTAAAAATTATCTTTTTAAAATATCCTCAAACTTATGGCTAAATTAGGTTTTTTCCAACTGAAAACCCCAATTTCACTTTTTACCAATTTAATTGATTGGTGATTCTAATTTTTTAAAAATATTTTTTAAAAGAAAAATGTTTCCTTAATTTAATGTCAGTAATTTATATTAAGTGAGTTGAGCTTAATATAAATTAAATTAAGGAAAATTGAAATAGGGCTCGATAGAGTGTTGTTTTATTGCTGGAATTTGCCTCTTAAAAAGACAATTTTAACTTGTTTAGGCTAATAGGTGATTTTTAATCGGTTGCTTATCATCACCTCTTGAAGAGAAAATTTTAATTCAATTTAAAATCGCCTTTTTAAGAGGCGATTTCAACTGTTATACTCTTAAGATTATTTTTCCGAGAGTAGTATTTTAGGATTTTTTTTTCATTTGTTTCCTTTTCCCCATAATCAATGCCATTTGTACTATAAAGAAAAAAAAAAAGAATTAAGGCAAATGTAGTAAAGGGAAGAGACTATAACCTGAAGTAGACAAATTTTTGAAAGGTAAAGATGAAAAAGAAGTCAATTATGAAAGTAGGTTTCATGAACATGGAAGAGAGAATATTATATGGATGGGAGAAATTAGAGTAACGGTTGTAGATGTAAATATGGGAATAGTGATGAATAGTTTTAAGATATGTTAACGGGTGATTTGTATGGTTAATTAAAGAACTATTTTGAAATAATATATATAAAAGATAAGAACAACCCTTGCTAGCTTAAAGTATTTTAAATTAAAAGCAGTTGCGTTTTTAGTATATACTAATTAATTGACGTTGTATTGCCAGTAGACTAGTTAAAAAAATATTTTAAAGGAAGATTTTGTTAAAGAGTACTAAAATGGTAGTTAATAGCCCTTGCTAGTTTAAATATTATATATATATATATATTCCTTTGTATTAAGGATGGGGATGTAGCTTAGTTTAGCTTCGTTTTATTTTTAAATCAAATCGAAACATATAAATGCAGTTCAATTTTATATGACTTTGAATTAAATTGCATAATGTAGATTAGGAATTTGTTTAAACTATTAAACTTTAGTTTGGTTTAGCCTTGTTGATGGATTGAATCACATTTTATAATTCGGGAAAGTATATTTATTATTTGTAGATCATGTAATCTCATATAAAAATACTACATTCATTTGATAATAATAAGTATTAGTATCATATATGTAATTTATGAATTATAGTAAAAAAAGTTAAATATATATATATTTTAATAAATGTATCCGAAAGTTTAAGTGCTATGTTATGATAAAGGGTTTATGTTACATTTGGTAACCAATCTTTCCTCAAATGTGTGATTTGCTGCCTAAATGTTGAAACGATCAATTTATTACCTAACTAAAGTGTTTACCTAACCTAACTTCTTTAATGTTGATTTGCTAGCGTATCATAATTGACAGGTGGTAGTTGTAGAATTGAGACATGGTACCTTTAACACATGGTGTAGCATGTTTGAAAGATATATTTGCTTATTTAGGCAAGATATATATATCTATCTAGATTCTCTCCCATGAAACCTATAAATAGAGGACAAACCCTATGGGTAAGATACTTCACATACACTAGCACTAACGTTATTACTCCCATAAACATTGACTTTAAGCATTAGAGTAGTTGTGTCAAACAATCCCTTGGTGCTCACTAATTAGGGGTTGATGCAGTTCGATTTAGTATGATTTGCTTCTCCTTATTGAACTGAACCAAATAAAATGGTTCAATTTTTTTTTTTTGGAAATCGAACCTAACTAGGTGATTTGGTTTATAAATTTTTTGAATCTAATTAAAATCAGTTTGGTTTTAATTTGATCTATGGTTCGAACCATTTTTATCAAAGTTTTACTAAACATTTTTATTTCTAATAAATGTGAAATTTTATATGGAATTTACTCGGCTTAATCTTAATAATTGATACAAATCTAAGATAAAGAATAACAAGATATGAAAAATTTGATGAAATCTATGAAAATTGATGAAATTTTTTTTTAAAAAGTATAAAATAATTACATGAATTTTTTTTTATTTAACTAAATGGTTTGGTTCAATTCGCTTTCCCGAACTAAACTGCGAATCATTTATATATAATCGAATCAAAGTGTAAACCAAATAGTTCGCAAATAAACTAATTTTGGGTTTGGTTTGGTATGGTTTACGGTTTAATTTGCAATTCGCGATTTTTTTTTACCCAGCCTTATCACTAACTATATTATATCTTGTAGATCCAAGCTTAATTCTAGCAGTCTCTACTGATGAAATTCTATGTGAATTTTAATGGAATTAGTTTATCATTGAGAACTTTATGTGCTGGTGTTAATTTGAATGCACTTATAATTCGTACGATTCTATTGGTTATTCCTAAGATAGCATATTAGAAATTTGGAACACTATAGCAAAAATGAAAGGTGAGAAACATTAGACCCTTTTTTCTTTTCCCTTTCAATAGGATAAATGAAATTATTTATTTAAAAGAAAAAGGAAAATAACCTTTTTGTTTATAAAATTGTGTGTATTAAACAATCTAAAGAGCAAAATAGATAAAACATGGTTCTATAGATTTCTATGCTTTCAAGTACTCATAAGTTAAAATAAAAGGAATTAAATAAAATCAAGTAGTTGCTATTTTGTAGAGAATGCATGAAAGCAGGATAGATAAGCTAGGAAGAGAAATATATGAGTCTAAATACAAGTTATAAGTAGACTTATATAGTTAACCTGTGAGCAAAAGTCAATAATATGTTTGATTATTTTTCTTTTATGTATCCATTTTTTTGCCTTTGTTTCCCAAAGGATAGACAACTTTGTTTATTTGTTGATTTTTCCTTATGAAGAACCAATTGAGAGATTCAATCGTGATGGACAAAGGTGAATCCATCTAACACAAGATCCTATGATGATAGTGTTAATGATTGAAGATAATTTTGAATGAAGAAGACCCCGTAAATAAATATATACATACATGGAGTGTATTCTTGGAAATTTGAGGGATTAAAAAAAATCACACTAAAGGTACAAAAACAAATCTATCCACTTTATGGAGATATATATATTTATATATATATATATCTTATTTTCAGTAATATAAGTGAAATATATATATATATATATATGTAGAGAGAGAGAGCTTAGTACTTAGGCCTACATTACAGGCTATTATATACCATGAGAGCACAAGTCTACTCTTCATTTTTTCCACGTATCATCTTTCAATATTTATACAAGCTACTAACTCCTTACATATACTTACTCCACTGATTTAGCTCAATACAAATCTTATTTAGTGAACCCTCTTCACTCTTTTACAACCTCTTCTCCAATTCATGCCTACAACTGCTCTAATGACAAATCTACTAGCATATCCCATGGAAACAATCATCTAATCAATTTCAAACCAATTGTTTGAAGCATCATCCTTTTCTAATGATGGTAGAGGTGATGCTTCAATAATATCTCTGCATTCCCTCGATAAAGGAAACCTACAAAGGTATTGAATTGTTTGGACTGAGGTATAGGACCTCTAAGTTGATTAAAAGATACATCAAAGAATGAAAGTGCAGTTGTCAAGTTTGAAATTCAATTTTCTTATTCGAATTTGACTTCCCACTTTTTGATTAATCCTAAACCCAAACCCATTTAATATTAACCCTTAACTAAAGAAATTGGGAAATTCCGATTTTTTATTTAAAAAAATTTTTACAGTCGCCACCTGATTGAAGTCGAGAAAAGAGAAGAAACTATAATCAATTGGGTGCATTGACTACGATTTGGCTACTGATCTTTGATTTTAATTTGAATGAAAAACCAGAGAGTTCCAAATTCGGAGACTAACTTATTAAACCCTAACGGATACCACTATCTATTTTCTAAAATTAGGTTTATTCTTCAAATTATAACATTTTTTTTAAAAATAAAAACTAAAAGAAAAAAAACCTAAATTTCTACATATTTTGTCGTTACCTCGAAAGTGTATACGTATCTACTAGTCAGGATTAGACGACCATAATTCCTTATGAAAACTTTTAATGTGTTGATTCATTTTAATTTAAAGAAAAAATTGATCGGATTTACGTTTTAATTGATTCAGTTTATTCAAAAAAATCTAAAGAGCCCTAAACATTGAGTAAAAAAAACTCTCTAAAAGTCTTAAATTTTTAAAAGGATTTTTATTATTAATTTTTATTTAAAAAAAATGAATTTTCTAAGTCGGGGAATCTTAGAAACTTAATGCTAAGGAAAACACCAAAGTTAACATGTACATTTATATTATTCTTAAATAACTACCTACATTAAAATATAATATACTTAACCTATAAAAACTAACACCCAAAAGAATGTCCTAAACTAGAATATTCACATATATACTATGTTAAGTGATTAAAGATCCAAATAATAATAATAATAATAATAATATAACAAAATAATAATAAATAATTAAATAATAAAAATTTGACAAAGACCGAAGCTGATGGTTGTTTGGTGAAGGAATCCCCTACTTCTGCTATGGGGTATTCGGGAGAGGCTTGCTGTGGTTGAAGTTGGGGTTCGAAGTGTGCTGCAGTGATCAGAGTAACGCTCATCTGGTCAGAGACGAATGACGATGGACAGTGGCTGTGTGGACGCGTCTTGCATAGTCGATAGGGGCCTATTGTGGGGTAGACAGTAGAGTTTCGTGGATGTTGCTGCACTGCTGGAGTTCGGGTTGTGAAGAGGACATTGTGCGTTCTTCAACTGTGCTTGACTTATATAGCAGCAAAGGAAGTTGGGATGGGGACAGCCACTGCGTATGAGAAGCTATGGTCCGATGTTGTGTGTTCTACTGAGGAGTAGAGCTGTGCGTTTGATGTTGTGGAGGGTTAGCAGTCGATCGTGACAGTCAAGTGGATTGCAGTTGGAACTGCATGCGAAGTGTACTTGATCGGAGTGTCCTCGGTGTTGAGGACTTGGTGTGTGCTTGAAGAGGATGTTGCAGGCGTTGGTTGGAGTGCTAATCGTGATGTGTCGTCTGATTTTGTGCAGCTGAAGAGATTTGTGCATGAGCGTCGGTAGCAACTGTGTGTGGAAAGCAGTGCGTGAGCAGTGTTGGGGGTCAGGTGTGGTTGAATCTGTGTCGTGCGATTGTGGTCGTGGACTTGTGAGATGGAGTCGTCGTACTGCTGTCTGTCGTGATTAGGCGAAGGGCAGATTGTGTTTGAATTTGGTCAGGCAGTAAAGTTTGGATTGGTCAGATTTGAGGGGGATGCGTTGGTGTGTTCAGCTGTGATTCAGGCGTTGGATGGTGTCGTCTTGCTTACCATATGGACGTTGGGGGTCGCCTAGAGTTGATTCTTGTGGGCGTGCTGAAGATTGAATTCATGCAGTGGAGTATAATGTGCGGTCGGATGCTATGGATCGGGGCTGACTCGTGTGTTGGGATTTGTGGCTGCTAGTCGGTCGTCGGGCCATGTGGATCGTGGATGTGTCATGGATGACTTGATCAGTGAATCAGGCGTGTGGATTGAATAAAAGAAAGTAGCCAAGCATGGAGGGTTTGATGTGTTTGTGGAGACTTCGCTTTTTTTTTTTTTTTTTTAATAATAATGTGTGTAATTATCTTTATTTTAAGCCATGCTAGGTACCTAAGGAGACTCAGACCCATGACCTTAAATTAACTTTATATCAAATACTCTAATACTTATTCATTAAGCCGTTGGTTTATACTTTAATTTTTAGTACAATTAAATTGTATTTAAACCACGTAATTTTTTAAAATAATTTGAATTGGACTAAAACTAAATTAATTGACTCTAAAATAATTTATTTTCTAAGAATCTAAAAATTTTTATAATTTTTTCTTTTCTCATTTTTTTTATTTTCATTATTTTTCAATTTATTCAATTTTTGAATTATGACCCTATTAAAAAAAAAAAAGATTACAAGAAGGGCAAAAATTAGGTGTTGACGATAGTAATATCCATTAACTGTTGAGGAATTTCACCGGAGAGCTTACTGTGATAAAAATCGAGAGATTCCGACTTTTTTTGGACCATTCAAGACCATTCAAGTTGAAAGGCATTGAACCTGTGAGCATATTATTGGACAAATTAAGAAAGCGTAGACCTTTGAGTGTTGTAATGGATTTCGGAATCTCTCCCGTGAAATAATTGCTAGAAAAATCAATCCCTATAAGGGACTCCGGGATTTTAGTATATTCTATACTTATGCCCTTTTCCATCGTTGTTGCCGATGCATAGAATGAAATTCCAAAACCATAATTGAAAACTGCAGATGCATATGACAATGTCTGATCTTCCTTTTCGACATCAACTTTCATTGCTATCCAACCTTCAAAATACCGAGCTAACAAGTGGCCAGTGAAGTTATCATTAGAAAGATCGATGATCTGCAATTTAGGAAACTCATAACCACCTAATGGTTTCTCTATGATCCCGTGAAATCTATTAGAACGCAAGATGAGCTTGCTTAAGGCAGGAAGCTTACCTAGCCAAAATGGGAAAACATCAATGATCTTGTTATTTCCCAGATTGAGGAATTCTAGATTTGTGCAATCTTCCATATCTCTTGGCATTGGCCCCTCCAATTGATTGTAGCTCATGTCAATCATTACCAAATTGCATCTATTTTTTCCTAGTTAAGGAATGGGTCCAGTAAAGTTGTTTTTGTGCAGATTCAACACAGATAAGTTACCCATACCAACCAAGTTAGTCAGACACTGGAATAATACCACTCAAGACATTATTACTTACATCGAAGACCTAAGGGTTGACAAGATTGCACATCCTTGTTGGTAATTCTTCAGAAAATTCGTTGTTCGAAACAAGGTAGTACTTGAGGGCAGAGTTTGTTGAGGGGAGAGGAAGCGATCCTTTCAACTGGTTGAACCTGAGGTCTAGATATGTAAGATTCCCTCCCCACAATAATGGCAAGTTACCCTCAAATCTGGACAAATTGTTATGAGAAAGGTCTAGAAATTTTATGCCATCCACATCAATCAAACACTGGGGAGCCATACTGATCAAGTTATTGCTCAAATTAAGATAAAAAAGGCTGTACGAATTGCAGAGCCATGTCTGTATTTCAGAGATATTATTGGAGGAAATAGCCAGATATTCCAAATTATCTTGACTTTGTAAGATCGAAGGAAAGCTTCTTAAGTTGCATGAAGCAAGACCTAATCGAAGAAGGTTTGAGCTACGTTTAGTGGTACCATCCATGACAAATGAAAAGTTATTAGCTGATAAATCTAGAGCTACTAAACTATCAAGTTGGAAAAACACGTCTAGATTTATTTCCCCGCTGAAATCGTTTGAACCAAGATAAAAATATCTGAGGTTCTTAAGATGAGAAATTGTTATTGGAATTTGGCCAGAGAATTTGTTAGATGAAAGATCAACAAAGTGTAACTTGGTAAGCTTTGGTAGTTGATTGAAGATTTCACCTGTAAACTGATTCTCATCTAGATATAACAATTCAAGCTTAGTGAGGTTTGCCACTGAGGAGGGTATCTGCCCTTGCATTTCACAGTTAGCGAGACTAAGATGTTGCAAGGAAGTCAATCTTGAGAGAGAATCTGGTATTGAGGGCGATATCTCCACAGGGCTAAGATAGAGGTCTTCTAATCTGACTAGACTCTGCACCAAGTCCCTCAGACTAGGATTCACAAGTATCAATTGATTCTCAGACAAATCAAGAGAAGACAAATTACCCAGATGCAGAATTTCTGATGGGATCTGTCCTATAAAGTTCGAATTAATAAGGGAGAGATATTCTAACTGGGAAAGATTGCCTATAGCAGAAGGTATTTTAGAGTAACCGAAGTCGTTGCCTGAAAGATCGAGAGACAGCAGGTGACCAAACTTGAAGATGCTGCTGCTAGAGTTGATGGAACCGGAGAGACAACTATCAGAGAGGTAAACGCCAATCACATGTCCATTATGCCAATCACAATATACGCCATCCCAAAGACAGCAATCTCCATTTTCGCCTTCTACTGTCCATGTTGTCCAATTTGTTCCATGATAATAATAATTATCAGAACATGACCTGTTGTAAAAGGTGGCCTTGAACTCCAACAAGGCGTGCCTCTCTTCTTCGTGACATTTTAATGCTGTAAGAGAGAGTGTGAGGAATATAGAACAACAGGAGAAGAGAAAATAACAGCAGGATGGAAAGAGATGATAACTCCATGGAGAAATGGTGGATTTTGATGGACACTAAAGAAAAGGTGTATGCCTTAGATAAAGCTGTGTAGTGTGCTTTATATTGAATGATCTTTTGGACCCTTGGGATTTTAATTGGTTGTTGGCAATGACGAAGACATGATAGGAAATTTGCAGTCTCTGGAAACAACGTCATAAGTTTAGGGATCACTTTAATGATGCAGGGCCCAACTTTCTCATAATCCGACAGTCTTGGAAAGACTGGGGTAAGTCTTCGAAAAGATTCCTGGCAATGATTTGTCGTAGTCGACGCCTGTGTTGGAAAGACTTTTAGCCAAATGAGTTCACTGTCATTATCAGACAAACGGAGGACATGAGAAAGATGAAATTCTCCCCTTGGAAAAATTTCTCCAGTAATTATACGCGATATTTGGTGTCTTTTTGAAGTTCACAAACAGTTCTTGTTGAATCCAAGCAGTAATCGTAGTTATACGTGATATAGTGTTGTATAACCATAATAGAGCCTCCCATGATCGGCCTCCGGAAGACATCATATTCTGTATAACTCGGAGGATTTGTAATTTTATCATAATGGCAGGCAAATTCGATGCAAGTGCTTGGTTTTCTTATTAATCTTGATGTTTGAGATTTAGAATTCCAACTCATCTATACATATATGTATGTTAGATTGTTGTAACGGGCTTAATAGAATTTTTCTGAATTTTGATATATGAAAAAAATAAAGCTAAGTCATTTGGGAGATGGTCTCCAAGAATAATCAACCGGTTCAAGAGAATTTTTGAAATCTTGAATTTATTTAAATGAATAAATGAAATTTCTCATAAAAGACTGTTTGTACACTCTGATTATCAACCACTTATTAATTCTCTAACTATCTATCTAATTTCACACATGAGATCCAGATGTTTATAAAAAATAAAAGGTTTCTCTTTTTAATTAGATGATATCATTACTCCATATTGTGCGAATTTTGGACACTGATTGCCCAACAAAGTTATGATGTTCGTGTTTTCGGGATTTGATTAGGTTTTCTAGATAATGCATGTTGAGCATAAAATTTGATTTTCTTATTTTAATTTGATTTTTTATTTTCCGATTAATACTAAACCTTAATCCATTTAATATTAATCCTCGATTAAAGAAATTGAAAAATTCCGGTTTTTTATTTAGAAAAAAAAAAGTGTTAGAGTTACTATCTGACTGAAGTCGAAAAAAAAGAAAATAAACTGTAATCAATTTGGTGGATTGATTATAATTTAGCTATTGGTTTTTTTATTTCAATTTAAATGAAAAAACTAGAGAGTTTCAAATTTGGGGCTAACTTATTAAACTCTAATGGATATCACTATTTATTTACTGAAATTAGATTTATTCTTCAAAATATCTTTTTTTTTATATTTTTTTTAAGGAAAGAAAATTAAAAAAAAACCAAAAGAAAAAATGAACCTTAGTTTTTACAGATTTTATCGTCGCCACGAAGGTGCCTATGTACCCGCTAGTCGGAATCATATGATCGTAGTTCTTTCTGAAAACTTGAATGTGTTGATTGATTTTAATTTTGAAAACTGACCGAATTTACATTTTAATTGATTTAATTTATTTAAAAATTTAAGAGGGTCCTAATTTTTGAGTGAATTAAAAAAAAAAATTCTCTAAAAGTCCTAAAATTTTTAAAAGGGTTTTTCATTATTAATTTTTATTAAAAAAAATTTTCTATGTGAAGAATTCTAAAATAATACTAAAAACTCCTAAGCTAATATACACGTATATATACCTGTACTATTAACATTACACAACTATCTACCTAAATAAATAAAACGTACCATACTTAATGTATATATTTGAAGAAACTAACACCAAAAGAATTTACAAACCTAATGTACATAACTATTTATAAATAACTAAGGATTTAATATAATATAATAATGATATATATAAAAAAAACTTAGAAGATCCGAACCTTGCTTGGCTGTTTACTGTGTGATGAAAATAGCGGAGTTGTGCTGTTGTTTTGATTCACTGTTTGGCTGTGATCAGCATTGCGCAGGTGGCAGTGCGTGCTTGTGTGGTGAAGGAACTACTGAACGTAGGCAGTGGCCAGCAATGAAGTGATGCGGTGGTTGTGGCCAGTAGTGAAGTGCAGCAACGTATGAATGGAGCAATTGTGGCTGTTGCTGTGCGTGCTTGCTGTGCGGTTTGTGTCTGGGTAGTGTCGGTGAGGAACTTGTGACAGGGGTGTACGTGGTGCAGTAGTGATCGTAGTGTTTGCTATCCGGTGTAGATGTGAGTCGTCGAGCACTGTAGTTGTCGGTTGCAAGTTTGCTGTTGTAGTCATTGCTGCTGCGGTTGCCATGGGGGATTGGATTCAATTAGCAATGTCCTTCAGTAAAGTAACGTGAGTGTGGCTTGCTGTTCATGCTTTTTGTGGATGGAATGAGCGATCGTGGACAGTGTGGTGACCTACTGATCAGTGGCTGGTCATTGACAGCAATTCAGTAGAGTATTGCTTGGCGTGAGTTTTTCGGTTTGAAGTAAGAAACTGCTGTTTGGACAGGAGTGTGAGCTGCTGTTGGTCTCGGTTTGCTGGTGCTCTGCTGCAATTCATTATGGCTGTCACATGGATGGTATTAACTGTTGTTTGTACTCAGTTCGGTGGTCGCTATGGTGTGAAGCTCCTGCTGTTACCAAGGCTTGGCGTAGAGGACTATGGACGTGCTTGGCTTGACTCGTGGAGAGAAGGATGCGAAATGTTGGATGTTCGTAGAATGGAGTGTTATTTCGTGAATTTTTGTGGAATTTTCAATTCTATTTTTGAGTGTATCATTGTTGCGAGGGTGTCATTATTTTTATTCAATACCGTGTGATCCCTATTTATAAAACTCGAATCAAATCGTATCGAATTGAATATCTTATATTGATTTTAATATATTTTGATAAAAATTAAATTAGATCTAAATAATTTATATTAATTCAAATTCAATTTAATAAAAATCAAACTAGATTCATATCTTCTATAACGATTCAAATCTAAACGAAAAAGATTTGATTAGTTATGATCCCGTACACTTAACTCGCTTTTTGTAAAAATAAAAGGATAAAAGCATATAAGTGCCTAGTAAGACTTAAACTCATGATCTCAAACTAACTCTATATTAAATACTCCAATACTTATATGTTTTATATCTTGATTTTTAATATAATTGAATTATATTTAAACCAGATGACTCTCTAAATAACTTGAATTGGATTAAAACTAAACTAATTGACTTTAAAATAATTTATTTCCTAAAAATCTAAAATTTTTGTAATTTTTTTCTTTCTCATTTTTTCTTGTATTTTCATTATTTTTTAGTTTTTTCATTTTATTTATTATTTTTAAAATTTTTTATTTTTGAATTAGGACACTATTAAAAAAAAACTAAAACTATAATTACTGAGAGGTAAAAATCGAGTGTCTATAGTGCACCACCAAAAAAAAAAATTTGTACAGAGGCACATCAAATAGGCAGCATCTTTGATTTCTGAAATGGCTAAGCTTATTCTTTGAAACATTGGACCTGTAACCCATACCTTGAATGCCTTCCTAAAACGTAGGTACTTGCTTCTACACGTGACAAACATCATAAGTCAAAATGTGGTTCTCTGTCTATTGGTTTGCGTCATACTCTGAATTCACCATTCTCTTGTTGCTAAGATTACAATTTGTAGAAACCTTAAACAAGACAAGATCTATGGACAACTGTACATAATATGGAGGTGACACAAAAAGTGCTAGGGAATGGCTTGTTAAGATCTTTACGCTACCTGATTCGACCGAAACAATCTTTTAAGATTTTTTTTTTTTTTTAATCAAGGGGTAAGAATGGACTTGATTCTTCTCTGTTTACGTTCTGATTCTTTGTTTGTATCATTATTTAGTTTAAAACCCAGAATTTTTCGCCATTATCTTCCTGTAGTGGATCTTCTGCAAGGATCATGCTTATAACTCATGATGCTTAGAGTGAATTAAAAAATTTATATTTTGGGAATGACTATTACTAAGATTAGACTAAAAATTTCTCTTCACTGTTTTCTTTGTCTAAGTTTTGATCGATAGGTCTACTTATTTCAGGGTTACTTATTAGTCAAGTGTCACAGGGATTAGTGCTGCTGAACTTGAGTTTGGTCGAGGATCTTCAGAAGGCATGTGGTTCACCGTAGTCAGATAAGCCAGCGAAGAAGGACCCAGAATTTACAGTCCCGCGGCTATTATTATTGTTATTATTATTATTATAGCCAAGATAGCGGGTTGAAAATTTGGGATATTAGACAAGTACCGTATATAACATTATAACGAAAATGAAAGCTGAAAGTCATTAGATTTTTTCTTTAATCGTGATGAATGCACTTTTTTCTAAAGATTTGGAGGTCTAAATGTATGATTTCAAAAATAAGGGGCCTAAGTGCACATAATATAAGAGAGTGTATTTACAATTTACTCATAAATTTATATACACAAATTAATTAAATTTGTTTAAGATAATTTTATTTCATTTGGTAAATGATTATAAGTATCGAGAGAGGATCAAACCTGATCTATCTCACGAAGCAATATTCATACCATTAGATTATAAAACTATTATCTTGTTAAAAATAATTTAGAGGATGGCATAATATATATCATACTTATAGTAATAAAATTTACAATAGATGGAACCCAAAGCATGTGGTATTTTATAACAAGGTGAGATCGTTCGATGACTTTGCTGTTGGATTTAGATGATTAATTGTGAGAAGGAGACAAATTAGTAAGATCCTAATTTTGTCTCTAACCGAGATTGCGTGCCACTTTGTTAGTAAATCAATATATATATACGCAATAAAGATTGAAGAAAGAAAAGAAATAATACATCATTACTTTAAGAATATTTCAGTCTCATTTGATTGGCTACATTAAAGTCTTCATAATTTGCTAACAAAATAAAGAAGGAGATATTGATTTGGGAATTTCGTACATATCAAAATCAATGTTTCAATAGGAAGTGACATTAGGTACAACAACACGATCAAATTGAAAACATAGAACGTATGACAGTATAAAAGAATGAAACTTCAGTGCACAGAGAGCTCGGCATCGCCCGCATAGTGCCTCTCTACAAAAAGAGGATATACATTTTCATTTCGTAATTTTCACTAATTGGGTTCCCTTCATAATGTGATCTCTCACACAAATGTTTCCCACTATTTCGAGATCCACTTCTGTCTTATGCTTAACCACACACATACACATTTTAAGCAACTCATTAAGCATGGACATACATCCTACGGTAGAAAAGGATGTATGAAAAATAATCAGTATATGAAACAACCCAACAAAAGATTTTTAATTCAATGGCATCAGAGTAATTTTCTGTATATACTTACCAAGACAATCTTTTCTTTTGGTCAACTATATTATAATAAAGAAGTAAAGAGAGAGATTCAAATGTACGTGTTGTGTAAATACTAATAAAATATTGTTATATACGATAAGAGCAAATCGTAGATGATAATTGATTTGAAAATTATAATACAATTATTATATATATCAATATTTTATTGGTAATTTACACATCATATATGTATAATACATTGCATATAATACTCAATGAATCTTTTTTCACTTAAGGGAGATAAATGTTCATGTTAACTACTATTGAATATTTAAAAGCATTTATATTCCTAAGATACTATTTTAGATTACAAAGATAGCGGGTGGAAAAATGTAAATATTAAATAAGTTCACCATATAAGACAATAAAGATGACGAAAGATGAGAATCGTTAGATATTTTTCTCCTCCCTATCATGGCAAATGAAATATTTTATAAAGAAAAAGTAAATTCACAATGTTGTCTGCAAAGCTTTGCATTTGAGACAATCTTAAGAGCACAATTGATAAAACAAAGATTTACAAATTAAAAATTTCTATGTTTTTAACTACACATAATTAAAATCAAAGGGAGGAAAAAAGGAGAGAGACAAGAAGAAGAATATAAAATCAAGAAAGTTGCTACGTTGTTGAGAATGCAAGATCAAGAAGGACAAACAACTTAAGAACGGAAATAGAGTTAAACTAAATGTAAGGCATAAGTAGAGTTAAGCAGTTTGAAACCGGTGAATGGAAGCTGATAATGTCTTGAATTATTTTTCTTTTCTGTATCCGCTTTCTGTCTATTATTTGTTGAAGGATAGAAGACTTCGAATGTAACGGAGTCGCTTCAATTAATTTGAGTAGGAAATAAAAGCAGGCTGATTTGCAGGCTCTTCTGTAGTGAAGAAGTGAGAGAGAGAGAGATTCAGTTGCGATAAACGTTGGTAAAACCATATAAACTTGTGTTAATGCTAGAAGATAAGTCCGAATGGAAAGAATTAAATAAATATGTACAAAGATATACGGTATTCTGAGAAATTCAAAAGGAAAAAAATAAACAATCACTCTAAAACACGAAGAGTGGGTATATCAACAAGCTGTAAACACCTCGAGTATGCTTTTTTCTTTCGATTACAAGAAAATGTAAAAGGACATGCTTTTCTTCTTTCCATCCTAAGGACAACTCTATGCATAATCAACAAGCTGTATACACCTCGAATATGCTTATTCCCCATCTTCGATTTAATATGAATTTTATTTAACGGATCCTTTTTACTCTTTTACGTCCTATTGTCCAATTCATGCCCACAACCACCCCCATGACAAACCCACTGGTGTACCCCATGGAAACTATTCTCCAGTCGATTTCAATCCAACTTGTCGACGCATGACCCTCTTCTAATGATGGTGGAGGTGATGCTTCAATAACTTCTCCACATTTTCTCAGTAAAGAAAATCCACAAAGACCCGCATTTCCTTGATATGAGCTACTCCCAAAGGTGTCAAATTGTTTGGAATGAGGTATAGGACCTGTTAATTGATTAAAAGATACGTCAACGGATGAAAGTGCAGTAAGATCCGTCAACTACTCAGGAATTTCTCTAGAGAGCTTGTTACAAGAAAGATCTAAACATAATTTTGAGCATTTGTACTCGCAATGATGGCTGCCAAATTCAACACAGGCACCTGGTGATTTATTCATCTTGATATTTTGAGATTTAGATTGTTAAAACGGACTAGATAGAATTTTTGTAAAATTTCATACATGAAACCTTGGAATTAATCAATTCGAGATAAGATGGTCCTTGGGAACGATAAATTGGGATAGATTGAATTTCTAGAATATGAGACTATTTATACAATTTGATTATTAATTACTCATTTACTTTGTCACCATCTAACTAATTTGAAGGGATCCAACTAATTCGATGTGGATGGGAACTTATATTTACGAAATGGAAAAGTTGGACAAGATAAAAATTTTTCACCGACGAAACTTTGCTGACAGTCTAATGCTATCATTGTTTCCGCCACCGCTAACACTAAAGCTGCCAATGATGCCTACAATCTCTTGAAAGGCTATTGTAAAGCTTGGATTATAGTAAAATATCAAAGAAAATCTTAATAATGCTTTCAACGGGACAAACACATTAAAAATCAAATCTTAATTTACAATGGAATCAATTACCTTAATTATCAACAGCATTTTTATGGTTTGGTTTGGATAAAATTTGTTTATTCTTCATGAAAGCTACTCCAACATGTAATTTCAAAATGAAAGTTGAAAGGTCCCGGTACGTTGGAGGATACTTCATTACTTTTGTAGATGAAATGCATTATTTATTTATCATAAAAACTTTTCTACGTCCAAGTCTTTGTAGAAAAGACATGAGAGAAAAAATCCAGTCCTTTGGAAACATCCAGCAAAAGTTTGTAGTAATAGTGGTCCACAAGGGATCTTTCACAGTCGACACTCTTGGAAAGACTCTGAGTTTAAGAAAGCTTCTTGGCAAGAAATTTGCATAGTTAGACACTAAGTTGGAAAGACTTTTAGCTAATGAGAGAAAATGAAAGACACTCTTTGATCTGACCGTCATTGTTAGACAAATGTAGAACTAGAAGAGAGATGAAAATTCTTTTGGACAAATACAGAGAAGATATCTCGAACGGTGATTATGTTATTCACTGTCGTTATTAGGAAAGTTGATGGAAATCTGTATCTTTTTTGCATATTTTTATAATTGAGAAATAAAAGAGATAGGAAGAGAAATAGAAAAAACTTGATTTAAAGTATGGTTTGACATTGTCAGTCTAATCTCTACTCTCATTAAATGCCTCTTAGAGCCTTCCTACATTTCTCATTTCTCAAACAAAATTTCATGCAATGCCAATTTTCACTGTAAAAGAAGATATTAGCCAGCAATTTGATATTGGCATAATGCAGCAAGATTTGTTGATGGAGGAAGATCAAAAGTGTCATTGTGGAAGACCCTTTGCCTTTACAATTACACATAAAGCACCTAATTCATTCAATGAAAGCCATATTTTTTTATTTACAGTGAATATTTTTTGCTACTTTAGGAATCCAGCAAACAAGCAAGCAACTTTTATTCGTCTTGGTCTTTTGAGATTGAGATTGCTAAAATAGACTTGATAGAATTTTTGTAAAATTTAGTGCATGAAACATTAGAATTAGTCTATTGGAGATGAGATGGTCTTCAAGAATGATAAATTTGGATCAACTAATTTGATAATGCATTACACTTTCCATGGTGGTCATAATTAATTTCAAATGCTTAATGATTTGTTCCAGTCGATTGGGTGGCCTTCGATTGTTGCAATGGTAGGTAATTGGTTTAGAGAGGGTAAGAGAGGGCTTATTATGGGCATTAGGAATGCTCATACTTCAACTGGGAACATTTCAGGTTCTTTGATAGTCTCGGCTTTATTGAGTTATGGATGGAGAGTTTCAAGAAGGGAAATACTGAATGCTCCTAATCATCTGGAAAAAGAGATTCTAAATGATAATGTGAAAGTGGAGAAATCATTATGTAGATTTAGTATTCCCCTCATAAGTTGGTAGTCAACAAAACATGTATTCTAGAAGACTCTAAATGATCTATGGATTAAGAACACGAGAAGACATGATGCATTTCATTTTCATAGCTGTAAAATATAATGTCCATTTCCCTTAGTCCAAACAATAAGGATGCTAGTCGCTGCGGATATTGGGTTTCTGTTTAGTAGCAAGGAATCTACCTCAATCTTGAATAGAGGTAAGCTTCAATGCAGCCAATAAGGGAAAAGTAGATAAAATATAGTGTTTTGAATTTATGAATTTCTAATCAATGCTATGTTTCCTGATGAATGTGTGCAATTACACATTTATCCTCATTTATAGCGCACGTTCATGCATGTACTTGCTCATAAGTTTTCCTTGTAGTTAGATCATGTCGATGTGTGAGTTTTGCATTACAAGTTCACATCGATTCCATTTTGTTTTCATTGTAGTGAACTTAAGCTACTCGTTTTAGCAAATCCATTATATTGAAGACAAGGAAAACTCACCTCATTTAAAGAAACAATCTATGTGATGGGTTAAGTCAAGAATCATAAGCCAACTTCGATTTTCAATTTGATGGTCTAACATTTGCTTTTAGCTAGCTTATTTACATCGGTCTCAGTTGGTTACATGATTAGACTCGAAACTTTGAAGCTAAAATTAATAGCAAATCACTTGAATTCCTTGAAAGAATAGCTTGAGTTTTTAAGAGAATGCCATCACGAATGTTAAGATGTGACAGTAGCCTTTTGTGGAAAGAAGGAAGCAAAGCAAGTCTAAGCTTCATTTAGTTTGCATGACATCAACAAAGCGATGGCAATTGTCAAAACTAAATTAAAACTGAGGACTTAAGTTTGAAAGAAGCAGAATTGCAGCTTCTAACTTCCTATGGAAGATAGAAGCACACATTGGCAGTACACAAACATCGCACATGATTGGCCCAATGGAATAACTCAATACAAAATTTTCATTTGGGGTGAACAGAGCAAGCTACTTAGATCCACTTTCACTACATAGCAACTGGGAGGCATTAGTGGAGTAGAAGCTATTTTATCTATTTGGTGAACAACATACACACACATACACACTTAGTAGTGGGTTGCTGGCAGAAATCAAACTTGGTGCAGAATCATGATAGCTTCTTAGGCTATTGAATGGAGTTAAGTGAAAATTAATTTCTCTCGAACTCAATCAAGGCTAGCCTCAACATATGGATTATTTGCAAGAGCCAGAACATGGAGTAGAGAGACCAAATGACAAGGAAATGGGAGTCAGGGTTTTTTCAATTGCAAGCATTCAAGAGCAGACAGGTTGAGGCCCTTGGAGAAAAGACCATACGTGCCAAGATTTTAGGAGCATCCATTAAAGCAGACAGGTTGAGGCCCTTGGAGAAAAGACTACACATGCCAAGATTATAGGAGCATCCACGAAGATTAAGTGTTGGACTATATGTTTAGCTTGTTAGTTAGTTATTAGAGTTGTTTATTTAAGCATGTGTATAAATGATAGCTGGAAAGTTAGTTAAGAATAGCACTCGTATATATTTTGTAAAGCAACAGTTTTAATGTAGTTCTTCCATTTTTCATTCCTTCTTTCGGTTCTCTACTACAACTTCTTCCCTTACTATTGAATTAAGTTCTCATAATTTCCTCATGGTATCAGAGAGGGTTGTAGGGATTTCCATATTTTTTTGACCTAAATTTTGTTCCAATCATAGAATTTACACAGTTACAATTCTTGAAGTTTTGTACACATCAAGATGGCTGGTGAAACATCAATTTTAGATCCTTTTTTTGTTTCCGGATAAGACAATCCAGGTATGATCCTCAGAAATATTATTTTTAATGGAAACAATTACATGACTTGGAGTAGATCCGTTTAATTAGCCTTTGGAGCAAAATTGAAATTAGGATTCATTGATAGCAAAATTTGTAAACCAGGTGAAGATTCTAAGGATTTTACTCAATGGATTCGTAATGATTACTTAATTAGATGTTGGATATTCGATTCTTATGGTGAGTAATCTGTCACAAAGCTTTATATACACACAATCATCGCTCGATCTATGGAATGAGATTGTTGAGCAATACGATTAGGCAAGTGGACCTTTGATCTTTTAATTAGAACACGAGATTAGCAACATAAAACAAGGAAATTTGCTAGTTTCAGTCTATTATAATCGATTGAAGAAGGCTTAGGATGAATTGTGTATGTTAAACCCTTATCTAAATTGTGAATGTGGAATTGTGAATTGTTGTAATTGCAAACTGAAGGAAAAGGTTACTGAGTTTGAATCGAAACATAAACTTATGCAATTCCTTATGGGATTATCTGATGTGTATGAGAAAACATGGAATCAAATTTTGTCTTCAAATACTTTTCCCAATGTTAATAAGGCATTTTATATTATTCAATAAGTTGAGAAGCAAAGGCAAGTGATAGCATCTTTGGATACTGATTCAGTTGCTTTTCAAGTGAACAAAATTTGCTGCCTTTAAGGAATACCAAGAAAGAGTTTCCTAAGTCAAATTTGAAGTGTAAATACTGTAAAGGAATAGGGTATACTGTAGAGTCTTGTTTTAAGATAATAGGGTATCCAGAATGGTACAAGGGAAAGTGTAACAAAACAAAGGGAAAAATAGTAGCAAATTTTACTAGATTGGGGGAAACTCAATTGGAATCAAATGATGTAATGCTTGGTGCTAATGGTTCAGATGTTAGTCCTCAATTGTTTCAAGGTTTATATCAGAGTTCTTGAAGTTTATGAAGACGACAGGAGACAAAGAACCAGATATAGGATGAATGGCAAACTTTGCAAGTATTTTGCTTCAACCGTTGATAGTTCACTTGATATTGTAAAAGATAGTGAGGTTACTTGGATAATTGATACAGGGGAAATTGACCACATGATAACCTATGACCATTTGTTGTTCAATAAACACAATCTCTTTAATCCTATCAGAGTATTATTATGAGACAATACATATAAACTCATCAATCTTGTTGGGTCAATGAAGATCACCCCATTATTAATTCTTCATAATGTTCTTCTTGTACAATATTTTAAACACAATCTTCTTTCAATTCATAGACTCTTAGACGATGGTAACCTTTTAGCCATCTTTAATCAAAATTTTGTCTTTTTTTAAGATCGGAGAATTAGTAAAATAGTAGCTATTGCACAACTTCGACATGGTCTTTATATACTTCAAGCCACCAGTAATGTTTTTGTAAACTTTGTCTAGTTACTAGTTTGAACTCTAAATTAAGCTCAAGTGTCCTAGATAACACTATGAGTCGATAAAGCTAAATAAGATAAAATCTTTATAAAATTTAGAAATTGAATATAGCATCAATTGTAAAAACCCTAAAAAATCTATTGAAACCTAAATTGTATACAAAAACCTTAAATTCGATGTATACACAAATACTCGAAATTGAACCCGAACTTGATCAAAACCCTAAAACTATAACTTTAAGCTTATAAAATGAATAAATATTACTTAATAGTGATATAATCGTAGTCAATTACAATTATCAACTAAATTGCGTAATCGCGTAAAACTTTTAATGAAAACGTTAAAATAACTCGTAAAAATTATAATTGTAATGGGTACCAATTAAATTGATAAATTTTCATAAAATTCTAAAATTAATTTATAAATGTTATTTTTATTATTTTTATGATTGAAAAAATTACATATATTTATTTTTATTCTTTTCTTTTTCTTCCCTTTTCCCTTCTTCTTATTTTTTTCCCTCCTCCACGCGATTGCCTAGCTGCATTGTACAGTAGCCATGTGTATAATTCTAAATTACATGTGTCATTGAGATTATGGAGTAGGGACAAATTACTTAAAGTAAGTGTCATATCCAATTTAATGAGAAGATTTGAGTAGATTATTTTTCTTTTTTTTCTTTTGCTTTTAATCCATCACCTGTTGGATTTTGTTGATTACATCTGGAAAAACCTGGAAACAAGGAGGAGAAAAAAGTAAAACCAAAGTAATTACACATACACACACAAGATTGAAGCAAAAAAAAAAAGGAAAAAAAAAATCAAGCAATTAGAAGAAGAAGAAGAAGAAGAAGAAGAAGAAAAAGAAGAAGGCTAAGGGAAATTTATCAAATATATTACTAAAATAATTAGGTAAGCTTATTTATTTTACTTGTACATATGTATATCATAAAGTATGTACATGTATAGTGAGTATTTGTTATTTTTCTTTTCTTTTATTTTATATATTATGTGTATGTCTGCGTAATTATAAATGTGTATAGTATAAAGTATGTATATGTATATGTGATGTGTATAATATAATATAAACCATGTATTTTCTTAAGTGTAGAGATGTACATGTGAATTCATATACATATGTATATGTGCATAGTATTTTTTTTTATATATTATATATGTGTATATGTACATGATAATTATTTTATATGAAATATACATATAAATATACGTATATGATACATATGTACATATAGTATGTATTTCTCTACACATGTATTTAGGTACATATGTATGCGTATGTATTATATATATATGTATATTTAGTATTTTATTATATTGTATATGTATGTATATACGTATAGTATATGTATATGTACTAGGTATTTCTTTTATATACATGTATATTTAGTATTCTATTTAATTATTTATGTACATATGTGTGATTATGTATATATATGTACTATTTATTTTTAATATATGAGGTATATACATATATACGTATATAGTAAATATATGTATATATACTTAGTATTTTCAAAGTATAAGAATTTTTGTATATTTGTGTATATATATATATATATATATAGCTAGACGTGTTAGATATGTAAGTATATATGTATATTATTAATTGTATTTTGTATTTTTGTACATACGTATATATATATATATATATAGTACAACCGTTATGTACATAAGTGTATAAAGTATAAATAAGTGTATATTATACTTGTACATAATGTATAAGTAAAGCTAGAATAATTTATTATATAAAGTATAGTATATGTATAAATGTACATATATGAATAGTGACGTATACGTAAAAATATGAGTATATGTAAATAGTATATACAAAATACTATAATATTAAGTTAATAAATTTATATACACATATAAGGATACCGTAAATTTGGAAAAAAAGAATAATAATTAAATTAAAAAATTTAATGAAATATAATAATAAGTACTTATATATATAATTATATTGTAAAATAGAAAATTATGAAAAATATGCAAATATCATACGTGGCACCCTCACATGCTACCATGTCATAATATATGTATAAATTAAATAATTTTAGAAATTAATAATAATAATAAATAAATAATTAAGTATAAAAAATTGAATTAATAATTCTAAAATCTCAAAAATAAGTAAAAATTGGTAATTATAGTAAAATAGGCTTAAAATAAGAAAATTATTAATTATACAATATAAGTAATTATTAAATCGTAAATATACTAAGAAAAAGCTTAAATTGATATTTTATAGCTTTTTAAGTTAAAATAATGAACTTTGTGATATTTTATATCACAATCAAAACTGCGAGTTACAATATTCAAAACGGACCTTGCTACGAAAAAATACGCTCGAAAACGATCGAAATGGACTATAAGTTCATAAAGATCCGAGCTAAATCGAAAAAGTTATATGTGATTCGATAAAAAGCTTGAATCGATAATTTCACGCAAATTCATAACTAAGTTAAATAAATAGTACGAATTACAATACTAGTTTAGTTTTTAATTCCTTTCCATATTCCTTATTCTCAAGTGATCTCGACTTTGACCTTGACTTGCCATCAGACTACTACAACCCTTGAGTTAATCATAGTTGAGTGAGTTTTTCCTAATGATTCCATATTTGCTTGTATTTGTAATTAGTGAATATAAATTTTTATTAATAATTGAATATTGTGTGGGGTTGGGTTATGCTTGTGTATGATACTGTTTGTTGATGGTGAATTTACTTTAAAGTATAATAACATGTTGGTTATTGCATAGTAAATTCGATAGGAACTGATTGTCTGTGACCTTGTTGATCACTGAATAATAAGACCTTATTTTATCTGACTTAAAAGAACTAACTCGAAACATACATAATCATGCACTGCATAACTAATTCTGGCAGTCACATCACACGAAGGTAGTGAGAGGCCATATTTGGGTTGATTATTTGTTGATATAGATTTCGTATGGTGCATACATGTGATATGATCTAACCTTAACTCGCGGGATCACTAGGCGTTGGAGGCCCCAACTGCCTAGCTAAAGGTCGAGTTCAGAAGCCTCCATTTAGGGGTGATTGAAGGTTGTGTGAACCTACTCACAATCATACGTAGAACTCGATTTTGATAAAAACTGAAAATGGATATACCGTTATATTTTGAATGCGAAACACAGAGTTTTGTTATGATATAAGTTCTAGTATAATATCTAGATCTAACTGTTGTCAATGTATCTCCAACCCTAACTTCGGAGGGCGTTAAATCTGAGTTGCATGTAGTACCTGGTCACTTGCATGTATTTGTATGGTATAGTGATTATTCATGCATTCATTTTATTGAATTAATTGTTGTATAACTTATTTGTTGTATGGTTGAGGGAATTATCTCACTAAGCTAGTTAGCTTATACTCCTGTAATCTACTTTCATAGGCTAAGCTGTTCGTGGAGTCGTGCCGTCGTATGCCCGAGGTTAGTTATACATCAGTAGGTTGATGTGGGAATAAGATATGATATGAGTGCACTTATGATAGTGTATTTAGACTTAGAACCTTAATATGTAATATAATATGATAACACTTTGAAATATGAATTCTTATCATCTTCTTATCTGTAAGTCTCTATATATATGTATGTTATCTATATTCAAATGACTATGATTATTATAATGAAATGATATTGCTTATACTTGTACAACTCTAGGTTATTAGTTATAGTAGAAGCCTTGTATATCGCATGAAGGGTTCTCGATTAAGAAGGAAATCAATTTACAGCTCTTTGTACGGTATATGATGACTACCACGACTAGCCCCCTCGAGTTGTGATAGTTTCTATCTTCATTCCAAGAACTGCTGATACCTCGTGTTCTTCTTATACTGGATATGAAGCATGAAATGCTATTGCTACTGATAACATTGACATCACTTTGTTACATAATAGGTTAGGTCACTCTTCTTTCTCAAAATTACATCATTTGTTTGATTTCAGCTATGTGGTTGATAAACATCCTCTTTATGAGACTTGTCATTTAACTAAACTACGTAGACTTCCATTTTCTTTAAGCAGCAGTACATCAACCTCTGCTTTTCAATTACATCTGGATGTTTGGGGCCCTTATGATGTGGAACCAATAGATGGTGCTAGATATTTTTTGACTATAATGGATAATTTTTCAAGATGTACATAGACTTTTTTGCTTGCTCATAAATCCCAAGTTACCAAAACACTTACATATTTCATTACTTACATACAAAACCATTTCCAAACCATACCAAAACTCATTCGCAAAGACAATGGAATGGAATTTCTATCTTTAGAAATCCATAACCTTCTTTCTAAACCTGGGATTCTACATCAAAGAACCATTGTCTATACCCTACAACAAAATGGTAGATTTGAGAGAAAACATAGGCATTTCATTGAGACTTCGAGAGCCTTAAGACTACATGCCAATCTACCAAAGTCTTTTTGGGGTGAGTGTGTTTTGACTGCCACCTACTTAATCAATCGAATTCCTACAGCTACCTTACAATGGAAAACTCCTTATGAAGTGCTTTTTGGTCATCCACCTACCTATAGTCATCTAAGGATTATGGATGTCTATGTTTTGCAACAAATTTGTCCCCTTATAAAGACAAATTTGATCAAAAGGGTATTAAGTGTGTAATGCTGGGATATGGACATGGTCAAAAGGGTTATTGACTCTATGATCTTGAGGCAAAACGAATTATTATGAGTAGAGATGTTTTTTTTTTTTCATGAAGATTGCTTTCCTTTTAAGGAAAATGATGTGTCTGCTGCTGCATCTTCATTTAATTTAACTTCCTTTTCCCCTGTTTTGTTTCCAACCACTCAGGAAACCCATGGAGTATAGCCTTTTGCTAATCCTCCTTTTGTACCTTATATCGTCTCTTCTATTGTTCCTCAGCATATTACTCGCACTTCTTCTAGAACATGACATCCACCTAAGTGGCTTGAAGACTATGTTCATTATGTCAATGTAGCAGTAGCTCCCCTTTTTATTGATTCCTTAACCGATCACTCTATTCCTCACCCTTTGTTCACCAAAGATATGTTTGCTTCCTGTCCTTATGACTATATAGCTCTTTGGCCTAAGTTTTAATTACCAAGGAACCTATTACTTATCTAAAAGCTTCACAAGATGAATTATGGGTGGAACCTATGAACAAGGAACTTACCGCATTAGAAAACAATCATACTTAGGAGCTTACTACTTTGCTTAAAGATAAACATGAGATAGGATCAAAATGGGTGTTCAAAATTAAATATCTAGCTGATGGTTCAATGGAGAGATGAAAGTACGTTTAGTGGTGAAGGGTTACACTCAAGTGGAAGGTGAGGATTACACTGAGACATTTTCCTTAGTAGCTCATTTGGCTACCATTTGTGTTCTAGTAGTTGTTGCTACAGCAAAATATTAGCCCCTACATTTGGTTAATATTAATAACACCTTTCTTCATGGATTTCCCGATGAAGAAATCTATATGAATCTACCTTAAGGATACACAAAAGCACAACTAGGTTAGGTGTGTAAGTTGATGCACTCCTTATATAGGCTTAAGCAGGCATCATGTCAGTAGAATGTTGAAATTTCTAAATTCCTTATTGCATAAGGTTTTGTTCAATTGAAAATGACTATTCTTTGTTTACCTTAATGCATGCTAATGGCTTTTTAGTGATTCTTCTCTATGTAGATTATATGCTCATCACAGGTGATTGTGAAACATCCATTCTTGCTTTGAAGGATAAGCTCTAGTAGGCCTTCACTATTAAGGACTTAGGTCTTGCTCAGTACTTTCTTAGCATCAAGTTGTGTACTATTAATTTTGGTGTTTTTCTTAGTCAACAAAATTCCATTACAGATCTTTTATATGACATGGGCATGATAGCTCTTAAACCAACTCATCTTCCTCTACCCTCCGGTGTATGTCTTGATCATAATAGTAGTGATCCTTTATTTGATCCAACTATTTATAAACACTTGATTAGGCGAATGTTGTACCTTACTCTTACCTAGCCTGACTTAGCCTACCCTGTTTACTACCTAAGTCAATTTTTGTTGAATCCTTGTTATCTTCACTTGCATTCTGCTATGCACTTTTTACAATATATCAAAGGCACACTCTCCCTTCAGCTGTTCTACTCCTCAACAAATTCCTTAACTTTGCTTGTTTATATTAATTCTGACTAGGTTACTTGTCCAATGGATCACAAGTTTGTTGGAGGATTTTGTATTTTTCTTGGTTAAGCATTGGTTACCCGGAAATCTAAGAAACAACGTATTGTGTCAGTTTCCTCTGTTGAAGCAGAATATTTCGCAATAGCTGTTGCCACTCATGAACTTAAATGGATTTTTCATGTTGTACGCGACTTATAGGTTTTCTTGCCAACTCCCATTGTGCATTGTTGTGATAACAAAGCTGCTACTTCTATTGCAAATAATCCATACTTACATGGTTAGACCAAATACATCAAGGTTCATATTCATTACATTCGTGATCAAATTACTAAGGTTTCTTGAAGACTCTTTATGTCCCTTCTCATTTGCAATTTGTTGATGTTTTACCAAGCTTGTTACTGTCGCGCAGTTACATTTCTTCTTATCCAAGTTGGGTTTCAATACTGCCCCAACTTAAGGAGGGGGTAGTGGGGTAGTGGTGGTGTTAGACTATATGTCTAGCCTATTAGTTTGTTATTAGAGTTGTTTATTTAAGCATGTGTATAAATGACAATTGGTAAGTTAGTTAGGAACAACACTTGTATATATTTTGTAAAGCAATAGTTTTAATGTAGTTCTTTCATTTTTCATTCCCTATTTTGGTTCTCTATTGCAACTTCTTCCCTTACTATTGAATCAAATTCTCGTAATTTCCTCATTGAGTAGCCCACTTCATCATTTCTTGTGCAGGACCTTTAGTGGAATTGATAACAAGCGCATGATTCATGTTGAATTGTAGCCTGGTTAAAAAGAAAAATTGTAGATCCGAATTGAAGCAGAAGTGACAACCACATAGATGTTGTTCTTTTAAGGAAGCAAAATGTGTTATGTGTTTTCAAGTGACATAACATGTAATAGCCCCTCTAACATGCTGAGTGGCTCCATAACTAAGTAGAATCGAAAAAACCATCGATGAGCAACCGATTTAGTAAGAGCTGGATGTCCTGAATAGCAGTAAGCAAACCAATCCTAGCTCATGAGAGACGTATAAGCACAAATCAAACAATTTGAAGCATTTGTGAGCTTCTCTTGGATAGGAATAGTTTTTATTAGCTTCTGGATAGAAATGTCAACAGCTTAAGTCTACTTAATTTAGTACTGAACCATGAGTGGAAATAAGAGACAAAGCAACTTGTCTCTTTTACAGTGCCGCCATTGCTTGAGAAAATGACCAATGAAGAAATAGGCTAGAACTGAGGGCTTTAATTGAAGCATCCATGGTACAAATGTATATAGTGAAGTTCAAGAGCAACCTTAAAGACCGTAAGTTGAAATGAGAGCTGAGACCAATCCTAATCCCCATCTTAAGCCTTGGAAGTTAATAATTTTATTTGCATATGAGGACTTGAAGCTTTTTTCTCCCTTAGAAACTTTGAAGGGTTGGAAGTGCTTGAACCTACCCTTTTCGTGACCTTGAGGAGTTAGTTAGGGGTTATTTTGCTTAATTTAAGTATTGATCAATCTTTGATGCTATTATTTAGTGTTTAGATAAGGTTAGATTGGCCAAAAGTAGTTTTAGGAGGTGTTTGATGTTTGTTTGTTTGACTACCCTTGCTTGCCACCACCCCCATGTACGTCTTGAGCATGAATTCTTCAATTTCTTAATTGAATGACTTGATTATGCATTTGAATGGTGTTAATCTTAGTAATTTTGTGCTTAGACAATGTTTAGGGAGTTCATTGATGAATATATGAGCATTTGGCACCATGAAGTTCTAATCTTGATTTGGTTTGTGCAATGCAGCATTACAATTGAATTTTATGCTAGAAACTTATTCTTGGTGTGTAGATTGGATGTTAGCATGGTTATATGCAGTGTATCCATGATTATTTTTGGCAAATGATGTGTTTAGAATGCAATGTGGTGCTTAGATAATGAAATGGATACATAAAGTTCTGATCTTGATTCTTGGATACTCATAATTTGCTCTTTTTTGCCATTTTCTAGCAAGTTCCAGCATTTTAATAAATGTTCTATATGTGATTTTGATCCATGTCATGGCCTCTTAAATGATCAATGGTTAGTTTTAGTCATTGTTCGAATCTCAACTAATTTTCTAACCTAAAGGGTGTATTATGTGATTTTTGGGAAATATTTTGAAATTCAAGGTGCTCTTATTCAAAGTGTTCTCACCAAGAACACCTTTCAGATCAATCTTAATCATCAAATTTGGCCAAATATGCGTTTTTCTCAATATTTAAGTACTTTTCCATATAGACTTTTGATGTTTGAATATATTTACATGATTAAGAACTTCAAAATAAAAAAAAAAAAACCTGATTTTAAAATAAAAATTTGGATAGAGAATTAGTGGAAAGCTTATTTGATCTTGTTATAGGGTAGAATAGGTAGAAAAAGGTGCTTGTAATTAAAATATTCCAAATTAAAAAGATCTTGATAAGTAATAATAATGAATCAATAGATTAATAAATTAAGGAATTAGATCAAGAGCAATTGTATCTTAGACATGTCGTTTTGAACCAGTCCAACCCTTTCTTACATTGATATACATGAACTACCCCATGGAATAAATTGATAAAAAAAAATCTAATATGATTAATTAGGCTTAATTGATAATAAATCTTAGTTTATAAAATTATAATAATAAAGCTCAATTAGTTAAATTAATAATCTAGTTAGATGGGCTAAGACCAAACTCTAAAATCCACTTAGGTTCATTTCGCTTTTTTATAGTTCTATACTCGAAATCAGCCCTAACCATAAGAAAGGCTTTTAAAACTTATAAACGAACTAGGCCCGATTAACTAAGCCTATAATAGGGACTAAATTGATAAGTGACTAACAACACTAGTTGTTAATTAAACTAATTAATTTATTAATGAATCTAAAAGGCCTAACATGACCCTAAACTAGTTAGGCCCATTCCTCATAAGGCCCATAACCTACATGGGCCTTAGTTAAGTGTAAAGACTAAGAAGGCCCTAAGATGGAATTAGACTCTTGCGACTAATTAATTGATAATGCATAGTTAAGTTAATTAATTAATTAAGACTTATGGGCCTAATTTACTTTGAAACCAATTAGGTGCACCTTCCTTAGGATCCATAACCTATATGAATCTTAGCTAAATGAGAAGATTTAGACTTAATAACATATAGCTTAGTAAGCCCTAAATTAAGAGTACTGGATTTAAGAAAATGATTAAGTAATAACAATTAGTAATTAATGGATGGTTAATTAACTATATGGGCATAGATATATTGAACTTAGAATAAGATTAGATAGCTAATTCCTATGGAATGAATAATGACTTTTATTTACCTCATGGCATGATAATTGGTTGTTAAGCTCGAATGTGGACTCTCCTTTATGATTGGATGTAGAGACAACTCTCATGTTTTGAGATCTTTGGTGCAATTAAGCAATGATCTTGTGTGTTATGTGCTATAATAGAAATTAATTTTTTGGATTAATAGATAAACTCAACCTAATTAATTGCTTATTGCTCGTGCTTAGTTAGCTTGATCTAACAAGTAATGCCCTTGGATTGAGCTTACATTTGTAGTCATATTTGCTAGGATGATATGGTAGTTAGGTATTTAGGCTATAGATGGTGGCTTAAATAATCGTTAAGAGAAAACTGTCTCAGTATCCACACTTGTTGAAAGCAAAGAGAACTTATAAAGGTGTTACATAGCAAAGTGGGCCTATGTGTCATGACTTTAAAGGGGCCTAGTAAGATTATCTAAAATTTTCATATCATGTGTACACTCATAATACAAAAACAGTCTTACAAGTCAGAGATTGCAAAACTCTAAATAATTAAACATTAAGGTTTTCAATTTTAATTAAATAATTTGCTATAAAATATAAGTGAATATGGATATCCGATATTTTACAGTTCATTAGAACCGCAGAGAATTGGTATCCCTATCAAATGCTAAGATTAGGTAAAACAACTTAATATTTTACAAGAAATATTATATCACACATAATCTTATCATATAAACATTTTCCAAATAAATTGTTTTTATATAAACTATATACATTTCAATCAACTCTAACATTATCAAACCTATCTTCGATTTGTACTCTACTCTCAAGGTTATCCCAATTTTTACTTGAAGGAACTAGCAAAAAATAAAAAATAAAAAAATGATAAGAGAATGAGTAAACTACGGCTTAGTAAGTTCATACCATGGCTTAGTGAGTTCATACCATGGTTTAGTGAGTTCATTCCTCACTACTATCATTCAAGCAAGTTATTAAACATTATTACTACACATGCAAGCTATTTACATATGAAATGAATGCAATCGCGATGAATGAAAGTAACACATCCATAGGAGTCCGAAACTATAGAAGGTATAGATTTATGTTGTCTACATGTCGATTTTTCCTTCATGTTTACCTGTACGGAGCATCTCACCTTAACCGCATGGGGCTGCTTGGGGGCAACGTCCCACCAGACGATACTTTTCACCAGACAACACTTGACTATTACCTTATTCTGAAAAACAACAATTAACATAGGTGGACCCCAACTACGTCTATCCACTGAACATATCAAAGGCCTTTTGAGCACACAAAGCGAGTCGTCTCGCTATCAAAATATATCCAAGGCCCCATAGATACAATATGCAAGTCCTCTCGTAATCAATTAGAAATGCTATACTAGTTTTGCCTTAACGATAAAGATATCATTTATGGGCATTACAACCCCTCATAAAAATTATAAAAAAATATATTAAAGATTGCAAAAATGTTTTTTAAAAATACTTTTCTCAAAAATCAGTAAAGCTAGCACTCTCCATCAATATACCATTTGAATCATAGACATGCGACAAATATCATTGGTTATTTTAGTCAAATAGTTATATTTACTAATTTAATAAAATGATCATACGGATGATAGCACATAAAATAATCAGTCATTCAACAAATAATCAGTAGCATACAGAGGACAAATAGCAAGTAGATAGTAGATCATAAGAACTCCCTCACCTGGGTTAATACTCATTTTCTAATCGTTTGGGATTTCCAATTTTTTATAATTAGGTACCTAAAAGATAAATAAATTTATAAATATTTTGAAAAATTATGTTTATTGATTAACTAAATATTTATCATTATTCACCTAGTTTCCCACTATAATTCAAGTATAGTATAAATATAGTTTAATTTAAATCTTTTATTTATTTTTCTTAGTTTATCTTAAATTTTCAATCGCATATAACTTTTTCGTTTTAACTCCGATTTTTATGAACTTATAGTCTATCTTTATATTTTTTTTGAACGTACTTTCATGCAGCGAAGCTTGCTTTGGACGTTGTAACCTGTATTTTCCATTATGGTGTAATAATATTACGATTTTTATTACTTTGACTTAAATCATTATAAATTATTATTTTAAGATTTTCTTTTGATATTTACGATTTAATAAATATCTATATTTTATATTTTGTAATTTTCTTATTTTCTTATTCTATTTTATCACAATTTACTTATTTTTCTATTTTTAAGAGTTAATACTTATTTAATTCACTTTTACTATATTAATAATTTTCTAATTAATTAATTATTTTATTATTAATTTTAATTATGAAGTTAATTAATTCAATTAAAGGCTGATGTGATAGCATAGGGGAATCTTACGCGTCATTCAGAAATTTTTGTACTTTTTCCATCTTTTCTTATTTGTGTATTTTTACTTCATATATATATAATCATATTTATTAGTATATTTTACTAAATTTTATAAATTAATTATTTCTTATATTTGTAAGGTTATGGAATATACATATATATATACATTCATATTTACTAATTTACTTTATTTATTACATTAATATTATAGTATGTTACATAGGCACTATTCAAATATACCTGTATTTCTACATATACCATACTATTCATATAAGTATTTTTATACATATAATATACTTATGTACTATAATAACATAACTCTAAATATATTTTATATATGGTATATATATATATATATACATCTAATTGTATTTTTGTATTTTATACTTATACATGCATATACGATTTTATTACATATAAATATATATATACTAAAATACTTAATAAACATAATATTATACATGAATACATATGCATAGATGTCACATCCATAAATTTATATTTGTATATCTTAAAATACTTAATATACATAGTATTATAACTACATATATATACATTGAATATACACCTTAAATTAGTAGTTTTGTATTTTATACATACATAAATATATACATATAATTTTGGTGACATATTATATTCATATACATGTAATAAAAATTATACAAACTTAAACATACCTATAGTATACACTTGCATACATATATATTATATAATAAAAATATTAGGTATATATATATATATCCACGCATACATCTGTATATATGTACAAAAACATAATTCCTTATACTAAGTATTTGTGGAAATTATTATAATATGTATAATATACATATGGATATACTTAAATATCTATACACATATAAACATATATGAACAAAGAAATACTAATGTTACATATACTGTAAACCCTATGTAGTTAGCTATTTAGGTCCTAAATTAGATCCAAGTGCTCTAGAAAATGTCATGGGTCGATAAGATTAGATAAAATAAAAATTTTATTAAATTGTGAAACTGAATATAGTATCGGTAATAAAAATCCTAGAAACTCGATTGAAACCTAAATCACTTACAAAAACCTTAAATCCTATGTACGCGTAAATACCTGAAATCGAACTTAAACTTAACGAAACTCTTAAAACTATAACTTGAAGTTTATAAAATAGATAAATATGACTTAATAGTAATGAAACCTTAGTCGATTGTAACTATTGACTAATATGTGTAATCGCATATAAATTTTAGCAAATACGTTGAAATAACTTGTAAATATTATAAATGTAGCAGACAATAATTTAAATTAATAAATTTTAAATAATACTTAATATTTATTGTTTTATTATTTATAGTTGGAAAATTTATAATTTCTCTTTTCCACTTTTCTTCTTTTTCTTTTCTTTTTTTTCCTTTTCCCCTTTTTCCTTTGCGTTTCTTCTCCAGAATTGTTTTTTTTTTCTCCTTTCCTTTTATCCTCCATGTCCCACACCTTCCAGATTGTTAGTGGACATGTGTTACTCTTCTAATTTTTATCATGTGTTAGTTATGTATTACAAAACAAAAGTTAAGACTTGTGTCTTATCACATTAATTATCGTATTATACTTTAGATCTTCTTCTTATTTTCCTTTCTGTTTTAACCACATGATTTGCTCCTTTTGTTCATTTGTAACACATCTGGAAACCAAGAGAAGAAAAAAACAAAACAAAACACTTACATCCTTATTTTCTTTTCTTCTTCTTAGCCGTACTTATCTTCTTCTTTGCCTTTCAATTTTTCTTGTGAATTCAAAAGAACAAGAACCAAAGAATAGGCAAAAGGATCCTTATCATCTCTACTACCTTCAATTAATTAAGGAAATTAGGTAGGTAATATTAGTATTTTTTTTCTTGTAGAAAGTATATGTAAGCTTGCCCGCCTTCATCTCTTTCATCTTTCTGTGTTGTGCATGTCCTCCAACCATACAATGGTTGATTGTTGATTTCAACTGAGTATAGATCAAAACATTCCAATAAAAGCATCTCAGACTGATGAAAATAAGAATGTCTTTTCGTAGTCTTCCGTGGGATTAGGACTAGGTTAGAATAATAGTGTCCTACACAAAATTTACATCCTTATCCAAAAAGGGTTAAAATAATTAATTAGAGAGGTGATAATATATTTTAAGTAAAGGTACAGAAACTAATGAGTGGTAATGGTAATTGTTAGACTCAGCCATTTACTTTATATAATAAAAGTGAGGTAATAAAAAGAAAATAAGCGGTTGGGGATTTTTGTTTCCCTCTTATCTAAAAGGACATTAACTTGAAAGTTAAGTCCTATTGGGGAGATGCTTTTCATTATATGATGCTAAAAGATGAGGAGATGTTACTTCTTTTGTGCATTGTCCTTGGGCTAAATTTCTAAGCTATGTAGTGTTAACCTTTTAGATGTATCTTGTGTAACAACACTAGAGATAAGTTCTAATCAATTTGGGATCGGGTTTTGTAGTATTAATCTTTGCAAAATGCATTATAGGCTATGTTGTCCGCTAGTAAATGATTGTAATAATAAGATATGATGCATATCATAAGCTTTTAGTTATGACAGCATTAGTCCTCTTTAGTAGAAAAATGAAAGGACAGTATTATAATAATAGGCCTTTTGTTTTATTTATTTATTTACTTTTGGGGAAGGTAGTTACTCCCATGTTGCTTGAGCAGGATCTGTACATTGTTATCCTTTTCCACTATCTTTCCATGGAATTTGATTTGATGACCTTGATAATTTTAGTTTCTACGGTTCTGCTTATCTCCTGTTTCTTTAGTCATGCAATTTGGATAAGTGATAGATGCTCTTTATTCAATAGTTACTTATCTTGGTAATGTTACTTTATATCATTACCTAAATTTCTTTATGAGATTTTGGTGTGTAAAAATGTGTATCGTCATTTCCCTAGAGAATTGCCTAATATATTGGTAAATTTGGAGCCTCTTGGGTATACATGATACACATCCAGCTTTATTATTCTAAACATAAAGACGGATTTGATACATAGGCTACCTTAGATGTTATATGACAATATTGTAGTAAAGCAGCTAAGGGTGAATAGCATTGTTTAGCAACTTAGGGGCATCCATCTACACTATATACTTGGGTTCGGACCAGATATTGAGCAAAAAGACTCTCCATTGCACGAGCCATAGCATAGAGGGCACAGTCAAGGACGAAGATGTAGACTAGGTAGAGGGTAAGGATGCCAATAGGTTGAGTTAGCCATTAAAGGCGATCTCTCGCGTCAACATTACTTGCCCCATACATCTCTTACTATGCCCACTCGAGTTCCAACTGCAGACACCCTTCATTGGAGAGAGCTTCAATAGTCAGATCCATACTCCTCTTGCTCCATTTAGGAGGTTAGTTATAGATTACAACGAAGACATAGGCGATGAACTCACGTAAGTTGAGTCTACTCCAATCCCTATATACATGACCTACTCTGATACTTATACTAAGGATGGTATACATATCACATGTGATATATGGGAGACAAGTGCATATATGCATCGATAACGTAGATAGCCTTAGATTATCACTGGTTGTAGCTATTTGAAAATTTTGGTTATAATTGATGTACATTTTGTGAACATTTTGTATAGACTTAACTAGAGTAATAAAAGTTTCATATTGCTTAATCCTGTTTTTCTAACTTATTATCTAACATTTGTTTTACTTTGTTTGCCCATGATGTTAATGTTTATGAAATAAACAAACTGTATGGTTTCTTGCTTTATAAGTGTTGATAAGTTTGAATAATAGTGCAGTTTTACTTATACAGTTTTTGGATATTTGGATCTTATTGTAAAGGGTTCAGCCATGGCTATGAAGTTTGGTTAGAGTATTGTTTTATCTTGGAATTTGCCTCTTAAAAAGAAAATTTTAACATGTTTAGGCTAATAAGCGATTTTTAATCAGGTGCTTATCATCACCTCTTGAAGAGGCAATTTTAGTCCAACTTAAAATTATCTTTTTAAGAGGCGATTTTAAGTGTTATGCTCTTGGTATTTTTTTTTCCAAGAGTGGAATTTTAGGATTTTTCTTTTCATTTGTTTCCTTTTCCCCATATTCAACGCCATTTGTACTATAAAGAAAAAAATAAAATTAAGGAAAATGTAGTAAAGGGAAGAGACTCTAAGCTGAAGTAGATAAATTTTCGAAAGGTGAAGATAAAAAAGAAGCTAGTTATGAAAGTAGGTTTCTTGAACATGGAAGAGAGAACATTATATGGATGGGAGAAATCAAAGTGATAGTTGTAGATGTAAACATGGGAATAGGGGACGCACAATTTTAAGCTATGTTAATGGGTGATTTGTATGGTTAATTAATCAACTATTTTGAAATTAAAAAAAAAAAGATAAGAACAACCCTTGCTAGCTTAAAGTATTTTACATTAAAAGTAATTGAGTTTTTAATGTGTATTAATTAATTGAAGTTGTATTGCTAGCAGACCAGTTAAAAAAAATATTTTAAAGTAAGATTTTATTAAAGAGTAGTAAAATGGTAGTTAACAACCCTTACTAGTTTAAATACTTTATATATATATTCCTTTATATTAAGGATATGGATGTAGCTTGGTTCAGCTTTGTTTTATTTTTAAATCAAACCAAAACATATAACTGCAGTTCAATTTTATATAACTTTGAATTAGATCATACAATGCAGATTAGGAATTTGTTTAAACTATTAAGCTTTAGTTTGGTTTAGCTTGGTTGATGTATTGAATCACATTTTATAATTCAGGAAAGTATATTTATTATTTGCATATCATGTAATCTCATACAAAAATAGTACATTCATTTGATAATAATTAGTATTAGTATCATTTATATAATTTATGTATTATAGTCGTAAAAATTATATATATATTTTAATAAATGTATCCAAAAGTTCAAGTGCTATGTTAAGATAAAGGGCTGATGTCACATTTTGTAACCAATCTTTCCTAAAATGTGTAATTTGCTACCCAAACATTAAAAAGATCAATTTATTACCTAATTGAAATGTTTGTTATCATTTATACTACTTAACCTAACTTCTTTAGTGTCCATTTGCTGGCATGGCATAATTGACCGATGTTAGTAGTAGAATTGAGACAAGATACCTTTAACATATGGTAAGGCATATTTGAAAGATAAACTTGCCTATTTAGGCAAGATACATATCTATCCAAATTCTCTCCCATGAAACCTATAAATAGGGGACAAACCTTACAGATAAGATACTTCACATACACTCGCACTAATGCTCTCATTCTCTCATCTTTATTACTCCCACATACATTGACTTTAAGCATTAGAGTAGTCATACCAACCAACCCCTTAGTGCCTACTAACTAGAGGTAGGTACGGTTCAGTTCGGTTTGGTACGATATGCCTCTCCTTATCAAATTGAACCTAGTATAATAGTTCATTTTTTTTTTGAAATCAAACCTAACTATATGGTTCTATTTATAAAATTTTTGAACCTAATTAAGACCAGTTTGGTTTAGTTTGATTCATGGTTCAAACCGTTTGTGTCAAATTTTTACTAAGTATTTTTATTTCTAATAAACATGAAATTTCAAATAGAATTCACTCAACTTAATCTTAATAATTGATACAAAATTAAAATAAAAAATAACAAGATATGAAAATTTGATGAAATTTATATGAAGATTAATTGAAAAAAATAAAAAAGTACAATATAATTGCATGAATGTTTTTTATTTAACTAAATGGTTCAATTTAGTTCAAAATAGTATGGTTCAATTCGTTTTCTTGAATCGAATCGTGAACCATTTATATATAATCGAATTGAACCATAAACTAAATGGTTTGTAAAAAAATCGATTTTTTAGTTCATTTTGGTTTGGTTCACAATTTGATCCGCGATTTGTGATTTTTTTGTCTAACCCTACCACTAACTACATCATATCTTGCAGATCTAAGTCTAATTCTAGCAATCTCTATCAGTGAAATTGAGGTAACGACATAATCATATAATATATATATATATATATATATATATATAGCATTACGTTATATCTTTGTGTTTGAGCTCTCAAGTTATGATAAATAACGTACTATTTTTATACATTTAAGTTTGTATAAAAATACAACCTAAATTAACTTATTTTAAAGTTTGCACTACCACCTCATTTAATTTTAAATGACTTGCTATAGAGTTCAAGTTATTTTAGATAAACATATTTATCGATTCAAGTTTCTAGGGTTATTTAATGGAATTAGTTTATCATTGAGAACTTCATGTGCTAATGTTAATTTGAACGCACTTATAATTCGTACGATTCTATTAGTTATTGTAAACCCTGTGTAATCAATAGTCGAACCCTAATTTAAGTCTAAGTGTCTTAGACTATATCATGAGTCGATAAGGTTAGATAAGATAAAATTTTTAGAAGTTAATAAACTGAATATAGTATTGATAATAAAAACTGTAGAAATTGATCAAAACCTAAATCGCATACAAAAACCCTAAATCTGATGTATACGCAAATACTCGAAATCGAACCCAAACTTGATTGAAACCCTAAAACTATAACTTTAAACTTATATAATGAATAAATATAACTTAATAGTGATATAATCGCAGTTGATTATAATTATCAACTAAATCGCATAATCGCGTACAACTTTTAACGAAAACGTCAAAATAGCTCGTAAATATTATAATCTTAATGTGTATTAATTAAATTGATAAATTTTCATAAAATTCCAAAATTAATTTATAAATGTTATTTTTACTATGTTTATGTTTTAAAAAAATTACATATAATTATTTTTATTTCCCTTTTTCTTTATTTTCCTTTCTCTTTTTTTCCTTCAATTTTTTTTTCTTGTTCCATGTACACCCCACATTAGCCCAAGTGATTTATTTTTCCTCCAAATGTTGCATTTACCAAGCAAAGCCAAGAATAATGATTCACTTGTCTTGTCTTAATTAATATCAACATTTAGTAAGATTGTCCTTTACTTTTTCCATTGTTATTTAACCATGCTTTACTATAATCTACATGCCTAGAAGGTACAGACTAGAAAAAGAAAAAGAAAAACCAAAACACATACACACACAAAATTGGAACAAGAAAAAGCAAAGGAAAAAAAAAAATCAAAGATCAAGAATAAGAGGAATAAGAAGAAGAAGAAGAGGAAAATATTGTTCCAATTAATTAAAAAGTTAGGTAAGTATATATTTAATTTCTTTGTACATATGTATATTATATAATATGTACATGTATACTAAGGGTTCATTTATTTATTTAATTATATGTACATATATGTATACACGACTAGATATATACATATGTATTAAGTATTTTTTTATTTGTGTATATACATATGTATTAAGTATGTACCTTTATTTATGTATATACCTATGTATTTAGGAGTGGGTATATACAGTATATGTATATAAGTATAAATAGTAGTACATGTAGTATGTATTTTTTTCTACACATGTATTTTTGTATATATGTATGCATCTATATTATATATGTATGTATATTTAGTATTTTGTTATATAATATATGTAGGTATATATGTATAATATATGTACATGTACTAAATGTTTCATTTATACACATGTATATACATTCAGTATTTTATTTAATTATTTATGTATATATGCATGATAATGTATATATATATATATATGTACTTAGTAATTTTAATATATGAGGTATATACAAGTATATGTAAATAGTAAATATATATATCTATAAATACTTAGTATTTTCAAAGTATAAGAATTTTAGTATATTCGTACATATACATATAGCAAACCGTGTTGAATATATTTATATTATTAATTGGATTTTGTATTTTTGTACATATGTATATATATAATATAACTGTATATGTACATAAGTATATAAAGTATAAATAAGTGTATAATAAACTTATACATAGCGTATAAATAAGGATAGAAGAATTTAATATATAATGTATAGTATTTGTATAAACGTATGTATATGAATAGTGATGTATACGTAAAAATATGAGTATAATTAAATAATATACACAATATACGATAATATTAATTTAATAAATAAAGTTAATAAATATATATATAAGTACCGTAAATTAGGAAAAAGAGTTAATAATTAAGTAAATTAGAAAAATTAATAAAATATAATAATAAGTATTTATATATATATGTATACCGTAAAATACAAGAAAATAATAAATTTTGTGATATCATTATATTATAGTCCAAACTGTGAGTCACAATGTCCAAAACGGACCTCGCTACGAAAAAGTACGTTCGAAAATGATCGAAATGGACTATAAGTTCATAAGGATACAAGCTAAATAAAAAAAGTTATATGTGATTCGATAATAGCTTGAATCACGATTTTACATAACTGAGTTAAGTAAACAATACGAATTATGATACTAGTTTAGCTTTAAAGTCTTAAACTTACTATTTTTTACATTCCTTATTCTTGGGTGATCTTGACTTTAACCTTGAGCTGCCATCGAACTATTACGACCTTTGAGTTGGTTATGGTTGAGTGAGTTTTTCCTAATGATTCCATATTTGCTTATGTTTGTAATTAGTGAATGTAAATTGTGATTAATAATTGAATATTGTGTGGGGCTGGGTTATGCTTGTGTATGATACTCTTGTTGATAGTGAATTTACTTTAAAGTATGATAACATATTGATTGTTACATAATATACTTGCTAGAAATTGATTGTCTGTAACCTTGTTGATCACTAAATAATAAGACCTAATTTTACTCGACTTAAAAGAACTAACTCGAAACACAGATAATTATGCATCGCATAATTAATTCTGGCCATTACATCATACTGAGTTAGTAAGAGGCCATATGTGGGTTGATTATTTGATTGTTATAGATTTCATACAGCGCATACGTACGATATGACCTTACCCTAGCCCACGGGATCACTAGGCGTTGAAGGTACCAATCGCCTAACTAAGGGTCAAGTTCAGAGGCCTCCATTTAGAGATGAGTAAGGGCTGTGTGAACTTACTCGTAATTATATTTAGAACTCATTTTTCATAAAAACTGAGAATGTATATACCATTACATTTTGTATACGAAACGCAGAGTTTCGTTATTGTAAAAGTTTTAGTATGATATCCGGATTTGACTGTTATTGATGTATCTCCAACCTTGACTTTAGAAGGCGTTAAATCTGAGTTGCTTGCAGTACCTGGTCATTTGCATTATTTGTATGGCATACTGATTAATCATGCATTCATTTGATTGAACTAATCTGTTGTATAACTTGTTTGATATATGGTTGAGAAAATTATCTCATTAAGCTAGTTAGCTTATACCCTTATAATCTTCTTTCGTAGGCTGATTTGTTCATGGAGTCGGGCTGTCGTATGCTCGACTTTAGTTTTACATTAGGGGGTTGATGTGGAAGAAAGAAGTGATATGAGTGCATTTAGGATACTGTATTTAGTCCTAGAACTTTATTATGTAATCTTATATGTGGACAGTTTGTAATATGAACTCTTACCATCTCTTTTTATCTATAAATCTCTCTCTCTCTCTCTCTCTACATATATATATGTTTTATATTCCAATAATTTGTTATTATTATCATGAAATGATATTGCTTACATCTACGCAGCTCTTGGTTGTTAGTTATAGCTGTAGCCTTGTATATTGTATAAAGGGTTGTTGATTGAGAGGAAATCAATCTATAGTTCTTTGTACAACGTACAACGACTATCACAACTAGCCTTCTCAGGTCGTGACCGTTATTCCTAAGTTAGCAGATTGGAAATTTGAAATATTGAACAAGCACATATATAGGACTATAGCAAAAATGAAATGTGAGAAACATTAGACCTCCTTTTCTTTTCCTTTTTAATAAGACAAATGAAATTATTTATTTGAAAGAAAAAGGAAAATCATCTTTTTGTTTGTAAAGGTGTGTGTGAAACAATCTAAAGAGCAAAATTGATAAAACATGGTTCCACAAATTTCTATGCTTTCAAGGACAAAATAAGATAAAATAAAAGGAAATAAATAAAATCAAGTAGTTGCTATTTTGTTGAGAATGCATGAAAGCAGGATAGATAAGCTAAGAAGGGAAATAGATAGAGTCTAAATATAGGTTATAATTAGACTTATGTAGTTAACCTGTGAGCAAAAGTCAATTATATGTCTAATTATTTTTCTTTTACGTATCCATTTTTTTGCCTTTGTTTCTCGAAGGATAGAAAGCTTTGTTTGTTTGTTGATTTGTTGACTTTTCCTTATGAAGAACTAACTGAGAGATTCAATTGAGATGGACAAAGGTGTATCCATCTAACACAAGAACCTATGATGATAGTCTTAATGATTGAAGATAATTTTGAATGAAGAGGACCACACAAATAAATATATACATACATGGAGTGAATTCTTGGAAATTCAAGGGAAAAAAAATCACACTAAAGATACAAGAGCAAATCTATCCACTTTATGGATATATATATATATATATATATACATATATATAATTCTTGTTTTTAGTAATTAACATAAGTGCAATAAATATATATACATATATATATATAGAGAGAGAGAGAGAGCTTGGCACTTAGACCTACATTACAGGCTATTACATACCATGAGAGCATAGGTCTGCTCTCCATTTTTTCTTCCATGTATCGTCTTTAAATATTTATACAAGCTACTAACACCCCACATATACTTACTCCACAGATTCAGCTCAATACGAATCTTATTTGGCGGACCCTCTTCACCCTTTTACATCCTCTTGTCCAATTCATGCCCACAACTGCCCCGATGCCAAATCCACTAGCGTATCCCATGGAAACAATCATCCAGTCAATTTCAAACCAATTGTTCGAAGCATCATCCTTTTCTAATGATGGTGGAGGTGATGTTTCAATGATATCTCCACATTTCCTGGATAAAGGAAATCCACAAAGACTTGGATTTCCTTGATATGAGCTACTCTCAAAGGTATTGAATTGTTTGGACTGAGGTATGGGACCTGTAAGTTGATTAAAAGATACATCAAGGGATGAAAGTGTAGTAATATCCGTTAACTGTTGAGGAATTTCACCAGAGAGCTTGTTGTGAGAAAAATCCAGAGATTCCAACTTTGCCAGACCATTCAAGTTGAAAGGGATTGAACCTATAAGCATATTATTGGACAAATTAACAAAGCGTAGCCCCTTAAGTGTTGTAATGGATTTTGGAATCTCTCTCATGAAATAATTGCTAGAAAAATCAATCCCCATAAGGGACTTCGGGATTTTTGTATATTCTACACTTACACCCTTATCCGTCAATGCTACTGCATAAAAGTAAATCGAATAACTAGAGTAAGATGCATATGAAAATGGCAGACCTTCCTTTTCAACATCAACTTTCATTGCCCTCCAACCTTCAAAATACTGAGCTAACAAGTGGCCAGTGAAGTTATTATTGGAAAGATCGATGATCCGCAATTTAGGAAACTCATAACCACCTGATGGTTTCTCTATGACTCCATGAAATCTATTACAACGAAAGATGAGTATGCTTAAGGCTGGAAGCTTACCCAGCCAAAAAGGGAAAATATCAATGATCTTGTTATTTCCCAGATTGAGGAATTCTAGATTTGTGCAATTTTCCATGTCTCTTGGCATTGGTCCCTCCAATTGATTGTAGCTCATGTCAATCATTACCAAATTGCATCTATATTTCCTAGTTGAGGAATGGGTCCACTAAAGTTGTTTTTGTGTAGATTCAATATAGATAGATGACCCATACCAACCAAGTTAGTCAAACACTCTGGAATAATACCACTCAAGGCATTATAACCTATATCGAAGACCTCAAGTTTGACAAGATTGCACATTCTTGTCGGTAATTCTCCAGAAAATTCATTGTTTGAAACGAGGTAGTATCCGAGGGAAGAGTTTGTTGAGGGGAGAGGAGGCGATCCTTTCAACTGGTTGAACCTAAGGTCTAGATATATAAGATTCCCTCCCCACAATAATGGCAAATTACCCTCAAATTTGGACAAATTGTTATGAGAAAGGTCCAAAAGTTGAAGATTTTTTATACCATGCACATCAATCAAACACCGAGGAATCATACCGATCAAGTTGTTACTCAAATTAAGACGATCAAGGTTAATCAAATTGCAGAGCCATGTTGGTATTTCAGAGATATTATTGGAGAAAATATTCAGATGTCTCAATTTATCTTGACTTTGTAAGATTAAAGGAAAGCTACTCAAGTTACACGAAGCAAGACCTAAATAAAAAACGTTTGAGCTACGTTTAGTGGTACCATCCATGACAAATGAAAAGTTATTACCTGATAAATCTAGCCGTCCTAAACTATCCAGTTGGAAAAACACGTCTAGATTTATTTCCCCACTAAAGTCGTTAGAATCAAGATAAAGATTTTTGAGGTTCTTGAGATGAGAAATTGTTATTGAAATTTGGCCAGAGAATTTGTTAGATGAAAGATGAACGACCTGTAACTTGGTAAGCTTTGGTCGTTGATTGAAGATTTCACCTGTAAACCGATTCTCATCTAGATACAACAATTCAAGCTCAGTGAGGTTTGCCACTGAAGAGGGTATCTGACCTTGCATTTCACAGTTAGCGAGACTAAGAGATCGCAAGGAAGTCGATCTTGAGAGAGAATCTGGTATTGAGGACGATATCTCCACAGAGCTAAGATAGAGGTCTTCTAATCTGACTAGACTCTGTGCCAAGTCCCTTAGAGTAGGATTTGTAAGTGTCAATTGATTGTAAGACAAATCAAGAGAAGACAAGTTTACCAGATGTAGAATTTCTAATGGGATCTGTCCTATAAAGTTCGAATCAGCAAGGTCGAGAATTTCTTACTGGGAAAGATTGCCTATAGCAGAAGGAATTTTAGAGTAACCGAAGTCGTTGTATGAAAGATCGAGTCTCCGCAGGTGACTAAGCTTGAAGATGCTACTGCTAGAGTTGATGGAACCAGAGAGACAACTATCATAAAGGTCAAGGCCAATCACATGTCCACTATGCTCATCACACTCTACGCCGCTCCAATTACAACAATCTCCATTTTTTCCTTCTGTCGTCCACATTCTCCAATATGCTTTAGCAAGTGGATGACATGGCCCACTGCAAAATGTGGCCTTGAACTCCAACAAGGCATACCTCTCTTGTTCGTAACATTTGGGCTGCATTTTAGTGCTGGAAGAATGAGAGTGAGGAATATAGAACAATAGGAGAAGAGATAGCAAGATGGAAAGAGATGATAACGCCATGGAGAAATGGTGGATTCTGATGGACGCTAAAGAAAATGTGTACGCCTTACATAAAGCTGTGCAATGTGATTTATAATGAATGACATTTTGCACATCTGGGTTAAAACAAGAAAAAAAGATAGAGAGAGAGTGTGTGGGGAAAAATAGAAAACCTACTGCTTAGAAAGTTTTATCCGTTTGTCAGGACTTTTCTAAGTCTTCATAGAAATTTATAATAATAATGGCAGGTAAATTAAATGCAGGCGGCCGGCTTTCTACTGATATTGATGTTGGAGATTAAGAATTCCAACTCGTTCATATAAATATGTTAGATTGCTAAAAACAGGCTAATTAATAAATCCTTTCTAAAAATTGATATGTGAAGAAAAGAATAGTTCGTCTATTTGGGATAAGATGGTCTCCAAGAAAGATGAATCGATCAGAGAAAATTTCTGAAATCTCAAATTTAATTGTTTCTGTGAATAAAATTTTAAATTTGAACTTCACAAGACATTTGGTTCACCACGGTGAAATGAGCAGCGAAGGGCACGACCCAGGATTTACCATCCCACGGCGTTATTGTGAGAGATAACTCCTTTGCATCGTGGTTATTTAGCAGTTTTAAATTTTGGATTGTAGTAAATGTCGAGGAAAAAGGCTCCAATAAATGCTTTCCGTGAAACAAACACATCAAATTTGAGTCTTAATTTAAAGTTGAATCAATGAGCTTAATCACTCAATACACCATGTTTACAGTTTAGTTTTGATGAAAATTTGCCTATTCTTGATTAAGCTGCTCTAACATTGTAATTCTGACTGAAAGGTGATACGTGCCAATAGGTGAAAGATACTTCATTACAGGGCGAAACTTCGCACCAGCCACTAATTTTTCAACTGCTAGTGTACACGTGTATTTTATCTATTATAAAAAAATTACAAAAAAAATTGATAGTTATTAATTTTTTCTCACGATTGAAAAAAAAAAAGGAGGGGAAATTCATTGTTACTAAAATATTGTAAAAAAGTTGGTTGTATCAGTTTTTTTTATCATAATTACCACAAAAGAAAATACAAAATTACCATAAAATAAAAAAAAACAAAGAAAAAGAAGGCCGAAAATTCAGCCACTTTTTCCCAATTTTAAGAATCTCCCTTCATTACATGTACAAACGAAAAACATCATTCATATATCAGAATAAGTTTTCTAATACCAAATCTTCGTAATAATCTATGACATTGAGGAAGACGTGATAGGAAAATACAATTCTTTGAAAAAAACTAGTAAAAGTTTGTAGTAATTGTGGTCCACCAAAGACTATAAGTTTACGAAATATTCTTACTGAAATTTTAATTAGCTAAAAATCATTTCCAGAGTTTCAAGATTGTGAAACAATGCGTGTCGATTAAATTTTACCATATTTTCTTATGTTAATTATATAAATAAGGATAAAGCACATTTTTAATTTTCGAAATTTCATTAGTTTTTAATTTGATTCATGAACCTTTTTTCTCTTTGAGTACTCAAGTATCGATGTTCACAAAAAATTTGCAAATCAATCATTTTCTTAACACATTAGTTTTGTTGGTAGAATTGTTTATCAATTGAACCTAAGTATTGAACCGGATTGAACTGCAAAATGTGTTCTATTAATATTTTAGTTCAATTTATGATTTAATTTGTAAAGGGCCTAATAGTTCACCATTTGGCTAGAAGGGTCAAATTGAACCTAATCGCTATACCCAATTGAACCACTTCTTATAAAAAATTATACAATAAGCTGTTTTTTTTTTTTTTTTTTTTTATACTCTATCGACATTTCAGTTTAACCCTATTTATCCTTTTTTTTTTTTCATTTATCATTTCACTCTTAGTCTCCATAATCTACTTTGTTTTCCTTTCACCGTCATCTCCGATCTCTGACAGACTCACACACCTTTACTAACACCTAAGATGTAATATCATCATATGATATAATATTATGTGGCTTTAATTTTTATGTAATGTTTCTCAATTTGGCATCAATATTGGTTGAAAACTCCAATAACTATTAATATTATCATAAAGAATGCGATATTTCTAAAAAGCAGTTCAAATCGAATCAAACTGTATATAAAGCGTTTTGGTTCAGAATGTTGAACCTTTAAAAATGGTTTAGTTTATTAAATATTTGAATTGAATTCAATTTGGTTAGAGTGATGGGCAACCATCTACAACAATGAAATTTAAAAAGGAAAATCAAAAGAAAAATTGACGGTTTTCTTTGAAACAAATAGGCAATTAAGTGTTGTCTCAAATGAGGAAATAAAAGGGGATAACTTTGTATTATAATGACATTGAAGTCAATATTTGCAAGTTGAAGGACTTGTTTGGGAAGAGGAAAGGAATTAAGGGAGAAGGAAAGAATTAGGAAGGAAAGAAAATAAAAAATATATATATATATATATATATTCCCTTGTTTGGAAAAATGAGGGAAAGAAAGTAGAAGAAAAGTTGATAATATAATTTCAAAATATATCTTTGTTTTAATGGTAAACATATCATTTCATTACAATTTCCTCCAATTTGAGAGAATTATTTTTGGTAGACTCAAGCGAAAACGTTTTTTCGCAAATCCATCTCATTCCCTTTCCTTCAGCCTTTCTTAACAAAACGAGAGAATTATACAATTTTTCTTCCAAAAATCTTCCCCTCCCCTTTCTTTTCTCAATCTAAACATCTAGTTTCAAGAGTTTGAAATATTGTATCCTATCAATTAATTTTGTCATATTTTCTAATGTTAATCATAGAAACAAATTATGTCACTATCTGCAAACTTTTTCAAGAGATTATGACGTTAATTATACAGATAAGTCAGCATCGGCGAACCTTTTCCAAGTATGCCGGCACGAAAGGTTTGAGTCAGGTCAAAGTCTTCGTCCGGCTCGTTATTAATTTGAACGATTGCGTTTAATCATTTGATAAAGAATGCTAAATGGAATACTGCCAACAGTCGAAACAAGCTAGTATATATTATTTGTAACCTATTCGGTTATTTATATTGGGAAAAACGAAAAAAAAAGGCCAAGTCATAAATGTTTCCCCTAAATTCTTAGGGAAATTTTATGGTAATGTCTCTTAAAATGATATTATAGTAACATCAGGATGAATCATCCTCAAGTTTAGTAAATCATGTGATAAACAGTAAAAATAAAAGCTATTGATAGCTTTCATGAAAAACTATCAACTATCGACAGTTTACATAAAAATTGTCGATAATCTCATTTTTTATTGTTGACAATTTTGTTTTTACCATTCATTAGCAAGATTTACTGAAATCGATGATAGTTTATCATGAACTAAGGCTATGGATAGATATAATAAAATGTCATTTTCATAATGATATTATGAGTGATGTTACGGTAGAAAACCCTAAACTATTAACGTATGACTTTAACTTTTTACAACTTTTGAAAGTCTATTCATACACCCTAGACCATCCCCAAACACCTAAAATCATCACTATCTATAATTCTTAAAATGTCACATTTGATATCTAAACTTTGTCTATTTTGTAATCAACAAACTAAAGTTTAAAAGCAGCAATTTAACTGCTATAAACTTTTTGAAGTCATTTATAACACTTGAATTAAGTATTTAATTGAAAATTTTGATAAAGTTCAGATAGACAATTGAAAAAGTAGCAAAATTTAGGTATTTTATTGTAAAGTTCTAACATTTCTTCTTCGTATAATAAGATGTTGAGGATCTAATGATGGTTGTAATGTTTGTATGTATTCATTCGATGACTTTTTATGAAGCTTATTTATTTTTACATGCGTTATTTTTCTTTAGTTAATTAAGATAGTTTGTTATTTTCTTCTGTTTGTTAGGCAATTTGTTATTAGATTAGTTGCTGTTACTCTAGTATAAATAGTCGAGATTGTGATATGTAAGTTTTTGGACTTTTTCCAATCTTCACATAAAACAACATTTGTATTCTCTTTAGAAAGTATGAGCAAAGGACATCTGCATTTCAACGAAGGATTTTTCACATGGTATCAGAGTAAGGTTAAATTCGTAATATGCTCTTTTCTTTGGTTGAAGCCATGGTATGATCTTTCCTTATTAGATACATGTTTCTACTGATTTAAGAAATAATTTTGTTCCTCGCAGTTGAATACGAATAGCTTGATAATTCAATTTTCATCATGAATAATCAGAATCAACAAAATACGAAGTTGATTATGATAGATCCTCTTTTCATTTCGGTTCTAATAATCCAGGCATGATATTAGGTAATATTACTTTCAATGGAATGTATTTTATTATACAAAGTAGATCAATTAGGATGGTGCTTGGTGTGAAATTGAAAATAGGATTTATTGATGGAAATTTACCAAAACCAGAAGAGAATTCAAATGATTTTGTAGGGTGGATTCATTGTGATTATATGGTAAGGTGTTGGATTCTCAATTTCATGGTTGTTGAATTGTCTCAGAGTTTTATGTATACACAATTTTTATGAGAACTTTGGAGAGAGATATGCAAACAATATGGTTAGGTGAATGGACCTTTGATCTATCAAATTCAACATGAGATTGCAAACATTAGGTAGGGAGATTGCTCAGTTTCTATTTACTTTAATAAGTTCAAAAAGTATTGGGATGAGTTGAACACTTTGAATCCTTATCCAATTTGTAGTTGTGGGAGATTAGAATATTGCACTTGTATACTTAAAGATAGATTGGTTGAGTATGATTCACAAAATAAATTGATGCAGTTGTTGATGGGCTTATTAGATGTTTATGAATTTGTTAAGAATCAAATCCTATCTTTTGATCCACTACCATTAGTGAATTGAGCCTTTTATTTGGCTTTACAAGTTGAAAAACAAAGATAGGTGTCAGCCTTGATGATAGGCGAAAGTAATATGTTGGTTTTCAATGTAGGAAGGATGAATAAGTCCAATGCTTATGATAAGAAGGAAGTTAAAAAGAAATTGAAGTGAAAACATTGTAACTCTGAAGGATACATGATTGAATCGTGTTTTGAATTGATTGGCTACCTAGACTGGTACAAAGGGTGAAGAATTAAGAAAAGAAATCCATAATCTATGGCATACTACTTTATTGAAAATGATAGATCACTAACTCCTCTTGATGTTGTAGGAACTTCTATTAGGACTAATAATAAAGTGGATACACAGTTGTCACAATCAGTTTGCCATGAACTAATGAAGATGATGAAAGGCAAAAAAATTGAAGAGCAGAATTTAGTTGCTAACAGTGGTTAATTGGGTGCTACAGAACATTATGTAGGTATTTCTTACTCCATTGTAAATCTCAACACTTGGAATAACAATATGTGATCTTGGATTGTCGATATAGGAGCTACGGATCACATGTCACCATTGAAACACATTTTTTCTCACACACATGTTCTCAAAACACCAATCTCTGTTACACTTCCAGATGGTAGAGTTAAATTGTCAAAATAATTGGTTCAATTTATATAAACTCAAATTTAGTATTGAATAATGTCTTCTTTGTTCCTGAATTTAAACACAATCTCTTGTCAGTGAGTTGTCTATTATTTGCCTCTTCAATTATAGCCTATTTTAATAGAGATTCTTGTCTTTTTCAAGCCAGAAATCTAGGAATGTGATAGCTAATGCAGCATCACTTCAAGGTCTCTATGTACTTACATTTGAGCGTTATTTTCCTTCTGTTATTCTTGATTTTCATCATGACAAGAATAAACTAACTTCCATGTCTCCTTTATATGTCAATTCTTTTGTTTTGGCAGTAAGCTTAGAGTTATTTCATGCAAGGGTAAGACACTTATCCATTGCAAAACTGAAACATATTGGTTGTTGTAATTGTAATTCATAAACACATTTATTTTGTGATACTTGTCAATTGGCTAAGATACAAAGACTTCCTTTTTCAAGAAGTGAGAGTATATCTCCTTTTACCTTCTCTTTGTTACATATTGACATTTGGGGATCATATCATGTGGAATCAATTACTGGAGCTAGATATATTTTGACCATTGTTGATGATTACTCGAGGGGAACATGGACATATCTCATGAAATTGAATCATAAACACTTATAAACCTTAAATACTTTGTTACTTATATTCAAAATCATTTTCATTTCACACCCAAATTTGTTAAGAATGACACTGGCACAAAATTTCTTTCTAAAGAATGTAAGTCTTTCTTCCTTCAACTTGGTATTGTTTATTAGAGAACAATGCATTACACAGCACAACAGAATGGAAGAATGGAATGTAAACATAGACATTTGATTGAAACATCTAGAGCACTATGTTTACATGTTGGTTTGCTAAAGATCTTTTGGGGAGAGTGTGTCTTGATTGCTACCTATTTGATAAATTGAATGCCATCTTCCAAGTTAGATTGGAAGACTCCATATGACTTGATTTTTCAAAAACCACCTACGTATGACCATCTAAGGGTTATGGGTTGCCTTTGTTATGCTCCTCTTCTTGCTAGACATAAGAACAAGTTTGACTTTGAAGGGATTCGATGCATTCTTATTAGATATGCATCAAATCAAAAAGGCTATAAATTGTTTGATTTAGAGAAGAAGAGAATCTTATTCAACAGAGATGTACAATTTTTTTAGGACCATTTTCCATTTAAGTAGAAAAAGGAAGCAATTAATCCAATACCTTTTATAAGCAATTCTCCTGTTCTACCTTTTGTTTCCTTAAACACCGATCTTGAATAGCTTAGTTCATCTACACACATTGTCAATCCTTCAAACACTACAGCAATTGACACTTTACATTCTGAGTCAATTCCTAATGTTGTTCCTATTGGTTTGGATCAGTCTATCTGTAGGTCTACTAGGTTTGTGAAAATACCTCATTGGCTTCAAGATTATGTTCATTTTCTACATTTTGTAGGTTCTTCAAATGTCTCACATTTATCTCACTGTCATCCCTTGTTTTCTCCAAACACATTTCATACCTATCCTTCTGATTATGTGCATTCATTAGCTAATGTTTTAACTACCAAAGAACCATATTGTTATTCTCAAGTTGCTCAAGATGGTAAGTGGGTGGATGCCATGAATCAAGAATTGGCAACTCTTGAAAATAACAATACCTGGGAGCTTACTTCATTACCCAAGGGAAAGAAAACCATAGGTTCAAAATGGGTATATAAAATAAAATATTGGGCTAATGGTACTCTAAAAAGGTATAAGGCTAGATTGGTTGCTAAAGAGCACACTCAAATAGAAGGGGAAGATTATCATAACACATTTTCACCCATTGCAAAACTATGTACAGTGAGAGTCCTTATAGCGATAGCAGCTACTAAGAATTGGCCACTTTTTCAAGTGGACATCACTAATGCATTTCTTCATTGTTTTCTTAACAAAGAAATATACATGTTGCCTTTGGAAGGATATTCTAAAGAAAGGCTAGGGAAAGTTTATAGATTGTTGCGATCACTTTATGGCCTTAAACAAGCATTAAGATAGTGAAATCTTAAGATGACTTAGTTTCTTAAATCTTAGGGTTTTGATCAGTCAAAAAATGATTATTCCTTATATACTAGAAGTGATTCTAGTGGATTTTTTATTTCTCTCTTGTATATTGATGATCTTTTAATTACCAGTACTAATATTAATTCAATTGAAGCTCTTAAGTTAGCCTTACATCTGACTTTTACAATAAAGGATTTGGGCCATGCTCGATTCTTTCTTAGACTTAAGCTTTGCAAAACTAATAGTGGGATTCTTCTCAATCAACGAAAATTTGTTATTGATACACTGTTTGATGCTAGAATGACTAGTTGCAAGCTTGCCAAACTTCCTTTTCCTTTAAGCTTGAAACACACGGTTGACTTTAGTATACTTTTACATGATCCTAGTTTCTACAAGTGACTTGTAGGACGGTTGCTATATCTAACATTAATAAGACCAGATATTTCTTTTGCCATCCATAAACTTAGTTAGTTTCTTGAATGTCCTTGTATTAGTCATCTTCAAGCCACCTTTTATGTTCTTTGTTATTCAAAAGAAACTGTTCTATAGGGTTTTTTACTCATCTAATAACAATCTTAATCTACTTGCATACACTGACTCTAATTGGGGAAGTTGTCTTGATGATTGCAAATCCGTTTTTGGTTTTTGTGTCTTTCTAGGTTCTACATTTGTCTCATGGACAACAAAGAAATAGCGTATGGTGGTTACATCATCTGCTGAGGTAGAATATTGCAGCATGTCGAGAACAACTAAGGAGCTTGTTTGTTTAAGCTACATCTTACAGGATCTTCATATACTAGTTTCACAACCTATTTCTTTGTGTGTAGATAATAAGTCTACTTAGTTAATTGTTGATCATCCTTGTTTCCATAGTCGTACTAAACACATTACTATAGATGCCCATTTCATTCGAGATTATATTACCAATGGCTTTTTGAAGACAATTTATGTGCCTTCCAAATCGCAAGTTGCTAATTTGTTAACTAAACTAATATCTGAAGCACAGTAGGAGTTTTCTTGTCGCAAAATGGGTCTTCAAGAGTTCCCATCTTGAAGGGGGGGGTCGCGGATGGGGGGGGTGATATGAAGCTTATTTATTTTTACACGTGTTATTTTTCTTTAGTTAGTTAAGATGGTTTGTTATTTTCTTTTGTTTGTTAGGCAATTTGTTATAAGATTAGTTGCTGTTACTCTAGTATAAAGAGCTGAGATTGTGATATATAAGTCTTTGAACTTTTTCCAATTTTCACATAAAACAACGTCTATATTCTCTTGAGAAAGTACAAGCAGAGGAGTTCTACATTTCAATGGAGGATTTTTCACACTTTTATTGTTCTAAACTACCATCTACAGTAAATAGCCTTCCTAAGTTAGCAAGTTTGGAACACCGAAATTTGAATTTTTCTAAACAAATCCCATCAGGAATCTTATGTTTAACTAGCTTATCCTTGCTTAATCTGTAAGGCTATTAATTGGTACTCATAAGTCCTAGTCTAAGGGACTTAGACTAGATCAACTCCATCTCAATGTGGTGGACATGTTGTCTTCGGTACTTAATTCCATTTCAAGACTATCTTCCTCGAAAATGATATAAGATTATGATTCGAATTATGGAAATTGTACGTTGTTTCCTAACCCACTTTTCCGCTAAGTTGTCAAAAAGTGTTGCACATTTGTATTACCATCTACCTTTGCCAAGTCTACTTAATCGCACAATGGGCCGCTCCTTTCATGATTCTATTAGGCTCTCTAAGCTTCTACTTAACCTAACAGCCACTATTCACTTATGATTCTTACATGTTTCCTTCACATGTAACTAGACTATTTGGATTATTAACTCAACTATTTTAACAACAACAGTGTATAGTGATGAGAATCAACTTCCTATTGGTTCCACTTCACCAGCTAGAGCTAAGGGACTTCAAGCATGTGGCGAAAGGGAAGGGACTTTAGGGAAAATTCAAGTGAAATTACCAAACTGTTTGGGTTTTAACTTTACCTCTACATGCCAAAATATTATAATAAGTAAATTTTTTTTTTAAAAAAGCTAATTTTAACAATAACTTCTTTAAATTACTTAGTTTTCCCTTCATACAAACCAAACAATAAAAAATGGATATATTTCATCTCCTTTTTCTCTTTTTTATTTTTGTTTTCTTTCACCCACGGCCCACATTTGCCTTCATTTCCTTCCATTTTCCATTTTCAATTGCCAAGCCAAACTAGTGCCACTGTCCCATGGTTGGATGCCCAAACTGCAGGGGCCATAATTTAATATAGGAACATGTATCAACAGCTAAATTAGACAATTCAACTTGGAGCTGTTCATGTATATGTATGAAGGTCAGACAACGTCATAATTCTATCCAGTATCAACCAAACACTAATTAATAAAAACAAAAACAACAGCTAACCAACAAAACATAAAAAGAAGTGGACAACCTAATGTTGCATATTTATTGAACAGTTACAGCTAAAACGAGGTTAGTTGGGAAACCGAGGACATTAGCTTGTTATATCTGTATCTGTTGATGCTCCCAAAATCATTTTATCAGACTCCAAGAGAAAGGGTAAATTTTGCAGTTGGAAATTTCTCAAAGTTTTGCTAACAAGTAAGCAAGCTCACCCACCACCAGCAAATGGCCAGTCAGATGGTTATATTAACCATAGCTATGATTTATGATGCTCATCTTCTGTTCCTATCAAGTGGTACACAGATTGACTGTGTCGAGCATAGAGGTAAGTAAATTATCTAAACAAAAGAACTACATTCGCAGATTAATGTAACGGTGGTGTTATATCTGTAGAAGAATTCATGAATTGCCGGCTTGTAGTGAAGCAGATAGCAAATACTTGCGTGGAACAGATTGAGATGCGGCATATGAAAAACACGTGGCAAGATCTCAACCACTTGTCAGGCAACCTATGGCTGGATCCATATAAACCCAATCCACCCGATGAGTATGTTTTAGGTGACTTGGGCCATCACGACTTCTTAAAAAATTTGCCACCGCGTCTGCCCATTCCAGTTCCAGCTAGACTGGCTGCAAGGAGAGACCTGGTGTCCAGCCTCCACCTCAACTCTTTCAGTATAGAGAATAATGTCGAAAGTGCGGGAGACATATCACTGTCTTTTATACTTTTACACGATTCCACTTTTAGACTTTCAAGCTCCTTCCAGGATAGGAGGACAGGCTCCAATCTCTCTGTGGTGAGCAGTGAGCATCCTTCCAAGGAAAGAAACCTCACCCTCCTGTAATATAAGCCACATGTAACCATCAAACCAAATGAAGATGATTCGAATTTTTATAGCATTTGTGCTAACAATCGTAGCAAGCAGATGCAAAAGCAGAGCATGGAATATTCAGTGTCATTGAATCAAGTCGCAATGTAATTGAACTTGCGAGCCAGCAGACAATGATGATCATGCACATGCACTTCATGGAGACATTATATAACCATTTAGAATTACAGGCGGTTAATTTTGAGAGGAAATCATATTACACTACCATTACGAGATGGAACGGAGATAATTGTTTTAAATCAAAGGAATATGATCATGAAGTAACATTTAGTAAGCATAACTAAAAAATATTGTCAGAAAAGATAAATGCATCTCAGTTACACGTACTAATTGAAAAAAAAAAAAAAAAATACTCCGGACGGAAAGCACGACAACTAGCAAATATGGACAAAACATCCTCATTAAGTCTGTGCTTGAATCTTTGTCCGCGTATTACCTACAAGTGGCAAAGTTACCTTTCAGGACATTAAGTAAGCTTACTTAGATTATGAAGAATTTTTATTGGGATGGAACCTATGATATAGACAAAGTTGATTGGATTGGTTAGGACAAAAATACCCTCCCAAAAGAGTTAGGTGGATTAGGTTTCATCAACCTACAAAAGCAAAATTAAGCTTTTGTAATTAAAAGTTATTAGGAGTTCATGACAAAGCGTGCTCTCTAGGCAAGGTTAATCAAGGAAAAGCACAAAAAGATAAAACTTGAAAATTCTTTCGTGCATTACCCATCCGGTTCACATCTAGTCAAGGAATTACATGAAAGCCAAACATGGGTGAAACAACATGGCACCATATTTTAGGGAATGGCTTACAAACCTAATTTTGATTGGACAATTGGAGCAATATTGGTAAAATAAGATACTTAGTTCACGAACCAATACATGTGCAAGCTAAGAAACCATCAATTTGTGGTTGTTTGGCTTGGTCCCTACTCCTGGGATGGAAATAAAATAGGTTTTGCAATAGTTGACATCATTGTCTAAGATGTTGGGCAATAATTCTACAGGCAAAGGATGATCAATGATGCATAACAAGCAATGCACATTTGCAATCACTCTTAGATAAAATATATAGGCTATGTCTACTAATACTGTTTCTAACAAAGGATGGAAGTGGATTTAGATGTCTATATTCTCTTAAAAGATTAAGTTGCTATGAGGATTCAACATGACACCTTGCCTATAGCTATGAGCTTAAGGAACAAGAAAATTAAGATACAAGATGTCTAAGATGTGGCACGTGTCAAACACATGCTACATGCTTAGGAATATGGTGATATCAAGCATGTTTTATAAATATGGGAAACAAATAAAATTGATCATGATCGAATAAGAGGAAACTTTATGATGTGGATAAAACTCAACTATCACGTTATAATCATTAAATATAATAAACAATAAGAAACAACACTTTTATTCTATAGTTATTAAATTAAAAAATTTCACCTTATGGTATCTTTGGCTCACTAGAAATCAGACTCTCTTTCAACTTGATCTGTTAGACACAAATTACCAAGCATTCATTCGAAAGCTTTGTCATGAACACTAAGCTTTACTACGAAAAGAACATAAGTTCTATAGCCTCAAGCAAAAAGAACTTAGATGAAAACCTCTTGAAATATCATGGATAAAACTGAACACTAATGGTTTAGTAAATCCATTAACAAATCAAGCTACAATATGAAGCATGATCAGAGATCATTAAGGATATGCCTATAATATACTTAGAAACATGGATTTTGTTTTGGTTGAATTATGGGCAATTTATTAGGTTTTGATGCTTTGCATTTAGAAAAAGATACTTACATGTTCATGTTCATGTTCATGTTCAAACTAATTCCAATATTGCAACTATGCTGTTGTTTACAAATACAAACTATAAGCTCAAATATGCTCACATTTTAAATGCTTGCAGGAAAAAGATATTGCACTTATGCTAATAGAAGTTCGAAGTTGTCCCTCGTCAAGCAAACAAAATTGCAGACTAACTTATAGGATACGCTCACATAATCCTTGTTGCTCAACTCACATTTGTAATAATTTAATAATATATTTAATTAGTATATTTTCTAAAAACTTAATACACTAAAAACAAAGCTTTCTAATGACTATCAAAACCATATACATGTATACTATAGATATACTAGTGAAAGTATGCACTTGTGATATGAGATAGTTTGTACTACCAAAGGTTGGATCATCATAACCGATACCTCCAATTTGGAAAGTTCATTCCCAAAGCATGCATGTACCACTACCAAATGGCATGAATGAATAAGGCTTTGGGGCAACTTACATAAGGAGAAATTGCTACAGTAGTTGACAAATATGTGGAAACAACTTTTAATCCTTGACAATGCAATAATAAATAGATAAACATATTATTCAGGACTCCCTACAAGAAAAGGACAGTTATTTCTATTGAAATTTATCTCAAATCTTGATGGATTGAAAATCTTATAATCACTAAGATATTTGGGGATGCGATGCATAGTCCTAAAGAGAGACATTACATAATGACCCTAAAAGGGGTCGAGTAGAATTATTCTAAAATCATCATATTATGTGTGCATCCACAATATGAAGATCTCGTTATATTTAATCATAATATATATAGTACATTTATATAAAAATTTATATGCAAACCAATATTCCATAATTCAGTAAAATCATAGAAAATCGGAATCCGCTACTAAATAATAAGATAGGATAGCTAAAATCTTCTAAAGGATATGGGTTTGGATAAGTTTAAAGTTGTAGATATTTTGAAAATAAAAGAATGCTTCTCTTAAAATTCTCCCTCATACAATTTAAGTTCAATTCCAATAATATCCTATCATATACATATCCTTTATGATCTCAGTCTTGTACACTCATCACTTGGCTCTTAGTCCATTCTTAGCTTTGGTATAACCTGCAAAAAAGGCCATTAGGAGGTGGGTAAAACCATGGCTTAGTGAGATCATCCATCATAACATATAATAAGTAATTGACAAACAAGCCACCAACCATTAATGTGCAATGCATGTATAGCCATATGAATATGGCAATATATACAGTCATCTTAAAAACTGTGTATAACTTGGATTTACGCCTTTTTATCATTAGGGGTTGGGGAATAAGTACCAACTCATTAGCTCCATGTGCCACCACTACAAGCGAAATCCCCCTTGACCTAATGTCTTATTAATTAATAATAATATATCAAATACTGTAAGTCCAACTCAAACGGGGTTTTAATTTTAAAGATTAAAATAATAGGTTGATAATACATATAGGCTCAAGAGTGGGGGAAACCTTAAGCGGTTTTATTAACGGATGAAGCCCCAATAAAAGGAAGGCATTCCCGGTATGTGGTAGTTTCCAGAGGTCAGGGTGAGGTTACAGATGAAGCATCACTTTTGTACTTCTATGTGATGATAACTTCCTTCTTCATGTAGTCATGTGACGCATGTCTAACTTAAATTTCTAAGTTGAATAGTCATTATATTCATTATGAGGTGATTAGGCAAATACAATAGATAATCAGAACAATAATGTAATTAATGAACCTGGAAAGCAATTTCCCCTTCCATATTATTTAGAGTATTTTCACACTACATATAAAGCAATGCCAAGCATATGCATTTCCATTATGGTAATCATAAAGAGGCATTCACCTTGCCCATTGTAAATCTTGTCTGGTTACTAGTCTGAACCCTAATTTAGGTCCAAGTGTCCTAAATGATACTATGAGTCGATAAGGTTAGAAACGATAAAAATTTATATAAAATTTAAAAACCGAACATGGTATCAATAATAAAAAATTTAGAAAATCGATTGAAACATAAATCGTATACAAAAACCCTAAATCTGATATATGTGCAAATACTCAAAATCGAACCCGAATTTGATCGAAACCTTAAAACTATAACTTTAAGCTTATAAAATGAATAAATCACTTAATAGTGATATAATCGTAGCTAATTACAATTATCGACTAAATCGCGTAAGCATATAAAACTTATAACAAAAATGTTAAAATAACTCATAAGAATTATAATTGTAACAAGTACCAATTAAATTGATAAATTTTTATAAAATTTCAAAGTTAATTTATCAATTTTATTTTTACTATTTTTATGTTTAGAAAAATTACATATAATTATCTTTTTCCCTTTTTCTTCTTTTTTTTTTCTTTTCTTTCTTTTGTTCTTAATTTCCCTTATGCCACGTTCAACTTCCTGGAAAATTTAGACACGCCCACATGAACAAATTACCTCCAGGTGTTGTGAAATTGTAAAGGAAAATCAAATTTAATAATTAAGTTGTCCCATCTCCATTAAGGCCTACATTTAGGATTTGCTTTTATAACTTACTTTTGCTTTTGTCTTGATTTTTTTCATTGCCATCATCTGGAACTTCCACCTGCAAGTAGAAAAGAAAATGAACAAAACCAAATACACACATACACACACATACAAAGAAATCGAAACCAAAAAGAAGAAGGGAAGACAAGAACTAAGGAGGAGAAGAAAAAGAAGAAGAAAGCTAAGGAAATTATCAAATATATTACTAAAATATTTAGGTAAGTTAATTATTTATTTTGTATATATATGTATTCTATGCTATGTATATACTAAGTATTTTGTTTATTTATTTATTTACATGTACATATATGTATGTAGGAATAGATAAATATATATGTATTATGTATCTCCTTCATTTATGTATATATATATATATATGTATTAAGTATGTATCTTTATCTATGTATATAAATATGTATTTAGGAGTGAGTATATGTAGTATATGTATATAAGTATAAATAGTACTACATATAATATGTATTTTTTTCTACACATGTATTCTTGTACATATGTATGTGTGTGTATTATATATGTATGTCTAATTAGTATTTTATATATGACATATGTAGGAATACTTGTATATTATATGTATGTATACTAAATATTTCCTTTATATACATGTATATATATTTAGTATTTTACTTAATTAATTATGTATATATATGCGTGAATATATAAAGGTGTATACGTACATAATATTTATTTTAGTATGTAATATGCATATACATGTATTATATAATTCCGTATATATATGTGTGTACATATGTATATATATCTATTTCGTATTTTCTATATATATATGTGTGTGTGTGTGTGTGTAATAATAAGTATACATATGTATATTTATACTTAGTATGTTTAATTTATAAAATTTATGTATATATATGTACTCATTAATTTTTATATATGAAGTATATACATGTACACGTATAATAATATGTATATATACTTAATAATTTCCAGGTATATGAAATTTTTATATAATTATGTATATATATGTTGCTGATGTGTAGGTATATATATATATACATATTATTAATACTATTTGTATTTTATTATATATATGTATATAGTATGACCATATATGTACATAAGTATATAAAGTATAAATAAGTGTATAATATACTTATACATAATGTATAAATAAGGATAGAATAATTTAATATATAACATATAGTATACATATAAATGTACCTATATGGATAGTAATACAAGTAAAAATACGAGTATACTTAAATAGTGTATACAATATACTATAGTAATAATTTAATAAATGAAGTAAGATAATAAATATATATATATATAAGAATACTGTAATTTGGAGAAAAATTTTAATAATTAAGTAAATTGAAAGATTTGATTAAATATAATCACAAGTATTTATATATATATAATTATATCGTAAAATAGAAAATAATGAAAAATTCAGAAAAAAAAGGTATAAGCTTGACATGTAGCACTCTTACGTGTTACAACGCATTATTTATAATAAAATAATTAATTTTCATAATTTATAATAATAATAATAATAATAATTAATTAAGAAGAAAAATAATAAAGTGGAAAAATTTGAATTAGTAATTCTAAAATCTAAAAAAAAAGTAAAAACAAATAATTATAGTAAAATAAGCTTAAAATAAGAAAATTACCAACTATACAATTTAAGTAATTATTAAATCGTAAATATACTAAGAAAAAGCTTAAATCGATATTTTATAACTTGTTAAGTTAAAATAATGAATTTTTATGACATTTTTATATCACAATCTAAACTATGAGTTACGATGTCCAAAACAAACTTTACTACGAGAAAATATGCTCGAAAACGATCGAAATGGAATATAAGTTCATAAAAATCCGAGTTAAATCGAAAAAGTTATACGCGATTTGATAAAAAGCTCGAATCAACGATTTCACATAAATCAATAATTAAGTTAAGTAAATAGTACAAATTATGATACTGGTTTAGTTTTTAATTCCTAAACTTATTACTTTCCGTATTCTTTACTTTTAGGTGATTTCAACTTTAACCCTAAGCTACCATCAGACTACTACGACCGTGAGTGAGTTTTTCCTAATGATTCCATACTTGCTTGTATTTGTAATTAATGAAAATAAATTGTGATTGATAATTGAATGTTGTGTGGGGTTGGGTTATGCTTATGTATGATAATTGTCTGTTGATAGTGAATTTACTTTAAAGTATAATAACGTATTGGTTGTTGTATAGTAGATTTGATAGGACCTGATAGTCTTTGACCTTGTTAATCATTGAATAGTAAGACCTAATTTTATTCGACTTAAAAGAACTAATTCGAAACATACATAATTATGCACTGCATAACTAATTCCGATTGTCACATCACACGGAGATAGCGAGAGATCATACGTAGGTTGATTATTTGATTGTTATAGATTTCATACGGTGCACACGTATGATATGACCTTAACCTGGCTCGTAGGATCATTGAGCATTAGAGGTGCCAACTACCTGACTAAGAGTCGAGTCTAGAGGACTCTGTTTAGGGGTGAGTGAGGACTGCATGAACCTACTTATAATTATACGGTTTTTGATAAAAATTGAGAATAGATATACAATTACATTTTGCATACGAAATGTGGAGTTTCGTTATTGTAAAAGTTCTAGTATTATACTTGGATCTAATTGTTCTTGATATATCTCCAACCTTGACTTCGGAGGGTATTAAATTTGAGTTGCATGCATTACTTGGTCACCTGCATATATTTGTATGGTATACTGATTAATCATGCATTCACTTGATTGAATTAATTTGTTGTATAACCTGTTTGTTGTATAGTTGAGGGAATTATCTCACTAAGTTAGTTTGCTTATATCCTTGTAGTTTATTTTTACAAGCCGATCTATTCATGAAGTCGGGCCGTTGCATGCCTGAGGTTAGTTGTACATCAAAGGGTTGATATGGGAGTAAGATGTAATAGGAGTGCATTAATGATAATGTATTTAGATTTCGAATCTTATTATATAGTGAGATAAACTATAAATTATTGTTTGATTTAGATTTTACACAAAATCGAACCAATCTGATTCGTGCTCACCCCTACATACATGTGATATTAAAGAAACCTGGTTTCACTCTTTTAACATTTGACTCTTTTATATGTCAAACAACATTGATCAATATCAATTTCTACACAAAGATTCATTGCTTTCTTGAAGTCCCTTCTAATATAAGTTTGGGGATTTATTTTAGAGAAATCTCAACTTAGATATAGTGTTATTAAATCCGAATTGGATGGTTAAGTCGGATTGTGAGAAGGTCAAAAATTAAGAAGAAAAGCTGAGTTTTATTGTAAATTAAACTGAAGTTGAATTGGGATTTAACTAAGTTGAACCATAGGGATCAAGTTATATTTCAATAGTTTATTATTATTATTATTATAAAATGATATTGTTTACACCTGTACAACTCTAGATTATTAGTTGTGGTAGTAGTCTTGTATATCTTACGAATGGTTATCGATTGAGAGAGAAATCAATCTACAGTTCTTTATATGGTATACGACGACTGCCACAATTAGCCCTCTCAAGTCGTGACACCTACCATACTCAATTGTAATAATCCTTAAGTGGGTAATTAGTATAAGGATATCTATGATTGACACCACCTAGATCATATCAAATAAGAGGAGTAAGACGCTTAAGATTTTAACTAGTTAACAAATATTAACTTCACTCATTTTGTAGTTCGAACCTAAACTATGACTCATTGTAGCTCTATTCCCTTTTAATTCCATTCTTCGTATCATCTTATAAGTTGGATAATAAGTCGCAATAAGACGTGTCATAATTTTGAGCATATAGGTCCATTCTTCTATGTCTTACTTAATTAAATGATAAATTAGATGAGTTGAACATAAATTGTTTAATTAGGGATTATTTACTTAAATTAGTTTGGTATTAATATTTGGGGTTCCAACTCTAGTACTAGTTACATAGTCTTTTTACTCATTCGTTCACTCATTTATTTACAAACTTATTTATTATTTATCATTAAATAAAAGGCCATTATACTTCATCAACATCTAATAGTGTGTTCATTACATTACACAACTTCCAGAAATCGTTAGGCGTTACTTTATAGACGTCAAGTGTTGGATATATGTATATATATATATATATATATATATATCTTTCAATTTATTGATAATGTCCATTGAAATGCTCAGAGTAGAAGTCCAAATAGGATAGAAATATAACAAGATTGGATATTCAATAAATGACATAATAAGAAAATAAGCTAGGTCATTATACGTATACAATATATATCATATAATACACGGTTTGTATTAGTCCTCTATTAATATTTGTCATATTACTCTTTGTTTTATGGACTTTGATTGCACGTTGATGTAAAGTGTTATAAATGTCTTTGTTGTGAATCACTTCAATGTAAAATAACTGGTTATGAGATAAAAAGTATTAACTTTCCAACTATTATATTTTCTTCGTGATAAAAAATATTTGGACTAACCAAACCCCACATTACTGGAACCAGACTAAAACCGCGACCACAATTAATTATAGATGAAGACACCCAACCCCAGTGGTTCTTTAAGAAATCACTTTCTCATTAAAAAGTAATTTATGAACAATCCATGTGAGATTAATAACAAAAGGTAGAAATGGCAGATTTCTCGCTTCCGACATAGTCTATGGTCACGGCATCAGTAAAGTATTCTGGCTCCATTTACACCAATTTTCTCACTTATTTTCTTATTCTAATTTATATCCTTCATATTACAACCTTTAGTATTCTTTTACTAAAACAACAGGGATTGGTTCCTTACAAATCAGGCACAATCGTTCACAATAACATTCATTTTATGATGTACTCGCTAGTCATAGTCTGTCTTTGTCAACATTTCCATTCAATAAGCCCATATGCATCAATCCACTAAAGCATCTTTAAGCCAAAATGCCCGTCAGCAATTCATCAGCATCACCATCCTAAGATTTTTATTTTTTTTTTAAGTTTATGGGCTACTGGTAAATATACGACTTCGTTACTTTCAACATCGTGACGAATCAAAGCTACACGTCAGGTGAATTGACTTACCTAAGCTAGATAGTGTGTTGGGTGTTGCTGGTGCGATCGCAAATGGAAATGCGAGTCGAGTAGTCGAAAGTTTCCTGCTCTTGCTTTCTGACTTTTGGTGCAGCACAAAATCTTAATTGCGAAAATGGTCAAGGAAAGAAGAATGAGGTCACATAGCCGCCTTACGATGTTGCGGCTGTACTCAAGTTAAAGATCGAAATATTACCTTGATTAGGTTGCATCGAGTTACAGTGTTACACGAAAAGGCCATCGAAGATTCAGTTTATGGGCTAGTTGTTCTGTCTTGTGATTGCTCAATCCAAGCGGGGTTGAGTCGCGCCGGAGAAGCACTCGCGCGAGGGGATGAAAGGGGCTTGCTAAAGATCTCGTGCCCCGTTTTTCCTTTGCCGAGCAGTGGCCATACGCGACACTGACGAGGGACGAGTTTAAAAGAAACAATTTACAAAAAGGGAAGAGACACATCAGTAAGGAAGAGAAAATCGAGAGAGATAGATGATGCGAGGGGAAGAAAGAATGGAAACGGTACGGTGGCCAAAAAAAAAAAAAAAAGAAAGAAAATGGAAAAGGAAGAGAAGAAGAGGAGAGGAAGGAGAGAGAACGATGAGAAAATGGAAGAGGAGTGAGAAGATTTTAGATTTTCCTGAGATAGTTTTCATTGGCTCTTTATCGTTTAGAAGGGTGACTTTGGCTTTATAAAGATTATACTTACACCTGATAATGGTAGATCCTTTTAGAAATAATCCATGAGCATAGTTCTATAATTTATATAAATGAGAATTACATCAATATATTTAAAAATCCTTGAAAACTTTACGCCCATTATATTTATGTACTTAAGATTTCCTTATATGCTTTTATAGTGTCTGCAGTTATATACTAATACATATATATTGTGGGTATATATATATGGTTGTCTTTATTAGATTATTGACTAATAAAGAGACATAAACTTGAATCTTCTAGTGGTCTAGGTCATGTTTGTATTTTAAAGGATACATATTATGTTTCGATTTAGAAATGTTGATAAATACATTCATATAAAAGAGTGTAATTAGTTGTAAAACCTAGGGTATGCAGGTATATGGTAGGTAGAGTATAAGGCTCTATTTGTATCCTATCATATAAGTACAGGTTCTCGAATTTTACTACTTGTTCCCTATCATGTAGCACTCTGGAACCATCCTATACCTTATCATGTAAAACCGAAGGGTGTGTGGGTGTATGGTAGGTAGAGTATGAGACTCTATTTGTATCCTATCATATAGGTATAGGTTCTCGAACTTTATTACTCGTATCTTATCATGTGGCACTCTAAAACCATCTTATACCCTGTAAATTGTATAGAGGATAGAGTAATTTGTAGAATTTGTAAATCTTTTTTTTAAAATAAATTTCAATATAGTTAGTTTTCATTTATTTTTCTTTCCTTCCTTTCTTTCATTTAGTTTTTTTAATCATTTTCGTCACCGATCATTATCATACAAATGTATCCATTTTAGTGAAATTTTAGTTTCAACTTTAAATACTAAATAAATAATTGAAAATTAGACTCATTAAGGAGGTGATTTATTTTGACAATAAGAATATTGATAAATTACAAATTGCAATATCTTAATCATAGTTAGCATATATAATGATCATCCATGCATCTTAATTGCTAAATCCTATCCTATTGACTAAACCTTTTTAAAACCTAGTTTAATCTAAGATAAGGGAAAATGTATAAATACTAATTTCTAGTAAATCTTGACTTAAACGGCGTTACATAAATTTATTATGAAATATTTTTCAAACCTAATACAAATAAATTATTGCATCAAAAAATGAGTTAATAACATACTTTATTAGGTGGCTTCATGCAAATTCTTTTTTTTTTTTTTAACTTTAATAGAGTCAAACCTTGTAAATAAGGAAAATGGAGCGAAAAGAAAATGGAATAAAGAAAAGAATAAGGAGGAAGAGACTGATATGAGGGCATCATGTTTAGTTTAGGGTTTCTCATAGACTACGTTTTGTTATTTTTTTAGACCAATACAAAATGAAATGGTACTCTATTTTATTTACTAATTTTATTTAATTATTATTACAAGGTAACTATGATACACCGGAACCTGTATCCTAGATACTTCACAATATAGGTTTTAGGATAGATATAAGGTATCCTACCCTCATACTCGTACGCTTCTTTATAAGTACAGTTTCTAGGAAATTATTACAAGAATCTATTCTGTGATCTTAAATACCTACTCGAAACTTATCCATTTAAGCAGAGTCCTAATGGATACTTATACAATAAGGCTACCCACTCGCTCCTAGTCAAGCCTTTCATATTTATTTACAAGTGGAGATACATATATCTCATTACTATCGAAACATCATGTTTAATATCATTCTTATTTAATATATATACAAAGACCCATATAAATTACATATTTCAAAGAAGATCCTAATTTGTTATAATTGATTTTCTTTTTCCTAGAATATCTTAAATGATTTATAAATTTTATCTTGAATTGTAACATTATTTTAATATATTTATTAGGGTCTCATCAAACGCAACCAATATTAAAGTTTCGAAAAATTGAAAGATATAAAGTTACCTTGCTAGTAAATAATAATATTATATAATTTCCTTAAAGTATATGTTAAATTTTTCTAGGGTTTTCCGATAATGGGTCGAGTAACATGAGCTCTGTAAGTGGTTACTCTGTAAGTGGTAGGATATAACTATTATATTGCTGCACATCAACGATTAGAGTTAATAATCAAAATTAAGTGTATTCGATCTAGAACAAGACTACAAAAATTAACCTGATTTAGTGTGGGTATTGGGAATTGGTTCCCAATGTGTAAATGAACTTATGAACCCTAATATATGTAACGAAGACATATTATTTTTTCCTAACCCTACCATGACCTCTTCGCATGTTATTTAGTTTTGCAAAAGTTCGGAAAAGGTCACTATGCATCTCTTCTAAGGCCCGAGATTTTGTGCCACGATCCTACATACTTCCCCAGAGTTGCATTGCATGTCTTGTTCTTGATTTATTCTAAACCGTCACCATTCTGATTCAAGGTGACAATCCGAGTTCTAGAGAATCCACAGCAAATAGCTAGTCTCTCAACAACACTTCGACAAGGAGCTCAGCTACCAAACAACATATATAATGTACCCAAGTATCGCATTCACAGAAGTCCAGAGCAACTTACAAACATAGATAAGTATAATGGCTTAAAATCTTTGAATATGCGATGATATTGTCTATGCTAGAAAGCACAACACAATTATACGACTTGCTTGGAACGGAGTTTACTCGAATGAATCTACTACGTCCGTGTCTCATCGTTCAAACTTCCTAGTGACAGCAAAATGAAACTTTCGTTTAGAGATACCTTTCATATATGTTAAGCGAATATGTTGCGAGGGAATTAATAATATTATTACTTATACGAAAAAATAATTTATATGTCATGGAAAGTTATATTATAAGTAACTTTGGGTATGATTAGCTATATATTACATTAGATATGCAGTTGGATTTGTATTAAATAAAAGTTTTTATTTGTCACTTAAAACTTTAGTTTCAGCAATTAAGCATATGCATTCCCATATCCCCACACATATCCATTTCGAATATGTAACATAAGGTCGAATGGTGAAAGCAAGGTATTTGGGATTGTGACTTATCAAACAAATCTTAACTTCACTTACGTTGAAACTCAACTTTGATTTATCATAGTTTATTCATTTTGATTTTTCCTTTAGTAAGTAATTAGTGCCTTAATGTTCAAGAAATGTAATTTCACTTGAAAGTCTTATAGGTTATCATAGATACATTTAATTTGCATGATAAGTTAGATCAGATTGAATTTTCTCATTTTATTGGGTTTCTTTTTTCTCCTTCTTTTTTTTTCAATTTTAAAAATAAATTTAGTTTATAAGCTAAATGTGATCTATTAGATAATCGGCTAAGTGATAACTCTTATTTTAAATACATTTCACATGGTGATTTTATAGTATTTCCCTTACATCTTTGGTTTTCTTTAAAAAAGTTGATACTTAATTGAGTAAAATTTTGATTTCAAGGTTTGAACGCGTTCTTAGATTGAAAACGAAGAAAAGGAATCAAATTTCACTCAATTCGGAGTTCAAATGAATAAGTTATGAAGTTTTGAAGTTACACAGTCTGGGACACAGCTGTGTCCCCAGGCTGTATCCCCAGGCTGTGTCCATCCAGGAAAATATGCTAAGGTCAGAAAGTTACACGACTTGGGGACACGACTGTGTCCCAGGCCGTGTCTGGTGACGAAAACGAAAACCTTACAATACATTATAAAAAGACATACTAGGGTTTCGAAAAGAAGAGGACACTAAAAAGAGAAGAGACTTGAAGAAAAGGAGAGGAAAAAGGCGAAAGCAACACCAACTTTAAGATTTGAGAGATTTTTCATCAACCAAAGGGGTTTTTCATGTTTTATTTCATACTTTTGTTAGAACTCGTTTTTAGTTTCATTATGATAGCTTAGAATTCGTGTATTTAGGATTATGGAACCTAGGGTTCCATGTGACTCTTGGGTTGATTTATAATTTTCAATAAAATTTCTATCTTTTCTTGATTCAATTATGTTGTTTAATTGTTAATCGATATTTGTAGAGTATCAATATATGATATTATGCATGATGATTGAGAAATCACATGTGTAATGAGATCTTGACATAATTGGAGAGAATTACATATATACTTGGAGATAAGATATATGTTTCTTCCGAAAAGTTGTTCTTTGTGTAGGAATTCATTATACATTAATGCAATTCTAAATTATATTACTAAGTGAAGAGATTCCAGTAAATAATTCAGGATTAGGGTTAATATGCTTAAGAAAGGTGTTAACTTTAATTGTGAATCCCTCCGGTCAAGAATAATAGAAATTGAATTGGATATATTTTAAGCAGTTACATGTTAAACATTAGGGGAAATAATTTCTAAATACGTTATTTGCATTCTTGAAGTCATTCTTAGTTTTGTCGCTTTCTAATTTGCTTAATCAAGTCTCATAATTACGTTAGTTTGCTAATTTTAGTATTTTTAATTCATTTAACTCATCACAATTTTCCGGTTAGATAATAAAGCTAAGGTTAATATTAGTACTCGAAGTCTCTGAGGGATCGACTCGGACTCACATCCACTATATTAAAACTGATAGGTGCACTTGCCTAATATCACTAAGTCATGTTGATTGGTTGGTCTAAATATTGGTGAGCTGGGCTATATTAATATTTCTAAGGTCTCTTTTCTTTTAATTTTAATTTTTTTTTTCTATTTTAGTTCAAGCCCAAGACCATAGTATAGACTGTTCTTCTCATTCATATGAATTTAGATCTTGAGTATGAATGAATGAGCCCTATTTGGTATTAGAGCCAAACAATTTCTCTTTTTCTAGGAGAAGGGGAGAGTGATTATAATATGATGGAGAACCCAAACACAACAGCCAATTTAAGTACCATCGCTACTTTAGGCCCATCTCATATTTCAATTACTCCTATAGTAGCCAGCTTTAATTTGGATACTTCGTTTAAAATAACCCATTCCAACAAGATAGATTAACTTTATGAGGTATCTTATCTTGAAGACCATGAAAAAATAGATGGAACTTCTTTACCATTAGTCAATACATACTCAGCCTTTGCAAGACCATAAAAATCTTCATTCATATCTCTTATTAGTCTAAGTTCTAAGCAAGTTATAGAACATGCACAATCCTCTAAATTTGACTAGTATCTCATTAGAACTTCACAAGAAGAGCAATTCATGAACTTGTAGATACCTCCTAAGCTACCTAGGTAGTGGTTATCTTAAGGATACACTCATATCTACTTTAGAGCAATTATAATGGCCTTAACACTCCATGGAAGAAAAAGGTTAGCTATTGCAGCCAAGATAGCTTTCTTAGATACAAGATTCTTAGAGTACCAACGAGCACGTATTGGTATAATAAAAACAACCCTTAATGTTGGAACAAGGTTTGTAACACTGTATCCTAATTATAATTTTGCTCTAGTAAACCTAGAGCTTTTAGAACCCCTTGAAGTCCAAGTTCAAATTATTGGAGCACCTTTGAACCCTAAATCCATTGCAACAACTTTATACTATCAGATGGTGTATCGAGTTTAAAATCATTCCCTTGATCCATCTCTATCAGAAAAAGGCAATGAAGCTTTAATTATTTTAGTGGACTGTAGTCAAACTTCTATAATAGTACATGCTCCCAAACAAATTTCTAATTCATGCCTCTTGAAAATCCTTCTTACCACATGGGTGAACAAACTATGAGAAATGTCATTATAACACAGTATCTATCCAATCAATTGATCCTACTTTTGTAAAAAAAAAAAAAAAAAGACGACTATGTAGTCATCCAATTTGACATGCCCTAGGAAGAGTAGAAATCTAGCTCATCCACTTTCCCAACTACGTTCATGATCCAACTATCAAATGCTTATAGCTTTAAAGCTTGATAAGCAGTTGCAACAAATTGTTAAACATTTTGATAGCCATAGCAAACCCATTTTCTTTTTTAAAGATCCATTTAATAGTTACTGTTACTTTGATGAACATCACTAGCATGGTGATTATCATGTGAAGAAAAATTTCCTAGATGATCCTTTAACAAGATCAAAGAAAAAGAAAAACTCATGTTCTTATTGGATGAAGTACCAACATGGTGACCTACCATAGGGCCACTAGGAGAAGATCATGACAAGGGGCAGTATATGATTAATTATGGACCTCCTCAAAGGAGTCAACCATCGACTAAGAATAGAAATAACAAATCTCCTACACAAAAGAAAGATAAAGAGCCTAAAAAGTAATCCTTATACAATATCTACAAGAGGATCAATAGTATTGAAATCTAGCTAGATCCCAAGCAAATTGAGATGAATTTAACTCCAGAATCCCTTAACTAAATAAATGAACAAGAGACAAAGCGAACCACAATTAAAGTGGATTCCAGAAAAGAAACTGCCTCCAAAGAAGAGAAGAGAAGAGATGATGCGGCACTATCCTCATAGCTAAAGATGAGTATTGGTGATTATAATACTTCTTTTGAGTCATCAGATTCTGACGTTGAAAAGTATGTTGATAAGGTTATTCAATCATCCACTCAGAATTAGCCGAAAGAGAGTATTATCATAATTTAAAGGAAAGGCCCCACTCAACCCTTCCTTTATGATGCAACAAGCCAAGAAGAATTTCTACCTATTGATTGAAGAATATATGGTGGAAAATTACCGTCATGTCCTAAAAGTTAGAGATCCTACAAAAAGAGATGCATTAGGCAATAAAAAAAAGAGTCGTGCAGTGGCAGCTATGTTAAATTGGCATATTGATAATGCCTTAGCCTAGAATAAGATCTAAGCAGGATAGGATCTAATGTTGAAAATATTTAGCAAAGGTTGTCTACTGTTGAATAAAAAGTAGATGACTATCCTAAAATGATCTCCTTCCCACAAGAGAGGATCGAAGAAGTAAAAAGGGTCATACCACAAACTGGTATGGGTCTTTAAGAATATATCGACCAAAAGGAGTTGGAAATTAAGAAATTAAGGAATCAAATTGAGATGCTAGAAGCAAAACAAAGAGGGATTTCATAAGTTCCAACATCAACCTCTATAGAATCAAATATATTTGCTGGGATCATCAAACCTAAAAAAACCTCAATTTCTTTCTTGGAACCTCAAAAGAAAAGCCTTTTTGAATTAAGAGAACAAGTCAAACACATGGAGACTTCTAGAAAAAAGAAAGGAAAGATACTTCCAGAAAAAAGAAAGGAAAGATAAAGGAAACCTCCAACTTAGAACAGAAATTTGAGGATCCCTATGAAAGTTATAGGTTACGAGATGATGATGATGAGATGAAAAATATAGAACCTAAATCTAGAGTCTGCACGGTAAAGCAGCAGGATAATCTTGTAAAAGCTTTCTTAAAGCATATTATGAGTAGACAATACCAAAGTTTGCTATGATTCGTTTCGAAACTAAACAAAATAATAAAGTAGCAATTGCTCTAAAAAGTTCTCAAGATGAAGATAAGAACATCTTAATTCCTAACTATCTAAATAATACGGATGGTTCATATAATAATTTAGATGATGATACTTCAATTTTAGATTTTGAGAATGAATCTGATGATGCAATTGATTTCTCTAGTGAAGAAAATACTGCAATTGGCCCTATAAAGTCTATCTTAATGGTCCAAAGTAATGAAGATTATGGAAATATAGAATCTGACACATATCATTTAAGGCTAAGTGGATCTACAAGAAGATTATCAATGTCTAATGTGACAATCATATTAGATGACATTCTCAAACTGGCTAGAAAGACTTCAGGATTTTCATTCTTGCATGTCAATAAGAAGTTTTAGTACAATCTTCCTATTGAGACATCTTAATAGAATGTAGAATTCAATGTTTAAGTAAGATCAAATCTATTTCTTAAGCTTAGCAAACTTTGACCAAGCTATAAGAATTTTACACTAATTCCTAGTTGGAAATCTAGAAGACTCAAAAGAAATTAAAAGGATAGAGTTTTATGAAAAGAGATGTTGCTCTTTCAAAAGGAATGATCTAGATCAACACTTTAAGAGGATGGTCCAACTATTTTATCAACTTAAAGCAAATTATACACTTAAGCTAGTGTTTCTTTCCTCTATTCCAACACCTTTGGCTAGAGGAATAGAAAGACATCTATGGCTAAAGAATTAAAAGGTGATTGATGTTTTAGTTGGATAAATGCAACAAACACTTCACATTGTCATAGAAGATATGTGTGAGAAAATAGATTATACCTAAGGTAGTGATATCTTTAATAATGTATAGAAAACCAAACTTATTTGTCAAGTGCAAGCAATCAAATCAAGAATGCACATGTGCTACAAGGAAAAAGAAAAAGCATTTTAGAAAAATGAAAGGTAGAAGTTCTTTTAGACAAAGAAGGCAGAGATTTCCCATCAAGAAATGGAAATAATTCATAAAGAAAAGTAGAAAGGGAAAGAAATCAAGAAAATGCTATATCTTCAACTATGACATGGCATTATGCAAAACAATGTCCTAAAAAAGGACCCAGAAGATGATTAAGAGCATTACTAACAGAGCTGAAATCAAGATAAGAGAGGATGAAAACCTTGAATCCTTATTCTCAGCCGATGATGAAAACTCTAGAAAAAACTCTATTTTCTTTACAAGTTTACTTTAAAACATCTAATCCATATTGGGAAGATTCAGAGGATGAATCTTACTCAATTCACAATTTGCAACCAACTACAAGTGATGAAATTATGAGCATTAGCACACCTCACATCTAAATTCATATTTTCACTGGTAAGTATGATAAACCCATTCGAGTGATTGCTTTCTTTGATATTGGAGCGAGTGAAAGCATCCATAATCTTAAAGTTCCTTAGCAAAACTTTTGGGTTCTACATACGAGAACTTTTGTGATAGCATCTAATGAGGAATTTCATATACATCTCAGGAGCAGACCAATAAAAATTCAATTTTTCCCAAGATGTAGTATTATTACTACAATCCTTAGATCTCCATTACCCAACAAAGATATTATTGTTGGTGGGGATATCCTTTTCAAAATTCCAAAATGAAGATCCATCTTGAAGGCCAATAAGTTCAAAAAATATCATAAGCCTTATACTAAACTCCCTTGATTTTATTCATTTAAAGGGCTCAATACATCGAAGATTATTGAAAAATTCAAAGCAAAAGCTTATGTAGAAAATCATACTAAATTCTTGAAAAAAATATGATCATCCTTTATGGAAGAATTAGGAATTCTTTATGAGGATTAATTTCAACAAGAATGAAGATATCAATCCCACTAAAGTAAGCCATTCAAGTATAAATCCTAAACATGCTATGTGTCATGACCCTAAGAGGGGCCTAATAGGATGGCTTAAAATTTTCTTATCATATGTGCATCCATGATACTAAAATCGCTTTACAAGTCAAAGATTGCAAGACTTTAAACAATTAATCACTAAGGTTTTCGATTTTTAATAAATTAACTTACTATAAAATATAAATGACTATGGACATTCGATATTCCACAGTCCACTAGAACTGCAGAAAATCGATATCCCCTATCAAATGATAAGATAATGTAAAACAACTTAATAATTTGTAAAAGATACTATATTATACATAATCCTATCGCATAAATGTTTTTTACATGAATTGTTTCTATACCATCAATATACATTTCAATTAAGTCTAAAAATATCAAACTTATCTTTAGTTTGTACTCTGCCATCAACATTTCTCCCAATCCTTGCTTAAAGAAACTTGCGCAAGAAACTATAGGGGAATGAGTAAACCATAACTCAGTGAGTTTGTTCCTCACCACTACAGTTTAAAAGAGTTATTAAACATTATTAGTACACATATAATCCATCTACATATGAAATGAATGCAACACATCCATAAGAGTCTGGAACTATGGACGGTATGGATTTATGTCGTCTAGATGTTGATTTTTCCTTAGTACTTACCCACATGGAGCACCTCACTTTAACCGAATGAGGCTACTTGAGTGTACGATTCCACCAGACATTACTTAACTATTACCCTAGTTCAAGAAATAACAATCAATATAGGTGGTCCTAAACTAGGGTCGCCCACCAAACATATCAAAGGCCCCTTAGGCGCACAAAGCGAGTCCATCTTACTATCAACAAATATCTAAGGCCCCATGGGCACAATTAGGCGAGTCCTCTCACAATCAATTGGAGATACTATACTAGTTTTGCCTCAACAATAAAAATATCATTCATAGCCACTATGAGCTCTCATAAAAATCTTACAAAATATATTTAAGATTAGAAAAAAATTTTCCAAAAATACCTTTCTAAAAAATCTGCAAAGCTAGCACTCTCCATCAGTATACCAAATGAGTCATAGATATACGACATATATAACTAGTTATTTTAGTTGAACAATTATATTTACTAGTTTAAGAAAGTGATCACAAAGATGATGGCGCACAAAACAATCAATCATTCAATTAAATAATCGGTATTAACCAATAAGCAACATACAAATAACACACAATAAGCAGATAACAGATCATAAAAACTCTCTCACCTGGGTTAATGCTCACTCTCTAATCTTTTAGGATTTCTAGAACTCGATAATCGAATACCTAAAAGATAAGAAAATTTATAGGTATTCTGAAAAACTAGGTTCCTCGATTAATTAAATATCTATCATTATTTGCCTAATTTTCCACTATACCCTAACTATGGTATAAATATAGTTGACTTAAATCTTTTACTCGGTTATTTTAAATTTTTAATTGCGTATAACTTTTTCATTCTAGTTCTAATTTTTATGAACTGATAGTTGATTTTTATCGTTTTCGAATGTACTTTCTCGTAGCGCGGTCCATTTTAGATGTTGTAACCCGCATTTTTTACTATAATATAAAAATATTAAAAAATTCATTATTTTGACTTAAATAATTATAAAATATTATTGCAAGCTTTTCTTAGTATAACTATGGTTTAATAATTATTTAAATCTTATATTTGGTAATTTCCTTATTTTTAAGGCTATTTTACTATAATTACTTGTTTTTGCTAATTTTGAGGTTTAAGACTTATTAATTCGAATTTTTCTACTTTAATACTTTTCTAATTAATTAATTATTTTATTATTATTTTTCATTACGAATTTTAATTAGTTTATGCTAATTGATGACGTGGCAACATAAGGGAATGCCACGTGTCACTTTAGTACTTTTTTCACATTTTTTTTTCGTCATTTGTATATATCAATATTTATTACTATATTTTATTAAATTTTCTAAATTAATTATTTTTTTATATTTCCTTTAAAGTTACGGTATATATATATATTCATACTTTCTAAATTACTTTATTTATTAAATTAATATTGTAGTATGTTCTGTATGTACTATTCAAATGTACCCGTATTTCTACATAAATCATATTATTCATATACATATTTTTATACGTATAATATAATTATGTGATTTAATAACATAACCCTAAATATATTATGCACAATATACGTAGGTATATATATATATATATATACATGTACATACATATATGATTACATTACATATAAATAGATATACTAAATACTTAAGATAAATAATATTATACATAATTATATATACATAGTCATCACGTCCAGTACATATGTATATACAAAATTTATAAAATAAAAATACAGCATAAATATACTGTATGCTTTTATACATATGGAATACATATACCCTTTGTTATAAATATACTATATTATACTAGTACTTGTATTTTGTAATTATATCTATACCGATTACATAGTATATTCATTTATATGTAATAAAAATTATATAAACCTAAATATATGTATAGTATACTATATAATGAAAATACCAAGTATATATGTATATCTACTATACACGCATACATATGTATATATGTACATAAGTAAGGAAAATACAATATATATGTGCTATTATATATGCATACCTACATGTACACTATATTTATGTATATATATCTATATAATAAAATACATAATACATAATATTATACACAAACACATATGTATAAGAATATATAAAATTATTTAATACAAAATAAACATAGTATACATACTAAATATTCCTCTTTGAAATATCTTGAAGAAGTAATATTTATCACTATTAGGTTATATTTATTCATTTTATAAGCTTAAAGTTATAGTTTTAGGATTTTTGTTTAGTTCGAGTTCAATTTCGGGTATTTACGAGTATATAGGGTTTAAGGTTTTTATATACGATTTAGGTTTTGAGCAAAATTTTAGGATTTTTATCCTTCATATTATATTCGAGTTTAAAATTTTAATTAGTTTTATATTTATTGACTTTGTTGAGTTAGGGTAGTTACCTATAATATTTAACTTGATTTGTTATAAAAAAAAAAAAAAAACTAAAATTGCCGAGTTTAAACTATGTCAAAGAAGAAGAATGTTAAAATCTTCTTAGGCAAGGATTAGAGCCTTTAGATTCATAGTGGGCTTATGAGGCCTTCTATGTGAATAAGAGAGCTGAATTAGCTAAGGGAAAATTAAGACTTGTCATTAATTATCAACCTCTCAATTATTTCATTTTCAAAATGATAAGTTTCCAATCCCCAACAAGAACACATTATTCTAAAACATTGCCTAAACTAAGGTATTTTCAAAATTTAATCTCGAAGCAGGATTTTGGCAATTGGAGATTTATCTAGATGACAAATCTAAGATAGGATTCTATGTCCCAAGCTACTACTGTCAATGGAAAGTTTTACCCTTTGTGCTCAAAATAGCTCTATCATTATTCCTTAAGGTAATGATCAAATATTCTAACCTATCTTGAATAGTGCAACCATTTATATAAATGATATTCTCCTTTTTAGTGTAGATGAATAGTTCCATACTAATAAATGTGAAATTTTAGATAGAATTCACCCAACTTAATCTCAATAATTGATACAAAATTAAAATAAAGAATAACAAGATATGAAAATTTTGATGAAATCTATCAAGATTGATGAAAAAAATAAAAAAAGTACAAAATAATTGCAAGAATTTTTTTTATTTAACTAAACTGTTCGAATTGATTCAAAAGGTATGGTTTGGTTAGCTTTCTCGAACTAAACCGCAAACAATTTATATATAACTCAATCGAAACATAAACAAAATGGTTTGAAAAAAAAAAACCGATTTTTTTGTTCAATTCGGTTTGGTTCACTATATTTGTGTTCGAGCTCTCGAGTTATGATAAAGAACATACCATTTTTATACATTTCAGTATGTATAAAAATACAACCTAAATTAACTTATTTTAAAATTTGCACTACTACCTCATTTAATTTTAAATGACTAGTTATAGAGTTCAAGTTATTTTAGATAAACATATTTATTGGTTCCAGTTTCTACGCTTATTTAATGGACTTAGTTTATCATTTAGAACTTTATGTGCTAATGTTAATTTGAACGCACTTATAATTCATATGATTCTATTAGTTATTCTTAAGATAGTGGATTAGAAATTTGGAACAATAAACAAGTACCATATATAGGATTATAGCAAAAATGAAAGGTGAGAAACATTAGATCCCTTTTTTCTTTTCCTTTTCAATAGGATAAATGAAATTATTTATTTTTAAAAAAAGGAAAATAACCTTTTTGTTTGTAAAGGTGTTTGTATTAAACAATCTAAAGACCAAAATTGATAAAACATGGTTCCACAAATTTCTATGCTTTCAAGTAGTCATAAGTTAAAATAAAAGGAAAAAAATAAAAGCAAGTATAGTAGTTATTTTGTTGAGAATGCATGAAAGCAGGTTAGATAAGCTAAGAAGAGAAATAGATAGTCTAAATATAGGTTATAAGTAGACTTCCATAGTTAACCTGTGAGCAAAAGTCAATAACATGTCTAATTATTTTTCCTTTATGTATCCATTTTTTTTACTTTGTTTCTCGAAGGATAGACAACTTTGTTTGTTTGACGATTTGTTGACTTTTCCTTGTGAAGAACCGACCGAAAGATTCAATTGAGATGGACAAAGGTGAATCCATCTAACACAAGAACCTATGATGATAATGTTAATGATTGAAGATAATTTTGAATGAAGACGACCACGTAAGTAGATATATACATACATGGAGTGTATTCTTGGAAATTCGAGGAAAAAAAAAATCACACTGAAGATACAACAGCAAATCAATCCACTTTACGGATATATATATATATATATAATTCTTGTTTTCAGTAATTAACATATGTGTAATATATATATACATAGAGAGAGAGCTTTGCACTTAGGCCTACGTTACAGGCTATTACATACCATAAGGGTACAGGTCTGCTCTACATTTTTTCCATGTATCGTCTTTAAATATTTATACAAGAAACTAACACCCTACATATACTTACTCCACTGATTCAGCTCAATACGAATCTTATTTGGCGGACCCTCTTCACCCTTTTACATCCTCTTCTCCAATTCATGCCCACAATTGCCCCAATGACAAATCCACTAACGTATCCCATGGAAACAATCATCCAGTCAATTTCAAACCAATTGTTCGAAGCATCATCCTTTTCTAATGATGGTGGAGGTGATGCTTCAATAATATCTCCACATTTCCTTGATAAAGGAAATCCACAAAGACCTAGATTTCCTTGATATGAGCTATTCTCAAAGGTGTTGAATTGTTTGGACTGAGGTATAGGACCTGTGAGTTGATTAAAAGACACATCAAAGAGTGAAAGTGTAGTAATATCCGTCAACTGTTGAGGAATTTCACCAGAGAGCTTATTGTGAGAAAAATCCAGAGATTCCAAGTTTGTTAGACCATTCAAGTTGACAGGGATTGAACCTGTGAGCATATTATTGGACAAATTGAGAAAGCGTAGCCCCTTAAGTGTTGTAATGGATTTCGGAATCTCTCCCGTGAAATAATTGCTAGAAAAATCAATCCCCATAAGGGACTCCGGGATTTTTGTATATTCTATGATTATGCCCTTTTCCGTCATTGCTGCTGAATAGAAGAAAACTGGATAATCATGATAGTAAGATGCAGATGCATATGACAATGTCGAGTCTTCCTTTTCAGCATCAACTTTCATTGCGTTCCAACCTTCAAAATACCGAGCTAACATGTGCCCAGTGAAGTTATTATTAGAAAGATCGATGATCTGCAATTGAGGAAACTCATAACCACCTGATGGTTTCTCTATGATCCCATGAAATCTATTACGATGCAAGATGAGTATGCTTAAGGCTGGAAGTTTGCCCAGCCAGAAAGGGAAAATGTCGATGATCTTATTATTTCCTAGATCGAGGAATCCCAGATTTGTACAATTTTCCATATCTCTTGGCACGGGCCCCTCCAGTTGATTGTAACTCATGTCAATCATCATCAAATTGCACCTATTTTTTCCTACTTGAGGTATTGGTCCACTAAAACTGTTGTTGTGCAGATTCAATATAGATAAATTACCCATACCAACCAAGTTATTCAAACACCGTGGAATAATACCACTCAAGAAATTATTACCAATATCGAAGACCTTAAGGTTGACAAGATTGCACATTCTTGTTGGTAATTCTCCAGAAAATTCATTGTTTGAAACGGAGTAGTATTTAAGGGAAGAGTTTGTTGAGGGGAGAGGAAGCAATCCTTTCAACTGATTGAACCTGAGGTCTAGATATAAAAGACTCCTTCCCCACAATAATGGCAAGTTACCCTCAAATCTGGACAAATTGTTATGAGAAAGGTCTAAAAAGTGTAGACTTTTTATACCATGCACATCAATCAAACACTGGGGAATCATACTGATCAAGTTGTTACTTAAATTAAGATACCAAAGGCTATTCAAATTGCAGACCCATGTCGGTGTTTCAGAGATATTATTGGATGAAAAATCTAGACGTTCCAAATTATCTTGACTTTGTAAGACCAAAGGAAAGCTTCTCAAGTTACATGAAGAAAGATATAAATAACGAAGGTTTGAGCTACGATTACTGGTACCATCTTTGACAAATGAAAAGTTATTACCTGATAAATCTAGAAATTCTAAACTATCAAGTTGGAAAAACACATCTACTAGATTTATTTCCCCGCTGAAATCGTTTGACTGAAAATAGAGATATGTTAGGTTCTTCAGATGCGAAATTGTTATTGGAATTTGGCCAGAGAATTTATTAAAACAAAGAGCAACGTACATTAGCTTAGCGAGGTTTCCCACTGAAGGGGGTATCTGACCTTTCATTTTACAGTAAGCGAGACTGAGAAATTGCAAGGAAGTCAATCTTGAAAGAGAATCTGGTATTGAGGACGATATCTCTACAGAGGTAAGATCGAGGTATTCCAATCTGACTAGACTCTGCACAAAGTCCCTTAGACTGGGATTCATAAGTGTCAATTGATTGTAAGACAAATCAAGATAAGACAAGTTACCCAGATGTAGAATTTCTGATGGGATCTGTCCAATAAAGTTAGAATCACTAAGGCAGAGATGTTCTAACTGGGAAAGATTGCCTATAGCAGAAGGTATTTTAGAGTGATCAAAGTCATTCCATGAAAGATCGAGCTCCTGCAGGTGCCCAAGCTTGAAGAAGCTGCTGCTAGAGTTGATGGAACCGGAAAGACAACTACCAGAAAGGTGAAGGCCAATAATATGTCCGCTATGCTTATCACACTCTACGCCACTCCAATGACAGCAATCTCCATTTTCACCTTCTACTGTCCATGTTGTCAAATTTGCTCCAGGAATGTAATAACACGGCCTGTTGTAAAAGGTGGCCTTGAACTCCAACAAGGTGTGCCTCTCTTCTTCGTGACATTTGGGCTGCATTTTATTGTTGGAAGAGAGAGAGTGAGGAATATAGAACAACAAGAGAAGAGACAAAAATTGCGAGATGGAAAGAGATGACAACTCCATGGAGAAATGGTGGATTTTAATGGACACTAAAGAAAAGGTGTATGCTTTAGATAAAGCTGTGTAGTGTGCTTTATATTGAACGATCTTTTGGACCTTTGGGTTAAAAAAAGTGGTTGTTAGCAATGATGAAGACATGAAAGGAAAATTGCAGTCTCGAAAGCAACTCCATAAGTTTAGGGACCACTTTAATGATGCAGCGCCTAACTTTCTCATAATCCGACACTCTTGGAAAGACTTTCGTAAGTCTTCGCAAAGATTCCTTACAATAATTTATCGAAGTCGACACTGTATTGGAAAGACTTTTAGCCAAATGAGTTCACTGTCATTATCAGACGAACGGAGGACAGAAGAGAGATGAAATTCTCCCTTCGGAAAAATTTATCCAGTAAATGACTGATAGACCCTACCATATTTGGTCTCTTTTCCAATAGCATTTATGCAGGAGTCGAGAGCTAAATTCATTTTGACTGGCTTTGGATCTCAATAATTTCACAAACAGTTCTTATTGATCCCGACGATTTGAAATTTGATCGTAATGGCAGGAAAATTCAATGCAGGTGCTTTTTTTTTTTTTTATTAATCTTGATGTTTGAGATTTAGAATTCCAACTCGTCCACTGTATATATGTATGTTAGATTGCTGTAATGGGCTTAATAGAATTTTTTTTTTCAGAATTTTGATATATGAAAAATATAAAGTAAGTCATTTGGGAGATGGTCTCCAAGAATAATGAACCGGTTAGAGACAATTTCTGAAATCTTGAATTTATTTGCATGAATGAATGAAATTTCTCATATGAGACTGTTTCTATACTCTAATTATCAATTATTAATTAATTTGCTAACCATCTATCTAATTTCACACATGAGATCTAGATATTTATAGAAATTAAAAGGTTTCTCTTTTCCATCAGATGATATTAGTGTTTCATACTATACGAATTTTAGACACTCATTGCCTATTGTCATGTTCGAGTTTACAAGATTTGACCAGGTCTTCTAGACAATACACCAAAAAAAAAAAAAAAAAAAAGAAAGAAAAATTGTACAGAGGCGTATTGAATAGGTTAAGGTATGCTAGCTGCAGCATGTTTGATTTCTGCAATGGCTAAGCTTTTCTATAACCCATACCTTGAGTGCCTCCGTAAAGCGTGGGTACTTGCTTGTACACGTGGCAATCATCATAAGTTGAAATATACATAATAATATGGAGGTGAGAAGAAAAGTGCTAGGGAATGGCTTGTCAAGATTTTTACGTTACTCGATTCAACCGCAACATTCTTTTTAAGATTTTTTTTTTTTTTTTATCAAGGGTAGGAATGGACTTTGATTCTTCTCTGTTTATGTTTTGATTCTTTGGTTGTATCATTATTTAGTCTAAAACTCGGAATTTTTCGCCACTATCTTCTTGTAGTGGATCTTCTGCAAGGATCACGCATATAACGCATGATGCTTACAGTGAATTGGTGGTGTAATTAAACATCTCAATCTTTTTCTTCCCAAATAGCTTTTCTTTCTTTTAAATCAGCCAACTTTAGAATCATTTTAATTCTATCTTGTCTGTCTATATATGGTAGAATTATAATCAGTTAGCTTGATTACTGAACAGTATGCTTATTTTTTTGGTTTGATTAAATTTTGCTTTTATTGGAGTGACTTTTCCAAGTCAATGTCTTCGTAGAAATTTTTGTATAGTAATGAGGATGACATGATAGGAAAATTGCAGTCTTTGGAAACAACTAGCAAGAGAGTTTGTAGTAACTGTGGGCCATGAAAGATTCTTGCCTAGCCGGTCCCTAAAGCAACTTCATATGTTTAGCGGCCACTTTAATGTTGTAGGACCCAACTTCCTCGTAATCCGACATTCTTGGAAAGACTTTCATGAGTCCATGAAAGATTCTTAGCAGCAATTCTACGTAGCCAACACTTCTGGAAAGACTTTTAGCCAATGAACCAGAAAACAAAAGACACGTGTGACTTCACTGTCAACATCAGACAAGCTAAGAACTAAAGAGAGAGACGAAATTTTACTTGTAAAAGTTTTCTCCAGTAAGTGACTTCTCTTAGTTAAGATGGACCCTGCCGTATTTGGTCTTTCTTTCCAATAGCATTTGCAAGAGTTTAGACGCTAAATCCACTTTTGACTGGCTTGGATCTAAATATCTTCACAAACCGTTCTTGTTTATCTGAAAAGAAATCGCAGTTAAACGGGATAAATAACTGTTGTTATTAGTGTATGCATCATTGCTGTCATGCTCTTGAGGCCATAGTGTACTCAGGAATAAACTTGTTTGCACATAAGAGCATCATCACAAGTTGGTTTATTAAATTCAGGAATAAACTCGGTTTTCTCTCTTTATTGGTTACTTTATACTTTCTTTCCATTTCATTGTAGCTATTAATTTTTTACTTTCCTTTTCGTCTTAAATTGGGAATCATCTCATTGACTTCACAATATTATCTAAACTTTGTTTCACTTGCCAGGCTTTGTCAGATAGCAGTTTGAAGCATAGATGTGTAATTTCACAATATTCATTATGTGAATATGGCCAATACTAGGAATGCAAGCAACTGGTGGTTTTAACTTACAACAAGATTAGATTAACAGCAGTGGCATTAAGAAGTGATACCTCAGAGACTTCTATGCCTTAATTATCGTCATGTGGAATTTGATTACATCTTCACTGGAAAGAGTAAATCTTATTGGTTCAATGAAAGATTTGAGGAAGTTAAACGGGATATATAACTGTTCTTGTTAGTGTATGCATCATTGCTGTCATGCTCCTGAGGCCATAGTGGTGATCATGTTATGCCTATTCTGCATAATTTTCAGCATTTGTACTCACAATGATGGCGGGAAAATTCAACGCAGGCACCTGGTGATTTATTCTTCTCGATATTTTGAAATTTAGATTGTTAAAATGGACTTGATAGAATTTTGTAAAATTTCACACATGAAACCTTAGAATTAGTCTATTTGAGATTAGATGGTCCTCAGGAACATAATTTGGGAAAGATCGAATTTCTAGTATATGAGACTATTTATACAATTTGATTATTAATTACTCGTTTACCTTATAACCAACTAAGTAATTTGAAAGGATCCAACTTATTCGAAGGTGTGTTATTCATCAACGAAACCTTGCTGACAGTCATACTGCTATTGTTGTTTCCACCACCACTAACACTAAAGCTGCCAATGATGTCCACAATCTCTTGAGTATAATCATTGCCTAACCATTCGTTCAATATTTCAGCCTGATCACCTGATGGCAATTCAAGCAGTCAGGGTTGGATGAAGCAGAATCATTGTGCTTCTTTAATATGCAAATAAATCACTTTTCTTTTGAAAGAATTTGTCTGATGTTTTAGTTGCCTGTCGATATGCTGCTCTGCCATTCTCCATTTATTTGGCTGCTTTATGTTCTTATTCTCCCCTTTTCAATTATAACCAATAATTCGGCTTTCATTTTTTGTCAACTTAAATTTAGGGACAAACTTCTTTGTACATGCGAGCATCATCACAAGTTGGAATATGGTTCTCTATTTATTGGCTGCTTGTCTCTCCATTTCATTGTAGCTATTAATTTTTTACTTTCCTTTTCGTGTTTAATTTAGGAATCAATGCATCAATATCACAATAGTATCTAGACTTTGTCTCACTTGGCTTTGTCAGATAGCTGCTTGAAGCATTGATGTGTAATTTCACAATATCCATTATGTGAATATGGCCATTACCAGGAATGCAAGCAGGCAGTGGTTTTAACTTGCAACAAGATTAGTTTAGCGGCAGTGACATTAAGAAGTAATACCTCAGAGACTTCTATGCTTAATTATCGTCATGTGGAATTTGATTATATCTTCCCTGGGAAGAGTAAATCTTATTGGTTCAATGAAAGATTTGAGGAAGTCAGCTGCTCATGAAATATTTACAAGATAACCCTCTCCTGCTTTCATTTGTAGCGCTTCTTACGGTGGATTATCAGCTTAGCATGTGGTTACAATTTAAAAAGTTTGCTTAAATTTAAAAGAATTAAGTTGCATCACATTAGTTTTGGAAAGTATACCATATCTTCTCTCTTTATGTTCTGATTCATTGCTTGTAGCGTTATAATTTAGTCTGAAACTCAGAATTCTGTGTATTTATCTTCTCGTACTGTAGTGGATCCTTCACAAGGATCACGCTCGTGATGCTTGCAGTGAATTAGTGGTGTAGGACCTATACTTTGAGATGGTGAAGTGAAATGCATACAGGAAATTAATGGTGTGAAATTGCCAATAGGCTTACTCTTCTTCCAAGAGTCACTTTTCTGTAAATAAATTGACTTAAACATCTCAAAGTCTTCGTAGAAATTTATAGCAAAGACAAATACATGAACGGAAAGTTGCAATCTTTGGAAGCAACTAGCAAAAATTTGTAGTAATAACTTTGGTCCCGTGAAAGCTTCTTGCCTAGCCGGTCTGGAAAGCAACTTCATAAGTTTACAGACCACTTTAATGATGCAGGACCCACTTTAAAGATTCTTGGATAGTCTTTTACCAAGTCTACGAAATATTCTTCGCGATAATACTACGTAGTTGACACTCTTGGAAAGACTTGTAGCCAATGAGCAAAAATGAAAGACTTTCTTGAGTTCACTGTCATTAATAGAAAAATGGAGGACAGAAGAGAGATGAAATTCTCCTTGGAAAAAACTTATCCAGTAAATGACTTGGATCTCTTTGCAGGAGTTGAGAGAATCCACTTCGACTGGGTTGGATCTCGGTTAGTTCACAAACATTTGTTGTTGATCCCGAGGAGAAATCATAGTTGTGCTGGATATAGTGTTGTATGTATATCCATAATCGAGTTTGGATAGGAATAGTCGAACAATGGCTTCAACATACAAATCTTAACTTAAAAGAAATAATTATTTTAACACCTGACAAGGAATTTTTCTCAATTTTAGGACCCCAGCAAACAAGCAAGCAACAGGGGAGCTTAATGCAACTCGCTGATTCCGGAACGCTTTCCTTGCAGGTGTGACCATAAACCTTCTGAGATGGAATCAATTTGTAGAAGTTATTGGAAAAAGAAACGTAGCTGGTATCGCCAGGCCTCTCCAGCTTTTTTAGTGTATGCATCATTGCTGTTATGCTCTCGAGGCCAGAATGGTGATTATGTTATGCATATTGAGGATAACTTTAAGCTGCTAATTCAATGCAGGCACCGGCTGCCCGGTAATTTATTCATATTGATCTTTTGAGATCTAGATTGTTAAAACAGGCTTAATAGCTTTTTACAGTTTGGTCTGGATAAAACTAGTTTATTTTTCATGAAAGCTACTCCATCATGTGATTCAAAGTGGAAGTTAGAAACGTGCCCGTATGTGGAGGATACTTCATTACTTTTGTAGAATGAACGCGTTATTTAATTATCAGAACGACTTTTCTATATTGAAGCCTCTGTAGAAATTTATAAGCCATGACAAAGAGATCTTTGTAGTAATTATGGTCCACAAGAGAGCTTTGGGAAGACTCTATGAGTTTGGAGGACTTTTAGCTAATGAAAGAAAATGAAAGACACTCTTTGAATTGACTGTCATTGTCAGAGAAACGTAGAATTAGAAGAGAGAAGAAAATTCCTTTGGACAAATGGAGAGAAGATAACGGGAATGGTTATTATGTTATTCACTATCATTATTAGGCAAATTGATGGAAATCTATATCTTTGTTGCATAATTTTATAATTGAGAAATAAAAGAGATAGGAAGAGAGATAGAAAAACCTGAGGCCATAATGTTGATTATGTTATGCCTATTTTCTGCATAATTTTCAGAATTTGTACTCACGTATGGCAGGCAAATTCAATGTTGGCACCTGATAATTTATTCATCTTGATCTTTGGTGTTTTAAATTGTTGAAACAAACTTAATAGAATTTTTTTTTTTTTTAATTTTGTACATAAAATTTCAAGAATGATGATTCGGGAAAGACTGAATTTCAAGAATAAGAGCCGATTTATACGTTTTGATTACAAATTACTTACTTACTTACTTTGTGACCATCTCACTATTTTGAAAGGGTCCAACTAATTCGAAGGTGTGTTACACTTTCCACGCAGTTCAGAACTTATATTTACGAAATGGAAAAGTTGGACAAGATAGAAATTATTGCTGACAGTCTACTACTATGGTTGTTTCCGCCACCACTAACACTAAAGCTGCCAGTGATGTCTACAATCTCTTGAAATGCAACGATATTTCGCTATTGTAAAACGTGGATTATAGTAAATATCAAAGAAAGTCCTAAAAATGCTCCTAACGTGACAAACGCATCAAAAAATTGAATCTTAATTTCCAGTAGAATCAGTTACCTTAATTACCCAGTAGCATTTTTACAGTTTGGTTTGGATAAAATTTGCTTATTCTTCATGAAAGTTACTCCGACATGTAATTTCAGAGTGAAAGTTGAAGGTCCTGATATGTGTAGGATACTTCATTACTTCTGTATACGAAACGTATTATTCATTTATCATAGACTTTTCTATGTCCAAGTCTATGATAGGAAAAATGCAGCCATTTGGAAACATCCAACAAAAGTTTGTAGTTATTGTGGTCCATAAGAGATCTTTCGTAATCGACACACTTGAAAGGACTTTATGAGTTTAAGAAAGATCCCCGGCAAGAAATTTTTGTAGCTAACCATGTGTTGGAAAGACTTTTAGCTAATACTTCTTTCAAGCTTTATTGTTATTCCGAATATATTTTAAACTTGTCCATAGGAAGAAGATGGCTTTTGTTTTTTGTGTCATTTTAAAACTAATGGTTTTTCTTAAAGGTGTTTGCTTTTCACTATTTAATAAAACATGGGTCACTTAAATGATAAAAGGGAAAAAAAAAAAAGTAGCACAGGTGTCCAAAATGAAAAAGATCAAAAATACAAATACCCAAAGTGTAATTTACCACTTTTAATCTTATTTGTTTTGGTTTGTTTCTAGCAATAGGTGAAAAAGATTTAATAATATGACTCACGTAACAACAATAGATATGGGATAATATAGTTGCTAATCATCGATTAACAGGTAAACAAAAATTTAGTAGTATTATGCACCATATGTGATGGACATATAGCAATATGGGTGAGAAAACAAGTACATTTTTGCATAGCTCTTATTCTTGAAATTCATTTTGTTTATTTACGAATATCTATTATTTTTATTTATAATTTAGTTATTAAGTAATTATATTTCTACTTCCCACTTTTCATGGTCCTCCATTATGATGTTTAGAGTAGTTTGCTTCTCAATAAATTTTTTTTTTTTTAATTTTTGTGCTTATTTTCTTACAATAAACTTTTATTAGAATTTTGACTTATAAAGCTTGTTAAAAAGGGGTTAGGTTTATCGAAATTTCAATAGTCTTTTTAGAAACTATTTACTACCATAATCGTGTGTTTAAATAAGTGTTGTTAGACCCCATTAAGCAGTTCGATTTGACCCGATTGACCCACTTAATCCAACTTAGTTTTTATAAGAACCTACTAGGTTATTTTAGGTCAAAAATATATTATTTCTTTTGTATTTCATACACCAATTTGAGAAAATAAATGTAGATCAAAGTAAAATAAAAATAAAATTTGAAAAGCTCTAAACTTTCAATTATTAAGGACAAAAGTAATTTTTGTTATTTTATCAATAAATACAAATTTTATTAAAATATTTTTATTAACTCTGGTTTGATCTGGATTTAACAACATTGATTCAAACAAGAGTATACCATGAGTGCATATACGTGGCATATATTATTTACTAAATCCTTTCCTACATGTGGGAATACAAATCATAAATAAAGAAAAATTACATAGAAGGAATTAATGTATAGGGGTACCTCAAAACAAAATCTACTCCAATCAAGCCAATAACATGCAAAGAAGTTTATAATGCTCTTAAAAGCATTAGCTCTTGGAAAGCTCTAAGCAAAGATGGTTTTTACGCCTTTTTCTATAAAGAATGTTGGAGCTTTTTGGGTGAAGGAATATATAAGCTCATCCAAGAATGCTATTGTCATGACCTAAGGGAGCTAGTCGTAGTAGGCGCTATATATTGTATAAAGGACTGTAGATTAGTTACTCTTCTAATTGACAACCTTTTATGCGATATACAAGGTTACTACTGTAGCTATTATCCCAAGAGTTATACAGGCACAAGTAATATCATTATGTTTATAATAACAAGATTATCAAACTATAAATAACACACATATATAGATATTTACAGGTAATAAGTCTGCAATCACATAATGATTTTCAAGATCTAATTACAACAGTATAAATACACTCTCATCACTAATCTCACACTCACATCAACCCATTAATAATTCACTAACCTTGAGTATCTTGTGGCTTGAATCTACGAACATGTCTCCTTGCATAAGTAAGCTATGAGGGTGTAAGTTAACTAGTTTAGTGAGATCTTCCCTTAACCATGAAACATACAAGTTATACAACAATTAATTTCAACATATAGGTGACCAGATATTGCATGCAACTCTGATTTAACGCCCTCCGAAGTCAGGTTAAAGTATACACGACACTAATCAGATTCAGGTATCATACTTGAACTTATATACAATGAAACTTTGTGTTTTGTATTAAAAAACATAATGGTATATCCATTTTTAGTTTTAGTCAAAACTCAATTCTAAGTATGATTGTGAGTAGATTCTTGTAGTTTACACTCACCCTTAAACGGTGACTTCTAGACCCAACCTTCAGTTAAGCTGTTGGTGCCTTCAACACTTAGTGTTACTGCTGACCAAGGTAAGGTTATATCGTATGTATACATCGTATTAAAACACTATAATCAGAATTAATCAACCTCCGTATGACCTCTTACTACCTCCGTATGATGTGATGGCCGGAATTAGTTATGCAATGCATGATTATGTATGTTTTGATTTAGTTATTTCAGGTCTGATAATTTTAGGTCCATTTATTGTGTGATCAAACAATGTCACAAACAAGACAATTCCTATTAAGTTTACCATGCAGCAAACAATGCATTATTATTCTTTAAAGTAGTTTCACAATTGACAAGCAATATCATACACATGCATAACTCAGCCTCACATAACATTCAATTATTAATAACAGTTAAGATTCACTATTTATAAACATAAGAATGTATGGAATCATTAAGAATACTCACTTAGCCATTCTTGAAGTCAGGGATTGTAATAATCTGTATGTAGATTAGTTTCGATCTCATGATCACCTGACAATAAGAGAATACGAAAAATAATAAGTGTTTGAAATAAATAACTAAACTATTATTATATTTAGTACTATCTATCTAAATTAGCTATTTGTTTATATAAAATTCTCAAATTGAGTATAATTTTTTCAATGTAGTTCTAATTTTTATGAACCTATAATTTATTTTTATCATTTTTGGATATACTTTCTTGTAGTGGGGTTTATTTTGGAAGTTATAACTCGCAGTTTCAATTATAATATAAAAATATTACAAAATTCATTATTTTGACTTAAATAATTATAAAATATTATTTTAAGTTTTTCTTTGTATATTTATGGTTCCATAAATATCTAAACTTTATATTTTGTAATTTTCTTACTTTTAAGTCTATTTTACTATAATTTACTTATTTTGCTAATTTTTAGGTTTAAGACTTATTTAATTCATTTTTACTACTTTATTAATTTTCTAATCAATGAATTATTTTATTATTATTTTTAATTACGAATTTAATTGTATTTAGTTAAATGTTGACATAGTAGCATAAGGGAATGCCATGTGTCATTTTCGAATTTTTTTTGTACTTTTTCCATCTTTTCTTATTTTGTATTTTTACATAATATGTATACAATAATATTTATTAGTGTATTTTACTAAATTTTATAAATTAGTTATTTTAGATATTTTTAAGGGTTACGGTATATATATATTTATATTTACTATTTTACTTTATTTATTAAATTAATATTATAGTATATTATCTATGTACTATTTAAATATACCTATATTTCTACATATACCATACTATTCATTTATGTATTTTATACGTATAATATACATATATACTATAATAACATAACCCTAAATATATTACATACATATATGTATGTATATACTTATACAATATTCATAAATTATATACTTTGTATTTTTTTGTTTTATACATATATACATGTACGAATATATATATATGTATATATATAATAAAATACGTAACACATACTATTATACACAAATACATATGTATATATATAATCACATTCATAGATATATATTGGTATATATTAAAAATACTTAATATACATAGTATTATACACACACCTTAGGTTAGTATTTTTGTATTTTTTTATATACATAAATGTATATTTATAATTTTGTTGACATAATATACATATAACATGTAATGAAAATTATACAAGCCTAGTTATACATATAGTATACATGTGAATACATATATAGATATATATAAATCTAGACTTTTATACTACATGCTAAATATTTATACATAAAGAAATATAAATCCTACATATATTTCTAATAAATAAGCTTATGTTACATATATATATATATATATGAATACATAAAAACATTTAATTCGAAATAAACATAGTATACATACTAAATACTCCTCCTTGAAATATCTTGAATGAGTAATCCCAAGCTTTTCTTCTTCTTGTTGTTAATTATTGTCCTTTGAATTCACAAAAGAATTGAGAAAAAGGAGTGGATACTTTACGATTTAAAAGAGAAAGAAAACAAGAGAATTTTGTATGTTTTGCTGTTGTATTTCCAGATGTGTTACATGCAAGGATAGAAACTGCAATTTTATGAGGATAAAACAAAAAAGAAAAGAGAAAGAAAATCAAGGTAAGATGTAACATTAATTTAGATAAGACATGATCTTATCTTCCCTTGATTTTTATCTCATTTTTTTAGCACATGGTAAAACTAATGAAGTAACACTTGTCTACTGAAAATTTCCAAAAGCTGGGAACGTGGCAATGGAGGGAAAATAGGGAAAATAAAAAGGAAAAATAAAAAGAAAGGGAAAGGAGGAAAAAAGAAAAATAAAAATATTAGTTTTTTTCAAATACAAAAATTATAAATTTATTATTTATAAAATAATATTGAAATTTTACAAAAAATTATTAATTTAATTGTTACCTATTACGTTTATAATATTTACGAGTTATCTCAACGTGTTCATTAATAATTTTATGTGATTGCGCCTTTTAATCGATAGTTATATTCGTTTAGGATTTTATTACTATTAGGGTTTTTATACGTGATTTAGGTTTTGATCGAATTTTTAAAGTTTTTATTACCGATACTATATTTGATTTCATAATTTAATAAAAATTTTAGACCAATTGAGCTATGCAAACACTTTGTATGATCTATTTACCAAGCTCCTAATGAACAGACAACGACCTTAGCTTGAACATTTTATACATCCAGCTCAAGGTTTAAGCTAGTTTTATCCAAAGTAAAAAAGTTATGACAATATCATTCACGTAGATGAGATGTTACACAGCTTTAGGAAAAAAATATAGAAAGCAAACTTAGATGACGATAAAAATTGATCTAGAGAAAGCTTTTGATACCATTGAATGGGACTTCATTTATTGAGTGCTAATGAGTTTAAATTTTCCACCTCAATGGATTTGGTTAATAGATTGTTTCCTAACTACAACCTCTATAGAAATTCTTATCAATGGTAGTCCCCTTCCTTCCTTTCCTTCCTTCATGCTTAATAGAGGCATTAAGGATGGAGACCTAATTTCACCTTACTTGTTTGTTATGAGTATGGAGTTCCTCAATCAAATGATAGAACATAAGTGCAACAAGGAAATTAGGATGGTTCCAAAGTGAAAGGAAGTCCATCATGCATTTCCCATGTTACGTTTACAAATGACCTAATCCTTGTAGCAAAAGCTGATCATTTAAATGTAAATGCAGTTAAGGAAATACTAGATGAATTCACTCTTATTTTGGGGTTTAGAGTCAATTATCACTAGTCTTCTATCATCTTCTTGTGAAATATTCCCTAAGTTATCAAAGAGAAGATATTGCATACTCTTCAAATCAAGAAAATTAACACCTTTGGAAAATAGCTATGCTTTTCTTGTAGTGACCCTCGGAGGGGCCTAGTAGTATTGCCTAAAATTTCCATATCACGTGTGCACCCATGATAATAAAATCGCCTTGCAAGTCAGAGATTGCAAGACTCTAAATAGTTATTTGCTAGAGTCTTCAATTTTAGTTCATTGGCTCATTATATAATATAAATAATTATGGATATCAATTTTTCCACAATTCCTCAGAACCGCAGAGAATCGGTATCCCCTACTAAAATAGTGAAATAAGATAGACAATTCTAGAAAATTCTAAACTTACTAAAGATTACTAAACTTAATTGAGACATTAGTTGTTTTTCGGAGCATTCCGAATTAACTACACAAGCTTTTCATCATATTGATTCAATGGTAGCACTCTGCATTCGATTCCTATCTCATTCCTAACTATCGATCAACCTGCAAGGAAAAGAACTGTTGGGGTATAAGCTTACGCTTAGTGAGATAATTACCTTCATCAATACCGCATGACAGAAATTTATTAAATGCACAATCATATGAATGCATGAATAATCAGTATGTCGAACAACGCATGCAGTGACCTAAGAACTGCATACAACTCAGAATTACGCCCCCTGAAGTCGGGGTTTGGAGATAATTAACCGACCCAAACCGAAATCCGGGTTCTAGACCTTGGGTTTTATTTCATTTGCACTATTGTGCTCATGTCAAAACAAAACTCTCTCTCTCTCTCTCTCTCTCTCTCTCTATATATATATATATATATATATATTGTATACTTCCTTTACCAAAATCAAATTATATCTTTTAAAATCCCAAGTCTAGCGGTGAAGTAGCCTCCACAATCCACAAACACACGCTCTAAGCAAAAGCCACAAGACTCAGCCCTCGTCGATGGTTGGCGTCTCCCGGTGCCTAGTAAGTCCATCAGCTTAAGACAGAGACTCAATATATATGATGGCATAGCTAGTGCCCAATCCTGCAAGAAACTCGTATTCCTGTAAGTCCCTTCCCATCTTCTGCGTGAAGCGGCAGTCGGTGTTATTCATATGCAATATGGAGAATGTATGATTCATTTTGAGTTCTTAATCGTACAAGTGATTAACTTGATTTTTAGAGTAACCAAACAATTTCATCCCATGCAATTCACATATATATATGCATTACAAACAATTCCATTATTATATATAATTAAAAAAAGTCATTACATTCATCCATAAATTCAAACACATGCATCTCCCATATCCCACAAGCATCTAAATTTATATATATAATTTAGGTGCATCTATTTTACAAGCACAATTAAGTAAAGAGTAATTGGGAATTTACTTACTCTGTCATGTGGGTCAATCAAAGTAATCCGAAGGCACGTTGTCTCCGTAAATAGTATCCCCTGGTCATTGAAATAATTTTTATAAGGAATTAAAACAAACTTAAGAAACTAAGTAAATTTTCCTTAAGTTATATTCTTGACTAGTTTTCGTAATTTTTCCCGGTTTTCACCTAAAGTTCAATCGCGTATAACTTTTTCGTTTTAAATCCGATTTTTATGATCTTGTAGTCAATCTTCATTGTTTTTGAGTGTACTTTAACGTGGTAAGGTTAGATTTTCGAAATGAGATATACAATTTTATCCAAGGGTCAGAATAGTAGCATTCCTCATGTATTGGAGTGCTTTTAGGCCTTGTTTGGTAAATGGGCTTTTTAATAACTTAGGAAATTCTTTGGGCTTGGTCTTAAGATTTTATCCTAAGCTTAAAATACTCCTTGAGATCAGATTTACAATTTTGATTTATATTCCTAAGGCTAACAACCACTTCTTGGGCCCTTTAGTGGGCTTAAGTTGTTAAATGGGCTTATTTTTTGTCCAAACTAAAGTTAGTGACTTTTGTGGGTTTATGGGGCCTTAGGTGAATTTCTTATGGGCTTCAAAACAACCTCTCTTAGTACTTTAAGGTGCTGGTCAGAATTTCCTTGAAGGCTCAACTTAGAGTTCTAGGCTTGTCTTGAGAGTTTTAGGCTCGGTTTTGAGTTTTAGGTTTTGTATGCTTACCATACTTGCTTTGGTTAATCTTTTCACTTTGTTCATTCACTTTTATCATATTTTTAGGCTTCTTTTTATCACGTTTCAGATCTGTTCATGATGATTCTAAGGGGTTCTCGCTTGGTTTTTCAACTTGTTTCATCATTTCCTTAAGTTTAGTTGGTAGATTATGCACTTAAACTACTTGTATCCAAATCTTAACTTAAGTTTTCTTTCATAAGATGATCCTTTAACTCATGCTCCACATAAAGAAATAAAAGATCTTATACTTAATATAACCTCTATATCATAGCTCATGTCATAAAAAGTTGGTTTCTTCATAAAACTTCATGTGATGGATTTTTCCTTAACTTAAGTCTAGATTTGAGCATGTTTAACTTAACGGAAATAAAATCAACATTCAAATGACCTTTGAACCCTCACGTCCAGCATGTTCATCTCCCATTCAATTTCTTGTTTTAAGATTTTCTCAACTTAAAATCTTCCATTTAAAGTGTTGAACAAGTGTCTTTACAAAATACCAACTTTACATGCTCATGCTTCAACTTCATGTAAAGGTTTCATGGTTTGTTTCTTAAAACGATTTTTAGTGTTATAACAACTTAAACCTTACTGATATCTTCAAGAAATCAAAGTCTCCTAATCATAAACACTAACCCACAATGACAAGAAATACTTACTTGTCCTTAAAGCAAATTATGGTGGTTGTGCACAAAGTTCCACTTAAGCTCTTAACTTTGCTTCCTCTTTTGCAACCTTTTGGAACCCGAATTTTTTGGTAATTTGGAATGAGGTTTATGGAAGGTTCTAATGGTTATAAAAGATCTTAGATGGTTAAAGAAAATAACACAAGAATAACAAGAGAAATTGCCGTGAGTATGGAAGCAAAAATGGTGGCGGCAATATTGGGAATTTGTGGAGTTTGATTTCTTCTTTTGATTTGTGTTTTAAGTGAGATAAAAAAAAAAGTGAAAATGGGAGTGAAAGAGGGAGAGAGTGGCAGATTTTGAATGAGGAAAGAAGTGTGTGCAAGAAGCTTTAATTGATTGTCTTGTAGCTTACACAAAAGTCAACAATTGCAACTATTGATGACGTAAGTATTAAAAGGTGAATAGTGATGTGTAAGAGAAAGTGATTGATGGTTGAAAAACAAGAGTATGGCCCCCTTTTCTCCCTTGTCCAAATCTGCCATTTAAAGTCTTTTTGGGCCATGGAGTGGTCTTGTCTCATTTATTAAAGTTAAGCTTATGAAATCTTGTGAAAAATTGTCTATATGTAGTATAAGTGAAAGGGTGATAAGGAAATTATCTTATCACTAGATTTTGATAAGTTATCAATTGATAAATGATTCCAACTCTCAATTGATAAGTTATCTAAGGTGATTGGTTGGTCTACTTATTTATGTATAAAGCTTATACATGAAGATAAGGGCATAGCCTTATAGGAAATTGTTTTTTAGGTTTTCATCTCACATTGTTTTGTAAAATTGTGAAATTTTCTAAAGTTGAATGATATTATTCAAATTAAATTATTTATTAATCACTTAGGGTTAAAATTCCTTAATGGTTTTAAGGTTTAGGGTTTTAAGTAACTTTAGAGCATGCAGTTCTTCAAGCTTGGGTTTCATCAACAACTGGCTTTTGAATTGTAAAGTTTTAATTTATTTCTAAATATAAACTTAAGTTTTTGGTTTAGTTGATCTTTGGGAACGTTTGGAAGGTACTCTTAATCAAGTCTTAGGCCCACTAAAAGTAGGGTTTACATTTCTTTTACAAGAAGGCGTAAAGCTAAATGCATCTCAATTATACATATTAACTTAGGGGGAAAAAAAGACTCTTTAGATGGAAAGCATAACAACTAACCATCTATGGGTAAACCACCCATACTAAATCTGTCTTCAAACTTTTCCTACGTATTTCCTGCAAGTAGCAAAGTTACCTTCAGGTGAATTAAGTAACTTACTTAAATTATCAAGAATTTTCTTTAGAATAGAACCAATGATACAGAAAAAATTTATTCGATTGGTTTGGACAAAATCCCCTTGTTAAAAGAGTTGGGTAGACTAGGTTTCATCAACCTGTATAAGTGAAATCAAGCTTTCACAATTAAAAGCTATTGGGAGTTCAAGACAAAATGTGTTCTCAAGGCAAAATTAATCAAGGCTAAGCGCAAGAAGATAAGGCTTGAAAATTCTATCCTACATTACCCATTTGGTTTACATTTAGTCAAGGAATTACATGAAGGCTAAACATGGCACCATATTTTAGGGAATGACTTACAAATTGAATTTGGGTTAGATAATTACAGTAATATTGATAGAATAATATACTTAGTTCATGGACCAATACATATGTAAGCTAAGAAACCATTAGTTTGTGATTGTTGGCTTGGTCCTTACTCTTGGGTTGAAAATAAAATAGGTTTTGCAGTAACTAACAATATACTCTAACATGTTGGGCCAATAACTCTACAAACAAATGATGATCAATGATACATTGCAAGTAATGCACATTTGCAACCATCCTTAGTTGAAATGTACAGGCAACTAATGCCCACTAATACTATTTCTAACAAAGGATAGAAGTGGACTTAGATGTCTATGTTCCCTTCAATCATTAAGCTACTACTATGGAAGATTTAACTTGATAGCTTATCGGTAGTTAAACTTAAGGAACAAGGAAATTAAGGAAGTTATAATATGTCTAAGATGTGGCACCCACAACAAACACATGTTACATGCTTTCAAGGAATCTGGTGATATTAAGCATGTTTTAGTAATATAAGAAACAAATAAAATTGATCATCATCAATTAAGAGGAAACTTTATGATGTAGATAGACTAAACTATCACATTATAATAATCAATTATAATAAATAATAAGAAACAACACTTTATTCTATAATTATTAAATTAAAAAATTTAATCTTATGGTATCTTTGGCTTAACAGAAATCATACTTTCTTTCAACCTGATCTGTTAGACACAAATTACCAAGCAGACATTTGAAAGCTTTGTCATGAACATTAGGCTTTACTATGAAAAGAACATAAATTCTATAACCTCGAGCAAAAGGGACTCAGATGCACGACTCCTAATATATCATGGATAAAATAGAATATAGATCGTTTAGTAAATCAATTGACAAATCAAGCTACAACAAGAGGTGTGATTAGAGATAATGAAGGTCATTGGGATTGGGGATATGCTTGTAAACTTGGAAACATGGATATTGTTTTGGTGAAATTATGGGCAATGTATTGGGGTTTGATGCATTACATTTAGAAAACGATACTTGCATGTTCATGTTTAAATTGATTCCAAGATTGCAGTTATGCTCTTGTTAAACAAAAAAAAAAAACCCTAAGCTCAATCTTCTTACATTTAAAATGCTTGCAAGGAAAAAAAATATTGCTCTTATGACACTGGAAAGTTGAAGCTATCCCTTGTGAGGATAACAAATTGCATATTTGGTTGCAAGATATGCTCACCAAGGTACAGATTTTTGTTACCTTTTTTACTATGCTCTGCTCATTCTTACTTCTATGTTAATATCTAATGTATTATGTCATAGATGTACTAAAACTATTAAGCAATTACTTCCTTATGTACCTTTAGAAACTCACAGAATCTCTTGTAATTATGCTTTGAATAAAATAAATTTTGTATGAGTTGCTCCTAATAGTAGCAACTGTAGTTGGTATTTGATGGAATGCCATGTTATGAAAAAAAGAAAAAAAAAATTAGTTATGCAAAATGATTTAAATAGGAATTCTATCATAACACTGCTATAATATCGTGTTGTTGTTACTGTTACTCATCGTTTAACACATGGAGTTAAGGTAGTTGATAAGTGTTTATGTAACAATTTTTTGATAAATTAAAACAAAAGATAAAAGGAAAAATAATATATAGAATTATAAAAAATGAAAAAAAAAACCCAAAAAGTGGAAAAGTGCGTAAATATAAATCCAAATACTATACTTATATATATATAATTAATGTAATTAATAGAAAATTAAAAATTCAAAAAATTTTAAAAAAGGAAAAAGAAAAGGAAAAAAGATTGAATCGACTATCCCTTTGCCTTTTTTCCTTTCTTTTATTTTTTATCTGTTTGTAAAAGAATGATATGTAAGCATCATATTAGTGTCATATGATAGATCTTGTTAATGGAATTATAACGAAATTATTCATTTAAATCATTTAGTGTAATGCTATTCATTTATTTTAACCCTTTGAAAGTTCGGTTCCATATTTGAATTTACCTTCAAGCATTGAACCACTTGCATATAATTTTCCTTAATCAATTATCTAACTTGAAATCGAACTCATTTACTACGAGAAATAAATAGTAATTACTAAAAATGTAAACATTTCATTGCTCATACTTGTTTTATACTTACATAATCCTTGTTACTTAGCTCAAAATTGTAACGATTTAATAATATATTTAATTAATATATTCTCTAAAACCTTAACACATCGAAAGCAAAGCTTCCTGATGACCAACAAAACCACATACATTTATGTTACAAACATACCATCGAATTTGCTTCTATGATATGAGACAATTTGTATGACTAAAGGGTAGATCGTCATAACAAATACCTCAAATTTCTAAAGTTCATTTACAAGGCATGAATATTCCCCTACCAAATGGCATGAGTAAATAAAGCTTTAGAGCAACTTACATTATGGAAACTATAATAATAGTTGACAAATATGTGGAATCGACTTTTAGTCCTTTGCAATGTAATAATCAATAAATAAAAAAAAATTATTCAAGAGACATACAAGAAAGGGATGGTTATTTTTATTGAAATATATTGCAAATATTGATGGATCAAAAATCTCATAATCACTAAGATATTTTGTGATATAATGCATATTCCTAAAGAGTGTCATTACCTCAAAAAAAAAAAAAAGGAATAAGATAATAGGGTAATCCCTTTTAGAAAAATTGTGGATTCTTCTCCTTACCTTAGGTATTTAGCATCAACTTGGTCTCTTTAGATGCAAAAATATAATGCTTGCATTCTTGTAGTATCTCCAAAATTATTTGTCCAAATTCTAGAATCTTCATCAACGCTCATTTAAGGTTTAGGGTTTTAGGTTTAGGGTTTAGGGTTTAGATGGGGAATCAAAACATATGTCTTAGTTACTAAATGCACATAGAGTTCAATATCTATCTAACAACATGAACCCAAGATAACCTTGCTAAATTGAGGATATTTGTTTAATCAACCATTTTGAAATAATGTCCCTATTGAAAGTAACTTCACCAACATTAATCCTTCATAATCTTTACAGCATAATATTTAATGGTTTTCACATTATGTCTATCCCACCGTCTACTACTATATCTCCAAAAGCATCCAAGAAAACCAAACTACCTCTTTACCCAAACTTAATCAATGGGACAAAAAATTAAAGAAAGACAACATGGGATTTTCTAATTTTATTACATGTAGACTTTGAAAAATATATCTTCCCTTTTTTTTTTTTAAATGCTGGAAGAGATATATCTATCAGTTGACCATGTATAACTTGCCATAATGAATTACACAAATGTACCACACATTAAACTCACAAAACTATTTGAACTTGCCCTTAAAAAGTCACATGAAATTCAATAAGAAATCTAATTAAATGATATGTAGTTATTGAGATATCTTGTACTAAAAGAAAAAGATAACAACAAAAATAAATGTGATGACTGGTAACAATTAATCCCTATCTAATGATCGGTGGAGAAGGTTGAAGGGGAAAAATGTCTTTGAAAAAAAATGCTATCCTAATTCAAATAAATAGATACATTAAAGTCATTCATATCCTAATGAATTACAAAACCAATAAATAAAATTATTTATTAATTCTGGCTTGTAACAACATTAACAATTTATTACCACAATTTGGTGATCTATGAAATAATGGTTTTGTGATTACGCAAATCAACCAACTTCTAAGTTGATTCTTATTTCAGAATTAACAACCAAATACTTGAAAAGAGAAAATTTCAATTAAATCATGAAATAAAAATTGTCAATAGTAATAAACATAGTTACCTTAGAATGTGAGAGAAAAATGAAAGGTCTACATAATTTTATACTTTTGATTATTCAAAAATAAATAAATTGGAAGTTGCTTAGCAAATCACATGAGTAAGATCTTAAGGACCTATGATGAAGTAATAAATCATGAAATAAAAATGTAGTTAGCCCCAAAAGAGAAAAAATTGAAGTCTATACAATTTTATACTTTACTTACCCAAAAATAAAAAAGAAAAATGGAAATCACTTACTAAATCATGTAAATAGGATCTTAAGGACCAGTGATGGAGTTATAAGTTGAAGCAAAATTGAAATTTTTCTAATTATTGTCACAATGGTAGTACATAACCAATTTTGCTAATTATTGTCGCAATGATAGGACATAATCAAAGGGAAAAGGGAAAAAAATGCAGGAAAAAAAAGGTATCACACTTAGAAAAATAATCACAAGAGTACAACACTTAAAATTACCTTTTGGAGAGGAAATTTTAGATAATAAAATCGCCTCATGGAATAGAGATTTTAGACTCAACCTAAAGTTGCCTTTCCAAGAGGCAATTTTGTTGAGACTAAAGCTAACACCAAAGCTCCTTCTTCTTCTTCCTCATCATTTCAAACACAAGTGTTTCTCTCATTAAAAAAAACCATAACGGGTATTTCTTCTTTAGAAGGTTGATTTTTGCCCCACTTTTTTGTTGAATTGACACTACATTGAAGTTCTTAGCATGGCTGCAAACATCATCAATTTCCAAAAAACAACAAAAATCCATGCATAGGAGTCCTTTCGCGATGAACAAAAAGGTATATATATATTATTTAACTTTTTTTACTTGTAAGTATACGTAATGTTGAGAATTAAGCTTTGCATGTGTATATATTATACCACGTTATCATTTTCATCAATTATTTGTCCTTAAAATCTATTTGCTTAGAATATTGTGAATGCAAGTATAATACGTATTATAATTACTAGTTTCCATGATTAATACGTACACCATGAGATTACATAGTCATAAACTATTGTTTATGGGAAATTTTAGACTTTCATTAAAAAGTTAGACTAGCAGGTATTATATAATGAAACTGATAGGAATCGGACTATTGAGCCTTTGACCTATAGCCAAACCCAAAGACTAGAGGGATTGACAAGGCGAGTCTTTTTACTCCAACCGACTCCTGTTGAAACTAAGTTAATCCTAGCTATTGATCAACTTTGTATGTTGAGTTGTAAGACTACCCACTTCTCAAAAGTTACGTACCAAATTGTTGAATGCCAAGAGAGCTACCAAACCCCACGTGTCTACTCAACTATGTTCGAATTGTATAGTTGCTTAGCACTACCTTTGCCAATAAACCGAGAGATAGATCCTGGGCTAATCAGTCGCCCTTATTCGGACAAGTTACCTGACCTTTTGTCTACATTCTCCAACAGCATCACCGATGCGCCCATGCCCCATGCATAGTACCACATAAAGAATTTACTATACTAATAATTGATTTTCTTGAATATTTATTTTTACCCTTTTATATAAATTCCTTCTTAAGGGTAATACCCTTTTTGTCTTTAAACCTTTTTATCTTTTTCCTTTTTAGCCAAGTTGCCTTAAGTTTTTTAGTATAAATAGCCCTTGTACATATAGTTGCAACAGATCAAACTACCATTAATATACTGAATATTCTTCTTCTTCTTGTAAACATTGGTTGTTTACTTTTCATTTAACTCTTATCCTAACTCTTAAGCAAGGCTAAGTGGCAAGTAACCTTACCGGTCTAATTCTTATGTCATATCAAGTTGTACCATGAGTCCTCAGAAGTTCCATTAGTGCATTATATCCATTGAAGCTATTTGTGGGTTTGCTTACATTTTATTCGCTTTTGTTCTTTTGCACATTCCTTATCACCCTCTTTTTAAGATTTTGGTAAGCTTGGATCCATTCAGTGACCGACCTTATTTATTCTTAGCCATAGTCCACATCAAAAACTGATCTTGACAAGAACTGTCAATTAAGTAGATGTGCATATATTATGTAATGACACTAGAGTATTATGCATCTATATGTTGGTAAATTTCAATTGATCCAATCTACTTTGGTGTGATTTTTATCAAGTTGTTGTGATGAACAGGGTAAGAAAGTAAGAGTAGTTTGCTATATTAGAAAAAAACATTGCAAAAGGAGGGATGAGGTGCACTAGGACAAACACCCAACAATAGTAATCAGGATTCCAATAGATTGAACTTAAGATCAGTTGGTGAGTTTGATTTGTAATTGTCTTTGGGTTAATATGATCATCTATCAGGTTGAGTTGATCTACAAGTGTCTTATCATAGGAGGTACTAGGGATTTATTTTGTGCAATGTCTATAAATAAGGACTATGATGTTCGGTAGCTATTGGCTTCCTCTTAAGGACGTGGTGGAGTTATGAGTCAATAGAGATGTATGTTGAAGTTCATGAATTAACACCTCTACAATAGTTGAGTACGATTTAGGAGGACATGAGAACAATGTTAGGTTTCAAGTTGAAACCAAATGTATGAATCTTAATTGGTTCTACCTAATGAAGATGCAAACTCTAGAAAATCGGTAGTTTGAAACCTAAATTAAGTTCAAGTGTTCTAAACTGTATCATGAGTCGATAAGGCTAGTCCAATAAAAGATTATGAAATATAATAAATCAAATATAACACCTATAATTAAAACCCTAAAAATTGATCGAAACCATAAATCGCGGACTAAAACCTTAAATCTAGTTTATACACAATTAACTGAAATCGAACCCAAACTTGATCGAAACCCTAAAACTATAACTTTAAGCCTATAAAATAATTAAATATTACTCAATAGTGATATAATTATAGTCGATTGCAATTATCAACTAAATCGTGTAATCGCATAAAAATTTTAACGAAATCGTTAAAATAGCTTGTAAAAATTATAATTGTAATAGGTACCTATTAAATTGATAAATTTTCATAAAATTTCAAAATTAATTTATAATTATTATTTTTATGTTTAGAAAAAGTACATATAATTATTTCTAATTTTCTTTTTCTACCATTTTTCTATTTTCCTTTCCTTCTTTTTGCTTCTTTTCTTTTCCTCTTCTATTTTCCTTTTCCCATACGTAAATTGTAGCTACAAATACAGTAGCCCATGTGTGTGAATTTTAATTAAAAGTGTCAAACACTTAAGGGAGAAAGGACACATTAATAAAGGAAGTGTCATTTCTAATTTAATGCCTAATCTAATAGGATAATGGTCTTGTATTTTTTTTTTATTATTTACTTGCTTCCATCTACTAATTCACATCCCAAAAGAAACAAAAAAATCTGGAAGTGAACAATTAAAAACACAAAGTGAAGAAAGAAAAGAAAAGCTAAGTAAAAATAAAACAAAAGCAAAACCGACAAGAACAAGAAGAATAAGAAGAAAAAGAGGAAGAAGGAAGAGAAAAAGAAGAAGAAAAATTAAGGATCATATCAACATATTTAGGTAAGTATATTTATTTTAGTTGTATATATGTATATTATATATTTTGTACATGTATATACTAAGTATTTTGTGGTATTTTACTAAAGGTTTCATTACATATACATGTATGTATGTATAAGTAGATAAACAAATACATGTGTATCCTTATGTATGTATAATATATGTATGTAGACATGTATATAGATACTATTAGGTAAAATATACGGTATATGAATATACATATATGTATAAATAAGAATACATGGATATATATATGCATGTATACGAAAACAATATACATATATATATATGTATGTATGTGTACATAAGAATATGTCTATTAAGTATTTATTATTTTCACAAATTAAACATATATATATATATATATAGATCTATATGTACACGTGAATATGCATCTTAATGTGTGGATGTATATAACATTTATGTTCATATATGATATATATATGTGTAAGTACATATGTATTATATATATATATATATATATATCTATGTCCATGTGCTTCATATTTTCTCTTCATGTATACAAGTAAGTCATTTTTTTTCTTATATATGTATATATAAATGTGGCGTGATATAGCATATAGTATATAAATATACCTTACGAAATAAAATAAGGTTATAGAGAATAGGTATATATATTACCGTAAATTAAGAAAAATAGTTACTAATTAAGTAAATTAGAAAAATTAATCAAATATAGTAATTAATATATATATATATGTGTGTGAGTGTGTGTCATAAAATACAAGTAATAAGGAAATAATATATAATAAAAATAAAATTAATAATAATAATAATAATAACAATAATAATAATAATAATAATAATAATAATAAGTCTAAAACCTCAAAAATAGGTAGAAATACGTAAAATAAGCTTAAAATAACAACATTATCATTTATATGATTTAAATAATTATTAAACCATAAATATACTAAGAAAAGCTAAAATTAATATTTTATAACTTTTTAAATTAAAATAATAAATTTTATGATATTTTTATATCACAATTCAAATTGCAAGTCACAACGTCCAAAACGGACCTCACTACGAGAAAATATGCTCGAAAACGATCAAAATGGATTATAAGTTCATAACAATTCGAACTAAAATGAAAAAGTTATACGCGATTTGATAAAAAGCTCGAATAAAAAATTTCACGTAACTAAGTGAAGTAAAGATTACAAATTAAAATAAGCAGTTTAGTTTTAAATTCCCAAACTACAATTTTTTATATTCCTTATTCTCAGGTGATCTTGACCTTGACGTTGAGCTGCCCTTAGATTATTATGACCCTTGAGTCGACTATGGCTGAGTGAGTTTTTCCTAATGATCCCATACTTGCTTGTGTTTGTAATTAGTGAATATAAATTATGATCAATAAGTGAATGTTGTATGGGGTTGGGTTATGCTTATGTATGATAATTATTTATTAACAGTGAATTTACTTTAAATTACAATAATGTATTGATTGTTGCATAGTAGATTCACTAAGAACTGATTGTTTGTGACCTTGATTAATCACTGAATAATAAGACCTAATTTTACTCGACTAGAAAAAGTTAACTCGAAACATGCATAATCATACACCACATAACTAATTCCGGCAGTCACATTACAAGAAGGTAATGAGAGGCCATATATGGGTTGATTATTTGATTGTTATAGATTTCATACGGTGCGCACGTGCGATATGACCTTACCTTAGCCCGCAGGATTACTAAGCGTTGGAGGCGCCAATCGCCTGGTTAAGGGTTGAGTCCAAAGGCCTCTATTTGGGGTGAGTGAGAGTTGCGTGAACCTACTCACAATCATATGTAGAACTCGTTTTTTATAAAATTGATAATGGATATATCATTACATTTTAAATACAAAACGTGGAGTTTCATTATAAGATAAGTTCTAATATGATACTCGAATCTGACTGTGTCGATGTATCTCTAACCCTGACTTTGGAGGGCGTTAAATCTGAGTTGCATGCAGTACCTGGTCATCTGCATGTATTTGTTTGGCATACTAATTGACATACATTCATTTGATTGAATTTAATTGTTGTATAACTTGATTGCTGTATGATTGAGAGGATTATCTCACTAAGCTAGTTAGCTTTGCCCTTGTAGTCTTCTTTTGCAAGCTGAGTTATTCGTAGAGTCGGGCCGCCGTATACTTGAGGTTAGTTGTTCATTAAGGGGTCGATGTGGGAGCAAGATGTAATCAAAGTGTATTCATGATAGTTTATCTAGATTATAGATCTGATTATGTAATAAAATGATACTAGTTTGAATTAAGAAATACCTTAGACTTCTTATCTGTAAACTCTTATATAAATAGATGATGTTTTATATTTCTTTATCTTATTATTATTATTATTTTGAAATGATATTGCTCATGCTTGCACAACTCTTGGTTGTTGGTTGTTAGTTGTAGCTATAGCCATAGCCTTGTGTATCATATAAAGAGTTATCTATTGTGAGGGAATTCAATTTATAGTTCTTTGTACAGTATACGGCGACTGCCACAACTAGCCCTCTTAGGTCGTGACAGAAGAACTGAGTATAGTAGTCGCATGCCTTGTTAAGCTAACATCTTGATCACATCTGAATCCAATAAGGATACAGATGTCAAGAATGAATTAGCTTATGAGGATATAACTTAAAGATTTTGATGATATCGATTTTGATGATGGTATTGGTGTAAGTAGAGCTTAGCTTCAGACTATAGAAGAACCTCATAGCTGAGCAGGAGGAATGATTAGAGACATGGGTTTACCATAGGTATAGATGTGGTCAGAAGTTTAAAACTCATGCCATCTATATGGCAATGGGTTCATATCATCTAAGAAAAGCATGAATGGTGGTGAATAGAGTTTTAGCGATGAATTTAAGGTGCACATGTAGTTTCGAAAGAAAGAACACTTAGTCTAGCTTATGAAGATACACCATGTCTTGAACCACCATAATTTTGTTGTCATGAAGTTGGAAAAAAAGCTTTAATCTATTAAATGTGCTAACAATAATAAGGATTGCAGGTGGAGGCTTCGAGCATGCCAGAAAAACATGTTGTAAGGTTTCCAAATCACTAAGTTTGAGAGTCTACATACGTATTTGAACCCTACTATTAGTTAAGACGACCCTTAATTACCTTGTTATGCTATATTATCAAGAAACTATAGGAATCGCCAAGTATTGAGGTAAAACATCTCAAAGTAATCATCTAAAAACAGTATGGATACACTTTACTTTTAAAGAGAGTTCAGTAAGCCAAGCATAAAGTTGTTGAACAAGTTTATAGAAAGTGGGAGGAGTCATATGTAATCCTACTACATCTATTAGCTTCTATGCAAAAGTCTAATCTCAGTACTATGGTTTGAGTGAAAGACTCAAGGGATTAACCTACTAGCCACGAGTCCTTTGATAGAGTGTTTTAGGCCTTTAGGTCATGTATTAAAGCTTTTGTCCATTTTAGGTTTAATAATACATTGCACTTTTGTAACTCTGGTTAGGTAATGGCTTGTCTCAAAGTAAATGGGTGTATTAATCGATTTATTCTTTTTAGGAAGGTGATCATCATCAACATTACGTTTTTGTATGGAAAAACAAGCTTAAGCTACTCATAACGACAGGAGTTGATGGTGAAAATCATATCATCCCATTAGGATTTGTGTTTGTAGATGAAGAATGTCAAGATAGTTAAGGATGGTTTTTTAGGTGTGTTCTCATGTACGTAATAAAGGATCAAACAAATGTATGTTTAGTCTTCGACCATCATATTGATATATGATCCATGATTGAGGGCGGGAATGTAGTGTGGCCAAACGATTGGCTATAGCATTGGTGTATCTGTCCCATTGCTAGTAACTTCAATTCTCAAGCCAAGATCAAAGAAAGCAAAGATTTAATAAAAAAGTTATGTTACTAGTCACAACTTCACAAATTCCATACATACTACGATGAGGCCAAAACGATGAGTCCTCATGCTAGAGTATACTTCAGAGAATTACATCCAAGAATGTGAACCCTAGCATACAATGATGAAGCTTATTTTAGTCTTAGAACCATAAATATTGCCAAGAGTTATAGCAATGCATTAAGGGACGCTAGGAACTTACTCGTTATTGCATTAGTGAAGAAGACAATCTATAACTGCAATAATTACTTTAACCAGCACAAGATTGAGATAGCTACATAGATGGGCATGGGTAAGGTCTTGACGAAATATGCTAAGCAGAAGTTTGATAGGTAACACAAAGTAGCTAGTGGTCCTCATATTGTAATTTTTTATTACAATGAGTAAGTATTAAAGGTGATAATCACACTATGCCCTACTCTACATGGAAAAAAATGGGAAAACAACATACAGCTACACTTATGACCCGATGGTGCACTTACAACAAGTGGTAAACATATAAGATTCCAGATTCCTGTGCAATGGCAGTGATGAGAAAAATGAGCATGAATTGTGCAACATATGTTGGTCATTGGTATATAAACAGGGCCAATACCCATGCGATACGGCTCAATTAGTAGGCAGATAGTTGAAATACAACCATTACCTAATGTAGCTCTAAGCTATCATACCTGGTACTAGTAGGTCACTCATCAATATATTAGTAAATCTGAAGCCCCTTAGGTATACATGATATACATCTAGCTTTATTATTCTTGACACTTCTTCATTTTTGTTGTTATATGCTAATTACACCATTAATTGTGACATAAAGATAGATTTTATATACATAGACTACCTTATATGTTATATGATGATATTATGGTAGAGCAGTTGAAGATGAATAGCGTCATTAGCAACTTAAGGACATCTATCTATACGATGCACCTAGGTTCGTATCGAATATTGAGCAAGAAGACTCTCTATTGCATGAGCCATATCATGGAAGGTACCATCAAAGATGGAGATGTAAACTAGGTAAAAGGCAAGGACACCAACAGGTCAAGTTGGGCATTAAAGACGATCTCTTGCCTCAACAGTACTTGCCTCCTACATCTCTTAATGTGTCCGAGTTCTAGTTACAGATACCCATCATTGGAGAGAACTCCAACAATCAGATCTATACTCCTCCTACTCCATTTAAGAGGTTAGCTAGAGATTGCAATGAAGACATAGGCAAGGCACTTATGCAAGTTAAGTTTACTTCGGTCCCTATACATGTGACCTATTCCGATATGTATACTAAGAATGGTGCACATATCACACAGTTAAATGCAAACCAGATAATACAACTCTAGCTTAGTATAAGTACTTAGGAGGTGCATGCATATATGTACCAACAATGTAAATAGCCTTAGATTATCACTAGTTGTAGCTATTTGAAAATTTTTGTTCTAATTGATGTACATTTTGTGAACATTTTGTATATACTTAACTAAAGTAATAAAACTTTCATATTGCTTAGTTGTGATTTTCCAACTTATTATCTATCATTTGCTATATTGTAGTTGCTAATGATGTTAACATTTATAAAATATAGAAACTGTATGGTTTCTCGCTTTACAGGTGTTGATAAGTTTGAATAAAAGTATAGTTTTACTTATACAGTTTTGGGGTGTTCGAATCTTGTTTTAAAGGGTTTGATTATGGCTATGAAGTTTGGTTAGAGTATTGTTCTATTGTTGGAATTTGCCTCTTAAAAAGACAATTTCAACATGTTTGGGCCAACGGGCAATTTTTAATTAGGTGCTTATCATCGCCTTTTAAAGAGGCAATTTTAGTCCAATTTAAAATAGCCTCTTTAAGAGGCAATTTCAAGTGTTGTACTCTTGGGATTATTTTTTTAAGAGCGGTATTTTAAGATTTTTTATCATTCATTTCCTTTTCGCCATAATCAACGCCATTTATACTATAAAGAAAAAAAGAAGAAGAAGAATTAAGGCAAATGTAGTAAAGGGAAGAGACTTTAACCTAAAGTAGACAAATTTTCGAAAGGCGAAGATGAAAAAGAAGCTAGTTGCGAAAGTAGGTTTGATGAACATGGAAGAGAGAACATTATATGGATGGGAGAAATCAGAGTGACAGTTGTAGATGTAAACATGGGAATAGTGAACACGTAGTTTTGAGATGTGTTAACAGGTGATTTGTATGGTTAATTAATGAACTATTTTGAAAATTAAAAAAAAAAAGATAAGAACAACCCTTGCTAGCTTAAAGTATTTTAAAGTAAAAGCAGTTAAGTTTTTAATGTGTATTAATTAATTGGTGTAATATTGCCAGCAAACCAATTAAAAAATATATTTTAAAGTAAGATTTTATCAAATGTTAGTAAAATGGTAGTTAACAACCCTTGCTAATTTAAATATTATATATATATATATTTGTTTATTTTAAGGATGTAGATGTAGCTCAGTTGTATTTTTAAATGAAACCAAAACATGTAAATGAAATTTGGTTTTATATAACTTTGAATTAAATCATACAATGTGGATTAAGAATTTGTGTAGACTATTAAACTTTAGTTTGGTTTAGCCTAGTTGAAGGAGTGGATCACATTTTGTAATTCAGGAAAGTATATTTATTATTTGCATATCATGTAATCTCATATAAGAATACTACATTCATTTGATAATAATCAATATTAGTATAATATATGTAATTTATGAATTATAGTCTTAAAAGTTAAATACATATATATTTTAATAAATTTATCCAAAAGTTCAAGTGTTATGTTATGATAAAGGGTTGATGTCACGTTTGGTAGCCAAACTTTCCTGAAATGTGCAATTTGCTACCTAAACGTTGAAAAGATCAATTTATTACCTAATTTAAGTATTTGTTATCATTTATATTATCCAACCTAACTTCTTTAGTGTTCATATGCTAGCATGGCATAATTAACAGGCAGTATTGGTAGAATCGAGACATGGCACTTTTGACAAATGGCATGGCATATTTGAAAGATACACTTACCTATTTAGGCAAGATACATATCTATCCAGATTCTCTCCCATGAAACCTATAAATAGAGAACAAACCCTACAAGTAAGGTACTTTACATACACTTGCATTAATGCTCTCATTATCTCATCTTTATTACTCCCACAAACATTTACTTTAAGTGTTAGAGTAATCATGCTAAATAATCTCCTAGTGCTCGCGGATGCAGTTTGATTTGGTACGATTTACCTCTCCATAGCGAACCGAACCAAATATAATGGTTTGATTTCCTTTTTTTTTTTTGGAGATTGAACTTAACCATACCATTTGGTTCATAATTTTTTTAACCTAATTAAAACTGGTTTGGTTCAATTTGATTCATGGTTCGAACCATTTGTATCAAATTTTTAGTAAACATTTTTATTTCCAATAAATGTGAAATTTCAAATGGGATTCACTCAGCTCAATCTTAATAATTGATACAAAATTAAGATAAAGAATAACAAGATATGAAAAAATTGATGAAATCTATGAAGATTAATGGAAAAAAAGTATAAAATAATTACATAAAATTTTTTTTATTTAACTAAACGGTTTGGTTCAAAATAGTATGATTCACTTTACTTTTCCGAACCGAATCAAGAACCATTTATATATAACCGAATCGAACCTTAAACTAAACAGTTTGTAAAAAAAAAAAAAAAAAACAATTTTTGGGTTCAACTCGATTTGGTTCATGGTTCAATTTGCAGTTCTTGATTTTTTTGCTCAACCTTACCACTAACTATGTTATATCTTGTAGATTCAACAACAAAAGTCATGTAATAGATTTTTAGCATTACGTTATATCTTTATGTTCGAGCTCTCAAGTTATGATAAATAACATACTATTTTTATACATTTAAATTTGTATAAAAATACAACCTAAATTAACTTATTTTAAAGTTTGCACTAACCACCTCGTTTAATTTTAAATGACTTGCCCTAGAGTTTAAGTCATTTTAGATAAACATATTTATCGGTTCAAGTTTCTAGGCTTATTTAATGGAATTAGTTTATCATTGAGAACTTTATGTGCTAATGTTAATTTCAACGCACTTATAATTCATACAATTATATTGGTTATTCTTAAGATAGCATATTAGAAATTTGGAACACTAAACATATACCATATATAGGACTATAGCAAAAATGAAATGTGAGAAACATTAGACCCTTTTTCTTTTCCTTTTCAATAGGATAAATGAAATTATTTATTTAAAAGAAAAAGGAAAGTAACCTTTTTGTTTGTAAAGATGTGTGTATTAAAAAATCTAAAGAGAAAAATTGATAAAACATGATTCCACAAATTTCTATGCTTTCAAGTAGTCATAAGTTGAAATAAAAGGAAATAAATAAAATGAAGTAGTTGCTATTTTGTTGAGAATGCATGAAAGCAGGATAGATAAGCTAAGAAGAGAAATAGATAAGAGTCTAAATATAGGTTATAAATAGACTTATGTAGTTAACCTGTGAGCAAAAGTCAATAATATGTCTAATTATTTTTCTTTTATGTATCCATTTTTTTGCCTTTGTTTGTCGAAGGATAGACAACTTTTTGTTTGTTGATTTGTTGACTTTTCCTTGTGAAGAACCAACTGAGAGATTCAATTGAGATGATGATATTGTTAATGATTGAAGATAATTTTAAATAAGGAGGACCACGTAAATACATGGAGTGTATTCTCGGAAATTCGGGGGAAAAAATATCACACTAAAGATACAAAAGCAAATCTATCCACTTTATACATACATATATATATATATATATATAATTCTTGCTTTCAGTAATTAACATAAGTGCAATTATATATATATATATATATATATATATATAGAGAGAGAGAGAGAGAGAGAGAGAAAAAGATAGAGAGAGATTTTGGCACTTAGGCTTACATTACAGGCTATTACATACCATGAGAGCACAGGTCTACTCTTCATTTTTTCCATGTATCATCTTTAAATATTTATACAAGCTATTAACACCTTACATATACTTACTCTACTGATTCAGCTCAATACGAATCTTATTTGGCGGACCCTCTTCACTCTTTTACATCCTCTTCTCCAATTCATGCCCACAACTGCCCCAATGACAAATCCACTAGCATATCCCATGGAAACAATCATCCAATCAATTTCGAACCAATTGTTCGAAGCATCATCCTTTTCTAATAATGGTGGAGGTGGTGCGTCAGTAATATCTCCACATTTCCTCGATAAAGGAAATCCACAAAGACCCGGATTTCCTTGATATGAGCTACTCTGAAAGGTGTTGAATTGTTTGGACTGAGGGATGGGACCTATAAGCTGATTAAAAGATACATCAAAGAATGAAAGCAAAGTAATGTCCGTCAACTGTTGAGGAATTTCACCAGAGAGCTTGTTGTGAGAAAAATCCAGAGATTCCAGCTTTGCCAAACCATTCAAGTTGAAAGGGATTGAACCTGTGAGCATATTATTGGACAAATTAAGAAAGCACAGCCCCTTAAGTGTTGTAATGGATTTTGAAATCTCTCCCGTGAAATAATTGCTAGAAAAATCAATCCCTATGAGGGACTCGGGGATTTTTGTATATTCTATACTTATGCCTTTATTCGTCACTGTTATTGTATAAAAGTAACCTTCACCGTAAGATGCATATGACAGTGTCCGATCTTCCTTTTCAGCATCGACTTTCATTGCCCTCCAACTTTCAAAATACCTAGCTAATAAGTGGCCAGTGAAGTTATTATTAGAGAGATCGATGATCTGCAATTTAGGAAACTCATAACCACCTGATGGTTTCTCTATGATCCCATGAAATCTATTACAATGCAAGATGAGTATGCTTAAGGTCGGAAGCCTGCCTAGCCAAAAGGGGAAAACATCAATGATGTTATTATTTCCTAGATTGAGGAATTCCAGATTTATGCAATTTTCCATATCTCTTGGCACGGGCCCCTCCAACTGATTGTAGCTCATGTCAATCATAATCAAATTGCATCTATTCTTTCCCACTTGAGGAATTGGTCCACTGAAGTTGTTTTTTTGCAGATTCAACACAGATAGATCGCCCATATCGACCAAGTTAGTCAAACACTGTGGAATAGTACCACTCAAGACATTATTACCTACATCGAAGACCCTAAGGTTGACAAGATTGCACATCCTTGTTGGTAATTCTCCAGAAAATTCATTGTTTGAAACAAGGTAGAAAGAGAGGGAAGAGTTTGTTGAGGGGATGGGAAGCGATCCATTCAACCGGTTGAACCTGAGGTTTAGATATGTAAGATTCCCTCCCCACGATAATGGCAAGTTACCATCAAATCTGGACAAATTGTTGTGAGAAAGGTCTAAAGCTAGTGGACTTCTTATGCCATGCACATCAATCAAACACTGAGGAACCATACCGATCAAGTTATTACTCAAATTAAGATGATTAAGGCTGTTCAAATTGCAGAGCCATGTCGGTATTTCAGAGATATTATTGGAGGAAAAATCTAGAAGTTCCAAAGTTCCTCGACTTTGTAAGATCAAAGGAAAGCTTCTTAAGTTGCATGAAGCAAGATGTAAATAACGGAGGTTTGAGCTACGTTTAGTGGTACCATCTATGACAAATGAAAAGTTATTATCTGATAAATTTAGCAACTCTAATCCATCAAGTTGGAAAAACACGTCTAGATTTATTCCCCCGCTGAAATTGTTTGAATCAAGAAAAAGACGTGTGAGGTCCTTAAGATGAGAAATTGTTATTGGAATTTGGCCAGAGAATTTGTTAGATGAAAGACGAACGGCTATTAACTTGGTAAGCTTTGGTAGTTGATTGAGGATTTCACCTGTAAACTGATTCTCATCTAGATATAACTCTTCAAGCTTAGTGAGGTTTGCCACTGAAGGGGGTATCTGACCTTGCATTGTACAATTACCGAGATTAAGATATTCCAAGGAAGTCAATCTTGAGAGAGAATCTGGCATTGAGGACGATATCTCCAGAGAGTCAAGATTGAGGTATTCTAATCTGACTAGACTCTGCACCAAGTCCCTTAGACTGGGATTCATAAGTTTCAATTGATTGTAAGACAAATCAAGAGAAGACAAGTTACCCAGATGTAGAATTTCTGACGGGATCTGTCCTATAAAGTTCGAATCATCAAGGTAGAGTTTTTCCAACTGGGAAAGATTGCCTACAGCAGAAGGTATTTTAGAGTAACCGAAGTCATTGCCTGAAATATCGAGTCTCCACAGGTGACTAAGCTTGAAGATGCTGCTGCTAGAGTTGATGGAACCAGAGAGACAACTATCAAAAAGGTCAAGGTCAATCACATGTCCGCTATGCTCATCGCACCCTACACTACTCCAGTTACAGCAATCTCCATTTTCGCCTTCAACTGTCCATGATGTCCAATTTGTTCCGTGATAATAATAATCATCAGAACATGACCTGTTGTAAAAGGTGGCTTTGAACTCCAACAAGGCGTGCCTCTCTTCTTCGTGACATTTGGGCTGCATTTGAATGCTGGAAGAGAGAGAGTGAGGAATATAGAACAATAAGAGAAGAGATGAAAATAGCAAGATGTAAAGAGATGATAACTCCATGGAGAAATGGTGGATTTTACTAGACACTAAAGAAAAGGTGTATGCCTTAGATAAAGCTGTGTAGTGTGCTTTATATTGAACGATCTTTTGGACCTTTGGGCTAGAAAAAGTGGTTGTTAGCGATGACGAAGACATGATAGGAAAATTGCAGCCTCTGGAAACAACACCATAGGTTTAGGGCCTAGTTTAATGATGCAAGGCCCAACTCTGTCATAATCCGAGACTCTTGGACTGACTTACTTAAGTCTTCGCCAACATTCCTGGCAATAATTTATCGTAGTCGACAATGTATTGGAAGAACTTTTAGCCAAATGAGTTCACTGTCATTTATCAGACAAACAGAGGACAGAAGAGAGATGAAATTCTCCCTTTGGAAAAATTTCTCCAGTAAATGACTGATAGACCCTACTATATTTGGTCTCTTTTTCAATAGCATTTATTTATACATCTCTCCTACATCTTGGTGGTTTTGAAACGGGATTCACCATTCTCTTGTTGCGAAACTGCAAATTCACTATGTGTAAACTCTATATTTTTTGGTAATTTTTTTTCATATAATTCTTATTTTTGTAATTGTTTTTTTAAAAAAGTGGTAGACACGTATTGAACCCATACTTTATATTGAATGTTCTTTTGCACTTTTTTAGCTTTTTTTTCTTTCTTTTTTTTTTTTTTGGAACAAAGCACTTTTTTGGGTTTAAAATAAAAAAAAGGGCACTCCTTTTTTATGTTGAAGAGTTTTGCATTCATGTCTATTTCATTGGAGTTCTCTTTTTCAAGACAGTGTGTTACAAGTTTGATGCAGGTCCGGAACCTATATTTATTTAATAAAGTAATGAAGTAGTAATTTATCTGGTTACAGCCGAGAAAAAGAAAATATCAATTTAAAATTAAAATATTGAGAACCAAATTGAGCTGTGATCAATTACCGAGACTGAAATAATGCCTACTGCTATCATTGTTTTACGCCACCACTTAATGTTAAAAGCTTTAAACGTCTAAAACCTCCTGAAATTCGATTGCATACGGCTTGCATTGTAGTAAAAATCCCAAAAATATAAAAACAAAAATTCTCCGAAACAAAAACGTCCAAACTTGAATGTTAGTTTTTACATGTTTCTTACGCGGGAATGCATTAGATTGGATACACTGTTTCGAATTTCCATTCTATTTTTTCATGTTTGGAGGTGTATTTAGAAATCCACATCGCGATCTTATAGAATTCCGGCTTCAACGAGAAATTCGATTCGTTAATGAGGAATTTAATTCCACCTTTCACAATTCTATTCATTTAGTATTTATTATTATTAGTCAAATTACCTATTTAAATTTTAATTTAATTATAATATGTAATAATTAAGAATAATTTTGACAATTACTATTACATATACATTTCATTCATTCCATTCTATTTTGATTTCATAGACATTTTTAAAAATGGAGAAGGACTTACCATTCCACTTTTCATTTTATTTCACACCATTCTTATATAACAAAGGCCTAACTTAATTACTCAACAGCATATTAGGACAAAATTTGCTTAATCTTCGTCAAAAAGCACTCCATCAACTAATGTAAACTGAAAGTTGGAACGTAGAAAATTCCTGTCCTTTGGAAACAACTAGGAAAAGTATGTAGTAATTGTGGTCCACGAAGATTGTGTCTGGTAAAGATTTTCGTAGTCCACACTCATGGAAACACTTTACTATTTTACTTTATTGACCAGTTTACTTAATACGTTCATTAAATTAGGGGGCCTTTACGAACGTGGAACACGAAAATCCGGATATTTCAAAAGACTTCCTAGTAAAGAAAGACTTTATTAAACAGTTTCCCCTTTCTTTCTCTCTCTTTAAATACCTTTACGAAAGTGGAAGACGCACACCGACATGATAATTGATATTCTAAAAGCTTACGGGCACTCAACCATGCTCATCCTTTAATCGGTAAGACTGCAATGTTGACAATAATTAGGAGAAAGGGCCGTTCAAAAATGAATGAGCTAAACTTACTATATTAAAGAATAAAAATGTTGTAGCCAATGGACTAGCTTGTGATGGACTCTAAAATTATGGATTGGAACCCTAACAAACTATTTGGGCCCAAGGTTATTTTAAAAAGAAGGGAAAGCTACACTTTTAGTTTTTGAACATCATCACTTTTTCTAATTGAGTTATAAAATTTTTATTTTTTGTTATTTTAGTTCTCAAACCATCTAAAAATTTACGAAAAAGTCATTTATTAATGAACCATTGCTTTTTCTGTTAAAAAAGGACTTTTTTGTAAACTTTTGGAAAGTTTGAGGAAGAAAATAGAAAAAAAAAGTTTGAGAACTCAATTAGAATACGTGGAAAAGTTAGAGGACTAAATAAATTTTCTCTTTTTTCTTTTAAGATCTATATATTTATTTGTATTTTAATTTACAACTTATGCTTTTATAAATATAGATATATATATATATATACATACATATTTGTTCTTTTAGGATATGATTTTTAGTGGTATTTATAATGTAAAAAAAACAAAAATGCTATTTTTGTTCATTTTTAAGAATTTAGGTTTCGAAATGGAGAAAAAATAAAAATATGAAATCCTAAAATGAAAAATGGGATATGAAAAAATTGATGAAATCTATGAAGATTAATGGAAAAAAAGTATAAAATAATTACATAAATTTTTTTATTTAATTAAACGATTCGGTTCAAAATAGTATGATTCGTTTTACTTTTCCGAACCGAATCAAGAACCATTTATACATAACCGGATCGAACCTTAAACTAAACAGTTTGTAAAAAAAAAAAAAAAAAGAACCAATTTTTGAGTTCCACTCGATTTGGTTCGTGGTTCAATTTGCGGTTCTCGATTTTTTTGCTCAACCTTACCACTAACTATGTTATATCTTGTAGATCCAACAACAAAAGTCATGTAATAGATTTTTAGCATTACGTTATATCTTTGTGTTCGAGCTCTCAAGTTATGATAAATAACATACTATTTTTATACATTTAAGTTTTTATAAAAATACAACCTAAATTAACTTATTTTAAAGTTTGCACTAACCACCTCGTTTAATTTTAAATGACTTGCCCTAGAGTTTAAGTCATTTTAGATAAACATATTTATCGGTTCAAGTTTCTAGGCTTATTTAATGGAATTAGTTTATCATTGAGAACTTTATGTGCTAATGTTAATTTCAACGCACTTATAATTCATACAATTATATTGGTTATTCTTAAGATAGCATATTAGAAATTTGGAACACTAAACATGTACCATATATAGGACTATAGCAAAAATGAAATGTGAGAAACATTAGACCCTTTTTCTTTTCCTTTTCAATAGGATAAATGAAATTATTTATTTAAAAGAAAAAGGAAAGTAACCTTTTTGTTTGTAAAGATGTGTGTATTAAAAAAATCTAAAGAGATAAAACATGATTCCACAAATTTCTATGCTTTCAAGTAGTCATAAGTTAAAATAAAAGGAAATAAATAAAATGAAGTAGTTGCTATTTTGTTGAGAATGCATGAAAGCAGGATAGATAAGCTAAGAAGAGAAATAGATAAGAGTCTAAATATAGGTTATAAATAGACTTTTGTAGTGTCTAATTATTTTTCTTTTATGTATCCATTTTTTTGCCTTTGTTTCTTGAAGGATAGACAACTTTGTTTGTTTGTTGATCTGTTGACTTTTCCTCGTGAAGAACCGACTAAGAGATTCAATTGAGATGGACAAAGGTGAATCCATCTAACACAAGAACCTATGATGATTGTGTTAATGAATGAAGACAACTTTGAATGAAGAGGACCACGTAAATAAACATATACACACATAGAGTGTATTCTTGGAAATTCGAGAGAAAAAAAAAAAAAAAAAGCACACTTAAGATACAAAAGCAGATCTATCCACTTTATGGATATATATATATATAATTCTTGTTTTTAGTAATTAACATAAGTGATATATATATATATATATATATATAGAGAGAGAGAGAGAGAGAGCGTAGCACTTAGGCCTACATTACAAGCTATTACATACCATGAGAGCACAGGTCTGCTCTCCATTTTTTCCATGTATCATCTTTAAATATTTATGCAAGCTACTAACGCCCTACATATACTTACTCCACTGATTCAGCTCAATACGAATCTTATATGGCGGACCCTCTTCACTCCTTTACATCCTCTTCTCCAATTCATGCCCACAACTGCCCCAATGACAAATCCACTAGCATATCCCATGGAAACAATCATCCAATCAATTTCGAACCTATTGTTCGAAGCATCATCCTTTTCTAATAATGGAGGAGGTGGTGCTTCAATAATATCTCCACATTTCCTCGATAAAGGAAATCCACAAAGACTTGGATTTCCTTGATATGAGCTACTCTCAAAGGTATTGAATTGTTTGGACCGAGGAATGGGACCTGTAAGTTGATTAAAAGATACATCAAAGAACGAAAGTGTAGTAATATCCGTTAACTGTTGAGGAATTTCACCAGAGAGCTTGTTGTGAGAAAAATCCAGAGATTCCAACTTTGTCAAACCATTCAAGTTGAAAGGGATTGAACCTATGAACATATTATTGGACAAATTAAGAAAGCATAGCCCTTTGAGTGTTGTAATGGATTTCGGAATCTCACCCATAAAATAATTGCCAGAAAAATCAATCCCTATAAGGGACTTAGGGATTTTTCTATATTCTACACTAACATTTTTATCCGTCATTGCTACTGCATAGAAGTAAATTGAACGACCATTATTGTAAGATGCATATGACAAAGTCGGATCTTCCTTTTCAGCATCAACTTTCATTGCCCTCCAACCTTCAAAATACCAAGCTGACAAGTGGCCACTGAAGTTATTATTGGAAAGATTGATGATCTGCAATTTAGGAAACTTATAACCATCATATGGTTTCCCTATGATCCCATAAAATCTATTACGATGCAAGACGAGTATGCTTAAGGCTGGAAGTTTGCCTAGCCAAAAGGGGAAAACATCTATGATGTTATTATTTCCTAGATCGAGGAATTCTAGATTTGTGCAACTTTCCATATCTCTTGGCACAGGCCCCTCCAATTGATTGTAGCTCATGTCAATCATGATCAAATGGCATCTATTCTTTCCCACTTGAGGAATTGGTCCACTAAAGTTGTTTTTGTGCAGATTCAACACAGATAGAGTACCCATGTCGACCAAGTTAGTCAGACACCGTGGAATAATACCACTCAAGACATTATTACCTACATCGAAGACCGCAAGGTTGACAAGATTGCACATTCTTATCGGTAATTCTCCAGAAAATTCGTTGTTTGAAACGATGTAGGATATGAGGCCAGAGTTTGCTGGGGGCAGAGGAAGCGATCCTTTCAACTGGTTGAACCCGAGGTCTAGATATATAAGATTCCCTCCCAACGATAATGGCAAGTTACCCTCAAATCTGGACAAATTGTTATGAGAAAGGTCTAAAGCTAGTGGACTTCTTATACCATGCCCATCAATCAAACACTGGGGAACCATACTGATCAAGTTACTACTCAAATTAAGATAAGAAAGGCTGTTCAAGTTACAGAGCCATGCCGGTATTTCAGAGATTTTATTAGAGGAAAAATCCAGCCTTCCCAAATTATCTTGATGTTGTAAGATCAAAGGAAAGATTCTTAAGTTGCATGAAGCAAGACGCAAATCGTAAAGTTGTGAGCTACGTTTAGTGGTACCATATATGCCAGATGGAAAGTTGTTATCTGATAAATCTAGACGTCCTAAACTATCAAGTTGGAAAAACACGTCTAGATTTATTTCGCCGCTGAAATCGTTTGAATGAAGATCAAGATTTCTGAGGTTTTTAAGCTGAGAAATTGTTATTGGAATTTGGCCAGAGAATTTGTTAGATGAAAGATCGACGTTCACTAACTTGGTAAGCTTCCGTAGTTGAGGGAAGATTTCACTTGTAAACTGATTCCCATCTAGATATAACTCTTCAAGCTCAGTGAGGTTTGCCACTGAAGGGGGTATCTGACCTTGCATTGTACAATTACCGAGATTGAGATATCGCAACGAAGTCAATCTGAAGAGGGAATCTGGTATTGAGGATGATATCTCCACAGAGTCAAGATCGAGGTATTCTACTCTGACTAGACTCTGCACCAAGTCCGTTAGACTGGGATTCGTAAGTGTCAATTGATTCAAAGACAAAGACAGAGAAGACAAGTTACCTAGATGTAGAATTTCCGATGGGATCTGTCCTATAAAGTTCGAATCATCAAGGTAGAGTTTTTCCAACTGGGAAAGATTGCCTACAGCAGAAGGTATTTTAGAGTAACCGAAGTCATTGCCTGAAATATCGAGTCTCCACAGGTGACTAAGCTTGAAGATGCTGCTGCTAGAGTTGATGGAACCAGAGAGACAACTATAAGAAAGGTCAAGGCCAATCACATGTCCGCTATGCTTATCACATTCTACGCCAATCCAATTACAGAAATCTCCACTTTTGCCTTCTACTATCCACGTTCTCAAATGTGTTCCACCATCGTAACATGACTCATTGAAAAAGGTGGCCTTGAAATCCAGCAAGGCATACCTCTCTTCTTCGTGACATTTGGGCCGCATTTTACTGTTGGAAGAAAGAGAGTGAGGAATATAGAACAATAAGAGAAGAGAGAATAACAGCAAGATGGAAAGAGATGATAACTCCATGGAGAAGTGCTGGATTTTAATGGACACTAAAGAAAAGGTGTATGCCTTAGATAAAGCTGTGTTGTGTGCTTTATATTGAACGATCTTTTGCGCCTCCATAGGTTTAGGGCCTAGTTTAATGATGCAAGGCCCAACTTTGTCATAATCCGAGACTCTTCGACAGACTTACCTAAGTCTTCGCCAAGATTCCTGGCAATAATTTATCGTAGTCGACAATGTATTGGGAAGACTTTTAGCCAAATGAGTTTACTGACATTTATGAGACAAACGGAGGACAGAAGAGAGATGAAATTCTCCCTTTGGAAAAATTTCTCCAGTAAATGACTGATAGACCCTGGACAAATACATGTGCAAGCTAAGAAACTATCGGTTCGTGGTTGTTTGGCTTGGTCCCTACTATTGGGTTCAAAATAAAATAGGTTTTGCAATAATTAACATTATTGTCCAACAGGTTGGGCTAATAACTGTATAGGAAAATGATGATCAATGACGCACCACAAGCAATGCACATTTACAACCACTTTTAGCTGAAATATATAGGCATCTAATGCCTACAATTCTAACAAAGGATGGAAGTAGATTTAGATGTCTATATTCTCCTATGAGGATTCAACATGATACCTTGCCCGTAGCTATGAGCTTAAGGAACAAGAAAATTAAGATACAAGATGTTTGGCACGTGTAATGAACACATGCTCCATGCTTGGGAATATGGTGATATCAAGCATGTTTTAGAAATATGGGAAACAAATAAAATTGATTATAATCTAATAATAGGAAACTTTATGATGTAGATAAAACTCAACTATCATATTATAATCATTAAATATAATAAATAATAAGAAATGCCACTTTTATTCTATTTTTATCCTATAATCATTAAATTAAAAAATTTCACCTTATGGTATCTTTGGCTTACTAGAAAGCAAACTCTCTTTCAACTTGATCCATTAAACATAAATTACCAAGATTCATTTGAAAGCTTGGTCTTGAACACTAGGCTTTACTATGAAAAGAACATAAATTCTATAGCCTCGAGCAAAAGGAACTTAGATGGATACCTCTTGAAATATCATGGATAAAACTGAATACATATGGTTCAATAAATCCATTAAAAAATCAAGCTACAATATGAGGCATGAATAGAGATCATTTGGGATATGCCTATAAACTTGGAAATATGGCTATTGTTTTGGCTAAATTATGGGCAATTCATTGGATTTTGATGCATTGCATTCAGAAAAAAGATACTTGTATTTTCATGTTTAAACTAATTCCAATATTGCAGCGATGCTATTGTCTACAAATACAAACTCTAAGCTTAAATATGCTCACATTTTAAATGCTTGCAAAAAAAAAAAATACTCTTGTGCTAATGGAAGGTTGAAGCTATGCTTTGTCAAGCACACAAAATTGTAGACTGACTTACAAGATATGCTTACTAAGGTATAGATTTGTCATGACCCTAAGAGGAGCCTAATAGGATTGTCTAAAGTTTTCATATTACGTGTACACCCGTAATACAAAAACTATTTTGCAAACTAGAAATTACAAGACTCTAAACTATTAGTCACTAAGATTTTCAATTCTAATGAATTATCTTACTATAAATATAAGTAACTATAGTTATAAATATCCGATAAGCCATAGTCTATCAAAACCGTAGAGAATCCGTATCCCCTATCAAATGCTAAAATAAGGTAAAACAACTTACTAATTTATAAGAAATACTACATAATCTTATCATAAGAATATACTTTACATAAATTATTTCTGTAATGCTATATACTTTTCAATTAACCCTAACATTGCTAACCTATCTCCAATTTATACTCTGCTCTCAATCTTTACTTACAAAAAAACTTGCAAAAGAAATTATAGGGGAATGAGCAAACCATAACTCAACAAGTTCGTTCCTTACCACTACCGATCAAGTGAGTTATCAAACAAATATTATTAGCACACATATTAGCTATCTATATACGAAATGAATGCAAGCACGATGAAAATAGGTAATACATTCATAGGAGTTTGGAACTATGGAAGGTATAGAGTTACATCATCTATACGTCGATTTTTCCTCCATACTTACCTATACGGAGCACCTTACTTTTATCGCATGAGGCTACTTGGGGGTACAGTCCCACCAGATGTTACTCAACTATTATCCTAGTTCAAGAATCAACAATCAATATAGGTAAACCCCAATTAGGGCCATTCACCAAACATATCAAAGGCCCCTCGAGCATAAATATATGAGTCATCTTGCAAACAATTGGAGATACTATGCTAGCTTTGCCTTAACAATAGAGACATCATTTACGGATTTACGAGCCTTTTCAGAAATCATTTTAAAGTATATTTAAGATAGAAAAAACATTCACCAAAACACTTTTCTCAAAAATTTACAAAGCTAACACTCTCTATCAGCGTACCGATTGAATCATAGACATACGACAATTATAACTAGTTTATTTAGTCGAATAGTTACATTTACCAGTTTTAAAAAGTAATCACACAGATGATAGCATACAAAGCAATCGGTCATTCAACAAAAAATCAATATTAATCTACAAGCAATATACAAATAACAAACAGTAAGCAAATAGCAGATCATAAGAATTCCTTCACTTGGGTTATGCTCACTTTCTCGACTTTTGAAAATTCCTGAACTCGATAATTGAATACCTAAAATATAAGAAAGATTATAAGTACTCTGAAAAACTAAATATCTATCATTATTTGTTTAATTTCCCACTATAACTCAAGTATAGTGTAAACATAGTTTTACTAAATATTTTACTTACTTTTCTCAATTTATTTTAAATTTTCAATCGCATATAACTTTTCATTCTAGTTTGGATTCTTATGAACTTATACTCTATTTCGATCGTTTTCAAGTGTACTTTCTTGTAATGAGGTCCATTTTGGATATTGTAACTCGCAGTTTTAATTGTGATAAAAAAAATCATAAAATTCATTATTTTAACTTTAAAAGCTATAAAATATCAATTTAAGTTTTTTTTAGTATATTTACGATTTAATAATTATTTAAATCGTATAATTGATAATTTTATTATTTTAATCCTATTTTACTATAATTACTATTTTTACTTATTTTTGAGATTTTTGAGTTACTAATTCAAATTTTTTCACTTTATTATTTTTCTACTTAATTAATTAATTATTTATTATTATAAATTACTAAAATTAATTATTTTATTATAAATAGTGACGTGGCAATACATGAGAGTGCCATGTGTCAATCTTGCACCTTTTTATTTTTTAATTTTCCATTATTTTCTATTTTACGATATAATTATATATATATATATATATCAATACCTATGATTATATTAAATCAAATCTTTTAATTTACTTAATTATTAAAATTTTTCTCCAAATTATAGTATTCCTATATATATATTTATTATCTTACTTTATTTATTAAATTATTATTATATATTTTTTACACTATTTTAAGTATACTAGTATTTTTACATATGTGTTATTATTCATATATGTACATTTATATGTATACTATACGTTATATATTAAATTATTCTAACTTTACTTATATTTTATGTACAAGTATATTATACACTTATTTATACTTTATATGCTTATGTACATATATGGTCATATTATATACATATATATATATACTAAAATACAAATATTATTAATAATATGTATACTTATTATTTTATACATACACACATATATATGGAAAATACGAAATATGTATATATACATATGTAAACATATATATACGGAATTACATAATACATGTATATACATATCACATACTAAAATAAATATTATGTACATATACACCTTTATATATATATATATATTCATGCATATATATACATAATTAATTAAGTAAAATACTAAATATATATACATGTATATAAAGGAAATATTTAGTATACATACATATTATACTTAAGAAAAATACTATGTACATACACACATACCTATATATATATATATATTAACATGTACATACATATATATATATATATATCAATACCTAAATAGTGAAAATATTAAATACATACTATATGTATTCTTATTTATACATACATACATTATACATAATAATACATATATAGATGCCTATATACATATGTTTATAAACAAATAGAGAAAATACTTAATACCTATGTATATATCTATTTATGCATACACATATGTACATGTAATTAATTAAATAAATAAACACTTAGTATATATGTATATACTATATGATATACATATGTATAAGTAAAATAAATAATTTTATTTAATTGGTTTAATAATTTGGAACAACATTTTCTTCTTCTTCTTGTTAGTCATTTTTTTTTTCTCTTCTTGATTTTGTATGTGTATGGCTTTGTTTCTTTCTCTTTTTGTGTTTGGAAATAAGAGTGTATACTTCTTTTCTTTTTGTTGTCTGTTGTGTTGATCTAGATAGGCAAGAAAGAAAAATTTACCATAACTAAAAGGGGGAAAGGAAGAAAGATCACATGAAGATTTAGGTGGTGTGGCCCATTCTTATCCAAGGCTTTATTTTATCATCATTCTTAACACAAGTTGAAATGATTTAACCACACAAGTGACGCTCACATTATTTTGGAAGCTAAACATGTCAACGAATGGGAATTAAGGAGGAGAAAAAGGAAAAAGAAAAAGAAAGGGAAAAAAAGGAAAAGGAAAAATAAAAATACAAATATTAGATTTTTCTAAATACAAAAATTATAAATTTAGTATTTATAAAATAATATTAAAATTTTATAAAAATTTAATAATTTAATTGTTACCTATTACATTGATAATATTTATAAGTTATTTTTACATATCTATTAAAAGTTTTATGCGATTATACGATATAGTCAATAATTATAATCGATTGCGATTATATTACTATTAAGTGATATTTGTTCATTTTACAAACTTAAAGTTATAGTTTTAGGATTTCGATTTTAAGTATTTTCGCATATATCGAATTTAAAGTTTTTGTACGCGATTTAGGTTTCGAGCAAAATTTTAAAGTTTTTATTATTCATATTAGGTTCGAGTTTAAAACTTTAATTAATTTTAAATTTATCAACTCTAATGAGTTAAGGTAATTACTTATAATATTTAAATCGATTCGTTATTTAAAACACTAAATTTACGGGATTTACAAGATTTTTGTTATCTTTTTTACTATGCTTTGCTCACTCTTGCTTCTATATTAATATTTGATATATTAGGTCATGGGTATACTAAAACTATTAAGCAATTGCTTCCTCATGTACCACTAGCAACTCGTAGCACCTCTTATAACTACGATTTGAATAGAGCAAATTTTGTATTAGCTGCTCCTAGTAGCAGCAACTACTATTAGTATCCAATGGAATGCCATGTTACCAAAAAAAAAAAAAAAAAAAAAAAAAAGATTATGCTAAATGATTTAAATAGATATTTTGTCATAACATCGTGCGGCCATTGACGTTGGTCGTTGTCTAACACATGGAGCTGACATAGTTGATAAGGGGTTAATGGAACAAGTTTTTGACAAATATAGAAAAGAGAAAAGGCAAAATAATATATAGAATTAAAAAATGAAAAAAAAAAAACAACCCAAAAATAAAAAATGGAAAAGTGCGGGACCCACTTTAAAGATTCTTAGAAAGCCTTTTACGAAGTCAACGAAAGATTCTTCGCAATAACACCACGTTGTCGACACTCTCGGAAAGACTTGTAGCCAATGAGCAAAAATGAAAGACTATCTTGAGTTCACTATCATTAACAGAAAAATGGAGGACAGAAGAGAGATGAGATTCTCCTTGGAAAAAATTATCCAGTAATTCACTTGGATCGCTTTGCCATGATAGACTGCACCATATTTGGCCCCTTTTTGAATAGCATTCGCAGGAGTTGAGAGCTAAATCCACTTTGACTGGGTTTGATCTCAATTACTTCACAAACATTTGTTGTTGATCCCGAGGAGAAATCATAGTTATGCCGGATATAGTGTTGTATGTATATCCATAATCCAGTTTGGATAGGAATAGTCGAACAATGGCTTCAACATACAAATCTTAACTTAAAAGAAATAATTATTTTAACACCTGACAAGGAATTTTTCTCTACTTTAGGACCTCAGCAAACAAGCAAGCAACAGGGGAGGCTTAATGCAACTCACTGATTCCAGAAAGCTTTCCTTGCAAGTGTGACTGGAAAATGAAAGACAGCTGGTACCACCAATTAAAAGCTAGGCCTCTCCAGCCTGTTAGTGGATGCATCATTGCTGTTATGCTCTTGAGGCCAAAATGGTGATTATGTTATGCATATTGAGCATAATTTTGAGCATAGGCTAATTCAATGCAGGTGCCCGGTAATTTATTCATATTGATCTTTTGAGATCTGGATTGTTAAAACAGGCTTAATAGCTTTTTACAGTTTGGTCTGGATAAAATTTGTTTATTCTTCATGAAAGCTACTCCAGCATGTGATTCGAAGTGAAAGTTAGAAACTTGCTAGTCCGTGGAGGAAACTTCATTACTTTTGTAGAGTGAATGCATTATTCATCGTAATCTTTTGAGATTTAGACTGTCAAAACGGACTTGATAGAATTTTTGTAAAATTTCATACATGAAACCTTAGAATCTATTCAAGAAAAGATGGTCCTCAAGAATGATAATCTGGGACGGACTGAAAGAGCCTGCTTATACGTTTTGATTACAAATTACTTGCTTACTTTGTAACCATCAAACTAATTTGAAAGGATCCAACTAATTCGAAGGTGTTGTTACACTTACCACGCAGGTCAGAACTTATATTTACGAAATGGAAAAGTTGGACAAGATAGAAATTATTCAGCAAAGAAACTTTCCTGACATTATACTACTATGGTCGTTTCCACCACCACTAACACTAAAGCTGCCAGTGATGTCTACAATCTTTTGAAATGCAACGGTATTTCGCTATTGTAAAACTTGGATTATAGTGAATATCAAAGAAAGTCCTAAAAATGCTCCCAACGTGACAAACGCATCAAAAAATTGAATCTTGATTTGCAGTAGAATCAGTTACCTTAATTACTCAACAGCATTTTTACATTTTGCTTTGAATAAAATTTGCTTGTTCTTCATGAAAGATACTCCAACATGTGATTTTAAGGTGAAAGTTGAAAGGTCCCTAGTACGTGGAGGATATTTCATTACTTTTGTAGATGAAACACGTTATTCATTTATCATAAAGACTTTTCTATGTCCAAGTCTTTCTAGAAAAGACATGATAGAAAAAATGCAGCCCCTTGGATACCGTCCATCTAATCTCTACCGCCATTAAATGCCTCTCAGAGCCTTCCTACATTTCTCATTTCTCTAACAAAATTGCACGCAATGCTAATTTTCGCTGTAAAAGAAGATATTAGACGGCGATTTGATATTGGCATAATGCAGCAAGATTTGTTGATGGAGGAAGATCAAAAGTGTCGTTGTGGAAGACCCTTTTCCTTTAAAATTGGACATAAAGCACCTAAATTCATTCAATGAGACCCATATTTTTGGATTTGCAATGAATATTTTTTGCTACTTTAGGACCCTAGCAAACAAGCAAGCAACTTTTATTTGTCCTGATCTTTTGAGATTGAGATTGAGATTGTTAAATACATGAAACCTTGGAATTAGTCTATTTGAGATAAGATGGTCTTCAAGAATGATAAATTGGGATCAACTAATTTGATAGTGCATTACCCTTTCCATGGCGGTCATAACTAATTTCAAATGCTTAATGTTTTGTTCCAGTTGACTGAGTGGCCTTCGGTTGTCGCAATGAGGGTAAGAGAGGGCTTATTATGGGCATATGGAATGCTCATACTTCAATTGGGAACATTTCAGGTTCTTTGATAACCTTGGCTTTGTTGAGATATGGATTGAGAGTTTCAAGAAGGGAAACACTGAATACTCCTAATCAACTGGAAAAGAGATTCTGAATGATCCATGGAGTAAGAACATGAGAAGACATGATGCATTTCATTTTCATAGCTGTAAAATATAATATTCATTTCCCTTTGTCCAAACAATAGGGATGCTAGTCACTGCAGATATTGGCTTTCTGTTTAGTAGAAAGGAATATACCTCAATCTTGAACAGAGGTAAGCTTCAATGCAGCCAATTAGGCAAATGTAGATAAAATATAGCATTTTGAATTTGTGAATTTCTAAGGAGTGCTATGTTTTCTGATGAATGTGTGCAATTACACATTTATCCCCACTTATAGCACATGTTTATACATATACTTGATCATAAGTTATCACCTTAGTTAGATCGTGTCTGATGTGTGAGTTTTGCATTACAAGTTCACACCAATGTTATTTCTTTTTCATTGCAGTGGACTTAACCTACTCTTTTTAGCAGCTCCATTATATTGAAGACTAGGAAAACTCACTTCATTTAAAGGGCCAATCCATGTGATGGGTTAAGTCAAGAATCATAAGCCAACTTCGATTTACAATTTTCTGGTGTAGGATTCGCTCTTAGCTAGCCTATTTACATCGGTCTCAGTTGGTTGTGTGTGATTAGACTCGAAACTTTGAAGCCAAAATTAACAGCAAATCACTTGAATTAATTGATTGAGCAGCAGAAGTTTTCAAAAGAATGCCACCGCAATTGCCAAGACGCGAAAACAGCATTCTATGGAAAGAAGGAAGCAGAGCAAGTCCAGGCGTCATTTAGTTTGCATGGCATCAACAAAGCAATAGCAGCTGTCACAACAAAATCACAGCCCAGGACTTAAGTTCGAAAGAAGCAGAACCGCAACTCCTAACTTCTCATGGAAGACAGAAGCACGCATCAGCAGCACACAAACATCGTACATGATTGGCCCAATGGAACAGTTCGATGCAAAATTTTCAATTTGGTGAACAGGCCACACGCACACACATATTTGGCGTTGGGTTGCTGGCGGGAATCGAACTGGGTGCTGAATCGAGATAGCTTCTTGGGCTGTTGAATGGAGTTGAGTGAAAATTAATTTCTCACGAACTCAATCAAGGCTGGCCTCAACATATGGATTATTTGCAAGAGCCGGAATGTGGAATAGAGAGACCAAATGACAAGGAAATGAGAGCGGCGGCTTTTTCAGTTGGTTTTGGCAATGGACAGCAGCTATGCTTATTCCCAAATTGCAAGGATTCAAGCGCACACAGGTTGAGGCCTCCATGTTTTATATTAATAACGGCCCACTTGGAGAAAAGACAACACATGCCACGAAGACGGAGCAGCTCACTTGTGTCAAACCGAGTGAAGAAACAAAATATATTGGTATTAAAACAGAACACGAGCAGCATTTCATCATTTCTTGTGCTGACCCCATCTGTGGTATTGATAGCAGGCCCGTGATCTCTTCCTCAATGGCATCCGTGGCCTGAAAGCAAAATTGCAGACCAGAATCGAAGCAGAAGCAACAGCTCTGCAGAGATTGCTCATTCAAGGAAGCAAAATGTGTTATGTGTTCTCATATGTTACACGGTCGCATATGAAGAAGTTGAAATTCTACAGATATCGTCATGAAAGCATGCACTTCAAATAGCCTGCATTGATCGGTGGCTTGAAAGCAATCCATGCGATAGTTTCAAGTCCAAATACATTGGCACATTCTAATACAATTTCTCTTTTAGTAATTTACACCACTTATGTCGTTAAAAATTAAAAATTCAAGTTACTTATTGACTAAACGGATCTTTTTATCCTCTTGGGTGAAAAATTCTGCACTGACTTGGTATTTAATACATGGACTTACCTTTTATGAGCAACAACTGTGCTAGTAGTACTCATGGATTGATCTTCCTTTTAATATTTTCTTGAAATAAAATTGGAAAATAAATTGCAATATAGAAATTAGGAGAAAAAAAAAGAAGAAGAAAGAAATACCGAGACAAGCTTCCTAATTGGAAAAACATGTAAATTAGTTGAATGTCCAAAAGATTAGTCTTGGACGATTGAGCTATATGTACATCCACATCTAGAGCTTCTACAGGGGTATGCAGTGCCAAAAGCACCTAAATTATGTCCAATTATTTTATTTAAAATGATAATACACGTGTTTAGGACATGTGGGGCACATAATAAGAACTAGTTAGGACACATCAGGAACACATAACGAGCACGTTTCAGAAGACTTGGCATCTATCAGTTGCTTGAAAGCCTTTGTAGTTGTCCTTTATTTTGTAGTTGTTTTCTTTGTAGGTACATGCTTAATGTAAGAGACATATATGATAATATTTTATACGCAAAGGGAAAAAATATTATACTTAAAACAATTCTAAAAATAGGGCAATTTATAAAAGAAAATTCCAAGAATATTATATTTTAAATTAGTTTTTGAAGATAAGATTTTAAAATAAATTAAAATAGGATTTTAAAGAAAGTTTTTACCAAAAAAAAAAAAAAAAGAAAGAAAGAAAGAAAGAGCCTATATCCCAAAAAAAAAAAATTCATCAATTCTTTTTTGTTTGTTTTTTTCAATCATCAACTCGAGAAACTCCCACAAAGTAATTGGCCATGATTTTGAAAACCACCCTTGTCCATAGTTTTTCTCTAAAACCATCTTCCCAAAACCGATTTCTCATAAAGTAATAAATCCCTTCAACAATTTTATAAACCATTTAATCGTTTGTTCTCATTCAATTCCAGCGCCAATGTCTACCATTAGACGAACCAAAAACATTGTTTATACTTTCCCATCCCATGTCATTTCAAAGCCAATCTAGGCGGCGATAGGTTCTCCGTCGATTTGGTGGTGATCTTCCTAGTTGTTCATTCGAGTTAAGCTTAATTGTGAATCCTTCGCAAGAACGTTGATAACCTCTGTCGTTACTTAACATATCCAGAGATAGCCTTTTTTATTTTTTTCATATCTTCATAGGAGCTTATACACAAAGATAGAGAAAGGATCGAGTAGTTTCGTGGATCGAATTGCGGCAAGGGGATCAAAGTTGATCTTAAATAAAGATTGGGTTCAAACTAATTAATACCGATTATGATTACTTACCGAGTAACCAGTTGTTATGAGTGGTAGTGGCTTGAACTTGAAGGATATAAATGATGAGAAGATTATATTGTAGGCAATGGAGGAAATGAAGGAGGTGCTCTATATTAGGTCCCTTTTTTATAAGATACTTATACTGATAAGGGATCATTTTTTTTGTGCATATTATAATATAAAGGGGGGGGGGGGGAGGAGGGGTGCGGACTTTATTTTTGTGTAGATTAGACCTTACTATTATTAGAAATTTCCACTTTTAGAAAGTGGTGTCATTTCACCAGTTTTAATGTGTACTTCTGCTAAACCCAATAATGTCCATAAAGCTCTTTACGGGGGTGTGAGTACTCTTTTGGATTGAAGCTCTTACTCACCACGTTGGTTGATCACAACTAACGACACCTGTTACATATACTGTACCCCCGTACACATACATTGTAGCCTTGTATTATTGTCGGAATTAATAAAAGTATGCTATTCCTTTTTTCATTTGTGCCTGTGTCTCTTATAATCTGTTAGCTTTGTTCCTTGGTTGTATTACTTATAGGTTTAGACCTGGTTGGCTAGCGTTGCATACGAGTTAGGCTTGCTTACTACTGCAAAGGTAGGATAGTAAGCACCGCAAGGTCTATTTGTGTGCTAAAGAAAGTCTCGGACCGTGACAGTTGGTATTAGAGTCTAAGTTATTCCAGGGGGAACGACCATGACACGATAAGAGGAAGTAAGCAAGAGGCTAGATAGCCTTGAGGAAATCTTCAGGGGAGTGTCTAAACAGATAGATGATTTGGTCGCATTGTCAGTAAGAGTGGCTGAAGTTGAGACCAATCATTAAGAGATAAATGCTAAGATGACTGAGACCATCCTATGACCATGCATTGCACATGTTGTCGGCTGTTGGAAAGAGTTCATCAGTGCGACGTAAGCCTAAGAACAATAATGAGTATGTCCAGTTGAAATAATTGGATGAGTTGTTAGAGGCAGGCTTCATTAGACCCTCAAAAGCACCATACGGGGCTCCTGTTCTATTTCCAAAGAAGCAGGACGGGAGTTTGAGATTATGTATTGACTACCAGGCTCTAAATAAGCTGACGGTGAAGAATCATTACCCAATTCCTCTAATTGCTGATCTGTTTGATCAACTGAGTGAGGCTAAGTATTTTACAAAACTGGATCTTCGCTCAAGCTATCATCAGGTTAGCATTGCTGAGGGGGATGAGCCCAAAACAACGTATGTAACCTAGTATGGCGCGTATGAGTTCTTGGTGATGCCCTTCGGTCTCACTAATGCTCCTACAACATTTTATACCTTAATGAATAATGTATTTCGTGAATATCTTGACAAATTTGTAGTCGTCTATCTAGACGACATTGTTATGTATAACGGGACATTACAAGACCATGTGAAGCACTTACGAATGGTTTTCAAGAAGCTGCAAAAGAATCATTTGTACGTAAAGCATGAGAACTATACCTTTACCCAGAAGCACATCAACTTCCTAGGTCATGTTATTGAAGAAGGGTGGATCCGAATGGATATGGCAAAGGTGGAAGCAATCAGGCAATGGCCAGTGCCTAAGAGTGTAACGAAGTTGCGGTCCTTCCTTTGACTCGCAAATTACTATAGAAGGATTCGTTAAGGGATATTCCCGTCGAGTTACACCCCTCACAGATCTATTGAAGAAGGACCAAGCATGGTCATAGGATGGGATATGTTAGAGTGCCTTCAAGGAGTTGAAGCGTGTAGTGACAGAGGAGCCAATCCTCGCACTTCCTGACATTTCTAAGCCTTTTGAAGTCCACACAGATGCCTCAGACATTACATTGGGTAGAGTGTTGTTGCAAGAAGGTCATCCAGTGGCATATTAGAGTAGGAAGCTAAATCAAACAGAGCGCAGGTACTCAGCCCAAGAGAAGGAGTTACTTGCAATTGTTCACTATCTAAGGACCTGGAAACACTATTTACTAGGATCTAAGTTTTCAATGAAGATAGACAATTCTACTGCCAGCCATATATTGACTCAACCAAAGCTTTTAGCCAAATAAGCCAGGTGGCAAGAGTTTCTTGTAGAGTTTGATATGGAGATTGAGTACCACAATGGACGGACTAATCAGGTGGCAGATGCTTTAAGTAGGCGAACTGATTTAACATCCTTAGCACAAATTGCACACCAGTCGGCAAGTCAAATCTCGACTTTAATTCAAGAGCAGATCAAGCAACACATAGGTCAAGACCTGTTGGCTAAAAATCTCAAGCGGTTGGTTGAAGAAGGGAAGATGCTCAAATTTTAGGTAGAAGGCGACCTCATTTACACAAAAAGGCGCCGATTGTATGTCCTGAAGGCAGGCAACTTGAGAAGGGCAGTCATGAGAGAGTGCCATGATACTTTGTGAGCTGGACATCCAGGCCGGCAGAGGACATGGAGCTTGTTGAAGCAGGGCTATTACTAACCAGTTATGAAAGAGGATGTGATGACTTATACAAAAACTTGCTTAACCTGCCAGAGGACAAAGTTGAGAGGCAAAAGGTGGCAGGCCCTTTAGAGCTAGTTCCTGTGCCCTCTCACCCATAGGAGAGCATCTCTATGGACTTTATCACTTCCCTACCAAAAATGGGGGAGCACTCATCCATTTTTGTTGTTGTTGATAAGTTCTCTAAGTATACCACCTTCATTCCTATCACGAAGAGTTCAAGCGCAGAAGAGACAGCCCAGCTTTTCTTCAAGCATGTGGTAAAATTCTAGGGTGTACCCTAAAATATTATGAATGATAAGGACGCTAGGTTTACAGGAAAGTTTTGGACAGAGTTGTTCCAACTCCTAAGCTCCGAGCTGAGCATGACCTCCAGTTACCATCCGCAGAGTGACAGACAGACAAACAGAGAGATTCAATGGGTTGCTGGAGGAATACCTTTGGCACTTTGTCAGTGCCAGCCAGAAGAATTTGGTTGACCTGCTGGATATCGCCCAGTTTTGTTTCAACATCCAGCAGAACTCTTCCTCCAACAAGAGCCCTATAGAGATCATTACAGGTTAGCAACCACTATTACCCCACACAGTAGCAGCACTATATACCTGGAGATGCCTAAGAGCCTATCGATTCACCAAAGATTGGAAGCAGAGTTCAAAAGTAACAATAGTGTACCTTGAAAAGGCTTCCAAGAGAATGAAGAAATAGTCAAATCAGAACCACCGACCTAGAGAGTACAATGTTGGAGATCAGATCCTCATAAAGCTTCTTCCAGAACAGGTCAGATCATTGAGGAACAAGGATAGAAGATTAATCCAAAAGTACATTGGTCCAGTTCCTATCGTATCGAAGATTAGAAGAGTAGCTTACAAGGTCAAGCTTCCTGCGTGGTTGAAGGTTCATCTAGTTTTTCATGTCAGCGTCTTGAAACCATATTATCCAAACATGAAAGACCCATCTCGCAATGTATCCAAGCGGTCACACGTTAAGATCAAGTTCAACCTAAGTCAAGCCGTGGAAGACATCCTTGCAGAGCGAAGAGTCAGAGATCCCTCCATTGGAGAAGATCATAAAGAATATCTGGTTAAGTGGAGAGATCGAGGAGAAGAAGATACAAGCTGGGAGACTAAAGAAGATTTGAAGCCCTTATCTGAGAGAAAGTCAACCTTGCCAGCCAGAAGACCTCTATCACTAGATCCAAGCTCTAGTACATATTGCCGAAGACGTCAATAGAATTAAGTGAGGGAGGATGTCAGGATCCCTGTTTTGTAAGATACTTATAATGACAAGAGGCCATTCTTTCATACATATTATAACATAAGGGGGGAGACTTTATTTTTGTGTAGATAGGACCTTACTATTATTAGAAATTTCCACTTTTATAAAGTAGTGCCATTTCACCAGTTTTAATATCTACTCTTACCAGGCCCAATAATGTCCGTAAAGCTCTTTACAAGGGTGTGAGTACTCTTCAGGATTGAAACTCTTACTCACTACATTATTGATCACGATTGGCGGCACCAGTTACATACACTATACCCCCGTGCACACACATTGTAGTCTTGTATTACTGTCGGAATTAATAAAAGTGTGCTATTCCTTTTTCCATTCGTACCTATGTCCCTTATAATATGTTGGCTTTCTTCCTTGGTTTTGTTACTTACAGGTTTAGGCCTAGTTAGTTAACGTTGAGTGCGAGTTAGGCTTGCTTACTACTGTAAAGATAGGATAGTAAGCGCCGCACAGTCTATTTGTGTGCTAAAGAAAGCCTCGGACCGTGACACTCTGGCACGAATAGTATCTACTGCCTAAAAGAAGAGGCTATTCTCCTTTTCTTCATCTCTATATCTTTCTAATGCTATTTAATTTTCGATATAAGGTGGCTTTATAACACTACAATAACAGATTCACTTTTTGAAGAGAAGTTAACAATGTACTTGTTACAAGATTTTAAGCTGTATGGAGTAGTCGATGTAATATCGATCTTAGTCGTTGTCCTTCTAAGTTTTCCCATGGTTAATTAATTAAGGTTTCGGGCTCGTTGAACCCGACGACCTCGACAAAGTATAATTTGTGTAAAATCGGTCCTTGCATTTCATAACCAAAGCTTCGTTTTTTTTGTACAACATATACATGAGCATTTACTTTTAACTGCTATAACTTGATTCCCATACCTACAATATTGGCACCCCTAACATGAGAGAACAACCAATACGTAAACCGCCCACTATCCTCAACATAACCTACCTACAAGTAATAATCACAGAACTACAGACAAGATAACAACAAGATAAGACATTGGACAGTGCTAGAGCTACTAGGCTCATGCATAACAGTGTGCTCCTATCATACACTTTAGAGACATTTAAACTTAAATCAACCTTTAAACTAAAAGAACCTTTGAAGTTCCTTTAAATCCTACAACTTTATGTAATACCTACTTTGGCCATTACCGAACTAATGAAGGCAGTATCGTCATATTGTTCCATAGGGAAGAACAAATGATATTGAGAGTGCGAGAATGTCTTTAGGAGTAATCTCTCCCTCTTTCTCAATACTTCTAGTGATGAATAATAAACTTGAAAGGGATCGAGAAGTAGTAAAACTTTCAGTTTGTCATTACTGGCTAGTTAATCTGTCCCGAGACTTTAAAAATTGATCAAGGTAAACTACCAAATGTTCCTAGCAAATGTCCCAGTCACGTTGTGCAACAGCATATCTCCAGATAAAATATCCAATAAACCTGAATTTAAGGAAACAAAAAAAGTATCCAAGTAACAATAAAAAACAAGCTTCATTCCAATGCCTGTTTCTCATCTACCCCTATGACAGTAAGAAAATTGAGGCTAACCTTTGCCCAATGCTTTTGTTTCAGGAACAACATCTCTAGTTGCAAGGTTGATTCAAGAAGTAAAAGCTTACCCCTATAGCTACCATCATTTCTATTGGTAGCTTGGGGACAAGGCTCTTGTAATCATCAGGAAAACAACCATACACCTGAATATCAACAATAAAGGCACAGTTCTCGAATGTGGACAAATCAACCATACAAAAAATTTTTTAGTTCAACTATTAAGGTAACTATAATGGCAAAATATAAAGCTCGAGTTGAACAAAAATAGTCTCAAACTGAATGTTATGAGTTTACAAAATGCAGTCCCGTTCAAAAGGAACTAAAATCAAATATAGGCATAAGGACAAGTAGAACAATTCAAAAGGGAAGACTGCTTTGGAATCTGCAGAGAAGATTATAAGCTAGTAAAATCTAACAAATATTGTATTTCTAGGAATTCACCATAAATCATGGAGCAATGCCAAAATAAGTAAATCAGTAACACTGAAAACTTCCAAATATCAGCAGAATTAAACAAAGAAGCATAGCCGTATCAGAGTATTAACACTTCCATTCTTATTCAAGATAAAGAAGTAACTCATCATAGAAACTTAGCAACCAGCTTGAAAATGAAAAATCTTACAAGCCTAACTGGCACTCACTACCACTTGACGTTTTCTCCATTTCATTCTTATCACCAGCAAGCCTACTAACCGGTTACCTTGAGTCAAAATACTCCCAAAGCTTCTTTATTGGCTTTATATGGACTTTTGTATAATGAAGCTCCAATGATTTATATCTTCCAATGCAGATTAGAATTCCATGCAAATCTTAAGCAACATCAACCTAAAGAACCTTTAGTGTAAGGAGTTACATGATGATGATTTGATGACATAATGGATGCAATATTAAAATGAGTGCAGCCTTCACTACATGAATATCCTATGTGACTAAACATTATTGAGGATAAGGAGCATAACCTTTCGATTGGAAAATGCATCCATCAGATGGGGCTGCACAATTGCATCCAATCTATCCTCTAAGACCTCAAGTTGCTTCCTCACATTATCAAATTCAGCCACCTAGGAGAAACCATTAAGCAAAAAGTTTAGAGCTAGAAGATAATCAACCCTAGATCCTTACCAGGTCTGAATGCTTTTGCAGTCAACACATCTCTCCAACAGCAGACAAGCAACATCTCATGGTAGCCAAAGTTTCAGCAACTTTCAGAAGATCCCCACTTGCAAAGACATGCTCAACCATGGAACTCAATTGACCTAAGCCAACAACATCCTGTCAAAGCAAAAAGGAAATCAAAGGTTGAAGTGAAAGCTATATTCCTCTAAGATGTGTTGAAAGTGATGATGTTGAAATGCCTTAACCTGCAAAGTCAAATAAGCAGCCTCCATTCTCTGCTTGACACTTTAGCTAGCACAACTATTGATTCAGATGACAATCCTTCTGCCTAACCAAGAAATCAAGGGATCATTCAAAACACCTTACAAGTCAACGGTTCAGATTGCTGTTGAATCAAGCATGAATTCAAACTTTTTGCACATCCTATTGATAGCAATTAGTTTACTCTTATTTCTCATACCATTTCTATATACTCTTTCATATAGGTATAGAGTAATTGTGTAATCAACCTATCGATTGACGATTGTACATTCTTCCTTTTTAATGAAATTATTACTCAACAAAAGGGAAAAAAATCGAATTGATGCTATTGAAAAATCTATAATCTCTACTTGAATTCTAAGGAGACAGGATTTGATATCCAATAGAGGACCTCAACATTGGCATATAGATTTACAGGTAATGTACACAATATAATTCCATTATGCTGGTGGTATAGGAATTAAACCATGAATTCAGATGAAAAGTTTCTTCCAATGTACTCCTATTTTCAAAATTGATATCAGAGCCAACCAATGTAAGAGTTCAAAGGTACATAATTAGTTATCTGGATCAATGTTTTGACACGTTTAAAGGATCACTGGCATGTTAAATACAAAACCGCAGTTAATATGTACTACTTCTTAAAGCTTTATAGTATTTATGAAACTAAATTCAACAGCAATTAATAAATCATATCGAAGTAGCTCCACTCTTCCTATAACAAAATAATTCTTAATCCATCACAGCGAAAATCAGAATAGAAAAGCTCATAGATATTGACTTTATTTTATTTCTTTGGTAAGTAAGACTATTAATAGTTTTAGAACAATGACATTCAAATTCCATCGTCAATTTCAACTCGACATCCAAACATAGCCTAAACTGATATTCCTCAATAGAATTAACAACTTCAATCTCCTCTATATACCTTCACTACTTAATATCTCAATAGAATTGAAAAAATAAATAAATAATACCAACGGAGCTACTAGGTACCAATTTTAATTTCACAACAATGAGACCAAACTTCCTTGTAAATTCCAATTCCTTCGCGTTGAAACAAAACCCAATTGAAAATTCTTCATTCTTTAATACTTAAATCTGAATAAAATCCATTAAAAACACGGAAAAATACATATATTCTTAGCGGACTCATTTCATTTCATACATACAAAACCAAAGACAAAGACCTTACCTTGCGAAGCTTCAGGAGGACTCCGGAGACGGAAGAGCGTAGGGAAACGGCGTCATCACAGAGATGGACAACATCGCACGTGGCGGGTGGGACACGAAGTAAAGCAGAAGCGCTCTGGTCTTCAAGAGAAGCCGCGATCTCTTCGGACATCATCTGAAGCTTCATGTCGAGATCTACTAGGTGCTTAACGAGAGAGTCTTGTGGATGGCGAGCTTGAGACGCCGAGTTAATCCATTTCTTCCGATCGAATTTCTCGTCCGAGAATGGACCTAGGTCGACCATTATTTTTAGTTTATAATAACTCTATCTGAATACTTGTTCGTCGGACTTGTGACTCGTTTCACTCGCTCGGTTGGATCGGCAGCTTGGATCCGACTTCGTTCGATGGTTCTTCTTGTTCTTCCTCTTTCTCTGTGAACTCTCCTTCTATTCACGGTTACAGTTTGCGAGAATATATTTGCTTTATTTGAATTTGACCCCTGTTTATTTCTTATTCATGTTTTCATCCACTCTCTTGATTTTTGAGAGTATGAGTGCACTTCGTATGTGAAAATAATTTTTTTTTTTTTTGACTTAGAAGTGTTTGTGTTATTTTTCTCTAATATTTAAATAACTTGTGTAAAAGAAAAGCTGTTAAGAAAAAAAAAAAAAAAAACCATTAGCTTTAAAATGATACGGTAACAAAAGTCATCTTCCCTTTTATTGATAAGTCTAAAATGTATATAAAAAACAAATGAAGGTACAAAGAATTGTTTCCTTTTATTGATAAGTCTAAAATGTATATGAAAAAACAATTAAGTTACAAAGAATTGTTTTTTTCTATTTGAACAAAATTTTCGAAGAAGATGGCTTTTGTTTTGGTTTTTTTAATTGCCTTATTTTATGATTTTTTTTTTTAAATTTGAGCCTAATCTTGATTTCACGACTACTCTTTTCTTATTTTAAATTCTTGATTTTATTGCCGGTTCCATGTCTACCATTTGAAAAAAAAAAACTTTATAAATATTATATATCATGTATACATAGTACATAAATATTAATATTGAGAATAGTTTCAAATCCATTATCATGGCTGTATTAGTTTTCTTCTCTATAGAGGTGACGTCAATTCTTCCAACTTCAAAGAGCCGTTCAGTCCCGTAGTTGAGTTGACCCGTTTATTTTCTACAAGAAAACACCAAAGCTTGTTCTGGCCTTTTGTGTTAGCAGGATGGATTACTTTCAGATTCAAAGAATGGTATGCTTCAAACTCTACCCTATTTAGTTGATTACTTAGTGCATTCTTTCAACAAGAATGTTACCTTTTAAAATGGTTATTTTAATTCCTGATTTAGATTATTAGAAAAGAAGACATATTGCTTTTTATTTGATTAAAATTTGTTTTGATTGGTTCAAAATACTGCAATTTCAATCCTTTAACCATTTTTTTCCTTAAATTTTATGTTATCAAACTATTATTATATAATTAATATAATTGGTATATCAATAAAATATTAAACACTATAAAGGCTTTTATAATAGCTTTATAATCAAAAGTTGAGTTATTTATTTACCAATTTCTTATATATATCATTTATTATATTTGTCTTCATTAATCAATTACAGTGAGTAAAGTTTAAGAATATATTCTCTATTTTTTTATACCTAGATCCATTGTGATTAATAGAAATGCCATACTTGGTAAAACAATGAAGCAAAAAGGAAAAAATAAAAATAATTCTTTATGGCTTTATTGTTATGTTGAATATATTTTAAACTTGTCCATAGGAAGAAGATGGGTTTTGTTTTTTTGTCATTTTAAAACTAACGGTTTTGCTTAAAGATATTTGCTTTTCACTATTTAATAAAACATGGGTCACTTAAATGATAAAAAAAAAAAAGTAGCACATGTGCCCAAAATGAAAAAAATGAAAACACAAGTATCTAAAGTGTAATTTACAATTATTTATTTCTTATTTGTTTTGGTTTGTTTCTATCAATAGGTGAAAAAGATTTAATAGTATTACTTATGTAACAACAATAGATATGTGATAATATAGTTGTTAATCATCAATTAATAGGTAAACAAAAGTTTAGTAGTGTTACGTACCATATATGATGGATATATAGCAATATGGATGAGAAGACATGCACATTTTTTTTATAGCTCTTATTCTTGAAATTCATTTTGTTTCTTTACGAATATCTATTATTTCTATTTATAATTTAGTTATTAAGTAATTATATTTCTACTTCCCATCCATTATGATGTTAAGAGTAGTTTGCTTCTCAATAATTTTTTTTCCTTTTAATTTTTGCGCTCATTTTCTTACATTACACTTTTACTGGAATTTTGACTTATATAGGTTGTTAAAAAACGAGTTAAGTTTATCTAAATTTTAATAGTCTTTTTAGAAACTATTTACTACCATAATAATGTGTTCAAACAAGTGTTGGTAGACCCCATTGACTCGTCCAGTCTAACCCGATCAACCCGCCCGATCCAACTTAGTTCTTATAAGAACCTATTGGGTTATTTTAGATAAAAAAAATATATTATTTCTTTTGTATTTCATTGAAAATACACCAATTTGAGAAAAAATAAATGTAGATCAAAGAAAAATAAAATGTAAAATGTAAAGAGCTCTCAACTTTTCATTCTCATGGACAAAAGCATTTTCTATTATTTTATCAATAAATACAAATTTTATTATAACATTTTTATTAACTCCGGTTTGATCTCGATTTAACAACATTGATTCAAATACAAGTATACCATGAGTGCATGCACGTGGCATACACTACTCACTAAATCATTTCCTACATGTGGGAACACAAATCATAAACAAAGAAAAATTACACAAAAGGAATCAACATGTAAGGGAAACTCAACAACAATAATCTACTTTAGCTAAGCCAATAACATGCAAAGAAGTTTATAATGCTCTTAAAAGCATTGGCTCTTGGAAACCTCCAAGCAAAGATGGTTTCGCACCTTTTTCTATAAAGAATGTTGGAGTTTTTTGGGTGAAGGAATATATAAGCTCATCCAAGAATGCTTCATTCATGCATAACATCATTTCCAATTAAATCAACCCAATTGCGTCTTATCCCCCAAAAGTTAAGTAGACTTTAGACCAATTGAGCTATGCAAACACTTTGTATGATCTGTTTATCAAGCTCCCACTGAACAGAAAACAACCTTATCTTGAATATTTAATACATCCAACTCAAGGATCAAGCTAGTTTTATCTAAAGTAAAAAAGGTATGACAATATCATTCGTGTAGATGAGATATTACACAACTTCAAGAAAAAAAAAATCTAGAAAGCAAATTTAGATGATGATAAAAATTGATCTAGAGAAAGCTTTTGATACCATTGAATGGGACTTCATTTATCGGGTGCTAATAAGTTTAAACTTTCTACCTCAATGGATTTGGCTAATAGATTGTTGCCTAACCACAACCTCTATGGAAATTCTTATCAATGGCAGTCCCCTCCCTTCCTTTACCCTTAGTAGAAGCATTAGGCATGGAGACCCAATTTCACCTTACTTGTTTGTTATGAATATGGAGTTCCTCAATAAAATAATAGAACATACGTGCAACAAGGAAATTAGGATGGTTCCAAAATAAAAAGATGTCTACTATGAATTTCCCATATTATGTTTACAAATGACCTAATCCCTGTAGCAAAAGCTTATCATTCAAATGCAAATGCAGTTAAGGAAATATCGGATGAAGTTACTCCTATTTTAGGGCTTAAAGTCAATTACAAATGAAGTTACTCCTATTTTAAGGCTTAAAGCCAATTATCACAAGTCTTTTGTCATCTTTTTACAAAATACTCCCTAAGTTATCATAGAGGGGATATTGCATACTCTTCAAATCAAGAAAATTAACACCTTTGGAAAATAGCTATGCTTTTCCTTTACAAGAAGGCATAAAGCTAAATGTATCTCAATTACACATTAATTTGGGGGAAAAAAAAACTCTCTGGATGGAAAGTACGACAACTTACCATGTATGGGTGAACTACCCATACTAAATCTATCTTGAAACTTTACCTACGTGCTTCCTGCAAGTAGCAAAGTTACCTTCTAGTACATTAAGTAAGCTTACTTAGATTATCAAGAATTTTCTTTAGAATGGAATTGATGATACAAAAAAATTCATTGGATTGGTTAGGACAAAATCTCTTTATCAAAAGAGATAAGTAGACTAAGGTTCATCAGCCTACACAAGCGAAATCAAGCTTTTACAATTAAAAGATACTGGGATTTTAAGACAAAATGTGTTCTCGAGGTAAGATTAATTGAGGCCAAGTACGAGAAGATAAGACTTGAAAATTATGTCCTACATTACCCATTCAATTTGCATCTAGCCAAGGAATTACATAAAGGCCAGACATGGTTGGAACAACATGGCCCCATATTTTAGGGAATGACTTGCAAACTAGATTTTGGTTAGACAATTAGAGGAATATTGATAGTATAATATACTTAGTTTATGGACCAATACTGTAAACCCTGTAAAGTTTTTGTCTAAACCCTATATTAGACTCGAGTGTTTTAGATAACTTCATGGTCAATAAGGCTAAGTAAGATAAAATTTTTATTAAATTATGAATTTAAATATATTATAAGTAATAAAAACCATAAAATTTCGATCAAAACCTAAATCGCATACGAAAATCCTAAACCTTATATACGCATAAATGCCTGAGATTGAACTTGAACTTAATAATAACCCCAAAACTATAACTTTAAGCTTATAAGATGAATAAATTTATCCTAATAGTAAGAAAACCCTAAATGAATACAATTTTCGACCCATACGCGTAATCGTGTAAAATTATTAACTAACACGTTAAGATGGCTTTTGAATATTATAAACATAACAGGTAACAATTTAATTATTTAATTTATAATTTTTATATTTAGAAAATTCTAATTTTTCTTATTTTTCCTTTTCCCTTCTTTCCTATTTTCGTTTTTGTTTTCCTTTTTCTTCTCTAATTTTTTTCCTTGCCACATTGAAGCTTCCAAAGTTCACTTCGACTGTTTGAGTTTATGATTTGTTTTCTTACTTGTGGCTAATTAAGAAAGTAAGGACGAGCTAATTGATAAGCTACAATCACATCAATTTAATGCCTTCTTATCATCCTTTATTTTTTCTATTGTATAGGTTACAATTTTCTTCTTAGCTGGTTAACTTACTACTAGACTTGCTTCTTTTTTTGTTTTAAGACAAACTCAAGTGAACACTCATAAAACTCTACCAAAAATCCTCTTTCTTTTTCCCTTCTATTCATTTCTTTTTCTCAATTTTCTACTTGCTTCTCAGCAAATATAAGAAGAAGGAGATAAAACACTTGAAACAACCACATATCAAGACACCAAAGGAAGTAGTTAAACAACCCTTTAGTGTATTTATTTTGTTGAATTATACGTACCATATATATATATGTATTTTGTAGAAATAAATGTATTTAGAGAGTTTATAACTATAATTGATTTTGTAATTCTTTTCTTATATTAAGGTTAATCGTACATGTAATGGAATTATATGTAAAATTAACATTTTCTTATGTGTATGTGCTCATATATGTATAAATATTTAGGTATAATTATATATATATAAAAGTGATTATACAAGTATTTAGTATAAGGAAATTAATTATATATATATGTGCGTATTAGCATGTATATTATTTTCTTAATAGATATGTATATATGTAGATGTGGCGAGTATATATATATATATATATATATGTATGTATGTATAAAATACAAAAATGCTAGTATAATATATATATAGATATCGTATTTGTATGTATCTATGTATAGCACATATAGTATATCTAGGTATATATTATTAAATTACATAAGTATATATGTATAAATAAGTTGAGGGAAACTAATTACATAAGTATATATATATATATGTATAAAAATACATATATTAATGGTATAGTATGTATAAGTAAACAAGTATACTTAAATAGTATATGTGTAATATACTATAATACTAAATTAATAAATAAAGTAAAATAGTATATATATATATGTAAGTGTACCATGAATTTAAAAAAAAATAGAAAATGATTAGTTTGCAAAAGTTAATAAAATATAATAATAAGTATAATTCTATGAATATTAAGTAAAATACAAAATAGAAAAAATTTGAAAAATATATAAAAATTCATAGAAATGACATGTGGAGCACTCTCATGTTACCACGTCAGCATTTAATAAAATTTAATTAACTTCATAATAATAATAATAATAATAATAATAATAATAATAATAATAATAATAATAATATTATTATTATTATTATTATTATTATTATTAAAATAGTAAAAATAAATTAAATAATTATTAAATCTTAAAAATAAAAAAATAAGTAAATCGTGATAAAATAGACTTAAAAATAAGAAAATTGCAAAAATATAAAAATTAGATATTTGGTAAATCATAAATATGTAAACAAAAGCTTAAAGTAATAATTTATAATTAATTAGATCAAAATAATAATATTCACAATATTTTTACATAATACTAAATAATGCGAGTTATAACGTCCATAATGGACTTCGTTACAAGAAAGTACATCTGAAAACGATAAAAATGAACTATGATGAAAAAGTTATACACCACTAACAAAAAGACTCAAACCGAGGAATTTATGTGAATAGATAGATAGTTTAGTTATTTCACTCAAACACTTATTACTTTTCTTATTTCCTAAATATCAAGTGATTACGAGATCGAGACTAATCTACCAACAGATTATTACAATCCTTAACATTGATCATGGCTAAGTGAGTACTCTTAATAATTCCATACATGTTTGTATTTATAGTTAGTGAATATTAACTATTATTGATAATTGAATGATATGTAAAGATGCTATGCATGTGTATAATACTATTTGATAAATTGTGAAATCACTTTAAAGTATAATAATCCATTATTTGTTACATCATAGATCCAATAGGAATCGATACATATGTGATTCTAATTAATCATATAATAATTGGATTTAATTATATTAGATTTAATTAAATCAAATCAAAACATGCATAATCATGTATAGCATAACTAATCCCGGCTATCACATCACATAGAGGTAGTGAAAAGCCATACAGGGATTGATAAATTATGATTATAGAGTTTTAGTACAGTACATACGTACGATATAACCTTATCCTATCCTGCAAGATTAGTAGGTGATGGAGACGCCAACTGCTTGGCTAAGGGTCTGAAGTCTCCATTTAGAGGTGAGTGTAGATTGTGAAAACCTACTCATAATCATATTTGGAACTTAGTTTTAATTAAAACTAAAAATGGATATACCATTTATTTTTCAATACGAAACGCAAAGTTTCATGGTTTGTAATAGTTTAAGTATGATACTCAGATTTGATTAGTGTTGTATATACTCCAATCCTGATTTCGGAGGGCGTTAAATCTGAATTGTATGCAATACCTGATCACCTCCATGTATTTGTATGATATTCTGTATGTTTATGTATTCATATATTTGAAATTAACTATTGAATAACTTGTTTGTTGTATGGTTGAGGAATGCCTCGCTAAGTTATTTAGTTTACACCCCTACAGATTACTTATGTAAAAGGACCTTTTCATTGTTCCGAGCTGTAGAATGTTTAAGGTTAGTAGAACACCTTTTGGTTGGAGTGAGTGTGAGTTGAGAGATATGAGTGAGTTTCTGTTACTGTAGCAAGCTTTTGAGAAACTTTTTATAAGATATTATGTAATATTAGATTCTTGAAAGACTTAGTGTATGTTATATATATATTTTATAGTTATAATTTGAAATACATGCTAATGTAATTATGTTGTGATACTACAAGCGCCTGCATAACTCTTGAGTTATTAATTGTAGTAATTGTCATGTATGTCGTATAAAGGGTTGTCAATTGAAAGAGTAATTAATCTACAGTGCTTTATACAATATACACCACCTATTACAACTAAGTCATCCCTTGAATCGTAACAAATACATGTATAAGATAAGAAACTATCAATTCATGATTGTTATTTTGGTCTCTACTCTTGGGATGAAAATAAAATAGGTTTTGCAATAGCTAACACTATATTCTAACATGCCGTCTATCTGTACTCCAAACCCAAGGGGTATCCTTCTTGAGTAAGTCTATCAATGGGCTTGCTATCTTCGAATAGCTCTTAATGAATCTTCTATTGTAATTTACTAAGCTAAGGAAGGATCTCAGCTCAGTAGGCTTGGTAGGTTCCTTCCAATCCTAGATGGCCCGCACCTTTCCTTCATCCATTCTAATTTTTCCTTTCCCCACTATGTAACCAAGGAACGTCACCTCTTCTTGTGCAAAAGCACATTTCTCTATTTTTACATATAGATCATTCCTCCTCAAAGCTAAGAATACTGAGCGAAGGTGCTCTATATGTTCCTCCAACGTCTTACTATAAATTATAATGTCATTCAAGTACACTACTACAAATTGATCAAGAAAAGGGGCCAAAACACGATTCATAAGTATACAGAAAGTAGCTAGGGCATTGGTAAGGCCGAACGGCATGACTAGGAATTCAAAAGCACCATACCTTGTAACACAAGTGGTCTTGGGTTCGTCTCCTTCTGCAATCCTCACTTGGTGATATCCCAACCGTAAATCCAATTTGGAGAAGTATCTAGCTTCTCCCAACCTGTCGAATAAACCCGATACCAGTAGAATGGGATACTTATTCTTTATCGTGACCTTATTTAAAGCTCAATAATCAATACACATTCGGAGTGATCTATCTTGTTTCTTCTGAAAAAGTACAGGAGCTCCAAAAGGTGCCTTTGAAGGCTTAATGAAACCTGCTTCTAGTAATTCCTTTAATTGTCGCCTCAACTCTTCTAATTCTGGAGGTGACATCCTATATGGGACGACGGCAGGTGACCTGGCTCTAGGTTCCAATTCTATCACATGGTCTACCTCTCTTCTTGGTGGTAACTTTTTAGGCAACATTAGCGGCATTATATCCTTAAATTCTCCTAATATTTCCCCCACTTGAGATGCAACCCTTTCTTGACCACTAGTCTCTTCCTTGACTTTTAAGGCAGCTAAGTAAGTGACTTCATTCTTCTTGAGTCCCTTTTTCAATTGCATAGCCGATAGGAATTTAGTGGCTTGGCCTACCTTTCTTACAACAAGTAATACACATTGCGAGTTGTGATCAAGTACACAAATGCAGTTAGCCCGCGGTACAATAAGTGCATCAATGCCATCTAAGAAATCCATCCCAATCATAAATTCAAAATCATCCATTGGCACTACTTCAACTGTCTCCTTTCCCTGCCAACCCCCAATACAGAGCTCAATCCCCCGGGCTACTCCAATAGTAGGAACTTCTTTTGAGTTAACTGTTTTGAGCCATGTTTTGGTCTCCTCCACTTTTAGCCCCAACTCCGTTGCTGCCATATCAGAAATAAAAAGATGAGATGCTCCTGTGTCTACGAGGGCATTAAGTTTCTTACCTGCTACCGATACTTCGGTATACATCAATCCTTTTCTTTCATTGACTTGAGACTTCATAGCACTGAGTAGACGAACTAACCCTAACTAGGCCTCATCCCCATCATCTGAGCTTTCACCTGCTACTAGTATCGCCAATCTCTCTTACTTTGGACACTCCCTGGCATAATGGGGTCCATTACAGAAATAACATTTCAATTCACGGGTTTTCCATCTTTCCTAGTCTCTCCCTTCACAAGTTCTTCCTTGATCGTTATCTCTTTCTTCTGCTTTGGTTTTCCCTTTGGAAGAACTCCCACTCTTCTCCCTTTCAACTCCCCATTTCCATCTTCCCCCTGTGATCTTAGGATCAATCTTCCGAAATTCCATTAGGCCTTCAGCAACTGCTATAGCCTTAGAAATGTCTTCCATTCCCCTTCACTCCAGCTCTAATTTAGCCCACGACTTTAAGCCATCCACAAACATTACCAAAGCATCTTCTTGGTTGAGGTCTGGGATCTCCAACATTAACTCTGAAAATTCCTTTACATATTGCTTTATGTCTCTCTTATGGGTTAGGTGACGCAATCTCACCTTTACTTCCTTAGCAGCATTTTGGGGGGAGAATTGACCCTTCAGCTCTTGTACAAAGCTATCCCATGTGTTGATATCAGCCGCCCTCCTACGCCACCATACCATGGCGAAGTCTTTCAGATACATTGCAGTAGTACATACCTTTTCAGCATCATCTAAGATTTCTACGGCATTAAAGTATTGTTCCACTCCCCATAAGAAGTTGTCTACTTCTCGAGCAGACCGCATCCCGTTAAAGTGCTCTGGCTTTGGAATATCAACCCTATGGCTGGTCTGGAGGGTCATTCCATTTGCAACAGCAATTCGGCAAGCCATCAATTGTGTCTTGAGATCTTCAATCTCTTGACGCATGACTATTACCACTGCATCAATCTTAGCTTCATAAGCTTCTTCCTTAGTTTCTAAGGCCGTGACTCAGGCTTGGAGAACATCACCCTTCTCTTTAATAACATTTCCATGCTGCCTAAGCTCTTCTACAACCCGATTCAATGCTCCTTGCAATTCGCCTCGAAGTTCTTCCTCCATTTCCTCAAGACTGCCTTGAGACTCATTAAATTGTTCCTTGGCCTCAGCAATGCTCAACTTTGCCTTATCCATCCTATTAAGGAGAGAGTTCAGTAAGTCCCGAAACCTAGCCCTTTGCCTGGTAACACGGCGATCGTCATGGTCAGCCAACTCATCGACCATTGAAGTGTTGTTGTCTCCTCCAGATGACATTTTCTCTACAAGCAATTTCTTTTTTCATTCTCTGATACCACTTGTCACGGGCAGATTCCGTCGCTCGACCCCGTGTAGCACTTAGCGTTCCTAACTCACTAAGGAAGGCTAAGTCAGCCTGTAGCACACTCACAAAGTTTATAGAGAGAAAGTAGAGAGAGAAACTCTGAAAGTATACTGTACTCACTTAAATAACTTGTATATTACATCTGAGGGGAACACCCCTATATATACAGAAAGCCTTTACAATTTAATGGTTAAGATCAATTTGATTTAACGGTTACAATTGACTCCTAACTATCACCTTCACCTACCACACCTACCACACCTACTACTATACAAGATTCTGGACTTCTCTGGAACCTTCTGGAGCTTTTCATCTTCTAGAAGCTTTTAGTGGGCTTGGGCTTTAGGAACGTCCTAAGAATGGCCCATTTTGGGAGGTCAGTAACATAAGCACCCTATCAATGTCATATGTTAGATAATGGTCACATTAGTTCATGTTAACAATGTTATAACCAAATTATCCATTTAAATCATTTAGCGAAATGCTAATCCTTTATTTTGACTCCTTGAAAATTTGGTTCCATATTTAAATTTACCTTCAAGCACTAAACCCCACTCATATGATTTTCCTCAATCAATTATCTAATTTGAACTCAAACTCATTTACTACGAAAAATAAATAGTAATTATTAAAAATCATAAATATATCAATGTTCATACTTGTTTTATACTTATGTAATCCTTGTTACTTAACTCAAATTTGTAATGATTTAATAATATATTCAATTAATATATTCTCTAAAAACTTAACACATCAAAAGCAAAGCTTTTTGATGACTAGCGAAACCACATACCTTTGTGTTATAAATATACTAGAGAATATGCACTTGTGATATGAGACAATTTATATAACTAAAGGGTAGATCATCATAACAACTACCTCAAATTTGGAAAGTTCATTCCCAAGGCATGAATATTCCACTACCAAATGGCATGAATAAGGCTTTCGAGCAACTCATATAAGGGGAAACTACTATAATAGTTGACAAATATGTGGAATCAACTTTTAGTCCTTTATAATGTAATAATCAATAAATAAACAATATTATTGAGAAGACAGACATAGAAGAAAGGAATGGTTCTTTTTGTGGAAATATATCACAAATCTTGATGGATTGAAAATCTTAGAATCACTAAGATATTTTGTGATATGATGCATATTCCTAAAGAGTGTCATTACCTCCAAAAAGGAATAAGATAATAGGGTAATCCCTTTTAGAAAAATTGTAGTTTCTTCTCCTTGCCTTAATTATTCAGCATCAACTTAGTCTCTTTAGATATAAAAATATAATGCTTGCATTCTTGTAGTATCTCCAAAATTATTTGTCCAAATTCTAAAATCTTTGTCAATGCTTATGTAAAATCAAATATATTTTAGATGGCTGATCAAAACATATATCTTAGTTACTAAACGTACATAGAGTTTAATATTTGACAACATGAACTCAAGATAACTTTGCTAAGTTGAAGATATTTGTTTGATCAACCATGTCGAAATAATACCCCTATTGAAAGCAACTTTACCAACATTAATCCTTTACAATCTTTAGAGCATAATATTTAATGGTTTTCACATGTAAAAATCACTCACTCTTATATCTATCCCACAATCTACTACTATATCTCCAAAAGCATCCAAGAAAGCCAAATTACCTCTTTACCCAAACTTAATCAATGGGACAAAAAATGAAAGAAAGAGAACGTGGGATTTTCTAATTCTATCACATGTATACTTTGAAAAATATATCTTCCTTTTCTTCTCTTTTTTTTAGTGTTGGAAGAGAGATATCTATCAATTGACCATGTATAACTTACCATAAAGAATTATAGAAATGTACCATAGATTAAACTCACAAAACTATTTGAACTTTCCATTAAAAAGTTAGGTGAAGTTCAATAAGAAATCTCATTAATTGAAATGTAGTTACTGAGATATCTTGTACTAAAAGAAAAAGATAACAGCAAAAATAAATGCAATGGTAACATGTAATCCATATGTAATGATCTTTGTAGAAGTTTGTAGGGGAAAAATATCTTTGAAAAAAATGCCATATTGATTCATAGATACGTGAAAGTCATTCATATCCTAATGAATTACAAAACCAATAAGCAAAATTATTTATTAATTTTGGCTACTAACAACATTAACAATTTATCACCATAATTCGATCATCTATGAAGTAATGGTTTCGAGATTACACAAATTGACCAACTTCTAAGTTGATTCCTATTTCAGAATTAGCAACCAAACACTTGAAGAAAAAAACTTCAATTAAATCATGAAATAAAAATTGTCAATAGTAATAGACACAATTACCTTATCACATTTGGTATGAAGGAATAGTTTGAAATGGAATAAGAGCGATAGTAAGAAATTCTTTCCTATGTTTGTTGCTGGCTATGGAATGAAATGACATTAAATGCTAAAATATAATTATTTGTCAAAATCCACTTAATTATTGCATGTTATAATTTATTTTAAAGTTAAGAAAGTAGTTTAATTAATAATAATTAATGAAATGGGAATAGAATTGCAATTCCGGCTTCATGATATACTTCCAAACGTTAAGAAAGTGAATAGAACCTAGAATCACTATTCCATTCAGGTGTACCAAATGTGACTTAGAGAAAATGAATGGTTTAATTGATATTATGCTTTAATTACCAAAAAAGAATCACATAATCCTTTTTTTCCATAAAAATAAATCACATAATCCTTATTCATAAAATTAGCAACCCTAAAAAAGAAAACTTCAATTAAGTCATGAGATTACAATTGTTAATAGCAATATATACAATCACCCAAGAAAGTAAGAGAAAATGAAATGTCCACTTGATTTCATGCTTTAATTGCCAGAAAAAAAAAAAAAAAAAAAAAAACTACATAACCCAAATTCATCTAATTTGCAACCTTACATGAAAAAAGAAAACTTCAATTACCTCATAAAATAAAAATTGCCAACAAGAATAAACATAGTTACCCTAGAAAGCGAGAGAAAAGTGAAAGGTCTACATGATTTTATTCTTTTGATTATCCATAAATAGATAAATTGGAAGCCACTTACCAAATCACATGAATAGGATCTTAAGGACTTGTGATGGACTATTAAATCATGAAATAAAAATGTAGTTACCCCAAACAAACGAGAAAAAATGAAGTCTATATGTTTTTATACTTTAATTACCCAAAAATAAGAAAAGGAAATTAGAGATCACTTACCAAATCATGTGAACAGGATCTTAAGGACCTATGATGGAGTTATAAAGTGAAGCTAAATTGAAATTTCGCTAATTATTGTCACAATGATAGTACATAACCAATTTTGCTAATTATTGTCGCAATGATTTAAAAAAATAATCTCAAGAGTACAACGCCTAAAATCACCTTTTGAAGAGAGAATTTTAGATAATAAAATTGCCTCTTGGAATGGAAATTTTAGACTCAACCTAAAATTGCCTTTTCAAGAAGCAACTTTATCGAGACTAAAGCCAACATCGAAGCTCCTTCTTCTTCCTCCTCGTCATTTCAAACATAGGTCTTTCTCTCACTAAAAAAAAAATACCATAATGCATATCCCCTCTCTAAATGGTTGATTTTTGCCCCATTTCTTGTTGAATTAACATTACATTGAAGTTCCTAACATGGTTACAAACACTCCCTTTCATTAATTTCCAAAAACAACAAAAAATCCATGCATAGTGGTCCTTTTCTCTCTCTAATCAAAATGAAGAAAAAAGTATATATATATATATATTATTTATCTTTTGTTACTTGTAAGTATATGTAATGTTGAGAATTAAGCTTGCATGTGTATATATTATACTACATTGTTGTTTTCATCAATTTTTTTCCCTTAAAATATGTCTGTCTAGAATATTGTAAATACATGTATAATACGTATTATAATTACAAATTTCCATGAATTGATATGTATACCATGAGATTACGTAGTTATAAACTACTATTTAGGGAAAATTTTGTACTTTTGTTAAAAAGTTGGACTAGCAAGTATTGTATAATGAAACTAAGCCTAACAAGAATTGTTAGCTAAGTAGATTTGCATGTATTATGTAATGACATTAGAGTATTGTACATGTATATGTTGGTGAATTTCAATTAAGTCGGTTTACTTTGTTGTGATTTTTATCAAGTCATTGTGATGAATAGGGTAAGAATATGAGAGTAGTTTGCTATATTAGAGAAAATACTGCAGAAGGGCAGGGCGGGGTGGTGGGGTAAGTGGGGAGGAATGGGATCCACTATGATAAGTGCCTAACAACAGTAATTAGGATTCCAATAGGTTGAATTTATGATCAGTTGGTGAGTTTGATTTACAATTGTCTTTGGGTTAATATGATTACCTATCAAGTTGAGTTGATCCACAAGCATCCTCTTATAGGAGGCACTAAGGATTTATTTTGTACAACATCTGTGAACGACAACCATAATGTTCAGCAGCTATTGGCATCCTCTCAAGGACATGATGGAGTTGTGAGTTAGTAGAGATATATGTTGAAGTTCATGAAATTAATAACTTTATAGCAACTAAGTACGATTTAGGAGGATACGAGGATAATGTTGGGTTTCAAGTTGAAACTAGATGTATGAATCTTAACCAATTCTACCTAATGAAGAACCGAGTAGTAGTGCCATGCCTCGTCAAGCTAACATCTTGATCACAACTGAATCTAATAAGAATAAAGATGTCAAGAATGAATTAGCTTATGAGTATATAAATAAAGATTCTTATGATATCGATTTTGATGTTATTGGTTAAGTGAAGCTTGGCTTCAGAACATAGAAGAACCTCATGGCTAATCAGGAGGAATGATTGGAGACATAGGTTCAACACAGATATTGATACTGTTGGAAGTTCAAAACTCATGCCATTCTCTATGGTAATGGATTCATATCATCTAAGAAAAGCATGAATGATGGTGAGTGGAGTTTTAGCGATGAATTTAAGGTGCACATATGGTTTCAAAAGAAAGAACACTTAGTCCAAGCTACGAAGATACACCATGTCTTAAACCACCATAATTTTGTTATCGTGAAGTTGGAAAAAAAGCTCTAGTTGGTTAAATGTGCTGACAATGATGAGGGTTGCAAGTGGAGGCTTCGAGCATGCTAGAAAAACATGTTACAAGGTTTCCAAATCACTAGGTTTGAGGGTCTATATACGTGTTTGAACCCTAACATTAGTCAGGACTACCCTTAATTAGACTTAATGACCTTATCACGTTATATTATTAAGATAGTATAGGAATTGCTAAGTATTGAGGTAAAACATCCAAGCAACCATCTACAAACAATATGGATACGCTTTACTTTTAAAGAGAGTCTAGTAAGATAAGCATAAAGTTATCAAAGAATTTTATGGAAAGTGGGAAGAGTCAGATGTAGTCTTCCTACATCTATCAGCTTCTATGCAAGAGTTTAACCTTGGTATGGTAGTTGAGTAAAAGACTTGAGGGACCAACACTATTGGCCATGAGTTCTTTGATAAATTGTTTTGGGCCATATAGTAAAGCTTTTGTCCATTACAGGTGCAATAATATATTGCAGTCTCATAATTCTGGTTAGGTAATGGCTTATCTCAATGTAAATGGGTATACTAATCAATTTATTCTTTTTAGGAAGATGATTACCATCAACGTTACATTTTTGTATGGAAAAACAAGCTTAAGCTACTCATAGCAACCAGAGTTGATGGTGAAAATCATATTATCCCATTAGGAGTTACACTTGTAAATGAAGAATGTCTAGACAGTTAAGAGTGGTTTTTGAGGTGTATTCTCATATACGTAATAAAGGACTGGATAAACATATGTTTAATCTTAAACTATTATGCTAATATATGGTCAACGATTGAGGGCGAGAATGTAGTGTGACCAAATGATTGGTCATAGCACTGGTGTATCCGTCACATTGTTGGTAACTTCAATTCTTAAGTCAAGAACAAGGAACACAAAGATTTAATAAAAAAAGTTATGTACCAATTGCAACTTCATAAATTCTACATGTACTACGATGAGGCCAAAACAATGAGTCCTCATACTAGAGTATACTTTAGAGAATTACATCCAAGAATGTAAACCCTAGAATGCTATGATGAAGCTCATTTTGGTCATGTAACCACAAATATTACTAAGAGTTATAATAGTGCGTTAAGGGATGCTAGGAACTTGTTTGTTGCTACATTAGTAAAAAAGATATTCTATAACTACAACAATTACTTTAACCAGCACGGGATTGAGATAGCTACATAGATGGGCATGGGTAAGGTGTTGACGAAATATACCAAGCAAACATTTGATAGGTAGCACAAAGTAGTTAATGGTCCTCATGTTGTAATTTCCAATTACAATGAGCAATTATTTAAGGTAATAATCACATTATGCCCTACTATGCATGGACAAAAATGACAAAACAACCATACAGTTGCACTTATGACTTGCCAGTGCACTTGCAATAAGTGCTAAACATACAAGATTCTATGTTCCTATGCAATGTCAATGATGAGAAAAATGAACAAGGATTGTACAACACATGTTGGTCATTGATATATAAACTAGGCTAATACCCATGCAATCTGGCTTAATTAATGGGTAGATTGTTGCATCATGATAGTTGATATACAACCACTACCCAATGTAGCTCTAGGCTATCACACCTAATACTAATAGGTCACTTGTCAATATATTGGTAAATCTGGATCCTACCGGGTATATATGTACACATCTAACATCATTATTCTTGACACTACTTCATTTTTGCTATTATAGGCTAACTACACCGTTATTTGTAACATAAAGACGGATTTTATACATAGGCTACCTTAGATGTCATATGATGATATCATGGCAAAGTAGTCAATGGTGAATAGCATCATTTAGCAACCTAGGGACATCCTTCTATACAATGCACCTAGGTTTATATCAGATATCAAGCAAGAAGACTCTCCATTACATGAGCCATAACATATAGGACACTGTCAAAGATGAAGAGGTAGACTAGGTAGAGGGCAAGGATGCCGATAAGTCGAGTTGGACACTAAAGATGATCTCTTGCCTCAACATTACTTTCCCCCTACATATCTTACGATACTGGAGTTCTAGTTTCAAACATCCTTCGTCAAAGAGAGCTCCAACAATCAGATGCACACTCCTCTTACTCAATTTAAGAGGTTAGCTAGAGATTGCAACAAAGACATAGGTGAGTCACTTACATAAGTTAAGTCTACTCCAATCCCTATGCATGTGTCCTACTCTGATACTTATATTGAGGATGGAGCACATATCACACAATTAGATGTTGATCAAATGGTACAACTCTAGCCTGATACAAGTACTTAGGAGACACGTACATATACATACTGACAACATAGATAGCCTTAGATTATCACTAGTTATAGCTATTTGAAAATTTTAGTTATAATTTATGGACATTTTGTGAGCATTGTATAAATACTTGACCGGAGTAATAAAACTTTCACATTGCTTAATTGTGATTTTCCAACTTATTATCTATCATTTGCTCTGCTATGGTTGCCAAAGATGTTAAAGTTTATGAAATATAAATTGTATGGTTTCTTGCTTTTTAGGAGTTGATAATTTTGACTATAGTGCAGTTTTACTTATATAGTTTTGGGGTGTTTGCATCTTGTTGTAAAGGGTTCAACTATGTTTATGAAGTTTGTTTAGAGAATTGTTTTATCGTTGGAATTTTCCTCTTAAAAGGACAATTTCAACATGTTTAGGCTAACAAACAATTTTTAATCAGGTGCTTATCATCACCTCTTGAAGAGGTAGTTTTAGTCCAATTTTTCAAGTGTTATATTCTTGGGATTATTTTTTCAAGAGAGATATTTTATGTTTTTTTTTTTCATTTGTTTCCTCTTCCCCATAATTAATGCCATTTTCACTATAAAGGAAAAAAAAAAAGAATTAAGGCAAATGCAGTAAAGGGAAGAGACTTTAACTTGAAATAGACAAATTTTTGAAAGGTGAAGATGAAAAAGAAGCCAGTTACAAGAGTAGGTTTGATGAACATGGAAGAGAGAACATTATATGGATAGGAGAAATCAAAGTGATAGTTGTAGAGGTAAACATAGGAATAGCGGATGCACAGTTTTGAGATGTGTTAACGAGTGGTTTGTATGGTTAATTAATGAACTATTTTGAAATTTAAAAGAAATATATAAGAACAACCCTTGCTAACTTAAAGTATTTTAAAGTAAAAGCAATTGAGTTTTTAATTTGCGTTAATTAATTAACATTGTATTGCCAGTAGACCAATTAAAAAAATATTTTAAAGTAAGATTTTATCAAATAGTAGTCAAATGGTAGTTAACAACCCTTGTTGGTTTAAATATAATATACATATATTTGTTTATATTAAGGATGTGGATGTAGCTTGGTTTGGCTTAGTTTTATTTTTCAATCAAACTAAAGCATATAAATGTAGTTCGGTTTTATATAACTTTGAATTAAATTATACTATACAGATTAGGAATTTGTTTAAACTATTAAACTTTAGTTTGGTTTAGCCTAGTTGAAGGATTAGATCACATTTTGTAATTTAGGAAAGTGTATTTATTATTTACATATCACGTAATCTCATATAAAAATACTTCATTCATTTGATAATAATTAGTCCTAGTATCATATATGTGATTTATGAATTATAGTCACAAAAGTTAAATATATATATATATATTAATAAATGTATCCAAAAGTTCAAGTGCTATGTTATGACAAAGGGCTGATGTCACATTTAGTAACCAAACTTTCCTGAAATGTGCAATTTGCTACCTAAACATTGAAAAAATCAATTTATTACCGCACTAAAGTATTTGTTATCATTTATACTACCTAACCTAACTTCCTTAGTGTCCATTTGCTGGTGTGGCATAATTGATGGGTGGTAATTGTAGAATTGAGACATGGTACCTTTAACACATGGCATGGCATATTTGAAAGATATACTTGCCTATTTGGGCAACATACATATTGTGGGGGGTTCGATATAGGGAGAGGTCACTTGCAGGTATGGAATGATCAAGTGAGTTAGGATAGGGAGGAGAAGTAGGCAGTCTTAGTAAGTTCTAACACGTCAAGTGATAGGTGAAGGAGTACAATGGTATCAAACTCCACAATGAATGAAGAATAGGATGGTATTCTTGAGGTGTTTGAGTGTTTTGATCCTTAAGATAGGATTTCAGCAAAATAACAGTGTTAGAGGGAATTTGTCTCCTGTCCAGATGATGAAATAAATGGGGTATTTATAGGAGATGGTAGGTGTATTCAATCTGTTAGATTATGATGTTAATCAATAGCTAGGATTGAAACTTTTTATATACGGGTATTAAGTAGGCTTTTTCTATGGGTTTAGGCTTAAATAAAGGGCTTCATACTTAATTAGTATGAGCTAAGCTAAGAAAGGTCGGATCAGGCGAATTAATCCAACGAGCCCTACTCCAAGCCCACCATACCAAATTTCCCTTGATTATCCTGAATTTTTATGAGCTTAACTTTTTAAGCCCTATCACTTTAGCTCAAAGAGTTAAATCCACTTCGTTATTAGGCTTAAAGCCTATGAGTTAGATTTAGCTCTTTACATTTTGCCCCCTAACCAAGGTCCTTCGAACAAAGTCTGAAGGGTTTTGGGCATCAAACGAGCCTTTCAATTGACACTAGTGCATGCGCACCATTGAATAGCTGTATTGCCACCAATTTTATTCAAGAATTAGCTTAATGCGTAAATTCGCAGCACCTCATATTTACATACCATGTCTTGACTAAACTGAGTCATACATTGCCCTCATAGCAATACTAAAGTAAATTTTCTTTGAGGTGCTCATTGTTTAGCTGACTTCGTTTCTTCAACTTGATCTTCATAAGTTGGTGGTGTTATTGAATTGAATTTATTCACTAAGTTCGAATTAGTGATGTCATCATGTCGACACCATGCATTAATTCATCTTTTTGGATACTCCAAAATATGAATATAATTGTAATTGTGATCGTCCTAAGCTCGTTGTGTAAAAAATGTATCACTGTTCAGACTTATGGCAGTTTTTCAATGACAAGTATTGCAATGTTGTAATTTCCTTTAGTGACGGTCAATGGAGTGATTCTCTCATGATGAATCCTAAGTAAGGTGCTAGTTCATCTTACTTTTATGCTGCATCCGGCTCCCAAAACTTTACTTAACGATTCAAATCCCTCAAGACGAGTGATAAATCTACGTTCCATTATCGGCTCCCAAAACTTTACTTAACGGTTCAAATCCCTCAAGACGAGTGATAAATCCACGTTCCATTATTGAATTCTCTCAAGATAATATCAGCCTTGCATTATTTAACAAGATGTTGTCGAAGCCTTCAGTAATTACTTTATGTATCTTTAAATATCCAAATTCAAACGATCCCTTCAATTCCATATCAAATATATGAAAATGTGTACGCGAGAGGATAGAAAGATAGAACCCATGTCCTTCAAGCGTCGAAACCCAATATTGCCAGCAACACATATAATTAGTAAAGCACTTAGCCAATTTTTACCAATGAACGAAGCATCAATTCGGAATGTTAGCGCATTATTGTGAGAATCCACACGTCATGAAACGAATAAATTTTAGGCCTTAGTAAACAAAATAAAACTTCTCAAATTGGTGATCTGACTTCACACATTCGGGGCGGGTGTGGTGGTGGTTAGGGATGGGAACAAAATAGATTCGACGAAATAATAGATCCCATAAAATATAACAAATACCAAAGCCATAGTGAAGTGTCGAAATTTAAGTGGCGCACAAATCGTAGAGAATATTTTTTCGTTACACATCATGTGCTTGCATATTCCTCTCTGCTTGTTCATTTCTCACTATTTCTTTCGAGTGTGCTACCTTCTTTCGTTCATCCTTCTTCTCATACTGCTCATTCTATTCCACTGTCTTCTAAACCTTTCTCATTGATGCTCTACCTTGGTTCTTCGAGTAATCCCATATTCTCAACCATTTCTCTATACTTCTTTATTCTCCTCTGACATTTCATAAGTTCTTTCGTTATACATTTTCCCTTCCGATTTCACTTACATCTTGCTTCATACACACTCTTCTTCGATTCTTATTTTGCTCCAGCCTATACATATCTTCAATTTCATTTTCTTCTACTCGTTCATTTCGACTTCATTCATGTGACCCCAAACACTACAAATTCTCATATACTCTTCTTCCTCTGATTTTTACTTTATCGTCTTATTTTTCTCTCTTAACGTTCTTCATATCCTCATCCATATCTTCTCCTGAATTTGTTTTCTTCTACCCATATACCTTGTCTTTGGCTTGATATCTCACCCCACTCCAAAAACACAGTCCAAAACACTACATTCCTCTCTTCCATAGACTCAAGCAGTAGAAAAGTAAGTTATGCAAGACTTGGGATTACATGCTCCCTCCCATTATGACTCTGATTTACAGCTTGTAAAACCGCCTTCTCCATAGAGTTTTTGCGAACTTGTAATCGTAATACGAATGCCAAAACAGAGTTCTTAAGGACACCCATAGAACTCCCACTGAACCTCTTAACTCTTGTAACCCTCAAAACTTGATTTCACCAACCTGAATACCTCTTGCTTAAGAGAAGGATCTTGCTTCACCAAGTAATTCAAATGAAGCCAAAACAGTGCCTTCTACTTGCTTAACAACTAAAGAATTCTCTTTCTTCTTCTCCGACCCAAGAAATACTACAATCCCTTCAACAATTTCCCTCTCGCAAAACCCTTTTGATACCAAAAACAACAATTGATAAACTACTGGTGGCAAATCCTGCAATTCTACATCCTCCATCCCAACGAACACTTTTTCCTGGAAAACGCCTCCGCCTCTCTCTATCCAAAAACCAGAACTTTCTAAAAAAATATTAACTAATTTTAATACCAACCCTTTAGACTAGCCACATTCGAACAACCTGTCCAGAACTGTGCTTCATCTTTATTCTGAACACTCGATGAATTACTAACAATTAATTCCACTACGAACCGAACAACATCAACAGAGTAGGGACACTTCCCAAAAAAGGGTACTTGTCATTTTGAGTGAACTGTGGTCGGTGGAAGGAGCATCAACGAGAGAGAGCCAGGTGAAAAAAGAATTGAGGAGTCCGTATTCGTCTTCTTGCTTTTCCAAGCATGAGTGGGAGAATGACATGAGTTCGTGTGTTTGCACGAGGGTGAGGTGGACTCATTGGAGTCAAACGGATGTGCTTAATAGGGAAAGTGAGAAACCAGATAGGGATATGGTGTAAAGAAGGGCGGAGTGCACGCAGAGAGGAGGTGAAACGCGAATTTGTATTTGGGTGGAGTGGATCGATTCAAAGTCGAGGGGGTGTGAAAATGGGTCAGTATGTGTTTATCCTGTTAAAGAAAGGTGATGTTGAGGGTAATGGACACTTGTATCATTTGTAACATTTGTAGAGCTGAGACTGAACTAAGCAGGAGCATGTATGTCTCTTCGCAGTAAAAATACGCCCCAGTGGCACGGTTTGCAAAGGAAAAAAAAATCTTGAGGTCCCACATGATTATAGGACTATAAAGCAATCTTCTTAATAAGAAACTTATGTGTGCGTCATCATTGCCGACTTCAGTAACGTAAGCTTGAGGGCATTAAAATAAAGGCACGGGGGCTTTCCCCAACGATCTGGGCTTTGGTGGCTCTGCCCAATCCAAGCTTGGAGCTAGGCCATGGTATTCGGATGAATGTATATTCGTCTTAAATGCAAAGGTTGAGGACACGGCATGATAATGTAAATGACCAATGCATTACTTACTCTATATTGTAGTAATCTTGCTTTCATGAGTTTCTTTTATTCTTTCCACTAATGGGAAATCCAACAAACATAGTACTCCATGTAACAATACTCTTCTTAGGCGTTTCCTTGAATAAAACTCTTGCCATATGTACACCATTACATTTCATGAGCATGTCTGCGTGCATTTTGAATGATCGAATTCTTCACTGTTTCTTTACTTCGAGCTTTCTTATTGATCTCATTGCCACTTCATGCTTGCAACTGTTTTATTACATGATTTTGTATTTACTTCCTTCCCATGACTTTTATATTGGAGCTAGTCTAATGTACACTTCTCTTCTTTCTTCTCCAACTCATAATATTTTTCATAATACTGAATTTCTTTCTTTTCATCACGTGACTAATTGATCCTTATATATTCAACTTCGTAGGTGATATTCAAAGATAGGTAAGGAGTCCAAAAAGAAGATACCCAACAAGAATAGGGGCGGATAAGTATTAACCATTCAGGATGGTTGCATCCCAGCCGTGCCCTTACCATGGGATAAGTGGCTCGATGCAATGATAAAAGAGGATTCCTTTTTGAGGTGACACAAGGAAGCAAGACTTGTATAAACAACCGACTACTCAAAGTGTCTTACACTTCATCAAGTAAGACCCTCAAGTGCATAAGAGAAGAAATATAAAAGGGGATTCGGTACTCTAATTCAAAAATGAGAAGAAAGAAGTTCCACTATATCCGAAAGCTTGTTCTGCTTCCCTCGGATTCCTGTAGTCAGTTGAGTTGATTGGGTGAATTGTATCTTGAGCAACTCAACTTATATTGATACTTTAGAGAAGGAGGACCTATATTTTCCAATGTATATTTCCTCTCATTTTAGTTTTCCTTGTTTTAACAAGAAGCAAATTTAGAGGGCGTTGATGTACCATTGAAGTACTCAAACACATACATTTGTAACCATATGGGGCGAGATCATACCCACTCTTGAAGACATCAACATACTCCTATATCTTCATAATTTCGGCATGACTAATATCACCACTTCTACAATTTCTGAAGAGGATTGAGACCTAATCTCCACTTTAGAGGCCGAAATAAAGAGGGCCATAAACACCCGCAGAAAAGATACTTTTAACGCTTAGGTGAGACATTTCTTTGAAGGGAATGAAGAATACGAGTGAGTATCAACACTCCTACTTTTATTATTCCATTTTGCGAATCTAGCTAAGTTACCTCATGAATGGTCTTTTTTTTTTTTTGGGGGGGGGGGTATGAATTAGAGGCTTTATTGCTTGCTGGTTATCTTTGTATGTATTTCTTGGCGGTTTAGAAGACGGTATGAGCCTACGTTTATTTCACTTGGCAATCCGTATAGCGCATGGAGAGCATTTTTCCCTAAACTATTTTAAGCTCATTATATCGATGTCTCAATCTCTACCACGAGACCTCCATTCACTTAATGGATCAGTATACTATCATGTCCTATGAGATGTAGTATTCTTGTTTTTTTTTTTTGTGAGTTGTATAAGGGATAATATGGCTTCTGTCTTGATGGGCCCAAATGTAGTGAGTCGCGAGCTTAGGCATGGCCCAATAAGCAACCTCTGGGTACTTTATTGGATGTTTTAAACGATTATAAAGAAGTCACTTTTCGCCCCTACGTCAGCAAGATACCTGGATAACTATAGTTCCCACATTTTTATCCAAAAGAATCGAAGGATATCATAAATTTACTCAGTGGAAGGGAAAGACTCGATGCTATTGAAGTCGATTTCATCCTTTAGTGCTTGCCTAGGGGTCTCCCCTCTTTACTTGACTGGGATGACTCCTGCAATCGTTATCTAGAGTGTAAGGTGATGTTATACGTATCATACTAAGTCACTTACCAATTTGGTTTTAACCAAGGGGCTCTCTTAAAAATATCAGTTGATGATGACTTTGATGAGTGTTGTAGATCACTGAGTCCAGATGACTTTAGAATTATCCAATTGGGAGTGATACAGTTGTTTTTTCCACCTATCAGTCGCTACAAGATTGCCTCTACTAGTTAGCTTACGTACTGCATAAGTTGCTTGGAAGACTTTAAGAAATATGTGACTGTACCAATCGAGAGTGAGCTTCCAATGAGAACTATTAATAAGGATGAATCCTTATTTCGAGCATCTAGTAAGAAAAAGAAGCCACCTTCCAGTACAAGAAATAAGAACAAGAAAGACCATTCCATACTTAAATTACCTGCCATCAGATAAATTAAGCATTCACGAATTTATGAGGTATCTTGTTAATATCATCCTTTTGGTATTTACACTTTATATCTCATGACTTATTTACTCATCACTTTTCTTTGTTTCTTTGTAGGACGAGGACAACAACAATGTTACTCCCGCTTTGAAGAATGACAAGACATCTAAGAAGCTCTCTTTTGTTCTTTCTCCTTTCCCTATCCGACATGGCTTTGGGAAAATACCTCAAGCAAGCGATCATCCTACTGAGGTTCCTGATGATAGTAAGAGTAATGATGAGTCTTCGAACACTGACGAATCTCTCGACGACACGGATTAAGGTAGCGATGGAGATGGTCTACCAAGTAGTATTAGTGATTAAGAGGAAATTCAAGACCAAGTTGTTGTTGAAGTAGATCAGCTAACTAAGAAACAAACTGAAGCTTTGAAAGACTTAAGTAATATTGTTGATCGAGACAACCATGAAGCCATACACTTAGAGGAGGCTAATATCCAAGAGTATACTAAGGTTCTAAGGGCAACCGGACTCTTTGATAGCCAGCCAAATAGTATAATAGATGGCATTTCCTTATGCACCATCACAGTTGATGATATCACCCCAATGTACAGTCGGATTCCTTCACTAATGGCTCTTGACCATACTGACCCTACTGTAGTTGTTGAGGTATTGAAGCAAATTGAAGGGGGTTTTCCCTGTACAGTGGTAATGGAAACACCTCATCCTTCCAGTACTTGTTCTTTATTTCATGGATTCACACTTCCATCGAATCTTTTATAGCCGTTGGAGGACTTATGGGCTATAGAGGGTGATTTCTGGGTTAAATCAATCTATCTTAGTAGTGAGATGACAAATACTATAACAACCTTCCTTAGGAAAGCTACTTCACTTCTGGACAAATCTTGGGAATCAGTACCTATTCGAGACTTGTAGCTATTGGTATGCAATGTTGCTAGAGCATATAGCTTGAACTTCAAATTACCAATTATGGAAGTGATTGCCTCTGAAGCCTAAAAAATGTTAGAATCATAAGATACTGTAGAGTGATATGATTGACTTGAAGCTGAGCTTGAAATGGTTAAGTTGGAAATGCAACAACGTATTGGGGACATAGATTGCAAAACCTCTATTAGATCAATGCTTCGTTGTTGAGTGATCCCTGTTTGAGTCTTTTTATTTATGCTTTGGACTTTTATACATGTTTGTAGAAACTGAATGAGAGAACACTTCCCCTTTATTACTTAGACTTTCTCACGCTTCTTTTTTCTATGTCATGGAATGAATCATTGTACTAACTCAATTCTTTTACAAGCATTAAGGATGTCATAATAGTTATAGTGTGCGTTATATTTAGTAGCACAATCATGATGTATGTCATAATAACTTTAGATCAGGCTTTAAAAATTCATTTAAAAGAATAAAGAATAGTATGTTGCACATCTTATGTGTAAGCAACATTTGACCATAATTTGCAATCTGTCATTGATAAAAACTTCATCGTGATAATGGGGTATTACCTACTTTTTAACTCCATTGACATGATTATGTGTAGATCATAAGATAGTGAAATGGAGTTATGTATAAAAGGTGTCATGTCGTGTACCCAGGAGACAATACTCTTACGTTTGGCAGAATCACGCCTCTTATATAATGTTTCCAAGTCTAGCATTTATAGAATATCGAGTTCAAGCTCAGCATTTATGGCCAATCTAGCATGTGGAATCAAAACTTCTATTAGAACCACTGCCTCAACTTCTTATACTAATGAAAAAGGAGTTGCTTGTGTCGGCCTTTGTTTTGACGTCTTATAGGCCCAAAGCACCAGTGGCAGCTTATCATGTCATTCCTTACAATTGTTATGTACCATATGACTAAGGACTTTCAATAAACTTTTGTTTGTTGCCTTAGCTTGCTCATTCCCTTTTGGATAGTAGGGTACGGATTTAATATGATTGATATTATAAGAAGCTAGTAATTGTCGAACATGAGAATTAATGAAAGGAGTTCCATTGTCGAAAAGGATGCACTTTAAGATCCCAAATTGGCATATAATATTCTCCTTTATAAAAGTTGCTACAGTTGGTCGTATTGCTTTCTTCAAGGGAATTGGCTCTACTCATTTCGTAAAGCACTCTATTCTGACTAAGGTCCAAATATATCCCTTCGATGGAAGATATATAGGTCCAATAAGATCGAATGCCCATGTATGAAAAGGCTAAGGGGTCGTAACACTATAAAGTGTAACCGTAGGGGCATGGATAACATCACCATATTGTTGACAAATAGCACGCCTCTTAGTGAAATTGAAAGCATCTGCCTCAACTGTAAGCCGATAGCATCCTCTATCGAGTAAATAATAATACAACTTTCTTCCTCCTTGATGCTCTCTATACTCTCCAACGTTCACCTCTGTCAGAACCATTTCCGTTTTAGGAAAGGCAATGCATTTTACGGGTTTCCCTCTGAATGATACCTTATAAAGCTCACCCTTATGCATGAGATATTTTCTAACCTTGTGTTTTACGAGTTTAAAATCTGTACCATTTGTAGGTAGCAAATTATTTTCTAAGTAGTCAATATACAAACGCCTTCAGTCTTTTGCACTAGACATAAAATTGCATTCACCTTGATCAGGTAACTCAAAACATTTGGGATAATGTGTATAGACTTAGAGCGTATCCTCTGCCATCGAAGGCCAATAGTAACTCGCAAGTTGAATACATCGATATAGTGGAAGTGCCTCTTCTCCACACCAAATCTAGGGATACTTGTCCAATTTAAGACAAGCCTCCTTTACTCCAATACAATGAAACAATACACCTTCCAAGCCTTTGTAATACAATATTCCCTTGGTGTTGATGAATTTTTTTAATGTTGAAACAAAGGTTACACTAGGATGCACCAACTGTTCCATAAGCAGGATGCGCCAATCATTATGTACCTCTTCCTGTTCCTCAAGAAAATTCAATGTTGTACATGGGATAGATTTCTTTATTACTCGGACATTCACACCATTACTTGTATCTTGAATCAAAATCTTGGATGCTAAAGTGGCTAACACATCAGCATATCAATTCGTAGATTATGTTGTATGCTCATATCGCACGAGGTGAACTTTTTTACAAAGGTCTGCACTGCAGCCCTATAAGGTGCTAGTGTAGGTTCCTTCAATCTAAATTCACTTGTGGCTTGTTTAATGATTAAGTTCGAGTCACCTCAAACGCATAAATGGTGTACGTTAACTTCTCATGCCAATAATAAGCCAAGTAACAATGCTTCATATTCAGCCTCATTATTAGGGCATCAAAAATCAAGTTTGAATGCCAGTAGTACTTCATGACCCTCGGGTGATGTCAATACAATTCCAACTCCTTAACCCTGATTTCCTGCTGAGCTGTCAAATTGCAATATCCATTCTCTTTCTATTTTAACCATAAAAGAATCCTCATGAAACTTAACCGGTATAGCAACCATACTCAAGCCTTCTTATGCATTTGGAAAATGTGCTAAGAGATTAGCTAAAGCTTGTGACTCGATAGCTTTTGGGGATTGTATCATAATCAAACTCTCCAAGGAGAAGCAACCATTTTGCTACGTGTCCTAATAAGGCCAGTTGAGACCATAAGTACTTAATCGAATCAGACCGATTCACCACATGGATCTTGTGTGCAAGAAAGTAGCATCGTAGTTTCTGCATGGCAAATACCAGCATAAGACAATGTTTCTTACAAGTCGGGTAATTGACCTAGCTCCTCCCCTAAAGGGTTTGACTCAAATAGTACACAAGTCGCTCTTGACCTTCTACTTCTTACACAAGCAAAGCTTCGACAAATCTATTAGTAGAAATAAGATATAAGACCAATAGCCTCCCTTTGATGGGCATAGTCATAGTTTGTAGGGAAATTAGGATTGTCTTAATCTTCTGAACCGCCTCTTCATGGATTCAATCCCATTCAAACGAGACTCCTTTTTTTAAAAGTTGATGCAATGGGTATGAAATTTCTACAAGTGTAGGCATAAACCTTCTAATGTACAAGACCTTTCTCGTAAAGGTTTTTAGTTCCTTTAAGGTAATAGGAGATGGCATTGATCTTATGGCTTATACTTTTGTAAAGTTGACATCAATTCCCTTTTGATGTACAGCAAAGCCAAGAAACTTCCTTGAAGACATGCTAAAATTACATTTGAGAGGGTTCATACGAAGTTTATACAGTCGACATCATTCAAAGACCCTTTGTAAATGAACCAAATGATAAGGTGCTCTTCTAAACTTGATAACTATGTCATTAACATAATCCCCCATACAATTATACATCATGTCATGAAATAGAGCAATCATTACCTTCTGATATGTGGCGCACACATTCTTAAGTCCGAATGACATGATGGTATAATAAAAGTTTCCAACTGGTGTAGAAAAGGCCATACACTCTACGTCTCCTATCGCCATCTTAATTTGATTATATCCACTAAAGCCATCCATAAATGAAAACAGCTCATGACTTGCGGTTGCATCTATCAAAGTGTCAATATTTGGTAAAGGAAAATTATCCTTAAGGCAAGCTTTGTTTAAATCTCGAAAGTCTACATATACTTTTATTTGTCCATTCTTTTTCCTTACAAGAATAATATTAGCAAGCCAAGTAGGATGTTCAATTGGCCTTATAAAACCAGCTCATAACAATTTCTCTACCTCTTGCTTGATTTGCATCTCAATCTTAAGACACAAAACTCTTTGCCCTTACTTCACAGGGGTAGCCCTACAAACAATATTTAGTTTATGTACTATAAGGCTGGGATCCAACCTAAGAATCTCTTCATAAGTCCATGTGAACACATCTCTGTACTCCTTCAGTAACTCAATAATATGAACCCTCATTTCCTACAAGAGACTCTTACTAATGAAGATTAGCCATCGCGACTCCCCTAATCACATCAAGTCCAATTCTTCTATTTCCTCAACCTGAGGCTTCATTTAATCTTGCAATTGTTGTAGGGCAGGCTAAACTTCTTGGACTGGTGTAGGATTTGAGGAGGATAGGCATGCTTCTTTAGATCCCTTAAACCGTCATAAATGGTACACATGCCCTCCATCCTCTCTTATGAAACTTTCAATTTTACTAGATCGCTTATTCTTTTTCCTCCCTCTACGACGTCCGCATATCCTTCTCTTCTTTTGTTGGTCCTCTTGAGTTTCCTCCCATGTAGGCAAGGGAATATCAGATGGCTAAGCTATAGTTGTTTCCCTATCTTTAGTAAATTCATCGAAGAATCCCGATTTAGTAAAATAAGACTCGTGTTGTTCAAAAGGATTCTTCGTAGCTGGACTAAACACATCTTTCCCATTCCAATGTCCTTTGATACATTGGTGTAACGTTGAAGGAACCAAATTATGATCATGTAGCCACTTCCTACCTAAGTAAGTGATATTACATAGGCACATTAATCACATGAAAAGTTGTGCTGCTATGAATAGGCCTAACTTTAAGATCAACATTAACATACCTAACAGAGTTGGTAAGGGCATAATTGAAGCCATTTATTGATATGGGTTGTCTAATTAAGCATCAGACATCGATCCTTTCAACTTTGAATGTCTTCATCAGCATTATATTCAAGGAAGAACCGTTTTCAATGAACGTTCTTTTAACTGGATAGCCATTAAGAGCACCTTCTACATATAATGGACGGTTATGGTTAGGGCCTTTCACATACATATTTGCTTCAGTAGATAAGATGGTGTTTTCACGTACCCTGGCCATTCTCTTTATAGGCCACGCTACATTGCACTCTACATATTAACCTTTAGAGATCTGCGTAAGTGCAACCATAGCTACAAGCCTGGTATTTTCATCAAATCCCAGTAAGTCGAAGAAGTTTCTAAAGTTTGCGGTCTTTAATAATGCTATGACAAGAGGTGGATACTCATCGCCATAAGCTTCCATCGACTTTTCCTTATTACCAGAAGGCCGTGCGTCAATCGCTTCAATCATGGAAGGGTCGTGGCTGATGGCATTGACAACTCCTCTCTGGTCATTATGAGCTGAAAGTGGATTATTTTTTACATCATTTTTGTCTATAATTAACTCTCCAATGCAACTCGTTCATTGAATATTCTCTTTAAAGTGAAATAATCCTTAGTTAGATGTCATTATGAGCTGGAAGTGGATTATTTTTTACATCATTGTTGTCTATAATTAACTCTCCAATGCAACTCGTTCATTGAATATTCTCCTTAGAGTGAAATAATCCTTAGTTGGATAACCGACAATTCGATGAAATTTGAAATACTTAAGATAACTCTTCTCCTCATTTGTAGAGAGTTGTTCAACCCTTGGGAGCTTGAGATTTCCATCGCGTAACCATTGATCCAACATCTGATGTACCTTAGCCATTGGACGAGGATACATCGGTATAGGCCTAGAGTCGTGAGACTTATTGTTTCCAGGTTTCTTTTTTTTCTTTTTGTGACTCGCCTTGAGTAGCATTCATAGACGAGGTATGCTTATTGAACCTTCTAGCTTTATTCCTTTGCCAAGCCATCGAATTATTAATCCTTCGTGCATTATCAACCAATGCAACAAAAGAAGCCAACTACAGGTTCTCAAGATAGACCACGTATTTAGGAAACATCTCTTGAATACAAATCTTAATTAGCTCTCTCTCATCACAAACATCTTGTTTATCCAAAGAACGTTCTCTAAACTGCTCAATATAATCCATGAGATCTTCCTTAGACCTCTGGCAAATTTGTCCCATGTCTATAAGAGTCACCCTTTCTTTAATAGAGAAGAATTTTTCTAGAAACGTCTTGCATATTCTACCCCACAAATCGACCAATCCTAATGGGAGATTGACATACCAAGTATAAGCCTTTTCTGTAAGGGATTTTTAGAATTCTTTCAATTTCAAATCGTCATCTAAGCCACAAACCTCTAGGGTTTCGATGAATTTCAATAAGTGTTCTTTAGCGCTCCCCTTCTTCCTATTAAATAACATAAACTTTGGATTCACATAGTCCTTTGGATATGGCTTAATAGCAATGTGTAAATGATATAGGCTCCTCAATTCCAAGACGGCTGACATAGATTTTGCTTGTATCTGCCTCATGCACACATCCAAACCCTCTTTAGTCACAAACAAAGCCCTCTAAGTAGATGCTTCTATCCTTATTGGCATTACAGGAGTAGGATTAATGAGGTTTACAGGAATAGAATTCACCAGAGCCGAATTCATAAGGGTAGGATGTACAGACTCAACAATCATAACACATGAAGACAATGAGCCTCCTATCTAAATTTCCTAATTTACTAGTTCAGGCGAGGTATGCTGTGTAAACACATATTCCATTGCATGAAGCTGTTCCTCAGCTCTAGGAGCATCTTACTCATCAGTAATTAAGGGATTGAGTGGTTGGGAAGGTAGTATAACATATTGTTGCATCACATTGAAGAGACCTACAGTAGTTGCCCCTTGTTGCGAAGCAACGAAAACACCTAAAACAAGCACACACTAAGCAAACATTACCTTAAGCTCATTTAAACTCTGATTAGTTTATTGTAGCTCTCACACTAGTTGAACATTGTCAGGAACAACTTCTTAAGCACCATCTCCTTGATTTGTACCTCCCATTGGAGGTGGATTCTAATTATTGATAACAGTAGTACCATCTTGTTCTTAATCATTAGCATCCATAAGATTAACATGCCTTCTTCATGGAGGTACCATGATGTGAATGTCAAATCTTTCCTTCCTACTGGAGTCGCCAAGAAATGTGGAGAGTTCGATATAGGGAGAGGTCATGTGCGTGCTGCATAATAGATCACACTATACGTAACTAAGGAAATAATTTGATTTACACGTAGGTACCATGATGTGAATGTCAAATCTTTCCTCCTCGGTGGAGTCGTCAAGAAATGTGGAGGGTTCAATATAGGGAGAGGTTATGTGTGTGCTACAGGATAAATCACACTATACGTGACTAAGGTAATGAACTGACTTGTATGTATTGGATGATCGAGTGAGTTATGATAAGGATGAGGAGTGGGCAGCCTTAATAGGCTCTAACATGTTAGGTGATATGTAGAGGAGCATGATGGTATCAAACTCCACAATGAATGAAGAACGAGGTGGTGTTCTTGAAGTATTTGAGTGTTTTGATTGTTGAAACAAGATTCTAGCAGAATAATGATGTTAGAGAGAATTTGTCTCCTGTCCAAATGATAAAATGAATGGGCTATTTATAGGAAATGATAGGTGGATTCGATCCATTGAATCATGATGTTGATTAATGGCTATGATTGAAGCCATTTATATATGGGTATCAAGTAAGCTTTTTCCATGGGTTTAGGCCTAAATAAAGGGCTTTATACTTTATTAGTATGAGCTAAGTCAAGAAAGGTTAGATTAGGCGGACCGATACAACGGGTCCTACTCCAAGCTCACCATGCCAAATCTCCCTTGATCATCTTAGATTCTTATAAGCTTAACTCTCTGAGTCCTGTTACCTTAGCCCAAAAAGTCAAATCCACTTCGTTATTAGGCTTAAAGCTCATGAGTCTGATTTAGCCCTCTATACATATTTATCCAAATTCTCTCCCATGAAACCTATAAATATGGGATAAACCCTACAAGTAAGATACTTCACATACACTCACCCTAATGCTCTCATTCTCTTGTCTTTATTACTCTCACAAACATTGGCTTTAAGCATTAGAGCAATCATGCCAAACAACCCCTTGGTACCCATTAACTAAGAGTAGGTGTAGCTCAATTTGGTATGGTTTGCCCCTCCTTATCAAACCAAACCTAATATAATGATTCAAAATTTTTTTTTTTTTTTGGGAAATCAAACCTAACCATACAGTTCGATTCATAAATTTTTGAAACCTAATTTAAACTGGTTCGATTCAATTTAATTCGCGGTTCAAACCATTTGTATCAAATTTTCGCTAAACATTTTTATTTCCAATAAATTTGAAATTTTAGATAGAATTTAGTTAACTTAATATTAATAATTGATACAAGATTAAGATAAAGAATAATAAGATATGAAAGATTTAATGAAATCTATGAAGATTAGAGGAAAAAAGTAAAAAAGTACAAAATAATTGTATAAATTTTTTTTATTTAACTAAATGGTTCAATTCGGTTCGAAAGGTACAATTTGGTTATCTTTTTTGAATTGAACTACAAATCGTTTATATATAACTGAATCAAACCATAAACCAAACAGTTCATAAAAAACCTAATTTTTTGTTCGGTTCGTTTTGGTTCACTTTTGATCTATAGTTTGTGGTTTTTTTACCTAGCCTTACCAACCACTAACTACGTTTTATCTTATAGATCTAAGCCCAATTCTAGCAATCTCTACCAATGAAATTCAAGTGACAACATAAGTTGTATAATATATTTTTAGCATTACGTTATATCTTTGTGTTTGAGCTCTTAAGTTTGATAAATAACGTACTATTTTTATACATTTAAGTTTGTATAAAAATACAACCTAAATTAACTTATTTTAAATTTTGCACTACCACCTCATTTAATTTTAAATGACTTGTCATCGGTTCAAATTTCTAGGCTTATTTAATGGAATTAGTTTATCATTGAGAACTTTATGTGCTAATGTTAATTCATACACACTTATATTTCGTACATTCTATTAGTTATTCCTAAGATAGCGTATTAGAAATTTGGAACACTAAACAAAGACCATATATAGGACTATAGCAAAAATGAAAGGTAAGAAACATTAGGCCCCTTTTTCTTTTCCTTTTCAATAGGATAAATGAAATTATTTATTTAAAAGAAAAATGAAAATAACCTTTTTGTTTGTAAAGGAGTGTTTATTAAACAATCTAAAGAGCAAAATTGATTAAACATGGTTCCACAAATTTCTATGCTTTTCAAGTACTCATAAGTTAAAATAAAAGGAAATAAATAAAATCAATCAGTTGCTATTTTGTTGAGAGTGCATGAAAGCAGGATAGATAAGGTAAGAAGAGAAATAGATAGAGTCTAAGCATGGGTTATAACTAGACTTATGTAGTTAATCTGTGAGCAAAAGTTAATAATATGTCTAATTATTTTTCTTTCATGTATCCATTTTTTTGCCTTTGTTTCTCGAAGGATAGACGACATTGTTTGTTTGTTGACTTTTCCTTGTGAAGAACCGACAGAGAGGTTCAATTGAGATGGACAAAGGTGAATCCATCCAACACAAGAACCTATGATGATAGTGTTAATGATCGAAGATAATTTTGAATAAAGAGGACCACCTAAATAAATATATGCATACATGGAGTGTATTCTTGGAAATTGGCGGGAAAAAAAATAATACTAAAGATACAAAAGCAAATCTATCCAATTTATATATATATATATATATATATCGTATTTTCAGTAATTAACATAAGTGCAATATATAGAGAGAGGGAGCTTGGCACTTAGGCCGACATTACAGGCTACTACATACCATGAGAGCACAGGTCTCTCCATTTTTTCCATGTATCGTCTGTAAATATTTATACAAGTAATTAACACCCTGCATATACTTACTCCACTGATTCAGCTCAATACGAATCTTATTTGGCGGACCCTCTTCACTCTTTTACATCCTCTTCTCCAATTCATGCCCACAACTGCCCCAATGACAAATCCACTAGCGTAACCCATGGAAACAATCATCCAGTCAATTTCAAACCAATTGTTCGAAGCATCATCCTTTTCTAATGATGGTGGAGGTGATGTTTCAATGATATCTCCACATTTCCTCGATAAAGGAAATCCACAAAGACTTGGATTTCCTTGATATGAGCTACTTTCAAAGGTATTGAATTGTTTGGACTGAGGTATGGGACCTGTAAGTTGATTAAAGGATACATCAAAGAATGAAAGTGTAGTAATATCCGTTAACTGTTGAGGAATTTCACCAGAGAGCTTGTTGTGAGAAAAATCCAGAGATTCCAACTTTGTCAGACCATTCAAGCTGAAAGGGATTGAACCTGTGAGCATATTATTGGAAAAATTAAGAAAGCGTAGCCCTTTGAGTGTTGCAATGGATTTCGGAATCTCTCCCGTAAAATAATTGTTAGAAAAATCAATCCCTATAAGGGACTCTGGGATTTTTGTATATTCTACGCTCATGCCCCTTTCCGTCATTGTTGCTGCATAGAAGTACGTAGAAATTCCATCATCGATAGATGCATATGAAAATATCCAACGTTCCTTTTCAGCATCAACTTTCATTGCCGTCCAACCTTCAAAATACCGAGCTAACAAGTGGCCAGTGAAGTTATTATTGGAAAGATCGATGATCTGCAATTGAGGAAACTCATAACCACCTGATGGTTTCTCTATGATCCCATGAAATCTATTACGACGCAAGATGAGTATGCTTAAGTCTGGAAGTTTGCCTAGCCAAAAGGGGAAAACATCAATGATGTTATTATTTCCTAGATCGAGGAATTCTAGATTTGTGCAATTTTCCAGATCTCTCGGCACTGGCCCCTCCAATTGATTGTAGTTCATGTCAATCATTACCAAATTGCATCTATTCTTTCCTAGTTGAGGAATGGGTCCACTAAAATTGTTGTGTTGCAGATTCAACACAGATAGTTTACCCATACCGACCAAGTTAGTCAAACACTGTGGAATAATACCACTCAGGACATTATTACCTATATCGAAGAACGTAAGGTTGACAAGATTGCACACTGTTGTTGGTAATTCTCCAGAAAACTCATTGTTTGAAACGAGGTAGTATTCGAGGGAAGAGCTTATTGAGGGGATAGGAAGCGATCCTTTCAACTGGTTGAACCTGAGGTCCAGATATGTAAGATTCCCTCCCCACGATAATGGCAAGTTACCCTCAAATCTGGACGAATGGTTATGAGAAAGGCAAAAGCTTAGATTATCAAATTGGAAAGATAGGTTTGCCACTGAAGGGGGTAGCTGACCTTGCATTTTACAGTTAGCGAGACTAAGAGACCGCAAGGAAGTCAATCTTGAGAGGGAATCTGGTACTGAGGACGATATCTCCACAGAGGTAAGATAGAGATCTTCTAATCTGACTAGACTCTGCACCAAGTCCCTTAGACTGGGATTCATAAGTGTCAATTGATTGTCAGACAAATCAAGAGAAGACAAGTTGACCAGACGTAGAATTTCTGATGGTACTTGTCCTCTAAATTTCGAATCAGCAAGGTTAAGATATTCTAACTGGGAAAGATTGCCTATAGCAGAAGGTATTTTAGAGTAATGGAAGTCGTTGTATGAAAGATCGAGTCTCCGCAGGTGACCAAGCTTGAAGATGCTGCTGTTAGAGTTGATGGAACCAGAGAGACCGCCACATAAAAGAATAAGGCCAATCACATGTCCGCTATGCTCATCACACTCTACGCCATCCCAATAACAACAATCGCCATTTTCGCCTTCTACTGTCCACAATGTCAAACTTACTGTACCAACTAAGCCATTCTGACATGGCCCTCTGTAAAAGGTGGCCTTAAACTCCAACAGGGCATACCTCTCTTCTTCGTGACATTTGGGCTGCATTTTACTGTTGGAAGAATGAGAGTCAGAAGTATAGAACAATAAGAGAAGGGACAATAATAGAGAGACAGAAAGAGATGACAACTCCATGGAGAAATGGTGGATTTTAATGGACACTAAAGAAAGGGTGTATGCCTTAAATAAGCTGTGTAGTATGCTTTATATTGAACGATCTCTGCACCTTCATAAGTTTAGGGACCCACTTTAATGATGCAGGGCCCAACTTTCTCATGATCTGACACTCCTGGAAAGACTTGCTTAAGTCTTCACAAAGATTCCTGGAAACAATTTATCGTAGTGGACAAGGTGTTGGAAAGACTTTTAGCCAAATGAGTTCACTGTCATTATCAAACAAATGGAAGACAGAAGAGAGACGAAATTCTCCCTTCGGAAAAAAATTTCTCAGACCCCACCATATTTGGTATATTTTCCAATAGTATTTATTCATCTCTCCTACATCTTGGGGTTTTTGAAATGGGATTCACCATTCTCTTGTTACAAAGATTGCAAGTTCATTGTGTGTAAACTGCATATTTATGTTTTACTTCCGTTTGTTATTGTTATTTTAATTGGTATATAAATGATTTTTTTAATAATATATGGGCAGACAAATACATATAGAGAAAATTGTTTTGTGTAATTTATAGAATTAATTACTTGAAATATTATACAAATATCAATTATACCGGTATCACATGTATTAAATGCAATTTTGGTTTTTGTATTAATGTCACGTGTTGCAATATACATTTATTTACATTCATATTGCATGCGACATAAGTTTGAAAAAAAAAAAAACTTCTATAAAGATTCAAACCCATATCCTACAAATTTTTTGGGTTTAAAATTAAAAAAAAAAAAAAAATGGTACTCCTTTTTTATGTTGAAGAGTTTTGCTTTCATTTCTATTTCATTAGAACTCTCTTTTTCAAGACTGTGTTTCACGTTTGGTGCAAGTCCGTAACTTATATTTATTTAATAAAATAATGAAGTAGTACTTTATCCGGTTACAGCTAGACTTTGGGGTAGGTCGAATCCGGTCCGGACCAATCGAGTTACTGGCCTAAGGGCCAGTGAACCGTAACCAACCTAACCAAGGCCACTTCTGAGCCAATTCAATAGGCCTACCGCATTTGCCAGTGACCTGTGATCTTCTTTTTGTTTTTTTCCTTTTCCTGCGTTTTTCTCATTTCCTAAATTATGCATACTAACATATTTGAATTTTAAATTTGAAAAAAATTTAAATTTAGATAGTAAACATTCATACAATATTCCGTCACATATCGGTATTGTACCATAAATTAAAAAATTATATTGTACAGGAGATATAATGAAAATGCATCTATTATATTTCAACGACTTTAAAATTAAATCTTTTTTATTGTGCTACATTAGCAGTTGTTTATGTATCCAATACATGGAATTCATAATTATAATTTCATAATAATTTTTATATATTTTTTAAAACCTTTAATGTATTGCTTAGTTTTTATATTCGAGAAAAACCATCATGTTTAGGTGATTAGTTATTTCAATTTTTTTTTATAAATCATACTATACAAACTAATTTTTATTTTAACACTTTCAATTTTTAAAATAATAATAATATCGCTAACTCTTAGATTTGAAAAAAAGCTAATTAAAGCTTTTTTTAAAAAAAATCTAATATAAATGTCAAATACGTAAAATAGACAAAAAAAAATTGCAAATGCTAATCAATTGAAAAAAATTTTAAAATAATAATTTTTTTTTCTCACTAAACCCAATCAAACTGATAGGTTGAACCACCAATTCATCCGCTGTCAATGACTAATCAATTCAGGCCAGTCATTACCTGTGACCTACAGAACCTGCTGGGTCTAATCCCAAGTTAGACCATATCAATCCAGGTCTAGACCGATTCATTGAACTGACAGACCAAGTTCAATCCGATTTATTGGTCGAATCCATCCCTTCCCCAAGTCTAGTTACAATCGAAAAGGGGAAAATATCTAGTTGGCAATTTTCAAGTTTGATTTATGTAGGAATGGAAAAGATGAACCAAATTTAAAATATTTTAAATATTGATAACCAAATTGAGCTGTGATCAATTACCGATACTGAAATAATGCCTACTGCTATCACTGTTTTAAGCCACCACTTAATATTAAAAGCTTTCAAATGTCTAAAACCTCCTGAAATACGAGTTTATATGGTAATTATAAAGTTTGGATTGTAGTAAATATCCCGAAAAAATAAAAAATAAAAATTCTCCGAAACAAACACATCCAAACTTGAATCATAGTTTTTGTATGTTTCATATGCGAGAATGAATGGAATAGAATGATTGTTTCGGATTTCATTTCCTTTTTTCATGTTTGGAAGCCTATTAAAAGTCAAAATTGTGATCCCATAGAATCGACAATTCCAGCTTTAACAAGGAATTCGATTCTTTAAAGAAGAATTTGATGACGCTTTCAAAAGGTGAAATCGCAATTCTATTAATTCAATATTTATTATTATTAGTTAAATTATTTATTTAACCTTTAATTTAATTATAACATATAATAATTAAAGTTATTTTTTATAATTATTATTACATATATATTTAATTTTATTCTGATTCATGGACATTTTCAAAAATAAGAAAGCCGTATCATTCCAATCCATTTAATTTCGCACCATTCCCATATACTAAACACGTAGAAAATATTCGTGTCTCGGAAAGATTTTCGTAGTCCACACTCTTGGAAACACTTTATTAGTTTACTTTATTGACCGGCTTACTTAATACGTTCATTAAATTAGACCTTTTACGAACGTGGAACACGAAAATATAGACATGGCAAAAACTTTGTAGTAAAGAAAGGCTATTAGTTTTTCTTTATTAACCATTCTCCCCTTATTTTTTTTTATTTTACTACCTTTACGAACGTGAAACACGCACACCGACATGATAATTGATACTGTAAAAGGTTACGGGCACTCAACCATGCTCATCCTTTAATCGGCGAGACTACACTGTTGACAATAATTAGGAGAAAGGGCCGTTCAAAAATGAATAAGCTAAACTTATTATATTAAAGAATAAAAATGTTAGGATCGTTGTATGATTGACCCTAAAATTATTGGTTGGAACCCTAACAAATTATTCCGGCTCAAAGTTGTTTTTAAAAAAGTAACACGAAAATCTGGATTCAAGTATAAGAAAGTTCATACTCTTACTTATACTTTATAAATATTGACTTGGATGTTCTATGCATTTGTTTAGGTGAAGTGGACGAGGAGGAATCTCGAGTATAAGAGTAAGCTTTCGAGCAAATTCACTAAGTAGCCCTGGTAAATGATCTCATGTGTGCTATAACTGATTTTACCAATTCATAACTTATCTAATTGCAATGAATTTAATTGTCTTGAGTGTGAATATGACATGATGTCTAATGAGCTGTTGAGATCAGCCCTAATCTTCTAGTTAAGCGTATTGTTCATTGACTCATGTCTTGTAAATGTAAAATATGTTGCTGTTGGGTTGCTGATTGATCTTTTATAATGCTTGGTTTTATACTAACTTGACTAAAGAATTAGGTATTAACCCTACTTCCAAAGGTGTTCACTTAAGTGAACCCGATACCAAAACTTTAGAATTTAAATGACATGAAGTAAGAGTAAAAGCTGGACTAGGAAATAAAGTTGCTTGGTATTTATGTGACAAATAGTTAACACATTCATGACATGACATAAAAATGACTTATAGGTCGAGTTTTTTAAACTTGAGAGTTTACTAGGCAAAGTTTAACTAAAAAGGCTGTGTTTTACTCTATAAACAGATTGTTTTGTAAAAGCTATATTTTCATGCATATAGATCTACATCAACCAATTATATTTACCTCAACTATGGTTATTGTGAGGCTAAGTTCACTAGGTTCCTAGAAACTTGTCTAGATGCCCCGATTGAAGTTAACCAACTGCATAAGCGCTAAGCTATGTAAGGATATCAATACTGATGCATAGTACGTACATAAGCTAGACATACCATTATAACACATTCATGTTTGTGAGTTGAACTTGTGATATGGTTTTGCTTTCATGTTGTGATATGTAAATGTTTATATCATTGCTCGCTAATCCACCCTCAATCAGCTTATAATAAGTTAACAAGAAAAAGTGTTTTATCATCAGGTTTTGAAATAAGAGTCGGGCAATATACTTAGTGGGGATACTTTTGGAGTGCGCTGGAAGAGTCAGCGGCTTTTGAGAGGAATATTTCAAGTTGAAGTATAGCATTGTTAGAGATACGTAATAGGAAAAAAAAATGTACCAATCTGTATTATAATCTTTTGAATATTTAACAGCTGTAAATAATTGTAGTTTAAAAATCTAAAGCTGCACTTGGATAGAAGTGCCAACTATGCAACAAAAATTGGAATATTCAAGTTATATATAAATTAAGCAATTGTACTTTTGTCATGTAGCATCCTTTGTTATATCAGGATATGACAATACCATTATGAATCTAACAACATCAACTTTAGAAAACTTAACCATATAAATTTTACTAATGGCAAATAAGTATAGAATCTGGTGGAAATAAAATGATATTTATAGATAATATCGTCTTTCCATGATGAGTTTCAAGCTAAAATTTAAGTTATGAGCACTAAAAGATATAAATTATCACAAATCAAACAACATATGTTATATAACATTTGGCTAATTGTGCTAAAAGTTACATAAGATATTAATATTTTGGGACACTTTAATCACCGACTAGAATCCAAATTTAAGTTTTATAATTACGTCATGAAGCGGACATTCCAAGCTAGTAATGATATAAGTACTATCCAAGAAATCATATAACTACTTAAAATGGTATATATATCTATGACTTATGCAATTCATTCATAAAGTACATACATTCAAATTATATGTATATATGTAAAGCTAAAAGTACGTGTCTCTATATATAATATGTATTTTCATATATAAATGTATGTTACGTGAATAATATATAGTTATATTTAAAAATAATGAATTGGACACACATATACATATATAGAGAGAGAGAGAGAGCCAGAGAGTGTTTATGTAACATAGAACTATATTATTATCAAATGTAGTTGTACATAAGGATGAGTGGGTAATCCTGTTTTTATATAAGACACATGTCCATACCTTACTCAATTAGCTAGGTCAAGGTAAGTATCAGTGTTCATGAAGATAAGTTTTAAATAGCAATTCCTTTAGAACTTGCTCCCACAGCAAAGGTATCCTTTCTTGTGCCGTACAACTACAAGTTCGAAGGTACTTTGTACCTACCCTATAAAAATTACTAAAAGCACAACTCTTTTCCTTTTATACGTTTCCTTTTCTTTCTAGTTCTTCCTAATATGCTAAAGCTAACTATAGTCTAGTAATGTCATAAACATAAATATATAATATATATATGTATATTTGCAAATAAATGGCTGGAACTATTAATCAAGTCTGAAAAAAAAAATCTTTTAGGATAAAAAGGAAATGCAACCAAAATTGCTATTTAAAAAAAAAAGTGAAGTTAAGATTTATGAAAAGAGAAGAAAAATTTGTAGGTTCCATGAGATACCATGCACTCTATAAGTTCTACAAAGTACAAGTTTCAAGGTAATTGCAGTATGCAACAGGACAAGTTTCGGTTCAAAAATTTAAGAATCAATACATATAGTGTAAGGCACAAAAGATTACCCACTCATACATGCTAACCTATAGCCATTCATGTGAATACACACACAAACACATATATACACATATGTACACATACACAAACACACAAATAGACACATTGTATTTAACTTTATTATATCTTATTTGCCTATACAACTTCAACCTATATACATACATATACCAAACCTTCATCATCCATATCATTCTATAAGATTATTGATACGCTTAACCTAATTTTACTCTTTATAACACTACTTTATTTAACAAAAGCATATTTTTACTAATAAGTGCACTAGGTCGCATATACAATAATAAAATTGGTGAGAACTAAGTTGAACCCATAGGGAATGATGCCTAATATTTAATAGTATTAGTCCTATCTAAATCTAGGCAAATAAACTTAAGGATTTATAAAATAATTAAATTCTAAAAACTAATCAAGCAAGGAAAATTAATTAATTAAAATATTCAATATCTCAAAGATTCAATTGTAACCAAATAATTAGAAATATTGGTTAATGATAACAAAGATATCTTTAACAAGTTTAGTTTCAAAGCAATTAAGCATTAAAAATTCTCTCTCACGAAGCAAATGCCCAAGATTAACAAGCTTATTCTTTCTATCACTAGACAAGAAATAAATTAAAGTAATCGTCTCTAATTCATACATTTTAATTGAATTAAAGCCATATGCTATATCTTCTTTAATTCAAATCACCTAGTTCATAGTAAACAATTAGAAAAGGTCTCACGACTCACTCCTAATTAACACATAGTTCAATAGAATCAAACACATGTTGTCATGATTAAGTAATTAAAAACTTAAACAATAAGTACAACTTATTAATTGATTATCACAATTATTCAATAAACAATATAAAATAAATTAAAAAGGAGAAACAATAAATATATAATATCCAATTTAAGAATATGCATAAGTTAATGCATACAAACTTTGAATGAGTTTCAAGCCCTATCTCAAGATCAAATATTACTCATATCACTTCTGATGTTGAATTCCAAAAGCTACTTAAAAGATGTTCTTGAAACCTAATTCTAGTTGAATGAAAGGAATAAAAATGAGTTGCAATGATAAAAGTTGTTTCTAATTGTGTTTATGAGGCCTTTTTATAGAAGTACATATGTAAGACAACTTTTAAGCTTCAAGTCTATATAAAAATAAAACATTAGTAGGGCATTGCATCATCACGCCAAAGGATTACGGTGTGACCCTTACTCAGGTCTTTTTATGCTTCAAAAATCACAAAATAATTAGAGTAGGAGAATCACACTCAAGACCGTAGTCATGGTCTTGGCCATGATCTTCTCTATACACCAATTTCTCCTTCGCTTTATGCTCATTTATTCACGATTTTAATGCATGGTCATTATTCATGGGTGTGATTCTTTTTAAGGCTTCAAAACTCATTCAAAAATCATCAATCTCTTCAAATTAATCAAATAAATCCTAAAATCAAAAATAAATAAATTAAACCTTATATTCAATATAAAAACCCTAAAAATCTTATAAAAGCATTGGAAAATCAACTATAAAATATATGCATTTACACATTCATTAATTATATATATAAGTTAGAAAAATTGCATACGAAAAATCAACATTTAAGATCAAGCTCGAATAGAGGAGTGAACTTTCAAGATGTTAAAATAGAAGATCAATATTATAATTAAGTGGTTTAATTAGATGATCTAATTTTCAAAGTGATTCAAATAGAGAATGAACGTTATAATAAGTGATATAAATAAAAGATTAAAGCTCTAATTTTATTTCCCAACTTCCTCCATTTCAATGTTATATTTAAGCCACTTATCATAACATCGACCCTCTATTTTAAGCACTTGTTAGAAATGTGAATCCTTTCTCCTAAAAGTTAAATGAATTACAATGTCTTCTTAAATTTATGAAAACTAAATGAAGACTTAGTTATGATAATATTGGATATTCAAGTTATGGAGATGTTAAGTGAAATTAGTAACAAGTAACTGGAATTATACGCTTCATTGCATTTGTAAATACAACTTAAATACTTGGAGATTATATGATGTTGTAGCTACTTCTATGTATAATTCATAGAATGTGCAAGCATAGTGCTTATATTTGGATGTCACGGTGTTGATTGGTAGCTGAGCTACGTGTATGGTGTATTATTATGGTATGTTGTCTTCGTGGTGGAGTGTCCTCATAAAGGAAAAGAAAAGATATATCATTGACCACCTCTAATTGGAACCAATTAAACTAAAACTAAAAAATTTAGTGACCAAATAACTACCTTTATGAGATGCAATAGGTTACATTTTTCAACTTAAAGTAAATGACAGGAGAGGAGGTTATGGTTGGTTTACAAGTTTAAGTCAGTTATTAGTTGTTTGCATACCGGTAACCCAACTCCTCAAACTTAGATTAAAGTAAGGAATATTTTTTCAGTCTCAGATCTAGCCAAAAATGATATGTAGATGACACTTGATTTGAAACTATATCACTTAATAAAATTGATTGTAAATCTTATTTTTTATTTTGTTATTGTAATAATAATTATTTTCTTCAGTTTATCAAGGCATAATCTCTCATACCCTTTTAAGTTGACTTATAGATTTTGATTGAAAATATGATGTGCCTAGGAGCATAGTAATTACTAAGGCTTACTATAGGTGAAAAGAACGAAATAAGTCTTTCAAAACATCGAAGAAAAATTAGAATGGGTAAGTCGACAAACTGAATACAGTAGCTAATGTGAAGCTACTCGGAGGATAAGACTCACCAACGAACAGAACACAACACAACTTGATACTTCACTTGATGTGACATACAAATTAATATCAAGTTCTACCCACTACTAATCTTGAGCTACTCGATAAGACTAAATAAAAGTGTATGGGAATTGGACTTAGAGAGAAATATCTTGCAAGAACAAGCATATTCAATATCTGTAAGGAATGTAAGATCACTGTAGCTACAAAGAGAATGGACTATTTATAATAAGTCTCTACAGTAACAATACAAATAAGGAAAATTACAAAAGGCATACATGAAAAGGAGATTCCTTATACATATGAAAAAAGGTAAAAAGAACAAAAAGGAATAAAAGTACAATGCCAGGTAAAGGATAGGTGGCAGCTCGTTAATGGTTCCATACCAAGGAATCTTTGGGCACAGCAACTAAGCTAAATCATGATGTGACGGTATTAGGATTCCCGAGATGAATAAAGAATACCATAAGTATTAGTAGTAGGCCGAAAGAGAAGTGTTCGACCAACAGGAGCCTATGTCTCAGCACTTGGCAAAGAGTTCTCAACAAGAGAGTAGTCAGCGTCAGCACAAAGGACAAAGCGGAGCAAGGTATACCCACCCAGAGCTCTCAAAGAGTTCAACTACCATTCTTCTATGTACTATTTCTCTTCCTTGGCAAGTTGATGAGAGAGAATTCTTTAAGTGAGGGATTAGAGGCCTCTTAAGCATACGCGAGTAAGTGGACCAGAGGTCGGTAATCCATCAAGATGTCACATATACAATTACCTCGTATGAGTAAAAGGTACTAATGGAGTGAGTCAAAGATAGATTTAAAGGAGTTTGTTAATCTTGCTTAGTTTTTTTTTTTTTTTTTTATGATTAGGTCTTCCTTATGTAACCTAGTTTAACTTATGCCTATATAATGTAAAGAACTAAATAATGTTTTATCAATTACCATGAATTAGGAACTAAAAATTTTATGCATAATTATATAGTATCATTCTACCACAATTTATTTTCCTACTAACTAATGATCTCTAAAATAATTTAGTTGATAATACCCTATGTATATTTGTAACGCCTTAAACTCAAGACATCACAACTTGACACGTATCCTTAATATGTATTGACACATCCTACATAAACAATTTTCTAGAATCTCCAAAAATTTCAGTATAGTCTCCAAATAATCTCATAAAATTAATTCTCATAAATAAATTAAAATAATGTCTAAATAAACTAATTAATTATTTAACAACGATTAGTAACTAAAAGACTAAAATTCTAACTATCCAAACTCATATAACATTCCCGAAGAGAAATATGTAGTTACATCTCTTCCCATCCCATTAGTAGTAACAAGGGTTACCAAAAATCATTATAATCAATCAATTCAACTATAGTTCTAGCATTTGAAAAATTAAGTACTGAACTGAAGCTAAATGTGCAACACGCAAGCACATGCATATGAGAACCAATGCAATAACACATGTGATAAATGCAGTAAATAAATAAAACCTAATAGGTTATTGTCTTCAATTAAGTCCTTCAAACAACACAAGATACTCATGATCCCACTCACATAATCGCATATTTAATAGTACTCACAACACCGTACCTAAGAACTACCACCTTTAGCCCTAGGATTTCCCAATCCACCTCAAATCATTTCAATTGGCAACTCCACTAAGAACATTGTCACTTATTGATCATCGAGATGTCCCTTAAGGTTCTACTACTACTAGACCCTAAGCCGAGCTATGAATAGATGACACACAACAATTAAAAGTCCAATACTAATTAGTCCACTTTGAATTAGCTATTCTAACAATCACAAACAACAGCCATGTGTCACATAACTAGATTAACAGTTCAGAATTTGACAAAGTGGAACAAAATCTTACACCTAAAGTATTACACAAAGAATAATTTTTTTTTACTAAACTATTCTCAATTCCTAAATCTTTAATTTTCTATCCTTAATTTCCTTTTTAACTTAATTCTATTGAGTAAACAATTATCTAAGTTAATAGTACCTAAGTGAGGTCTATAACATATTATTATTACTTAGATTTATAGATTAATAATTAAATAAATTAAGGGAAAGTACTAAGGGCGGCCATGCCAAGAGCACAACGTGCTCTCACCCTTGCTAGTAAGTATGATTTGGGAAAACATACAACACAGTCGAATTTTGGCTGTGTGCAACTCCTACTACAAACCCAAAACACACTTTAGCACTAGAAAATACTAATTTGTCCTATTTGGCACTTATCAAAACTGATCCAATACCCTTATTGTCTCAATCTATTCCTTTGCTTTTCATCAATTACTAATGAATAACACAAAAGAGTCATTGAGTTTTGGATTCTTACTTGATTTTCTCAGAAGATCTTATATGAATCCTAAAATCACCACACCAAAACACCTAAAAACCCAACCTTCAAACATGGATTTAATTGTAACCTTACCATGGATTGTATTCCTTTAAATCTTGACATTTTCTTATTGTAAAATTCCTTCTCTTACCTTTAGGGTTGCTTTTTCTCATTTAACCATTCGCACACAAGAACACTAATTCCAAAATTGATGTTAGAATCTCCAAATCAATCGAAAACCACAATGAATCACATGATTTGCTCTTCTCTTCTTACCTTAGGACTATGCGTATGGTTACACAGCTGAGTTAAGGAAATGAACTACTTGATGAGGATTTATGTCTAATGCGAAGAGTAATAAGATGAGAGTTTATAAGGCTAGGTTAACTATAGGGGCTAAATCCTTAGAATTCCTAGAATGCCCTCTCTTTATTTTATTCTCTTCTTAAACCGTCCTTATAAAAATTAATATGATTTCTTTATTATTTCTTCATATTTTAAGTTATCACAATATCGGCCTATGAAAGTAGCTAAGTGTTTTAACTATTATCATAGGATGGTTTACAAAGTGTCTCTTAAGGGTATACTGTTTTAAGGTGTGACAAAGATAGGAAAAAGAAATCAAACAATTAACTTTAGTTGGGTTTGTCACCTCTTAGTCCCTATTATTAATGATACCTCTTGAGAGGGCTTCATTCATATACACTTTTATTGATTTCAAAGGTTTTGTCATCAATAACTACATATATAAGTTTCAGCTTACTCAATTGATTATAATACTAGAGCTTTTGGTTTGCAAGAAAAGAAGCTCCCTAATGCATTGGATTTTTTCTCTCGAGAATTAATTACAAATTGATGTACAAGAGAATTATCACGCCTCAAATAGGAGGAGTCATAACAATCCCGCTATGTAAACTAACCTATGATAAAAGCTGACCTCACAGCTGCTATAGTAAATATAGTCTAAACAAGGTTTGTACAACTCAACCAACCTACAGTGTCTATTCTGATACCTATGAATAACCAAACATATGATATAGCTTTACAAAATACCTGTTCTATACAACCTATTGTCTCATAACACAACATATTTACATAAACGTTTTACCTCCAAAGTCAAAGTCTACAATCAAAGTTTATCAAAAATCATAGGTTTTGTAGATTATATACAATAAGTTAGGAAATTAGTAGGTGTCCCAAGGAATTCCCAAAGTCAAAGTTAGCAAACTATATTAAGTTAAGTTATTAATTATTGATAGTGTACGTAATTTATACTATTCCATATTATATATCGTTTCAATCGTATCAAAACATACTTTTAATTTATTAAATCACGTTTCAATTCCAGTAGGGTTACCATAATATGTATATTCTAGAATATTATAGAGTTATAGGTTTTATTACTTAAGATTACCCAATTTTAATAAACTTAAAGTCATTGAGTTTATACAGACCTAACAATACGTATTATGGGTCTTGTTTTTAGAGATAACTTTTAATGAGTAATTCGAGCTTTTAATACATTTATACATATGTATATAAATATTACTGTATTATACCTAATTTATGTTATTAAACTATATTTTTACCTGATTTGTCAATTTAATGCTATACTATAAGTATTATCTAACCTTAATACACATATAACATATCCCAGTCAATAAAATATCATTAAATATATTAAAAATACCATTTTTATCTAATCTGATCAATACACCCCTACATAGTTTTTATTCAACACTATTTAATTCATTTTAACTTATTATTACTAAAAATATATCCCGATTTATAATTTAAGCCATTTTACTATGTAAATTTGTAATAAATTGTTCCTCTCACCAAATAATTCCCCAAAAATTCCTATAAAATCCTAAAAATATGAGGAACTCAATTATTACTTGGTTCAAGTTTTCAATCTATCATCTATATATTTATATTTACAATTTTAACCTTGAATTATCCTAAATTACCCAATTATAATCCTTTTGCACCAAATTAATTTCAATTTAACCTAGCATTGTTATTATTCACTAAAGATCAATACATGTCCATTTCATTATTTAATTTCATAATTTACTCTTTATTTCATAATTTCAACCAATTTTCGAGCTATTTTTAGGCCAAAAATGCAATAAATACTAAAAATATTCAAATCAAAATTCAAGATATATAGAAATTATCTATATATCATACACATCCTACACAAAAATTTTGAGCCAAAAGAAGCATCATTTAGTACATTTATGTTGCAATTCAAATTTCATATGAATAGTAGTTTTCTTAAGCAAGTATACCAAATATTATGAATTTTTAAAAAATAAAAATATCACATGAAATCATATTTGAAATAACCTAACTACAATTTTTTTCATAATTTTCTGAGTGATTTTGGTATTTTTTACAAATTATTGAAAAATAGGGTAAAAAATTGACCTAGCTATTTTTGAATGCTACGATGGCCAGCGATGGTTAGGTGGTTGTCAAAAGCCCTAGACGTTGGGGATATCCCTTGGTGGTGAAGTGGCTCAACAATAGAACATGGGGAGCCATAGGAACTAGCTCAGCCCAGTGTGTGCTCTGTTTTTCCTATAATTTTTTCCAATATATTCTATTTTCCAGATTTTTTTTTCTCTCAATTCTAGGTTCTAATTTGCTAAACTAAGACTAGCCTGCTGACTTTTGCTATTTATAAGGGGATTTTCTGCCATATGGGAATTCTTTTTATTTTTTCCTTCCCTTTAACCTAAGCATCAGGTACCAATCTCCTCTTAATCCATTATTGAATCATCATCCAAAGTCAGCAAGAGGAGCTACGATTGAAAACAGAATATTCCTTATCACTCTCCAATTTTTGGGCTACAATTGAACATACTTTGGGAAAATGTTAAGTGAATTTGATAACTATATATATAATATATTAATATTTATCACTTATTTATTACATACACATATATATATTCCATATGCATATCATGTGTAATGTATATTTATACTCACATAATAAAGTTTCTAACATATCTTTTATTTTTAAGATATGTTTCTTAGTTAATTTCATGAATTCAACACAATATATATATATTTAAATAATTTAGGGTTAATTTACGAGTATAATTATTATTTATACCTAATATACTCATAAAAATATGAGTATATTCATATAGCAAATTATACTATATTATCTCATTTTATAACTTAATTAACTTATCTCTAAATTCTCGTTGCAATTTAAGCTTAATTTTAGGGGTTCTGAGCATTTTAGTAATACATTACATAATCATACTTCTAAGGGAAAAAATTGGGATTTTTAGTCACTATTTCCAAAATCTAACTTCGCTTTATCACTTCATCTAACTTTTATATCTTAATCGTAAAGCATGGACTTAATCGATTAATTTTCCCAAAAAGCCCTAAATCTAGGCTCAGTTGTCCTAAACTTAATTTTTAGGAGCTCACACTTCTACCCCTCTTAAGAAAGTTTTGTCCTCAAAACTTCAAATCTAAACACAATAACTACTTATTTATTGATAAAACTTATGATTTACGTTTTCCTTTGAAAAGTGTCAAGTAACAATTCTGCATCGCTAACTTCAGTTCCCAAGTTAGCTCTATTGTTGGACCGTTACCCTACTGAACTTTCACATACTCTACTTCTCGATTTCTTAAATTTTGAATTCAGTTTTCTAAGATCTTGATCAGCTTTTCCTCAACGGTATAGTTCTCTTGTGAGTCTACTAGTTTCAATTCCATGACAGTATCTAGATTCTTTACGAATTTTTGTAACATTGACACATGGAATACATCATAATATCTAGCTAAACTTAGGGGTAAAGCAATTCAGTAGTCAACACTTCCGATTCTTTCTAAAATTTCAAAGGTCCAACATATTGGAAACTTTGTAATACCAAAACGCTTAAATCCCTTGGATGGACTTATCTTTATATATACATGATCTCCTATAACAAATTCTATAGGTTTTCTTTTCAAATCAACCCAACCTTTGTATCTTGCGTTGCCTTCATCTTTTGTCGTATTATCTTAACTTTATCATTGATCTGACCAATCATATCAAGTCCTATCATTGCATATTCATCATTTCCCTAATACAGTGGTGATCAATACTTTCTTCTATATAAAGCTTCGTATGGTGCCATCTGAATCGTTGCTTAATAACTATTGTTATAAGCAAATTCCACTAATGGCAAATACTGATCCCAATGGCCACTAATGTCCAAAATATAACCTCTTAACATATCCTCAAGTGTTTGAATAACTCTTTTTGACTATCCATCGGTTTGTGGATGATAGGTCATACTAAACTATAGTTTAGTTCCTAAAGATTAAAGTAAACTTTCCTAGAACTTCGATACAAATCGGCTGTCTCTATCTAATACAATGCTCATCAACACACCATGTAGTCTAACAATCTCTCTAATATACAGTCGTGCCAACTTTTCCATTGAATCACCAATTCAATAGGGTAAGAAGTGAGCACACTTCGTTAACCTATTTACGATAACCCAAATTAAATCGTGGCCCGATCTCGTCCTTGAAAGTCCCATGACAAAATCCATTGTAATATGATCCCGCTTTCATTGGGGTATTTCTAATGGTTATAGTAAGCCATTGGTCTCTAATGTTCTCCTTTCACTTGTTGCATGTATTACACCCAGCTACATATTGTACTGCATCATTTTTCATGCCTTTCCACCAAAGCAATGATTTCAAATTGCAGTACATCTTATTCCCACCAGAATGCAATGTGTAACCTGTGTCATGTGCTTTGGTCATTATTTCATTTCTCAGCTTTGAATCACTAGGCATACAGACTCTATTCTTATATCTTAGTACACCTTCAACATCAATTTTAAAGTCAGGTACATCACCTATATTCAACTTTTCCTTAATTTCCTTTAATCTTTGGTCCTCATCTTGTTGAAGCTTAATTCTTTCTGTCAGGGTTGGTTGTACTACTAAACTCATCAACTATGCCTCAGTTTCATGCCATCTGAATTCAATTCCCAACTTTTCAAATTCTTTGACCAATTTACGTTGAGCAGTGAGTAATGAGGCCATTTGTTCATAGTTCTTACAACTCGACGCATTGGCTACAACATTGGCTTTACTAAGATGATAGTTTATGGTCAAATCATAATCCTTGATTAGTTCCAACCAACATCTTTGTCTTAAGTTTAACTCTTTCTAAGTGAAGAAATATTTCAAACTTTTATGATCTATGAATATCTCACAATGTTGCCCATATAAATAATGTCTGCAAATTTTCAAAGCAAATATTACAACCGCTAATTCTAAATCATGAGTCGAATAGTTTCTCTCATGAGGTCTCAGTTGTCTAGACGCCTATGCAACCACTATCCTATCCTGCATCAATACACATCCTAACCCACTTTTGGAAGCATCACTATATACACAATAAGATTTACTTGGATCTGGTAAAATAAGTATTGGTGTAGGAATAAAAAAATCCTTCAATTCCTAGAAACATTATTCATCACTACACTCAAATTTAACATCTTTTTGTGTCAGTCGAGTCATAGTTTTGGTGATTTTAGAAAAATCTTTTATAAATTGCTTATAATATCCTGTCATTTCAAGAAAACTTCTTATTTCCATTATAGTAGTTGGTTGTTTCCATTCTGCCACTACTTTGACTTTCTCAGGATCGACTAAAATTCCTTCACCTGACACAATATGTCCCAAAAAATGATATTCTATCTAGCTAAAATTCACACTTACTTAGTTTAGCATACATTTGATTGTCTCTCAACTTTTGTAAGGCCAAACGTAAATGATCGGCATGATACTCCTTAGTCTTAGAATAAATTAAAATATCATCGATGAATACCACAACAAATTTATTTAAGTAAGGTTGATAAATCTGATTCATTAAATCCATAAACACTGCCGGTGCATTCGTTAAACAGAAAGGCATTACTAAAAACTCGTAGTACCCGTATCTAGTTTGAAAAGCTATTTTTAGTACATTCTCTAGCTTAATTCATAACTGATGGTATCCAGATCTTAAATCAATTCGTGAAAATATAGTGGCATCATGCAGTTGATCAAACAAGTCATCAATCTTGGTAGTGGATATTTATTCTTAATAGTCACCTTATTTATTTCCCAATAATCAATACACAACCTCATGGTTTCATCTTTCTTTTTCACAAATAACACTAGCACTCTCCAAGGAGATACACTAGGTCGTACAAATCCTTTGTCCAATAGCTCCTAAAGTTGTTTGTTCAATTCTTGAAGTTCTATCGACAACATTCGATATGGAGCTTTTTATATTGGCTCGGTTCCTAGCACCAATTTTATAGAAAAGTATAACTCTCGCTGTAGTGCTAATCTAAGTAGTTCTTCCGGAAAGATATTAGGAAACTCACTTACTACTAGTATTTCCGATACCTTTGGGGTTTCCTTCTTTCCCTCAATGGCAAATATCTAACAAAATGGTCATTCTTTAGTAACTTCACCTACTTCTATTATTGATAATCTAAGACTTCGCTCACCCGTTCTTCCTTGGAATATGACTTTACTATCATTTAAGATTATGTTCTTATTTTAGCAATCCACTTTAGCTCTCTGTTTGGACAACTAATCTATTCCCACAATGACATCATATCCCTTAATTGGTAATACTATGAGTTTTATTGGGATTATTGCCCTTGTATTATCTAATACTTCCCGTATTAACACTTGCTCTCCCATCGATGTTCTTATACTATATGTAGATTTGATTTCACTTGTCTTAATTCTATTTCCCAAAATAAACTCCCGACTGCTAAATGAGTATGACGCTCCAATGTCAAAAAATGCATAAGCAGTTCTTCCATTTACAAGTACATTTCCTGAAACAACTACTAGTGCTAAAATTATCTACCTCTTAAGTACTACACTTAAGTCACATCTTTTCATAGTTCCTAACACCATCTACAAATATATGTACAACTAAATCATTAAGAAGTAAAAATTGCGAGTTAGTTTTACATACCTGTTAGTAAGCCTTAGTCAGTTCCATCAATCTCCATTTCATCATCTAAGCCCTCACGAAAGCATTCTTCCATCCATTCATTAAAATACTCAATATCTTCTTCTATTCCCTCTATTGCAAACACCTGTGCTGGAACATCAGTTATCTTTACTCCTCCAAATTTCTTTTTATCCAACTTGACTACAATATCTAGAGAAATGTCCCTTCATTCCACACTTATAGCATTTTACTACTTTCATCTTTGGATACTTCCTCGACATATGATTAGGATCACCACACAGATAGCATTTATCTCTTAACTGAGCACATTGCCTGGGGAAATTTTAAGCTCCACACTTCCTGCATCTCAAATTTCCCGCCTTATCATAGAAACTAAATCCAGTCCTATTTGAAGCAGGGCCCCTAGTTACAGCAGCTAGCTTCTTTCCTCTCTAGTTCAAGTTATTATTTGCACCTAAAAATGTTCTTTTAAAAGCAAGCCTATATTGATTAACTCTCCTTAGTTTCTTCCTCCATTCATTTTGCATAGCTAGTCAATTATTCTCCAATTCACGCGCCTTATCCACAATCTGATGATAAGCGGTGAATCCATAATCCATTAATTTGCATCTCATTGTAACATCAAATCCATTAAGGAATAAATCCTTCTTCAGCTCCTAATTATCCTTGTACAATTCAAGCACATATTGCAATAGTCTATTAAATTCATTCTCATATTGTGCGATACTCATAGTGCCTTTCATTATTTCCATTAACTATCAAGTCATCTAATTTTGCATACTAACAGGGAAATATTGTCTCTTGAATGCCTCCCAAAATACTTACCATGTAACAAGGCTTGGCATTATTCTTGTTGTCGACTCCCACTAGACTCGTGCTCCCATCTTTAGCAAGAAAGTGCCATAAGATACTTTTTGATTTTCGAGAATCAAACCACACTCAATCTAAGCTAACTAATCATTAGCTAAGGCAGACTTGCCCATTTCAGTTTCAAAATACCAATTTGATTTCATAAACTCAGGGAGTCAACTTGTATCTTAGGGTCGAATCACTCTAAGTTTAGCTTTGGTTCATCATATTTCCACCTATGATTAAATACTGGATTAAATTTCCTTACTATTGGATCATAGTGTTCATATTAACTAACATTTGTCCAAACTGAGTTGGGCCCATCATGTTCGGAGCAGGTGGTAATATGTCATTTCTAGGTGGTTTTGGTAAATTAAGAGGGTTGGGAGGTGTTAATTCTCATTCAGGTCGATTATCCTCATTCCCAATCCCATTTCCATTTCCATTTCTATTTGCTTTCTTTGCCATATTCAAATTCACAATTCACTAATTCTCAATCCTGCACTCACATTATGTATACCTAAGGTTAATATTTGATCTAAGCAATTCATATTCACATATAAATCAATTACTCTCTACATTAGCAACACACGACTACAGATTTCCTCATCAAGGTTCTTAATCGACACAAGACCTATAATACTTCATTCCTGTATAAGCAACGATATCTTTATATATCACACATATACCTGTATATCATAAGGTCATTGCGATTCACCTGTAACATTATATCATTTCCATGGGGATATCTCATACAGATACAAAATAATAAAGACATGCATTTTACAATAATCATAAGATAATCGACAGTTTACATTCAAAAGATCACATTACTTTATTTACAACACCAGATTACACATCTAATTATCTATATACATCATTTTCATACTTAGTAGCCGCAACATCCAAAAATACATTAATTACATTCAAAAAGTCAAAAACACATCAAAATTGCTAAGGGAACCTAGATACATCAAGCGATTAGGTCAGGTAATATCAAAAGCCCTAAACTTATCTGCCTACCATCTTCTTAACTTTCAGCTACTTCCACTATCTAGAGTTGCTACCTCTTCCAAGGGAAACCAATCTTCCATCCTAGTCTCATCAGACTTCGAGCTAATCTCCACCACTTCTGGGCTATCTAGTATAGTTACTACCTCATGCACTTCACTCTCACTATCCCGTATTTCATTTTCTAGTTCGACTTCCTCTTCCTTTGGATCCTCTTTAGGGTCATCATCATTATTCACTCCTACATTTAGCTGTGCTTCTTAGGGTAGATTTTGTAGGCGATATTACAGGGGGTTCAGGTTCATGGGGCTACAGTGGTACTTCTATACCTCAATTTCATCTGGGGGGTATCTGAGAAACCAATTTACTACACCAAGAGGATAGTTTCTAGGAATATGTAGAACAACTAAGAGTACCTGATCAAAACTTAGGGGATAATCTTTACCTACCTCTACTAAAGCTAGAAAATACAGTATAGGGATTCTCACAAATAAAACCCCATTTTCTCGGAAATACTTATTTTCATAGGTAGCTATAGCAGTATACTCATTATATGCAGGTCTTAACTCATCCCCCATTATCTTACAATCATCATGTATACTAAAAGACATTCCATGCTTATAATTCTCGATAATCTCGCCGATAGTACAAAACATCTTTCAGTTAGCCATATTTAGCAACAGATTCTACATCCGAATCTTATACTCAATGGGAGTCCGATCCCCTTCCTATTCAAAATTCCACCATACATGTAATAAACCACTCTTACGAATCTGAAATAACAAGTTAAAGTCAGTTTATAACCTATTTTACATATATATATATATATCTTATGAATCTAAGTCTTTTATATTCACCACTAACCCTACTCTTAGTGATCTTATTATCTGCTCATTTTAGTTAGACGCTTTAAAGCTTGGTTCTTTTAAAACCATGCTCTAATATCAACTCATAATTGTCACACCCCGATCATAGAAATCATAACAGTCTCGCTGTGTAAAATGACCTAAAATAAAAGTTGACCTCAGAGCTACTATCGTAAATATAGTCTACACAAGGCATGCACAACTCAATCAACTTGAAGCGTTTATTATGATACCTACAAATAACCAAACTTGTAGTATAACTTTACAAAATACATGTTCTATATAACTAGTTGTCTCATAACATAACGGTATTTACATAAACGTATCACCTCCAGAGTTAAAGTGTACAATTTAAGTTTATCAAAAACCACAAGTTTTGCAAACCATATACAATAGGTTAAGAAACTAATGGGCACCCTAGGGAATTTCCTCAAAACTCAAAAGATAACTAAAAAACCGAGGTTCAGTTGATTATTCGTTCCTCACTTTACCAACAATAGCACACTAACCTAAGGGCAGTGGTATCGAAACATCTTAGTCTTCACTCAGTCCCTACAAAAAAGTCTATGGGAATATAAGCACAACTAACTCAATAAGTGAGATGGAGTCAAAAGAGTTCTAGACAATCACAAGAAAGGTTATTAATTATGATGAAATGCAATGCAATGCAATCAATCAAATGAAACATCGCACAATGTTATAAAGTCCATTGTGAGGTTAGAGAAATTTCATCTGCTCCAACTCAGATTAAAGAGTTTTATCGCGACTCAAATCAAAACAAACTCAGACTTATGCAATAAAGAACATCTTCCTCCCATGATTGCCTTCGAACCACAGCCCCAACCCTGACCGCGACCTCCTTGCCTGTCACTTAATTCGACTAAGGATGAGAAAAGGACCATTTCAGCAATCCTCATCGAAAGAAATTGGTATTTGGCCTGACACTCTTAATTGTTCCCCCTAATGGGTGTTATGCATATCCATTTTCGTTTTAGTCAAATAAACATTAGTTTTAATCAACATTAACCAAACAAGTTCATACAATACAGAAACAATGCGAACATACAGAACAGCACACCAAAAAGTTCAACTCCTGTCACAACTGAATATCATACTCACACACGGCATGCATACAACCAACTATTTACAAACACAAACAAAAGTACTCTTCAGTCTCAAGATACTTTAATACAATATCCCAATAAGTAGTAAAGCTGTAATCTCAACTTACTTATTCAAATGTTCACTACAGCAAACTCAAGCTATCAACAATCTAACCACTGGAAGGTCATATACACACATATAAAACCCAAATTCAATTTTCATAATAGTTACGAAAACATTAGAGTTTAATCTAAAATTGTTACATATATATAAATATATTATCATAATAATATATAGTTTTATTATTATTATATATATCGAGTTAAGTTATTCATTATTGATAATATATGTAATTTATACTATTATATATTATATATCGTTTCGATCGTATTGAAACATGCTTTTAATTTATTAAATCATGTTTCAATTCCTATAAAGTTACCATAATACTCACATTCTAGAATATTGTAGAGTCATAAGTTATATTACCTAAGATCACTCAATTTTAATAAAATTAATGTCGTTGGGTTTATACAGACCTAACAACATATGTTACAGGTCTTGTTTCTAAAGATTACTTTTAACGAGTAGTTATATTTTTTAATACAGTTATAGGTATCTCTGTAAATATTATTGTATCATACTTAATTTATGTTATCAAACTATATTTTTACCTGATTTGTCAATATAATACTATACTATAAGTATTATCTAACCCTAATATACATATAACATATCACAATCAGTAAAAATCATTAAATATATTAAAAATACCCTTTTGTCTAATATGATCAGTACATCCCTACATAGTTTTTATTCAACTACTTAATTCATTTTAACTTATTATTACTAAAAATATGTCCCGATTTGTAATTTAAATAATTTTACTACGTAAATTTGTAATAAATAGTTCGGGCCACCAAATAATTCCCTAATAATTCCTATAAACTCCTAAAAATATGGGGAACTCAGCTATTACTTAGTTTCAAGTTTTCGATCTATCACCTATATATTAGTATTTACAATTTTACCCTTAAATTATGCTAAATTATCCGATTATGATTCTTTTTGCACCAAATTGATTTCAATCTAACTCAACATTTTTATTATTCACCAGAGATCAGTACATGTCCATCTCATTATTTAATTTCATAATTTTCTATTTATTTCACAATTTCAACCTATTTTCAAGCTATTTTTAGGCCAAAAAATGAAATAAATATTAAAAATATTCAAATCAAAATTTGGGCTACATAGAAATTATCTATATATCATACTCATCCTACACAAAAATTTTGAGCTAGAAACAACACCATTTAATACATTTATTTTGCAATTCAAATTTTGAATGAATAGTAGTTTTCTTAAGCAAGTATACTAAATATTACGAATTTATAAAAAAAATAAAAATATCACACGAAATCATATTTAAAATAACCTAACTACAATTTTTTTTTTCATAATTTTCTAAGTGGTTTTGATATTTTTTACAAATTATTGAAAAACATAGTAGAAAATCAACTTAGCTGTTCTTAGATGTTACGGTGACCAATGGCAGTTAGTGGTTATCAGAAGTCTTAAACACTAGGGATACTCCTTGGTGGTGAACTGGCTCAATAGCAAAACATTGGGAGCCTTAGCAACTAGCTCAACTTAGTATAGGCTTTGTTTTTCCTATAAATTTTTCCAATGTATTCTATTTTCCATTTTTTTTTTCTCTCAATTCTAGGTTATAATTTGCTAAACTAAGACTAGTCTACTAGGGTTTGCTATTTATAGGGGGATTTTCTGCCCCATGGGATTTTTTTTTTTCCTTCCCTCTAACCTAAGCATGAGGTGCTAATCTCCTCTTAATCCATTACTGAATCATCATCCAAAAACAATAGGAGGAGGCCACAATTGAATTCAAACTATTCTTGATCGCTCTCCAATTTTTCGGCTACAATTGAATGTACTTTGGGCAAATTTTAAGTGAACTCGATAACTATATATATAATATATTAATATTTATCACTTATTTATTACATACGCGTATATGTGTTCCATATACATATCATGTGTAGTGTATATTTATACTCATATAATAAAGTTTCTAACATATCTTTTATTTTTAAGATATGTTTCTTAATTAATTTCATGAATTTAACACAATATATATATAAGTAATTTAGAGTTAATTTACAGGTATAATGATTATTTATATCAAGTATACTTATAAAAATACGAATATATTTATATAGTAAATTATACTATATTATCTCATTTTATAACTTAATTAACTTATCTCTAAGTTCTCATCGTAATCCGAGCTCAATTTTAGAAGTTCCGAATATTTTAGTACTATATTACATAATCCTACTTCTAAAGGCAAAAATTGGGATTTTTGGTCACTGTTTCCGAAATCTAACTTCACTTTATCACTTCGTCTAACTTTTCTATTTTAATTGTAAAGTTTGAACTCAATCAGTTAATTTTCTTGAAAAACCCTAAATCTAGGCTTAGTTATCCTAAACTCAATTTTTAGGGGCTCACAAGAATAAAAGAATGTGAGAGCCTTAAACTACAAGTTTTTGGCTCAATTCAATGCATCATTTATTGCCCTTGAGTTGTATTTATACCCTAGTCAAAGTTCCTTCTCATTGCTTACCTTTTATAATGCATCGAATGCTAATTAGTTGTCTAACAACTATTTTTTATGGGTTTCCTCAAAAGCTCATGTGACCATGGTGAGATTGGAATCTCTTTAAAGTACTTAGCTCAAATCTCATCCATGAAGATCAAATCAAGTGCTTGTTCTATACACTTGTTCAAACTTGAGGCAGTTTAAATGGATCTTTCCAAATGAAATGCGAACAAAGTGGCTTCATTACAAATAAGTTCTTGACAAGGTTTCATCCAAATCTACCTTGATGAGAGTTAAATGAAGTCTTACTTTTTGTAACTCTTCGCTTTCGGCATAGCTTTATCTATGATTTAAAAGAAGTGGAGTCAAGATTGGAAGTTAATTCTTTGAAATTTGTAGTTAAGGAATTGGTTTCACAAAAGAGCTAAAATAATATAGATCTTGGCTAAAAGCCTGTATCGTGCTAAAGAAGCTAAGGATGAATAAGCTCAAGGCCTTGCAAAATACGTTATGCCCGTAATTCCAACTAGCTAGATTTCATATATATCTAACATTTAGATTAATTCACTTATTAGATTCCCTATACATGTTAATGTAACTAATTCTTGGTGAGTTGGTATATGGGCATCAACACCAATATATTCTTATCTATAGGAGCGCTTAACTCATATATAAGCATACCAATATCCATATACACAAAAATCATCAGAAATATAAAAATGTTACTCCTCCCAAATACTTATGTTCCTATGAGTGTATTTATGTGTTGTGTGTGTGCATTCTATGGTTTGCTTTTGATTTGTGTGTGAAATTTATATTCATCTACCATCAATTGGTACCAGAGCCAGTTTATGGAGGAAAGTATGGCTACCAATATAGTTGATGTTAACAAGAAGCTCAAGGCCACTATTGTTGAGTGCGTGAAGCCTATTACATAAAATATGAAGCGAATGTAAGATTACTTAGAGAAGGCCAATATGTCCATTGTTGAACTTAAAGCTCAACAACCTGTTAATATGATTCCATCTGCATATTTAACTCTAAATGTAAGTAAAACCCTTACAACAAAAGAAGTATACAAATTAGCCAATATTATTCAAACTCTACTACGATTGGCATTATAAACTCATAATCCTAGAGTTAAGTTACCTATCTTTTATGGAAAAGGAGTTAAGGATTGGCTCTATAAGGTTGAACAATATTTCAATTTGGATGATACACCAAAAGATTAGAAGATACGGTTGGTTTCTTTGCATTTGGATGGGATTACACTCAAGTAATACCATTACTACATGCAAAATGCTAACATTCCACAAGAGATAAGCTGAAGCGACCTTGCTAAAATTATGGTCGAGAGATTTAGGGGTAAAGCTTACAAAGACCTAACATCTAAGTTGAAGGAATTGACTAAAATGAATTCGCTCCAAGAGTATGTAGAGGACTTATAGTGTCTCTCTACTCAAGTCTAACTTCCTAAGAATATTTTTATTAGCTTCTTCCTAACTATCTCAAGCCTATCATCTTGATACGCTTGACCTCACTTTATTTTTTATGAGACTACTTTTAATAACAAAAATGTAATTTTACTGACAAGTACACTAGGTCGTATATATAGTAATGAAACTTATAAGAATCAGGTCGAATCTACAAGGAATGGTGATTAACCTTATTAATATTAATTCCATCTAAATCTAGGTAAGTAAAATCAATGGGTTGTTAAATAATTATATTTCAAACAACTAAATTAACAAAACAAATAAATTAGGATATTCAATACCTTCAAAGGTTAATTGTAATAAGATAATTAGAAATGTCAGTTAATGATAATACAGTAACTTTGATAGGTTTAGTTTTAAAACAATTAAGCCCTAGGCGAAATTCCTTCTTACAAAGTGAATAGTTACCCAGGATTAACCAATTTATTTTTGTTATCACTAGATAAGAAATAAACTAAATTAATCATTTCTTATTCCTAAACATTAATTGAATTAAAGAGTATATCGCTATGTCTTCCTTAATCCAAATTATCCAATTTACTATAATTAATTAGAATAGGTATTATAACTAAATCTTAATTAATATATATTTCTACAAAATCAAAATAATGTCGTCGTGATTAGGAAATCTAAGGCTTCCAATAATAACCATGATTTATTAACTGATAATCTCAATTATCCAATAGACAATACTAAATTAAAACACACAAGAAATAATAGAGAAGACAATATCTAAACCAATAATTTATTGAAAAGAATGAAACAACTTATTTAGGAGATCCAATTTTTTATTCAAGATCAAATATTGCTCCTATTATTCCCAGTGTTGAATTCCAAAAAGAAAATAAAACTATTCTGCTAAAACCCTAAACTAATAAAATGAGAGAAAATAACAATCTATTGTCTATTATATGCTACTATACTATTACATCTATTCACAAGGCCTTATATATGTATGTATGTAATAAAAGGAATTTTATGTTCATGTTGGCCTACAAGGTACAATCGCATCTTTCTACTTATTGCATTTTCAATTCTTACCTAAAATAAAAGATAAAACATACATACTTGACTCCAAATAGAATATATATAAAAACATGGCATCTTAGACTTCAAATCTTTCAAAAAAACAATAAGATTCACACTTCTTGGAATGATCACACCCTAAGACCATAGCCATGGTCTTTGCATGTGATCCTTTATGAACTTAATTCTCGACCCATCCACAAGTATAGCTTCTATCCATGAAATGACCATAGGTACGTACTAGAGAAACACGGTTATGGAGCTTCTTGAGTACACAACTTAATCTTCTATAGCTCCCGCATCAAATTTCTTTTTCCTTAGAATTCTGTATGCTTTTCACCATGTGTACATTTTCCAATTTCTCGCATTTTTCCTATAAGAAATATAAAAATATACAAATTAAAGTGTTAAAATCAAATATTAACAAATAAAGTACTAACTTATACTAAAATTAAACTAAAAATTTTATAAAGGCTTTATAATATCTACTTATAAAATAGGCACAATTTAGCTTTATCACATTTAATACCCCATTCGCATGTTTAAGCCAACTACATTACAAGATGCCTACAAGAAGCTACTTTCCTTTCATCTGGCCTTAACTTAAAAAGCACCAAAATTTCATCACCAACCCCTTTTCGCCACCTCCCTCATAGATTTAACCCAATACTAAAGGCAAACATCAATTTTATACATCACAACAATACCAACCAACCCAATACACCCTCCTACATACCAACCAATTGAAACACTTCAACCCATGAAAATACCTAAAAACTTAATAGACAATTTACCCCTAAGTAGTTGGATGAGAAAAGAAGGAGAAAGATTAAGTCATAAATTTAAGAATATAAGGCTAAATATGTTAGTTGTTGAAGAAGAAGTGGAGGATTAACCTAACAACAGTGACCAAGAGACCATAGAAACTCTTGAATTAAGGCTATCTAAGCTCACATTATACACTATAAGGGGTAAGCCTTATGCATGAGGTTAGCCATTTATTACAAAAAGAGGAAGCTAAACATTCTCATTGTTACAGGAAGTTCATTGAACTTCAAGGATGATAGGTTGATCAAAGGATTAGGTTGCACTTTCATAGAGATTCCACCAATCAAGGTAACTTTAGCCAATGGCTCGTATATATAATGTTATTCAAATATGGGTGCTTTTCACTTGGATGATGCAAGCGATGGAATTTGTCATGGAGTTGTATTTACTAAAGTTGTCTAGTTGTGATCTTGTTGTGCGAATGCCCTTGCACAACTTAGAAGCATCAATTGGAACTTCTAACTACTAACAATAGATTTCACATGGAAACAATAGCCATGTCATCTTGTGGCCAAACCTGAAGAAATACAAAAAATAGAAGGTCAAACTCTCTCTAAGTTATTAACAACTAAGTGTGACATAGATGCGCAATGTTAGATTGTTTATGGGAAGAAAACAAGTTAACTATATATACATGAAACTTTCTTGTTTCATGAGATAATTGATCTACCAAAGGAACATTATGAATTACCTATGAAGCCAATGGGGCTACCACTTCTTAGGTATCTTGATCACAAAATATGTTTGCACAAAGGGACTAAATTGATCAATATCATACCATATAGTCACTCGGCCATTCAAAAGAGTGTGTTAAAGCCAATGGTGAAGGAAATGCTAGAGAATGTGGTTATTCAACCTAGTCATAGCCCTTTTACTTCCCCCGTGGCATTGTTTAAGAAGAAATATAACACTTAGAGAATGTGCATTGATTATAGGGAGTAAAATCAATACACCATTAAGGATAGGTTCCTTATACCCATCATTGAGAAATCTTTTGACAAGTTAAGCCTCGATGACATCTGCAAAACGAATGAATCCTAATGACATCCACAAAATTTGCTTTCATAGCACATGAAGGACATCTTAAATATGCAGTCATGTTGTTTGGATCGACCAATGCACCATTAATTTTCCAAAGGCTCATGAAACACATTTTAAAGGAGCTCTTGAGGAAATATGTCTTAGTGTTTTTTGATGACATCCTCATATACAACAAAACTTAGGAAGAGCATCTCAAGCACCTATGGTAATCTTTAAAATATTAAAAAAAAAAGGAGCACTTATACTTGAAATGGAGCAGATGAACCTTTAGAGCTAATCATATTGAATATTTGGGCCATGTTATGAATAAGAATAGGGTGGCCACTAATTTTAAGAAGATGGAGGCAATCTCGAATTGGCTAATTCCTAAGATATTTTAGGAATTGAGGGGATTTTTAAGTCCCACTAGGTATTATAAACGATTCATTAAGGGCTATGGTGTAATCTCTAGGCCTCTTACATAAATCCTAAAGAAGGGGAACATTGGTTGAAATGCAAAAGCCAATTTCGCCTTCAACAATTTAAAACATGCAATCACTAACAACCTAATTTTATCCTTGCTTGACTATTCAAAAGCATTTATAATTGAGACCGACGCATGTAAGGATGGGATAAGGGTGGTTATGATGCAAGTAGATAGTCTTATTTTACATTTGAGCAAAACTTTATCCCAAAGATAGGGTGGAATCTCTAGATATGAGAAGGAACTACTAACCTTAGTATATGGCATCTATAAAATGGCACCACTATCTTATGAGAAGACATTTTTTACAAAGACTAATCGTCATAGCCTTAAGTATTTATTTAGACAATGTAGTTACTCATAGCCAACAAAAACAGCTAATTGAGTTATAAGGACTTGATTACGAAGTTATACAATATGAAGGTATCATTGGTTGCTCTTAGACTACTAAAAAATATTAGAGGAATTTGGTTTTTACTCAATGGTTATGGGGACATCATTAGAAAATTGACAAAGGGCTAGGCTTGTGCACATTTCACATAGGAAGAAGGGAACTTAAAGAGGAAAGGACAGATCGTTGTTGGTCCACAGCCTGAGTTAAAGACCATGTTATTAAGAATTTATCATGATGATGCCATAGGAGGCCATATAGGCACCTATTCAACCTATAAAAGATTTAAGTCCATCTTTTGTTGGCCTAAATGGAAAAGGAGGTGAGACAATACGTAAGAAAATGTGATACTTGACAAAGATTCAAGATCAAAAATATAGCCTACCGTAGATTGCTATCACCCCTACCAATACTTAATGAATGTTAGACTAATGTAAGTTTTGACTTCATTAAAGAAGTGTCTAAATCTGATGGAAAAGATGCCATAATGGTTGTTGTGGACAAGTTGAGTAAATATGAGCACTTCATAGGTTTAACATATCTATACACGACCATTCAAGTAACTTAAGCCTATATGGATAACGTATTCAAGCTGCATGGATTAACAGAAAAAATTGCGAGTGATCAGGATCTAACATTCTTTGGTTCATTTTGGTAAGAATTTTGAGGCTACAAGGGGTTGGACTAACATTTGAGGATAACCAATCACTCTCAAAGTGATGGGCAAATTAAAGTTGTAAACAAGTGTTTTAGAACTTATCTCTAATGAATGAGTAGTGAAAACCTAAGAGATGGAGTCACTTCTTGGCCTTAGCTGAATGGTAGTACAACAAATACTAACATTCTAGCACTAAGCGAACTTCATTTGAAGTGTGTATGGATATTCGCTATCTATACATCTACCCTATATTAGTGAGGATTTGAGAAACCCTATAGTAGATAAGGAATTAACTAACAAAGAGGACATGATCAAGGTACTCCAATTCCACTTGGGTAGATCTTAGAATCAAATGAAGCAACAAGCGGACAAGTAAAGAAGCAAGAGGGTTTTCAAGGTTGTAGACTAGGTATTACTGATATTACCATCTAAGCAAATCAGCCCCAAGCTTAGACAAGAACAAAAGTTTATCTCGAAATATTTTTGGATCATACAAGATTATAGATCGAGTTAGAGAAGTTGCATACCACTTTGAAGTTTGATCTACCACCAAAAGCAACCATCCATAACACGTTCCATGATTCTCAACCAAAGAGATATCACAGAACACTACCTAACACCATCCCCAACCCATATGCAAACGACAATGAAGGGATGTCAATACTAGAAAGGATTATTGACTGGAAACTTATGAAGAGGAAAATTGTAGCAAAGGCAATGGTACTTGTAGAGTAGGTTAAACAACTAGCAACATGTGCAACTTGGGAATATTTCTCATATATGTGCCTCCAGTTAACTAATTTGCCCTTATGGGCAAGGAATCTTGAAGAGGAAGGGGGTGTAATGATGGTGAGGCAATTAGTGTTTCTCAAGTGTGAAAGGCACATAGAATAATGTGGCAAGGACCAAAGGAAGTAAAGTAGAGTCAAAATCTGAAGTTAAACCTTTGAAGTTTGAAGTTAAGGAATTAGTTTCACAAAAAGGACCAAAATAATATGGATCTGGGCTGGGAGCCCATAGCACACTAAATAAACTAAGGATGAATAAGCTCAGGACCTTACAAAATACACAATGCGTGTAGTGTCAGTTAGCTAGAATCCATGTATATATTTCTAGCATTTAGATTGATTCTCCTATTTAAATTCCTGTACATGTCAATGTAACTAATTCTTGATGAGGTGGCACATGGGCACCAACACCAATATATTCTTATCCGTGGAGAGGGCATAACTCATAGATAAATATACCAATATTCACGTACGTAGAAGTCATCAGAAACACCAAAATATTACTCCTCCCAAATTCTCGTGTTCCGGTGAGTGTATTTGTGTGTTTTGTGTGTGCATTATGTGGTCTGTGCGTGAAATTTATATTCGTCCGCCACATCAACATATATTGAGAACAAAAATCAAGTTCAAGTGTTTTTACATAAAAACAAAGAGCAATTTTTTATGTTGCCGAGAAATATAACAAATAGGCTCACTTAAATTATATTCTTACGAAATCACTTGTGTTGTCTCATGAAAATTATAATCTAACCCTTTAGGTTTCAATACTTGTGATATTAACGGTAAAGGAAAGAAAGAATTTGCCCCAAAGATTCATTCGAAAAGAGGGAAAATGATACAAGCTACTGGCTAATAATGAAAAAGAACTTTTGGGAGGATTCTTTAATGCATAAAGATTAAGCGCAAGACATAAGAACTTTTAACGAGAAAATGTTACGTTCTCGGCAACTTTGTAACGGAGTAAACAAGAAATATTTATTCCTTTAATAAGTCAAATCAGTCAAACCTGGGAGCTTCCAGAAAATCAAAATACGTTTCCGTCTGAAACAATAGCTAACGAGGTAATAAAATTTAGGAAAAGCTTTAATTTGAGAGCCAGTAACCCATTTACCAACCAAGTAAAACAAGAAAAGAGCAATTAGGAGACGAGAGAGAGGAGAAAAACTAAATGAAAAAGGTTAATGAATTAATTTGTTTATTCAGTTAAATTAAATGCTCCATAAAACAAAATAATCGAACGTAATAACGTTAATCAATTTATTTCCTGATCCCAAGTTAACACCTACAACTCTCTAGGTCAATAATGATGTAATTGTCTCATAGTAGTTATTGAATGGTTAATGAATTATGCACCTAGAATTCAAAGGAAATTCAAAATCTGAATTATTCTGAAATAATTATTTGTAAAAGAAATACCAAAAGGCGGAGAAAAAGGTATTTATACTTAAAAAGGAAACTCCAAAACACCTAAAAATTTATCTAAAACATCTGTAAAATAAAAAGGACCTATTACGGCCTTAAAAGAGTATTTTTCAAGCTCAAAACAATGTCAATCAGGCTTACCCAATTTATCTTGTTATAGTGCTCAAAAAGAAACATATTATAATATAAAAGAACTTCTTCTGAATCAAAAGTTATACCCTTATAAATCATAACCAAAAAATCTATCTATTTAAACCTATCCACATCAGCACCACTATAATTTGATGATCGTCTAATTCGATTATCATTTCTCAAAAACTGGGATCGACTTAATGCATGAGACATCATGAATAAGCCTACCTCATTTACATGGTTAATCTCAATAACTGCTTAGATTCAACACTTAGAATTAACGAGAAATTTCGCTCGTGGCCATGATATCTACTCTTTAATGGATTAATTTGTCCAAGCACTCTTGTTAATGTAAAATTTATGGGTATATTTTAGGATTTTTTGAAATATATGTTAATATACTATACTATCTACTATATACTATACATAATAGTACATGTCTACATTAAATACCATCCTAATCTTGTTATTATTTTCATAGCTTAAAGAATTTATTTTTAGAGTCTCTTTATATGTGGAAGGTCAAATTTTCAAGTTTTCAATATATAGCAAACTACATTTAATAACCCTATATTTATAATAAATAAACCTTCTACAAAGCCTAAATTTGGAAACAAATTTTATGGGTACCTTATTTACTATTATGAGCAACTACACATACTCCGCTTTCACTTCACATATTGTAAAATTTGCTTGTTATGATTCATTGGTAGTAATCTAGCAAAAGGGATCATATATCCAGATCAAATTCAACGGACAACAGAGGTGGAATAACTATTGGTGGTTAACTATTGGTGGTTGTGACAAAATATGAACAAAGACATAAACGTTTTGTATGTTGAATACCTACTTTCTTCAACACTATTGTTCCGATAGATGGAAGTCGAAAATGTTATTTATCTTATGATATAGGCTTAGTAAAACCATTTTATAGTGCTCCTTTTTCTTTTTTATTTCAAAATCCCTCCCTAAAAATAGTAATTTTTTAAGCTAGCATATTTCTGAAAAAAAAAAAAAAAAGCTATATGAAGATTTAAACTTTTAATTTCTATGTTAATAAATAAGCGGTACCACAGTTAAATTAAGTTTCTAACTAAGTAGCGAGGGCAAAATAAAAATATAGTATCAAACAAGTGGGCATAACTGTTCATTATTGTATAAACGCACGAGTAAGATCATAAGTATAATCCTACCCATGAACTCTTTGGAGTTATTATTTTATTTGAAGTGTTGAACAAGATGAAATTATGGACTAGCAGATCATGGCTAGAAGCACTAGCATAATCCTTATTGTGAACCCTCTATGCAAGTTGGATTAGAGAAGCATAGCTATGAAGTTAGACTATGAGAGGTTTACGACCAAGAGGCACGACCATGATTATGGGTGTGAATAAGAGGAGTAAGTTTAGAACAAAAGCATAGTCCAAGAGCATGACAGTAATTCTCTCCCCAATCCAATCCTTTCCCTTTTTCCTTTGCTTTCTATTTCTTTTCTTCTCTAAACCTTTCTAAATTGACTTTTAACTCTAGGTAAAGTTAGTAGTAAGACTTAAAGACTCGAGTTAAGATAAAGTGAGATAAGTTTAGAATTAGTATCACGTTATCTAATCAAAAATCCTAGAAGAAGTTATGTCTTGTGTTGTGCTTCAAGTGTAGAGTTTGAGAAGAACTCTAAGTTAGACATTTTTTCTAATACGGTGGATCTGAGTATGTGTTATCCTTGGTCATTGCATGTAAGACTTATACTTGCCTAATTAAGTTCAGTAGCTGATTTATGGCGTTCAAGAAGGTAACTCAATTAAGTTAGAAATTCATGAGGGACTTCATAATATTAGTCAAGGAGTTTTTGTAGGCTTGAAATTTAAAAATATAATAAAATATTAAAAATATAACTAAAATGGTAACAATTTACTATATTATCAAATTAACAGTAAAGCGTAAATTAGGTTTCGAAAATTAATAAATAGTTAAAGATAAATTATATGAGTAATATAACTAAAATTATACATAAGATAATATATAAAAGAAATATATATACATCGGGTGTAATTATTATATAAATATATATACTCGTAATTATTGAAAATATCTGAAAATATACAAAAAATATATATTAAATAAGTAAATAAAAATAAGAGGAAAATTATAAAAAGTTACCAGCACATTAAGAAACATGTTTGTTGGCGTGACAGAAAGATCTCATATACAAGTGTATATCCAAAATAGGGAAATAATTATATATTATATAATACACAAAATGTTATGTTAATATTAAGTTTTAACTTTTGCATGGGATAGCAGTAAGATCATCCATAGAAAAGTAGTAAGCATGACTTAATGTTGGAAAAGGTAAGGATACCTTGCAATTTAATTAATATGGCCAAATAGTGTAAGAAAATAAGGGGAAAGGTAGTGTTTTAGCATAAGAAAAATCACCACCAACTTACAAAGCTCCCTAAAATCACCAAATTGAATCTAAAAAATTTTTTACACAATTTAGGATTTGCGAAAAATATTGGGAGGCTTTCGAAATATCAATAAGGATTTTTACACCAGGAGTTCGACAATAGATCAACCAATAATTTGTATATGAATTTTATACCTATATCAGAGTCAGAACATGAGTTAGAAACCACTCAGACAATTGTCATACCATAAGGTTGAGTCAAAATCTAAGTTAGAAACTCAATCAAAAAATAGTTCGATGAAAGATGCAAATTGCAAGAGCAACTGGGAGTTGAAGATGGTTGGTACCGAATATTGGATCATTGGGAGTTGGAGAGTAAATTAAAAAGTTGCCCGATTATACCTCTAAGAATTTATTGAAGTTAGCACCTGAATTAGAAACTATTAAGCAACAATCTGTACCAGGTCAAAACCTTAGTCAAATGTATTTTACTTAACTAATATCTAAGAAACACGTTAGAAAACTTAACTAACACAATTAAGGAATATGTTTAAATGTCCAACTTATATATATATATATATATATATATATATATATATATAGAAACTAAAGATGTTACATTAATCTAAGAGATAATAGAAGAAGACGAGAGTGACATATGAAGGGAATGAGCATCAATATTTAGGTAAATAGGATCAATGTTTCACTAAACTTAGAGATCTTGTTTAAGAATACTTGGGGAGTTTAGCATATTTCTTGTTTATGGTTATAAGTTAGTTGCCTATACACATGCAGCATGTATGCTTGAATACTATTGTGTTGTAGAATGATAGATTGATGTGTTAATTGCTTCATGATATTACATATATAACATGAACTCAACTTAACTACTAACTGGACCTGCATCACAACCCACTAAGCGAAAACGACTAAGAAGTGTAGGTTAAACTCGAACCCTTCGTTGAGGATAGCAAAAATAGTCCTCTCCCCTTCCTAAGTCAAACTAATTGATAAGAGAGGAAGTCACAGCCAAGTTGGGGTCCATAGTTTGAAGTTAGTCTTGAGTAGAGAATGTTCTCCCTTACACAAGCCCTGATTTGGTGACCAAATTCACGAGTATACGATATTAAACTCCTCAAAATCGGGATTAGACCAAGTCCAATTTTTCTTATCTCATAACAATCGGTCAACGTTGTGTGATAGAATTTACTTATATATACATTGTATCTAATTAAACTTGCTTAATAACCCTGATTGCTTTGTGTTAGATGTGTATTATTATCTTCGCCCTACTTACTAAGCAAATTGTTACTCATTCCTCTATAGTTATTTTGTAAATTTCTTCAGTAAATCAATAATACTATCTTGAGTTCTAGAAGATTGAAGAATGAAGTCAAAGAGTGAGATTCAAGACCACTCAACTAGACTTCTATTTGATTTATTGACTTTATTAACCTCTAGAAAAACTAATAGGGTCTCCTTAGGTGCCCCCTAATTTTCAACTAATGGGATTTATTCCATAGTCTGCAAGCCTATAGTTCTTAGTAAAAGTTTGGTAGATATTATATCTTTTCGTAACAAAGTAACTCTTCAAGTTTTTAGTAAATTCAAGGTTTCATTTTTTTATACAATTTATAAAACTTGATTTTTCCTTAGATATTTAGGCTATAAAACTATTTTTAGTAGCTATTTTGAAAAGTTATATCACAAGTTAATTCTTATCAAGTATTGAATGAGAAACTCTCAAGAAGTAGAGTACTGAACGTCTTGTATAAGTTACATCCACGTTAGCAGCTAAGGTAACTAGCTTTTAGCATAAGTTAGTTTACATGACCAGGCTGGTATAACTCTCTAATTTGGGGGCATGACATTACATATGGTTGTTAATGTAGCTAATTACTAACTGGATTAATAGCTATTTGATTTGAAAGTCGTTTGTCACTTGTGCTTCGCTTGCTCAGGTGGTCATAGTATCATTGTCCCTAAGGTAACACGTTAATGATCCTTAAATGACATTATTCTTAGTGGAGTTCCCCATCTAAAATGATCTAATGTAGGCTAAGTTCACAATTGAAAGTTGCAGTATTAGTGTCCCTGTACTAGTTAGTTTAGAAGGCATTTGGAGGCTTCATTGTCAATATCTTAGTGTGGGTTTAGAATAGGAAAGTGCCAGTATCCCAACTTATGAACTGTTTGGGGACTCATAAGTCACTACAAGTTTGAGGTTAGTCACAAATAATCCTAAACTATGCCGTTGCCAATTTAAACAAAGATAAAACTGGTTGTTTAAAATTTTTGTTACATTATTGTATGTGTAACTGTAAATGATGCATGACATGCATATGTGGTTATGGGTATCCATACTAGGCATTAGCTCATTCCCCATCCATTTCAACTGCAAGCCTTAGACTAATTGATAGGTTATGATGAATATGGGGATCCTTTTTACTATTATCAAGATAAGTACATAGGAGAATATGTTTACTACTATGACGATGAGCTTTAGGCCAAGGAAGGTTAATGAAAAGACTTTGACTTATTTGAGAGAGTTTTTACATTTATGTTCTTCTTAATTACTGTTTATTGAGGAGACATAGATGTGAGTCTTATTAATGTTTGTGTTTTGTTGAAATTATTTGTTATTTTTTGGAGATTTATGGTTGTTCTTTTACGGTTGACGTCTTACTAAATAGTAGGAACACATGGTGGTCTATAACATCCTAAGCTTAAGGCATTACACATATACATATTACTATAATCCCTACTTTAATATAATACCATATTGGCACTTTCCATAGTATATTATTATTTGATATGATTAACTATATAAGTCATGTAATTCATTTCTAGTATTAGGTTATATCTTGGAATTTGAATTCTCAAATTTTCAACAAACAACGTGCTATTTTTATAAATTTGAGTGTATACGAAAATAAAACCTAAATGAACTTATTTAAAGTTCAAGAAAGCACCTCGCTTAATTTTTAATGACCTATTGTGGAGTTCAAGTTATTTTAGAGGAACATTTTTTTAGTCCAAGTTCCTACAAAAGATGGCTATTTCAAGGTACATCATAATGTATTGGCAAGACTAGCGTAACTTGCTTTTTGTCGAGAACTTTAGGTGATAATTCTAGTTTAAAATCACTTATAATTCCTAAAATACTATTAGTTATTCTTGAGATAATAGATCAAAAAATCGAGATATTAAAGAAGTATCCATTGTAAGATTGTGGTATACAAAAGAAAGATTTAGAATATTTAGTTTTTTCTTTTCTTTTTATCATGATGAAATTTTTATAAAGCAAAATTGATAAAATAAAATTCCAAATTCCATAATGAATTAGTAGATTTAAGTAGTTTTCGAAGTTGTGAGAAGGAGTTGACAATTAGTTTTCCCTTTTCTGAATCTGCCTTTTGTCTTTGTTCGTTAAAGAACAAAAAGAACTTGAATGTATCCTCAGTCATCTCAATTAATTTAGAGGAGTAAAAAATAATATAGTTTAGATTGATTTGTAGGCTTTTCTCAAGTGAAGAAAGGAGAAAGAGGTTTTGTTGAGATAAACATTGTAAACCCATCTAACACATGAAATTACAATGATAATCTTGTGTTAGTGACCGAGAAGTCCGAATCGAAAGGACTAAATAAATATGTACATGGATCGAGTATATTCTCGGAAACTCGAAAGGATTTAAGGAAAAATGCATGTCACATTAAAAATACAATAGGGGGATCCATCTAGTTTAATATTATAGATGGCTTTATTCTTTCAATAACAAGAAAATGAAAAATGGACATTCATCGTCTCTAAGTACCTAAACCAACTACCGACAACTCAGAAATGCTATTCCCTTGATCTAGTCTAATCTGAATTTTATTTGGCGGACTCTTTTCATCCTTTTAAATCCTATTGTCCAATTCATTCCCATAACCAACCCAATGACAAATCCACTAGCATATCCCATGGATACAATTTTATTGGAAAGATTAAGAAAGCTTATCCACTTAAGTGTAGCGATGGATTTTGGAATCTCTCCCGTGAAGTAGTTGCTCGAAAGACCGATCCCTATGAGGAATTTGGGGATTTTTGTGTATTCTACATTTATGCCTTTATTTGCCATTGTTACTTTATAGTTGTAACTTCCATTTCCACAAGAGGCATATGACATTGTTCAGTCTTTCTTATCCCCATCAACTTGCATCGCTTTCCAACGTTCAAAGTACTGAGCTAATAGGCAACGAGTGAAGTTATTATTAGAAAGTTGGATGATCTGCGATTTAGGAAACTCATAACCACTTATGGTTTCTCTATGATTCCATATAATCTATTGGAGTGCAAGTTGAGTATGCTTAAGGTTGGAAGTTTACCCAGCCAAAAAGGGAAAACATCAATGATCTCGTTATTTCCCAAATTGAGAAATTTCAGATTTATGCGATTTACCATATCTCTTGGCACTAGTCCATCCAGTTGATTATAACTCATGTCAATCATCATCAGATTGCATTTGTCTTTTCCTGCCTGAGGAAGTGGTCCACTAAAGCCATTTTTGTGCAGATTTAATAAAGATAGATCGCTCATACCAACCAAGTCAGTCAAACATTGTGGAATGATACCACTCAAGTTATTATTACCTATGTCGAAGATCTGAAAATTGATAAGACCGCACATCCTTGCTGGTATTTCTCGTGAAAATTCATTGTTCGAAGCAAGGTAGTAAAGGAGGGAAGAGTTTGTTGAGGGTATAGGAAGTGGTCCTGACAAATGTTCTGAGAAAGTTTTAAATAAATTAGTTTTTCCATATTGACATCGATGAACCATCGAGGAACCTCACTAGAGATGTTATTGGAGGACAAGTCAAGTATTTCCAAACTATTTTGACTTTGTAAGAGCAAAGGAAAGTTTCGTAAGTTGCATGAAGAAAGATGTAAAATCATAAGTTTTGAGCTATGTTCAGTGCTACTATTTGTGACAAATGTAAAATTGTTATATGATAAATCTAGAACTCCTAAGCTATCAAGTTGGAAAAAAATGTCTAGATGTATTTCCCCACTAAAATCATTTGAAGCAAGCAAAAGATATGCCAGGTTCTTGAAATGAGAAACTTATTTTGAAATTTGGCTAGAAAATTTGTTAGATGAAAGACTAATAATCTCCAATTTGGTAAGCCTTAGTAGCCGAGGGAAGATTTCACCTGTAAGCCGATTGTAAGATAGAGATATCACACGAGGTTTAGTGAGACTCGAGAAGGATGACATGACATGACCAGCTAGATTATTATAGCTCAAAATCAAATATTCCAAATTGGGAAGCTTCTGAAGACATGGGATTTCACCCTCCAAACCACTTTCTAAAAGGTTTAAATGCACTAAGGAAATGAGGTTTGCCACTGAAGGAGGTATCTGACCTTGCAATTTGCAGCCTTTAAAGAGAAAGAGATTGCAAGGAAGTCAATCTTAAAAGCGAATCTGATATAGTGGATGATATCTCCACATCGTCAAGATGAAGCACTTCTAATTTACCTTGAAGTCTTCACTAAGTCCCTTAAACTAGGATTTTTGAATGTCAACAGATTAGAGGAAAAACTACGAGAAGACAAGTTAGTGAGATGTAGAATTTCTAATGGGATTTGTCCTGAAAAGTTTGAATCATGTAGGTAGAGAGCTTTTAATCAGGAAAGATTGCTTATTGCAGATGGCACTTTAGAGTAACCGAAGTCATTGAATGAAAGATCGAGTTTTTGCAGGTAACCAAGCCCGAAAATGCTACTGCAAGAGTTGATGGAACCAGAGAGACAACTTTCAAAAAGGTGAAGGCCAACAACATGTCCACTATGCTCGTCACACTCAACACCATCCCAATTACAACAATCTCCATTTTTACCTTCTACTATCCATGTTTTTAAAGTTGCTCCACAATAATACGAATAACGATGATGACAAGAAGTCCTACTTCTCCTTTTCGTGACACTTTGGCTGCATTTTAGCATTCAAAGAGTGAGAATGAGTGATATTAAACAATAAGAGAAGGGAGAATGATAGGAAGATGGAAAGAGACGATAACCCCGTTGAGAAATGGTGGATATCAAAGAAAATGTGTATGCCTTAGATAAATAAAGCTGTGTAGTGCGCTTTATATTAAAGATCTTTTCGACTTTTTTGGGTTAAAAAGAAAAATGAAAATAAAATAGAAACTATTCCTTTTTTCACGACTTGATTTTTAATTTCATATTTATTTAATAAACTAATGATGTAACGATTTAACCGGTTAGTATTTTGCAATCTACTTGCTTGGTCTATGTATAAAATGAAAAAAAAAAATATCCGAAAAACGCTTTTTCTGCCACCACTTAATACTAAAAGCTACTAATATCTGCAATCTTTTAAAATACGACGGCATTTACAATTGTAAAGCTTGGATTATAGTAAATACGAATAAAAGATCCGAAAAATGCTTTTTGTGAAACAAATACATCCAAACTTAAATCTTAATGTACACAGTAGAATCAGTTGAGGTTAGTTGCTCAACAGCATGTTTAGAGTTTTGTTCGGATAAAATTGAGAACTATTCCAACATGTAATTCAGACTGAAAGTTGAGATATGCAGGTATGTGGAGCATACTTCGTTACTTCTGCTGATGAAACTCGTTATTCTTTTTGTCAGAACGACTTTTCTAAGTCGAAGTCTTTCTAGTAATTTATGGTGACTTGGAAAGATGAAGTCCTTTGGAAACAACTAGCACAAGTTTGTAGAGATTGTCGTCCATGACAGTCTTTGCATACCTTTTTATGAATTTGACACTGTTGCAAAGACTTTTGTAAGTTTGATGAAAGATTCTTGGCTATAATTTCTCGTTTAGCCAACGAGTGAAAATGAAAGCACTGTCATTGCCAGGCAAACGGAGAACAGAAGATAAGAGAAATCCTTCTGGATGTTTGAGATTTAGAACTCCAACGAGTCGTGTTTGATTGTCATAAGCAAAGAAAATGTAAGACAGGCCAGAAGAAGATTTCTGAAAATTAAGTGGCTTCGAATTTCTTTTTAGCACCTGCTGCTCAATGAGACAGCTGAGGATCTCAAGGCAAATAATGAAAAGGTAAGGTGATATTGGATCACCTTATCGTATGCCTCTTCGACGGAATGGTTTTCTCAAGGGTGATCCATTGAGAAGTACTTGAATGGATGTGGTGGTTATACGAGGAGTTACTAAAGTTATCACGATTTGAGGAAGCTAGTCGTAGCAGTAGCCATATACCGTATACCGTATAAAGAACTCTAGATTAATTTCTCTTACAATCAACAACCCTTTATGCAATATAAAAGGTTATAGCTATAGCTATAGCTATAACTATAACTACAACTACAACTAATAACCAAGAGTCACGCAGATATAAACAACATTATTTTACGATAATAATAACAAGCTAATAAAATAAAAAACATATCTATTTATATAGAAATTTACAAAAAAAAAGTTTATAACATTTCTTAACTTAAGCTGATCTCATTTCATTACATAATAAGATTCATAATATAAATACACTATCATAAGTACATCCCAATCACATCTTACTACCATATCAACCCCTTGATATACAACTAATCTCGGGTATACAGCAGTCCGACTCTACGAACAAATCGGCCTGTAAAAGTAAACTGCAAAAGTATAAGCTAACTAGCTTAGTGAGATAATCCCATCAACTATACAGTAATCAAATTATATATCAATTAAATTCAATTATATGAATACATGACAATCAGTATACCAAACTGCATGCAACTCAGATTTAACGCCTTCCGAATTTATGCTTGGAAATACATTGCCACAATCAGATCCAGGTATCAAACTAGAACTTATATCATAACAAAACTCCACGTTTCGTATTTAAAATGTAATTGTATATCTATTTTCAGTTTTTATTAAAAACAAGTTCTACATATGATTATAAATAAGTTTACACAGCCCTCACTCACCTCTAAACGGAGGCTTCTAAACTCGACCCTTAACTAGGCAGTTGACACCTCCAACACGTAGTGATCCTGCAGACCAGGGTAAAGTTATATTGTATGTGTGTACTGTACAAAATCTATAACAATCAAATAATCAACGCACGTATGGCCTATCGCTACCTTCGTGTAATATGATGGTTGGAATTAATTATGCAATGTATGATTATGCGTGTTCCGAGTTAATTCTTTCAAGTCAAGTAAAATTAGACCCTATTATTTAGTGATCAACAACGTCACAGACAATTAGTTTCTAGCGAATTTATTATGTAACAACCAATATATTATCATACTTTAAAGTAAATTTACTATTAACGAACAATATCATACACAAGTATAACCAAACTCGACACAATATTCAATTATTAATCACAATTTATATTTACTAATTACAAACATAAGTAAGTATGAAATCATTAGAAAAAACTCACTCAGTCATAACCAACTCAGGGGTTACAATAGTTTGATGACAACCTAAGGTCAAAGTCAAGATTACCTGAGAATAAGAAATATAAAAAATAATAAGTTTAAAAATTTAAAGCTAAACTAGTATCGTAATTCATATTATTTACTTAACTCAATTATGTGAAATTATCGATTCGAGCTTTTTATCAAATCATGTATAATTTTTTCGATTTAACTCGAATCGTTATAAACTTATAGTCCATTTTGATCGTTTTCGAGTATATTTTCTCATAATAAGGTCCATTTTGAATATCGTGATTCACAATTCACAATTTGGATTGTGATATAAAAATATCACAAAATTTATTATTTTTTTGTATTTTACAATATACATATATATAAATACTTATTATTATATTTTATTAATTTTTCTAATTTACTTAATTATTAATTATTTTTCCTAATTTACAATACTATTATATATATATATTGATTTACTTTATTTATTAAATTAATATTATCATATATTGTATCTACTATTTATTTATATGCATATTTTTACATATACGTCACTATTCATATACGTACATTTATACATATACTATACTTTATTTAATAAATTATTTTGACTTTAATTATACACTACATACCATACATATAAGTATAATATGAATGTATTTGTATTTTATATACATATATACTTATAAGGTTGTATTAAATATATATATATAATACGGAATATAACTAATACTATAGTACATATATACAACGTCCAACCAAAATACATGTATAAATATATACAAAAATTCTTGTAAAATGAAAATATCAAGTATAAATATACATACATATTCCTACTATTATACATGTACTCATATATATATATATATATATATATAATAAAACTATGTTTATATATACATGTACATATATTCATGCCACCTTTATATATATAAAGAAACAACTTACATGTGTACATAAATATAAGAATAGATAATACATGTATATATATATATCATATACATAGACTTATACTTATATATATCATATATTAAAATAAATATTATGTACATATATACTCATATATGTTCATGTGTACATACATATATATTAATACCTAAATAGTAAAAATACTAAATACATACCATATGTATTTTTATTTATACATACATACATATATATAAGGAAATACATAGTCTATCTATTTTATACACATATATATTATTCTACTCATGCATACATATATGTACATATAATTAAATAAATAAATAAACCCTTAGTATACATGTACATACTATGTAATATATATATGTACAAAGAAATTAAATATATACTTACCTAACTTTTTAATTAACTTGTTCTTCTTATTGCTCTTCTTGTTCTTGATCCTTGTTTTGTTTTCCTTTTGCTTTTTCTTTTCCTTTTGCTGGTTTTCGGTTTGTGTAAGTAAACTTTGGTTTGCTTTTTGTTTTTCTCTCCATATTGGTTTTAAACTTCCAGACGTGTGCAGCAACAATCCAGCAAGAGAGATGAAAAGTAAAAGAAAAAGAAGAAAAAATCAACTACTCAAATTTCTTCATTGATTTGGATATAGCCCTTACTTTATGTATTTTGTCCTTGCTGCATAAATTTGTGACACTTGTTTTTTTTTTTTAATTTTGCTCATGGACTGCTATACATGCAACTGGAACTTCATCGTGGAAGAGAAAAAAAAAATAGAAGAAGAAAAAAGAAAAGAAAAAAGGGAGAAAATAGAAAATAAAATAAATATATGTATTTTTTTTCTAAACATAAAAATAGTAAAAATAACATTTATAAATTAAATTTGGAATTTTGTGAAAATTTATCAATTTAATTGATACCCATTACGATTATTATTTTTATAAGTTATTTTAACGTTTTCGTTAAAAATTTTACGCAATTATACAATTTAGTCGATAATTATAATCAATTACGTTTATATTACTATTAAGTGATATTTATTCGTTTTATAAGCTCAAAGTTATAGTTTTAGGATTCCGATCAAGTTTGGGCTCGATTTCGAATATTTACGCGTACATCATATTTAGGGTTTTTATACACAATTTAGATTTTAATCAATTTTTTAGGACTTTTGTTATCGATACTATATTCGGTTTATTAATTTCATAAAAATTTTATCTTATCTAATCTTATCGACTTGTGATATAATTTAAGATAGACTTAAATTAAGGTTTAACTACTAACTATACAAAGTTTACAGAAGTAATCCACCATAAGAGAAAATTTAAGCTTCTAAAGGGATGCTATAAGCTGTATGGATCTTCTAGGAATGAAACTGATGAAACTCGATTGGGCAGGATTGATTATGTGTCTAGCTAAGGTCAAAGTTTGTTAACAAGAACTTTATCGAAAATTTTGTAGATAGTAGTGCAAATTCACCCGAATTTTCTAAGGTGATTAGCCCTCAAAGCATTCAGGAATAATCTACGGTTGATGAGATCTAAAGACATGAGAAATTAAAGCGACAACCAAATCACCAAGTGCCAACATTCTCCATAGAATTTGGCATGATGACCATATCATGAAATGGTATTAAGGAGCTAATAGAGGATGTTCTTTCTCTCGAGGGCCAGCTTGGGCAAGAGCAAAGCAGAGCTGAAGAGTCATCTGCAGAGGTCATGCAGCTCTCTGCACAGCTCCAGCAAACAACACAAGCATACATTGGCCTCTCACGCCTCTATAAGCCAGTGCTGCATAACATTGATAGCAATCTCATCAGAATGAAACAAGAGGATCGTTGGCTGTGCCGTGATTTTGTGCAAGTTCCTCTTCACTTGTGAAGGAATTTGTAGTTTGCATGACTCTTGTTCTTTAAAGGACATTATATATATATAGTTCATAAGCACAAGGGGTGTTAATTAGTTTCGTATTTTTTTTTTTTTTTTTAAGAAACACGTGATATGTTGGGTAATTAATAATCTATGAAAAGGATTTTGATGTAGATGTATATAGTTGAGAGGAAGTGCTTGAAATTATCAATCCAGTTTATGCCCATAAGGAATCATATAGTGCTGATTTGGTTAACTTCATCCTTCTAATTAACTCACAAATGTCTTATTAGATGCCCTCTGAAAAGAAAACGCATCCTGTCAGCTTTGCTTTTGGGAGAGCATCAACATGCTGCATAAAGCAGTGGAAATCCTCAATCCGATATGCAGTTAAGAGTCGTATTCTCAACATCATTTCTTCTTCATAGAGCAACTGCTTCAATTTAGGCCCATTTTTGTCTTTGAAAATGTATTTCTTAGCACATTTTTTGTTTATTTTTCCTTATTTATTATGTTGAAAAAGGCTTTTAAATGGAAACCGTTTTCCCTTACAACATTTTTCGAAACTGAAAATCATCTTCCAAATTAGTCTCTGCAAGAACTTTAACTCTAGAATTCAAAGTCTTTTTCTTATTCGGTCTCTCTGCAAGAACTTCACCACTAAAAAGGATAGATATTTATTTGATTTTTATTGTAATTGATCAATAATTATATTTCAAACATGAAAAAGAACTTAATAGTTAAAAATATAAAAAACTGAAAAGGTTGTAATTATAAATATGTAACCTCATTTATAATTTAAACTTTTATATTTACATTGAATATTTTAAATAATGTATTTATGGTAATTATACATCAATTATAGTTTGTTTAGATATGAGTGCTTACCTAATATTCATGAGCAAAGAACGGAAAAAAAATTTTCAGCATGGTTTCATAAAAAAAATAAAATAAAACACATCATTTTCAAAAAAGTTCATTTTTAGGGAAAAGTATTTTGGAATAAAAAGTGGTTTACCTTGGAATAAACGTCCTTTGGTTTTTTTTTCAAATGGAAAAACTTGGATACGTTCGTATGATAATGATGTTGAACACTTTTAGTCAATATTTGCAAGCTGAAAGTCTTTTCAAGAGTTTGAAAACAATGCATCTTGCCAATTAATTCTATCGTATTTTCTTACGTTAATCAATAATCACATAAATGAATTATGTAACAGGAGACTTCTCAAAAAACGTAGGAAAGGTCAACATCTACGAACCTTTTTCAAGAGCTTCTAATGTTTATTTATAATTTGCTCTGCAGGACCAATCCATCTAAAACCCGAACCACTCCCTTACGTAGTCCACTGGATCTTCGTGGAGCTAACAATGCCGTCCAAGTTAGTGTTCATGTCACTTCTCTTATTGTTTTCTATTGCACCATCTCGCTCTTATAATACTACAAAGCTGTCTGAGTGTCATGAGAAAGAGAGGTCTGCTATGTTGGAGTTCAAAGCCACCTTCTATGACGAGTCATGCAATCATGATGCCTATTTTACCGGGGCAGATTTGAGAACATGGACGGTAGAAGGCAAAAACGAAGATTGTTGTAATTGGGATGGGGTAGACTGTGATGAGCATAGCGGACATGTCATTGGTCTTGACCTTCGATCTAGCTGTCTCTCCGGTTCTATCAACTCCAGTAGCCGCATCTTCGAGATCGTTCAACTGCAAAGACTCGATCTTTCACTCAACGACTTCCATTCTTCTAAAATACCGTCTGCGATAAGCAATCTTTCTAGGTTAACAAGTCTAGAACTCCGTGATTCTAATTTTTCAGGACAGATTCCATCAGGAATTCTACACCTCACTAACTTGTCTTTGCTTGACCTGTCTGGCAATCAATTGGCACTCATGAATCCTAGTCTAAGGGACTTGGCGCAAACACTAGTCAGACTAGAAAAACTCCATCTTGATGAGGTGAACATATCATCTTTAATACCTGATTCCATTTCGAGGCTATCTTCCTTAAAATCTCTTAGTCTATATCGTTGTCGGTTGCAAGGACGAGTCCCATCTTCAATGGCAACAAACCTTACATTCTTGAGCTTGAGGGAGAATGATCTAGCTGGTGACTTGTCACGTTCCTTTTGGAATGTCCCCCGGCTTCGATTCTTAGACCTAGCATGCAATGAGTTCACAGGTGAAATCTTCCCTCGACTATTAAGATCTACCAAGTTAATATCTGTTGATCTTTCACGTAACAAATTTTATGGGCGAATCCCGACAACAATATCTCATCATCTCAAGAATCTCTCTTCACTTTCCATTCACTCAAATAATTTCAGTGGCAAAATAAATTTAGATGTATTTTTCAAGCTTAAATATTTAGATAGGCTAGACTTATCGTTTAATAACTTTTCATTGATCACAGAACCTTCCATCAAGTCTCCCCCAAAACTTATTACTATAGGCCTTGCCTCATGTAACTTAACAAGCTTCCCCAAATTCCTGAGGGATCAGGATAGTTTGCTATATATAGATTTATCCTTCAATAACATGTTTGGTGAGGTGCCTGAATGGTTCTTAGATGTTAGCACAAAAGAGTTATCCTATTTGAATCTTTCTCATAACCATTTGACAGGATATGAGAGAACTTTGCCATTGTTAAAGTGGAAGCAGCTTGCCACTTTAGATCTTAGATTCAACCAGATGAAAGGATCACTTCCTAGTCTCTCAACAAACGCCACCAGAGTTTACTACCTTGTCTCAAACAACAAATCTTCTGGAGAAATACCAACAAAGATGTGTGCTCTTATTACACTCGAGGTCCTTGATTTGGGTAATAACAATTTGAGTGGCGAGATTCCTGCTTGTTTTACAAACTTGGTTAGCGGTGGTAATCTACTGCTGTTGAGTTTGCAAAGCAACGACTTGAAGGGACAAATTCCTCGACTCGGAAAAGATAGATGCAACTTGGCAATGATTGACATGAGCTCTAATCAACTAGAGGGATCAGTACCAAGGGATATCAAAAATTGCACAAACTTGCAATTCCTCAATCTGGGAAACAACAGGATTAATGATGTTTTCCCTTTTTGGCTAGGCAAGCTTCCAGCCTTAAGCATACTCATGTTGGACTCCAATCGATTTCATGGAACCATAGAGAAACCAGAAGAGGATCATCGCTTTCCTAAATTACGGATCATCTGTGTTTCTAAGAATAAGTTCATTGGTAGCCTTCCATCTCGATATTTTCTAAGCTTGAGTGCCATGAGAGACGACGTTCGTAAGGAAGGTCAGTTACAATACCTCAGCCATAGTGTTTCAACGTTCCCATATATAGTGTTCGATCGTTATGATTTTTTCATAAAGAAAGCAGTTGAAGATAGTTATTATTATTCATTTAGAATGGATAATAAAGGAATTCAAATGGAGTACATGAAGATCCAAGATTCCTTTATAGCAATTGATCTTTCAAGCAACAACTTTGCAGGAGAGATTCCAAGATCCATCGGAACTCTTAAGGGGCTGCACTTACTTAATCTTTCCAATAATATGCTGACAGGTTCGACTCCTTTCAACTTGAATGGTTTGGCAAATTTGGAAACTTTGGATCTTTCTCATAACAAGCTATCCGGTGAAATTCCCCAACGGTTAACAGATCTTACTACACTTTCATCCTTTGATGTGTCTTTTAATCAACTAAGGGGTCCTATACCTTTGTCCAAACAATTCAGCACATTTGAGAATAACTCATATCAAGGAAACCCAGGCCTCTGTAGACCTCCCTTATCGAGGAAATGTGGAAATGTTATTGAAGCATCACCCCCACCGTCGGTAGAAAAGGATCATGCTTCGAAGACTTGGACTGAAATCGACTGGAAGATCGTGTGGATGGGATACGCCAGTGGATTTGTCATTGGGATAACTATAGGAATGAATTGGACAATTGTAAAAAAGTGAATTGTATATGATATAGTTTTTACAGAAAATTATTCAAATATTCACATACGTCGCATATATGCACACATACTATAGCATATGTAACACAAGAATAAATATATTATAATGAGAAAAATGCATTCAAAGAGTAAAACAGTTTTTGACACACTGTACACTTTCAATATCTCATCCGATCAACAGCTTAGTTTACAGCACAAACGTGCTCACCACCGCACCGATCGGATCGGATGGCATGTTCACTTCACCATTTCACATGAGTAAGGAGTGGAAAACCTCGTTAATCTCTCATTAAATAATGAGATTATGAACCATCAGCTAAAGAGGAAAGAAGAAAAATAATTAATTAATAATCAAAATGATGGAGCCATCCTCATCCTATGAAATTAAAAATTATATAATTACATTGCGAAAAAGTAATAACGTATATTATGAAAGCATGCATGATTATTTGATTCTAAAGATCATCACGAAGTAATTTTCCTTCACAATTCATAACAAGTCGATAATATAAAGCTTTAAAAGTGCATGCGATTTTGTTGTGATACTGCAAATTATTGGGATTTCTTGGTAATGAGGAATATTACATAATCTTATAGAAAACTATAAATTTCGGGAAAAATTGGTGTGACAATGGATAGTCAATTAGAAAATGTAAAGGTCAATTACAAATACAAATAAAGAATTCTATAAAAAAAAATAAATAAATAATTACAATTACAAATACGTTGTGCTCACCGTGCATAACAAGTTTCTAATCTGAAAAAGGAAAATTCGTTGGAAGTAGTGAAATTCTTTTGATCAAAAGTGTATCGTGCGGAAATTAGATCACCTGTTTTTATAATTATTTGACAGAAATAACACATAAAAAGAGATATGTTCCTACAATATAAAAAAGATTAAGGGCACATTTAGTCCGCTAAGTAAAATTTTAAAAAATGGAATTACAGTTATTTACAAATGGAAAAACGGTGTAATAAGTAAAAAAAAAAAAATGTAATTGAATTGAAATTACAATGTTAATACTTGATTGGGAATAAGAGGATGAATTGAAAGTGAAATACCTTAAAAATACCCCAAGGGTAATAAAATATGTAAAAATAAAAAAAAGTGAACCAGTAAAAAAAAAAAAATTAGAAAACATTCCAAGCATTCTTCGTGATTTTCCCCAACCCTAACCTCACAACACAATCCCAGTTTCCCAGTTGAAACCCCAAACCCAATTTGCAAAGGAATCGCACGCTACACGGAGAAGCAATCACAAATCATCTCAGTTCGCTCCACCCGCCTTCTCTTGAAACCAACACAATTCCCTCGATATATTCCATCACGCATTTTGGGATTTCAGATCTAGGCATGGCCCCAATTCCTCTAGCGAAGACGACAATGATGAGGATGAAAGCCTCCGTCGGCGGTCCATGGAAGCTTCCGACTAGAAGGCCACCCATCGCAAGGTCTTTCCACCTGCTTTGATACTTTTGTGGAAAATATCTGAACCGGTAACCGACCAGAACTTGCCCAAAGGAGACATGGAGGGAGAAACTGATTGGGAATGGGACATGGAGGAAGAGAGCTCCAAGGGTTACGATGGAAGCATGGAGAAGGCAGTGATTATTTTAGGAATCGAGAAGTATCGAATGATGTTTTATTTTGAGGGTAATTTTCAATTTTGAGTAAGGGTACTTTGGGAAGGAAGATGTGAAAGTAGATCCGCAATTGGGATTCATGGGGTCCTTAATAGAATGCCTCTTAAGTCTGTTTTGGGAATTGGAATGCTGAGGAAATTTATATTATTGAGGATTAATATCAACTAAACACGATAATAAGGGAAATAGAATTTCGGATTCTCCTCAAGTAAACAAGGTTAAAAGTCGACCAATATGAAACTTAAATGGCCTTTTCAAAAATATTATGGACTGTTATGAAAAATAAAGAAAAGTGGTGTAAAACAGGAGAAAAATTATGGAAGAGAAGGACGGCTAACGGATAAAAAAAAATAGAAAAAGAAAATTGATCACGAGTAAGATTAAAATAGAAAAAGAAAATTGATCACGAGTAAGATTAAAATAGAAAAAGAAAATTGATCACGAGTAAGATTGTGCAATTTATAGGATTGTTCTAATTTTGATGACTTGTCATAATTTTTTATAGGATAAATCAAAAAAGAAGTATTATGAGGAATGAAAACGTGTAAACTGATAAAAAGTTCTAATTTTAGTATTATACTTTAAAGGCAAAAGTATACTTTTAATTCCAATACTTACCTATTATTTGAGTTGTCAACATTTTTCTTATTTTAATTGAATCATCATCATTTTCAAAATATTATAAAAATATAACTTTTATTAAACATATTAAATATTACCCACGGCCCACATTTGCCTTCATTTCCTTCCCTTCTCACTTTGCCAAGCCAAACTAGTCCCAATGTCCCACGGCTACATTACCCAATTCAACTTGGAGCTGTTCATGTATATATATGCATGAAAAGTCAGACAACGTCATAATTCTATCATGTATCAACCAAACACTAATTAATAAAAGCAAAAACAAACAGATAACCAACAAATTATAAAAAGAAGTGGAGAATCTAATGTAACATATTTATTGAACAGTTACAGCTAAAACAAGGTTAGTTGGGAAATCAAGGACAACAGCTTGTTACATCTGTAGCTGTTGATGCTCCCAAAATTATTTTATCAGACTTCAAGAGAAAGTGTAAATTTTGCAGTTGGAAATTTCTCAATGTTTTGCTAACAAGTAAGCAAGCTAACCCGCCACCAGCAAATGGCCAGTCAGATGGTTGTATTAACCATAGCTATGATTAATGAAGCTCATATTCTGCTCCTATCAAGTAGTACACAGATTGACTGTGTCGACCATAGAGGTAAGTAAATTATCTAAACAAAAGAACTACATTCGTAGATTAATGTAACAGTGGTGTCATATCTCTAGAAGAATTCGTGAATTGCCGGCTCGTAGTGAAGCAGATAGCAAGTACTTGTGTGGAACAGATTGAGATGCTGCATATAAACAACACGTGACAAGATACCAGCATGAGTATTGATACTCAACCACATGTCAGGCAACCTATGGCTGGATCTATGTAAACCCAATCCACAAGATGAGTAGTTTTCAGACAGACTTGGGGCATTATGACTTCTTGAAAAATTTGCCACCGCGTCTGCCCATTCCAGCTCCAGCTAGACCGGCTGCAAGAAGAGATCTGGTGTCTGGCCTCCACTTCAACTCTCTCAGTATAGAGAACAATGTTGAAAGTGCAGGAGACACTTCACTGTCCTTTATACTTTTACATGATTCCACTTTAAAACTTTCAAGCTCCTTCCAGGATAGAAGGACAGGCTCCAATCCGTCTGTCGTGAGCAGTGAGCATCCTTCCAAGGAAAGAAACCTCACCCTCCTGTAAATAATGTATAGCCCACATGTAACCATCAAACCAAATGAAGATGAGTCGAATTTTTCTAGCATTTGTGCTAACAATCACAGGAAGCAGATGCAAGAGTAGAGCATGGAATATTCAGTGTCGTTGAATCAAAGTCACATTGTAGTTGAACTTGCAAGCCAGCAGAAGATGTTGATCATGCACGTTCATTTCATGGAAGGTAGAAGCCAAAACTCTTTATCAATAAAAACACTTTCTTCTCCCCCAAAAAGGTATCCACATAAAACTCAATTGCTAAAAGAGTAAAGGTCACAGGAGACATTATATAAACATTCTGAATTACGGGCAGTCGATTTTGAGAAGAAATTATATTTCACTACCATGAGAGATAGAAGGGAGATAATTGTCTTTAATCAATAGGAATACGATCGTGAAGTAACATTTAGTAAGCATAACTAAAAAATATTATCAGATAAGATAAGCTCATTACCGGCAACAACTCGCCAAGCTGAAGATCTCATTTTCCAGACCCCAGCAATCTTGAACAACTATCTCTCTCACAGCCTGGCACACCAAAAACAAGCCTCTAACGCTCTTTCTGTCCCGCAATTGGCACTTCTGCAGATGTAACCGCTCAATGGCAGGGCAAGTACCCAAATACTCATCTGGTCCAGGATCAGCATCAATAGTTCTACAAGACTCAAACTTCAATGTTTTCAAATTCTCGCAATATGAAAGACCAGCTAACCACCCATTATCCATCCTATGATCACAAAGTGTCAACTCTTCCAACATTTGACAACACTGTCCAATCGCTTTAATCCCATCGAAGCTCCCTTCACAACCACTCAAGTCCAACCTAACTAACCTCCTACACCCTTGAGCCAAAATCGTAAGCCCAATATCCGACACTAAGGAAGAATAGAAACCCTCCACACAACCCACCAATTTAACTATCTGCAAATTCCTACAGCCAGCAATTCCACGCAAAACGTCATCATTACACTTATGCAACTCCAATTCCTGCAATGTTAAACACTCCTCAGCTACACTCAACAGCCCTAACTCACTAGCACCAACCACTACTAGCTTACACAAATTTGGGCAACCGCTCGCAAGCGTTTTCAAACCCCGGTCAATGACATCAACAGACAACAAATTCTCCTCAAGAATACAACTAATCGGTGAGAACCCAGTATTCAAATGCATGGAAATCTCATTCCTATGGAGCAGAATACCTGAATTCCGCGGCGAAACGAGACAGGCACGGCTTAAATCTACATGAGTCAAATTAGGAAATCGAATAATTACCCTACCAGACTCAATAAAACCCCAATCTAACACCTTCAAAGACCTATAGATACGACCTTGGAGATTAAGCCAACGTTTGCAGACGAGTGAAGTGGAGACAGATTGAGATGGGGGAAGTTTAGAAAGGATTTTGATGAGGATTTGGTCAGGAATTGAAAGGGTGAAATCGATTTTGGAGAAATTGGGAATTTGGGTTTGGTTGGTGGTTTTAGGGTTACTATTATTATTATTATTATTAGGGTTTTTTGTGACGGACTGGAGGTGCATAGTGAAGATAACTTGGTTAAGGGATTTGGGGGTTTTAGGCCACAGGTTTGACCAGCTTGGCGTTCTTTTCTTGTTGGGACTGGGGTTAGGATTAGTATTAGGGTTAGGGTTTGGTTTATTAGAACGAAACGACATCGTGTTTCTCAGAACTCGAAGTCTTACAACACCAGCTGCTGCTGCTGCCGCTGATTCTTCTTTGCATCCCACTCTCTCTCTCTCTCTTCTTCTTCTTCCTCTATCTCTCTCTCTCTCTCTCTAAAAGCTAGTCAAAGAGCAAGAAAACACCATTTTCTTTCACAATGTTTCGATTTTTCGTACGTTTAGGTGTTTCAGAGACGTTGCATTTTGGGGCATTAACAATGCTTGTGTTTCGTGAAATGCGTGGGTTTCTCTCTCTAGATTTGGGGGATTTCACATTTGAAGTGGGTTTGTTGGTTGTTTTCTCTCTCTGGATGGACGTTTTGTCTGGCCAACGGACTTCTAGAGGTGGGGTCTGAAATTTTTGAACATTATCACCTATTTTTTTGAAATTTCAATTTCGATTTTATTTCATTTGTATTTTTTTTTTTTTACTTTTATATTTTTATTATATATTTTTTTCGAGTGGTGCTTTTTGTTTCTATCTAGAGATAGAGATAGTGGATTGGGTGCTTTGTGTCAGGACCCCCGGGTTTGGATACGGATCATCATGTCAGACTCGCCGGTCATCACGTGCGCACTCATCTAAGCTAATATCTTTTCCCCAAGTCACGAGACATAGGAAAACCTCTAACTTTTCCTTTTCATTTTTATGAATTTCTTTTTTTATGTCATAAATAATATATAAATTTTATCAAAATATACATTTTATTATCTATATTTTGAAAAATTTTATTTATTACCTAATTTAAAATTTCACAATTACTTTAAATTGCTACTAAAACTAATTTTATTAAATTCATTTGCTTATTAAATATAGACATATAACTAGTTTTAGAGCTCTAGGTCAAACGAGGTCATCAAGCCTCATAACTCACGGGCCAGTGATAGATGCATGAATTAAATATTAAATAATTAATTTTACAGTCTATAATATATTTAATATATATGTGTCTATAAAATATGTACATTGTATTATATATACTATATATCTACTATGTATAATATATATTCTAATATTTATCCAAATATATATATATATATATTAATATGTTAACATGTATAATATTCTATATATAGTATGTGTAAATATATATATTAATATAATGTAACATATAAGTAATATAAATATTTTTTAACATAATATATATGTAAATTATAATAAAACTAAAATCCAATTTAGATCCATTGATTCAAACGAGTTATAAGGCTTGAATTATCTAGATTCGTGTATATCGAGTCTTCAACCTGTAGCAAGCTAATTCACCATTTGGAACCAACTGTTCCTTAGGTCTATTTGACATAAAAATAAACCAAAAATTAACTTATAGTTGACAATAGATTAAATAATCCATTTTTTGAAAGAGATGACAACCTATTTCTACTTAAATGGTCGCTACATAGCTCTGTGGTGGGATTTGAGCAACCTCATATAACTACTTATAGCTTTGAGATAACCAGAACGTTCAATTTCTAATATATCATTATGTTTATATTAATAAATAAACTTAATAAGGTTAATTTAGGTAATAAAAATGGTCATAAAATATTAAATTAGGTAATAAATTTATATTTTAAAAGTATAGGTAATAAATTATATATTTTAACTTGGTAAAATTTGGATACCATTTGTGATATTGACCCTTCTCCCTCCACCCAAAAATTTTTAAGTATGTATTTATTTTACCGAAAATGTTTCTTTATTTTTTTAATATTTATCATAATAATTTTTTTAATTGTTAAATATTATTAAAGTTATCCTAAAAAATTATAGTTATCGATTACTTTCATTGGTAACTAATGGTAAAAGATGAAGATTACAAATCATGGCTGACTTGATTATTAATCGTTGCGGAGATTAACAGTAGGAGGAATTATTATTTTATATTTTCTATTAACAATTTCTTATGATTACTAACCACCATCATTAATAGTCGAGTATTGTCGTCATTTTTGTTTTATGCTATAAAGTGTCCTACGGTCTCTAAAGCCTACTACGATATTAGTTACGAATAGTAAAGAATTAGCACTAAAAATTATAGAAAAAAAATGGTAGAATTTTTCGCTAAATCAATATACCCTTGATAGTGTTTAGTTGTGAAAACTGAACAGAATAAAAAAAAAAATGAATAGAACAAATATAAAAAAAACTGAACAGTATAAACTTATTATACCACATTTAATTTCAATATTATTAGACACAAAATTTATATTAAAAAATTAATTATTTATATTATAAAATAAATAATTTTTTGTAATATATAATAAAAATAATATTCATTAACTTAATATTATAACATGGAGGGATATTTTTTGAAATATAAAATATTTTTTGTTCTTATCCAATGATTTTTTTTTTGTATCATAATATAAATAAGATAAAATTTAGACATTTTATTCAATCTATTGATCTAATTTTTATCCAATTACTAAGTAAATTTACAAACCAAAAATAGAAAAAAAAATTAGTCTAATCCAGTACCACAAAAACATTTTAAATCGAGTATAATTACAAGAGCCCTAGTGAAAGGTGTCTTCAAACACATTAAGAATCTATATAAAAAAAAAAAAAACATTTGGTGTTTCTCAAGATTAATTATATAGTATATAAACAAGCAAATAATAAAAAAAGTGATATGTATTTTTATTTAGTATCTTAACATTCCATCATGTACACGTTAACATCTTCCTAATTATAGATAGTTCCATGGATAATAGGCTAAAACATTTCCTATATAATGTACTTTTATCTTCCAAAACCTTTGGAAAAAGATAAACTGAATTCATCAATTACAATCCGTTCACTTAGAGTGAATTGATATTCCATTCTCCCATTATTCTCCATTACATCATTAGATGGTTTTTTACCTTATAATTATGATTCCATATTGAAATTAAATAACAAGGAATCTTATCTCAAACTTAAGAATTAGGATTCAATGAACTAAGGATCCCACTACCCTTGCCCTTTTCCATCCTTATTTAACCTCAAGCACCCCTATCTCTTCTTCCTCTCCACTTGTCGATCCTGATCACATCGTTGCCATCACCAATTTAGCCACCACACCGCCACTATTACCAACAAAGCTACTTCAACACCACCACCACCACCTAGATTTAGACTATAACACCAAATCACCACCAAACATCTAACAATGCACCACCACCCTACACCAAAGTTCAATTTATCTTTAGCAAGTCTCCACAACAACTACCACCTTACACCAAAGTTCAGCGATTGTCTACAGCAAAACTAACCAAAAATGATGGAGAGAAGAAAGATAACACAAGAAGTGTGAGAAAGCAAGAGAAAATGATAGAAGGTGATAATTAGAGAGAAAAACAAATGATAAGTTATGAAAGGCCCAATTTTGGAGAAAGAAATTGGAGAAAAAAATATAGAAAAGTTGGATTTTTTTTTTCCTTTTAAGTCAATGAAAGAAAGTGAAGAAATAAATAAATAAAAAATGGATGTGCTTAACGTATACGTTGCTGGATGATTTCATAGACAAACGAATAAACAATTTGCAGTGACCAAGTTAAAGATAGGGGTAAAGTGGTACTTTTAAAAGCATTATACATTTATTTCTTATGCAACTGTTTTATCAAAAGTGAACACAATAATAGTTATTAGGTACCTATTCAATTTCTTCAAATTAGAATTCGATTACAAATCTATTATATTCAATAAAGTGAATGAGCCATTAGTAATTATTGTTGAAAAATCCCTAAAATAGCAACCACTTTAATGGCACGCTTGATTCGCAAAATAGAATAAAATATAAACAAATTTGTGATACTTATGGAATAGAATAAAGAAGTGATAGTAGTCATTATAATTTCTTGAAACTCTTATGAATAGATATAGAACTAGAAAAAGACCTAAAAATAGCTATTCTTTTAACATTTTTTAGTCCTATAAAAATATCACAATTTCTCATTTTGCAATAATAACAATTTCATATATTCTACCAACCAAATATAGCAATAAGCGTTCAAGCAGAATAGCTATTTCATTTCACTATTATAAAGCCAATTAAATGTGTTATAAAAGTTTTGATAGGGATCGAAGAGATAAATATACATTTCAAGAGTCTTCAAAGGTACAAATATACTTTGGAAGTATATGAAATGTGTGCACACTAAACAATGGTTTTGAAGTCATAGTTGCAATTTAAGCTTATAATTGTTAAATGGGCCTTCGTGAATGATATATAGAGACACATATCTCAATTATTATCCCATCATTCATTATATTACTTTAGCTTGAGATTTTTTTTAATTACAAATTAAATTACGTAATCTTATGATTTTAAGTTAAAGAAAAGAAAATCTGTCAAGACTTAAAAACTATCTACATTAATAGAGTTTCCAATAACAAGCCAATATGGAAAACATCCTTAGTCATAACAAAATATATATATATATATATATATATGTTTGTGTATTTGTATTAGCTAGGATGATTAATAATGTCTTAGATGTCTATTTCATGTAATATGTAGAGGTTCGTACACTTACGAGGTAGACGTTACCTATGTATTGGTGTTTATTGAACTATATTTAGTATGAAAATATCTATCTATATATATATATATATATATATATATAGGTTGACCTTCTTCCTTATGGTATTACAGCTTTGGCTTGACGTCTAGGTTTTACAACCACCCAAAACCCCCCGAAAACATGAATCTCGTTCACGGCAGCAATTATGGTTTGTCGTGGTCTCAAAGCCCCACGAAAAAGCGCTTCGAGCTCCCTCTCTGTCCCCTCCCTATTCCTTGATCTCAGTAACTGTAACATGAGTAAATAATTCATGCTGATGCGTTAAATCACATGACGAATTCATTTAATCAATTTAAGAACTTCAGTGCATGCGGAACTGGAACGCGAGTATGGGTGGCACATGGGAAGATGGCCTTAGTGAAAAGACAAAGACCTATCGAATTTCAATTAACCAAAATGAAATCATGATTTGGCGTTTCATTTCATTCCTTATATTTATAAACATATTTATCATCGAGAAGGAATTTAATTATTCGATTTTATTTTTAGGTGACGGAATCTTAATTCCGTATTTGTTATTATTATTAATTAAATTATTTATTTAATCTTTAATTTAATTATGATATTTAATAATTAGAGGTAATTTTAATAATTACTATTAAGCATTTAATTTTATTCCATTCCAAATATTTTCAAATATAGGATAAGATTTATTCCGCTCTCCATTTTATTTCAATGCATTTCATCCCAGAATATTCCTACATACCATACCATAAATGACAAAAACTCTACTCTATATGTTCCTTAATTCAAATTTAGTTTATTACCTATAAGCAAATTAATTAAGGACATGAAATTCCTTCCTCATTCTTTTGAATTTATGTATCTCTCTTCAAGAAAGATGATTGATAGGTCAAAATACTAAATGGAATGTACTTCATCTTTCGCAACGGTATTTTGCAACCAGAAAAAAAAAAAAAAAAAAAAAAGAACAGTTTGCAAATCTTGAGTCTAAGTCCTCTGTATCTATGATTTATGAGTCTAATCAGATGCTATGACATAAGAGATTAGGGTATCCTATTTTTAATGTACTTGAAAACTTTGTATGATATATATATATATATATATATATAAAGTAAAAGTTTATTCGATGTGAATCTTATGCTATAGCCAAGCTACCTAAAATTCCTTATCCTATGCATTTGCATAAACCATCATATCTAATGCATTTAAATAGGATCAATGTAAAAATCACAAACGTCTCTTGGTGTGACACCCTATATGTAAGTAATCACACAAGGAAGTGAATATTATACCAACATTAATAAGAAATATTTGAATCAAGTAGTTGAAATAAATCTATTATTAATCACATCTCGAGTTTATTAGATTATTTAATGAAAAATAAATCTAAAGCATGTAATTTTTTTAGGAAATTTTACAAGCTAATCACAAACATATCCTAAATTCCAATTTAAATCTCAAGTAGTAGTGTTGTCAAAACCAATTGATATCTACGGTTAAACCCAATTCCATCCCGGTTCAACTTCCGGTGGAACTCGATTTTCTCCTTAATTTTGACACCTTTACACATCCAAATCAACCAACTAGTCGAAGTCTGACAATGCTGATCTCAAGAATTGATAACGAAAGAGAAGATTTTTCAAGGGAATTTACTTAATATTTTGTCAACCAAGTAGTACACAGCAAAATCTCTTGTGCATCCACTCCACACAACATAATAAAGCTGTAGAGTGAAAAATGCATCACTTGAATTTTCTAAATCCATCGTGTTTTCTAGTTCAGTGCCCGAATTCCTATTGCAGAAAAACCATTCTCAAAGCAGCTTACCTAATTAATAAGCCTCCTTCATAACTACTAAACTTTTGTATTCCCTTCAATACAATGTACAAGCCCTTTCCTAGTATTTATCTCTTTGATTTGTTACCTGAAAAGATGTTTACATGTATTATCCATCTCTTACTCATGGTAAGCTTAACTCTGGAGCATAGAAATGTATCCTTATTGGGTACTTACCAAGTTAGAAGGGCTATAAGTATTACAACCTTCCTTTGAAAACAATCCTTACATCAAGTGATGTGTGTTTTTGAAAAACCATCTATACAGCCATATTGTCAAAGGGGAGTAATTATCAAAACAAAACCTTGGCTTCTAGTCTATCTCTATAATCTATGAACAAACTCTTCCACTTAAGTTAAACATGCATAGCAAGCTTGAATTCCTAGTACATTACGTTTTTTTTTTTTTGCTTGAAGCCTCATTTTGCAATAGAGATGATAAAAGATATGGAGGTACATACTAGAAGTCGTAAGACAAAAGTATAGCCAACGTCGAACCTAAAGAGAAGAAGAGATTGTTCCAATGTAGGAAAAAATACTAATGGAAGTTTCAAGTGGCAAAATGTGAACAAAATGGATTAAATACAAGGAGTTACTGATTAATTCAATGTTCTTGAGAAAGTTAGAAAGGGTAAGAGAGCATGTATAAGATAACCTGTTTTTCATTCTTCACTACAGAAGTTGGTAAGATATATAGCAATTCTTTGAAATGTGGATAAGGCTCTTAGGTTCCAAAAAGAAAGGAGGTAGTAATGGATGAAATGAAAGCCTTGTGCAAGTATGGGACATGGGATTCACTTAAGCTTCCTAAGGGGAAAAAAGCTAGACATACAATCACAATAGGTTTGGGATGGGTTTGGTAATCATAGTATTCATCTCATTATCTATAAGGTGTCCCAAAACTTACCCAAAACCCTATAAAGTTTTGAAAGTGTTACTTGAAACTCGCTCGATAAACTTGTTAGGAAACTTGGTTCTTGAACCCAAAACTTGATTTCCTCTTCTTCTTTTTTCCCTTTAACTGTAATTTATGTAAATTTAATTAAAAAAATTAAATAGGTATAGAATATAAAGATTAGGAGAAGCAAAGTATTAAAAATCTATAGATACAAAGTAATATTATAAATAGGCAATCGAATGTTGAACCAGAAATTATCCAGAATTTATTTCAACAACTCCTCATTCTTGTTATAAACAAAGAAATCCTCTAAAATTATTACTTGATCAAATCCTATTACTTTTCTACCAAGAAAAAAAAATGCTTTTATACTATGTAAACAAAAGAATAGTATACATTATAACATAAATATCTTTACAATTATTATCCACATAAGTTCACTCTACAATGAAGGAGAAAAATACTTTCCTACTGACAAAAAATAAATAAATAAATAAACAAGCTATAAATAAAAAAATCGACTCTACAATTAAAGCAAATTTGATGCTTACATGTCAAAATATAGCAACATCTCCACGATATTGTGAATGCAAAATAATTAACCTTTTACTTTATTACATTAAATTTACTGTAATCAAACATAATGACATCATGTTCATACTTAATCAAAAACATGAAATTTAGGAATTTGCTAGTTTTTAATTAATAGTTTTTATTTCTTATAATATATAATACTTAAATTACTTCTTACCAAATAATTAGTTTCTCAATGGGTTTTTAAAAAACCCAAAACCTGTCCTAAAACCTTATATATTTTTAAAGCATTTTCTAAAACCAGTCCCAAAACCCTATCAAGAAATACCTTATAAGGTTTTTACTAGAGCAAGTAAGTCAAGAACCTTATTACAACCCACTTAGTTATATCTCTAAAGAAAGCAGTCAATACCATAATGAAGGGAATCATGTAGAAGTAAACAATCACACAATACCACCATATCTGTGTTAAGTAATATGGCCCCAATAACTAAGAAAGACGTGAAGATGAGTCACAATAGCCTGATGCAACTGTATAGTGAAATCCTGATAAGATAAAGCATGTTCAAATCAATTAATGTTTCATTAAGTTAGAGATTGAAATTGGAGATATCAACCTTACCTATAGCTATAAAAAACTATACAAAGCAGATGTTCTCACAAAAACTCTCCAAACACCCATCATTCAAAATATGATAAGTAAGTTAGAAATAATAAATATTTACCTTTTCACTTGAGAGAGAGCATTGGAGTAACAAATCCTTCGAGCAAGATAATTAATAGTGCATAAGTACATGGTAGGGATCATATTTCCCATTATTAGATGAAGACTGTTAATAAATTTTATTGCAAGCTTGTATGAATTACTGCCAACTTTGCATAGCAATATGTAAAATTATCCCCTTTCACAAACTGAAGATTATTTATGTCAATTTTGCTTAGATATTGGCATGAAGCTTGTTGCTAAACTTGTTATTAATTTTTAATTTGAGACATTAATTTAGATTTATTTTTTATTTTTTTAATTATTATTGTTCATTACCTATTAATACCCTTAAAGTTTTTAAGACTTCCTATGAATACAATGTTATAACATGTTAGTCAACCAGTAAACTTTTGAATTAAACCAAACCAACTCTTTTTGAGAATGCTTTCGTAAAATCCAATTCTTATTGATTCTTTGAATCCAGGCAAATAAATTTTTTTTTGGGATTATTCAATCGAATTGCCATATTGATTGAGAAAATTCAAACCCTTAAAATAGCCAATTATTCTATCATATTAGTTGGTTGCTTCAAAACTCCACTTAATTATAATATGTTCTAGTCATATCAAATTATAATCAAACAAAATTAGTTCAAATCAATTCCTAGTGTTGTCATATCCAAAGATTGATTTGCTCATATCTAACCCTAAAGAAATCACAAAAGACCATATTTTTATTTCTTTTAGATTTAATCACTTCTATGCATATACTATAGATATAAAATTACTGGTATTAGTGTTTGTTTAATATAGTAAGAAAAAGGTTGGTATAAATGTCTCTTATATTGTTTTGATATAAAAAATATAAACATCTACTTATCTAATATATATATATATATATATATATATATATATATATATATATAGACATCTGTGTGTGTGAGTGAGTGAAAGAGAGATATATATGTATAAATAGTTATTTTATTTAGGTCCATAGACTTTGAAAATGAACCGACTAAATCCTTTATTAAATTCATCAAAAATTCCACTATAAATTGATATATGTTGCCTCTTAATTGATCCATGATTATTAACAAGCTTTTAGGTAGATACGACTATATTATTGAGTATATCTAACTTAATTGTATAACAAAATACGTAAATTAGGAGAAAAGAAAAGAAAAAAGGTAAGGAAAAATAATGTTAAAACCTAAGACAGAGATAGCATGATTATTTCCGTTATGATCAGTATCACAATTATTTTATCTAAAAGTTTAAATTTATAAGTACGATGTGAACTATTATATTTATTATATAACGCTTTCTCTCACTCGTGGGATAACCGACAATGTAGGGGTTTGATTACAAGATCTCTCGCTCTAATATCATAAATATTTGTGAAAATCATTTTGTATTATTAGTGAAAATCGAGAATTACGAGGAGTAAACTATGATTATAAAGTGTATACCATAACCCTAATAAGTAGATGAGAAAGACTATAATGCCCCTATAAGCTTATAGCATGTACAAAGTATGTTAAACACACATGATAATAACTTCATTCTTGGTGTGCCATGATTGTTTCTAAGTTTTTTATTTTCCGATTTTTTTTATAATAAAACTTTAGAATTTTCCATGGTTACTAGATATTTATATTGTAAGTACTGATAGAAGGAAAATGCGTCAGCTAATAACCAATTGTCGTGATTAATTATCATAAAATCAAGGGGAATGATTTGTGTTTGAAAGAAAAATGATTGGCATTTTCCACGATCACTAATCATTAACACGGAAAGCCAGTTATTATTGAAGTTGTCTTCCACCATTACTAACGCTCAAGCTGCTAGCATTTGTCACGTCCTAATATTATAATGATGATATTCAGCAATTGTAAAGCCTCAATCATACATTCATAACATATATATCGAAAAATCCAAAAAGCTCCATTCAAGTCTACAAGGCCTCGCTTGTGGAACCCACCCTTGGTTGGGTCTAGAATTCAGGTTCGGAAAAGGATTCAAATTCTGGAATCTGAATGAGCTCCTACAACGGGTGGAAGCTTAACACCGTACGATCCGGTTGCAAATAAACCAAATAGACTTGCAAACCCCACAAGGCATCTACTTCAATTTAATTTCAGTACAATTAAATTGAACCGAAACTAAACTGGATTATAAAATCAAGTCAAACATCATGATATCTTGAAGGAAATTCAAGTCAGTGTCTAGACATCAATTAACTTTAGAAAGAAAGAAAGAAGGAAAAAAAAAAATTACATTTTCAAATCAAGAAAGTGTTCAATCAAGTAAAGCTTAAGCTTGTGTAATACGGCTTTAAATTAAGCTTTAACTCAGTTCTCCATCCGAACTGAAAATTCTAACTTGATCAAACTCAAATTGAACACGAATCCAAGCTTAGAACTGCGCCCAAAAAGGCAAACACATTTCTTCAGGTCTGAGGCCGTCCAGGTTTGGATTTCTGTTAATCTCAAAGAGTCGGGTTACAAATTTAACGGAATTATTATCCTGCAAAATCAAGCAAGGTGGTTCTAATGCTGAAGATTTAGAAATGGAGAAGATGAGTATACTTCACCCACGAAAAGGGTAGCTACAGGAAAGAAAGGCATAGGAACTAGAGCTACCAATGAGATGGTGCTTCCAAAATCTGCCGTCTCAACAGATCGGTCTATGCTCAGAAACCCAGTTCAAGCCGGTGAACAAAATAATTACTCGTACAATTTTTTTGCAAATATATAATACAAGGAAAAAGAGCAAATCACACAACAGTTTGTAACAATGACTGCACCGGTCTATGCAAGCGAAATTAGCAAGCTAGCGTTGGATCCTTGCCTTGCTCTGTCCAGTGTTCACATTTAACCAATGAGACAACATGGACACTTCATGCCAACCAAATCGTGCAGCATCTAATTGATTCATATATACCCAGTCATGTTGAGTCCACTTTATGATGAATCAGATAAACATGGAAATGTTATTCTTGCATTTTAAAAACTAATAACAGAATTCGAATATTTCATGTAATCTAGCAAAACGATGCTAGTTTTGCTAGAAGGGTCAAAGTAGGCCCTGTCCCCGGAATTGTGCATGCAGATGTAGAAGGAAACATATGCATAACTATCCAATCCACCTCCAATATAGCATATGGATCATTGGTGGCTGCTTGAGATGAGAGTTAACTGATCATATACATTTACCGACAATTGTGACCAAATAAATTGCGATACTCTACAAGGATTTTTAGACCTCATGGCAGTCGATCAATTGCGAGGAGGAGCCATCTGTTGCTTCTTGATCCTCTCACCTGTTTTTACCATGCTGCATCAAAACCACACCTAATCAGATTCTCGATTATTCCTGGACTCTGTATAGCTTTTGTACTCAGCAAACTTAGAACAACGAAAGTCATTGCATGTCGATTTGTCTCAGTTGGAGACAGCTCGTATTAAGAGAACTTAAAAAGACGAGGATATTTAGGAAGTCAACGACAAAATTATCCCACGTGTCCTAGGTTTAATTCTTTGAATCAAATAACTTAATGACACAATCACCCCCTTACTCCAAATTGTAATGCATTTTTCTCTTTTTATCTCATTTGGCTCAACCACGAATATTTTAAATGCTATATTAGCATCTACATAGTCAAACATACATAAAACAGAATCAGCAAGCATCGAGCACCACTTTGTGATTCTTGTGAGATACACAATCACACATTCCTTAACAAACATTAACTAAATAATATATCAAGATCCACAAGACTAACCCTCTCTTCACCACCCTTATAATCATCGTTATCCCTTATTGTTACTGATTTCCATAATTCTTCATTTATCCTCTACCACCATCACTCACACCGTCAAACTGTTACATGTGCATCCTCAGGAAAATAATAATAAATGCAGGAATATCTTTGCTCCAACAAACATTAGACTTGTTATGGATTTCACAAATCTTTTGGGAAGTACATCATTTCAAAAATTACCCAAACCATTTTAGCCATGGCAGCAGAACCATAAAGAGAGAGCAAATGTATATGGAAATTGCACACACACACACATAAAGCAGAGAGAAAATATCTATCATCAAGATTTACATTGAAGAATTCCACATAAATCATTATATGCACACTAGCATAGAAGGACAATTACCCAATATCATGAGGAGTAATAAATATCCATTGGGATCCTTGTGCCAATGCAAAATCAACAAGAGTGTCTAAGCTGATTTTCCGGCTAACTGCATCCTGAAAATTGCATTATACAGGAAAATTAAGCCCTTTTTTCTGGGGGGGATACGTTCAGCATCACATTGATATCAGGGAAAAAGTACAAAGTAAAATCTATCATACAAACTCAAAAAAAGCAGACTATTGTATGCATTTAAGCTCAATAGTATCAAGCCAAGCGCTAAAATAGAAGTGCAAGGACCAAAATTCCTCTAAGATCAGGATAATAAACTTGTCATTATCTCTAATCTACAAGGTCTAATGGACATTCAAAAATCCGATTCTTAACATCAAAAGCCTCAGTCTCAACACTGACAAGTAGAAAAAGAAAGACAAGTATACAACAAACTGACCATAAATACGTCAAACTCATCCATTGCACGAAAAGGTGCCTCCGTCATCTCATGAAGAGCCAGGGCAAAGCATAATGTTGAAAAGGATCGCTCTCCACCTGATTCATAGCAAGATACATAGGGCAACGAAAAAGGTTCAGTCATGAGAATTCTTGCAGCAAGCACTTTCTTTCCACAAAAAGTTATGAGGAATAGATTAACATCCATTTGACTGAGGAATAATCAGCTTTACTTCAAGAGATTAACCATAAAAACCATTTTCATGCAAAAGAAACATGAGTTGAGAATGATTTACCCCAATATCTAAGCATAATGTAAAAAGTTGAACTGAAACAATGCCTAATTTAATTGCTATCCAAAAGATACAGATAATTTAGTCACCATCCCATGTTTATTTTGGAAGCTGCTGCTCATTGGCAACGTTCTTTGAAGATGAACATAATTTTTTAAGGATGATCCTTACATCTCAATAAGATGAGATCCTACTAGCAGAATGGTGAAGCATGGGCATAATCCATTTGCTTTAAGTTATTTCTTTAATTACCACCTTCAGATTACTAAACCTTTAAGCTCCAAATTATGTGATCAGCACCAGGATGCAGCCTAGAATATTATAGCTGAAAACGGAGAACATATTGCATGTTGAGAAGACTGCAGATAGGACATGTTCACAGAGCACTGAGGCAGACCATCTGTGATATCTATTTACAAACTTCCACATGAAATTCTCAAAAGCTAAGTTTAAAATATGCATAATGACAACCTGAAAGCCCTCTGGTGTCACGAACAGTACTGCTTGATGCATCTTGAGGCATCTTCACCTGATGAAGAAAAGCACCAGAGAACAATAATGAGAATACTAACTTATCAGGATAAGAAGCACTTGGTATAAACAAAAAAGCCTATAGAGGTTGCAGCAAATAATACACCAGAAGGCAAATGACTCACCTCTACTGATAGTGTCTTCTCCTCATAACTAACCTTAATGTGCCCACTGATCCCTTTCTTTCTCAAATGACCATTAAACCTAGTTGCAAGAAGTTAACCAAATTATATTGCTAAAAAGAGCAATTGCCATCAATTTAGACTTCAGTAAAAAGTACATATCATCTGCTGCTATTGAGGAAAAATTTCATACTGCCAGGTCAATTGTCGCTTCAGAAGAGTTGCATTTCTTTGCAACTTGCTAAATCTCGAATCAAGGGCATTTCTGCAAGCCTACAAAGCAGTCATTTTCACATTGGAAATTTGCAAATAAAGATCAAAGCGATAAAAGGAGGAAACGTGATCAAAGTAGTTTCAAATGTGCCTATATGCTTTCAGTTATTTTCGTAATGATGAACTGTTCCTGTCTTCATGAGTTCATAACTGACTCAAGAAGTAAAGCAATAACTGTCCCAGGAAAAACAGGCCCATAGGGAATATAGGAAATATCTTTTTTTGGTTAATAGAAGTATGGAAAATATTTTTTAGGTGAAGTTGAGATTTTATTTTTGGTTTGGATTTTCATTAAGTGAAAAGAAAGTAATCCCCCCATACAAGGAAAGGTAAAACTCCTATCCTAGCTAGCAAAGAGCTATACCAGAACTTGCAACAGCCTGTGCCCTTAACAAAATGGATACTCTAAACCAGAGAAACTAACATTTGATATATGGACCTAAACAATCTCAAAAGGGAAATTTAACACACTGCAGATTCTCCTAGCAATGACAATTGAGTCACAAGGATGCTTCTCAACTCTCCTGTGATTCCGTTGCTTCCGTAAGTAACATAAAACTGCCTAGGCAACTCTCTTCCATGGAACACTCAGATTTGAAACTGAGCTCTGGAAGAGTGGGCTATGGTCTATATTCCTGGATCCACAAACAAATATAGGAAAAACAGATGACTATAGTCTTCTTCATCTACATTACAAAGGTAGTAAGTGTTGGAATTAATCACTTCCCAATCTTCTAATCTATCCATGGTATCTAACTTTTGTCTTGCAATCCATGTAAAGAAACCATGCGTACTAGCAACTTGGACCATGCCAGATTACACTATGGTACCTTCTGCCTGCTGCCTATCAAAATCTTGCAACCCCTTCTTCTGCTAGTGCTCTTAGCTGTCTAACCCTAGATAAGGGCCCCTGGTCTAACATTCTCTCTAAAGCATCTATTGTCTTCTGTCACTTGGACACGTGACTGGTCGTATTTTTAGAGCAAACTTTTGATCCAAGATGGAGGGAAATGGTGTTGCTATTCTTGCTACTGAATACAAGAGAATCTTTATGACCTTCTAGCCGTTCAAGGAAAGTCCAGAAGGAGAGAAGCATTGATGTGGGCTATGATAGCTAGGGTAGAGCTAGCCATGATCGACACATTCAATCGTGTTCAAGCAATAGAGAATCGTTTATGTAAGCTTGAGGAGGACCTTCAAAGGGAGATGTTGGCAACTCTAAACCAGTTTGCAGGTGATCTGCAAAAGGGGGATGCTACCCTTAAATGGACGGTTGTTTCATAAAGAAAAGAGCTAAAGGAATTAAAGAGTCAAATGGAACAGCAAATGGTGGCTAGCTATGAGCCAGCCTAAGTAAGGGCCACGAAGAGTAGATGCACCAAGGTGCAAGTACTCCATGGGTCTAGGAACACATAAGAGAGAGCGACAACTTTCTCTAGAGCCTGAAATAATACTTTAATGCTATCAGGATGGCTAAACAATTCATCAAGGGTGAGGGTGACTCTTATGTCTCTAAAAGATTTGGCCACATTATGATAGTGTAAACAATCCAACAAAGATGGATGAGAAGCTAGGGCAACCAGGACCTGGGAGGAGTTTAAAACTGAACTGAGGGCTCAGTTTTACCGGAGCAATGCTGAGAGATAGGCCTAAGGAAAACTAAGGTGGTTATAGCATAGAGCACCCATCAAAGACTACATGCAAGAATTTTGAAGCTTCTAATCAAGATTCTGATGATAAGTGACAAGGATGTCATGTTTGTTTTCTGCAAAATAGGAGACAAAGGTGGGCCTCAACAAAGCTAAAAAAGCATATAATTCAGACCTTGGACCAAGTCATGGCTAAAAGTTTGGAGTTCACATAGTTGGAACACCCTCTTATATAAGTAAGGGAAGATGATCAAAAGAAGGTGGAGGAACCTAAGGATAGTTGGATTTAAATCGAAGATGAGAGAGCCTAGCCTAAAAGGTTAACCAGATAAGTAAGAAGCCATAGTCGCTGCAGAGGAGGAGGAGGCCCAAGCAAACTACTAACTTAAAGTTTTAAAGTAATCAGGATCCATATAGAGTAAACCTACTGAGTCCCAAAGGGTAAGGTATGCAGGAATTTTTGCAAACTAAATAATGAATGCTTTGGTGGATACAGGGGCAACTGACTTTTTCATTACTAAGGAGGCCACTAAGAAGTCAGGCCTTAACATCTAGAAAGACAAGGGCAAGCTAGAAATGATTAACTTAAAAGAAGTCTCAACAACTGGGGTGGTCCAAGATGATGACTTGAAGATGGGTCAGTAGAGCGGAAGAGTAAAGATGGAGGTGATGCACTTAAATGATTACGAACTTGTCATAAGTATGGACTTCCTTGACCATGTGAAAGCTCAAAATTATCTCATCTGCGAAATGCTTCGTGATTATGGATGAAGACAAGCAATGCATGGTTTTGATTACTTGAAACCCTGGTCAGGCTCCCAATTTTTGTGTTATGCGCAGGTTGTTGACCCAGTGAGAACAAGGAAGTCTAAGGCCTAAACTTTAAAAGGTGTGGACCACTAGGCATGGAAGCTGCCCAAGATAAAAGGGATGCCTTCGACCATGTCTAATGCTAAGAACCCCACCTTGGGCCCCAAGGTACCACATTAAGATCTTAAAAAACCCTCTTTCTCAAGAAATTTATCATTTTATTCCTAAGTTTCTTAACATAATTTATATATTTTGAGACCCATAATATAAAACTAAAACTAAAATGACACATTTCTCAAAAAACAAATAAATAAATAAATTTTGTAACAGCTTTTTGAGGTCCTTGGCTATGCACCACTAAGCACCCCAACTTTCTTAAGAAACCATAGATAATGTTTAGGAATCCCAAAAAGAGGGCATTAGTATTGGGAGGTGAGTCACACCTCCCATTAAACATGACCTTAGGCAAAGATGCTTAAGGAGCTTCCTAAACCTAGACCACCTAATAAGAGTTAGACAACACGTTAGTCCAATTCAGAAGGAGCAAATACTTTGAGCCAAGAGGCAGAACACCCAAAACTTGGCAAGGTACTTGAATAGGTCAATTCCAAGATCCTTAGGCTAAGTGGAAATCTTCAAAAGAATATTTTTGAGTGCTCTCACGACTCAAGAAAACCAAAACATCTAGATGTCCATCAAACACTAGCTAAGGTATATGTGTATTCCATTGGATGAAGATGTTAGAAAATATAAAAGCCTTAGTGATACTTGTGCAACGTGTCAGATTGAGAGGGAGGAGAACTTAGCAGCCATTGGAATCACCAAGGGTACAATGCAAGAATGCAGGAAAGAGGCAGGAATATCCTCCAAGAGCACTGGACATGAAGTTCAAGCTAGCAATCATACTTAGAGTACCTAGTAAAGTGGAAGACTTTTACCTTAAGTGAAGCAAACTGAGAAGCCATAGTTAATTGTACACCCTTTGGGCATCTTAATAGACTAGTTTTTCCAAGAGTGCAAAATAAAGGGAGTATTGCAGATTTAGTCGAGGGCAGATGTTATGGGCATTACTTAAGCCCATTTCTCATTTCTCTATTTGTAAATAGAGGCTTGCTCAATGTAAATCTCACCAACAAGACTCGATAATCAGAACTTTCTAAAAGTGTCTAGATAACGAACCTTAGTAAGTGTAAGTAGGTTAATAAGGATAGGTTGGCATGTATGTTGTTCATTGGATCAAAATAATCTAGACTAGCCATTCTTGTTGGCCTCTTGGATATAGTGAGGTTCTCCCCTCATTTTAATCATCTAATACACGAAAAATTCATGCCCTTGTCTTAAGTGATTTGGCAAGAAAACTGGCTTGACCTCTCTACAAAGTATCTAGAGAGTTGAGCGTCACACGTATTGGATCAAAAAGCATCCAACACGTGATGTATGCATCAATTAAAGTATAAATTGCACTTATAGGGTGTCCTAATAAGCGCCACAGCAGAATTCTCATTTAGAAATCAATCGATTTGTCATGTCAGTGCTTGTGCTTTAACCACCGGGCCACCTTGAGGAATTAGCAAATTATCCATTTACCAAAAAAGGACTTCGATACATAAGAATTGAGTCAAAATGTGTATATATGGTGCTTGCGAACAACGAAGCCAGCCAGCCAACCAAATCTTGGCCAATCAAAATTGCAAGGCAAGATCTTGCAACAGCCAGTTGAAACCAATTCAGCCAACTATGCTAACTTCTATCCTTTCTCTCATGAAACCACCTACATGAACATGCATGTGCCAATATCACATGGATATATTTATTTTATCTAGATAATATATTGCTTAAATACCCATATGAGCCAACAAAGTGTTCACAAATATGAAAGCATGGACACATGCAAGGAGGAGGAAAGAGGGGATATAGGAGAGGGAGGGAAGAGAGAGAGAGAGAGATTGCAAGTAGTGTAGTCCTTGTGGCACAATCTTTAGAACAGAAAATTCAAATATAGTCAATACCAAGATACTATAAATGGCATTGAAACTTACGTGCAACTTTTCTCGAAAAGCTTTATAAGTTTTCTGTTTTCTTGAAATTGTACGCTGCCTCTTTTCATACATAGCTCGTAGATCATCAAGGGATTCAGAATATCTGTTTGAAAATTTGGGTTTTGGGGGGATGTGTTAGGAAGCATCATATATAATGTTGCCAACCAGCTGCTTTTCTCTATAATTGGAAACGGTTTGTATGCTTACTGCCGGCTCTCATGTTGAAGCCTCTGACTAAGCCTACTAAGTTGAGCGCTGAGTTGCTCAGGGGTACTCCCATCCCACTCTCCTAATGCTTTAATTTCACACTCTGGACATATTATGGAAGCCTTTCTGCAATAATCCTGCCATGAACACAGTGCAACAATCAGATGAGTCCACTCTACAGATCAGCACATGATCTGAAACCCAATATGGAGCACAAGCATTGCCGGATAAGAACATATCAGTAACAGCTGAACAAGTATGGAACTGACACTTACTAATGAATTAGTGCCAATATAGAGCTTCCGGATTCATAAGGAAAAATAGAATTGAAGCTAATCAAAATGAGATCACTCATGGATTTTCGGGGGGAAATAGTAGCTTATTGAATCCAAAATTGACTTGGCTGGACAAGGGTAATTAAAAGAGCACATAAGATCAATACACTCTTAGAAATTAGCAACCAAATAACGCTTGTATTAAAACAATGAACTAGCTTACAAATGCTTCAAACTCAACCATACAGTTGATAGGCTTGAGAACTCACCTTGTGATTGCCTTCAAGTTCAAGATGTTGGGCCTCTGCCACTTTTATATCATTGAGGACTTTATTACTCATTATGCCTTCATAATGTGCCTTCTCCTTTAAAAGTGCAGGATAAATTTACTCAGCTAACTCAATAAAATAGGGAAGAAATAAAAAGGCAATGAATTTTTCATCTTTCTGATTCTAATCTTTCTTTGTTGATGGCAGTTTCTTTCTGCTCTGTGCATTAAAGGAGGAATGAGTACCGCTTCTGCAGACCGCATATGATTTTCAATTTCCATGAGCTCCTTCTCTGCAACTTCAAGCGCATCAAGCTCCCCTTTTGCTGACTCTAGATTTTTTGAGAGAAATCAGCTGCTATCATTTTGACTTAGTAGGAGAATATACAAACATGTAACATAGTGCCATCATACCACATAGATCCTCAAATGATTGTTTAAGTTCATGACCTTTCACCTCAACCTTGTCCTTTTTGAGACTAATTAATTCCACAAGAGCTTCTTTTTGTTTTATCTCATCTTGAGCTTTCTGCATATGACAGCAGATAAGATAAGTAAATAAAGCTTCATAAAAGGAATCGGCAAGAAATATATCACAAAGGACATCGGATTAGAAATGATATAGCAAGATGAGACAAACTGATATTTCTTGATGTAGCTCATCCACGGTTGATGTAGGCAAGCTAGCAGCAGTATGGGCATTCTTCAATTCTCGCAGAGCAAATTGCTTGGATAATAAATCCTTCTCTCCGTTCATGCACCTCCTCTTTCAAGATTGAAGAAATGATCAGCCAACAGAGATGCTAAATATAACAGATTTACAGGAAGGAAACCAGAAGCATCAAAAAGTAGCTGTACCGTATTGTCATCATTAAGCAAGAAAATATATAGGTAATTTAGCCTTTAAAATAGTAAAATGAATACCAAGAAATCCAATCTTAAAAATTGAAAGGCAGATAAAAATGCTCTATGGATATTATGATCATGACATTAGGAGATAATAGTGACTTATGAGGTGCAGATATTGATTATCTCAGATTCCGCCTAAGCTCAAAATATGAGGAAACAGCAAAACTATTTGAAATTTTGACCATAAAGATGAGTCCTAAAATGAACTAGTGCTTAGACATTCTTGGAGTGAGGTAATCATTTTTAAACGTATAGAAAACAAAAGATATAGGAGTAGTAAGCTACTGTTTGATGATTAAAATAAACAAAATGGAAGTTCAAAACCGCAAATTTAGGAAAAATTTGTAGAAGACATAGTAGATATTCTAAAATGAAAAGGATCTTAACCACAACTAACACAATAATTAGCAAAAGCCATCCCATTTTAGAGCTTCTAATCAGAGAAACTGGATAGCCTCACCATATGATAAGCGTATAAGACTCTTGGGTAATTATTAAATAATCGTATCAAATATAAGCTGAAGATGAAATTATGGCATTTTTTAGTTGGCCTGCAAGATACATAATCTGTTACCTATGGAACAATAACCATGTAATTCCTCACACAGGTGTATCATGAAAATTCCTAGCAATTATGTCTGTCAAGTTAAAGAGGAGTTATTAGCATCAACGCAAAATGTATAAGGTACAAAACGAAGTTCATGAAGATGCATTTATGAAAAGGTATCAAAAAGTGTTCGGTACATAATATGCACTCCAATAGCAGGTCAGTTCTCTCTTTGGATTAGATTTAACACCAATTGCATAACAAAACCTTATTATCATAAACAAAATCAATGTTTGCAAGTCAATATTATAATTCTTTCTCAGTGATGAGTGCTGAGTTACAGACCCAATCTGAAGAGCACAAATGAGAGGCTTCAAAATCTCATTTCCTGAATGCTATCAAATTGACCGAATACAGATAACTTTCCCTTTATTAACTCCTTCAGTTTGTATATTTTTTACTATTGGTGAGACTGTATTTTGTTGTATAATGAGTCAGGAAGAAGTGCTCCAGGGTATAATTCAGGTGTTGAAGGCCAAAATTCAAGAACTGGAAATGAAGCAGGTCTCTACAGAGACTACCAACCAACCAGTAGTGTTTTTACACCAGCAGACACCCCTTGCGAATTCATCCACAGAAGCCACCAAGAGCTGCAGTGGAGCCCCAACCGGACACCATAGCTCCCACCATGCAGATGACTATGATTTTTATTTTCACATCCAGCTAGTAATGTCTGAAGCTAATGTGTTGTTTTTTTCATTCTATTTACATCTTTGTCCTTGTTTAGTCTAGTGACTACTTAAGTCTTTTGTAAATGTCATTTTAGAACAGATCATGAAGAAATATGATATTTTCTAAGTGTTTTACTCTCCATACTGGTTCTTATCAATCTCATGGTTGTGGCAAACAACCACTTTAGGTTAATTTGTGCATAATATCATTTTAACCTTAGTGTAGTGCAGAATGAACTTGGTGCATCATATCCAATTTCCAGCCGTACATATCCCTAAACCCTAAACACAAAGACTCAAAAAACTTAAGGCTTTTTCTAAAAATAGTTCAAGCAAGTGCAATTGATGTCCTAGTGACTGTCCTCCTAGGCATATCACTCAGACCAGGAAAATATATCAACAGCTTTAGACAAACATGTTTCTAGAATGATCTGCAATCTCTTTCCCAGTTTGGGAACGCAATCAGGTTAATTACACAAAATAAGAAATTGCAATAACCTTCGCAAAATAAAAGCCTTTTTTTTTGGCACATTAGCATACACCGTAAATTAAGACCTAATAACGAAGGAGTATATTTTGTTAGGTAGCAAGAAGTATTTTTCGTTTTGGTTGGCAGAAGACCTAACACACTAAACCGGTGGCACATACATGGATATGTGGTATTGTTAGTTTCTCTACCTTTAAGCTATGAAGCTCTCCTTGAAGATCATTAAGGATGGAGTCCACATCCCTTCTCTTCATCCTACCCTTTTCAACTTGTTCTCTAGCCCAGCGTGCCTCTCTCTCAAGATCCTCAATTTGATCATCAAAAGAACTACAAAGACGGTGAGTTCTTGCCCTCCTATTTGGAGGAAGAACTGTCTGGACACCACCACGAGAAAACCTAGAAAAGATGAAAATTTAGCTCATCAGCCGTGACTCAAGGATACTTTCATGACATAATGAAAGAATAAAAAGACATTCAAACTGAGGCAGATGATTAAGAAGATGAAGAGAGCATGCATTACATCATAGCTAAAGGGCCATCCGTCATTACTGAGTAAATCAAGTAGTAATTGACAAATTTTACCATGTAACAATACACAATGCCAACATTCTATACTCATAGACTAAATACTACTGCACAGCAGACAAATTCTCTCTACTTCAACAAGAAAGTTGCTTTGTTCAAGGCTTGGCCACTTGGAAATTTACACTGATTTAATCGGTGCATTTAAATTGAGAGTATTTTTTCCTTAAGAAAACAAACATGTTTAGTTGGTAATATTGCAGACATCTTAATTCGTATTAGTCAGAAAAACCTCTCAGCTTGTTGCTAACAGAAGCAAGTAATTAGCATAGTTGATTGACTATAGTCTTTTTACAAGTTAAATATCACACACTTTACAGCCATGGTAGGATAGCTCGAATCGTGCTAACACAAAGATGAAACCTCTGAATTCATTTACAATGATCGTATCATCTGAACAGATCCTTGCTAATATCTTACATAGCACAAAAGCCTCAATATATCTAGATATTGTTAGACAAGGCAAACTACGTTCCCAGGATCCTATTCTTAAACAGTACTAGCATACTTCCATGCTATTTATCTTAGTTTGAGATGATTGGTTTCTTCACAAGATGCAATTTTAGGGCAAGCAAATTGGTACATAAGATACAGATATTATCCATAATGCACTTCTCAACAAATCTTTTTCTTAGTATACTACAAGAATCATCAAATGAAGATTGTTTGAACAATCAGAAACTGGAAGGAAAAAATGTCACTGCAGGTATATATTTCATTTCAATTGAAAAATTAATATACATGGTTGCTTGCATCATAAACAGTATCACAACAACAGAAAAGATGCAGAAAACATGGTCCTCATACATCTTATAACCGTCAAGAGTGTAAACCTCCTTCAAATTGGAGACACTTTGATCAAAAGCAACCGATTTTCCCACATCATAATCTCTAACAAGCACTTGTCTCTCAGCAGAGCCCTGGAAAGGAAAATGTCAAGTCCATGATCGCATCTCACTAATCTAGCAAAAAACAAAACATGGAAAATCAGGTTTATCAGCAGATATTTTAGTTCACCATAAATTTTACCAGATCAACCAAGACATTTATCACAGTAGCATTCTCAGACTGCAAAACAGAGAGAGTTGTGGGGTGCATTGTCTGTGGAAGCATGTGACTCGGTATGTTCAACCTAAGATAAATACAATGCAGTAAAAAAGAAGAGTCATTTACAAGATGCAGAAAAAGGACTTGCCTAGGCTGAAATTATGGATATCCAACTACCTTGGCCTTGAAAAATCATATATAATAATTTGAAGATTGTTATAATTTACATCCCTGGCACATTTTCTTAAAGCAAGAGAGTCTCGGTGGTTTGTTGCAATAAAGGCATTAAGCAATTTCCCAATGGCGTTTTCAACAGCAGGGGCCCATGTGTCACCGTTGACCAAGCTCTGCATCATGTAAATTACGTCAAAGATGCTATGTTTGAAATACTGCAATCAATAATATACTTTCTACAGAAATTAACTACTTGCATATTGGGCAACTCCATCAGTTGCTTCAAACCTTCAACAATTGTTCATCAAACTTGCAAATTACAGATGTAACTAACTCAAGCAAAGAGTAAACAAATAATCATAGGCCATAAAAAACACAAGGCTTCTTATTCATAAACTTATGCACTTGTTCAGATCCACTTCTTAAGTATCACTTATGCAACTCATTGAAGATCCAATTACGGAATTTTGGGAATTGCAGAGTGTTTTGAAACAGAAAAACCCTTTGAAACATTTATATCTTTTCTTTGGGGCTGATGGAAACATTAATATCCAATGACTGATACTGACACTAATATGTAACGGATAAGTACCTCTAACAAATATGTATTGACATTCCTGAATATATGACATCTAGTGTAAATGCACTAACATCACAGAATGGGCCTTTTCAAACCATTTCAATAGGTATAGTAACGATATCCAAAATACAATATTCTATAACAGAGGCTGGTCATTTTAATACAGTAAAACCATATCCCACCCATGTAGCATAGTTCTGCGACGCCTTAGCCATCATCCATCACAAAATAATCTCTTAGAAGCGCATTAAAACATCATTTTCCAGAGCACAGAAGCAATTATTTTTTGTAAGTAACATGCATCAACAATGTCAATAATGCAACTTCAATGTGGATCAACACCTCCTGCTCTTTTCCTTGAGATTGCTTGATTTCAGCAAAATAGTTTTCCATTCAAGGTCTCAATATTCCAGCTTCAAAAGAGGATTTTTTTTTTCCCAGTCCAATTACTAGACCAGCATCCATGTATGAAGTCAAATGGATCTATTTCTTCCATTTGATTGTTGTTTTGTAACCCTATTTTCTCTCTTCGCCATTGTCTTGCTTTTCTCACAAGAATTATGGTTTTGCCAGAATCCACCTTTGTATCAAGTTAAAAGAAGCAGCTATTAGGTCATCATTTATTCTTTCTTTTTCTTTTTTTTCTTTTTTTTTTTTTTGGCTTACTATTTCATAATGTCTACTCCCAGTAACCTACAATCAATTGCATAAATAAGTGTAAGCCACCCACTGAAAGCAAACCAAAATGTATGATCAAAAGTAATTTGAAATATGGAAAGGAAAAGGGTAGTTGGAGTGCATAGATGTCATCCATCAGTCCCCCCAGGAAGAAGAGGGGAGAAAAAAGCCTGAGCCAGCTGATATCAATCACAGAAAGAAATTTATTATATAAGTAACGAGGATGTTCTTTGATCAGTCCATAGAAGTAATGAGGATGTTCTACACAATTACTTCAAGACTCAAAAAGTAACTTCTGGGTTGAGTAGAATTGCCAGCATTGGCACAACAGAGGCATGTAATTAAAAAAGCTACAAATGATAGGGATGCAGTCATCGAACAGTTGAAGTACTATGATTAACATAATTGTTAAGTAATAAATATAATAGTTCACACCATATTTACAAGCTTAAACTTTTAGATCAAATGGCTATGGTGCCAGCCACAACATGGCATTAGAGCAGAAAATTTGACCCACAAGGGAGAGGAAGTACTAAGCAATGATTCACACCACATCTATAAGCTTAAGTTTTTAGATTAAATGATTGTAGTGTCAGTCATAACAATAACACATATAATTTTGGCATGACTCACTTCTTCCTTGTGCCTGCCAATCATTAGAATGCCATGGACAAATAAAATTTAAGAATACCAGTCTTTTTCAGGTAATTCTAGACTGGTATAAATTATGTTCAGGTTATAATACTTATGGAATGGGATTAAGCTAGGTTAAAAACAGAATAAGTTCATCTTTCTTTGAAAATCAATATTACGGTAGCTTTTGTGAAGTGACAACTCTGTATACAGGAAATCAGTAGATTCAATAAGGATAGATCTACAGTTTTGATTTGACAAATTTATAGAGCTTACAAGAGTAGCTCAATCAAAAATTAATGGAAGGCTAGTAAAAGAAGTAACATCAGCGACACAAGTCATACAAAACAAAAAAAATGAAACTCTGAAAGCAGAAATCAATACTATCCAGAAGAGCCATGTCATATAATAAACAGAGGCTGCAAACAAAAAATTGAAACCATCATATGTTACTACAATGTCAATTATGCAATGAACGAAGCTTCATCTAACACCTAAGCAGACCTCATTGAGACACTAACCAATTTCGAATTGTCAAGCAAAAGATATAACTGGCAGTTCAAGGTCCTTTTCTCCTTGTGAGCACCTGTATTAGCCATGCTCACCAGAATAACCACCAACATAGAACATTGCTTACCAAATGAGCACCAATGGGACCAATGGGGGGCTGACTAAAGTAAGACTGATGTCTTTCAATAGCACGTAACAGCTGTATCACTCTATCCCCACCAAATGCAGTGACCTGTCAAATAATGGCAAGAACATGATGAAGATTAAAAAATGGTATTCAGCCTTGGAAAACTTCTGGAGATATGTTGCTATCATTTTCTCTCTTTCTAAACAAGTGTTTTCAAAAGTGCACCTAGAAATAAGCACCTTGTTGATTTGGTGTTGATGGAGATCACGTATATTAGAGTGAGCCTCACGATGCTTCCTTTCAAATTCTTCAATCTGATAAAATTGAAAAAGAATTGCTCATGATAAATTTGCATACTTCAATTAATGTTTGCAAAGCTAAAATAGTGTAAAAAGGGACAGCTTTCCAAGGATGTGCTTCAATTAAATAATCTGCAACTGTTTCAATAGCAGAAAGAATGTCCTGGCATAAGTTTCATGGAATAAGACAAGCAACCAAAGGAAAAAACTAAAAGCTAAGATACCTTTTTTATCCTGTATATAGATGAATGATTACAAATTATAGAAAATCTTCCCAAGTGCATGAATAAGTAACATCAAAATACCTCCTTGTTTATCAAGAGACTTAATTACTTAAACCAGTATACCTCATCAGCAATCCTTTGAACTTCATCTCTTCGAGTATTTATATTTTCTGACAATGCACTCTCCTCATCCTTCAACCTAAAAATCCAGCACTTAAGCAAAGATAACAAGGAACATATCCTGGAAGCTCTTAAAGACACTTTTTAACCAATTTAAAAAAGATATACTACCTTGTAAGAGTGGAATTTGCCAAACCAATCTCATGCTCTAGTTCCCTAACCTTCACTTCAATCTCATCTTCCTCACTCTAAGAAGAACAAACAGATGAATAATTAGTAATATGTAACACAGATTTTTTTTTTTTGGGTAATATGACAGATATTAATACAGACATATGACAAAGATCTTGGTGTGAAATCATGCAGAAGGTATTTGAATTAAGGAGAAAGCATCCTTTGCTGCATATATGACTTGTCCTATTGAATAGGTTGCAGCTCGCCAAAAAGGCTACCATATCCCAAAAGATGCAACTTAAGGTTTCCTCAATCAAGCCCTTAGAACAGAAATATTCTAGCTTCAGCCTGCACTTTCAAATGTTTCAGGACATAAAGAAAGGCATCTAATGAACACTCTATTTGCAACAAGGAGAAATGTATGTAGGCATGAATAATCACTGGATAAAAAATTCATATACCCATGATAGAAAAGTACCCTAACAGAGATATGAGAAGAAAAAAATTAAGTATATCTCCCTTTCTTGCCAAATAAATTGAACCTGTTTTGGTTGTCAACTCGTTCAAAAAGAAGAGGCAGAAATGAGGATAAAGAAATGGACCTGCGTGTTTTGTATGTGTTGCTCCTGCATCTCATGAATTTGCTGTTGAAGCGACCTAACATGCTTTGTCATCCTCTGCAAATTTTTCATCTCACGGTCATGCTCCTGAGCAAGCTCTTGCCGCTCTCGTTTAGCCTTGGAAATGGATAAAACCAAAATCAGATATGAATTTGGGGAAAGACAAAAATTTAAGAAGAAACAGAATAACTCTACCAAAAGAAGAAGCAGGGGGAAAAAAAGAAAAATAAAGGCATCTCAATAAAATGGCCTGATCTCAAAAAAAGCATGCACCGAATTCAGGAACATGAATGTAAGTTCAAAAGTCTTCACATCTTTTCGACGCATATTCCATCTCTTGTTCAAGTGGTACTTACCAAAAGAAAGTAGAGAAAATAGTATGACTAAAGCAAGTTGGGGGGAGTTGCTACCATACCAGCAACAGGAGTTGCTGCAATTCGTTTTTCTTTCTCTTCACTTCAGATGTTTTTATCATCAACTGCTCAATTTGGCTCCTCTTATCCCCCAAACAATGTTGCAGATTTTCAAGATTTTTCTGAGAAAGGCCAGCAGAGAATAATCCTAGGTTAATGCACTTATAAATTGAAAACATTTTGAAGAATTCGTGCACTCACAAGTTGCTCATTGATTCGAGCTTGACAAGCAGGTATACGACTCTTCAGCTTTTCAATAAGTGTATTCTTCTCCTTCAGCTGTCTGTCTAAATCATACACCCAGGCCCATGCAAGCTTCTTCTTCAGTTGTTGTACCTGGTGAGAGATTTCTTCTAGACGCTCCATGTTTTTTATGCGCCCTTGTAAGTCATTAAGTTCCTTAACTATAGGGGCAATCGAAGCCTCCAATTCATCAATAAGTGCATTTGCAGCCTCCAAATGCTCTCGAATGTCTTGAAGAAGATCATTAACTCGCTGGAGCAAAGTGGCCCTAAAAAAAAACTGAGGAACATTGCATGAGGAAAAACCAATAGAATTTGCCTAGTCACCTAAAACAGAAGGAGAAAATATAATAAACCTTGAATTTATCTTTGTCATTTCCAGAATGCAAAAATTCTCTGCTTTTGTCTTGGCTCATTATCACACATGGATTTTCTACATCAATCTGCACATGTAACCACACAACCACCTTCTAATATTCAGGTTAAGAAAAACAACTCTGCAAGATAAATATTATCAATGTTTTTGTCTAATTTATGGAACAAGCATTTCTCTCCCATTGATCATCTCTTGGGTAAAATAAGGTTCATTAGTTATATTGTTGATAAAGTGTCTGTTTATGCAGTTACTGCTAATTGTCGTGGTCCCCATACTTTCTATATCAGATGTGATTTCTCATATTTTCTGTTTCCATTGGTAGACATATTGTTCAGATTACAACTTTCAAATCTACAGTTTGCCACATTAGTTGCCAAAAACTTACATTAAAATGTTCGACTAATTCAAGAAGCTCATCTTTTCGAGTAGCTACCTTTTTCCCTGCAGGTTGAGCACATAAATTAATGACATCAAAAACGTGCTGAATTACTATCGTTGAATTTTTATTTATTTAAAAAAAAAATTAGTTCAAAAGGAAAAAGAAAAGGTACCTACCTGAAGCATTATCAGCACCACATCCTTGAAGTTATAAAAAGATGCAACAATTTTGGGACATCCAAGAAAAAGAATACACTAAAGAGAGGTACGCAGAGATTTTCGTTTGAACAACAATAGTAACTTATTTGTTAACTAACAACCATACTTCTGGATTTAGATTATCACAGGACAAAAACCACTGACTCCATGATTTTTCTTTGGCTCCTAAAAATATGTTTCTACAACTTTTGACCTTTGCTGTACATAGCTTCTACACTCTGAACATTTAAAAAATGCAATGTCATTGCTCTTATATTCCAAGAGCAAAACAATCAAATTCATCATGTCGGTTTGCTGATGATCTTAGATACAAATTTCTGCACAGTGTCTCAGTAAATTTCTCTATCCATAAGACAAGCAGTCATGAAATTGACTAATGATACAGCTCTTTTACGTGTAGAACAAAATCCCAAGAGACCAAGTCTTGAAAGGACTCTCCGTCAAATTAGCTATTAGCTCCAGGCAGTGTTAACCAATAAGTTTGCCACTAGCCATGTGACCTAACCGTGAAATTCTTGTGGTCTTATAACTTGTTCACTTTACCGGATAAGGGACAATTTAATTGCTATGCCCACCTTATTCCCTGTTCCCATGTTCTCTTAATAGCAATTCAGTGGGTCAAAAAAGATTCCTGCCCTTTGCTAAATAGCTACTACTTGCCTAACACCCAATTCCTTCATCCTAACTCTCCGAAAATTGTAGAAACATGTATAAGCAACCAGCACATCAAACCAACCAACACCAGCAGGCTCTCTCTCTCTCTCTCTCTCTCTCTCTTCCGGCAGTATGTGACATGGGCAACCACACGGTTTGTACCTCCACTGGGACCACATAGGTTGTGCCTGTATGATTATGCACCCAGGCATGAACCAAAGTTGCACTTTTACATGAGAGGGCTGGCAAGCCAAGGCAGCACCAAGACACAAGCACATGAGGGCATGAGCAAAGGCTTGTGCCTGGGTGCAGCCCTAACTTTGCACAATGGCACCTAGATGCACTGCTAGAGGAGAGAGTAGATACAAGACAGGCCAGAGGAGGTGGATTGGCAGTTGAATCAGTGGCAGCCATCTTATCTTAAGGAAGGAGAAGAAGAAAAGTATTCCATAGCATTGAATAATAGACATTCTAACTTAACCCTAGTGCAACTTTACAGTATATCTATGCCAACCGAAAAAATGTAAGTAATAAGCATATATTTTAATTACAATTCAATTCCCCCCTTATTTCATGCAATGAACTGAATGCACTATTACTCAAACTAACTGATCTAAAGTTCAAACCCACTAATTAAGCCAAACAGATGTTGGGCAATACGTTGGAATAGCCATCAGATGCTTGTGATGGCTTCAGTTCAAATTGTGTCATCATCGTATAAAGAGTAAAGTTCTACTCAAACATTGGGCTCTGCTCCATTACAAATTAAAAATGTATACTATTGGAAAGAAATATGGGTTAATTATTCAAACCTTGGCAATCTTTCATTGACATAGAGCTTGTCGATTCAGAGATCCGACGTTCAATAGTTATTACATCTCCATATATTTCAGGCTTAAAGGCATCCTCCCCTTGGTTTTTCAGCTCAACTTGAATAACAGCAGAACTGAAAGATTGCAAATTTAGCCAATTGCTTTATCATACAGGAACAAATGAAGAAGTAGAAGGAAAGAAGGATGATGTAAGCAAAAATTTCCTTCCATCAATAGAAAGATGCACATTGATACATGCACAGTTCTCTTTTGCTTTCTGCAAAAGCTGCAAGCTTCACAAGCTATATGATAATATAGCTAGAGGTCAATTCACCCCATGCATCTGACTTCAATGTCTGAAAGCATACCATCACCGTCCGTTTCTCCCCTTAATCTCATAAGGTGGAAATGGAAAGGAAAAAAGCAATTGATGCTTAGGCCTGTAGGCCTTGTAGCAAATATAGCAATTCAACCGCGAGAGAGAGAGAGGGAGAGAGAAACCCCACAATGATCAAAGTGCAATAAAATGATGACAGAATAAACAACCTGCAACCAGTCTTTATGAAGTCCTTCAATGTGGATGCCCTTTGAGTCCCTTTTGCTCTACAACCAAATGCAACACACAAAGCAGTAAGTATGGCACTCTTTCCACCTGCGAACAGCAAAAGAAAAAGAGCAAAACATAAATCAAGCTCTTTTAGAGTTGCCACGCCTATAGTTTAAAATTTCTAATAATGAACTTCAACATACCATGCCTAATACTTGAAACTGAAAAGAAAGCAGTAATTGCATTCTCTATTTTCCATTTGTAAGCACATTCATTCATTTTCTGAACAACAACAAGCACCTATTGAAATTACATGACTGAAAAGTAAGATAACATAACCATTAACCACATTCTAAGCCATGAACTTCTTATTTAAGCTGACAGCTAAGGCCTGCTTCTTTCAAAAAGAGAGAGAGAGAGAGAGATTGCCACACTCTGACATTGTTACAGATACTATATTGAAAGTGGTTGTGTTAACTAGTAGAAGCTATCCAAGCTCATTGAAGATGTTACAAGTGGCCAAATATCAGGAAGATAGTTGATATTTGTACTGAGAGCAACCAAAAATAAAAACCTACAAAGAATGTTATAGATATCATTTAAAGAAAATGCTTCTATAAAATCTAGTAAAACATTTTTGTTCTCTATTAAGGAGTGCAATTGGTTTAGAAGAAACATTCTCCACATTTGGCAGATAGAGAAGACACATGATCAATACAACAGCATTTTCATGACATTCACTATGTAAGAAACATACTTTCTTTTTTTTTTTTGCCCCCAAACTAAACCTAATATTTCTTCAATTTTCTGCTACTTTCACTACAACATCAAGGACACCATCCACCAATACAATGCCTTCAGCTAATAGCCCCCACAAGTTGGTAATATTTTTAACAGCTATCAGCATAATCACTGGTAGGCAGAGAGGTTCCTATGCTGCCCCTATTTCAAGAATATTTTGAATTACCACCCCAAAATATATATAATCTTCTATTTGAAAATTTGCTAATTTTATAATTTCACTCTTCCTAATTCTTTTTAAATGAAAAGTTGTAATCCAATCCCTCTCAGAATAAAACTTGCATCTCCCACTTATCCTAATAGTTTGATTGTTTCACGGAAATTTTCCAGGCTTTCTTTAACATTTGTTACGATCAAAGCATTGTGAATGCCAAACATAATTAAACAGCCTCACCGGGTGGCTACGGTTCTTAGCATAGGTGTTTGCAGGAAGCGAAGGTAGCAGCTCATAACTGATGCAAGTGCTTAACTGCCACTGCTAGCTGCCGGCTAATGGCATCCCTCTCCTACACTAGCTACTACTAAAGTCCACTATTAAATAAAAACTTTCAACATTACTAGATAACATTTGGCAACGTCAAGCATAAGTAGCAACAATTGTGAACCATCCAAAAAAACACCATAAAATGCACATTCTACTCCCAGAAACAAACATACAAACAGAAATTAAGCTTTCAACTGTACATTCTTCGCCGAAAACTTCAAAACGCATTCCATCAAACATGCAAAACCTAGAAACCATGTGATCATAAGCGTAAATAAAGAGATAGTAAGGAACATTACTTCCATTTTGACCAGTGATAAAGTTAACATATTCGCCCAGCTCGCTCTCCAAGCAACTATGACACATGAAGTTCTCCAATCGAATTCTCCTAATTACTCCGGCTTTGGACCGTCCATGTGGTTCCACGAAACCTCTAAACTCCGACATGGAAAGGTACTGTATAAGGTTTCGCTTGAAATAGGGATTTTATGAAACCCTAAAATCGAGATTTCCTCCTTTTCTTTCTCAAGTGGATGAGACTTGTGAATTGTTCCTGTTACTGTTACTGTCACGTTCAGAGGGTATTGTTTCGTGCCCGTTGGGTTTATTGCTAGAGAGAGTGGCGGGAAGAGGAGTTATCCACTACAGCAACTCTACACGTAGTTATCATGGGCAATGGGTTGTGATCGCTTGGGGACCGTTGGATCGCTGGTCCTGGCATGAAGTGGAAAAACTTCCTATGGTAACGATTTGTAGTTGTTATATCCGACTAAGGTAGGTACATATGTGCCGTGTGAATGAGGATGTTATACGCAAGTGAAGTAAAACTCTCTATGATTACATGCCGTTACTTTAAAGAAATAAAGTGAAATTATCAATTGAGGGAATAATTAGGTGAAATAAGACGGGAAAGGAAAGAGGTATGTTGGGTTATTGAGCGAATAAGAGCAATTATTTACTTGAATTATTTATTTAATTTAGAGAGTATAAATTTTATAAAGCAATCTTATTTCTCTATTTTTTCTGAAAGTTTCAAATGAGAAGAAAATATTAGATATTTATAAACTCTTAAGTAAGTATATATCCGATTATCTAGATAATCAACAGATAAAATAAAGTTTGCTTAATTCATAATTATCAAAAATAAACTAATTAATGAGCTCAAAGTTAACAACATTCCTTAATGCATTTGTAGGCTTTAGATAAATTGAATGCAGACGGACTAGTACAACGATCCTTATTTTAAACTTACCAAACTAAATCTCCTCGAGTTATCCTAATATATGGACCGTACTCTTTAAGTCCCATCTGTTAACCTAAGAAATCAAGTCTAAATAAATAGTAGACTTAACTCAATAATTAATATAATAATTTTCAACATTCTACCATAGTCAAATTGATATATTTGTTTTCACCCTATTTCGTTGCTTCTTGGCTTTCCTTATAATCAAACACTAAAAAAATTTCTCCCCAGAAAACAAAAAGAAAAACAAAAAACAAATTGAAAATTATTCAAATTTTCCTTAACCTACCCTTTTAATTCCATCCTTCCACATTCCTTCCTTACGAACAATAACATGATGGGGGATTATAGTTATTATTAATGGATGCCGCATTCATATTATATGATTTAAAAAGTAGTAAATAATTGAATAAATAAATAAATGATAGCTTAATTATGCTATATAGATGTGGGAAAAAGTGTTCCCAGTAGCATCCATTGCATTGCCAATTAACAAAAAGAGTTTTTGAAAGGAAATGTAACCTCTCAATTTAATTTTTCTCCGTTTCCTTCAATTTGCTTTTTTGAAATATTATTATGTATAATTAATAACTGATATTAAAAGAAACATAATGATGTAATAATAAAATCACAAAACATTTTAAAAATTAAGGTAATTTTAACCATTAATTTGTAAATTGAGAAAATTTTTAAAAGAATAAATTGAGAAGATCTAAATCCTTGTTTGAAAGTGTCTTACATGAAGTAGATGAATATAATGACACAAAGTTATTATGAAAAATTGGAGAATACTTTAATAATGAGATTATTATTATATTTTAAAAAACAAGTAAGAAACAAATTAATTGTTGGCCCTTGTATATATAGGCTTCATTTGGTTTTTTTTTTTATGTACTCAAAACTTGTGTTTGGAAAGAATAAAACATAAAAAAAAAATAGAGATGTAATTCTATATAAACTACTATTCTAAAATTAAATACTTAATAAATCCTTACACAATTAAAATTTATCTACTCTTTACCTTATTTATATTTACAAAATTACCGATTAAAATAATCGTTTCTAATTCATAAAATATATTTTTTTCAAATCATTTCTCTTAATAATACATGAATTTTTATTTCTCGATTCCTATATTCTAATAACCATCTTCACTATAATTATAAAACAAAAAAAAAAAGATAACATATAGATAAGATAGTTTTTCAACTACCGGATGTTACGCCCCAAAGTCGTAGAGTCGCAACAGTCCCGTCGTATAAACCATTCTATGATAGTAATTGATCTCACAGTGCCTACCATAAACATGACCTACACAAGGCGTCGACAACTCCTCGCTTTGAAGTAAATAGTTCGATTAACAATTAAACTACGATTATGATAAATAGTGCAAATTTCTAATAACATGTATAATATTATATATATAAGTCCACAAAGCTTCCTAGGAAGTTTTACATAACATAGCAGTTTACTAGATTATAGAATAACTACCAGTCTTTCATTCCTAATTACATGGTCACTCTAGTTACACACTATACTAAGTAACTTGATCCTCATACCCTTGGCTTCCAACAGACTATCCTCTAGGTAATTGTAGGGCGGCATAGTGCTTTGAGTGTTTAGAAATCAGAACCTGCAAAAGGATCTAAAAGGGTATGAGCAACTACAGCTCAGTAAGTTGAGTTGGAGACTCATGAATGCATACAAGCATAAACAGGGTTATCAAACAATTATTTTCATGCAATGCAACAATCAAGTGTCATCGCACAACATAGTCCAGTCCATTGTGAAATCAGAGAAATTTCACTCGCTCCAATCCGGGTTGAGGAGTTTCCATATTATGCAGCAGCTCACAACCAAACCCAAGTTTGTGCAATGGAGACCTCGCTCCTCTCATGAATACCTTCAAACTATTGACTTTACCCTCACCGCGACCTCCTCTCCTGTCACTTAGTTCAACTAAGGATAAAGAATGACCATTTTGCAATCCTACGCTATCCCTTTCGAAGGGGTCAATATTTGGTTGAAGAATCCTATGATCCCCTAACGGGTTGCAATACATGACATTATTAATTATTTGGGGTCAACTAAGATTAAATTTCGTTTTGAGTGCTCAAACAATTTCATACCAATTCAATCAGTCACGAAATCACTCACAATACAAATTCAGCACGAATTCAAATACATCAAATACATGCGTAAACTACTTACAATCACAATCATATACAAGCCTAAGTCTCCGAGTACTACAAAACTAGTACTCTATTACAATAAGCAATAACCCAACTTACTTGAAATTGCTCGATCGCTCGATTCCTTGGTCACGAGCTGATTTATCTCTGGGTTTCCTCTGATTTATCTCTGGGTTTCCTATAATATAAATAGGTCTTTTTAGTACTTATATTTTATGGATTCTTATTCTAATTCATAATGTAACTCATTTTCCCTATGTATACCTATAATGTACTAATGATTCGTTGTACTCTATTTCGGGGTTCGAATCTTAAACTAGATTATAGTTTTAATCCCTAAGTCTTAAATAGGCTCGAATCCCAGTGTGATATTAATCACATTACACTTGAGTATTCAAATATCCTATTGGGTCGTAATTTGGTATTCTAAACTATTCGGTACACGCTAACCCAAATTGAGGTATCGGATTTATTTTCGATGTGTGAAAATCTTACATTTTGAGATATTTCTTAAAATTAAATGTTATTTTAGATTTATTATTATTTTTATTTCTATTATAATATTATCTAAATAACCCTATTTTGTTAGATTTATTAATTTACCATTTCACATATTACTAATTTCTTATATTATTTACCTAATTTCCCTAATTAACCATACTTAATACTCCAAAGGCTAGGATTAGGGTTCCACTTCAGAGATTAGCATCCCTAAACATCTAATTAATATCTAAATCAGTAATTAACGTCTTAATCACTTAATTAACCCCCAAATCACCCAATTTTTTCATCATTTTAGGGTTAAAAATTAACTTAAAAATTTTGAAAATTAATTTTTAAAAAATGGCTTCATAGCACTATTCTACATCATATGAGCATCCTACAGAAAAAATTTGAGCTCTAAACTACATTCCTAAGCCTATTTATTTTTCGATTTAGTCATGCTCGATTTTGAGCAATTTGTTAAGAACCCTATAATTGTAGATATAATTAAAACAAATCAATATTTTTCTCTAAATCTACATACAATAAAACCTCAGAATAACGAGTTTCATAATTTTCTGTGTAAAATAACTAATTTTACAAATTTATTCAAAATCAGGGTAAATAAATGACTAACCGGTTCGAAGCTTTCTGGCCGTCCAAGCCCAGTCCAAGGTTGTTGGCCGGTCCAGACGATGGGATTTGTATAGGGTGGTGGTGGTGGTTCGGTCCCAGGTGGTGGTGAGTAGTGGGTTTAGCTCACTTGCCCAATTTGCATAGTTTTCCCTTTTTTATTTTCTGGATTTTCTCTCGATTTTTTCAGTCTTCCTATTTTTTCAAAATGCTAAACTGACCAAATGACTTCTGAAAATTTTTACCCTATTTATAGACATTTGTTGTAATTAATATGCATTAATTTGACAAGACTTTGCCCAATCTCTTTATTTTTTGGCTTTTAGGTTGTCTAATTTTTATTGGCTAATTTTTTTTTTTTTTTTGCAGCTTTGGACCTGCTACGACCTAATCTTGATTCATCTTATCCTCTTCTGATTTTTTCTGATTTTTCCATAATTATTTTATAATTTTCTTTAATTATTTACTTAGTTTTTAGCCAATTTAGGTAATTTCGAGTATTTTTATCTACACGTAAATACATGTGGGATACACGTGAACATTCCTAATTATTATTTTGGTCATTCTAAAATTTTTAGTAAACATATAATCTATCTTTAGTAATTTATTAGTTATTAGATTACACTTTTTGCCTTTTCAGTAATTAACAATTATTATACTTAAAATTTGAAAATTTTATAGTCTCCTATTTTACTACTTATTTTCTTAAATTTAAGTTTACGGGGTCATTTTTACTAATATTCCTCTCAATAGTTAATAATTTGGGTTTAATCGGATCCTTTAACCGATCGCCCTAAACCTTGAGTTCTAAGTTCAATCCTACGGTTATTTAGCTTGGCTTTAAGGCTTATACCGGATTTCAAACATATATAAATCAAATACAAAATAGATACAAAAGATAAGAAAAAAAAAAGATAATTAAAATAAGACTATAGGTTGTTAACTACAAAGTAAGGGGTGCAACACATATCTATTGATTTTAGAAAAAGAATTATATAATTACAAATTATATAAAAAAATTACCAAAATACCGATAAGATGAAACATTACTATTTATATTAATATCTTATTTTCAAGATACGACATAGTCACAGCACATAAAAGTTAATATTGCATATTAACTATGTAACCTAGCTATTTGTACTAACGTTGCATAGATATAAACTTAATACAAATCGATGTCACATGGTATTTTGGTAATAATTTTTGTACAATTTGTATTTTAGTAATTTTTTTTAAGTATGATTGTAAACAAGTAATTTTCTCACAAAATAAACATAACAATGACTACGTCCTAAACAAAGGACAACGTACCTAATTGTTTAGGTTTTTATATGCTCTCATTATAGCCTTACGATCCCATTATAATAGCTTTTATAATCATCTTAACATTGAAAAGTGGATTGTATGGTTACATAGAAGGAATTATAAAAGTCCTCGATTATGTATCAAAAGATATAAACTTTATACATAGTTTTATTATTTATATTATATTATAACCCTTTTCCAAGACTCACTATAACGTGACTATGTTTAGGAGATATTAATGTAAATCCCTTATTACACCCCCAAGTCATAAAGTTACAGAGACTAACCTATAACAATAACTAATCTTCCAGTGCCTATCACATATATGATCTACAAAAGGTGTTAACAACTTATCGCTTTAAAGTAAATACTTCGATTAAGATTTTAACTAAAATTTATATATAAAAAAAGTTAGAACTATCATTCATATATGTATATATCGACATCCATATTATTTCAAAATCCTAGGAATTTACACAAACTACAGTAGTTGCTAACTTACATCTCACACCTCAGTCCATAAACCTACAAATACTGTTAAGACATTAAAAAGACTTAATCATATGGCCAAATTGATCCCCACTCCTCATTGCTTCAAAAGAGAACCGACCTTAGGATAGTTGTAACATGGCATACTAGTCAGAAATCAGAACCTGCATAAAAATTTATATGGGTATAAGAAACTACGACTCGGTAAGTTGAATTAGAGACTTATAAATGTATACAAGCATAATTAAGGTTATCAAGCAATTATTTACATGAAATGCAACAAGCAAGTGTCATCACATAACGTAGTTTGGTCTGTTGTGAGATCAAAGTAATATCACCCGCTTAAATCCAGATTGAGGAGTTTTCATTAATGCAATAGCTCACAACCAAACCCAGATTTGTGCAATGAAGACACCGCTATCCTTCAAACTAATACCTTCATCCTTACCGTTATTTAGTTTGACTAAGGATGAGGAAAAAATCATTATGCTATCCAACGCTATTTTTTTTTTAAGTATCGATATTTAGTTGAAAAACCCTAATGATCTCCTAATAGATTGCAATATATGTCAAATTAGGGTATTTAAGTCGATTAAGATTAGGTTTGGTTTAGCAAGATTAGGTTCGATTTAGGCTGTTTAAACAATTTCACATCAATCTAATCATAACAGTCATCAAACACGATATAGATTTCAACATGAAATCAAATATGCAAGCATATGCATTAAACTACTTACTATCACAATCATATACGATTCTAAGTCTTCAAGTACTCTAAAATACAGTGAAGTATTAAACCTAATTTACTTAAAATCCTTGATCGCCCATTCAATCAATTGCAGGTTGACTCATCTCCATGTATCTTATAATATAAATACGCTTTTTTAGTATTTGTACTTTAATGATATATATTATAAGTTATGATTTAAATAAATTCTCCTTATATACCTATTATTTACTATCGATTCATTTTATGTTAGTTAAATGTTTGATTTTCGAATTCGATTCTAGTTCAGGCTTTAAATTAGTTCCAATTACGAGTAACTCATAAAATACATGTGAAATTAATCACATCAGGCTTGAGTATCCTAATATCATGCTTTGTCTTAATTCAATATTCTAACCTATTTGATACATTCTAATATCATACTTAGTGTACTAAATTTACTCTCGATTAGTATACCAAATTTACTCCTAATGTGGAGAAATTTTACATTTTTCGTATAATTATCTCAAATTAAGTTTTATACCAAATTTAATACATATTAATATTCTCATCATATTATCCAATTTAACCCCATATTTTATAATTACCTTAATTCCAATTGCACAATTAGCAAATAACCTATATTTATTATATAATCACCATGATAACTATATTTAATACTCCAAATGCTATGATTATGTTATTACATCAGAAATTAACATCCGTAAACATCTAATTACCTTTAAATCAGTAATTAGTCATTTAATTACTCAATTAGTGCAAAATTACTTCATTTTATCCGTCATTTTAGGACTTAAAAATTAATTAAAATTTTAGAAAATTAATTTTAAAAAATGGCTTCATAGTAACGTTTTATATCACTTAAGTAGTTTATAGAAAAAATTTGAGCTAAAAATTACAATTTTAAGCCTATTTAATTCTAAATTGAAATATGATCAGTTTCTTAAGCACCTTATGTTTACAAATGTAATTAAACATAACCATTATTTTTCCCTAAATCTACATATAATAAAATATCAGAATAATAAAATTCATAATTTTTTTAATATAATTAATAATTTTATTAACTTTTGCAAAATTGGCTAGAAAATTGAACTCACCTAGTTCTTGGAATCACAGCCACCAAAATCGGTTTAAGGCTTATCGGCCAACCCAAACAGTTGAATTGGAGTGGGGTGGTGGTGATGATTCGTAGGTTTGGCCTAATTGCTCTACTTATACAAATTTTTGTAATTTTTTTGAAAACCTATCTTAAATTTTCAACCCTTTCAATTTTCTATAACTCCAAATAGACCAAATGAGCTCCTGTAAAATTCGAGCTATTTATAGGTCTCTAAAGTAATTTTTGTACATTAATTAAACAAGACAATTATCTCATCCACTTCCAATTTACTTTTTCAAGTGTTTGAATTTAATTGGTCAAAATTTGTTTCTTCATTCCCGACCTACCATGACCCAAATCTAGATTGTTCGCTACTTCTCTGATTTTTTTTTCGTTTTTCTTTTATTTTTTATAATTTTATTTAATTATTTGGTAATTTTCAAGTATTTTAGGTAATTTCGTATATTTTTACCTATACGTAAATACATATGGAATACAAGTAAATACTCTTAAATATTATTTATGTTATTCTATGATTTTTAGTGTACATATAATTTATCTCTGGCAATTTGTTAGTTATCAAAATGCATTTTACACATTTCCGATAAATAACAAATAATATACTTAAAATTTAAAAATTTTATATTCTATCATTTTATTATTTATTTTCTTAAATTCAAACTTATGGAGTTACCTTTACTAATATTTTTAGCTTTGTTTTATAATTTAAGCTCGATTGAATATTTTAACTAATTGCTCTAAACTTTGTATACAAAGTTCAATCTCACAGTTACAAAGCTTATATTTAAGACTTACATCCCTTAGAAAACTATCTCAAGATCCAACAACAAATTGATAATAGATCCTAAGAAAGCTAAAAACATGTTTAAAAAAACCTAAACTTCGATTGTAAGAATCAAGATCGAAAGTAAAATGAAGCTTTAACTTGTTAGCTATAAATAGTTAAGAACTAATTGCATAAACATCTCGACTCTTTAACTATAAATAGTCTAAGAATCCTAACATAATAGATAAATGTTATGAGAACATGATTTTTTTTTTATAATTTCAATAATTCCGAGAAGAATCAAAAGAAAGATATTAATCCATTATAGATGCAATTTAGATTATTAATGTTGTTACTTGAGCATGTTTATTTATAACCCGACTCGACTTTTACATAAAATGGGAAAATAATTGCTCAAAAGGAAACTAAATAAGTTAGGTGATAATACAAGATTTATCTTAATGGTACACCAAGTTGATAGCTTTTGGGCAGTTTTAATCGATAGGCCTTTTGTCTTGAGTCAGCTTAGATCGATCTACTTCATTAAGTTGATCCCTTATCGGCTTAAGTTGACCTGACTTATATTTTTACCTTTTGTGCAAGCATAGATGATGTTTGTTATACCTAACTCGAATCTAAACTCGTTCAAGATATGCTTTTTCATGGTTCTTTATTGTCCCATATAAATTCTACGAGTTCTGCTTGCAACTTTTTAGCTTACATACTTGTAATTGGTCCTCAAGATAGTTACAAATGGTCCTACAAGCTTATTAACTTGAGTCTCTATCATTCTCACTCTTCTTAAAGGGCTCGTCCTTGAATCTTTACTTGTATTAAAAGGAGATGAATTGTTAATACAAAAAACTAACACTATAATATACTTCTCACAAAGCATTGCCATTGATCTTTTTTATGAATTAAAGAGACCTATCATCTTTTGTTGCAATTTGGACTTTTGCTAAGAGAGAGTATTTTTTCTCGTGTTCACTCATGAAAAATCATTTAGCCAAATTGTAATTTCCTAGGGTACTTGTTGGCTTCAACGACATATCACTCATTTTTCTTCTTAATGTACTACTTAACCAGTTCATAAATCCTTTTCATTGCTTTAGTTTTCCTGTATCTATATAACTTTCACATTCAAATTGGGTAAAAAGATAATAAATCTAACGGAGTTAAAGGATTAAAACTATAAACAATTTTTCTAAAAGTGAAAATTAGTAGAAGAATGCATGTAATGATCATATACAATTCAATAAATGGTGAACACCCTTCCATTAACTCAAATTTTTCTAAATAACAAGCAAAAGAGTTATGATAGCCCTATTGTCTACCTTAATCTAACCATTCGTTTGTATATGAAACATGATGGAATATGAGAGTTTAGTACGTAATCACTATCATAACCTAAAACTTTAAAAGACAACGATATGCCGTTGTAGATAGCTAACTCCAAATCATGGGTTTTAAGCTTATTAAGAATTAGATTTGACTCTTCAAATTGAAGTAACAAGGTTGAGAAAGTTAAATCTATGATATTGAGATGATTAAGAGAGATTTGAAATTGTAAGCTCAGAGTGAAGATTATTGAATTAGCCCATCCACTTTGAACGTGTAAAGCACTAAGTCAAATGAGTGAATAACCAAACCAATAAACGTTAATTGTCCCATTTCAACTACTTAGCCCAAAAGCTCTTGACAACACAAGCTTGAACCTTTTAGACAAAGTAGTTGAAATGGGCCCATTAATGTTTATTAACTTAGTTATTCACTACTTAATATTCCTCGTAAAAATATTCCTTGTAAAGGCTTATGCACTAAAAAAAATACTTTAAATTAGATCCAAACCAAGGAAGAACCCATAAAGGGGCCATTGTTAAGAAGATTGATCTTAGATCATTAATGCCATTCTAATGAGATTCTGGTACATGCTGTTCATGAATTGATGCTATGTTCATGTATCATAATCCCATTAAAAGTTATGCACCGCATTAGTAGTCATATGACATGTCACGCCCCGAAACGGTAGAGTCGTAATAGCCCCGTTGTGTAAACTATTCTAAGATAGAAGTTGGCCTTACAACCGATATCTTAGACCTGATCTACACAAGGCGTCTACGACTAACCCGCTTTGAAGTAAACAGTTTGTAATTTAAATAAATCATTTACCTAAGAAAGTGAAAAAAATTATATATATATATACTATAATTCAGTTATTACATTATTCAAAAATGAAAAATTCTAAAATAAAAACTTAGATGTTTGTTCTTCAAATATTTTTCCTCATTCCCCAATATCCAATAGTTGCTAGCTTTAGAGTAGTTGTATGCCACTTCTTAACCAGCACCTGCACGATATCTATAGGGATGTAAACAACCATAGCTCAGTAAGTTAAGATGGAGGACTTAAAACTCTACGATAAACACAACAAGGTTATCAATCAACTTATTAGGTGCAATGCATGTTCAAGCAAATGCCATTGCACGACGTTGTCCAGCCCGTTGTGTGATTAGAGAAATTACGCCTGCTCTAATCCAAGTTGAAGAGTTGCCGTTAATGCAACAGCTCACGACCAAACCCAGGTTGTGCAATAGAGACATGGCTTCTCCCGCGACTACCTTCGAACCATTGACTTCACTCTCGCCGCAACCTCCTCTTCTATCACTTAGTTCGACTTTGGATGAAGAAGGGACCATTTTGCAATCCTGCGCTATCTTTTTCGAAGGGGTCAGTATTTGACCGGAGAATCCTAGGTTCCCCTAATGGGTTGCCATGTAGGTTCGATTATGATTACAGGTCGTATATTTGATTAGGTCCAATTTAGAGTGATCAATCATTTCATATAAATCACACAATACAAACCAGAACAACAAACAGAATCATAGCATCATACATAATCAAGTACAGGCACACATCCAACTATCTAACAAGCACAACCAAGCATAATCTCAAGCCTCCAAAATACAGCAATGTATTAATCCTAACTTATCTCGACTCCTCGCTCACTCACTCGAGGTCCGACTTGCTCAGGCCATCACCGATCATTCCTATAACACAAACATGGTTTCAGTTTTTCATATAACTATTATAGGTTCATTTTATCCTATAACGCTTATTGTTATGTGTTGTTTAGGGTTTAATATGCCTAATTATCTAGGTCTTAAGTCTTTTACAATTATTCTAAGTTCGGGGTTAGGTTCGGGTTCAGTTTTCGCATCGATTTCTAAATTAGGTTCTAATTCGATTTTTAAGTATTGTTTTATACTCGAACCCTATAAATTCGTTTCAACTCATAATGTGAAATTAATTACATTACTTCCTGATCTCCTAAATATCATCATTATCTTTAATTAATATTTTATTCTACCCGGTACACTTAAGTCCTTATTAGTATATCGAATTACTCCTGATGTGAGAATTTTTTACATTTTTCATATAATTACATAAATTTAAGTTTTCTATCAATTTTATTATATATTCCTATTATTTATATAATTTAAATTTTTATCATAATATTTTCTATTTATTATATTTCCAATAATTATGTATTATGTATTATTACTTATTATGTACATAATACATGTCTAATATTTCTATTACTCTAATTACTATTTCCCAACATCAATTATCATTTCAAAATGTCTAAATTCATTTTAAATTAGATTTTATATCTAATTACCCTAATTTACAAAATTAACTTAAAAATTTACTATTTTTCCCTATTACTCATTTACTACATAATTAACCCAATAATTATATCTGACACCCTAAATGCTACAAGTATCATACTTCATCAGATTTTAATATCCTAAAACATATAATTATTCACTAAATCGGTAATTAACTATTTAATTACTTAATTAACCTTAAATTACCCATTTTATACCTCATTTTAGAGCTTAAAAATTATCTAAAATTTTCGAAAATTAATTTTTAAAAACGGGCTTCATAGCATTGTTCTATATCATCTAAGTAATCTACAAAAAATTTTGGGTTCAAAACTACACTCCTAAGGTCATTTATTTCTAAACCGAAACATGCTAGGTTTTGCATGATTTTTTAAGGATCATATATCACAAGACATATTTTCATAAAAATAATATTTTTCATAAAAACTACATACAAAAATATTTAAGAATAACAAAATTCATAATTTTATAAGAATATTTATTATTCTTACAAAATTATACAAAATCGGGCTGGAAATCGAATTTATCGATTTGGGTGGCTCCGGCTACCATCGGTGGCCATAAGTATGTTAGCCCACCTAGGCGCTGCCACCAGGCGGCCATCCACTCTCAGCTGCTCATCGGGTCTAGATTCTCCTTTGTGGTCCTAACTGCACAGTTTTCCTTTTCTTTTTTTTTTCTTTAGTTTTTCTCTTGAATTTTCGAAGTTCTCTATTTTTCTCACTCTCCAAACTGCCTAAATGAGCTTCTGAAAAATTTGGGGTATTTATAGAGCTTTGTGATAATTAATGTGCATTAAATTAGACAAGATATTGTCCAAATTCCTTAATTTTTGGCTTTTGTGTTGCTTTAATTTAATTGGCTGATTTTTTTTTTATTTTCCCCAACTGCTACGACCCAATTATGGATCATTCCTTATTTTTCTATATTTTTCCTGATTTTCCTTAATTAATTATGAATTTTATTTAAATATTTCTTATTATTTTAGTACATTTTGCGCATTTTCAGTAATTACGCGTATTTCTACATACATGTAAATTCATATGTAGTACAAATAAATATTCATAAATATTATTTAGGTTATTTTATGATTTTTAGTATACATATAATTTATCTCTAGCGATTTGTTAATTATCGAAATGCATTTTACGCATTTTCGAATGCATTTCGATAAATAACGAGTTATATACTTAAAATTTGGAATTTTTATATTCTTTTATTTTATTACCTATTTTCTTAAATTAAAACTGATATGATTATTTTACTAATATTTCTAGTTTTACTTTATAATTTAAGCTCGATTGAGTCTTTTAACCGATCGAAATCTCGAATAGCTAGTTTTGGGACTTACAAGACATGTCGTGTCTAATAAACCTTTTCTCCTATAAAGGAGATAATAGCATCAAATGAGGAACATGAGTTGTTAGAGTTGGTTGAGGCTTGCTTAGTGATCACAAGTTTTAAGCCTAGAATATTTTAGGAAGATAATATTTCCGTTAATTAACAAAGCTTGGTAAGTAATAGTTAATCCATATTTAATGAATGAAAATTCCTTATAGAATGACAGTTTACATCCTTTAAGTATAGCATTAGCTATTATATAGATATACATGGAAACTGAATGTTATTCCCTGAGTAAGATACTATAATACACATCTTATATTTATACCCTTAAGTTTCTTAAGAAAATAAGTATGCAAAGAGAAAATAACTTAGCTCCCATGTTACATTGTGTTTGGCTATTTCTTATAGAAAAGAAATGGTAGAAATAAGTAGAAGAGAAAATAAATGAGTGGAAATCAAATGAAATGTGATTTTAATTTTATATTTAGTAACTTATGAAGGAAATGGAAAGAAAAGTTTCTGTTTCTTTTGTTTGGTATGTCTTAGAAGTGGAAAATAATGAAAATGAATTAGTATAAGATAAAATTAACTCCATTTCTATTTTCATGAACTGTGTTTTTAAAAGGATATTTTTGTAATTTCTTATCATTTTGACCGCTTCTCTCCGAAATTGGAGGGGAAAGTTTTGTAATAAAAAATGGAAATATTTCCACTTATTTCCTTTCCTTTCTACCAAATTTCACTTTCTATTTAAGTTGCCAAATATTATATTTCCGTTGACTTCTTTCTATTTCCCTTAGTTTTAACTGATCTAAACATAGTGTTAAGCTCCAACCTCTGATTATAAACTTATGTGCTAAAGGATTGGATACTTTCGATAGTTTGGTTGGCAAAACTAATAATACAATGCAAGCATGATAAATAGAAATAATATACAAACATAGAGACAAGATACATAACTCATGACATGACATGAGTTATGATTTACCAATACAAATATCCAGCCTCTAAAGTATCATTATTGACTCAAATGAATGTGATGCATCGATACTTAAAATGTGTTAGTATATTTTTATTACACCTTGAAACTCCTTAGGAATATGAGCATATGAAACCAAAATAAGTTAGTAAAGTTTATGCTGCTAACATGTTTAACTCTAACAAGATGCAACTTTAGGATAAAAAATTTCAACTCATTCAAAAAGTGGGCTACCCAGGCTTACCTTACTTAACCTATGAGATAAAGTAGACTACCCTTTTCGAGGCAAGTTAGAATGTTACCTATAAAGATAGAAAACAATTAAAAAAAGCAATAGAAAAATAATAAAAAAGCTTCAAGCTAGCTTTTAAATAACACCTTAAATTAAAGTAAAAAAAAAAAAGAATTTCTTAAAAAAATATATGAGACTAATTAATTTAAGAAATTGATATTCAAGTCTTCCCGCCTTCTAAATACTATATATGTATATCACACAATTGACACAATGGAAGATAAAACTACTTCTAATGTGTTTATTTTTTTTCTTATATGTAAACACTAGTTTTTTGTAAAACTTTAATTGAAAAAAAAAAAGCATTTTTAAGTAAGTTTATTTTATAATATTAAATTTTTGTACTCTAAAAAAAATCTTAGTGAATGATGCATTGATTCACTCAGCCTATCAAATTGTATAGATGGGTTGTGAGTTGGTAGGTTGGCCCACTTAATCCATCAACTTGTTGTAGGGTATGTTGAGTCTAAAATTCCACATCCTTTATTAAGGGCCACGTTGGGCTAGCTGGTGGGCTAAAGTGGGTTGAGGTAGGTTGGTCTACTTAGCTCATTTTACATAATTTTATAACCTAGCAACCCATGTTAAGTTCCAACTATTAATTTTTACTTTACGCATATGGTTAGGGTTAATGTTGTGATAGTCTAATTGGAATAATCTAACAATATAGATACAAACATGATACAATAAAATATATGAATATTGAAAGATATATTTGTATACCTACACTTAGACATGGGGAAGGGCTGAGCCCAAAACTGGCTCATTAAATCACTAAACCAACTCAAACCAAGACTGAGTAAGCCTCAACTATAGCTTGACACATCAGGCTTAACAAGTCACCACGATTTTTTGTGTTTGACTTGCCAAATTGATAGATTGTAACCTAAATACTAAAGCCAGCAATTAAACCCATCGTTCCGATAAGAATTTTTAGAAAAATAAAGAAAAAAGGAAATTTTTGGCTATACAAACTTACAACCTTCACATGCCAACAATGTTAAGCAATAATTACAAACCAGGTCATTATCATTATATACAACCACACACACAATAATTTTTTGTCCCTTTCATCTACATATAATAACTCACACCGGCTAATTCACAGCCACACATTACTACATTGTAAACAATAACTCACACACAAATACAAAAGGCTGATACAACACAGATGTAAGCCTTAAAGATAAGTCAAGTAATCGTACGATCGAATTTAGTTTACAAAATTTAGGGTGATTGGTTAAAAAATCCAATCAAACCTAAATTATAAACTAAATCTAAAAATATAAATAAAAGTGACCTTGTAAGTTTAAATTTAAGAAAATAAGTAATAAAATAAGAGAATATAAAATTTTCAAATTTTAAGTATATTACTTGTTATTTATCGAAAGTATGTAAAATGCATTTCGACAACTAATAAATTGCTAAAGATAAATTATATATATACTAAAAAACATATAATGACCTAAATAATATTTAGGAATGTTTACTTGTACTCCACATGTATTTACGTATTGATAGAAATACACGAAATTACCTAAATTGTCTGAAATTAGTTAAAAATTTACTAAATAATTAAATAAAATTATAAAAAATTAAGGAAAAATTAGAAAAAAGTCAAGAAAAGGGGGAATGAACTAGATCAAGTTGTGGCAATAAGGGGAGTAAGAAACTAAAATTAACCAATAAAAAACAAGTACCACAAAAGGCAAAATGAAAGAGATATGAGCATTGTCTTGTCCTAATTAATGAATAATAATTCCTACAAGGCCCTATAAATGGCAAGAAAATTTACAGAGCTCATTTGGTCAGTTAGGAATTGAGAAAAATTGAGAGAAAAAAATTAGGATTTTAGAAAATTTGTCTCAAATTTATGCAGATAGGGAAGAAAGGGCGAACCCACACACTACCACCACCACCACCCCACTCCAAACCTAAAGCTTAGATTGGTCGACACACCTGAACCAGTATTGGAGACCAAAAAGCTTTTGAACCAGGTAAATCTCACATCTTCTCCGATTTTGCAAAATTCCTTAAAATTATTAATTATAACTAGAAAATTATGAAATTTATTATTGTAAGATTTTATTATATGTAGATTTAGGGGAAAATAGTGATTAAGTTTAATCACGTCTGTAAATATAGGGTTCTTAAGAAATTAGACAAAACCGAACATGATTAGAATTAGAAATAAATAGACTTAGGAATGTAGTTTAGAGGTCAATTTTTTTTCTGTAGAATGCTTAAGTGATATAGAACAATACTATGAAGCCATTTTTTTAAAATTAATTTTTGAAAATTTTAAGTAAATTTTTAGCCCTAAAATGATGAAAAAATTGGTAATTTTGGCTTAATTAGGTGATTAAATGATTAATTACTAATTTATAAAGTAATTAGATGTTTAAGAATATTAACCTCTTATGTGGAAACCTAATCCTAGTCTTTAGATTGTTAAGTGTAATTAATACGGGAATTATGTGGTAATTATAGGAAATTAGGAATATGTGAAATTGAGATTTTAATAAATATGAAAAAATAAGTTAAATTGGATAATATAATAATAATATCAGTACAAAATAAATTTGATACAAAAATTAATTTTAGGTAATTGGATAAAAAAAAAGTAAAATTTTCTCACATCAGGAGTAAATCCAGTATTTGAATTAGGATTAGAGTGTATCGAATAGATTAGAATACTAAATTAAGACCTAAAATGATATTAGAATATTCAAGCTTAATATGATTAATTTCACATTAGGATTTGAGCGTATTTAGGATTCTTCGTAGTTAAAACAATTTAGAACCAAAACTGGAATCTAATTCAGAAACTGAATCTTGAGCTAATATAGAACGAATCATTAGTAAATAATAGGTATATATAGAGAAGTTAGTTAAATTATAACTTAGAATGTATCATCAAAGTATAAACACTAAAAAGACATATTTGTATTATAGGATACCCAGAGATGGACCAACTTACAATTAAGTGATTGAGCAACTGAGAATTCTAAGTAAGTTGGGCTTATTACTTCACCATATTTAGAATACTATTTTAAGGTAATCGGAGACTTAGGATTGTATATGATTATGATTGTAAGTAATTTTATGTATATGTTTGTGTACCTGACTTCGTGTTGGAATTTGTATTATAATTGATGATTATAATGACTAGATTGGTATGAAACTGTTTGAACACTCTAAATTGAGCCTAATCTTATTGATCCTAAAACCTTAAATTATCATGCATCGTAACCTTTTAGGGGATCATTAGGATTCTTTAACCAAACACTGATACCTTCGAAAAAGATAGCGTTGGATAGGTAAATTGGTCTTTTCCTCATTTTTACCCGAACTAAGTAACAAGAGAAGAGGTTACGGTGAGGATGAAGACATTGGTTCGAAGGATAGTCTTAGGAGGAGTAATGTCTTCATTGTATAAACCTGGGTTTGATTGTGAGCCGTTAGATAATATGAAAACTCCTTAACCTAAATTAGAGCCGGTAAAATTACTTTGATTTTGCAACAAACCGTACTACGTTGTGTGATGACGTTTGCATGTTGCATTGCTTGAAAATAATTGCTTGATAGTCTTATTTATGTTTGTATACATTCATAAGTTTCCAATTTAACTTACTAAGCTATAGTTGCTAATACCCATATAGATTCTTTTGCAGGTCTTGATCTCTCAATACTTTGAGTAATATGCCACCCTACAGCTATCCGGAAGTTAGTCCTTTTTTAAGCCTAGGGGTGTGATGATCAATTTGCCTAGTAGTTAATGTATATTTAGAGTCTCACTAGTAGCTTAAGATTGAAAAACCGATATTTGATATGTAAATCAGTCGACTATTATAATATGATGTAGAATCACTTAGGAATTCTACAATAATGTACATGTAAATATATATATATATATGTTGACTTGAAACTTTAATATTTACTGTAAATTTAGTTAAATTTTAATTGAACTGTTTACTTTAAAGTGAGGAGTTGTCGACAACTTGTATAGATCATGTTTATGATAGGCACTGTGAGGCCAATTACTATCATAAAATGATTTACATAGCGAGACTATTACGACTCTACGACTTCAGGACGTAACAATAGACACAATAATTCACATATACATTCTATAATTCAAACATCACACTAACACTAGAAAACAAACAGTTCAAATTTTGAAGTGTAGATATAGGGATATAAAGAAATTTATGTACTAGGTAGCCATTTTGAAAATTCAGAATGCAATAAATGCAAGAAGTTTTAAAGTATGAAAAGTACACAATAGAATATAAAATCCATGTATGCTCCTTTACTTCTTCACCATCTTGAATTCTCTTTAAAATCTTTAATTTCTTCTTAGTATTGTTGAAACGTTTCTGCACCACATATTATTGTAAACATTTTGCTTATTTCAAAAAAACCATTCCACACTCGTGCGAAGTTTTTCCTTTTAGTGGAGTTACGAAAATTTGTTCAAGTTACTTGAAAACCTTTTTCTACTTACATAAAAAAAAAAAAACATTCTACACTCGTGTAATTTTTTTTTTCTTCTCGTGCAATTAGGATAATTTGTTTTTTTTTACCTCACTTTCAAAATATTTTGCTTTCTTAAAAAACCATTTCACGCTCATGTGAACTTCTTTTTCTTTTTGGTCAAAATAAGATAATTTTTTTTCAACTTAAATAGAAATCATTATGCAAAATAATTTTCTTTTCCTTTTATTCCAATTTTCACATAAAACTACAAGAAATAAATAGATCTCTTTTTTCTATAAATCTTTCTTTAGCAAGAAGGCTAACAAAGGAAAACGGAAAGGTATTCAAAACGAGCAACTCGTCGACTAAATATATGATGTATTTGACATTCATGTGCCTTTTTCCATTTCTAAGAGTTAACACATAACTAAGGGATGAGGTTGCAGAGTGTTACGCCCCGAAGTCGCAGAGTCGCAACAGTCTCGCGCGTGTAAACCATTCTATGATAGTAACTGGCCTCACAGTGCCTACCATAGACATGACTTACACAAGGCGTCGACGACTCCTCGCTTTGAAGTAAACAGTCCGATTAACAATTAAACTACGATTATGATAAATAGTACAAATTTCTAATAACATGTATAATATTATATATATAAGTCCACAAAGCTTCCTAGGAAGTTTTACATAACATAGCAGTTTACTAGATTATAGAATAACTACCAGTCTTTCGTTCCTAATTACATGGTCACTCTAGTTACACACTATACTAAGTAACTTGATCCTCACACCCTTGGCTTCCAACAGACTATCCTCTAGGTAATTGTAGGGTGGCATAGTGCTTTGAGTGTTTAGAAATCAGAACCTGCAAAAGGAACTAAAAGGGTATGAGCAACTACAGCTCAGTAAGTTGAGTTGGAGACTCATGAATGCATACAAGCACAAACAGGGTTATCAAACAATTATTTTCATGCAATGCAACAATTAAGTATCATCGCACAACATAGTCCAGTCCATTGTGAAATCAGAGAAATTTCACTCGCTCCAATCCGGGTTGAGGAGTTTCCATGTTATGCAGCAGCTCACAACCAAACCCAAGTTTATGCAATGGAGACCTCGCTCCTCTCATGAATACCTTCAAACCATTGACTTCACCCTCACCGCGACCTCCTCTCCTGTCACTTAGTTCAACTAAGGATAAAGAATGACCATTTTGCAATCATGCGCTATCCCTTTCGAAGGGGTCAATATTTGGTTGGAGAATCCTATGATCCCCTAACGGGTTGCAATGCATGACATTATTAATTATTTGGGGTCGACTAAGATTAAATTTCGTTTAGAGTGCTCAAACAATTTCATACCAATTCAATCAGTCACGAAATCACTCACAATACAAATTCAGCACGAATTCAGATACATCAAATACATGCGTAAACTACTTACAATCACAATCATATACAAGCCTAAGTCTCCGAGTACTACAAAACTAGTACTCTATTACAATAAGCAATAACCCAACTTACTTGAAATTGCTCAATCGCTCGATTCCTTGGTCGCGAGCTGATTTATCTCTGGATGTCCTATAATACAAATAGGTCTTTTAGTACTTAAAATTTACGGTTTCATATTTTAAGTTATATTTTAATTCATTTTTGTCCGTTTATGCCCATTACGTCCTAATAATTCGTGTATTCTATTTCGGTGCTAAATGAGATTTTAAACTTTGATTTCTAAGCCTGAAATATGTTCGAATCCTAATGTGAAATTAATCACATTAAGCTCGAGTGTCCAAATATCCTATTGGGTCGTAATTTGGTATTCTAAACTATTTGGTACACGCTAACCCTAATTGCGGTATCGGATTTATTCCTGATGTGTAAAAATCTTACATTTTGAGACTTTTTCTTAAGATTAAATGTCATTTTCAGATTTATTAGTTTTCTGATTTCTATTACAATATTATCTAAATAACTCTATTTTTTTAGATTTAATAATTTACAATTTCACATATTACTAATTTCTTATATTATTTACCTAATTTCCCTAATTAGTCATATTTAATTCTCCAAACACTAGGATTAGGGTTTCCCATCAGAGATTAACTTCCCTAAACATCTAATTAAGATCTAAATTAGTAATTAACATCCTAATCACCTAATTAATCCTAAATCACTCAATTTTTCCATCATTTTAGGGCTAAAAATTAACTTAAAATTTCGAAAATTAATTTTAAAAAATGGCTTCATAGCACTGTTCTACATCATATGAGCATCCTACAGAAAAAATTTGAGCTCCAAACTACACTCCTAAGCCTATTTATTTTCGGTTCTAATCATGCTCGATTTTGAGCAATTTGTTAAGAACCCTATAATTGCAGATGTAATTAAACTAAATCAATATTTTTCCTTAAATCTACATACAATAAAACCTTAGAATAACAAGTTTCATAATTTTCTGGGCAAAATAACTAATTTTACAAAATCATTCAAAATCGAGTCATTTAAGAGACTAACCGGTTCAAAGCTTTCTGGCCGTCCAAGCCTGGTCCTAGGTTGTCGGCTGGTCCAGGCGATGGTTCTAGTGTAGGGTGATGGTGGTGATTCGGTCCCAGGTGGTGGTGAGTGGTAGGTTTAGCTCACATGCCCAATCTGCACAGTTTCCCCCCCTTTTTTTATTTTTTTGGATTTTCTCTCAATTTTTTCAGTGCTTCGATTTTTTTCAAATGCTAAACTGACTAAATGACTTCTGAAAATTTTTCCCCTATTTATAGACATTTTTTTGTAATTAATGTGCATTAATTTGACAAGATTTTGCCTATTTTCTTAAATTTTTGGCTTTTAAGTTGTCTCATTTTTATTGGCTAATTTTTTTTTTTTTGCAACTCTAGACCTGCCACGACCTGATCTTACTTCATCTTATCCTCTTCTGATTTTTTCTAATTTTTCCATAATTATTTTATAATTTTCTTTAATTATTTTCTTAGTTTTTGGCCAATTCAAGTAATTACGCGTATTTTTATCTACACGTAAATACATGTGGTGTATACGTAAACATTCCTAATTATTATTTTGGTCATTCTAAAATTTTTAGTATAAATATAATCTATCTCTAGTAATTTATTAGTTATTTCATCATATTTTTCGCATTTTCGGTAATTAATACTTATTATGCTTAAAATTTAAAAATTTTATAGTCTCCTATTTTATTACTTATTTTCTTAAATTCCAGTTTACGGGGTCAGTTTTACTAATATTCCTCTCAATAGTTTATAAATTAGGTTTGATTGGACATTTAACCGATCGCCCTAAACCTTGGGTTCTAAGTTCAACTCTACGGTTACTTGGCTTGGCTTTAGTGCTTCCACAGAAGGTAAGGAAGTAGTAGATATTGTTGAAGATGACGTTGAAGAGCGTTAACATGACAATTTAGGTAAGCTCCCTAGACCCTTAAAGTATGATATTTTCATTAAACATTTTACTAAAATTGTAGATGAGAAGGGGAATTCCTATACGAAATGCAATTATTACACTTCAAGCTATGTATGGAAAGAAGGGAATGAGTATGACATGTTAACAAGGCATATGCAAAGGAAGCATCCCCTGAAGTATGGCATTGATAAGTCTCAATAGTAAATTGCACATCTTGATAGTTCTCAGTCATCCACATTATTCTAATTTGATATCGAGAAGCGAGAGCTACCCCCTAAACAGTATATTGCGAACGTATACCGCTCCCTTAATGGAGTTAAGTGCAAGTCTTAACTGTAGTACGAGCACGAAGAATTAAGTCCAAACTTACGTACTTTTGACACTAAAACTATGTACAAAGCCAACTAATAATTATATCATAAAGGTAAGTGAGAGCTAGCAATAATATTTAGTTCCTTAGATATAGATGTATCCATATATGTAGATATATGGATCGATAGATGGTAAGATAATTTTTACATGAATATCTCATGTCACTGGATAAGTGATAAGTAGCAGCTTAACGAAATACTATTAGCCCTTATGGTATTTAATGAACGCCATATGATATAAGAGATATGTATAATTATATCTATTATTCTTGAAGAGCATCACTTGCCACACAAAAAATAATTTTAATAGGTTTTGATAATGACAACAAACAATGCATCGATAGAGGACCTTAAAATCTATATCAACCTATACTAGATGAAACATTTTTTCATATTAGATGTGCATGCCACATTTCAAATATGCGTGTTAAAAAGGGAATGGGGGCTTTAGAGTATAAAGTGACACCAATAAGGTTAACGGTTAAAGCCCTTACCAAAAGGCCATCTCTACCTAAAATATTTAAGGATTTCTGCATACAAGACAATAAAAGGTACAAAAAATTTAAAAAGCATGTCAAACATATTAATAGAATTCAACTTATGAAACATTACAAAGTATGGTAAATTATAATAACCTTTGTGTGATTTTTGTTAACACAACATACTAAAAGTTGAAATCCATACGAAAGATTAGGATGGATGTAACAAGTTATTGTAGATACTGAAAGTTTTACATAATGCTACTAACACTTTTTTCAAAGTTTATAAGTCTAGCATGCATTACTTCCTAATGGAAGTCATTAATATAATTGTAGTTATTCTGGATGCTTGCGAAGACCTAATTCTATAAAATTATGCTGTTGAAATGGTAGTAAAGTGGTTGCAGTATTATAGGGAAATTCCTTCTATCTACCTTATTGCCGTTGTTTTAAATCCATGATATATATTTTTTAAGATTATCTTAGAATGCATTATCAAATAATTGATAATCTTTTCAATACCTAAGATATGTATGTTATAACTGCAGCAAATGGACTTCGATGAGCAAAGATGAAATGAATAAGCTGTTTCAACATTTTTTGTATATGTATGATGGTCAGGCTAAGGTTACTCTATCGCGTCCTTTGATGTCACATAACTACTCCTTTGACGGGGAACAACTATTAGTATAGAAGCTAAAGAGACATAGGTTCGAAGGGCTACAAACAGAGCTCTAATACTATCTTAATACCAACTTCAAGTTCGGGAATAATATTAACATCCGCAATTTTGACATTTTTAAGTAGTGTAAATTGCAAAGAAAGACATACCTAATCCTCTTCGACATAACTCAATAAGTCCTTGCCACTCCAATGTCAATGGTCATAGTTAGATAGGCATTTAGCACCATCAACCTTATTATTGACGATCGTTACATAAGCACTGTTAGTGTGGAAGCTAACGCCCGTAACGAATTAGTGAAAAGAAGCCAATAGAGACCAAGAGTTAATGGAGACGTCTACCAAGGAAGTCAATTGCTTCAATGACTTTAACTCCCTTAGAGGAACTTAAGGCTTGATATCAAAATTGCAGTAGCGTATACGGTAAAAGTGACAGAACCAAATTCTTTTTCTTGTTTAAAAGGCTTTTATTACCTAGATAAACAAACTCTTTTTTTTTTTAAGAAAAGAACCTATAATTGGTTAATTTTCAAAATTAAGCCTTATCCATTTACAATAGATTTTCCAAAAGCTGAGCAAGGAAAAAAATAGTGTTTATTCTAGGGGTTTTTCTACAAAGAAATTATACTTGTTAATTACATAAAGTAGGTGATTTTTTGAAAAAAAAAATTAGCCAACGCATTAAAGTTTTTCAAAACTAAACAAAAGTATCAAACTATGGTGGTCCAATTCTAGCTAACAAATATATAGACACCTGCTCATGCGAGATGACTTAAAAATTGAGGGAAAAAATTTTCTTCCTCACCCTAACTCAAAATCTATTATGAATGGTATGGACAACTTTATTGTATTGCATTATGTGTTAGGATACTCTTTTCTCTCTCTAATTGTGGCAAAATCCAATTTGACAAAACGTGTAATTTTTGTAATACAATTTCTTAAGGTGTCCATTTATACATATCATGTGTTGTTTTCTACCAATTTACATAAATACAAATTTGTTAATTTTTTTGTTCATATATAAATCATTTTTTGACGTAGCTTGTTATTGGAAAAAAAAAAAAACACTTTCTACTAAAAGCATTCAATGAAATAATAATGAGAGAAAGGGAGACAGAAAGAAGAGAAATGTTTCCCCAGTAATAATTGTAAATGGCAAATGAAGGTAAAAAACATTTCAATAATGTACTAATCTCAAATGCTTTATAAACAAGAGCTTCCTATCCTACTTCACTCACACCAAACTCCCACTTTCTATCTTTTCAATAACTAAGCTCTAGTCATTTGAAAAGAAAAAGAAAAAGATTTTTTGTTGTTGAACTTATTATTCTTACCTATTGAAAAATGGATCTTTTTTTGGTGCCTTTAGTTCAAGTTTATCTTCTGAAATGATGAAAATTAAACTCGATGAGATAAAGGTTAATGATTACATGTAAGACAAAATCATGTCCAATGAAAAAAGATGCCAATATGAAAGAGAAGGATGTTGAAGTCCATTAAATGTCACTAGTCAATGTATAGGTTTAGGAAGTTGGAGAACAAAGCACATAGTAGTTGAAGGAAGAGTGTTCAGTTCAATGAAAATGTAGATGAACATGGAGAAGACTTATCATGAGATTTGCCAACTCGAGTCTCTGGCAGACTTATGGGACAAAAACCAAATTAAAAAACACATGTAATTACATCAGCTAAGGGATTACAGATTTGCATAGCAAATGGTTTTAGGAAATGCAACAGCAAGAAATGTGCAAGAAAAAGTAATGTTGTAATGATGTCTATCATGATTGCAGTTGTTCGTTTGTTTTCTGAATCTTTGTTGTTGCTTTTAACATGTGCTTTTTAATTTATACTATTGGAGAATGGTATCATGTGTTGAATGTTCAAAAATTATCTTCATTTTAATGTATTTATTTACTATTTAAATGTTGCATAAGGGGGGCATTTGAATACTGTAATGTGTGTGTGTTTTTTTTTAAGTAATTCAATTTATGACTGGTTTTATAATTGGTTGATTTTTTCCTAATTTAAAAAAAAAAAAATTATGCTGGGTCGGCCAAACCAGTTTGGTACTAGCCTTACCAAGGTTGGTGTTGGTTTATCTATAACACAACCCATAACTTGACGGATCTAGGCTAGTTCTGAGTTAGTTTTAAACCGACCTTAAGTTTACCGACACTCTAAAGGTATCTAATAAGTGTAAATTTTATATATTTTATCTTAGCTTTATATTACACTAATGTGTATATTTTTACACTATTGATAGGAAAATTGTCTAGATTCAAGAAATATACATAAAAGATATTTTTCATTGCAAGGCTTATGTTCAAATCGAACCGAAAAATTGAACGATGGATAATATTTCACGATTGATGAAAAAGCCCATCAGAATTTTAAGCCAAGCCCATTGCAATTACATGTAGACGGCAGATGGGACTCTATGATGTCGAGATTTGTTGATATAAAAAAAAAAGTGAAAAGTGAAAAGAGAAAAGAATAGAAAAGGAAAGTCGGCAAGATAGGAAATATATAAAAATTCATGCCGTTTATCAAAAGAGGAATCCATGCTTTTGCTTTTCAATATCCGTAGCTACATAGAAAAGGCCCCGAGAGATCAACAGCTATTATTCTTTTAGTTTCCAATTTTCCTAGCTGCTGGAGATAGGTGAAGGAGAATTTTAAGGTTCCATCACGAGGGCACAAAAGATTCAAAGAAAATTAAATTGGAAATCAGATTTATACTCCAAGAATTATAATTGGGTTTTTTAATCTTTTTACTTTTAAGAATTATCATGTTTTTTGAATATTTTTATGTGATTTTTATTTTTGCCATGAACTAAATTAGATTTAATGTAATTTTGACCTTGTTTGATAATATAATTCCATTATGATTTTTTTATATGTTAGTATTTAATTAATCGTGATTTTTAGTCATCCCATTTTTATGATTCATGATTTTATTGATTGGCCAAAGATATGTTTATGAAAAGGACTTGAAAAACTTAAAAGGGAATGGATGGTTTATATGAATTTGGATTAAAATTAATTTAATTATTGTTATGGACACATATGGTTTAGATTAATTTTAAGATTCACACACTTAATGCAATTGATATTAAATTTTATGATATAGATATATACATGAGTTTTGGTATTAATTAATTTAGTAATATTTATGAGAGAAATTTATTGCTTAACTGAGAATTATAAATAAACCACTCAAAAGAGGCATTTCTACTATAATTAGGATAATATCAACTTAAAAGGAAAGTAAATCGATGTGAATTTAATAAAAAGTTAATTAATTAGTGTTAATATATTTTAAAAAATGATGGTATAGTTAGAATTCATGTTATTATTAGTGAATTCTTTCGTCTGGTGATGGTAGTTTATTTCTATTAGATAATTTGCTTTTGTAGTCAATTAGATTTCTTTATTTTAATTTGTTTCATCGTTCCATTTTAATTGTCCAGCTAAAAAAAGAATTGAAATAATTTAATATTTAGTTTTCAATTCCTAAGTACGACTTAATTTTACCAGTTATTTTTACTATAATGTATAACTCGATTCACTTATTAAAATGTTTTTTATTGAAAAATTATTTTTTAAAAAGAAATCATACATGTTAAGTTTTTGGCAGCATTGCCAGATACTTTGCTAAATTAATATTAAATTCTCGGTTCTATTTTTAGACCAGTTATTTTATTCTTCTTGTTTGGTTTTAATAGATAGTTATTAGATTTAGTTAGTTTAAATTACAGCATCTTTGCATTAGCACTCTGGGCAAGATACTTTAGTTTCATTATTTGCGTTAATTACATAAAGTTTTCTTAGTTAAAAAAAATAAAGTTGAGATAAAATTCCTTTGGAATTTATCATTGTTTTGCAAATGTCAACTTCTAGTAGTCTTAGTTTAGGTTCGTGCATTATACAATTTCATAATAGATTTCGTTTTTTTTTTTGTGTTTTTTTATGTTATATTTCATTAGTATTTCATCCTTCAGGATAGTAAATTATTAATGCTAGAGCGATTTGGACTTATCGGGACAGAGACATGAGTGTCTGTAGAGAAAATTGCAATGAGTAATTTTTTTTTTATCTCCATCCATTTATGTTTCGGTTGCCAAGCTTCAATTCGAAAACGAGCCACTATTTGCAATAATCACGTTAAGACACGGTGAGGCATCTTAATTTATCAATTTCTAAGGTAGTCGATAATTGATCTGTAAGTTCTATTATTTTTCGGCATTGTTGGATTCCTCGAGTAAGTGTTCTTTAGAATTTACATATATGCATGTGATTTTCTATTATTAGTTCTTTTTGCTTAAATCTCGAACTAGGAAATTTCATGGCATTAGTAGCGGAATGTATTGGTTATTATCATGCATGTATACCCGCCGTAGTGAGTTCACTTTATTCATCAACTTGTTATCATTATGGTTTTAATTGATTCCTAGTAGATTGGAGTATTTGCATCTAACATAGATTTTAAGTTTCTTTACGTTTTTTTTTTTTGTCTTAGTTTACTTAAAAAAAAAAAAATCCCCCATGAGTGTATGTGTAGGAGTAGAAGTGAATTTGGAATTATTGATCTTTGATCCCAAGATCAAATGCACTTTTTATAGGCTTAGACGAAAGCGCATACACTTAAATCAAGAGCTAATATATATCGTGGTAGAAAATAATGACAATGGAAATCAAAATGAAGAAAATAATCTAGCCATTTAGAAATATTTTGTTACCACTGTTGAAGGAGCAACACCTAGTATCACAGGCTTTAGAATCTAGGCTAACAACTTTGAACTCAAGTCCATGCTAATACAAATGGTAAAAGCGAACCAATTTGGAGGATCTCTACATAAAGATCCCAATGAACACATCCAAATATATATATATATATATATATATATATATAAAACCTTCAAAAGTAATGGCGTTTTAGAAGATGCCATTCATCTCTGTTTATTTTCATTTTCATTAAGGGATAAGGCAAAGAGTTGGCTTAACTCGCTCCCATCTAGCTCGATTACCACTTGGGATCAATTGACTTAAAAATTTCTCATTCGGTTTTTCCCTTTTGCTCGTACTACCAAACTTAAAAGTGACATCACATCATTCATGCAATAAGAAGGTGAATCCTTGTATAAGGCGTGGGAAAGGTACAAGGAGATTTTAAAGAGGTGTCCTCGTCATAGGCTTCCTATATGACTTCAAGTGAAGACATTCTATAATGGTTTGGGGCGTAACTTCGTATAATGATCGATGTTACCTTTAAGGGAGCTTTAATGAGTAAGAGAGTAGAAGATGCTTACCAATTGATTGAGGAGATGGCATCAAACACATATAGTTAGCAAATAGAACGAGCAATGCTCAAGAAAGCTACTAGAGTACATGAGGTGTTATAGTTGTCAGCATAAGTTGCAACTTTTACTACTCAGATGAGCTAGTTGGCTAAGCTTCTTACTACCATAAGCTTTGGTTATTGTCCACCAATGGTGTATACCATCTATAGAGGTGCCTACAATACAATAAATTGTCAAATAGGAGTCCCTTTAGCTCCATCTACAAGCACGAGTTCCAAATATGATAACTTTGTCGACAATTTCAATAAGGGGAACTATAACTCATACTTAAACACCTATAACCCCAATTGGAGGAATCATCCAAACCTCTCCTGGCGAGAGAATTAGAATGCTTATAGATTAACATCTGGCTTTGCACAGCCTCTTAGGCACACTAAGAGAAGAAACTAAGTATGGAGGAGCTTGTGACTAATTTCATCCAAAGGGCTGGTATGAAATTTCAAAATCAAGATGCCAATATTCACAACTTGGAGGAGCAAATGGGTTAGATCTTGCAGATGTTAGGTAATCTCCCTTAAGGTTCACTACCAAGCATTACAAAGAGAAATCCAAGGGAGTAAATGAAACCATCAAGTGTAAGAGGAAAAGAAGTTAACACTGTTGAGCTTAGAGTGAATGGGATCTAAGCCGATGAGTATGTGATCAAGATTAGAACACGAGACAATTCGGGTAATATAATGATAAAGAAGCTAGTTGAGGAGGATTTCATTAAGGGAGATTTATTGTTGAGTTTTTGTGAAGTCGTCAAGGAAATTAAAGATGTAAAAAGGAATGAGGAGCTAGGTTATAAGGAGTACTTTGAGGTGAGCTCTTATGATCATTTAGTCTTAGCTAATGATTTGAGTGATGACGAGGATAATGAAGTAATGAAGGATGCTGAAGGCGATAAGCATGAGAGAGTAAGATTGGAGAAATCTAGGATTGCAAGTGAAAGAGGTTATCTAAAGATGACAGAAACTGACAAAGTTAATGATTTAACTGAGATGTCAAGAAAGCTAGCAATAGATATACATTGGGAGCATATTGGTAAAACGATCTCACTAATCCAAAAGGACATGGACTTGAAATTGAACCATGTACTCCCAAGGATGGATGATCTAGAAAGAATAACCGTCTTATACATCATTGCTTGTCAGTTTAGTTCAAGTGCTTTATGTAATTTAGGTGCTGTAGTAAATCTCGTGTCTTTTGAGTTGATGGAAAAACTGAATCTAGGGAATATGTTGAAAGGTATAAATATGGTCCTTAGGATGGCAGATCGTTCTCTAAAAACATATGTAAGGATGTGATGGTGTAGATTAGCCACTATAAGTTTTCTATTGATTTTGTGGTGATGGATATGAGAGATGATGGGCATATACCACTAATCCTTAGGTATCCATTCTTAGTGATAGCTAAAGCCTTCATTGATGTGAAAGGACGAAAGATTATGCTATGGGTGGGAGATGAGGAGATCCAATTGCATGTCTAAAAATGTAAAAAATGAGACGTGTCATGTATTCCTAGTGATATCTCTTTTAACTAGCTATTAAGGATAGTTGATGGTGATAGGGCTGGTATTGGAAGGAGTCGGGAGTTGATCAAAAGGGATTCGGGCATTGAAAGAAGAGAGCCCTGTAGGTTTAAGCCATCGTAATAGAAAAGGGGAAAGTTAGGTTGAAGACTTTAAAATAAGTGCTTGGTGAAAGGTAACCCACCATGTCTTTACTTTTCTATTTATTTTGCATTTTATTTTTAGTTTCTTATATCTTTGGTGTCTTTAATCTCTCTATTAAGTATGTAGGCTATAAGATTTTGTTTGGCTGAGGAAGAAAGGATCATAATTACCGTTGCTAGCACAATTTAACCAGCAAGATGCTTATCACCTTAGGAGAGTCCCTTTTCTTACCTTTCTTCACGCTTTTAGTTTGTTTAATAACGAGGACATTGTTTGTCCTAAAGTTGGGGGTGAGATATTTGCTTTGAAGTTGAGGTGTTAAAGATGAATTGAAGATTGATATATTTTGATGCTGGTTAACTATTATATTTTTGTTCCTTATCAGCGGTGATTGAAAAATCTTGCACTTGAATTTACATCGTTACATGAAAGACCATTTTATTGCACATACACATCTTAATTTTAATTTGCATTTTTATAAAAAAGCAACTTTTGGTCAAATAATTTGACCACTTACGAACTTTTAACACTAGATTGGAGATGAATCGTGAAAATCTATGTTAGGTTTAGTTACGTGTTATTTAAACTTTGATTTTAGACTTGGAATTAGGGGAATGTTGCTAATTAAGAGTTAGATGCTTATAATTTTAAGCTTATTTTGATGTATACTCATCTCTTAAAAATTTCTAGAGCCTTATAATTTATAGCAAATGAATAAATGAAACTTGTTTCTTGAAAATTCCTTGAAAAATCAAAATAGTTAGAGGAAAAAAAATTGGTAGATAAATTGTATATGTTGGTAAATATCGACTTTAGTCCCTTAAAAGAGTAAAGTTCTTTCTCGCTCTTACGTAAGGAGAAGTCAATATTGATCGGTCTTAGACTCTTAAAAGAGTAACATTTTTTCTCGTTACCTATGTAAGGAGAAGTTGGTATGGATTCGCCTTGCTCCCTCAGAAGAGTGAGGTTTGAATTTCGTTGCCAATTGACTTAATTAAAATAATTGTGCTTAAATAAATAATGGAGTAAGTAGATGATTTGAAGGGGAGTCTTAATGCCTAACAGCCTAAGGTCCTATAGCCCAGGACTTACTAATTGATGAAACTACTCCAACTCAATGTTAAAAAAAAAAAAAAACTCTAATGGAAATCAATACTAAGGAGATTATTGGGGGATAGGTAGATGCAATATGCATTTACTTTTAATTATGATGCTTGGAGAGATGGAAGATAAGAATATATACATTTTAGTTAAGTGTACAAAATATGGATGACTCTCTCTGGATTAATCGATATTATACTTGATTTCAACTTTCTAAATATTTGTTTAAATGATATGTTAGAACTTTATTTCACATGGATTAACTGTTGAACTCTAGTATTTTAATGTTCCTAATGCATTTAAAACGTGATCGAGTGAGTTGTGCAATTGAAAGTTGCAAGAACTTAGATTTGATTAAATTGAATGCGAATTGATAATAAAGTCATATCTCTACTAAAATTGGTGTGCAATCTATGATTGGTTTTCATGTAATATTGTAATTAGTGTAGTATTTGTCTTAACTGTTTTTGTTAAGATATGTTTCATCTAAGGACAAGCAAGTCTTAAAGTTAGGAGTAGTTGATAAGTGTAAATTTTATACGTTTTATCTCAACTTTATACCATACTAACGTATATATTTTTATGTTATTGATAGGAAAATTGTACGGATTCAAGAAATTTACATGAAAGATATTTTTTAATGTAAGACTTATGAAGAAATTGGACTGAAAATTGGATGATGGATAATATTTCACAATTGATGAAGAAGCACATCTTAATTTAAGCCTAACCCATTGCAATTACATGTGGACGGCAAATGGGAATCTATGATGCCAAGATTTGTTGATATTAAAAAGAAAAAAAGAAAAGAGAAAAGAATAGAAAAGGAAAGTCGGCAAGATAGGAAATATATAAATTCATGTCGCGTATCAAAAGAGGAATCCATGCTTTTGCTTTTCAATTTTCGTAGCTACATAGAAAAGGCCCCGAGAGATCAATAGTTAATATTCTTTTAGTTATCAATTTCCCTAGCCACCGGAGATTGGCGAAGGAGAATTTTAGGGTACAAAAGATTCAAAGAAGACCGGATTAGGAATCAAATTTGTGCTTCAAGAATTATAATCGCATTTTTTAGTCCTTTTTACTTTCAATATTTATCATGTTTCTTAAATTCTTTTGTATGATTTTTATTTTTGCTATGAACTAAATTAGATTTAATGGGATTTTAATCTTGCCTGATAATATAATTCCACTATGATTTTATTATATGTTAGTATTTAATTAATTGTGATTTTTAATCATCTCGTTTTCGTGATTCATGATTTTATTGTTTGGCCAACGATTTGTTTATGAATTGAACTTGAAAAGCTCAACAGGAAATGGATGGTTTATATGAATTTGGACTAAAATTAATTTAATTTTTGCCATGGACACATGTACTTTAGATTAATTTTAGGATTTACGTACTTAATGCAATTGATGTTAAATTTTATGACATAGACATATACACGACTTTTGGTATCAATTAGGGTAGTAATATTTGTAAAAGAAATTTACTACTTAACTGAAAATTATAGATAAATCACTTGAAAAGAGCATTTTTATTATAATTAGAATAAACTCAAAAGGGAAGTAAATATTTATGAATTCGATAAAAAGCCAATTAATTAGTGCTAATATATTTTAAAAGCATATATTAATTGATTAGATATTGGCATAGTTAGAATCTATGTTATCATTAGTGAATTCTTTCCTTGTAACGGTGGTAATTTATTTTTATTAAATAATTTGCTTTTGTAGTCAATTAGATATCTTTATTTTAATTTATTTCATTATTCCATTTTGATTGCTTAGTTAAGAAAAAAATTGAAATAATTTAATATTTAGTTTTTAGTCCCTAAGAACAACCTAGTTTGACCAGTTATTTCTACTACAATGTGTGACTTGGTTCACTTGTTAGAGTATTTTTTATTGAAAATTTATTTTTTTAAAAAGAAATCGTACATTTCAAGCTTTTGGCGCCATTGCCAATGACTTTGCTAAACTCCAACCACTAATTGTAAATTTACTTACGACTAGAAGGATCGAAAATTCAGATAATTTGGTTGAGATAACCTAATGATATGAATATCGACATGAAAAAATAAAATGTGTGTTTATAGGAGTAAGGTGCATAATAAATATGAATATAATGCACCAATATGAAAACCTACCACCATCATTATTAATTAGCATGATATAATCCACCAGGACATAAAAATGTATAATTATAATTTTGTCACACTTAAATGTTCCTAAGGAAAATAATCATATAAAGCATAAATAACCTAGTGGCCCATGTTCTAACAAATAATAATAATAATAATAATAATAATAATAATAATAATAATAATAATAATAATAATAATAATAAATAGATAAATAAGAACCGACTAGCTCATGTTAAGCTCCGACCATTGATTATTAATTTATATACAGGATTGTAAGTACCAATTATTCTAATAGTCTAATTGACACAGCTCAATAATATCGATACAAACACAATACCAATTCAACATACAAATATAGAAACACGATATATTATCAACCCGAATATGATCCCTCACTATAAGGATTTTTCTATAGTCGCATTTATAGTTTTTACGGGACTTATTTATTCTTCTATCCCATATTTGATTTTATATTTATTAAAACTAAACTATTTAACTAATCGCTTTTCCCATAATTTAAATTCAATTGATATAAATTAAATGCAAGAAAAAAGATTATATCGCTCTAGTTAAAATAGGGAACAAGATTATAGAAGCACCCCTAATATAAATATCTACCCTCTAAGTTATCATTATCAATTGGTACAAATATGATGACCAATACATAAAACATGTTACTACATATATTACACCCAGATGTTCCTAAGGAAGATAAGCATATAAAGTCAAAATAACCTAACCGCACAACTTAATAATATAAATACAAGCAGGATAAAAATAGAATACACGGATATATAGAAAAGATCTAATTGACCCAAATATTTTCCACCAATAGAAAATACCTAAGCTTTAAAGGTATTCTAACTAGTCGACACAAATATATGATCCGTTGACATATAAAATGCATTACTATATTTTAATCACACCCAAATTTCTATAGAAAATTAAGCATAAATAGCCAAAATAACCTAAGGGACTCCCTAATTATCAATTTATGTGTAGAGCATGAAGAACCGGCAATTTTTGATAGTCTTTCACTATCTAATAATATGGATAAGAACATGATCGGAATAGAGTACATGAATGTAGAAGAAAGATATGGCCCGCAATACAAAATACCAACCTTTTAAAAGGTATCATTAAGCCTATCTATGCTGAAAAGTAAAAAAAAAGTTCAAGTACTCGTTGTTTTCAAAATGTAAGTTTTCTTGCTCTGCATGTAGAAAAGAATAAATAAATCAATTAAATTAGAAAGGCTACCTACCTGAAGTATTTCTCTAGGAGTTAAACTTTTATTTGTCCATATTTCAAGAAAAATTATCTCTTATTTTTCATTTCCATTAGAATTCATGATCCACCAATATAAAAAATGCGTTGCTGTATTTACATTATAGCCCCAAGTTCCTTAGATAAATAAGCATGATAAGCGAAAATAACCTAGCAACTTTTGTAAAGCTCCAACTGTTAATATCAACAATTTTTTTATATTTTGGCTGGCACAATCTAATAATATTAATACAAACATGATAAAGATAGAATTTACGAATACAGAAATTAGACATGTGTTCAATATGAATATGTTTGATAAATACAAATTATATCCCTTTAAAGGATTCATGTATAAAATATCCTTCCTTTAATTATATCATTATCGATCGGCTTGTCCTTCATTTTTCAGACAATGTCGAGAAAATTTTCTTTCCTTTTCTTTTTTTCTTTTCACTCATAAGGCAATATATATGACATGGTAAATATGAATCTCAGGCCTAATAAGTGAAACATGAAAAGGAAAAGGTATGATAGCTTCACCATGCGTTTAACCTATGTTGAATTCAAGCCAAAAAGGAAAGAGCAATATCATATAATAATATATAACGTATAAAACTCTCCTTTCCTATATCTCATCTTTTTATAGTACCATTGATGCATTTTCATAATATTTTTTTATCATATCATACTTATTATGTTACAATATATAGTTTCGAAAGTTTTTTCTTCTTTTTTTTTAATCACATATTTTTGTGGCATTATTAATGCATTTGCATAATTTTTATTATATAATATTATATTATAATATACAGTCTCGGAAGTTCTTTCCTTTTATTTATACAGATATGCATATACATACCATTTTTTTATGATATTATTAAAACATTTCTATAATTTTTGTTATATTTTATATAATTTCAAAAGCACTTTTTTATTTTATTGTAGCAAATTACTATTTAGTTGTTCACTTTAAATCATTCTATCAATGAAAATTATATATGATATTATAACATTTTACAATGTCCATTAGCAAATGAATTCAATATTTAATTAGATAATTATGTGAAATATTAAATTATCTTTACACTTGTTATTTTTCAAAAACGAGAAATTTATATTCATAATTCAAACTTTTATCTTTATATTTTGATTTTTAAAAAAATTATGATCATCATTCTTTTTCTTTTTCTTTTTTTCCAAATCATCATTGAAACTTTTATCCATGTGTTTTCTATTTTACTATACATAATTTAGTAATAAAAACATGTTAGTGTAAGAGTGTGTGTGAGAGAGAGAGAATTGAATTTGGGACTTTATATTACTTTGAAACTTTTCAATGAATTTTTTTCTTATGATAGATAAAACTATATTTACATTTTTTGTTTTAAAAAAATCGTAATCATTATTTAAGTTTTTATCCATGCATTATATAAGCTCTTTTAACTGTTTTCTATAAAACCATGAAACAAAAAGCAATATATATGGTATTACACATAGTTTGAACAACAACAATACACATCACAATCAATAATTCCTCATTTTTAGTTCATTACTATGTAATTTAGATTTGATCATGGGAACAAGCTCTCGATCTTCTATCTCATTTTAAGTTTTGGGGTTTTTCTATTTTATCCATCTCTTTCCCAATTCCCCAATTTCGATACATCGGTACTACTCAATTCTAAAATCTTCGTTTCATGATTCCTTTCTATGGAACCTCACTGTGACATGTTTTAACTATAACAACCATTTCAGTTCAATTTAGGGTTTCTTTTAGTCAATTTCAATTTCAATTTCAATTCTTCTTATCACCTACCATTGCATTTTGTTATCAATCTAACCTCATTAGCTTGCTAGTTTGGATGAACAAGAAGCCCTTGATATAATAAAAAAAAATATTGTTATATTGATTCTACATGAGACAAAATGAGGTCATCCAAAAAATTAATTATAGTAATATTACGACACACTGTATATAGACATAAATATTTTACTTCCATAATTGATAAAATAGTTCCACGGGCAAATACTTTAAAAATATTCACTTCTAAAAATATTAATAAAATTAGATTTATTTTATCACTTGTCACACCTCAAATTCAAGAGCCATGCTATCCATCATAGAAGTTGCTTAGTTTGAGACATAACATCTGTTCTATTTGCTTTAATCATAAAGGTTCTAACTTGACATGCGGTATATTAAATGTTCTATAAGAATGAAATACAAATACATGTATTAATGAAAATATTACCGCCATTTCTCTACTTTCACATGAATTGGAACAGTAGAGAATCAGAATCTCCCGCAAAATAGTAAAATTGGTGATAATAAGAAATTCTAATAGCTTCTTTCATAATAACCTACCTACGTACACATCTGGCTTCCCTTATATGTAATAGAGACCCTTGCTTTTCCTAAGACTACCTTCGAATCAACATCTCTAATCTCGCTACGACCTCCTTTATCGTTACTTAGTTCGACCAAAAGTAGGGAAAGGCCAGCTCTCTGTACCTTGTCAAAAGTGTTGAAATTTAGCTAGAGAAAACCTAACCATCCCCTATTACGATGTAATGCATGTCTTTATATAATTTTAGTTCATATTCCAATTAATCTAATTAAGAGCAATCAATCACACCAGCAAAACATGTAGCTTAGGTACCAATCAGCACTTCAGTAACCAAGCACAGGTATAGCATGCTCACAAATATTTATTTACAATCACAAGAAAGTATATACTCCGGTTTTCACAAATCCCACTTAATTGGTATTTTTATTGCTTAAGTAAGTTGCATTCATAGGGTTTTTTTCCATCAAACCATCCCTGTATTACATATGATATCTTTAGTCCCTATATAAGTTATAAAGTATCATTACTTTACTTATTATTTCTAGTATTAAGTTCATTACCCTTAGTTTATGAAGTTATTATACTGGAGTGTTTAGGTTTTATAGCCACTCTAAATTGTTTTCGTCTTAGGTTATCTTGTGAGTCATCTTCTAAATTACCCAATAGAACATCTTCTAAGTCTAGTTAACTTATAGTCCTTAAAAATATCCTCTAACTTACTCTCTAGTCATAATTTGCTTATAAATATTCTCTAACTTAACTTCGGAGTAGGTGTTTAGTATAATATTTACTCAACTCCTTCATATTCTACTGAATTTCCCACAACCACATACCCACCTTTATTTTCACATAACACTTCATTTTAGTCTCTTAAAATACTATATATATTTTTTTACATTTAGTTATATTTACTTAATCTTGCGGATTAACATCGTCATTATCGTGGTTTCTATACTAAGATATATTTTATCTATTAATATTGTAAGAAGTATATATTATATTAGTCCTCGTACTTAAAGAAGTGAAATATTTATTTATTCATCGGAAAGTTTATACTATATACATAGCCACATGCTTTATTAACAAACAAGTTATGATCATACCATATTTAAAAATAATTATACAAACAATTATATGTAAAAATCATAGGCATATCACAATAAACTATACATTTATATCTATATATATTTCATATACCTAGACACAACACCCATCAATGAAACCATATGCATCATATATTCGTTCTTTTATATTAACTTACTTGATACACACACATCTATATATATATGTAGTTTAAATATCAGGTCAATAGATACGTATACACAAGATATCTACTATTATTATATAATATGCTTATAAGTTATGGTGTTATCGTTGCTTAAGCATGTTAGTAAGCAAAGATATGTATGCATGTGATTTATATTTAGAATATACTATGTAGGCAAACTTGTAATACGATTGAACTAATATTAGTTATCACATATTATTTTAATCGTATCAAAGCATAGTTTTTACTAGCTAAGTGCCGTTTTAGTTTTCAAAACTTCATTTCAAAGGATTTATATAAATGTTATATATATTATCATATAATTATGCAGTTTAATCGTATACTTACTCAGTTAGTCATATTAGCATCATTAGGTTGGTAAAAGCATGTCCACTCCTTATATATGTGAGTTCGACTACAGAAAAGATTGCAGCTTATACTACAAGTTTATTAACAACCGTATTAAGGGTAGATATTAACATAAACACATTATTGTTATAAGGCAATGGTAGCTATTTGATGCATATCTCAATTAAACTGCCTTATGAAGTCAAAAACACCTCGATCCTCTAAGAAATGATCACGTTTTTCCCTCGTAATAAAACAAATCAGCATACTATTGACAACAAGATATCAGTTTTTATATATTATGTTAATATCATTAACATTAATAAATTGTTTTTCGATTAGACGTTAAGCTAGTTACTCCAAGATAAGAGTTAATTATGTACCATACTCATCGAAATTCAACATAAGATTACCATCTTAAACTATAAGTCAGATAAGGATTACCGTCTATTTAATTAACTTGATTTGATATTCTTAGTGTGTATTTCTTTAATCAGTAAACCGTCCTTCCTTGTCCAACAAGCCAGCATGAAAGGGGCGGGGGGGGGGGGGGGGGGGGGGGGGGGGGGGGGGGGGGTTGGGATAAATGATGCTTAACGGGGAACTTTAATGTGTTGGGCATGGGGAGATGCTATATGTTAGTTTTTCCTCTGTGGTTAAAGTATTTATTGTCGTAAAATTCTATTAATTAATTTGTACAAAATCTTACCATGTTGCCAAGTGGTATGATGACTAAGAGACCACTTACTTCAACCATTAAATAAATCTAGCCTATTGTAATTATAAGCATATGTATTCTAATATACTAATGTCTTCGATATAATCTTTTTTTTTTTCCTTTTTTTTTTAAGTGAAAACATCCATGCATAGTATTTTGGTCCATCTCTTGTATCAATTCACCACGGTAGAGTAAAAGTAGTGTTGTGTCTATGTGTATATATATTTATATTATTAAAACTTTTTGAAACTTAAGCAATCGTCAGCATTATATTTATCTATTTACTCTCTATTTAACATTATTTAACAAAAAAATTAATAACAAAATAAACTATTAAAATTATAAATAATAACTAAATTTATTTACTTACTCTTCTTTCTCTCTCTTTATTTATTTTTCTATCATTTTGCTACTCTCTCTCCTACTTTCCCATACTCTCTCCCACTTTTTATTTTTTCACTTTTTGCTATTTATTGTACCCCGCATCTCTCTCTCTCTCTCTCCACTAACATTTCCACTACTACCTTATTACTCCTAACAATCTCCCATCTCTTTATCTTTCTCATTTATTAATATCTTATATTAATTTTATAATATAACTTTATTTATTATGTGTACACGTAACATTGGTACATTATTGACTAGTACGTATATATATATATATTAGTTGTCGGCACATCTACGCTATATGTGCACAATTTTTTTTTTTGCATTTAATAAAATATATTATATTTATTTCAAATTTATAGTAAAACATTTTGTATTCACTACTATAAATTTAACTTTTAATGTATCTATATAATTTCTAATGACTTCTTTCCAAAAATCATAAAAACAAAAGAAATTATGGAAATTGTGAAAAAAATGGCTTTATTAGAAATTGTGAAAGGAAGTGAATGAGAAAGTGAGAGAGAGAAAAAAGGGAGAGAAAAGAAGGTGGAGTACCAATTGTCATAGTTCGGAACTTTCTTTAGTACACAAACGAACTGTATGGTGCTTACTGTCCTGCTTCTATAGTAGTAAGTAAGCCTAACTTGCACGTAATGCTGACCAACAAAGCCTAAACCTGTACGCAATACAACCAAGGAAGAAAGGCAACAGAATATAAGGGATATGAACACGAATGAAAAAATGAATAACACACTTTTATTAATTTCGACAGTAATACAAGGCTGCAATGTGTGTGCATAGGGGTGTGGATATGATATTTAATGTTGATTTAGCTAGTAAATTCAATTATGACCGTTACTTAAGCCTCTAAAGGCTTTAATAATATAAAATAGATATATATATATATATCTTAGTTATATTTAGTTTAGATGTACGTATTATTACATATGCATATATTAATTTATGGATATATATATATTTACGTGTTGGATATATTCGGCGAATTCATACTTCTTACATATTGTTTCATATTCTTATATTAATTATGTTACTCGAATAATTTTCTCTAAAAGGCCATTAATTATCGGAACCCGACGTACACATTTCAAATAAATAATAGTTACTATATTTATAATTAATTCTTTTTGTTATACTACTATTTTATTTCCAAAGTCTAAACTTGCGAGACCATTTTTACTATTTTTTCTACCTTTATCGTAAAATTTGGCCCTAAATTTTATGTATCACTCTTAAACTGTCCAAGTTTGAGCATATAATCAATTTTTACAGGATATCTTATCACCTATAATAATGAATACCTCTATGAAAATTACTTTGTTATGCAATAAGTTTTATCGACCGATTAAGGCTTAAAATGAAGCAATAAGCAACAAATAATTTTGCCAAATGGTATGCAGCAAAAATTACTGCATCCTAAGTGGCATACAACAATTTTTGTTGCTTATTTGATATATTTTTGAAATGTTTATTTTATTTTTTTGGCGTATAATGTCTATTTAATTTATTATCCATTTTCCCATTATTAAATTAATTAAACTAATTATTCATATTATTATATCAATAGTGAACATATTAAGCAATCGCTAAACAATCGTAAGATTGAATTCAAGCACAATGTGGAACCATTACATCATATGCGTATTGAAAATTACAAAGTGCAAGCACAATATAAACGAAAAATGAATTGAACAAACAAGAGATTAACTTATATATTATCATAAAAATTAGAACATAAGAAAAATCTAGGTATGTGGCTTAGTACCTTGTTTGGTCTTCAAACCAATTTGTAGGGCAATAATTGAGAATAATTATATGGAATTGGTATGAGACCACAATAAAATGACTACTAATATTGCCAACGATGAGAAGATTGGCAAGTTAAGTGAGCTGTCAATGAGGCAAAGGGTGGCCACATGGTTATTATAGCTAAATTCTTACATTTTCTAATTGCTAATTACCTGATTAATAAACAATAACTTTTCTATAACTATATTAGTAGTTAAGAAAACAAATAGCACATTACAAATGCTTAAATTACATTCAATTATAACTATATAAACACATAAATACTATTCCTATAAACAAAGTATAAAGATTTAATAATATTTGAATTCATTTTCACCTAATACCTAATTTGCACAAAAGCAGTCTGTTCTAAGTTTACATTCTCCAAAATTTAGTATAAAATTTTCAAAAAAAAAAATCTAATTTTACTTAAAAAATTCAATAAGGATTATTATATTACTAAACTACAAACTAAAATGAGAAAACCCATTTTCACATTATTTACACCAATGTATCATTTTTTTGTCTTAAGTTCGGAATTCTTTGAAGATTTATGGAAAATTCCTTGAATTTCTTCAAATTTAGAATTTGAACCTAAAAATGTGACCAAATTTATTTTATTAACAAAATAAATTTTCAGTAGCATATGAATTCATTTTGTCGGTTTGTTAAGATTTGTCTCGCCGATTATGTTGTAGTAGTACTTATTTGCAAAAACATACCTTGTCTTTTTTTCTTCATGTTAGAATTCTAAAAAAATTATAAAATTATCCTTAATTTATTATAGTTTGTATTTACCTAACAAAATATGATAAAAATTAATATCATAAAAACAATTAATATAATAAAAAACTAAAATTTTATAACAACACTTATGCTAAGTTTTATTTTATTATGACAAAATATACAACATTTTTTAGTATTTTGTCTAAAAGTTACTAAAATATATTTCATCAATGTCCTTCTATAATTTGGAATTGATATGAAAGACTAATTTACAATAATAACTATGATATTTAATAACATTTAGACCATTTTTCAATTACTTACACACCCCTATGCTTTTTTATTGATTCAAATATTTAGTAAATAAAAATTAATTTTGGATTTTTTAAAAAAGCAAAGAAAAAAAAATCATTACGCTCATTGATAAATTCATATTTTAATTAAAAAATTGACAATGCTTATATATTTACAAAAAACACATATATCCCTTTAATTTATTTAATAATTTGGAATTGTAAAAGATCATATCATAAAATTTATAGTTATTTTTTCAAATACTACGAAATTCAATAATTCAACAAAGCCATCATTTATCAATATTGTCACTAGCTTCTACCTTATTTGCAAAATTAAACCATGACTTACAACATACTTTTGAAATTAAAGAAAAAATCTTGAAATCATATACATTGGACGACATCATCTTGTTATTTATCATATAAAAATAATCTTGATTATTCTCAAAAATATAAAATACAACTTAAATGTATTTACAAATAAATGAATATATGTTTTGGATAAGCCAAATAATATAAGTATTTTACTATTATACGCTTTATACAAAATAATTAAATGAAGAAATACCAAACTAAATGAAACAATCCAACTTTATGATATAAATTGACTAAAATCAACAAATCATATGTTGAAGTGTAAATTTTTCACCAATATTTTGTTTTACAACATAAATCAAACATAAAATTTAGGATAATAGAAAAAAATATATAAGAAGAAGCATGCAAAATCAGAGAAGAAAAATGAAAATACGAAAACCTAGTTGTGTTTGGGAAAGTGCTACAGAAAAGAAGATAATTAGGGTTTTTGATTATATATAGAAAAGCTATGCTACAAGTCTACATGGCAAAGTTTTCCTACTTAGCCAGGATTTAAGTGGTATAACAGGATTTGATGTTAGTTATTGATTTCTATTGATGGGTAAATCTTGCTCTTTTTTTTTTTTTTTGTTTGGCAACCTGTCCCAATGTGGCGATAACTTACCTCTTTGACCATGCATTATCAACATAGATTGCATTGTGGCCAGTATTCTCAGCCTAAGTCAATCTAGCGTGTTTGCACTTTGTCGAAAGAATTATAATAAAAGTAAATTCATAGTTTATTGCTCAAACAAAGTAGTATATTATAGTTAATAAATAAAATATTACATTATTTGCATCAATGTATAATCTTTTTATCTTAAATTTGGAATTTTTAAAAGATTTATGGAAAATTACTCAAATATCTTCAAAATTTAGTATTTCAACCTAAAAATATAACTAGATTTATTTATCAACAAATAGAATTTTTAGCAATATATGAATTTATTTTTGCATCTTTTATCAAGATTTTCCACTTCTAGATTATTGAAATAGTCAAATTATATAGTAGTCTTATAATGAAATTTAAAAAATTTCATTAAATATTTGGATTTTACCAGATAAAACACAACAAAAATTATTATACTAGCAAACTAAATTTCTAGCAACACTTTTAGTAACTTTTACATTATTATCACAAATAGTCCACATTTTTTTTAATTTTATTAGAAATAATCAAACTTTTCTATAATTTGGATTATTATACAAAAAATAAATAAATAAAAGAAACATTTTATAGTAACAAATATGATATTTTATAACATTTAGACCATTTATTAATTATTTATACACTCATATATTATTTTTTCTCAATTCAATGTTTTAATGAATACAAATTATTTTCGAATTTTTCGTAAAACAAAAGAATCATTAAGTTCATTGATAAATTTACATTTTATTTAAAAAAATTTAACAAAATTGATTGAAACACCCTAATTAGTTTACTAATTTAAATTGAATCATAAAATCCCTTAAGTTAGTATCGTTAGAAATCAAAATTAAGTTTCTGATTTAATTATTCTAAAATCCTTATTTTACGTATACATTAAGTATATTAAACTTTATTTAACGTATAGAGTATAGGAATTTTATTATACTTTACATTACGACATTTTTATATAAGAGTTATTATCTTAAATAATGTGTATATATTCTTATTCTAATTAATTCCTTAATTTTCTTTTCTATATGTACCCACCTTATATTCTAGAAAATCCTAGAATAATCTGTTCTAAAACCTTACCTTAAACCTTAACTCTTATTTTTTCTCTCTCTCTAGCTACGGACACTCTCCTCTCTTTCTTGGCATTTTTCTTTCAATCCCCTTCCATCCCCTCTCTCTCTCTTGTAAACAGTTCCCTTCCCACAATCATTATGCCAGTTTTACCCTTACTTCCAAATTTCTTTCAACTATAATTCGCCCCCTTCATTTTTTCTTTTCCCTTCCAATTCTACTATCATCGAACTCTTTCTCTTGCTTAGACAATTCTTCTTCTTTTTTTTTTTCCCCCAATCCTTTTGCCAAACCCTACCCTCTTAAACACAATCTATAGCCTCCAATTCTCTCTTCTTACCAAACAACCATGCCCTATCCCTTTCAATTCTCTTATTGCTAGCTCTTTCCCCAATCTCTCCTCATTTTCCCCGACCACTCGCACCCTTTCAATCTTCTTTCAACCCTAACATGTAGACTCCTCCCTTTTTCGCTCGTTTGCATTTCTAAGCGTTGGTCCACTCTAATTTTGTTTGCCCAGTTTTTCTCTCGCGAGCTTCCATAAGATTTGCTGACAGCTTTCCCTATAATTACTTTTGATGCATTCCAAGCTTTTTTGGTAAATAGCATTGATTAATTAATTGGATATTTTATTAAATAAATTATAATTTTATAATTGTTGTTTACGATAGGTCTCGTTCATCGTTATTTGGTGTTTCCATCCTAATTGTACTTTGCGAGCCATTTCGATTTCATTTTTAGTACCGTATACATAGTAAATTATTTTATTATTATTGTTTTATTTATTATTTTCCATTATTAGTGTGGAAATAAGTATCCGTTAATCTTTGATTACTGCTATTAAATTATTCAATTATCATGTTATATAGTATTACTTTATATAAAAGTTATTATTAAATATATTTTTATCGTATTTCAAATTGTTGGTTATAGATATCTATGTTAGGGCCAAATTTCTGTTTTTTGTTATATTCAAAATGGGTTACTATTATCTGTTTAATTATAGAGTATGATAATGATAGTATTCTATGTATGTCCCGAGTATCAATTTTATGTACTATGATATTATTTTATTATTAGTATGCTTTATTATTAATATCAATGGTAGTACGATTTAAGTATTTTATTCACAATAGTATTATTAACGTATAGCATATTATATTATGCATAGTATGTTTGTTTTATTTGTCTATTATTATTTTCTCATTCCTTACGAGTTTCTATGAATCATATTACTTTCCGATTAAGTATGTATTGTTTTATTACCATATCGTTTCGATAACCTTTATATTATGATATTCTAAGCATGTGTCTATTTTATATTTTCTTATATAGAGAGAGAGAGATAAATATAGATATACAACATACTTTACGATTGATAACAAATAAGTAAGCTCATATAGTTATATCAACTTTTTGGCTTAATTGTATTATGTTCAATTGTTATTTTGTAATTATCATTTAATTCAATGAATTCTTTCGGGACCTTGAATTAATAGATTATAGATTCATAGATAACTTGTAGGTAGAACTTAGTTGTAGAGTGCTGGAAGGTTAACATGTTACTTGTCTTTTATTTAGATTTATGGTGTTCGGTTTCCCTTGTCGAGGTTTGAGCTTTTGTTTAGGTTGTGAGACCGGAGTTCGGTTTTTGATTTTGGAGCGATTTCAAGTACATGGTGCTTGGTTGTATGATTGTGTTTGTTAGGTTAGAAAAAGATCTAATTAAACTAATTTATATTCAGCTTAAATGAATAACTTGTTGAATATGTTTGACCCGCTCGCTCTAAGGCTTGTAATGGCATATCCCTAGAGGGGGCAACTGCTAATCATATGCCAGGTTTCCCTAGTGGACTTTTACATGGGATGATACAGTTAGAATATTAAGTCTTTGAACTTTAGACTCTGGGCGTAAAGGACTTAAAGGAAAACGTATATTTATATCAACCTATATATGTGAATAAAGATCAAGTGTGGTGGAGTTATGAGTAACCTGTTGTTGTTTGTTGGCTTAATGTAAAATAATTAAACTGTTCTTTATTTTATTATGTTATTTCTACATTTCTACATGTGAGCGATTGGGCTTAGCATATGTATGTATTTTGCGTACTCGTACTCGTACTTGGCTTTGGCTCATTCTTTTCTTTTTTTAGGTATTGGATCTAATGACTATCTTATTTATGAGGAGACATATATTGATAACATCCAGGAGAAGAATGGAGTCGAGTGCCTTTATTATTATGATGATTAGGATATGGTTTTTTTTTTTTTCTTTTTCTGTTTTACTGGAGTTTATGTTATGTTGAGGTTATGTCCTTTTAAGGCGATGGACTCCTTTTTTGATATATGAGGATTTAGATACTTGACTTGTTTATTGTATTTGGTTATGAGTCGATATTTCAAGTTTTTATGAGGTTATGAGTGGATGTAACTACCCATTCCTTTGCGGTTTATATGTATTATTTGTGGCATGATTCTTTTATGTTTTTTATTTGTGGACTTAGAAGCCTTAACATATTCTGGGCTAGTTAGGATATGGCTAGGATATATGGTGGGTTGTAGCACCCATTTAGGATCACGAGATATTATACTGATATATATGGTTGTAAATTAGTTGAGTCAAATGATATACTATAAAACTTGAGATCGACTCCAACTTGGTTGACATTAGAAGTTTAAGGTTGAGTTTGACAAAAAGTGGCATTCAATAAGTTTGAGCTCTACTTAATCGAGCTTGTTTGAGTTTGGTTTAGCTAAAAATATATTTTATGCTAATTATAATAATATTAATATTAAAACTTGACTTAAACTCTATTGATATTAAATTTGACTTAAGTTTGATTAGGCTTAAGCTAGTCAAGGTAAACATTATCAAGCTTGAGGATGATTGGATTAACTGCTCGAGTAACTTGAGGTGAAGCTCAACCCGATTGTTTTGGAGTAACTCATTGGTAGGTTAACTTGTTTTACTTCAACTTATACATTAACAAGCAACACATTTAACAATTTGTGTACCCCTTCATTGATTTGATAAATTGGTTATGAAATAATATATCATAAAATTCGTAATTATGTTCTTTTGAGTTTTCTATGAAAAAACCCAAAAAAATTCAATAATTCAACAAATTCATCATTTATTTAATGTTTTCACCAATTTCTACTTATTTGCATAAACAAATCACTAATTTACAACATATTTTCAAAATTAGAGAAAGAATTCAAAATCATATACATCTAATGACATGTCTACATACATCAAAGCCATCTATACAATCATCTCAACAATATTAACTTAATTCATTCATAAATAGCATAATTATCTTTTTTCTGTGTTTAAAGTGGTTAGACTGTTGTAGCCTAGTGCCATGAACACCAATATTCCAATAGAATAGACTAAGTTTGAATCTACCTTCTCTTATTCCAGCCAGTTATGCAATAATAACATGCTGCTTATCCTATGTGTCATCTACATAGACTGCAAAGTGACGAGTGTTCGCAACTTAAGTTAGAATATTTATATATATATAGTTGTGGCTTAGTGTCTAACACAATCTACTGATCTTTAAAGAAAAAAATTACATGAATATCATTGTAAAATTGCATATGTTAGATGTGATTTTGAAACATTGTACAAATATTGCAAATCTAACATGCTACATATGTATGCTGTTGCAAAATTGTATCTTGTTGCAAAATCTCATGTTTTAGATTAGGAGTAGGCATGGTTTGGATCGATATGGTTTTTCTCTACCCTTAACCGAACCGAACCTAATATATCAATTCGTTTTTTTTAAAAATCGCTTAACTTATAGTTGGTTTATAAATTTTTCGAACCTAATTAAAACTGGCTTTGTCAAGTTTGATTTACAGTTGAAATTGTTTATATCAAATTTTAGTTGAACACTTTTATCTCCAATAATATGTTTTCTTTCCATTAAACTTTTATATATTTTTAATTAATTTTTTATACATTTATCATGTATAATGATGCTTGGCAAAAAATTGCACAAGATCTTAATAAACTTAACTTTATTGGACAAGGATAAGAGACTCATTTCCAACTAACATTAACGAAAAGGAAGACGTAGAGCTAGCTATTCAAAAATGATATGAAGAAAATAAAAAAGATACATTAAAGATTGAAAAGAGATAAAAGACATGTAAAGACCACCAAGATCATACCCTTGATTTGAAAAAATATAAAAAAGGATAATTTTATAAATGAAAAACTTTTAGACGTGGAATTTTAGATAGAACTCACTATGAAACCACCAAAATTTGGTAAGTATATTTACAAAGATTTTATATACTAATATTATTTATGACAACCTTTTAGAACTTCAATGAAATCAAATATGATATCTTGATTTTTTTTTCCAAGTTATCAAGTGTACGACTTTCAAGTGACAGTTATCATTCTTGTTCAAGAGGAAGGCAAGCCACCATCGATAAGTTAATATTTGAACTTAAAGTAAGGAGAAAATAGATAAAAAGATAAAATAGATAAAGAATTAATATCGAACTTAAATTAAATAATAAACTTGTGAGTGTTTTCATAATTATTGATAATGAAGTTGTAAGATTGAGTGGCATCAACTTACTTAATATGAAAGGATATTTGCATACGGATGAAATTGAATAAGATTGTTATAAATAAGATTTTAATTAAAACATTTGACGAATGCTATCTACGAAATTCTATAAATGAATCATAATTTACAAGCTCATGAGACACAATATTATGTAATACCCCAATAGTGATAATTCTCTCGTGGGACAGAACATTTGTTGATTAATTAAGAACATATTCTTAAAATAATCTTAATTGATAAATAGAAGATAAGAAATACTTTTAATGAATCTTGAATACTTTGAAAACTTGGGCCAATATGATTAGTAAATAATAAGTAAACGCCTTTCATCCTTAGTGTTATAATAATAATAATAATTCAAACTTAGAGTAATACTGATAATAACGATAGTGTATAGACATCCAAACGAATTAATGACAATAATAATATGTGTATATATATATCTAGATAAAAATGATATTAGCATATAATGAAATATATGTACATGTATATATCTATATATACATATATAAATTTATCAAAGTAAATTAGTAATGATAATAAAAAAGAAAAATGATGAAAATCACGGCAAGAATAATATTTGGTCTTTCTTCTGGTTATCGATTATTTAACCAATAAAATGAAATGGGAATTCACTTAAAACCAACATGGACCATAAAAGCCCACTGACTGACCCAACCCACAAACCTCCACAATTTCTTCCCCTTCAACAGTGTGAACCACGTTCTATCCTACGGAAAATATTTCCATATCTGGAGCAGATACTACTAAATCTTGCCCGACATCCATATCTTTGCCTCATTTTCTCTTCACTCTTCATTTTCTGGTTTTCCGATTGTCGCCTCATTCTCTTCACTCCCTCTTTCCCCCTTTCCTTTCTCGCTAGTTCTCTTACCCTCATCCTTCCCTTCTTCGTTTCCTTCTACGGTGGGTCGAGACCATCTTTCTGACATCACCTTCTGCGAATTTATCTCAAGGATTCTCTCTCACGCTCCAAACCTGTGACCACGTGAAGCCTAGATTAGCTTGAGTTATCAACTTCCATTCTACGATCCCCAAGACCTAAATAGTTGAATTTGCGCTCGCTTTGAGAATCATAAAACAGAGCAGAAAGCTCATGAATTGGACTACCAGTGGTAGTTCTTTTGAGATGGAAATATCGAATTCCGACGTCGCAACATAAACTAGGTAATCCCTATTCCTTAGCTTTAACTCATTCATGATTGTCGTAGACTAATAAATTGACCTTGCCTATTCTATTTTCCTTTCCTTTTCCTTCATCTGTCCCCTTGACAAGCTCTGAAAACAGGAAAGTAATGAACTTCCTAAACTCACTTTCTTCTTCCATGCTCTTCTTCAATCGACCATGTTTTCCTTATGTCCTAATTCATTCATTCACTTATTTATGTTCTTTTCTTTTGTTCTCTCGTGAAGCCGCCCTTGTTTTTGGAGAGGAAAACAGAGCACTCGGAGTTTAGCGACTCGAAACTCCGTCTATCTTGGCCATGTGACTACACTCGCCAATTCCGACCTACGTAAGCATACAACTTGTTGATAACTCGTTGGCGTTTATTCACTCCCCGAACTGACCTTTTTCTGCCTTCATCTTCCGACTGACCGTTTTGTCGCGCAAAATATAAGCTCCTTCGAAGTGCAACGAAAAGGCCATGGCAACTACACTAGGGTCCGACAGCGAAGCACCGACGAACCCAACGATCAAACCTTCACCACCTGGTGGAATAAGCAAGCTGGGTGCTACAATCTAATGGAGGTAAGATGCTGCCCTTGTTTACATCGTTGACACTAAGGGTTTTTAAACTAAGACATTTGCTAGTAATCAAGATCGTTAGCATATGCTCAACTGGGTGTTACTCCTTTGCTGAAAACCGACAGCAAAAGTGGAATAGGAAACGAGTAGTGATGATGAATTACTATTTTATGGAAGTTATCTTTTTATTTTTTTAGCTAATAGTATCTTAAATGATAAGCTATTGCATAAGATTTAGTCATGATGGTTTTAGTTTGGGCATGGAGCATATTAAGTATATAATGTGGGTAAAATATACTCGTATCAACCCTTATACAAAAGTTTTCACTGGAAGTTGAAGCAGATTCCTTTACTTATGAAAATTGGTTGTTGATGGTGAGATAACGCACCCTATGTTGGACGTTCGTAGTTAATGATGGTCAAATGCTTATAAACATAACATTGAAGATAGAGTTGAAACTCCTTTGTTGTGATCACTGGAACTACAGAAGTGAATAATGGGAAAGTTAATATAAACAAATAAATACTCTATATTAATATATGTAGATATAGGATTCGATTAGAGTGGTTATGTATGTGTTGCATAAATAGCACGCCATACATGGCTTAAAAAAAGTGAAGCGAGATTGTTACCCGAGGAGATGATTTGGTGAGAATAAGATAAAGAGGAGGAATAAGCAGTCTCAATGTTTCAAATGCACAAGTGACAAATAATGTAGCCTTAAGAGACTGCAAGCATTCATTTTGTAGCTTGAGTAAATGTGATTAATTCTTTACTTGTATTCTATTTAATCTTAGAGAGCAGAGTTTTTATAATGGAATATCATTTCTCTAATCTCTCTCTAAAACTTCTAAATGATGAGGAAATATTGGATATTTATAAGCTCTTGAGTATGATGACATATGTTGGATCATCTAGGTGATCAACGGATGAGATGAAACTTGCTCAACTTATAGTTATCCAGAATAAGCTAATTAATGGGCCCAAGGTCGATAACCTTCCTTATAAGTATATAATCTTGCCTGAAAAAGATTATAGGCAGACGGATTAGTTCAATGATTCTTGTTCTAAGACTACCGAGTCAAATTTTCCTAAATCATCCAAATATGGATCAAACTCCTTAAGCCCTGTCACCTTCCCCAAAGAGTCAAGCTTAAGTAAATAATGGATTTATCCTAATAACTAATATAACAATTTTTAGCCATCTTCATTTTTGCCCCTTGACTAAAATTCTTAGACTGAATCTAAGTATTTTGAGCATCAATTACTTAATTTGAATGGTTAGGTCATTACTCGATGCATGTGCATTGTGAATTAGCTGTACTGTTGCCAAGTGTGCTCACATAGTTGAAACTTTACGTTGTTGCCGGGTTGAAGTGTATAATGTAAGCCCTACAACTAATCACTAATGGCTTCGATCGATTGAAAGATCTTATCGAGCCTAAATTATAAGTAAAACTAGAAATATTAGTAAAAATGATCCCATAAGTTCGAATTTAAGAAAATAAGTAATAAAATAAAAGAATATAAAATTTTCAAATTTTAAGTATATAACTCGTTATTTATCGACAATGCGTAAAATACATTCTGATAATTAATGAATCGTTAGAAATAAATTATATGTATACTAAAAATTATAGAATGACCTAAATAATATTTAGGAATATTTATTTGCACTATATATGAATTTACATGTAGGTAAAAATACGCGTAATTACTTAAAATACGCGAAATATGCTAAAATAATACTAAATAATTAAAGAAAATTCATAATTAATTAAGGAAAATAAAATAAAAATCATAAAATATAAGGAACGATCCAGATTTGGGTTGCGACAGCTGGGGAAAATAAGAAAAAAATTAGCCAATTAAATTAGAACAATACAAAAGACAAATTGGAAAAAGATAAGGTAGTTATCAAATCAATTTAATGCATAATAATTTCCCTAATACTTTATAAATAGCAACAAAAATTTAAGAAGCTCATTTGGTTAGTTTGGAGAGTAAGAAAAATAGAGAGTGGTGAAATTGAGAGTAAATTAGGGTTTTATAAAAAATCAAAAAAATCTACACAGCTGAGACTTCTAAGGAGAACCTAGACTCGACGAGTAGCTGGGAGAGGACGACCACCATCACCACACGGTGGTGGCAGCGCTCAAGTGGGCCGACACACTCATGGCCACCGACGATGGCCGGAGTCACTCAAATCGGTGAGTTCGATTTCTAGCCCAATTTTGTTTAATTTTATAAAAATATTAAATATTCTTAAAAAATTATGAAACTTGTTATTTTAAAATATTTTTGTATGTAGTTTTTAGGAAAAATATTATTTTGATGAAAATATGTCTTGTGATATACGATCCTTAAGAAATCATACAAAATCGAGCATGTTTCGGTTTAGAAATAAATGACCTTAAGAGTGTAGTTTTAAGTCTAAAATTTTTGTGTAGACTACTTAGATGATATAGAACAGTGTTATGAAGGCTGTTTTCAAAAAATTAATTTTTGAAATTTTTAGATAATTTTTAGGTCTTAAAATGAGGCATAAAATAGGTAATTTAGGGTTAATTAAGTGATTAATAGTTAATTATTGATTTAGTAAATAATTATATGTTTTAGGATGTTGGAATCTAATGAAGTATGATACTTATAGTATTTAAGGTGTTAGATGTAATTATTAGGCTAATTATGTAGTAAATAAGTAATAGGGAAAAATAGTAAATTTTAAGTTAATTTTGTAAATTAAGATAATTAGGTATAAATTTGATTTAGGATGAATTTATACATTTTAAAATGATAATTGATGTTGGGAGATGTTAATTAGAGTGATAGAAATATTAGATGTATATTATGTACGTAATAGGCGATAAAACATTATTTGTAATTATTGGAAATATAATAAATAGAAGATATTAGAATAAAAATTAATATTATATAAATAATATGGATATCGAGTTTGATTTTTCGATTTCTGTTTAAAATTTAATTTCTCATTTCTTGATTAATACTAAACCCTAACCCATTTAATATTAATCCTCGACTAAAGAAATTGAAAAATTCCGGTTTTTTATTGAAAATAATTTTTGGAGTCGCCACCCGACCGAAGTCGGGAAAAGAAAAAGAAACCGTAACCAATTGAGTGGATTGATTATGATTTGGCTACCGGTCTTTGATTTCAATTTTAAAAGAAGAACCAGAGAGTTCTAAGTTCGGAGGGTAGCCTATCAAACCCTTAGTGGATACTACTATTTATTTACCGAAATTAGGATTATTTTTCTAATTATAACATTTTAAAAAAACAAATAAATAAAATTAAAAAAAAAAAGGGACCTAAGTTTCTACATATTTTATCATCGCCCCAAAGGTACCTACGTAACCACTAGTCGGGATGAGACGATTGTAGTTCTTTTCAAAAACTTTTTAGTGTGTTGATTTATTTTAATTTTAAAAACTGCCCAAGTTTATATTTTTAATTTATTCGGTTTATTTAAAAAAAATCTAAAGGATCCAAACTCTCGAGTGTTTTTATTTTTAAAAAATGCTCTAAAAAAATACTATTTTTCAAAGGATCTTTTATTAATTCTTTATTCAAAGAAAAACAACTTGCTATGTGATAAATCTTTAAACAAAACCTAATCCCTAAAAAAAAAATAACTAATATATGTTTATATCCATATAACCATTACTAAATAATCATTCACTTAAATCAATATTTAATCTATACGATATTAAAAAACTAATGCTAAAGAAATATCCTAAACTATTATCAATATAAACTATGCTAAATCACTAAAGGTCTAATAATAATATAATATAAATAACATAATATAACAATAATCGAAAGAATCGAACAAGATGAAACCTGATTATCGGTTGGTGTTGACAGTGGTGATGGATGCTGCTGTGTTTAGGTCGTATGCTTGCTGTCTTGTTTACTTGATCGGTACAGGGATTGGTTGGAGACGCATGCAGAGCATAGCAGCGACGAAGTGCAATTAGCAATGAAGCTTGATTGTATGTAGCGTGTGCTGTGTCGCGCTTAGGTGTATTAGATGGAGCAGCAGGCGGTGATGTGCTTGTGAATCATGTGTGGGTGTGTTTAGGGACGTGCTCTTGTGCAGTGAAGGACGGTGCAGTTCTTCATGTGAAAGCTGTTGTCCAGGTGTATGTTACAACAGTGAAGTGGACGTGTTGCTGGTGTAACCGTGTCTAACGTACGTGACCAAAGCGATCCCTATAGCGAGGATGAAGGGGCAGTACGAGAATGGGTAACGATGTGGGTGGAGTGAGGAAGGACCAGTCGATTAATCGACTGGAACTTGGTGTGTTCTAATTCGCGAGAGAGGATGAGGATAGTGGATGGCTGTTGGCTACTGCAGCGTGTCCTCGAGCTTCAAACGAGAGGGTGATTGCTGCGTGGGGGCTTGCATAATTGCGTCGTCGCGACTGTGGACTAGCAGTGATGGTTGAAGGTGGAGTGCCATTCGTATGTCACTGCTGTTCGGTGACTTGTGACTGTGTGGAGAAAGGTTGCGCACAGTAAGAATAGGTTGCAGTTCGTTGGGAGATGATTTTTTGCACAGCAGCTGATTGTGGTATCACTGCTGTCATGGAGTGTTCGGTTGGCAAGTACAGCAATGTGGATGGGGGCTATAGTGGTGATCGTGTAGGCGTAGCTGCCAGACGAGGAGGATAGGCACTGGCGTGTCGTATTGATGCAGTAGGTGGTGTTGTTTGAGAGTTGTATGGCTATTGTTGTTTCACTATGTATTTTGCTTTGAGGGAAAGTGGACTTCGGTGGAACTTGTTCTAGGTTCACGGGCAGTTGTTGGTTTTTGCAGTAGGTGTCATGGCCAGCCCCCCACCCGCCATACCCTTTTTTTTTTTCCTAGCGAGTGTGTAATTTTATATAAGCTAAATCATATCATATCTATTGTATCTGATTTGATAATAATTAAACTAAATCCAAATTAATTCGAATTCGATTTAATAAAATTAAATTAGATTCAAATGTTTTTAATTAGATATGAATCCTGTTTATTTCTCTCGCTCTTGTAAAATATAGAAAAATAAAGACATAAGTGCCTATTGAGACTCGAACCCAAGATCTCAAATTAAATCCAATCCAAATACTCCGATACTTATCTGTTAGGCCGTTGGCCTGTGCCTTGACATTTAGTACAATTAAATTATACCTAAACTATCTGATTCCCTAAAATAATTACTTGTACTAATCTAAAACTAAAACTAAAACTGGAACTATTTGTTTTTAATATGAGTTACTTCCTTAAAAATCTTACAAGGTCTTTTTAATAATTTTTTCTTTTCTTATTTTTTTGGTATTTTCATCATTTGTTAAATTTTTATTATTTTTATCTTTTATTAATTTTTGTGTTATTTTTATTTTTTGAATTAGGACCCTTTTTGTAAAAAAATAAAAATTAGGACTACAAAAAGGCAAAAATTAGGTGTCTACAAGGGATATATAATAAATCTGATAGAAATCTTGAATTTATGTAATTCTATGAAAAATGTAAAAAAATTCTCATATCAGGAGTAAATTCGGTACACTAATAAGGATTTAAGTGTATTAGACGGAATAAAATACTGACTAGGGGTAATTATGATGTTTAGGATATTTAGAAGTAATGTGATTAATTTCACATTATGAGTTGAAACGAGTTTCTAAGGTTCGAGTATAAAATAATATTTAAAAATTGACTTAGAACCTAATTTAGAAATCGATATGGAAATTGAACTCGAACCTAATCTCAAACCTATAATAATTGTAAAAGATTTGAGAACTTAGATAATTGGACATATTAAATCTTAAAGGATAACAATAAGCATGATAAGATAAAACCAATTTATAATAGTTATATGAAAAAATGAAACTATGTTTGTATTATAGGGATGATAGACGAAGGCCTGAGCGAGTTGGACCTCGAGTAAGTAAGTGAGGAATCGAGATAAGTTGGGATTAATACGTTGCTGTATTTTGGAGGCTTGAGATTATACTTGGTTGTGCTTGTTAGATAGTTGGTTGTTGATATGAGGCAAGTGCACCTATCAGTTTTAATATAGCGGATGTGAGTCCGAGTCGATCCCTTAGAGATTTTGAGTACTAATATTAACTTTAGCTTTATTATCTAACCGAAAATTTGTGAAAGTTTGAATTAATTAAAAATACTAAAATTAACAACTAAACTACTTATGAGACTTAATTACGCAAATTAGAAAGCAATAAACTAAGAACGACTTCAAGTATGCAATAATGTATTTAGGAATTATTTCCCCTAGTGTTTAACATGTAACCCTTTTTAAAATATATCCAATTCAATTTCTATTATTCTTGACCGGAGGGATTCACAATTAAAGCTAATATCTTTCTCAAGCATATTAACCCTAATCCTAAATTATTTACCGGAATCTCTTCACTTAATGATATAATTTAGAATCGCATTAACGTGTAATGAATTCCCATGCAAACAATCAACTTTCCGGAAGAAACATGTATCTTATCTCTAAGTATACGTGTAATTCTCTTCAATTATGTCTAGATCTAATTACACATGCAATTTCTCAATTAACATGCATAATATCATATATTGACACTCTAGAATTATCAATCCATAATTAACGACATAATTGAATCAAGAAAAGGTAGAAACTTTATTGAAATTATAATTCAATCCAAGGGTTACATGAAACCCTAGGTTCCATAATCCTAAATACTCTAATTCTAAGCTATCATAATGAATCTAAAAACGAGTTTCATCAAAAACGTAAAATAAAGCATAAAAACCCCTTTTGATTTGATGAACAATCTCTCTATTCTTAAAATCGATGTCGTTCTTGCTTCTTGATTAATGTTCTTCTCCAATCTCCTCTCTTCTCTTGTGTCTCTTGTTTCTGTAATGTCTCTCTTTTTTTTCTTTTAAAACCCTAATATGTCTTTTTATAGTGTATCAAAAAGATTTTGTTTTCGTCACCCGACATGGCCTGGGACACGACCGTATCCCCAGGTCGTGTAATTTTTTGCACTTAGGTAAATTTTTTGCACTACTTCAAAAATTCATAACTTCTTCATTTGAACTCGGAATTGAGTGAAACTTGATTCCTTTTCTTCGTTTTCGAGCCTAGAACGCGTTTAAACCCTGAAATAAACATTTTACTCAATTAAGTATCAATTTCTTTAAAGAAAACCAAAAATGTGCGGAAAATACTATAAAATCACTCTATGAAATATGTTTAAAATTAGAGTTATCAGTTGTGTGCATGTGCTTGATTATGAGTGATGCTATGATTCTGTTTGTTGTTCTGGCTTGTATTCTATGATTTGTATGAAATGATTGATCACCCTAAATTGGACCTAATCAAATGTACGACCCGTAATCATAATTGGACCCGCATGGTAACCTATTAAAGGAAACCTAAGATTCTCCGGCCAAATACCGACCTCTTCGAAAGAGATAGCGCAAGATTGCATAATGGTCCCTTTTTCATCTTTAGTCGAACTAAATCACAGGAGAGGAAGTCGTGGTGAGGATGAAGTTAATGGTTTGAAGGTGGTCGCGGGATGAGTAGTGTTTCCATTGCATAAGCCTAGGTTTGGTCGTGAGCTGTTGCATTAACGGTAACTCCTCAACTTTGATTAGAGCGGATGCAATTTCTTTAATCTCATGGCGGGTCGGACAATGTCGTACGATGGTATTTACTTGAACATGCATTGTACCTAATAAATTAGGTGATAATCTTGTTTTGTTTATGGTATAATTTTAAGTTTTCCATCATAACTTACTAAGCTGTGGTTGCTCACATCCTTATAGATGTTGTGCATGTGCTGACTAAGAAACGGCTTACAACTACCATAAAGCTTACAACTGCTGAATCCTGGGGAGTGAGGAAAAATATTTGAAGAATAAATATATATTTTTAAGGTCTAAGCTTTTATTTTAGAATTTTTCATTTCTGAATAATGTAATAACCAGAAAATATATTATGGTGAAATGTTATAAACATTAATTATAATAACTAAATTATAGTGTATATATATATTTTTTTACTTTCTTAGGTAAATGATTTATTTAAATTATAAACTATTACTTCAAAACGGGTTAATCGTGAATGTCTTATGTAGATCAGGTCTAGGATAGCGGTTATAAGGCCAACTTCTATCTTAGAATGGTTTACATGGTGAGGCTGTTACGATTCTGTCGCTTCGAGGCGTAACATATGAGCCTAGCATCAATGCTATAGGTATATGTATTTTAATGTATGATCTTCCAGCATTATCTGATTTTGTGCGTCGCTTTAGGCTTGCTAAAGTAATATTGCCCCCAAGACATTATATAAAATAAGTCTCTCATATCATATGGTCTTCCTTTTTGTTCCACTTCACCACTTGAATTATTTGACTTTGTGAGTTGACTTCCATGTTCAAATATTAAGCCAATTTTCCCTACTTTGATCATATGACAAGAATTTATAGATCCATAATCAATACATCTAAGATTGAGTTTGTCTAATAATGCCATGGACTCCACCCATATATATATATTTATATATTATTCCCCAATGATAACTATATAGCAATACCTTTTCACATTTTATAGAAGTTGAACTTTATATACACTTTCACTTAACTGGGCCTCTTCCCATAAACCTTTCTTTGGATAAATTATCCTTCCATGCTTACGAGTCGCTATACCATATCAAGAGCAAATAATTTTGAATATGCTCAAATATTTACTACCATCATATATTAAAAAGAGGGTCGACAATTGATCATTGATTTATAGCTTACATATTCCTTTATTTTTTTTTAATTGCTTAGCCAAAGATTATGACTGCAAATCACAAAGACTCATTGCAACATATATATACTTTCTTTCTCCTCACAAATCCGTACCATAAAGAAAACGACCTCAAATCTTTTAAAACCTTCTCCAATTGTAAACTATATTTCCACAAAATTAAAACTCATCGATTTCTATACCCAAATCTTTGATGTATATTTCCCTTCTCTCTCTCTCCTTTTTTTTTTTTCATAAGTTTATCTAATTATCCATCTCAAACCTCAAAATATTATGCCATGTATCTTAAAATACCATGGCATAAATCTTCTAAACTATTCAATGAATATTCACTTGCTAAAGATTCCGGTAAATGTCACATCCCATTCTAGATATTAATATGTCTTCCAAATCCATCAATTTCCATATTTAGATCATCTCGATATCTTTTTATTGCACCTATATATATATATATATATATATATAATATGCATCCATTGATTTTCTTCCACTTCGTGTTTGTTTGTGTTCAAACTTGAGTTTCTGACTAATAAGTTCAAACGAATTTATACTTGAGTTGCGATGCTTCTTTAAAGGAAGTACTGAGCAATCCAATACCTATCAAGTGATCAATTATTATTATTATTTTTTCCTTTTGGTTCCAAATTTACTTTGTTTTGATGCAATTGTTTTGATAAACGAGCATGATCAAATGTCATAACTGGTGGATTCACCAAACAGAGTCTCGTCTACGTTGATAAAGAGTTGGAAAGACCAAACAATCTGCCCTATCATGTTTTCATCTTCAAATAATTTCAATAATACGGTCAATATTCCACATTATTTTGAAAGATGAGAATCTTCATATTAAACCTTAGAATCATGTATTTTCACAATTGCTCCATAACTAATTAAAGTCATGAGGTTTTAATGCCTTTTATCTTATCTTCACGTAATCATGGTGGATAATGCGTTATAATTTTGGGCAAGCTTAACATGAAGTCACATGTTTATATCTTCACAGATGATGCTGAGATTTAGTTGGTTGACAAAAACCAAAGCAAAAATAAGGCATAAGCCAACTTTGGCAATGGCACACATGGAGAGTGTAGCCAAGTTATCGAGACTCATCTCTTTCTTCTTCTTTATTTTCTGTTCTTTCTTTGACTAATTGCATGATTATACATGTTCTTGTAAACTCACATATATAAATATAAAGATTATTTCATGAACTTGATCCACTTCTGGAACATGGATAACGATTTACCTCTTTTTGTTATTCCCCGCTGAACGAGATAGTTGCCATGCAATGCCTCGTCATATATTGATCTTTACGTATGGATGGTGATGGTTTAGGATTTGGTCTCCTTATTCCAACAGAGAGAGAGAGATCATTGATGTTCTCTTAGCCAGCTGTTAACATAATACCCCTCTTAGCTCTACCTTGCTTTTCACAATAATAACATTTTTTTATTTTTTCATATGCTTATTCCCTTACGTTATTCATGGACAGCTAAAACAAATTCTTTATTTGGTTGCTTCAATTTCTCATGTCTTCCCTTTTCTTCTTCTTTTTTCTTTCACTTTGAATCTTACTGGATAATGACATTAACAAGAGTAAGATCACAATTTCAATTTGTCTTCGTTCATCTCCAAAACTCTTGTCCTTACTTTTCCATATTTCTTTTCTTCGTTTTATCCATTGATAGAAACATAACAAATAATCGCGTGATAAGGGCTCGATAGTAGCACCCAATAGTAGGTTGCACGATCAACAATGGTAAGGGTATATTTTGATTCCAAAATAAACAACGTGACATTACATCTCTCTTGTTTTGCTTTCTTGTTCAAAGCTTTTGGTTTTTTATTGAATTGTTTGATCCCTATTCTAATGCGGGATGAAGTCAACGTATACATCTTCATGGAGTTCTCTTTCTTTACTGGTTGTAAATTAAATGTACACACATGATTCACATCTTTTTGCATCTTTTCAACGAGTAGCCAGGTAATCAAAGATTCGATTTCTTTATTTCTTTTTATTGTTCCTACTTGCATGTATGTGTTTACTAATTAATCTTTGTACATGCTACATTGAATTGAGGTCAATAGCATAATTCCTTGGACAAGTAGCATGTTGAGGAATTTATTTATTTAAACCTCATGGTTTTTGCCCTTTTTGCAGATTTGATTTGTCAAAAGTTAGAACTACAACAAAGCACAGTGAGACACTTGCCCATATTCAACTATTCAAATCGTACTCTTCCTAGTGAACCTTTCATAAGCTATGCTAGGTGGTTACCCTTTCAATTTGCATACTTCTTTCATCATGAGAGGGGTAATGACAACAATTGCTTCAGTAATGCTTTCCTTCTTTCATATATTGAATATATTGATTTTGTGCTCTTGCAGGAAAAGAGATTAAGTTTAATCCAAGTCAAAGCACAAAAGCAGTAAAGATGAAGGACTTATTGGTGCATCAAGATAAATGCCCAACATCCATCCTGTGTCCTTGGGATAAGTGGTTGGACGAGACTATCACTGAAGATAAGTTTTGGGACAAAGCTAAGTGCTAAGAAGTTTGTGCAACACTTCGCACTAATGGTAGTCTTCAATTTATTTAGTATGAGCCTCATGCTGATTCTAGAGATATCATAAGGAGAGATTTAGTGTTGTGCTTTAGAAACGAGAAGAGAGAGCTATCTCTCTCTAATACCCAATTCTTATTCTTGAAGGAGATACCCTTTAGATAGGATGATTGGGTAGTATACATTGTAAAGAAGCCAGAATACATGACTTTATTGAAGAAAGTTAAAGTCATCTGTACTATTCTCACTTCTACTCGGTTGCGGTTCCTGTAAACGGGTGGAATGGAAGTATGGCGGGCAATCATTTAGCGTTGGAGTATTCAGACCCATACGTTTATCACCTTATGGGGGGAGATAACTCCAACATTAGAAGATGTAGTTTTATTATTAAATTCGTACAGCTTTGGATGAGTTGACCTTGCTGTAATAACAACCTCTCATAAAGAGTACAGTTTTCAGGCATTCTTAATGAGTGCTTTGCAAGCTACTTGCACTAGGAAGAAAAACATAAGAAGAAGAAACTATGTTTTCCTCTTTGGCTCGCATACTTCTTTAAGGAGTGAAGGAAGGACAAGCCTTAGGTTCCAGGCTTAAGTCGTGGGAAAGAGTAAATACCTTCATATGCTCTCTTTCTTTCTTTCTTTCTTTCTTTTTATTCAGGTATTGTAGTTGTGTCTTTCGCTCATACGTTCTTTTTCCATCTTTGTAGGTATGAACAGTATCATAATTAATTGCCTCCAGTCAACCTTAAAAATCTACTTCAGGAATTAGCATAGGTTAGCTAATTCCTCTTGTAAGGAGCTACCTTCTCTGAGCAAGCTTTGAGAGCAACGGGCCGCAGTAAACTTCAAGCACAGTAAGCCTTGAGCGAGTATGCCTTAAGAACATTAGCCTTTACATAGAGGAGCCTTAAGCAAGAAAGCCTCAATTGCAACAGGCCTTAACAGGCTTTAAGTGTAGTGAGCATCTTGCTTAGTAGGCCTTGAATGAAGTAGGTCCCAGTAAGCCTTGAATGAAGTAGGTCCTAATAGGCCTCAAGCACAAAACAAGACTCATACATGACAAGCCTTAATAGGCTTCACACGTAGTAAGCTTGTTCTACAGTGAGTCTTGGTGGGATTGTAAGATCAACATCATCATGTCAATGTTCTGATTCAAAAATCAAGAAAAGAGAGAGTTGCCTTTCTCTCATCCGCAGTTTTCCTTCCTTAAAAGGGTACAACTTGGATGGGTAGGCAAGTGGATCTTATTACCATAAAGCTATAACATATGTTTCTCTTGAGGAAGATTAAGATCTTTGCTACCATTGTTACTTTCACTTGATCATGGTTCGCGCATAAGTGAGATGGAAGCATGGCAAGCTAAGATCTATCATTGGATCATTTCTTCAATTAAATAGCAGTTCTTGCACAAACACCAAGTGCTAAGGCATTATTTGGACTTAAGGCATAGAGTCTAATATGTCGGGGTGTCACCTGGATGCAAGGTATGGAAGCCAATACGATAGGCATTGCTTTGGCTTTAGTTGTGAGAGTTGAGATACTTGGATGTCACTTGGGCTTAAAGCATGCAAGCCAATATGTTAAGGCATCGCCTAGACTTGAAGCATAAAAGCAAAGATGTCAGAGCATCACCTCAACTTGAAGCGTGAAAGCTGAGATGCCAAGGCGTTGCCTAGGTTTAAGGCAAAAGAGCTAAGGTGCCAAGGCATTGCTTAAGCTTAAGGCATGGAAGTTAAGATGCCAGGGCGTTGCCTGGACTTTAGGCGTGAGAGTCGAGATGTTAGGGTACTACTTGGGCTTGAGGTGTAGAAGTTGAGATGTTAGGGCGTCTCCTGGGCTTTAGGCGTGGGAGCCAGGATGTTAGGGCATCGCTTAGGCTTTAAGTGTGGGAGCCGGGATACTATGGCATCACCTGGGCTTTAGGTGTAGGAGCCGAGATGTCAGGGTACTGCCTTGGCTCAAGGCATGGGAGCCAAGATGCTAAGGCATCGCTTGAGTTTAGGCGTGAGAGCCAGAATGCCAGGACGTTGTCTAAGCTGAAGAGACTAAGATATAAAACACAAAGATGAGTAAGATAATAAAAGTTTTATTATTGAGTAGTAAAATTTGTTCTTCATTTACAGAAGTAATGCTATAGCTTGAACCTTTTTTTTTTTTTTTCATACCTAACGAATCACCAATCACTTTTCAAAGCACTCATGTGCTACTACATGGGTATCATAGCTTGGAAGCGGGTTGTTGTGAATGTTGTTATCTTTGATGACAAACTCCCCATTTTGAATTCTTTCATGAAATATCTTTCTTAAGTTTCAGCAATCCTTAGTAGGATGATTTATCGTTCTATGAAACCAACAATATTTAGGATTTTTTCTTTTGTTCTTCGTAGGGTGGCGCTCAACTCTTGGCAACTTGATAGCTTTATCTTGTAGCCAACGGTAGAGGATGGCATGTACCTTACTCATTAGGCATAGAAACGGAATAGTTTCTATATCTTTCTTAGGTCTTTTACTATCATTAAAGTCCTCACTCTCAGTTGAGGACATGAATGCTACTTGTTTGTTAAGCTTACTACTTTCCTTTCGTTGTCTCATAATAGAGTTGTTTGTCCTTCGTGCATTCTCGATAGGTGCAGCAAAACAACATAAGGAAATGTTCTCCAGGTGCACAGTATACTCAGAGAATATCCTTTGGATACGAATCTTTACTAGTTCTCTTTCATTAAAGATATCTTAAATATCTAGAGCGTGTTTTCTAAAGCACTTTATATAATCCAAAAGATCTTCCTTCAAGTTTTCTTATATTCTTTCCATATTTGTAATCATGACTCACTTGTAAGTGGAGAATAATTTTTCCAGGAAAAGCTTACACGTAGTTCCCCATGAATCAATTGATCTTGAAGAGAGGTTAACATACCAGGTATATGCCTTCTCCATTAATGGTTTGGAGAATTCTCTAAGCTTCAGGTTATTATCAAACCTATAAGGTTCTAAGGTTTCAATAAATTTTAGTAGGTACTCCTTCGCACTTTCCTTTTTGCTATTAAACAGCATGAATTTAGGACTTACATAGTCCATAGGATATGACTTTGCTGCAATGCGTTGGTGATATGAGAGTTTCAGCTATGATACTCCCATAAACGAACTAGTTTGTATTTCTCTCATACAAACGTCCAAGTCTTCTTTTATTATAAAGGAAATCTTCGGAATAGAAGCTGTGGAAATGGATGGCAAAGTAGGGGAAAGATTGGGATGAGAAGTAGATCTTCCTAAGATTGGGATGATAGGATTGGATGAAGGAGTAGGCATCTGTGAAGATGAAGAGTCGCCTAAATGGATTCTTACCTTCTTCGGTACATGGGTTGGCTGTTGTATAAGTTCTGGCCGGGGGGTTTCATCACCTTCTCCTTGATGGAGATCTTTCTTAATGGCAGGAGGATTAATTGGCTGGCTGTGCAGCAACCACAAGATTTACTAAAGCTATACTTTATTGTGCAGCAATGATGGCAACCATCCCAATAAGGATGGGTTGGAACATTGCCATGAATTGATTTAAAGCCTTCGTGGTGGGCTTCTTGCATTGTCTATCTAAGATCTAGAGGAGCTTCACGCATTGAATGGTCTTAGCTAGTATTCTCAAATGGTGGGAGTGGATACTGCTTAGTAAGCTTAACATTAGTGTCGAGCTCTTAGGACGTGGTATCAAACATACCGGTTGTTCTCTTCTGGGGATGTGCCATGTCTTTGCAATTACTCTTCTCCAGAGATTCAGGGTTCGTTCCCCAGTAGAGTTGCCAAAATATAGATATAGGGGTTCGATTAGAGTAGTTACGTACGTGTTGCGTGAGCAGTGTGCTATACATGACTTTAAAGAAGTGAAGTGAGATTGTCACTTGAAGGAATGATTAGGTGAGAATAAGACAAGGAGGAGGAACAGGTAATCTCAGTGTCTTAAATACACAAGTGATAGATAAGACAGCCTTAGGGGACCTCAGGTCTTCACATTGTAGCTTGGGTGAATGAGATCAATTCTTTACTTGAACGCTATTTGATCTTAGAGAGTAGAGTTTTTATAGTGGAACACCATTTCTCCAATCTCTCTCTAAGAGTTCTAAATGATGGGGAAATGTTGGGTATTTATAGGCTTTTGAGCGTGATGGCATCCGTTGGATCATCTAGGTGTTTAACGGATGAGATAGAGCTTACTCAATTCATGGTTATCCAGAATGAGCTAATAAATGGGCCCAAGGCTAGTAGCCTTCCTTATAAGTGCATGAGCCTATCTAAGAAAGTTTGGAAGTGGACAGATCGATCTAACGATTCTTGTTCCATGCCTATCAAGTTAAATCTCCCTGAATTATCTCAATATGAACCGAACTCTTTAGGCCCTATCACCTGATCAAAGGAGTTAAACCTAAATAAATAATAGACTTATCCCAATAATTAATATAACAATTTTTAGCCCATTACAATATATAACAAAACATTTATACTCTTCTTAAGTGATATTAGTTGCTGAATTATTGGAATTGTAAATAAACTGGGGAAGTAGTCTTAGATGATCTTTAGAACATGACAATTTTGTTGAGCACTCCTATAAACAAACTATTATCACAAGTATCAATATATATGAAAGACTGATGGGTACATACGAAAAGAATCCTAAGTCATTATTATATCATGCACTACTTTAACAAATTAAATATCATTTTTTTTTTCATTAGAGAATTAAGTATCATTAATGATGTGAAATATAGAAAATATATATATACATATACATGTACGCACAATGACATGCCGAAACACTTGAATAGTGTATGCAATTCTACTCTAAATATATTAATTTTGCGCATGGATAATATTAGTGATTTAATAAATGGATGAGGATAAATTGAGTATATTTATATATCTGTATTGTGTTACAACATTCTATTAAAACAATAAACCACAAGGGTAATAGAGTATATAGCATAGTACATTAACAAAACTCAGTGAACCTTCTATTTATGCCTTCCCGTAAGTCTATTTTGGACTCGTACTCAGACAGAAAGGGAAAATCAGAACTACAATCTTATAAAAATTTATTTGCATAGAAACTAACTCTTTTTTTTTTTTTTTTTGCTTATACCCAAAATCAAAATTAAATCAAGCAACTCCTAAATTATGTTTAGCTTATAAAATCATTTACTAAATTAACTATTTTATAAGTCAAAGGACCATTTGATAGAATCGGAAATGCCTTCTCATTTTGACATGTCATGTAAATCGAATTTACGTTCTCGAAATTTCAATATTTTCAACTAAAATTAGGTTCTTCCTAAGTTACAATAATTAAGTATTCATTAAAAGTGATATTATGTTGAATAAACTACACTAGTTTGAAGTTGAATTCACATGGAGAAGAGTGAGTAAACCAAGTCAACTAAGTTTAGTTTGTTGTAGTCATAAAGTAGACATCTAATTACTTGCTGAATTGTTTAGGTGACATGAACTTTTTGGACTCCTTCATCAATTACTTTTGGGGAATCATTTTGACTGGACTTTATGGATAGGTACGTGATTCTCAATGATTATCATATTTGCTTATGCTTGTAGTATAGTTGTACTTTAATTAATTTACAAAAATTTGAATTGCTTAAGGGATATGGGAAATGCATGTACTTAGTGTTGCTTGCTATGTTATGCAAATATACTCTAAATTATTGAAAATTGGATGATATGTTTATTAATTGCATTCCTATTATTGAGTATCTGTTTTATTTGTTTGGTCATATATTAATGAATATAATAACTATTTGACTTAAAATTTAAATCGGACATATATTGCATGATTATATGAAGAAGGCCATTATCATTACGCAGGTGCATGGAGAGGCCATATGAAGACGATGCTTTGTCTGATGTTACCTCACCCTAACCTTTGGAAATTGCAATATACGGAGCAATGCTGTCCTTTGATTGGGGCTCTGTTCGTAAATGTATTCGCGTAGGGCTACTCACACTCTTGAGCATATATGTATTATCAGATTGTTATTTTAATACTGAAGTAAACCTCGTTGAGCTGAGCTCGCGGTATTTTGATATATTAATTAATAAGACGTTGGCTGAGGGTGATTTAGCTTAGAGTGGCCGACATGTTTGTACTTATTCCCTAACCTCTAGAAATTGGAGGACATAAATCTGAGTTGTACATAGTTTCTAGATGACTATGTATATTATTGCATTCATATGGTTGTATATGCATTATACCCTAATGGTTGATAACTTGTTCATTAATTGTTTATTGTATGGTATGAGAGATGATTTCACTGACTTGTGGTTTGCTCACCTTCCAATAATCTTTCTTGTAGGTTATATCAAAGATGGGAATGGGTTAAAAGCTAAGCAATGAATTTACAAGACTCGAATTACAAAGGATAGGTATAAGTTAGAATATTATCAAACTGAACATAGATTGTGTGAAGAAGAATATTAAAACATGTGTTCTTTTATTTTCAAGATGTTTAGACTCTAGCCTTTTAGACTTATTTAAAAGAAAAAATCCTTTAAAAAATTTTGATTATTCAATCTTATTGTTTGGTTAAAGATTTTGATTCTTTATGGTTCTGGTGAATTGTGGAATATTGGTTTTTATAGATATTTTCATATAAACGTACTAAATACATTATGATTAAATATAATGAGTGAATATTTGATTAGGGTTTTGTAACCTTTGACTTACAAGACGTTCTTTATGTTGCGGGTGTACATATAATATGACAATTTTAGGGTAATTTTACTAGGCTCTCTTTAGAGCCGTTATACTTACTCAATTAAATCTTAATAATTGACTTAGAAATAAGATAAAGAAGAACAACATATGAAAAATTCGCTGAAATCTATGAAGATTAATGGAAAAAAAGTATAAGTAGTCGTATGGATTTTTTTTATTTAATCAATCAATTTGATTCAAAATGGTTTGATTCGGTTTAGTTCGGGTGAATTGTTTATATATAATCATATTGAATCGTAAACCAAACCTTAAAAAAAAAAATGATTTTTTTAGTTCAATTTGGTTTACGATTTGTTTTGCGGTTTTTTTACAAAATCCTATTTTAAATACGATTTTCGATCGTGACAAAACAAATGTCTTATTTTTAACATGTGACATTTGGAATATTTTATGTAGGTTGTATTTGTGTAATCTTAATTTAACTAGATCAATAATATGTAAAAATCTTTCACAGTTTATGCAAAACTCACCACTTAGTAATTATTACATCTCCAAAAATATGTAGTAGTGTATATATATTATGGGCAATGGATTCTTTCATTTTTTATCATCTTAATATGTATTGATTTATGAATCATTAGTACAGATTGTTTATAAATTTTGTACAATCTTATAATATCATTGTGAGGTCATCTATTTTTTTTTTATTTTATAATCTTAACCATTAATATTTGGTGATATCTTAAAAGTTAAATTAAGTGAAAATGAGAAAACGGAAATTTAGAATTTTTAAATCCATATCATAATCATTAATATAACAGACAAAAAACAAATCATTAATATGTTTTAAAAGGCCATATTAATTATTTAGTACAACTTAGCCAAAAGAAAATTATTTAAGATGGCACTAATTAGGTAGTGAATACTAAAAACCAATGTTACAAGTATATATTATATATATATAATATATTTTCAATATACAATCTAGAACACTCTGATAAAATATAACTCTCAGCACTTTGGAATTTTATCTTAACAGTTAAAAAGAAAGTAGGCTATTCCTTATTATTATTTAGAACTTAACGTACTTACACTGAGCTGTTTTCCTTCTAAATTATTAAGTGCTCTAATCAGCTAGTAATTAAAAACAGCATACAACCGATGCTATTAATTATTATATATTGAAATCATACAGGTTAACTCACTTTAAGACTGGATTGCACATTTAATTTTTTTGGCCAACATGTATGCACATTGAATGAAGATAATCTTATGAACACCATTTTTTTTTCCTTTTTACAAACAAAATATTGCGAAAAAGATAATCTTGGCAAAGCTTAATGAGTAAATTAACCGTTTCTCTAAAAATATAAGTTAATGAGATAGTTATGTGCAAATAATAGTTAAAATTTTGAAAGTTCATATGTAATTTTACAAGTAAAGTTTGATAAAGAAAACATCTTTTGTTTTTTTTTCCCTAGATAGCAAGAGACTTAGATATATATATATATATATATATATATCAAACTTTTTGCTCTATGTAATATTTTCAAATATTTTTTTATACCCATATAGTGGATGCACGATCCCCGATGCACATATACTTTTATACATATATGTAAGTAAGTATATATACATAGATACATACATACACATATATAAAGCCAGTATTTTTGCACAAAGAATTATCATGGCAGTACACAAATAGCAAGTTGCTTAAATAGGCAATAAACTATAGTCATTCTCTTTTGCATGGTAAACATAAAAAAAAAAAAAATTAACTAATTTGGAAAAAGTCCAATAATTCATTTTTCTTTCTTGATTCGCTTTTCTTGTTCTTTCTTTCTCTCTCTCTCTCTCTTTTTTTTGGCATAAGAGGAAGAGTTGAATAATTCTGTTGAGATTATGCTAATTTCTAGAGTTTAGTTTTTGGGTCTCAGCTATTTAGAAAAGGAAAGGAAAAAGAAAAAGAAAAAGAAAAAACTAAATCATTAGAGTATTGTAATGCTGACTTTATCTTCCATATATATATATATATATATATATTTATATATCCTTTTTCAATTTCCTTCCTTATTTATCTTGATTTATTGTATAATTTTAGAAAATTAAAATCATTCTAAATGTACATATTTCATCAAACCCTATCTTCAGCCTCTATCAAAGGACTTATGTGTTATCATTGTATTACAGATCCTACTTTCTTTAATCCATCAAACGGCCCAGATTTTATACCATATTGTTGCATCATAGAGCACATTAAATAAAAAAAAAAAAAAAACGAAAGAAAACCCTAGAAAAAACTCTCTGTTCATCTTCTTATTTATTTTTTTTCTACTCCGATACGAAGGTGTGACTAGTCACTGCTGCCGCCTGGACCTCATCTAAGGGTGACATCGTATCAAGAATATGGAGGACAAAAGTCGAGTTTGTAATATCTGCAACAGGCATTTTGCGAATGGAAAAGCCCTGGGAGGACACATGAGATCTCACTTAGCAAAATTGCCACTTCCTGTTTCAACCAAGATCCATATCAAGATGCCTTCGAAGCCCTCTCAAAAGATAGCATCCAACGACGACTCGACAACTCCACCCCAATTACCGCCTTCCATAACATCTTCTACCTCACAATATGCACTGTCTTCTCCTAAAGAGCAGTCCTTGAATCAATCTGAACGCGCTTCTCCTCAGGCTGACGCTGCTGCCTATGATCCTCTCGATCATGTGAGTGTCCAGGATAGAGAAAGCGATACCGAGTCTTCGAAACGAAACCCTACTTGCAAGGGATCGAAACGGCGTACTCGAAAAGTGAACAAGGAGGATGAATCCGTAATGAATAAGAACAACAATAATACTGCAGTAGTACAAGAAACTGAACAGGTTAGTTCAGTCTCCGAGACTAATTTAGATGAAGATCTTGCCATGTGTTTATTGATGCTTTCAGGAAAAAGGAAGAGAAGTATTGTTAAGGACAGTGGCAGTGACTTTGGTAACAACAAAAGAAGAAAAGTCGTCGAAAAAGAGGAAGATCAAGATCTTGGCCACGGTGATAGTTTATCAAAGTCATTGGATGAAGAAGACGACAATCGGTTCCAAGATTCGTACGTTGGGAGAAAAGTTAGGGCGAAGTATAGATGCGAAACATGCAATAAGGTGTTCAAGTCTCACCAAGCACTTGGTGGTCATAAAGCAAGTCATAATCATAAAAAGATGATGCAAGCTAGAGAGGATGCTGATAATCCAGATATGAATCGTAAAAAGAATGCAAATAATGGTGGGGTTAACTACAAAAGAGTGTTTGAGTGTGAATTTTGTGGGAAGGTATTTGAGACTGGTCAAGGACTAGGAGGGCACAAAAAGATTCACTTGTTTTATGCTAGGAAATATAAGAATGTTACTAATGATGCAGCACCGAAGTTGGATCTTAACCTACCACCCGCACCAGAAGATGAAGAAGAAGTAATGAGCCAGGTAGTTCAGTCCTAGTAACTACTGTTCGTGTTGGTGCAGAAGTCATGGAGAAGTGAAAAAGCACTATGTTGGCATTTTAGTTTAAAGATTGATTAGAAGATATTCGATTGAAGGAATTATATTGCTCCTCCAAGTAGTTCTTTGCTTCTGTACATATGCTTCTCTGAAGCTTTTGCTGGTGGTATCTTTTGGTATTTCTCTTACATGAGACTGCAAGTGTCTTTGAATTGCATCATTGATGAATTAATGTAGTACTTGAGTTGATGAATTGATGTAGTACTTGAGTTGCGTGCTTTTGGCATGATGGGTAGTATCTCATCGGTAGCTTCAAAGTTCATTTGGTTCTATGTAGGGATTGGGTGTCTAAAAGGATGTCGAATATTGTCCAATGATGCTTAAGCTCTAAGTCAAATCAAATTAAAAACTACAAGTTCTATCTTGGATTGAAGTTTTACTCATTTAGCTTGTGTTCAACTTAACTAAACTCATTTGTAACTTGTTTATTCGAAAGGTTTATCTTTTTTTCTTTTTTCTAATGCGAGTTCATTTTGCATTTTTAAACTTTTTTCAACATCCATTAGAATCAATTTTGCAATTATCAAAATATTATCATAACAATTTTAAGACTTAGTAAATACTATTGGCTTCGAGTGATAAGTAATGGTATGACTTGCCTTTAGTTGAAGTATCAATAGACCATAAGAAAATGGTTATCTATTTTTATCAATGAATGCCATTATTGAGGATGTAAGTGGTGAGGTCTATAAGGTACTTGGTCAAATTGAACTTAATTTTACCCAATAAGATAGTTTTGTATAGGGTTTGGGATGTTTTAAGTGTAAATTTTTAAAATCTTATAAAGTTTTATGTTGGGTTTTGAGACATAGTTGATACTTGATGGAAAACTCAAACTTAGTCAATTTTGACTTCTTTGTATTGTTTTAGATCTTTTCTAACCTTAAGCAATTTTTATCATTCTATCATCTCCCCAATCTTAAGTTGATCTCTCTCTCCCTCCTCTCTCACCCTCTCTCCTCATCTTTCACTTAGTTTCGTTGTCCATTTCTCTCTTAACATGTCACCCGTTGAAACTATTGCACTTGACTTCACATCTTATGACTCGCTTTCTTGCTTATGCTTAGTAACAAGTGAAAAAGAGTTTGAGTTCCACTTGCTTATTTGCTTCACTTCATACACTTGACATGCAATGTTCACTTGTCCCTATGGACTTATCGAGTTTAGCTTGTCTTGTTGGTGAAAACCACAACTGTCCTAATATCGATTAATTTTTGAAATGGGGCTTTTCTCAATACTTTTGCCGGGTAGAAGATTAGGTTCACATTCTAGTTAGGATAGAGCTTCCTTAAGTGGTTTTTGATCGATGTACACCATCTCTCTATGGGCTGGTGGTTGGGTTGCAACATCTCCATCCCTTATAACTAGCTATTCTCTCTCTTGTCTCTCCATTTAGTTATAGCCATCTAACAACCAATTAGTCAGATGCGAAACAAAAGAAAATCAATTTTGAATTGCTAAGACAAGATAGGAAAGGAGAGGACCCAATACTTCTTACAAGCTAAACTTAGTTGTGTAATTGGGGTTTCTAAGAGGCTTGAGTTGTATTTCTATGCATTTTTGTGTTTGATCTAATATTATTGATGATTGTTTACCATCAAATTAGCAATGTGATTATTTATGTGTTTGATGGGTTTCATGAACCGGTTCAACACTTATATTATTTGTTTTTATTCTTCTAATTGCATTTGGGTAGGCTCTTTATTAACAAGTTCTTATTTTTGTATTGGCTTATTTGTCACAGTTTGCCTCCTTAGTAATCGTATTAATGAGTTGAGTGGGTCTTAGATACCTTATTAGGCTAGTGGATAGGTTTTAGGCACATGGTAAAGATATGATTTTAGAGAGGTTATGGGAAACTTAATAGGGCATCAAGCTAAATTGGGTTTTGTAGAACCTATCCTAAACCCATCACATTGGCATCTTTAATTGTTTCGCTCGATTTCTATAGATGTTTGTTGTAATGGTTAACCACTACTCTTAGCCATGATTAATATCTTTCCATCTATCATTATTTGCTGCTAAAAATCACTTATAATTGCAATGGTGCAATGCCTAAAATATTATTATTATGAGAACCGGCAATTCTAATGTTTGATTATGAGAAATGTCAAAGAAATTTAGAAAGTATTTTCTATGAAATAAGTGCACATCATGTTGAAATTCAAACTTAATTATGTTTGCTATAAATTTATGTTCAACTGAAATCAATTGAACTTGTTAGATTGAATGGTTAAGCTCAATCAGTTAATAAGTTGCTCTGAGTTTCAAACAATTTGACTTGATTAGTTTTAAATTAACCCATTGCTAAATATCAAGCTAAATCCTATGCAAGTTAGACCGGTTGATTTACACTATTGAAACATTTTTTTTGAACTTCAAAACGCTCCAATCATATATATATATATATATATATATATTTAGTTTGATGATTATATCAGGACTACAATTTTGAAATTTTCAATAAAATCGTTGCTGTTGAAACTTGATGACACTTATGGAAAATTTCGAATCACTTGGATAGTGTGCCAAGTATTTCTGCGTTCCTGTATAATTGTGAGACGATGGATTGGATGCATCCCGTCGAACAACCCTGCTGTACCGTGGCTTTTCATTTTTTCAAGAGAAATCAACCAATCATTCAAGCCCATATGGCACATACAAATAAGACTAAAAGGCTGAGGAAAGGTAAATAATATTTTTATTTGAGTGCATTTATTGGTTGAAGATTTCTCGATAATGCGAAGAGCATGATGGTTGAATAAATCCGGGTACGAATCTCGTGAGTGTGTTTCGGCGTAGCGGTATGCTTGGATGAAGTTGCACGCAAACAAGATGTTGAAGCACTGTTATCTTATATAGTTTTGCAGTTGCAGTAGGCTTACCATATTTCTCGATTTGTGTATGCCATCCTCGTATCGGGTTTGTGCTAATCGTTTTTTGAAGAGACATTTGATACAATAAAAAATAAGTACTCTATATTTAAATATAAGACAACAGATAATTAAATAATTATATGTGTATGTATATAAAGGTTAAGGGATGCAGTCGCTAATAGGATAAATAAAAAATGTTCACATCTTTTTATAGGCTTACTTTCCTATAAATAAGGTGATCAATCTTAAAAAACGTGATAGATTTCTTTTTCAAACTCATATATAGATGTATATATGTATGTACGTGTATATAGATGTCATTTATATACACACTATCAAAAAGCCAAAAATTCCCATAGATTTTAGTGGTATATAAAAACATTTTCTCCCTCTACATATATATATATATATATATGGAATACGAAAAACATTGCGCAGCAACGATTTTTGTATCAATTTACTTTTCCTTACGCATGTTTATCGTAGTTGAATATATCGTCTTGTGTCATATTTATTCATGCGGCGTAATAATATCCCTACATTATTATATAACTATATAAGATGTAACACACGTATTATAAATATGGTATATAATATAATAGAGAGATGCAAATAAATCGTGGGCATGGTAACAAATAAACATTCTATATAGTTATTGAGTTTATGATGATTAATTTTATTTTTAATTACTAGGGAAGAAGATTTTAATTTTTTATTTGAAAATTTCTCTTTATTTTACTTTTTTTTTATCTATTTTATTATTTCTTTTTCCTTATTTTAACTTAATTTTCTTTTACTCCTCTCTCTCTCACGCGCACTCTCTTTCCATCATTGCTTTTTTGAAGGTTTATTCTCTTTCCTTCCAATGAAAGCGGGCCAAATGAGATAACTCTAAATGAGTCATAATAGAAAATTATAAATTTAAATTTATTGTATAAATACATGGAATTGATCACTTGCAAGTGTATACGTAATCTTTTTATTTTTTTAAATAATTACAATAACAAATATAATCTTTTCTTATTGCTAATCACGCTAAATAAAATTACATTTAGTAACTCATTCCTCGTTCGTGTCTTTATCTTTTCCCATTAAAATGGAATTGATTATACGGTATGGACGAAGAGTCATCGAGATTCTCACTTATGAATTTTAAGTACAGATGATGGCGTAATATGGAGAAGTTAAGATTATAATAAATGTTTTATCAATTGATTCACCTATTCTTATTGGAATGAAGGCAAACTCTAATAAGTTGGAGCTGTGAAGTTTTTTATGATGGGTGGTAATAGCGTGAATACTGTATTCCAATAGTATGGACCGGATTTCATTATCTTTATTTGCTCTTTGTAATCTCTACTAAGTGGGAGGTGTGATGTGAAGTTTCCTGTAATTGGGTGGTATGAATATTACTAATTTAATAATATGGACTAGATTTAATTCTTTCTTTTTGCTAACCGTGACGTATAATATAGTTAGGCAATTGACTTATTTTTAATTTTTTATTTCCAGCCAATCCATATTCAGCTTTATCGAACTCTTATTCGGAAACAATAATAGCAAATTAAATTTAATAAATAATGATATCTTGGAAGATTACGTGAATACATCTACTTATAGGTTTACCAACTACTGAACTAAAAAGAAATTGCATACTTAATCTAGGATTTCAATGAGATGTTGACAAAGATCGCAAATAAATCCATTTAGCCACAGTCAAATAAGTTCTTGCATCAAATATCTTTATAATATAGATATACATTTAGGAAAATAGAAGTTTCCTTGTTTGCTTGCTATAAATTTACATATGTAATCTAGATATTATATTATTCCCAACCCTAATAACAGATATCAACCGTATATATCTAAAGCTATTACTGTTATGATCCGGACCAGAAGAATTATAAATGATAACTTGCTACGTACATTTTATTGATTGGATTTGATTTTTTATTTTTAGGATTTGATTAGATGGCTATCTTATTTATAAGATATCAAATCTTTTGGTTTCTTTTTATCATCTTTTCCTTATAGTGGTTATTTAATAATTGTACTCTTTATTGTTAAGGGTTTTGAATAGATAATCGATAAATATTAAATAAAACAGTTCATTTAGAAATTAGTGTACTACGTTCTCGACTTTTTAATGTGTGACTCCATCATAAACTTGAAGCGTGGTGTGATGCCATATTACCTCTAGTTGGAGTGATTCCTTCAAGAACTAGCTGGTACAAAACCTTTAGCAAACCCCTTCTCGTGCAAAGTCGTAACATCAAATCCAATTGAAAAAAAAAAAAAGCCATATTTTATCTTAGTTCGTGGTAAATTTTTAGTATATTCAATATAATTATTGTGAAGATTATGTTTTCTAGTTAATATAATTTTTTTTTCCGTAACTAGTTATATAGTTTTGCATTAAATTTGGTGTCGACAAAATTATTTTCATTTTGCGTTTGGCATTTTTTTCCCTTCCGTTTTTCTACATCATGGCAACAATAGGGTCAAAATGGATGTAAAAAATGACTTGGATAAGACCTATTAAGGGTTTGTTGTATCAATAACAGTATCATCCAATAAAGAAGATCTATTTTGTTCGATGTGTATGTATGTATATATATCGAACCAAATCTACCGAATCATTTCTTAAAATTAAATCCAAATCCAAATGGATAACTTAAGCATGAATATGTGATAGTTATCAATCAACGATAAAGATTTATCCTTGTCATGCAAGAACTTGAAGCAAGCTATGAGTTGATTTGAAAGGTGGACGATCAAGAAATTTAAAAGAAAAGATTAGCAGTGCTTGAGCTAATTTCATGCGACAGATGACAAGAATAACTTCTGAGAAATATTAGAAGGGGAACTGCTCCCTCTGATAGCAGATATAAGTAGACTTGTGTTCACAAGTAGCGAATAACATCTAATTATAAGGTTAAAGAAACGAGAATGAACGGATATTGTTGAAACCCTTTGTAAATCATTTGTCTCTCCTCTATCGATACTCTTTTACTTATATAATCTATATATCTATTATTTGCAAAATTTTGACTTCTACTTAAAAAAATATATAAGACGTAAGGCATAAAGCTTACTTACTTAGAACATGTGGCTTATTTATAAGAAAGGAAAAGAGAGAATATTGTATGCCTTAAAAGAGTAAGGTAAGGATTTGAGAGTTGGAATACTTGTGTTTGTGACTCCATGGCTTATTTATAAGGCATGAAACTTACCTACTTAGGATACGTGACAGGCTAGGATTAGCTCATACATGATTGCTACAATGGAAGCATGTATGGTACATGAGAGGATAGAGTCACTTTTCCAGTTGGTGAACCTTGGGAAAGGTGGCTATCACGTCCATAGTATGGGCAATCGTCATAACTAGGGAAGTTAGGCACATAGGCCATACTATGAATGTTAGATGGCATTTAATGGGGAGAGAGAGAAGAGTAGTACAGGTGCTGAAGTGTCTGAGTCGTATCTCAAACATCTAGCATGTGCTTAGGAGGTTAAGGTTGGCACTAGGTGTAAGCCCCAAAGTTCAGCCAAATAACCGTAAGATTGAACTTAGAACCCAAGGTTTAGGGCGATCGGCTAAAGGATCCGATCACACCCAAATTATAAACTATTTAACAAGATACCAGTAAAAATGACCCTGTAAACTTAAATTTAAGAAAATAAGTAGTAAAATAGGAGACTATAAAATTTTCAAATTTTAAGCATAATAACTGCTAATTACCAAAAAGGCAAAAAGTGTAATATAATAACTAATAGATTATTAGAGATAGATTATATGTATACTAAAAATTTTAGAATGACCAAAATAATATCTAGGAATGTTCACGTGTACCCTACATGTATTTACGTGTAGATAAAAATACGCGTAATTACTAAAATTGGCCGAAAACTAAGTAAATAATTAAAGAAAAATACAAAATAATTATAAAAAAATCATAAAAAATCAGAAGAGGATAAGCTGATGCAAGATAAGGTCGTGGCAGGTCCAAAGCTGCAAAATAAAAATTAACCAATAAGAATTTGACAAACTAAAAGCCTAAAATCAAGGAAATGGGGCAAAATCCCATCAAATTAATGCATAATAATTACAAAATTCGTCTATAAATAGCAAGAAAAATTCAGAAGCACATTTGGACAGATACAAATCAGAGAAAATTAGAGAGAGTTGAAAATTCGAGAGAAAATCCAGAAAATAAAAAAAAATAAGAAAAACTGTGCAGTTAGGGGTTTTAAAGGGAACCCACACCAAACGAGGATCTGGGAGTAGATGGCCACCACCACCACACGGTGGTGGCAGCGCCTAGACCGGCCGACAACCCCACGGCGGCCCGAGGTGGCCGGAGCCACCCAAACCGGTGAGTCCAATTTCCAGCCCGAATCTTGTAAAATTAGTTATTTTGCCCAGAAAATTATGAAACTTTTTATTCTGAGGTTTTATTGTATGTAGATTTAGGAAAAAATATTGATTTAGTTTAATTATGTCTGGAAATATAGGGTCCTTAACAAATTGTTCAAAACCGAGCATGATTAAACCGGAAATTAAATAGGCTTAGGGATGTAGTTTGGGGCTCAAAATTTTTCTGTAGGATGCTCATGTGACATAGAACAGTGATATGAAGCCCTTTTTCAAAAATTAATTTTCGAAATTTTTAGATAATTTTTAGGCTCTAAAAAGAGGCATAAAATGGGTAATTTAGGGTTAATTATGTAATTAAATGATTAATTTCTGATTTAGTGAATAATTACATGTTTTAGGATGTTAAGATCTGATGGAGTATGATCCTTATAGCATTTAGGGTGTTAGATGTAATTATTAGGTTAATTATGTAATAAATGAGTAATAGGAAATAAACAGTTAATTTTGTAATTAGGGAAATTTGGAGTAAAATCTGATTTAGGATGGATTTAGACATTTTGAAATAATAATTGGTGTTTAGAAATGGTAATTAGGGTAATAGAAATATTAGAAATGCATTATGTACATAATATGCAATAATGCATAATGTGTAATTATTGAAAATATAATAAATAGAAAATATTATAATAAAAATTTATATTTTGAGAATAATAAAAATGCACAATAAATCTGATAGGAAACTTGAATTTATGGAATTATATGAAAAATGTAAAAATTTATCACATTAGGAGTGAATTCGGTACACTGATATGGATTTAAGTGTACCGAGTAAAATAAACACTGACAAAGGATAGTGATGGTATTTAGGTTATCGGGAAATAATGTGATTAATTTCACATTATGGGTTGAAACTAATTTCTAGGGTTGGAATATAAAACGCTACTTAAAAATCGAACTAAAAACTTAGTTTAGAAATCGATGCGAAAACCGAACCTGAACCTAACCCCAAACCTAGAATAATTGTAAAAGACTTAATACCTAGATAATTGGGCATATTAAACCTTAAACAAAACCTAACAAGAAGCATTATAGGATAAAACGAACCTATAACAATTATATGAAAAGCTGAAACCACGTTCGTGTTATAGGGATAACCGGCGATGGCTTGAGCAAATTGGACCTCGAGTGAGCGAGTGAGGAGTCGAGGTAAGTTGGGATTAATACGCTGCTGTATTTTGGAGGCTTAAGATTATGCTTGATTGTGCTTGTTAGATAGTTGAATGCGTGCATGTGCTTGATTATGGGTGATGCTATGATTATGTTTGTTGCCTTGGCGCATATTGTATGTAATGATTGATCACCCTAAATTGGACTTAATCAAATATACGACCAGTAATTATAATCGAACATGCATGGCAACCCGTTAGGGGATTTAGGACTCTCCGGCCAAATACCGACCCCTTCGGAAGGGATAGCGCAGGATTGCAAAATGGTCCCTTCTTCATCCTCAGTCGAACTAAGTGACAGGAGAGGAGGTCGCGGCGGGGATGAAGACAGTGGTTCGAAGGTAGTCGCGGGAGGAGCAAGGTCTCCATTACACAAGCCTGGGTTTGGTCGTGAGCTGTTGCATTAACGGTAACTCCTCAACCCGGATTAGAGCGGGCGCAATTTCTCTAATCTCACGACTGGCCGGACAACGTCGTGCGATGGCATTTGCTTGCACATGCATTGCAACTAATAAATGATTGAAAACCTTGTTGTGTGTATGGTATAGTTTTAAGTCCTTCGTCCTAACTTACTGAGCTGTGGTTGCTCACATCCCTATAGACATCGTGCAGGTGCTGGCTAAGAAGCGGCAACAACTACTATGAAGCTAGCAACTGCTGGATCCTGGAGAGTGAGAAAAAACATGTGAAGAATAAACACATATTTTAAGGTTTAAGTTTTTATTCTAGAATTACTTTCCATTTTGAATAATGTAACAACTAGGGAATATATTACGGAGAAATGTTGTAAACTTTAACTGCAATAATTGAATGATAACATATATATATAATTCCTCACTTTTATAGGTAAATGATTTATTTAAATTACAAATTGTCTACTTTAAAGCGGGTTAGTTGTGGACGCCTTGTGTAGATCAGGTCTAGGATAGCGGTTGTGAGGCCAACTTCTATCTTAGGGTGGTTTACACGGCGGGGCTGTTACGACTCTGCCGCTTCGGGGCGTGACACTAGGCATTGAGCTTGGATCTATCCAAGATCAGGCCTATAGAAGATGCTGACTAGATTTTGCAAAGGCCCAAGGAGGTCAAGGTTGAAAGGTGCTTAAGGTAGGGCTAAGCAGGCCTTGTAGGTGGACAGGGTAGATTGAGTAAGGTGCTCCATTGAGCAGGGGTATGCAGAGGTATGCTTGGAGGGGACCTAAGTAACTTGCTTGACTTGGGTTGGAGTGAACCTACGATGGGAAGTGAGCCAACTAAGCCATTAAAGGGAACTAAGCTGTCGCCTTAAAGTAGTGTTTGGGGGGTACTCGAGTAGGCGTAGATATTAAGCTTAGGCCTTTGGAGCTTTGGCTTAAAATGACCTAGTAACATAAATAAACTCGGACAAATATACCAATCTAATATAGATATGCAACATAAATAAATTACAAATGCTAGTTAAACTATTAATGTGATCAAACTAGAGAGAGGATCTCTTCACGTGGAGGAAACTTAGTATTTACATAGGAGGAGTGAGTCTAATAGGTTGTTATAACTTATAGGTCTCTCTTTTGAATTTAAGGTATCATTTTGAAAAGACCTCTTTGCCTTTTCTTCTTCGATCCTTACAACTTAGTTTAAGTGCTTTGGCAGTGCCGGGCTGAGCCTACCTTAATAAGGTCTACTATTTGGGATTTACTACTAACACTTGCCCCCTCACTCTTACTATCATTGATTCGGCAAGGAGAATAAAGCTGTAGTTGTACTTTATGGTTTATGGGCTTAAGTTAGTGCCGTTACTTCTTCGAAGTGGCTGATTATCACAATCGAGTTGTCTAAGGGCTCTTATGTATGCTTGGAATGGAAGAAGGTATTGAATTTATCATTTTGATTGAAGGCTTCCAGGAATCTTGGTTTTGTGGTTTTCTTAGTCGGCTATCCATATGAAGGGAGCCAAGTGAAGGGGCTTAGTCTATCGCTAACTTAAGGAGATGTTCGAGTGGGAGTAATGCTATTGTTAGGGCAGGGAAAACTGTCAAGAATCTATTTAAGTGATGGCTAAATTAGGCTTTGTTGATTATTGAAAGATAGACACATTAAGTTGGCTAAAATTCCTTGTAAAGGTTTCACTCTATCTCTCTTTTGTGGCAGAAGGTATAAATTCAAAGATCATATTGAGCATATGAGGTGATGATTTGACTTTTGGTATGTCCAATCATGACTGACATTCTTATTGTCTATGATGGGATTCAAGGTGGATTTTCGATTTTGGTTAGTTTACGTAAAGAGGCACATTAATTTTAAGAGATGCATGTCATCCAGGGATTGATTGCATTCTTGTGTGCGCTTGTTGGCCATCAGAGTGGATAATCTTTATCCTTCGATACTTTACTTACTAAGATAAGGATGAGTAAAGATTTAGAAGGATTTTTGATGCATCTTCAGGGTTGGACACATGGAAAAGCACCACAATGAAGAGAATCTAAAGGAAATAAGGAAAAGCTAGTAAAGTCTAAGTAGCTACTAATTGGATATAACACACCAATCAATCCTACTTGGCTTATAATCTACTAGATATGATTTACCAGTCCGAACTATAGGGTCACTCGCTATTACTCCTTACTAAAGGGAATAGATAAGAGTTAAGGACAAGGGGAACACTTGTGTTGCTCACAAAGGAAACTTGTATTAATTCTGATAATAAAGTTAATTGATTCATTGTGTCTACGTACAATAAGTGAGGTTTATATACCCATTCCACCAGGGTTACTTTATATGAATGAAATGAAAAAAAAAGGTAATTTATAGATAAGATACATAAAACATACTAAAAGGGGTAAAAGAGAAAAAATATTCGGTATAGAAAAGTAAAGAATTCTCTTGGAATGTTGTACCAAAAGACATGTGTTGTATGATGGCGGGATGTTCTCAAATATAATATACATTGGACGAAAAGAGGAAAAGAGGGTATACAGATAGGGTCAACCCGATCTGGATCAAGTCGGAGCTTAAGTAGTTAGTCACTAGAGAGCACTCATCTTAGGCTAGGGTCAAATGCTGATGGTTGGCTTAGATAGTTGCTTGACATTATCTACTTAGATGTTGTCTGTATCATGGCACGGTTGTTCAGCAGGTCTGGCACATGTTAAAGCTCGATATTTAGGTTAGTAGTAGAGCGAAACATAGAAGTCAAGATAAGAATTATTGTCTCGGATGGGGTTTCGAGCTAGTATTTTCTAAGTGAGTCCTTAAGTTAGTAGTGAGTCCTTATTGTCTTATTATTTTCTTAGGAGTCAAAAAGATTTGACCTTAAATCTAAAGTAGTCTTTGGTTGTTGTTCTTTTGAAGGACTTGCGGAATCTTCTTCTTCTGATCAGTGACGAATCAGGTTAGACATATTAAAAGTGAAGGAAACACCATAGTCATCGAGCAACTCAATTTAGTAGGCGTTGTGGTTGATCTTCTTCAGAATCTTAAATGGACCATCAGCTTGTGAAGATAGCTTGCTTGTCTTAAGTGTAGAAATTGTTCTTGGCTGAGGTGAATCCATACTAGGTATCCTAGCTGGAAAGAAATAGTTTAGCTGCCCAACTACTAATCTTTTATTGTTTTTAATTGAACTTGGTGATCTTCCTTGTTACAGACTAGTATTGCTCTTGCAATTTTCGGTTCGGTTGACTCCGGATTGACTCTCTTTAACAATTGCGGGGGTATTGATTAAATCTAGAGGGATAATAGGATTGAGGATATAGACGACCTCAAATGAAGTCTTCTCAGTGGTGCTGTGGATTGTTTGGTTGTATGAGAACTCTACAATCGGTAGACATAGACCCTACTTTAAGTTATTTCTTATAACAGCTCTGAGTAAATTGCCTAGTATCCTATTTACCACTTCAATATAGCTATCAGTTTAAGGGTGGCTATTAGAGCTGAACACAAGTTTTGTATAAAGTCTACTCTAAAGAGTCTTCCAAAAATAGCTTAAGAATTTTGTATCATGATCTGAAACAATAGTCTTCGACATTCCATGTAGTCGAACAACTTTCTGCAAAAATAAGTAAGCAATATATAAAGCATCATTAGTTTGTTGGTATGAGATGATGTATGCCATTTTGCTTAAGTGGTAAGTGGTACACTAAAACAAAGATTGAATATTTTCCTTTGAATGTTCGGGAAAATCCTAGAACAAAGTCCATGTTGAGGTTGGCCTAAAATAAAGTTGGTGTGGGTAGAGACATATATTCTTTATGCGGCTCTCTCTTTCCTTTAGCCTTTTTGGACACCGGATAACTACCAACTACCTTATGGACATCTTTAGTTAAATCAGGCTAGTAAAAGTTTCCTTTCAATAAATTAGTTATCTTGGTCTCTCTAAAACGACCAGATAATCTACTATATGAGCTTTTCTAACCAACAGTTCACGTATGGAATAGCTTAGCATTCATAGCTTTGTCTCCTTGAATGGCTAGCTATCTTTGAGATAATATCCTCCAATAGCAACTCTTTCTCTTATTTGCTCAAAAATAGAACCAAAATGGGGGTGATGAGCGTGCTACTTAGTGATTAGTGAAATTCTTAGTAATTTTATCTACAAGGTGGTTAGTAAGATTTACTGTTGTGAGAGAGCATTAACGACTACATTGGCATTCCCCTTCTTATGTCGAATCACATATAAAAAACTTTCCACCAATTCTAACCATTTGGCTTGTCTTTTCGAAAGTTTGTTTTGACATAAGGTATCATAGGTGCTGGAGGTGGCTTCGGTGTTTGCACTTCGATGTTCAAATTAGGAAAGGTCAGCGAAAATAACAAACCAATGAGATATAATGAAGTAAAGGCTAGATCTAGACTAAAGAGAGCTTCACCTAGAGTAGGAGCTTACTGTTTATAGCGAAGGGCGCATGAGTATCTTAGGCTATAACAACTTGTAGGTCCCTATTTTGAATTTAGGCAAGAAGGTACCTTTTCGAAGAAAACTCTTTGGCCTTATCTTCTCTGGTCCTTATAACTTGGTTCAAGTGCTTTAGTAGGGCTGGATTGAGCCCGCTTAAGATGGTCCACTATTTGGGAAAATCATGCAATCTTACAATTCTAAGGGTGTACCCTACATGTGTATGTATATAATATCTATATTTAAAAGAGTTGCAATTCTTAAAAAAATTTTAATATTGCATCCCATTTAACTAATATGAGATATATTCAACCCCACCATTGGTTTATTTAAACTTTTAGCTATTTTCACGAAATGCATAAGAATTGCAAATTAGGAGGAGTTTTCAGAACGCATTTGAGTTATTCATTAAAATTTGCCATCTTAGTTATATTCTTTTATTATTTTTTCTTGTGTCTTGCTTCAAACCAAAGAAAGATACATAAGGGGAGTTCCTTCCCAATTGTTTATTAGCATACTGCATATGTATAAGCTATAAACACCAATTACAAAAGTTGCATAAAGTTTTATTCTGCTATATTTCGTTGGTCAGTTTTTTTCGAAAGAACATACAAGTGAAAGCGCAAAGGCATCGCGGCATTCAATAAAGAGCCGAAAAACTTTTAATTTTGAGGGACATAGTCCTTTTACCAACTCTATTTACTATAAAAAAAGGAGAAGGTTAGAGCTCAATCTTTATAAACGAACTAACAAATGCCATATCGAACAAAAGAGCCTTAAATAGAGATATTTATGTGAAAAGATGTGCTTATACATGGTAAGTGGATATCTCGAATAAAACAATCGATCAATCAATGTTTTGACCTATCCGATTTGGGTTTTAGATTTTTGAAAATTAAGGAACAAGCAAAATATAAAACATTGAAATTATCTAATCATGACTTAAATTGTAAGAACAACCCATAAGCTGGGACTACCACGCGTGCTAGATTCCACTTAGGATGTCCAAAAGATCAGTTGAACAGCAAAAATAATAGCAAGAACACATTTTTGCCATTAATTATGGTTCTTGAGTTGACATTCTTATTACTTAGGCAGCCACGTGGATATCATTAGTTGAATTTTGTTATCAAAATAATCAAATGACAGCCAACTAGATTGAGAGAGTTAATATAGGTTGTGACGCCGATCTTGAAATGTACAATTAGATATTAAAATTGATAATCTTAAAATTTAGACAATTAATTGGAAAATCAGCCAAATTTGGATACCGAGTGCGACATTATCCTGTTATAGGGTCTTCTTGCAATTTAATTGTAGTTCTATTTCCTCAAATTAAATTAACTTTAATGATTATTTATCACTGAAAAAGCATCTTGCTATTTAAGTTATCCAGTATTAGTGCAATGAGCTATTGATTTGATATTAGTGCTATTGAGAGGCTATTTGAGTTATTTTATTGTCTCGAATGATTTATTTTACGTTATCAATCTAGTGCTTAACATAATTTTTTTTTTTTTTCAATAGGAGTCTATTCACGTGCATCTTATACCTTATTTAACTATGGTACTATCCAATTTCTTATTTGTATTCGTTATACGCTTTGCTTTCAAACAGTAAATTGGATAAGTTGTAAATTTATATATTCTTATCCTATTTCTTATACGTGTATTTTTATATCTTTAATATGAAAATTTAGCGGATTTAAAAAATATGCAAAAAGTTCAATTCAAGGTCAAATATCGTATGAAAAGGACCAAGAAATGATTATAAAAGCCCAAAACAAAACAATTGAGAAGCCCTTGCCTCTCCAACGTGAAGCAATGGTAATGCTAGCCCATATGAATTGGAATTCACGGTCAAGACGAAGCCATCTCCAACAATATATTCTAAGGTCACATGAGGTTCAAGAAACACCAGGGACATTCAACATGTGCAGATTAGAAATCGAAATCATTCATAAATTTATATTAAGCTCTTCTTTTTCCTTTGCTCGTTGTTAGAATCATGTTTCTTGTTACTTTATATGCTGCGCTTATATTTATTATGAATTAAATAATTTTAAGGGATTGATATGATTTAATTTAATGGATAGTGTTGTACTTTTCTTGTGAATCTTTTATAATGTTATTTATTATTTGATTTTCATAGTTTATAGATATGCCAATAACCTTATGACTTATCTATTAATTAGATAGTAAAAGACTCGGGAGAGTTGATGACTCATGTAAAAATTGAAATAGATTTAGTTTAATTACGATATAGGCACATGCATGTTAAATTGAATCTTGGATTCTTGGACTTTAATGCGATTGAAATTGGGAATTTTAACCATGGCATTTGGAGTTGTGAGAGAAATCCATTTACATTGCTGGTAAATATGAGTTAGGCAACTTGTTAGGAAAGTCAAATGTGTCACGTTGAAAAGCAAGTGAGTATTTTGTGAATACAATAAATAAAACTCTCCCATCGTATGGAGAGTGGTTTGGGTGAATCGTCGATCAATCTAAATCATTTGTGTTATGTAGAAAAAAGAAATACAAATGAATATATTTTAAGTGGGGAAAATTATATGAGAGAGGATCAATGTTTTGGGGATAAATTCTAGAGATGCCATTGGACAAATCATTATAGAGTTTTCGATCTGTCCGAATCGTTAAAAACCTTATTAGGTCAAACTCTATAGGATTTGAGAATTAATTCTCAAACCTTATAGAGTTATAGATCGGGTTTTAAAATTTCGAAAAAACCCGAATCCATTTTAAAATAATATATATATATATATATATATATATACAAAAGCCTTTAATCTCATTCCTAAAACCCATATCATTATGTCTACATTATAGGAAATCAATACTTCACAAAATATGAGTTACTAATATAGTAATATTTATAAATAATATAATAACGGAATATAAATGTTGATAGAATATAAATAATAGAATAATATCTTTTGTCTCTTTACTTTCAAACAATCCTAAGCCACATAATATTTATATAAATGTTATTTTTATAATTTACTTTTTGGTTTGCAATAAGGATTTATAATAGTGGCTTCTTTGAAAATTAAATTTTATAGTGATGCGATTCACGAACATTTTAATATGCTTATGCTCTTGAGCATTTTATTTTATGAACAAAAGTGCCTATTTTTATTAAACGTACCTTTTTATAACATTTTTTTTATGATAAGCGGGTCAGTTTGAGTCATGTTTTAATAGGATTTTTCAAAACCCTATAGGAGCGGGTTATAAAAATAGGGTAAAAACCCTATAAGATATCTTATAGGGTTTTTAGAAAGCATTATAGGGTACTGGATCAGGTTTGGGTTTTGCAAAACTCGTTCTGAACCCACCCTAGTGGCATCCTTAGTAAATTCAAAGAAAGAATCATTGTTTCAAGAAGTTCAATGTTTTAATAAGTGATTAAAATAAAAGATAACCATTATAACACTTTTAATTATATGCAACATAGTAGTTGTCTACCACATGGCATTGATATAGTAATCATATGGTGCTTATATGTACATTTAAATATAAATAAATAGAAAAGGTATATAAAATCACTAAAAAATAAATAAAAATTAAAAATGAAATGAAAAAAAAAACTAAATATAATATATAATCATATAATTGATTGAAAAATAAAAAATAAAAAAAAAGAAAGAGAAAAAAATGGCCAAAAATTAAAAAAAAAAATTGATCCAACTACCCTATGGCGAGGGATGGCTAGTAATCACTTAACAAGGTTTGTGTGACCCCACTTAGGTGGCTACTTACTATACCTTATGTCACATCTGGAACAAGAAAAGTTATAACAGTCTCGCCGTGTAAACTAATCTTTGATTGAAGTTGACCTCATAGCTGCTATCATAGATACAGTTCACACAAGGCGTATAACTCAATTAGCTTGAAACGTTTGTTCTGACACCTATTGATAACCAAACCTGTGGTAGAGTTTTTACAAAATACCTATTTTATACAACTTGTTGTCTAGTACACAACAGTATTTATATAAACGTTTTACATTTAAAGGTAAAGTTTACAATAAGAGTTTATTAAAAACTACAGGTTTTGTAGTCTATATACAATAAGTTACAAAACTAGTCGGCTCTCAGGGAATTCCCAATTAGTTTCCTCAAAAACTTAAAGATAAAGTCAAAAACCCAGGTTCAGTTGATTCTTCGATCCTCACTTTCCTAAATAGCAGCACACTAACCTGGAAATAGTAATATCTTAACGTCTTGACTTCACTTAACACCTACAAAAGAGTCTATAGGGATGTGAGTACAACTAGCTCAGTAAGTGAGATGGAGTCAAAAGAATACTACACAAATACGAATAAGGTTAATAATTATGATGAAATGCAATGCAATCAAACAAATGAAATATCGCACAATATTATCCAGTCCACTGTAAGGTTAGAGAAATTACATCCGCTTTAATCTAGATTGGGGATTTTCATCACGACTCAAGTCAAACCAAATTCAAGCTTGTGCGATAGAGAACACTCTCCTCCCATGACTGCCTTTGAACTATGGGGCCCAACTTTGACGCGACCTCTTCGCCTGTCACTTAATTCGACTAAGGATGGGGAAATGACCATTTTAGCTATCCTCATCGAAGGAAGTCGGTATTTGGCCTGACACTCTTAATCGTTTCTCCTAATGGGTATTATGTATGTCCAGTTTCATTTTAGTCAAATAAACGTTAGTTTTAATCAGGGATGACCAATAAGTTCATACAATACAGAATCCATGCGAACATATAGAATAACACACCAAGGAGTTGAACTTCTGTTACAACCGAATATCATTCACATACATAGCATGCGCATAATTAACTAACGACAAACACAACCAGAAGTACTCTTGGGTCTCCGGATACTTTAAACAGTATCAAAACAAGTGGTGAAGCTACAATCCCAACTTACTTGTTTAGACGTTCATTACTGTTGACTTAAATCGTCAACCGTTTTTGTACTAGAAGATCCTATTTGCACAAAAGACCCAAATTTGATTTTCATAATCATTACAAAAACATTAGAATTTAATCTAAAATGGTTATTATTATTATTATTATTATTATTATTATTATTATTATTATTATTATTATTATTATTATTATTATTTCCATAATATATAGTCGTATCATTATTATATATTGAATTAAGTTATTAATTGTTGATATTGTACATCATATATACTATTACGTATTATATATCGTTTTGATCTTATTGAAACATACTTTTAATTTATTAATTCATGTTTTAATTCCGGTAAGGTTACCGAAATACATACATTTTTAATACGATAAAGTTATAGGTTAAATTACTTAAGGTTACCCGATTTTAACAAAATTAGTATCGTTGGGTTTGTATAGACCTAACGATACGTTTTACGAGTTCTACTTCTGGAGACAACTTGTAACGGGTAGTTTAAGTTTTTAATACAATTATACGTAATTATATAAATATGATTGTATTATACGTAATTTACGTTATTAAATTGTATTTTACTTATCTTGAACATATATTGTTATAATATAATTATTACCCAACTCTAATATACCTAAATGTATCCCGATAAAAAAATATTAATAAATATAATAAAAATATTCATTTAATCCAATCTGATCAGTAATCCTATATATAGTTTTTATTTAATTATTTAATTTATTTTAGCTTATTAATATTTAAAAGACACCCTGACTTATATATTAAGTTATTTTACTTAGTAAATTTGTAACAAATAGTTTGGGTTACTAAATAATTCCCCGAAATTTTTTATAGAATCCTAAAAATATGAAGAATTCAGTTATAACCTAGTTTCAAGTTTCCAACCTATCGCCTATATATTCGTATTGATGATTTTACCCCTAAATTATCATAAATTACTCAATTATGATTATTTCTATACCAAATTAATTTTAATCTGACTCAATGCTGTTATTATTCATTAGAGATCAGTACATGTTCATTTCATCAATTAATTTCATAATTTCTTATTTAATTCATAATTTCAGCTTCTTTTCGAGCTATTTTCAGGCTAAAAAATGCAAGAAATACTAAAAATATTCAAATCAAAATTCGGGCTATATAGCAATTAGCTATATATCATACACATCCTACACAAAAATTTTCAGCTAGAAACAACATCATTTAATACATTTATTTTACAAATCTAAATTCGGATGAATAGTAAATTTCTTAAGAAAATATATTAAATATTACGAATTTTTCAAAAATAAAAATATCACGTGAAAGCATGTTCAAAATAACCTAAGTACAATTTTTTTCCAAATTGCTTGAGTGGATTTACTAATTTTTAAAAATGATTGAAAAATAGGGTAGAATTTTTGCCTAGCTATTCTCGGTGGCTCTGGCGGCCGTAAGGTGGTGAAGGTGTGTCGAAACACCTAGAAGTTGGGGGTAATCCTTAGTGATGGAGTGACTCAATAGCAAATTAAAGGATACCTTAAGAACTAGCTCAACTCGATAATTGCTCTTTTTTTACTATTTTTTCATGATTTTTTCTAAATTTTTCTCTTAGGTGTTTCTGATTTTTAAAGCTAGGAAATGAAGTGGAGAGGTTTATTCATTCAATTTGTAGTCAATTTCTGCCTTTTATAATTTTTCTTTACTTTTACTTCATTAATGTAAGGAGAAGGTAGCTAATTGAGGATAATTGGCTTTTTGACTCAGTTTTGATTTGCTTCTAAACTTGCTACGGTGATTTCCAAGAGTTTCAGCTACAATTTGATTTCTTTTGGATCACTTTGGCACATATTTTAGCTAAATAATAATAATAATAATAATTATAATAATAATAATAATAATGATGATGATGATGATGTTCACATTAGTTATTTAATCAGTATATAAGTATATACTCTATGTAAATATCACATGTAATATATAAGTTTACTCATATAGTTAAGTTTCTCACGTATCTTTTATTTTTAGGATATGTTCTCTTAATAAATTTCACGATTTCAACACAATATATATATAATTATATAATTTAGGGTTAATTTACGGGTATAATTATTATTTATATCAAGTATACTCATAAAATTACGTGTATTTTTATATAGTAAATTATACTATATTGTCTTATTTTATAGCTCAATTAACTTATTTTTAAGTTTTTGTTGCAATCTAAGCTTAATTTTAAGGGTTTCGAATATTTCAGTGCTATATTGAATATCCCTACTTTTAAGGATAAAATTGAGATTTTCGTAATTTTATATTTTTCTTTTTATTTATATTTAAATATACCTATAAGTACCATGTTTCTACTACTTTAATGGCACATTAATGTCACGTGGTAGATAACTACCATATTATGTATAGTTAATGGTGCTATGATAATGATCCTTTATTTTAATCGTTTACTAAAATATTAATATTTTATTTAAATTTTTTAAAATTTTGATTTTTTATTTGTACCTATATCGATCTCCTCCAATATAACTTTTCCATACCAAATATTAGGAGAAGGTCAACTCCTTCGAGAAAGTATTGAGGTTTCCCTCGAACAAATAGACTAAAATCAAATGAGAGGATTTTTCTTTCCTATTAGATAAAAAAAAAAAAGGAAAAAAAGAACCTTAGTGGTTCAAAAGGCAGATTGCCGAGTTAATGGGAATGAAAGTATAAAAAGAGATTCATTGCATTAATTAAATAATAAAAATAATAAACGGTAAGAAAAGTTGTTGCGAGACTTTGTAGACAGTATTTGTTCGATAAAGATTGGCTACTTGTTTTTATGCTGTTTGGATGACATAATTAAGAAAATATTATTGGTTTATTTAAAATTTTCAATAATTTCTTTCACCGTTTATTATTAAAAAAATTCAATTTGTAGTTGCACTATGGTCTATATGGAAAGATAAGAATAGCAGAATCTATGATGAACATTTACGGGTGTGCAAGTAATTAGAATAAAAGCTCACGAACTCTGCGCTGATCATAGACACGAAAGTGGATACATACACTAGAAATTGAATTTTTAATCCAAAACCGTCAAGTTGACTGATGTAATAGATCATTACCGTTTTTACCTCCAGGCTGTCGTTGCTCCATCACTTCCTTTTTCTTCTAAATGATTACTTAGGGACCTTTAGTGTAGAATTTGGGTTTTTTTCCCTCTCGACTTTGTACCTTAACACCCCACTACTTATACAATCGATCTAAAGCCTACATTTAGAGTTGGTAAAGCGAAATGGGGCCACCCTGGCTCACTGACTGCTCTAACTTGGACCATTGGCATCGAGTCAAATAAAGTATCCTTGAGTTAAAATAAAGACTAACATCTTTGCAATCATATATGTTTCTAAAAGCAACCTAACACGTACATTGAAGAAAATATAGTGGAAAAAACAGCTTCTATACCAATGCCCACCATATGAAAAACATTCGACAACATAGTATATAAGCAAAATCCTCAATCACTACATGTTAACCCTAACACACCACAGCAGGTTTTTGTGGCGTGGGGACAGCATTTGCATTGCCATCAATCTCACCATTTTCAGGCAATTTCCTCTTAGGCCTTGCTTCCTGAAGCATCATCACCACATCCCTCATTGAAGGCCTATCCGCAGGGTTTCTACTAGTGCAAAGCAATGCAATCCTAAGCACTTGAATCATTTCCTCTCTAACGGATGAACAGGAGGCTCCTGCATTCTTGTCCAACACTTGGATTAAACCTTCCTTTGTCTTGATTTTGGATTTAATCCAATCCACTATGCTGTTTCCTTCCCCGAATTCCCGGTCCACTGACCGCCTCCCGCTTAACATCTCCATTAACACCACGCCGTAGCTGTATATGTCGCTCTTTTCATCAACTTGAAGAGTATATGCATATTCTGCATGACAAGTTAGAAGTCTATGTGAGTTATTCGGAGCAATATAAAAGCTTGAGCTTGTTTCATTTGAAAAATATACAAATTTTTCTATCCAAAATTCAAACTCTGACCTAAGTTTATATTAGGCTCACCAATTCATTAAGCAAAATACGGTGGAGTTTGAGTTCAATACGACATACTATTTATGTAAATATAGCTTGAATTTGAAATTGATTATAGTTTAGTTAATTCGAACTCGAACTCGAGTAAGAAATAAATTTGTGATTCATTTATGTCCCTGTACTTGCCCAATCCTTAAATGGCCAGAGAAAATACGGACTTCACTGTGAAGACAAGGCATTTTTCTGGAAATGCTATTCAATTTGTACGTAACCGACAGATGCCTAGTAAAGTTGCATTGGTACAACGCCATGTAGCATGGAAGTTGGCGGTCTGACTTATACTAGCAGCAGTGCAGGACAAGTCGACAGGACGAGTACTATTCACAAAGGAAAAAGAGATGACGAAATATAGCCAAAATATTATCAGAACTCGCACGTTCTACAGTGGCTGAAATTCTCGTAAAACACGGCGCAAATTGAGAAAAAATTGTACGTTTGAAACAATTTCATCAGCGTAAACCGAAACACAACAACCCCTTTCGCAGTTACATCAAAATCTTCAAGATGTTAAATACCAAAAAATTTCTCTTTCAGCGGCATACCAAGTCAATCTTTTATATAGATATGTGCTTATTATTATATTTTAGGCCGACCGTCGTCTAATATGAGAATTTTCTTAATTTAATTAATATTTCATCAGTTGATACAGGTTAAATCGAGTAATAAATCAAATTTAAAAAATAATTGCTATTATAAACTTATACAAGAGATCGGTTTAGTACTATATTGGAGGAAAAAAAAAATTCTAGTGTAAACAATTCGTCAACATCAAATTGGTAAAGCCATGAAACTACAAAAGTGATTATTACTCTCATCACCTAATCTTTTTGAAGTTTTATTTGGACAAATATTTAATCTCAAACTAGTATTAAAACGATATCAGAAAGCATGCAAAAATATAGTTATATATATATAACTCAGGAAAGGAGGAGTTGCGCTTGTGCAAGTTAGTGTTTAGAATACAGAAGGAAAGTAAGGAAAATTCACCTGGGGCGATGTATCCATAAGAGCCGGCAATAACAGACATGGACTCATCGCTCTGTATCAGCTTTGCCAGCCCGAAATCCGCCACCCTCGCTTCCATCTCAGCATCTAGTAGTATGTTACTAGACTTGAGATCGCGGTGCACTATGACAGGATCACAGTCATGGTGGAGATAACAAATCCCCTGAGCCACCCCTAATGCAATCTTGTACCTTGTCATCCAATTAGCCACCAAGTTTTCCTCCTTGTTCTTACCATGCAACAAGTCATCCAAGTTCCCATTTGGCATGTATTCATATAACAACATAGTACACTCCCTGTTACTACAACACCCCAGAAGTCTTACTATGTTCCTATGTCTCACATTTCCTAAAACATCAACTTCAGCCAAAACCCCTCTCCTTTTCCTACTATGCTCTTTTGGCTTGCCCCATAGCTTCTTCACTGCTATGATCTCGCCGCCCGGCATCTTGGCACGGTACACCATTCCCGTCGCTCCCATTCCTATGATTGTATCGCTCATTGACAAACACTCTGCCACATCATCTGCCGTGAAATTCAATCTCTGGAATGCAGTTAACTTCCATGGACCGTCCCCTCGGCCTTCATTGTTAATTAGTCTTCGGCCGTAACCGGCTTGGAATAAACACCTGCTGCCAGCAATAAGCAGGAAGAGTCCTACTCCAAAGGCAGCTGCCATTATCCACACTATGGCACCTGCAGTCCGCTTAGGCTGCTGAGTTTTCGGTGTATCACTGGCGGTGCATGGAGTTGCCAAAACACCTCCGCACAGGCCTTCATTGCCAATAAATGAAGATGGTTGCAAGTTCTTGAAGACGGGACTTGAAAAGGGGACCGGTCCGGTGAGCGAATTGAAGGAGACATTGAAATTCTGTAGCGTGCTACAATTTTCAAAACTTGAAGGGATAGTTCCTGTAAGGGCATTGTAGGAGAGGTCCAGATCCGTAATGGATGGAATTACTGAGATTTCTGTAGGAATAACACCCGAAAGGGAATTTCTGCTTAAATTTAGTGACTGAAGCTTCTCACATTGGCTAATATCCGAAGGGACGCTTCCATTTAATGAATTGCCACCTAATTCTATCTTGTACAGGCTCTGACACCCCGCAAAATCAGGAATTCTCCCCATGATGTTTGCCGAACTAGCCGAGAAAACGTTTAGATTGGAAGCGTTCCATATGTTGCTTGGCAAATTCATGTGAAATGAATTTCCTGATATGTTTAAATACTCTACTGCCACTGCATTGCCTAAATCGCCCGGTATTTCACCGCTAAAATTGTTGTTGCTCAAATCAATGTAGGTTAAATTAGGCAGGAGGCTGAATCCTAAGGGAATCGATCCATTTAGCATGTTGTCTGCCGCCCGAAACCTCCATAATGTTGAACAATTAGTTAAAGATGGTGGAAGCTTGCCATCAAAGTGGTTCGAGAACAGAATCAGCCTGACTAGCTTGTTTCCTAGACACAGATTTGGCGGAATCGGTCCACTTAGTAAATTGCTACACACATCTAGCCATTCTAACTTGGCATTAGAGCCGAGACTCTGCGGCAGGATTCCTGTAAGGGAATTGCTCCAGAGTCTTAAAGTATTCAGCTCGGGTAGCTCCCCGATGCCTGGCGGTATTTCACCACTCAGGTTGTTGCTCATGAGATCCAAAATCGTCAGTCTCTTCAGTGAAGCTAGTCCCTCTGGAATTGTACCTGACAATTGGTTTTCTGATAAATCAAGGACAGTGAGTGCTTCCAAGCGTCCGAAACTCGAAGGGATGCTGCCATTAAACCGATTATCAAAGAGATACAAGGTTTCCAGCTTTGTCAGATTACCAATATCTTCTGGAAGGAAACCTGAAAGGTTGCTACTTGAAATATCCAAGTACTTGAGATTCGATAGCCTTGCAATTTCCAATGGAAATCCAACCGAGTATACATTATATCCGATTTCCAGGTGCTCTAGTTGGGTCAAATTTCCTAGTTCAAGTGGTAGAGGTCCTTCTAGAAGATTTCCATGCAAGAACAGTGATTTCAGTCTTGGCAAGCTTCCATATTCTGGAGGAATCTGGCCCTCAAAATAGCTTCCACCTAGGTTTAGATACTCAAGAAACCGAAGTTGGCTGAATTCCTGAGGCAGTGGACCCGTGAAATTGTTATTGTAAGCATTGAAGAATCTAAGGAACTTGAGCTTGGAAATTCCAGGCGAAAATGTCGAGTTAAAGGAGTTCCAACCAATGTCAAGTGTCCGGAGTTCGGTGAGGTCGAAAATGGCTGGTTGGATAGGGCCTTGGAAAGCATTATGGCTTAGGTTGAGGTGTATTAAGCTTGACAGGTATCGGATTTCGGGAGGAACCAAGCCGGAAAGATTCCGAAAGGAGAGGTCAACGGATATGATCTGAGCTGTTTTGGGATTGCATTTGATGCCAGACCATGAACACCAGACTTTGTCGTCAAGATTTGGTTTGGAAAAAGTAGGTGTAGGATCCCAGTCATGGAAACTAGAGAAAGGGTCATGGAGTGAGGATTTCAAGGAAAGTAAAGAGACAAGCTCAAGAGGAAGAGAAGAAGAAGCTGACAGTACAGGGAATGGTCCGAGAATCAACAACAATGCTGTTGCAATGGAAAAGGAAAGAAGAAGGGAAGGTTTCTTCATGGTTTTGGGGAAATGGGTAGCTGTTTTGTGGCTTCAAAAAGTCTTAGAGAGGAGAATTTAAGGGAAGGCGAGTAGTTCTGATGATGGTGATGATGAAGGAAAATGCTTTTTGGGAGTGGTGGTGTGTTTAGAGGGTGTTTCATGATGACTGCTGTTGATGTTTTGTTGTTGATGTTGGTGGTGGTTCAGTGGGTTCTCTCTCTCTTGCTGGCAATGAAATGAACACATATATGGAAAACTACTTACTAGTACTATAATACTACATGCCATGTCTTGAACTATTTGAAGTCCAACATCAAATGTACTGCTCATATTATACTTTTTTAAAAATTTTCCTCGCTTCCATATCAGCTATCTCTATCTGTTTTGCTTTTTCCTTTCTTTATTTTTGAGTATTTTACCTTTATCTGATCCTCTCCAATATTTTAATGTTTTCCTTTCACTTCTTAGGTTTCTGCTCATTTATTCTTCCTAAAATTCTGGTAAAACAACAAATTGAGTTCCAAATGCTTCAACACTGTTTGTCAGAACAAGCCAGTCCTACATATTGGATGTGTCCCCTTCTTTATGATTTTAGTTTTTTTTTTTTTAATTTTTTATAATTATTATTTGATGCAATGAAAATTTAGAATTGTGGCATACTATTGCAGAAATCTGAAGAGTTGAGTTATTATTACTTTTTAGTGGCAAATGATGATAAAAGGAGAAGGGAATAGGTCATTGACAGTAACATTTTTAACCATAAATAAAAATATCCATAAAAACTAAGCATGATAATATCGGTTTCATAAACTATTTTCACAATTTTTGCTGGTATTTTTCACGGTAAGATGAAAAATAGGCATTATGTTATTCCCATCATCATATATATCCAAAAATCAATAGTTATATCTGTAAGCTTTTACAATACTATGATAATATTTATTGATTATTATAAAATTTTGATTACAATAAAATTAAGAAAAGATCCGAGAAACAATTTTTCTCAAAGCAAACACACAGCCCTATAATTATAATATCAAAGTACAAGAATGCACAAGATCCGAGAAAGTATGTGCAATTATCTGAACTAATTTTTTCCAAATTCTAATTTTAATTTTACCGATTTCCTTTCAACAATAATAAAAAATAAAAAAGGATTTCAGGGGGCGGTCCTTTTAGGATAGGCATGGACCATCCTTGTTGTTATAACACTATGCATGTAATTTATAGGACAATGCGTAGCCTATTCTTCAATAGTTAATACAATTTCCCAATGAGTCGTCAAATCATTGTGCGAATTGCACTTTATATTCAAGGACATCTAATCCTTCATTTGGTATGTCTAGATAATCCATTGTATTTATGTATTATAAAGTTAATTAAAAGTGATGCCAAAACTAATATATATATATTTAGCAATGATCTTAAGACCTTAACAGTGCTTCCGTTTCTGTCACATTACACATTTTGAAACGTTACAGGGATAAAAGTACCTTAGACATGCAGTTGATCAATATCCTTTGGGATATATTTACAACTGCAGTACTAGAGCCGTTGGAACTTTTTTCTTAACCTAAATAAGGGGTACATATAGACTTGTATAAGGGTTATTTTTAAAATGTAAACTATTTCAAAATTGATCTGAACTTGTTATAAGTAGGCTTGATTCTATCGTTGAATTGCTAAGTTCAAAAGATGCCATTTAATATGAAGAATTTAGCAGGTTAATCGAACCTCGAACCTGTGATTTGAATTGTCGGTTTGGGATCAAGCTAACCCTAAAATTAAAAAAATATATATATAATATAATATTCATACTAAATATATGATACAAACATACTATGTGTATACTTATATAATATATAATATATTATATATATAATATAATGCAAATAAGTGTATATTATATATATTTATATACTACAAATAATAATAACTTATATTATATATTGAGAGAAATCTATTTCACAAGAACTATAGCTTATATATTGACATGAAGTTTTAGATGTAGTTGGTAAAAAAATTAAATAAATAAATAGGCCACGAATTATTTATAATAATTGATAGAAATTTGAATAAAAGAAAAAAAAATAGCAATAATAATTGAATAAAATTTGAAAAAATATAAAAACAAAACTCACGATTTAATGGTCGTGGAACCAACCCTTGATCCATTGATTTAGTCGAATAAGCTCGGGCCCAATTGACTTCCCAATTGACTTGTGAACCGATGATTTAGAATCGATTTTAGATTGGATTGAACCGACACATTGTATTATTTCCGGGAGATATTACATGTACGCGCTCAGCATTTAGCCAAATTAGATTGTATAAGCTCATAAAGTATAACTTTATCTTTTTAATAGTTTTTGGCACTACTTATATACCTTCATTAAAACCCTAAAATTAATGGTAAGCTGTCATAAACCGCAATGATTTTAGACGTTTAGCAACGCTCAGGTGAGATTGCATATTTTAAAACATTATAGGAGATGAAAGCGGTTTAAAAGTTTAGGGATTTGCATGCAGTTAACCAATATTTTTCCGAATGTATTTACAATTCGAGAAAAATAAAATAAAATAAATAAGTAAAGAAGCCGTTGCGGTGGCTTTATACATCTAATATATGATATATCTTGTTTAAATGGGAATAAACAACGTATAACTTTTGATATACCCAATAAATTGTTCTTTATACCTACGGCTTTATCATAGTTTGGTGGTGAAGTGGGGGATATGTATTCAAAATGATGACCTAATTAAGTGCAGATATGAGAATTGATTTGATGATACGCTACGCTAGATAGTAGTAGATGAGTGATTATTATATTCATTTTTAATCTTCCAAATATTAACAGTATATGATGTGATATGGGGTCCCTTTGATATAGAGACGTTGATGTATGAGAAGAATATACCACATACTTGTTGCTTTCCTGCCGGTTTTTTGACTTGATAAAAGTCGAACCATCATAGTTCTCTTTGTATAATTGTTGCCTCCCTTTAAAAACTCCAATAAAAGCTTCACAGCCACAATCATCCTTTCACATTTATTTATTCATTCATTAAACAAAGGTTTGGAAGATATAGCTTTCAATTTTTTTTTCCCCTTTTCTATAGTTATATATATTGATGTTTGCTTTATTAAATTTTGAAAGAAAACCAATATTTTCCAGTGTGATAGGTTGAGGTTGACCTATTTGATTTAATCTAGTTTAATCTAAATTGGTTTGGTTTTAGAAATTTATTAAACCATGGTTCGATTTGGTCGCATATTAAACAATATTTATAATGTGAGAAAAATTAAGGGCATGATATGTAATCTCATGTGACAAGTATTAAATTCTTCCACTAAAAACATGCATCAATAATGTTTTTAAAATTGGTTGACCTGACCAATCCTGCTCAATTCGACCTAGCTTGGTAATAAAATTAATTTGAATCACCCTTTTGACTCGTCAATATTAATGGAGAAAAACCTAGTTCATCCAACTAATTCAACCTAGTTCACCCAAATCATTCAACCTTTTCATCTATAATCCAATTGGATTTTACAGATAGGAATATATCATTTTTTGTTGTCTTTTTGTTGGAGAATACTCCAATTACTACAAAAGATAAATTTAGCTCCAAGAAAAATAAACTCTTAACTTTTAATTATTAGGAAAGTGGATAATTTTGTTACTCCATAAATAAATATAAATTATATTTTAATATTATTATTGACCTTAATTTGATCTCGATTTAGCTCTTTTAACCCTTTGACCCTTCTACCTTTTTGTGTCAACATTCCAATCTAGGTCTAATAATATTGTGCAATAACACTACTAAAAATAGGTTGATAGAAGTAAATATTTATGTAACTAAAAAACTTAAAAGGTATCTTGATAGTTTTTTCATTGAAAAACTAGAATAGGCTATAAATATTGATTCAATCAATATACATATTCTAATAATTTGTTGTTATAAAAGTCTAAATTTCAACAAGTTTATACTTGAACTTTTTTTAAGTACTTTACTTCAGTTTGATCCTTCTTTTTAAAAGAAAAAAAAAATAACACTATAAGTGGAGATCGTTTCGAACTGAATGCAATAGCTAGCTAGTCCACTCCACCTGGTACGGAATAATACATTTTAATCTCAGGTGTGCCTGGTGAAGATGGCACAGCACAAGTGTATTTGGAACATCCTCATCAACACGCGCATCACCAAAATCAAATGCTTGAAATAAAGGTCCTATCTCGCGTGACGGGCATTGGTCCTACCAAAAGCATATTGCAATTTCTCTGAATGATGGGGTTGGTGGGGGCGTGCCCTAAAACCCCTTCATTTCCTACTTTCATTTTTTGTCTCTGTTTCCGCCATAACACTTTGCTTTGCTTATTTTCCCTCTCCTAGACGGTTTTGTCCCTTTCCGTTCTTCTTAAAGACAAAGTTGTATCCCCAATTCTGTCTTTATCTTTTATTCAGATTTTCCTTTCCCCCTTTATTTTAGTTAATAAATAACGCATGATATTAGGTTCTCTTTTCCACTAACTTGGTGGCTTAAAGTTAGAATGTAGTGATGTAGAATCTATAATTATATTATATAATGTTTGGTTTTGCTGACGGTGCTTCAAGATCAAGACAATAAGGTTTGATAGTTTTAACAATTCTGAAAAATGAATAAAATAAGCTTATTTGTCCTTTTTTCTATAAAGACACTAGCATTAATCGTATAAGATTTTATATAATTTTAGAAAGTTTTACTATAGAGGCATATAAAACTTGCATTGTTGGTTTCGATTATTCAACGTCAAAACCGAACAATTGATAAAAACTGTATATAACAGAAGTAATGGCAATTATGTGGATATAGATATTTTAAGAATATTTTATGAAATTCAAGAAATGTTGTTATATACGATACTTATAGAATAACCCGGAGGCGCTCCTTATTAGAACCGATGTAATGAAGATATCATGATAGAATTGATATGTAAAAATATTTTTAACTGGGGATAATAGTTTGAAAATTTAAGACTTACCGTGCTAAGTGCATAATGGATAAAATGTGTTTCTTCCTAGTCAAATAAGTGCAGTGATTGAAAAATTCAGGCAGGTGTTCATTTAATCTTTGTAAGCAAAAAGTTAATAAAACATGATAATTACCGGGTATTAACTTTGCTGGTGAATTATTCAGAATAATTTAGCCGCTTTTCGGCTGTATGCTGGTTGCTGGAGATCATTAATCAGTGTAATTAAACTATAGAAACATTAAAAACGTCTTCATTAAATTAGGACAACGTAGGAGTGGACACTGCTGGGTGTTCTCCTGACCCTCATTATGTGCCTAATAGCAATGTTTTCTTGTTCTTTCAGGGTGGCATGGCAGATCGTATTAATGAAACATATTGGAGTCGAATTGGTGTCGATTGTTTAAATTACATAAAAATTGAATAAAAATTACAAGTAATTTACTCCTGTTATATCCGTGTCTGGTTATATGCTATGGCTTATGTCAAATTTTTCTTTTCATCTCAATAATTGGACTGTATTAAAAGCTTTTATCACTATATCTTGAATTTTTTTATATTTTTATCGTTATTTTTTATGGGATTATTCAGCTTTCTATTTATGTTGTTGTAAATTTGAACTATTAAATCTAATCATGAATTGAATTTAATGGTTTAAATTTTTAAAAATATAAATTAATGATGGATGTTGGCTATTATTATATAGTTAGAATGAAGTATGCTGAAAAGTAAAAGTTTTATTTATCCGCTCCTTCTATTGTATTTTTTTTTTCTTTTTCATAACTCCATTATTAAGACATACCCTGCGGTTCTAGAAGCATGGTAATCTTCGAAGTGGCATGCATCCCGAAGTGAGACATTGCACTTTTATTCGAATTCCTAGGTCATTTGTTATATATTTTTCATATATGCGGGTGTATTTATTCCGTCAATTTCTCTCTCGGCCTTAACAGGACAAGAGTTCCTCAATTATTCCTAGTTTTACCGTATTATTATTATTATTATTCTGCCATGCTGACTGACTAGACTGCTTTCGAGGGAAGCATGCTTTCGAGGGAAGCACGCATTTCCAACTCCCCAAGCATATATCAGTTGAGGCTTCATCATGGAGAAAAAAGCAACAGAATTTTTTCCTTTTTTTTTTTTTACCACAAGAAACGGATAAATTTAAATGCACTTGTGAGAAGAAATGTAAATAATTTTCCTAAATAAATAAAATCTAAAATAATTTCTTTCAAAATCATTTTAGATTAAATTTGACATTAAATTTGAACAATCTAATTGGATCCGTTTATAACAATAATATTAATAAATACAAAAAGAACTTATAATTTTTCTTGTTATTATTATCGTTTTATCGACTATTAGTTTATGGATAAATGTACAAGGAATAAAACCTACTTAGTTACTACTTGGACTTGGAGGCGCCGCGACAACCTTTTCATAAAAGCAAAAACATAGCTGTTTTTGGCCTAAACCGAGTTTAAGGCTGCTTATGTTTCACCCATCCATATCTAGACAAGAAAATGTTTCAATTAACCAAAATGGGCAATATCAGAGTGATGCTTCGATCAAAGAGAAACTTACTGTATGGCTGTTAGTGGTGGGGTTGAACACAGCACGCGACCTAGATTTGGTTTCTTTATAAGGTAAATTGCAGATTCCACCAAACCACTCCCCCTCCCCACCCCCCCCAACGAAATTTTATATTTGAAGTATTGATCGAATATAGTAAAACGAGTGCTAAAATAGCACGCGCAAAAGTCAGGATGAGCAACAACGTAGTGAGAGCAAAAGGTCTTCTCAAGTTACTTAATAATTGAGCGTAATTGAGGCGATAAACAAGTATGATCAGTTCAACCATGATTGAGCTGTAGATTGAGTAGGAAGCTGAATGTTGGGGTTCAATCCAAACTAGATGGTTCCAAATGCTGTCTAACGATCGAGCCCAACTTAGCGTCTGATGCAAAGATTTAGGAAAAAAAATTAAATTTTATTTAATTGAAATATGTGCATTCTTTTGGTAAAATTATTTTTTTTTTTATCTGGGGACACTGATACTCGTTTCGGCTAACACAAACGAAATAGAATTGCAAGTCATCAAACAATGAAATCATCAAAAGAGGGGAAAGAAGAACTGAGAAGCTAATCAGCCTGAAATGAGTCCAAGAATGACAAGGACTTAGAAGAAGACATGAATTAAGAAGCTTAGTTCTGATTTTCCTCAAAGTTTACATCAATCAACTTTCAAAGGCTATAAATTTTTCACGTATAAAGAGTTACGAAACCATAATACATCAATAAAAACTAATTAAGTCTACTTTAGCATGGATCAAATCTTTTCTTCATTTGGCCTATTATGGGAAGCCAAATTTGTTAGAGAACAAAACCTTACTAATTTAGTAAAGTCTATCATTTTCTTTCTTGATTTTATGGCATATGAATTCATTTTCTTAACTTGTTAATCCTAGGTTAAATGATTATAAATACGCTATTATCAATTGTATTTTCAATCTTTTTGCAATAATATAAGTTTATTTTTTATATTTTCTTATCATCAAATATATAAAACATATTGTAGTTTAAACTTAGCTAGATACGCTATTTAAAATATTTGAACTCAAATAGAGATGTAATCATAAGGGTTTGGCATGGTTACCTAGAATCCAACACTAACTAAATACCCTATCATGCGACCTAAAATCTATCTCAAGCCTAGTAGTGTATTTTTAACATGTTGGAAAAAAAAAAAAAAAACCTGCAGTTAGCATTTTAGTACGCTCAATACCCATTAATTAGTACATATAAATTAATTGAATACTTCAAAAACTACCCTTCTGTATTGGATTTGAGTTCTTAAGTGATATTGAAATTTTTGAAAACTGTAAAAAACCATCCAAACTTGATATTAAAGTACCGTATCAGGGCCTTATTGAATTCATTTGGATTGATATTACGTTTTATACGAAGTAATGGTCTAGAATAAAGTAAAATGGAATTGAACCAAGATGAGAAATCATTTTCTATGTTTAAAGATTTTTTTAGAATGAAATGACATTAAATGTTTAAATAGAATTATTTGTCAAAAATATCCTTAATTATTGTATATTATAATTTTTTCGAAAGTTAGAAAAGTAATTTTAATTAATTATAATTTAATAAAATGGAATTGAAATCATGATTCTACCTTCTTAGAAATGAAATTAAAATCTCTTTCAAACATAAGCAATGAGAATAGAATCTGAAATCGTGATTCTATTACAGCCTATTCCCATATATCAGATATGGTGTAAGTAATAAATAACTTGATCGCATAGCAAATTTAAATAAATTGTAACCGAATAAAATACGAGTAAATATTGCAGCAATTCCAATTGGGAGGAGATAAATGAAGAAGCGAGGCATCAGCAGTGTCTTTCGAGCGAGTGCTGGGAGCTCAATATGCATATGCATAGGTAGCATTTAGCAAGTATAATTACAAAGAAAAGGAACGTATAGCCATCATGAATATGAAAAAGAAAAAAACTAATAATATTAATATCATGTGAACTGATCAATGCTGTGTATATATTTATAATATTAAGTATGTAATAACGAAATTACTTATTGTCTAAGAAATAATTAATTATATTTTCATATATCAAAATCTTATTAATATTTACATATTATTTATTAATGTATGTTATGAGTTAGTACTAAGCTTTTTATGAATACGATAAAAATATAGTATCTAAACTATTTGCATGTGATACAACATAGTAAGACCTAAGTGATTTCACTTTCCAGTCATGTTATTTAGTCGAATATCTTAATCCTCCAGCCGTACCTTTGAGGTGCAAAATTACCTAAAGATACACAAAATTTACCCGAATTGCATATTAATTTGAAGCTAAAGGAAAAAGTCGCATTGTGACATGGAAACAAATATATGTATATAAGCAAGATGATAGCAATCGGGATGCAAGTGACGTACAGGGTTTTATAAGAAAATAAACATATAGAAAGAACAGACATATGTTTCCTTAACTTCTAAACTGGTACTCCTAATGATTTCCTATTGTATTTTTTCACATGGATGCTTCCCTCTTTTTTTTTTTTTTTTGTATTTATCTTCTACAAGTGAAACCTGGCGTGGACAAGATAGGAATGATGAAATATTGAACATTCTCGAGATCAAGAGTGGGATAATGCAGGAAAAAAAAAAAAAAAAAGTTAGCTTAATTGGGGGGGGGGGGGGGGGGGGGGTTGGAATTTGCAGTGAAATGCATATGAGGGAATGGCCACACCTGACCTTTTTCTTTCACACTATTCGTTCTTTTGGCCCTGTTAAGTGCTAAGTGGAGAGCACCATCATTAGGGTTTGAAGGTGAAGGGGAATGGCCATGTGAGGGTGAGACTGTTCATACTATTGTTAGAAGACTTTACTCTTGGAGGTTATACCGACCATAAAAAGCTCTTTAATACTTTATTCTATTCTAGCTAGAGCATTTCTCCATTCTATTTAGAGTCACATATTTGTTTTCCAGCTACAAAGGCGTTTTGATATCTTTGGTAATCCAAAGGGAGACGAAGGACACCTTGGCTCGGTCCCTTAAAAATTTTATCTAGGTATATAATAATTAGTACTCTGGAAAATTTATTAGGTTTTATTTTCTTAATATAAAAATATAACTTTTGATATATTAATCATGAAATATCCTGCTGATATAAAAGGTTTTATCTTAGGACATAAGAAATTCCCCTTTCACATAACAGACCGAAATGACGCAAGATGAAATGAAATTAAATCAGAATCCGAATAAGAAATTCGCTCTAATGTTGAAAATGCGAACGCAATAATTATAAAATAGTTAGGGTAGGTAATCATCACAAATCATAAGGTGAATCTTAACTATTTTTTTATGTAATTTCATAATTTAATTATGAAAAAGAAATCATTTTGCATAACTAAAAACTAAATATTTAAATTTTTCTTATATAATTCTATATATTCTTTTCAATATCCGGGCATGCTGTTACAACTCCATATTAAGATAAAGAAAAATGCTTAATTGTCGGCTTAAACGGAAAAATAAAAATATGCGCTTTACCCTCGAAGAAGCGATTAAAATCGTATAAACTATAAATAATACACTTAAGTTTAAGAATTGACCCATAAGAAAGTGTTATTAATCTAATCCACTACACATTCAAAGGAACGGCGAACTTTTTCTGCTCAACAATAACTATTTTAGTTTTCTTTTGACAATCTAGTAGTTGTCATTATTATTACCAATTGAAAGTGTTATCCAAAAGCGAAATTCTGATAGAGACAGAATTTACCATTGACATAGCTATTTCGGAATGCATAGATTTGTCTGAGCTAGCTTGCAAAGGGTTACATGAACCAATTTAATCCGATCTATGTGGGTTAGGGTTGAATGGGTTAACAATCTTTATCTACTTTTTTAATTTAAACTATTAATCTTTTTTCTTTTCTCTTCTATCTTAATACTTAACATTTTCAAACTCTTATAAAAATTACGATTCCCCCAAATCCAATGATTCTTTCATTCATCCATGACGTTTTTCAATTGTCAAGTTGGTCCATAATAAGTAGTTTTATAAATTGATAATGTTGAATATATTTAATTAAATAATATAATTAAAATAATATTTTATATATTTGATTATATATAATATTGATAATAAGTAGAAAATAAATAATTAATAATAAAAAAAAATCAAGGGCTTAGAAAAATTTGTGCAATATCTAGTCACCTTATCCAACTACCCTTGACCAAAATAGTTAACACATGGCCAAAATGGGCAGAAAATTTAACAAATTTAGCAAAAATTCTATTTTCGGCAAACTTTGAAAATTTTAAGGACTTAATTAGAGATTAAGAAAAAGACGATAAATTTGATAACACAAATATGCTTTTCTCTTTACCAAATGGGTTAGGAATTTTCAACTCAAAATATCACAGATTAATAACAAAGATATATTTTTTAAATGAATATGATATATAATTTAATATTTAGTTTTTATAAAATAAGTAAATATATAAATATTTTTATTACAAAGAAACAACGATTAATGAAGTTAACTGATTTTATAGATTAAGTGAGTTGACCTGCAGCCAATCCACTGTAACCCATTAGTTTATTAAGTGGATGGACTCATCGGCCAATGTTGAACGGGAGGATAACATGCTCTAATCTCTTGCAATTTGCAAAAAAGTGCCAAAAGTTAAGTAGGTCAATTTAATTCATGATAGATGAATTGTCGCACTAACTCATTGAGATGATTCAGGTAATAGCACTTACTCATTAAATAAGTTGAATAAATCAATTCTAAAATTTTTTCAAATGGCAAGCCCATGAATCCAATCCGTTTGGATGGCTATAACTGCAGCTTACATATATAGCCTCTAAATTTTCTGTATGAACCGAAACCAGTCTTTATCCACATTTATTGGATCTCTTGGCATCGCTAAATTCCTGCATTTTGAAGCAAAGCAAGTACTATAAGAAATGAAGTGAATTCCAGTAAGAAATCCCACGACCTAAGCAAAAAAACTCTAAAATGTCATCATTCCAAAATAGAAAGGTTGCTACCTAATCTTTTTTCAGTTGATTATGATTTAGTATATTGTTGGATACTTGTCTAATCTCTAGTCTATGTCTGAATCATGAACTTTGGCCAGCTTTTTTAGACTTTTCAACGGCTATAGCTTCCAAATTTTATGATTACCCATGTACGGGCAGACGCAGTGGTTAGTGCCGGTGCCAGTGGCTCTAGTTTTATGTCTCTGCCTAAAGACAAACCACGGTACTATGGACGGATCCCTGTATATTTTCCCCGTGAATCGCTTTCTACTTTCGGTTAGAATATTTCCGTCAAAGCAACAAAATGTGGACAAATTATAAAATATTAATATGTAATTTATATTTATTTATAAGATAGTAAAATTATCCACAATTATTGAGATTTGAAAGTTAAAAACAATTTATAATTTACTTTTTATTATTCTAAAATTTATATATATATATTTTGTAAATCAATGTATTTTCTAAAGAAAAGAAAATAATATATTCTACTTAAAAAACCTAGTTAGCTCATATACAACTGGAGTTGAACCAAGGTCAACTGGAGTTGAACCAAGGTCATTGTCAATTAGGGTTAAAAGAGTGATCTAAATTGATATTATGGATGGATCAAAATGAATCGGGTTAGATCGAATAGGTCAACTAAGATTTGGTAACACTAATTTTTATAAATTTTTAGCATTTTTTTTCTTAACAAATGGTTTACTTCTCCTTAATATATATAATTCTTAAGTATTTTATTAAAATCTCACGTAATTTATATGATGCTTAAAAAATCTAAAATAATGCATATAAATGGGGAAACCCCAAATAATGAGCCCCAAATTTCTATCTATTTTCTTTTTTCTTTTTTTTTTAATGATTAAGGATTTCCTCATTTAGGGTTTAGAAATTAAAAAAAAAAAAAAAAAAGGAAACTCAATTGAACAGCAGGAATCACATAAAAAGAAAGTAATTCGTGTAGAATAAGTCCTTTTTAAGGATCATGCGCCTTAGGTGTCTCAGTTGGTAATTGGTACCATTGCCGGCAAAACTAAGAACCTGAGTAGAGAAAAAAAAAAAAAATTGCTTCCATGTGATTGCCTTTGCTTTCCCTTCCCTAATCTCTTCCCTGCGGTTTAGGTTTTCGTTCCTTCACTTTACAAACTTGTTTACGCGGAGAGCCATGAAAGAATAGTTGTTTTGGCTAATTTGTGAGCTAAGAAATATGTGAAAGAGGATGGCAAAACATCTTTTCCCCCTCTCCCTATCGGTCGAGCAGCTAGACCCATTCCTTTAGATTCAATTTAGTTGAGTTTTCTCCCTTCTTTTTTTTTTCACATTTTGGCAGTAGTGGGTCAAATGACCTGCTTTTGTAAATGGGTTGTAACCCACTTAGATTCTTCTTACAGTTCTGACTACCCCTAGTCCTAAAGTGGCTAAAACTCCTCTTTTTTATTTCAATAGTTTTTTTTATTGCTTTTTCATAAATTTTTCATTAGTTTGCATAACTAATATATAAATAATTATATTATTTAATTAAATTATTGCGAGATTAATTAGAGTCCACCATTTACCATTCTTAACATAAAATATAATAGTGTAAAAAGATCCTTATTTGCAAACATTTATGAATATTGGTGACTCGAATGAAAAAAAAAAAAGATTTCAAATTAATATAGAAAACTAGTGAAATACACTTATCTTTTCTCTTATTTGTATCATATGTGTTTTTGTTTGAACTTGATGATTAAAAACTACGTTCCAATTTAAAACCTAATATTTGGATAAACTTCCTTTCATAAATATCCATCATAGTTATGATGGAGATAGAAAATATTTAAGTTTCATATCTTTCAAGCAAAAAGCTTTAGGAAACATATTTATTCATTAAAAAAATGAAAGCTGGAAACTATCAAAATTGTTCTTACTTTAGTAGCTCAATTAGAATTTATTCCTTTTTTTTTTTACTAGATAAAGTAAAAAGTAAGTCTTAACATTATAGAGTTTATTTAGATATATAATTTTATAACAAGAATATATATGTGTTTGTAATTTCATTTTCTTTTTTACTTTTTAAAAAGTAAATTATTTATAGATAGTGTAGAAAAAGTATTAAAATAGCCAAGCCCATCAAGTCTTGCAAAATGATATTGCTAAGCTCAATTAGGCGGTCAACACAAGAAGGGGGAAAACATAATGACAGTTAACACATTCTATCAAAACTTAGCTAGAAAAACTATCGACGATGGATATTAACATGTTTATATGAACCAGTACTAATTTTACATCCATTCTTTTCATTATCAATACATAAGATGTTGTGCAAATTCGTAAAAGGTATAAAGAGTCATTTTTGTAATTAGACTTTTGACCCAATTTAATGCCATGAGTTGATATTTTAGACTAATAATAATTCTATGAAATTGACCTAATTTGGAATGTTTTAAGAAGATTTGGCTTGATAGACTCAAAACGAGAATTGCCAAACTGGATATTTTGCTTTGGTTCTAATCGATTATCTCGTACGTAAAAAGTAAACTCAGAAACAGTTTTTTAGAGCCTATTTAGGCTTTATTTGGGTTCATTTGGTCTTGTTGAGCCTTGAAGAAGCTTAGCTAATCTTTGAGCCAAACAATAATGATAATGGACTTTTTTTTGCTAACAAAGGCCTTAAACATACTTGGGCTCATGAAAACTAAAGGAAAGGATAAACTTTAATAATAAGAAAATCTCAACCGTCTATTTTGGAGCCATTCAACATATATTATTAACTTTTGAACTCTATAAATATGAGGCTCCTTTCTCTCATTTGGTTCCTTCAAAACATTAGCGAGCTTAAAATAAACACCAAAGCTCTACTGAAATTACTTCAAAGAGGATCGGATAAGCAATTCGATCTAAAAAGATCAAGAACATTAAGATTGATTCACTGTCATACATACGTACTCAAGATATCGATTTTACTTGTTCTTCCTCCTACACCTCTTCCTAATGATATCCCTCTACATGTCATCAATTCAAGACGTCTCTTAGGTCAACTGGCACACCTATTGTACATGATTGGCTAGCTACAACAACCCCATCATACATTATTTAACGACTCTATTGGGGAAGGAGTGAATTAATGGAATGGTACCAGTACGCAAGAAAAGTGGAAATAACAGGCATGTTAAAAAAGACAAGAACTAATATGAGAGAGTTGAGCAAACCCAAGTGATACAAGATACCAATGTACCAATGACTGTCTAAGCACCAGGAATCGTACACGTACCCGGAAATATACAAGCACTTAGAACAGTGTAAGCACTAGGAACTATGCAAAGACCTGGCACTATTTAAGTTCATGGGGTTATGCAAGCACTTAGAACTGTGCAATCATTCGCTACTAATGATTCACTTGTACTACATGCAATATAGGAAAATACCCATGTGATAAACTAACTCTTTACCACTTTTATGCAATTCCTGCTAGGCATAGTGACTACAATTGCTGTGAATATTGGTACATTACTTAGTATGGCTTTATCAACATCGGTTCTAGTAACCATCTCATTAGCAAACATTACTACATTACCTAGGGTGAGCCTAAGGCACCTACTATTATCATCACACCTCTTGTTACATCATCTAAGATGGCTATACCAGCACCAAAGGTACAAGTCCCAGGATTCATGCCTCTTATTGTTGCCTTAGAAGACGTTCAACAACATGAACAAATCGATTTAACCCCTACAAAAGGTGAAAGAAGGAAACAATAAGACCATGCGAACCTATTGTAACAGTAGACCCCAGCACATCAAATACCTTCGATTAAGGAAACAAGGGTTCTCCTCTTTAAAGTACAACCTATAACCGCTAATAACTAGTATGGTTATACCTCACAACTTTATACCAGTGCTCCAAGCAATAGCTAATCACGCGCCTATTGCTTCATCATCCTATGTGATGAAGGAAGACATAGAGAAGTTCATGTTGCAGATGCAAGCAACGGTTTCTACTAACATGCTTAATTCGAAATTTTCGTACCTACATAAAGTAGTAGATAAGTCTTATCCAAAAAACTACACCAGTCCTAAGTTCATCAAGTCTAATGAGAAGAAAGGAAGTGTAAAGGGTTATCTTCTTAAATTTGTTGAAAGAATTCTCAAATTCACTTACTAAAAAGGCGTATACGTGGTACATTAACCTAACCCTGAGCTTTATGGATTAATGGGGAATGATATGCAAAATATTCCTTAAATTTCTTTAAAACTCTGGAATGAGTCACTGTTACGGATATGGGACACATCAAGCAACATTCAAAAGAGGACCTTATGGACTTCATCAAGCAATTCAAGGAACACTTCGTAGACATTTAAGACATATGTGATGAGAAAGAGCTAGTTAAGATCTATATTCAAGGGATGTTTATAGAATATGCCATACATCTCGAAAGTTTATCCCTTAAGTCCTTCTCCTTACTGATAAAAAACACATGGAAAGCTAATAACTCCATTACTAAGCAGAAAAGTGACCTTGGCAAGAAGCGACAACCATTTATAAGTGTTACACAAAGAGAAAGTTATAAAGGAAACAAAAAGATGAGGAGGAATTATGCTACCAAAGTCCCGCCTTTTTCATATCCAACGAACAAAGTGCATGTTGTCCTCAACCAATGGATCAAGAATGGGAATATCAAATTACTAAGGGTAAACAGAGAGTCTACCACATAAGAGAAGAATGATCTTAAATATTGCCAATATCATAGAGTTGTAAATCATGCTACTAAGGGCTGCAGAAATTTAAGATGGATATTCTAAAAGAGAATATGAAGTGATGAATTGGTTGTTAAAACAACGACATTCACATGATGGAGAATGAGGACAATGATGGTAAATAAACTTTTGTAAAAGTAATTGATGTGCAATAAAGGCAGAATATGCCCATCATTTGTATTCATCTTCTAAAAGGAAGAAATGAATTGAACTTTATTCATGAAGTGCTATTCTTTTATACATCTTTTATGACTGTTTAAGCTTATATTTTGATAATTAGGTCAATTATAGTAAAGGATAAATACATTAGCATCACCTCACTCTTTGAAGCCGGGACAATCCCTTTATACTGTATAGAGTTAACATTGTTTCCATAAGCCCATGATGCATCAAGTATAGCTAACATTGCCACCTGCTATCTTTTATTAATAGTCTCTATGAAACCAAAGCTAGTGTAACTAACATTGCTGCCTCTCTAGGTATAGTTAATATTGCCTTCTACTATCTCTTATTAATAGTCTCTATGAAACCAAAATTGGCGTAGCTAACATAACCGCGTACTATCCTTCATTGATAGTCTCTATGAAACCAAAACTAGCGTTGGTGTAGCTAACATTGCCACTACAATCCTTGGATACACATGTTATCCAAGGTCACTTCCTAATGTTCTTCAATCACGGGATCGAGGCAATTTTGGTTGTGATGGGTTGAAGTGATCTTGTAGTAGACTTGGTAGCTGTAACACCTTTCCGTGGAGTTGAGGTCGAAGCGACCTAATCCATGAATAGTTGAAGCAATCAAACCATGGTAGCTGTAGTTGCTCAATAGAAGCATAGACTCTTAAGCATGCTGTTGGCACAATGCCCATTTTTGTAATATTACTCATGAGATTAAAGCGATCTCAACTATAATAGGTTGAAGCTATCTTGCAGCAAGCTTAGTAACCATAATGTTTTTCCATGGAGTCAAGGTCAGAGTGACTTCATCCATGAATGGTTGAAGTAATTAGATTATGGTAGTTATAGTTGCTCAGTAGAAGCATTTGTTCTTGAGCACTCAACGGACATAATACCCATTTCTACAACATTGTTCACAAGATTGAAGTAATCTTTGCTGTAAGGGGTTGAAGCATCCCTATAGCAAGCTTGGTAGTAGTAACGCTTTTCCATGGAGTCTAGGTTGAAGTGACCTTATATGTGAATGGTTAAAGCAATCGAATCATGGTATTTATAGTCGCTCAATAAAATCATATGCACTTGAGCATGCGGTAAGCGTAATACCCATTTTTGCAACTTTATGTAATCATGGAGCTGAGGCGATCTTAGTTGTGATGGAATTGAGCAATCCCATAATATGCTTAACTATTAGATGAGATCAAAGCTATCTTGATCATAAAGGTTCAAAGTAAGCTCACGAGAAGCTTAGCAATTGTAATGCCATTTCTATTGCGCCTTGAAGTCGTAGAATTGTAATAGTCTCGTCGTATGAACTGACCTTATAGTGCCTATCATAGATATGATCTACACAAAGCGTTCACAACTTCTCACTTTAAAGTAAACAACTCAATTAAGGCTTTAGTTAAATTTTGCAATAAAAGTTAAAACCTTAGGTTATATATATATACACACATTATGGTAGAATTCCCAAGAGATTCTATGTAATACAACAGTTTGCTAATTTACATATCATATATTAGTTCTTAATCCCAGAGATACTAACAATACCTTAAAAACTTGATCATTTGGCCAGTTGATCCTTACTTCCCATAACTTCAAAAGAGAACTAACCTCCAGATAATTATATTACAATATGGTAATAAGAAATCAAAACCTACAAAAGAATCTATATGGGTATTAGTAATTATAGCTCAATAAGTTAAATTGCAAACTTATGAATGTATACAAGTATAAACAGAGTTATTAAGAAAATATTTACATGAAATGCAATAAGCACGAGTCATCATACAATGTAGTCCAATCCGTTGTGGAATTAGAGTAATTTCATTCGCTCCAATCCAGATTAAGGAGTTTCCATTAATGTATTAGCTCACGACCGAACCTAAGTTTATATAATAAAGATACCGCTCCCCCTAATACTATCCTTCGAACTAATGCCCTCATTTTCACTGCGACCTCCTGTTCTATCATATAGTTTGGTTAAGGATGAGGAAAAGATCAATAAACTATTCAGCACTATCTTTTTCAAAGGTGTGGATGTTTGATTTGAGAATCCTAATGATCCCCTATAAGGTTGCAATGCATGTTTAATTAAGGTATTTTGAGTCAATTAGGATTAGGTTTGATTTAGGGTAATCAAACAATTTCACACCAATTCAATCATAATAGTCATTAAACATAACACAGATTTCAGTACGAAATCGGATACGTATGCAAATGCATAAAACTACTTACAATCATAATTATATACAATCATAATTATATACAATCTTAAGCCTCCGAGTGCTCTAAATTAGTACACCAAAATATGGTAAAGTATTAAACATAACTTACTCGGAATTCTTGGTTACTTACTTAACCAGTTACAGGTTGGTTCATCTCCATGTGTTCTATAATATAAATACACTCTTTAGTATTTATATCTTGATGATATATATATTCTAGGTTTATGATTTAACTCAACTTATAATACATACATATTATTTACTACCGATTCATTCTAAGTTAGTTCTAGGTTCAGTTTTCGAATCCGATTCCATTTTAAGTTCTAAATCGGTTCCAACTACGAGTAAATCCTAAAATACATTTCAAACTTTAATGTGAAATTAATTACATCAGACTCGAGTATCCTAAATATTATGCTTAGTCTTAATTAGTATTCTAACCCATTTGGTATACTCTATTCCCCTTTAATGTATTGAATTTACTTTCGATGTGAGAAAATTTTATATTTTTTATATAATTACCTAAAATTAAGTTTTATACCAGATTTAATACGTATTAATATTATTATTATATTATCCAATTTAACCCAATATTTTATATTTACCATAACTCCAATTACACATATCATCAAATAACCTATATTTATCACATAATTCCCATAATAATTGCATTGAATACTCCAAATACTATGATTATGTTGCCACATCAGAGATTAATATCCCTAAACATCTAAGTAACCTCTAAATCAATAATTTTTTATTTAATTACTTAATTAGTTCAAAATTACTCATTTTATCCATCATTTTAGGGTTTAAAAATTTTTAAAATTAATTTCAAAAAATAGCTTTATAGCACTACTCTATATCACTTAAATAGTTTACAAAAAAAATTTGAGCTTAAAACTATATTCTTAAGCCTATTTAATCATAAATTAAAACATGTTTGATTTTGCTCAGTTTCTTATGAACCTTATATTTACAGATGTAATTAAACCTAATCACTATTTTTCCCTAAATCTATATATAATAAAACATTAGAATAATAAAATTCATAATTTTCTGGATATAATTAACAATATTTGCAAAATCAGTTGAAAAATTGGACTCATCGGTTTCTTAGGCTTTTGGCCACCAGTAGTAATCTAAGGTTAGTCGACCAATCTAGACAGTAGGTTTAGGGTGTGGTGGTGGTGGTGGTTCGATTCTAAGTGGTATTGATTCATAGGTTTGGCCTAATTGCCCTAATTTTTGTAATTTTTTGATAATTTTCCATTTGTTTTCAACTCTCTCTAATTTTCTACAATTCCAAATATCCCTAATGATCTTTTGTAATTTTTTGGCTATTTATAAAGCTATAAATAAATTTTGGTGCATTAATTAAACAAGGCAATTACCATATCCACTTTCATTTTTCCTTTTCAAGTGTGTAAATTTAATTGGTCTAAATTTTTTTCTTCATCCCTTAGTTGCTACGACTCAAATCTAGATTGATCTCTACTTCTCTGATTTTTTTCTTATTTTCCTTGATTTTTTAAATAATTTTATTTAATTATTTGGCTATTTTATAGTAATTTTCAAGCATTCCAAGTAATTTTGCATATTTTCACCTATGCGTAAATACATATGGAGTATAAGTAAATACTCCTAAATATTATTTATGTTATTTTATGATTTTTAGTATGCATATAATTTATCTCTAGCGATTTATTAATTATCAAAATACATTTTATGCATTTCTGATAAATAACGAGTAATATACTCAAAATTTAGAAAATTTTTATTCTATCACTTTACTACTTATTTTCTTAAATTCAAACTTACGAGATCATTTTTACTAATATTTTTAACTTTATTTTATAATTTAGGCTCGATAAGATTTTTTAACCGATCGCCCTAAACTTTTATGTATTAAGTATGATCTTGTAGTTACAAAGCTTACATTTAGGACTTACAATTTCCATCAAAGCAATCTTGGCCAATCATTTAATTAAAGGCATCTTAGTCATTAAGGATCAAGATAAGGCCACGGAGTTGAAGCAACTCTATGATATAACTCTACTTGAAGATTTGTCAAGTACCTGAGTGAAAGTACGAAAGGATTCATATGATGAGCTAAGGTGATACCCTTCAAATCACGAGTTGTTACCTCGTCATGTTATAATGCGCCATCAACTGGGGGAAAAGAATGATACTTCAAAATGTCATGTCCAATTTTGAATGATTGACATCTTAATATGAGAATGATTTACATAATATTAGAGATTCTATATAAATCGCTTGAATGTGAAACAACCTACTAATCATGCTGCCAAAAAAAAAAAAAAAGATTGAAAGTTTTCCTAAAAGGCACTGATTCTTCAACTTCTCTCGTTGTTTAGCTTCTCTCATTCGAGGGACTCCTAGCAATCTAGCGCACTAGCCTCATACATCAGTGTAGATAATTGTCTACAATGTTTGATTTCCTTCACACTTCTAAATGCTAGTCTTACACTCATAAAACACTTGAGGGAAGTTGATTCTCTTTGAAATGAACTGTTATTGTTGTGAATCCTGACACCTAAAGTAAAGTTGAAATAACAATCTTATGCTTTTTATGGATGAACACATCCATGTGACTAAGCATGGTACTCCAAAGCGACCACTTACACATGTAGACAGTCCAGGTAATTGTCTCTCCTTCTAAATTCTTGGAACCTTACTGGTGGTATTCCTTAGGAATTAGTCCTCCTTAGTAATGTTTCCTTTCTTCATGTTGCTTAACCTTTGTCAAATTCCTATAAATACCTTATCGAGCCATTGAATATCAGCTTAGCATTTAATGCTAGTAATGAAGCTAAGTTGACTCTCCTAGGTGATGCAACTCCTTACTCGTTGATGATTGAGCAATTGAATAGATGATTAACTATTGAATAGATCTTTAAATTGGATTTAGATTCTTACTCCGTGCTTCTTAGGGTACTGGATGTAGACTTCTTGGATGCACAGCTCACTACTTGGCTCCATGAACGAGAATTCAGGAAAATGTATAAAGTTAATAATGGGCTCGTTAGACATCAGGAATCCATGGTAATGACAAGGTTAATCAAGGGATTGTATTGATGATCGTATTTAGAGAATTCAAGTTAACACTTAATGCTAGCCAAAACTCGTTAGATATTAGGAATCCACAATAACATATAATCGTGGGCCTATATCCATGTTTAGGTATTAAGAATGTGAGCCAACACATAAAGTAAATTGTGGCCCATTTAAGTGATTAAGCCTAGCCTTGAAGTGAAGCAATACTAAGAGTTGTTACCCTACCCAATAAAAAGATAAAGAAAAGCAAAGAGAGAGAAAAAGCCCACTAGTTGAAGAAAATCCATCATGAAGCCATGTCTTGGAGGACAACTTACAAATCTAAATACAATTTATGTGTCCAACTTCGTAACAACTTGAAGAGGAATACCATGAATTGATCTACGAAGAGTGGAAGATGAACTTTCAAAAGAAAAAAAAAAAAAAAAAAGTAGCAAGAATCAATGTATCCAGAGAAGAAAAAAAATTATGGTCGAAGAATGAGATTAGAGAACACGCATTCAAAATCCATGCATAGTATTAAGCCAAAGTCCACACGCGCATACCAGCCCACCTAAATTGATCATGTTCATCATCCCGATTATGTGACAAGATAGAAAAAAAGATACAAACAGGAAATGTCATAAAGGGATTATGCCATACATACAAATAATGCAGGGGATTAAAATTCATGAACCCCAAAGAAAGGAGAAAGAGGATTTTCTTTTGAATATGTGTTTATGTCTACGAACCATTTTTTTTCCCCCAATTTAGAAGCAGATTAATGTAGTTGTTGCTAAATTACTTGCCGAAGACGAGAGATCATGACCACTTATATTGGAACCTAATCGCGTACACGTATTTCTCGACATTAGTTAATAGGAGTTTTATATCATCTATAAAGGAAACAATAAGATGCATAAACCACAAAAAAAAGGAACCAACGCGAAGTGAATAGAAGAAAAAAAAAAACAAAAAAAGAAAGAGTAGAAAGTCAAGTCAGCACAACTTGATGTTCAACAGCTCACTGCGGTCGAAGTTTATCCGTGTTTTGTTTTTTGTTTTGAGTTGCCAACGAACTAAGCTTTTGTTTCACTTGTGAAGGAAATAAGAAGAGAGATGGGAATTAAAGAAAAAAAAAAAAAAGAATAAACAAGAACGAAACATGCAATAAAGAGCTCGCTGCATATTAGACAGAGGAAATTTAAGCTCTTAACTTTCTGCTAAAATTCGTCACAACAATTTTCAAGCCAAACGGCATCTAGAATGGAGAGTAAATTCGTTGAGCTGCGTTTTTATATTTAATGGCCAAGATGTACATACATAAGCTAGGCTTTAAAAGATTTAAATATGAGATTTTGCGGAATTGGATTCCTTTGCTGATTCAGTATTGGAATATGATGAGGTTGAGACAACTTAAATAAGACTTGAAGAAGATTCTTCTGAAAAAAAAAAAAAAAGAGAGAGAAAAGTTTGAATCTTCAATCACCTAGCCTATACCTGTGAATAGAAGACTTATTAAAGAGGCTTGATGCTATTGTGAGGAACAAAAAAAAATCAACAGCATATACAAAATATTTATAGCTGATGCAAAGGAATTTAGATGGAGATGAATAATTTGAATCCAAGATTTGTTAAGGAGGGATATGTTAGATAATACTTGAATCTGATTTAGCGGTAATAGATAATGAGATTTAGTTTGTGACTTATAGTCATCTTTATTAGGTGAAATATATATATATATATATGTATATGTATATATGTATAATAATAATACCGTACCATCCTAGCATTGCCCCATTTATTAGTATGAACAAGATAGATAGATAGATAGATATAGAACATACTTGAATGAAATATCATTGAAGCTCTAGATTTTTATAAAATGCATTGATAGCTTTATTTTTTTACCAATACTCATAGAATAAAGAAAAAGTACCAAGGGGAGCCAACTATATTTACTATATGCAATGAATGCAAATCAATGTCATGGGAGCAATAAATCATTGCAAAGTAAGATATAAAAGCATATCAAAGTGTGTGTTCTACAACAGTAGAATGAAAACAAATTTATCATACTTAGCTTTTGAGTGATTCGAAAGAAGCATTAATTCCATCAATATTAGAAGTAATTAGGTAAGCAAAGTCAACATTCGGTAAGTTTATACAACAATTAAAAAAAATAACTTCTAGAAATCCCAAAACCCTCTTATTATGTCCAAAGACTTTTTGGTCAAGGGGCAAAGCATAGAAAGTCATTTTAATAATTAGGCTTTTAACTCAATTTAATGCCATGAGCCAATATCTTAAGCTGGAGACATAGTCTACGAAATCAGCCCAATTAGGGATATTTTAGGGAGATTCGGTTTGATAGATTTGGAACAAGGATCGTCGGACAGGATATTTAACTCTTAACTTTACTTGGTTATCTCACACGTGAAAAGTAGACTTGAAAATAGTTCTTTTGGGCCTATTTAGGCTTTATTAGGACTTTATTTGGTCTTATTAGGCCTTAAAGAAGCTCGACGGGAATTTGAGTCAAATAATAATCATAAAGGGCTTTATTTTGCTAAAAAAGCTTTAAACATACTTGAGCCTATGTCCAAGCCTATGAAGATTAAAAGAAAAAATAAGCGTTAATAATAAGACTTAATTTTAGTCGTCTATCTTAGAGCCATCCAATAGATATTACTAACTTTCGAACTTTATAAATAGGAGGCTCCTTCTCTCATTTAGTTCATTCAAAACATCGGTACGCTTAAGGCAAGCACCAATGCTCTGTTGAAATTACTCCAAAGAGGATTAAATAAGCAATTCGATCAAGAACACTTAGTTTGATCTACTATCACATGTATGCACTCGAGAGATCGAGTTTTGCCTATTCTTCCTCCTACGCTTCTTTTTAATGACATTCCTCCATGTATCATCATCTCAAAACGTCTCTTAAGTCAATCAGCTTACTCGTTGTACACGATCGGTTAGTTACAACCACCTACCACATATTACTGAAGCTCCAAATTTCTATAAAATGCTCCAATAGCTTTATTTTCCTACTAATGCTCGTAAAATAAAAAAGAAGTACCATGAGAAGCTAACAATATTAACTCAATCAATTGATGCAAATCAATATCATAGGAGCAATAAATCATTGCAAAGTGTGATATAAAAGCATATGGAAGTATGTGTTCCATGGCAACATAATGAATATTAACATATCATACTCAGTTTGTCAATGATCCGAAAGAAGCGTCAATTCCTTAATAGAGTTGCAAATAATGTGTAGCTGGGTCGCTATAGCTAGCCGGTCTCCTGTAATGAGTATGCCGGTCGACCTAAGAGAAGTTTTGAACTGATAACATGTTAAGAGATGTTGCTAGGAAGAGGCATAAGAGAAAGAATAGGCAAACTTAATATCTCGAGTATACACGTGTGACAGTTGATCAAACTCTGTGTTTTTGGTCGAATTACTTATTTGATCTTTTTTGGAGTAATTTCAGTAAAGTTCTAGTGTTTATTTTAAGCTTACCAATATTCTCAGTTAACTAAATGAAAGAATTGGTATCCTATTTATAGAGTTCGAAAGTTGATAATATGTGTTAAATAACTCTAAAATAGACAGTTAAGATTAAGTCTTATTATTAAACCTTATCCTTTCCTTTAGGTTTCATGGGTTTGAACATAAGCCTAAATATGTTTAAGACTTTTATCAATAAAAAAAAGCCCATCATCATTATTAGTGGACTTAAAGATTAGCCAGCCTATTTAAGGCCCAATAAAATCAAGTGAAGCCTAAATAAAGCTTAAATAGTATCAAAATAACCGTTTTCGAGTCTACTTTTTTTTGTGCGAGATAACTGAGTAAGTCCGAAAGCGAAATATTTAGCTGACCATCCTTATTTTGAGCCTATTGTCACTCCCCGAAGCGGCAGAATCATAACAGTCTTACCGTGTAAACCATCCTAAGATAGAAGTTGGCCTTACAACCGCTATCTTAGATCCGATCTACACAAGGCGTCCACAGTTAACCCGCTTTGAAGTAAACATTTTGTAATTTAAATAAATCATTTACCTAAGAAAGTGAGGAAATATATATATATACACTATAATTCAATTATTGAAATTAAAGTTTATAATAATTCTCCGTAACATTTTTCCTAGTTATACATTATTCAGAAATGAAAAGTAATAAAATATGTATTGATTCTTCGATGTTTTTCCTCACTCCCCAGGATCCAGCAGTTGCTAGCTTCAGAGTAGTTGTTTGCCGCTTCGTAGCCAGCACCTGCACGATGTCTATAGGGATGTGAGCAACCACAGCTCAGTAAGTTAGGATGGAGGACTTAAAACTATACCATAAACACAACAAGGTTCTCAATCAACTTATTAGGTGCAATGTATGTACAAGCAAATGCTATCGCACAACATTGTCCGGCCCATTGTGAGATTAGAGAAATTGCGCTCGCTCTAATCCGGGTTGAAAAGTTGTCATTAATGCAACAGCTCACGACCAAACCCAGGCTTGTGCAATGAAAACCTCGCTCCCCCGCGATTACCTTCGAACCACTGACTTCACCCTCGCCGCGACCTCCTCTCCATCACTTAGTTCGGCTAAGGATGAAGAAAGGACCAATTGCAATCCTGCGCTATCCCTTTCAAAGGGGTCGGTATTTGGCCGGAGAGTCCTAAGTTCTCCTAACGGGTTGCCATGCATGTCCGATTATGATTACTGGTCGTATATTTGATTAAGTCCAGTTTAGGGTGATTAATCATTTCATACAAATCATACAATACATGCCAGAGCAACAAACATAATCATAGCATCACCCATAATTAAGCACATGCACACATCCAACTATCTAACAAGCACAACCAAGCATAATCTCAAGCCTCCAAAATACAGCATTGTATTAATCCCAACTTACCTCGACTCCTCGCTTACTTACTCGAGGTCCGACTTGCTCAGACCATTGCCGATCATCCCTATAACACAAACATAGTTTCAGTTTTTCATATAACTGTTATAGGTTCGTTTTATCCTATAACGCATATTGTCATGTGTTGTTTAGGGTTTAATATACCTAATTATCTAGGTCTTAAGTCTTTTACAATTATTCTAGGTTCGGAGTTAGGTTCGGGTTCGGTTTCCGCATCAATTCTAAGTAGTGTTTTATACTCCAACATTAGAAATTTGTTTCAACCCATGATATGAAATTAATCACATTACTTCCCGATCTCCTAAATACCATCATTACCCCTAGTCAGTATTTATTTTATCTGGTACACTTAAATCCATATTAGTGTACCAAATTCACTCATAATGTGAGAAATTTTTATATTTTTCATATAATTACATAAATTCAAGTTTCGTATCAGATTTATTGTACATTTTCATTATTATCAAAATATCAATTTTTATTATAATATTTTCTATTTATTATATTCTAATAATTACATATTATGTATTATTACCTTTTATGTATATAATACACTTCTAATATTTCTATCACTCTAATTATCATCTCTAAACACCAATTATCATTTCAAAATATCTAAATTCATCCTAAATCACATTTTACTCCTAATTACCCTAATTTCCAAAATTAACTTAAAAATTTACTATTTTTCCCTATTACTCATTTACTACATAATTAACCTAATAATTACATCTAACACCCTAAATGCTACAAGTATCATACTCCATCAGATTTCAACATCCTAAAACATGTACTTATTCACTAAATCAGTAATTAACCATCTAATTACTTAATTAACCATCTACCTTAAATTACCCATTTTATGCCTTATTTTAAGGCCGAAAAATTATCTAAAAATTTCGAAAATTAATTTTGAAAACAGGCTTCATAGTACTATTCTATATCATCTAAGTGGTTTACATAAAAATCTTGGGCTTGAAACTACACTCCTAAGGTCATTTATTTTTAAACCGAAACATGCTTGGTTTTGCACGATTTCTTAAGGACCCTATATCACGAGATATATTTTCATCAAAATAATATTTTTCCTAAAACTACATACAAAAATATTCGAGAATAACAAGTTTCATAATTTTCTAAGAATATTTACTATTTTTTCAAAATTATACAAAATCGGGCTGGAAATCGAACTCACCGATTTAGGTAGCTCTAGCCACCGTCGGTGTCCATGGGTATGTCGGCCCACCTGACTGTTACCACCACCATGTAGTGGTGGTGGCCGTCCACTCCCAGCTACCCGTCGAATCTGGATTCTCCTTTGTGGCCCTAACTGCACAGTTTTCCTTTGCTTTTTTTTTTTTTTGGTTTTTCTCTCAATTTTCGATTCTCCCTAATTTTCTCTAATTTCTAACTATTCAAATGAGCTTCTAAATTTTTCGTACTATTTATAGAGTTTTAGTGTAATTATTGTGCATTAAATTGGACAAGACAATTATCTTATCCCTTAATTTTTGGCTTTTGTGTTGTCTTAATTTAATTGGTTAATTTTCTATTTTGTGAATCCTGACCTGCCACGATCTGATTTGGATCATTCTTGATTTTTTTTAATTAATTATGAATTTTCTTTAATTATTTAGTATGATTTTAGCACATTTCGCATATTTTAAGTAATTACGCGTATTTATATCTACATGTAAATTCATATATAGTACAAATAAATATTCCTAAATATTATTTAGGTTATTTTATAATTTTTAGTATACATATAATTTATCTCTAGCGATTCGTTAATTACCGGAATGTATTTTATGCATTTTCGATAAATAACGAGTTATAACTTAAAATTTGAAAATTTTGTAGTCTCTTATTTTATTACTTACTTTCTTAAATTCAAACTTACGGGATCAGTTTACTAATATTTCTAGTTTTACTTTATAATTTAGGCTTAATCGGGTCTTTTAACTGATCGAAACATCGGATTGCTAATTTTGGGGCTTACACCTGTCAAACTATATATCTTCCTAAAACATTCTGAATCCAACCGATTTCGTGGACCTTATCATCAACCCAAGATATTGCCCTATGATATTAAATTGGGTTATAAACTCAATTATCAAAATGACCCTCTATAAAAGAAAAAATAGATTGAATGTTCTTAAACGTATTTTAATAATTAAAAATAGTACTTAGGTTAAATATGGCATGCTTTGATCTTTTCTATTACACATATGGTGCTATATAGAATACAACATTATAAAATGAAAGTATAATTAATTGTTTAAAAGGTTTGAAACAAAATAAAGAAATTGACCCAAGAGAGCAATCATAGCACGAATTTGAACAAAATAAGTACTACTGTCAAGTTATTGCCCCGAGGGCAAGGGATAATCCATTTTATCTCAAAATACAAACATAATATCTTTTATTGTCATCGGAAATTTCAATTATATGGTTAATGCTGTTATAATAAAATGGCATAAACACTAACTTTTTAACAGGTGCCTTTCCTTCATTCAATGGCGATAACATATATAGTAATTGATTAGAAAAAAATCACAGACATGATTTGTTCATATATAAAGTTTGGTAAATAGTGGATGAAATTAAAATCTATATGAAATTGATTTCTCCAAAAGTTAACTTGCAAGTTTGGGATATGGGATATGGATGTAAATCCTCGTCTAACTATTCAAATTCAGCCGAAATGCACTTGAGGTCAATTTAACAAGAGTCAATTTGATATTGAGTTCAAACTATTTAAAGAGGTTTAATTTAATATCATTTAGGTCAACTGTTTTCTGAACCTAATTAAAATTAAGCTCTTTTTTTTTTTTTTTAGTCTACTATATGTTACAGCTTGGAGGATATAATTACGTTTGGGCTTCGTAAATGGTAGTAATATGATGAAACACCAATGGGCTTACGAGGTATAGACAAGAAATAAATTTTTCGAAAAAAGGGCCCACCACGTCAAAAAGCGCAATAGTCGTGGGCTCATAAATAGCCTGCTAGGGACAGGGTCAAGTCCAGCCCTGGTTAGCCTGGCAGGACCTGATTGGTCTGGACTGTGTTTGTCACGCCGCACGCGTCAAGTCAAGATTTCACCCAGCTCATGTGCATGGCCACAGCTAGCCTACTGCCAAGATCCTTGACTCAATCTGACCCGCGCCACCATAGTTTAATGAGTCTTAACACAGATCACGAGTTCTAGGTCGACCACAAAAGACTCAGCCCAGTTGACTGAAAAAGTAGGCCAACCGATTTACAAAGGTTGTTAACTCACAACGGAACACACAACACTTGCTTTTGTGTAAACATGTCATTACTTTAATATAATATACCTCTGATGATGGATCCCACAAAAATTGGAGGTCAGAAATCGAGGGCACAAAACGTAGTATAAGAGGACGAAGTAGGAGAGAAAATAATTGGGAGAAAAGAAAATGAAAGGATGAAATTACGAGAGATTTGATTCATTTTAAAGTGTTTAGGTAGAAGGAAGAAAAATATAAGGAATATTAATGATTAGTGAGGACAACACATGATAAATGATAAATATAATAATTTATTTATAAAATATAATAACATGAGTAAAAGTAGGAGATAATTTGGTAATTTTAAAAACTTTCACCCTATTCCCTTCTCATTTTCTCCAATATTAGGAGGAATAAATTTGGGTAGGGCCTAAGGATTTAATTCTTCTTGGTTTTCTTCCCCTTCTATATTTCTTTCTAAACCAAACAAGGAAAAGAAAATAATTAACCCCCATTTTCTCTCCATCCCATTCCTTTCCCCCACTTTCCCTCTTCCCAAACATAGGGTAAAGGTACCTTCTCTTTATTAGTGCAATATATCAACTTTTTTATTCTTTTAGTCTAAATAATTATAAACCCATTAATATTGCACCAATTAAGAAAATAGAACACAAGCTGCATAAAAAATTAAAAGAGAATTAGAAACCCCAAAGAAAGAAGATCGTTGAAACCTTGCTTCAATTTGACTACGTCCAAATTTAATCAATCGAAGGACATATTTCACCTATGTGTTATTGATGCACCAATAACCATGCTTTATAATAAGAAGACACAATAGATAGATAAAAAGACAATCCCACATTGTTACTTTTGTCTTATGCTTCTTGGATTTATAAATAAAGGAAAAATATAAAAAAAATTTAAATAAACGAATCAATTCTTAATTTTTTATTTAATCTATTTTAGTTTTCAACATTTTAATAAATTTACTAAAAAAGTCTCTTTATTAATTTTTCCATTATATATAAATAGGTTAAAAACTAAAATCAACTAAACAAAAAAGTTAAAAGCTGATTTATATATGTAGTTAAACGTTATGAATATTTTTATTCTTACGTAAACTAATTATATATTGATATGTGTTTATAATAACGAGAAATTTAATAAAGTTTAACAAAATAATTTATTTTATATAATTTGAAAAGATTGAAAACTAAAATTTATTGAATGAAAGTTTAAGAACTAATCGTAAAAACGTGAAACGGTAGAGATTATTTTATACTTTTTCTCTATAAATAATAAAGGTAAAAGGGGAATTGGATCTTTATTTCAATACCTATTAATTTCTATATAATTATAAGAATAAGAAATATTTCTTGATGCAACGAAATAGAACGATCAAACGAAACTGTGATATCCTATCTATCTTAAATGTTTCAATCATTGCAATAATGTTTTATGAATTTAATAAATTTAAACGGTGTTCCCAAATTCTAATAGTCACTTGGTACATTATAATTGATGGGATAACAATGGGCCAAAGCTCTTTGGCTTGGGCTATGCTTGCGTATCTATTTGTTGAGTTTGGGATACTATTCTGTTAAAATACAAACAATTGCATCAAAGAAGCAAGAAAGGAAGAACCTCTATAAGTATTTTAAAAAAAAAAAGTCATAAATAAATAAATATAATGCCGAATTTCAACAATTTAATTAAACATTTTAGAATATCACCCATAGAAATCATTAGATGTGAAATAGGCCGCCAATAGCTCTTTATGCAAGAGCTCATGATCATAAAGTCATTAACTTATGCTCAAGGCTCAAACCCTCTCTGTAAACCATTCATGAACATTTGCTTCCTCCTATCCAAAGGAAACAGGATTGGAATTGGACATGGAAATTACGTTTTCCTCCGAAGATCAAGCTTCTTCTGAGGAGAATCCAACACAACTGTCTATCCACAGCATGGGATCTTATTAAAAGGAAAATCCTTCCACATGATTTATGCCTAAGATGTAAAACGTCACCTAAATCTATCGCGCATGCTTTTAAGCTTTGTCCCGTTATTTCTGTTGTTGAAAACTTTTCTCGGATCAAGATCACTTAAATGAAGAATGTAACTTCTTTCGTTGGATTAGAATGAATCGTTTGATCAGGAAAAGGGAACTAACCAACATACATTCTCCAAAACAATTTCTTTTTGGCTTTGCCTAATGGAAGATTTGGTTTTTAAGGAACAAACCATATATAAACCAAATGATCAGTCCAAAAACCTCATTCATAATACAATACAAAGCTGAATACAGAAATCTCTCCTAGTCTCCCCTCAGAATTGATGGTTCGAACTAAATATAAATGCCTCAGTAATGGCTATGAAGAACCTAGCAACAATAGAGGTTGTTGCGAGAGATGATCACGGTCATTGGATATTTGGATTTGTAAAGAAAATTGGAAATTGAAAATCTAAATATCATCATTGCAGAATCATGGCAATCTACTGGGGATTATCATATTATGTGTACATGTTGTCTTAACTATTGTAGTAAATGCTAATTCAAAAGCTGCAGCATACTTTTATCGAATAATGTTAATATTTCAAGCTCACAAATCACAATATTATAATGATTTATAGGGCAAAACTCTACTACTTCATAATTGGAAACTTGAAGCCATTCCAAGGAACTTAGTATAGTTTGTTAGGCTTATGGGTTCAACTTATAGGTGGAGTCAAAGCTATTTATAAATAATAAATAAAAATATAGAAAAGAAAACCTAAGATATATATATTTATTGAGGAGAAAGAAAGCATCTATAATGGAGAGATTACTTTTGAAAAGAATACACTTGTGAACTCGACATCATTCTCAACCTGAAACCTTAAGATATTAGCTTAATGGGTTTTCTCTACCTATATGCAAATCACTTAATTCTCATCCTTTTAATGTGAGATTCTTTTATTTAACTTAGTCATATTTGCATCCTAACAATCACCCTTTCAATGTGGAGTTTCTTTTTGTAGCTTACTCATGCTTGTATCATAACAATCTCCTCCTCCAGTGTGAGTCTTATATTTTACCCGAGTTATCATTACATAACTTTTCTTTTCATATGGAATGATTTGTTCATAGGAAAAAAAACTACCACATTCATCCAGTATTGTCTCAACTGAACAATTGGTTTTGATACCGCTTGTTAGGCAGAAATGGAGCATTACTAAAAAGGAGAAAACATTTAAAAGAATAGACTTATAAACCTAACACCATACTCATTCTAAAACCTTAAAAGTATTAGATTAATGGTTTTTCTCCACTTATATGCAAGTTACTTAATTTTTATCCTTCCAATATGAGATTTCGTTTTCTAATTTACTCACACTTATATTCTAACATGGTTACAGATGCATCAGTAGCATGTATAGCAAATCGATGATGATGATGATTTGTTTTTTCATTATCCACTTGTGTTTTTTGTTTAACTTTGTTGAAAAATAATATATTATCTTATGGACTTATGAGGGAAGTTCATCTTCTTTGGACTTACGGCGGAGTCATAATGCCTCGAGCTGATGCTTGTAGGGGCTAACCCCCTTTTGGTTAGTTATTTATTTTTGTAATGCAGACTGTGAGAATGTTTTTTTAATACCCAAACATGTTGATTAGGAAGATAGAGTAGAAAGGACTAGTTTATGAAGAAGGAGATGGTATACATTCAAATCTCTTCTTGTTATAATTGTAATCATTTGTAACAAAAAAAAAAAAAAAAGGAAAGAAATAGAAAAAGATTAAGTTGCCAAAGATTAATAAGCGTGAAGTTTCAAAACTTCATAATCCAGAAAGCGTTGAATATGTCTTGTTTTATCCACCATTTGTATAGCTGATCGAAAGCAGAGAAGAAAATGTTGTGAAGACAAACATACAAATTACCATAACTCGTTCTTTCTCGATTTTTCCTTTATTTTGCCAGATGGATGACAACCTTGATTTGTTTCTTTTTCCTAACCTGTGTCAAAAATAAATAAAATAAAACCCATCAATTTTTTTATGCAATATACCTCAAAAGCGGAATAATAGCATATATGCAAGTGCAAGGATAACAAATACCCATTGTTTTTCGGCATATCGATAGAAGAACAATTAGAACTGCAAGAGCTGCCAATACACCGACGATGATGGCCACGGTTTTCCCCACTTGGTCCTCGCTGCTGGAATCTATACCCATACATAAAAAGAAATGAAAAAAAAAAAAAAAAAAGACATATTAAACCCCCCCACTTCCTTTTGACTAAGAAAAGCTGCAAGTATCACTTGGGTGCATCATAGCCCATTTCTGGCCTTAAACTGGATGAGCATTTGGAGTTTTCAAAACGTTTATTATATTGGACCATTTATAAAGCACATACAATACAAGCATTAAACTTCTTTATTATTGTTTGGTATTCCTCATACATACATGAAGATACCATTCAATAACAATATGCACCATATGTTATGCATATTATTATATATAAATATTAATAAAATATTTATATATATATAAATCATATATAAATTATTATTTTTACTATTATTTTTATCAATATTTTATTAGTATTTATACATGATCTGTAATAATTAATGAATCTTTTTTCAAATATGTTGTCATGAATAACAGAAGTTACTATGGAAGCTAATATTTTTAAAGGACCTTGTTTTTATTTTTATATATTAGTTTGTGATTAGTGAAAAACATCAATGGAGACATTGCGAACTGTAGGAAAAAATGTTGCACGCAATATGGTCGATATGACTTAAATATAGAACATGAACCAGCAGTCAAGGAATATCTAATGAAGAAAAGGTAAAGCGCATTCGCAGAGCGAGATAAAGTAAACCGTTTTTGTAAGGCCATTTCAATTTGCCATGCATATAACCATTTGTATATCATAAAGATTATATCATAAGTATAGGACATAACCAATAAAAAAAAAAAAAATTCATGCCTCACTGTATTCTGTTTCTATAACCAAAAAAAAAAAAAGCTTTAATAGTGTTATCACACTATATGTCTTGATGATGGATAAATATCAATAATATTTTTAAAGCTTAAATATATTGATTTAAAAAGTAGCAATAGGTTCATTGTGAAATTATAAAGAATTTAAATTTTATTTCACTCTCAAGATACTTTTTTTCATTTTTAAGACAAGATTAAATACTACAACATTTGTCATGTAATTCATGACTTTAATTTTGTAATTAATTTGGTTTCATAGAAAAGGTTTATTGTGAATTATAAAGAATTTAAATTTCATTTCACTCCCAAGATATTTTTTTTATTTTTAAGACAAGATTAAATACTACAACATTTGTCATGTAATTCATGACTTTAATTTTATAATTAATTTAGTTTCATAAAACATTTTCCATATTTAAATACTATTAATACTTACAAATTACTTATTAAAACATCCGACATGTTAGTTAGTTTTTTCTTCTAAAGATGCCCTTAAAAGATAAAAATAAAGAAATAACTAAAGAAGAAGGTGTGGATTTGACCTAGAAATTAGTGATGCTTTTTTCTAGATGGAAGGGTATCTTTTCGAAGAACTAAAAAAAATAACAACCTATAGTAGTTTCCATTAAGTGTAGCAAGCGTGTAAAGTGTATATACAAGAGGACTGATATAAGGGAAATAAAAAAAGAAGAGAGAATATGGGATGATGGAGATTGCATTCTCTTAAAGCGAGAATTGATACCCCTTATAATAATGCTTTACTTTATATAAAGGGTTCTTTACTAGTGGCTCTGATTTTATTTTTTTTTTAATTTTATCACCAAAGATTGTCTCTCTAGTGAATTTCCTTCATCATATCCTTTTTATGTTCGTTATTCTCATTGTCTTTTTTTTTTTCCCACTATTATTATTTTCGTACCGTTTTTATATTATGGATTTGCAAAATAAGATTCCCAAGATGAAAATATTAGTATAGATTTATCCCTCTTATATAATCAAATATAAAATAAATTCTTATAAAATCAAAACTAATACTACTTAACTCGTATTTCTCAATCATTGTTTATCACCATAATCATGATAATATATGAAAAACAAAATTTCTGTAAATATCGAGTTTGAAATTAAAACGGATCGAATAGAATTTGAATAGTTTTCCAAATATCATATATTATATGTAAATTTATATTCAGCATGATTGAATTGTTCGAAAATTCACCGCAACTCGTTTGTGTGTCAACACTTAGAAATAAAATATTGTTCATGGGGACCACATCATTTAGAAAAATTAGAGCTCTTTTATGGACACCCTAAATGCAAGAAATCGTTTGATCATCTTTCTAAAGTTGAATGATTAATCCATCAACAATATTATACTAGCAAGTACTTTTAGCAATATTATCAAATCTGAGTTCACCCGTAAGGTTTAATTCAATTTTCCTTAATTTCATGTTAAATCAATTTGATATAATCTCAATTTAATCTTTAATAGAATTTGATTTTTTTTTTTTAATTTTTAATTCTCTCATATGTGTGAATCAACCATTTAAATCAAATATGTATATATTTGTTATAGTTTTCATAATTTTGTTCTTATATTTTTGGAATTTTAAGAAGCATTTCTCGTTAAAATAGAACTTTAAGAAATTGACTTTCATGGCGAAAAAAGCTAAAGAAAACGAGAAGCTTCAAAAATATTTTACCTGGGGAGAAATCGTAATAACCTGAAGCCCAGTACCTGGCATAACACTGACCAAGAAACACATCAACCGCAGCAGCCGAACCACACATACTCTTCATATCTTCAACTGCTTCTCCAAGACAATTGGAACAGTCGACCGAACTCAAGTCCCCCATACACTGAGCAAACCCTTCAACCAAACCTGAACTGCTAACCCTAAACCCTACTGCTCCTTTCAAGTCGGCAAGTACATCATCCCTTCTCCTAAAGAACTCCGCATCATTACTCACACTCTTGCTACTGCATTTCTTGTACCTAACGCTCGTGTCCAGCTTCCCTAAAAAGTCGGCGTGCTCGTACCTCACGTAACAGCCCTCTAGCTGAACGGCTGCCCCATAAGAATAGGAACATACCAAGGGGATCTCATTTACAGCCCCCTGTATGCATTTGGTGCAGTCTTGGATTTTTAAGTCGCCCCGGCATTGGTATAGGCCGTAGATGGCACCTTCGGGAGGGCCGGAAGTGGCGTTCCCCAAGGCGAAGCTGTTGTATGCGGCTCGAGAGGATGAGCTCACGACCGAGGAGAGGAGTGCATTGAGGTTGGCTTCAAATATGGTGTTGGGTTGGTATTTTTCTTGGGAACAACCGGCGTATATGAAGATGTGGGCAGAGATGAAGCAATGGGGATGATTGAAAAATGAAGCAATTAGGAATATGAAGAGGGATGATGAGAGTTTGGGAGAGGTGTGTGACTCAAGGTTTAGTAGCATTTTTTTTTTTTTTTTTACCCTTTCGTCCTTTTTGGTGGTTACTAGGTGCCTCATATATTCAAATGTTAGCTTTGATTTAAGTTTGTTTCTTTACTTTTTTTTTTTTTTTTTATGTATGGTGGATGGTACGTAAAGGCCTAAAGGGGTGAGAGTAGGAGATTGAAGTGGTGGTTTTATGGTCTATATTGAGAGATTGTACAGCGTGTAGAAATTGGAAAACAAAACATTAAACCGGACCAATTTGCAAACCGAACAAAATAAAACTGTAAACATGATTTTTCTTGTAATTTGATTTAGAAATTCTTAAGCCAAATCAAACCATGAGTTTATAATTGTTTTGAAAGGATAAAATCGAACAAATCTGTAAAATTGAATCAAACTGTTTTATAAATACATCATATTATATTGCTTATAACTAAAAAATATCTTTTTATTGTAACATATCACTTGAAAGATTTTCTAGCTTATATTTATTGTAATGTATTCGTATTGATATTTTATTACTATAATTTATAAATTATACATATAATTTTACCCTAAATTTATCTTACATGCTATCTTTATAAATAATAATAAGTATTGATATCATATTACATATTAGTATATATCTAACCAGCATCTCATACTAATATATTGTGATTCAATCCATCCATCAATCTAAGTCAAACCGAAATTCTATCGTTTGAAAAAGTTCCTAATTTTACTTAAAAGATGAAAAGGAAAATAATGCATACTATAGTTTATTATCTCTTAGGAGTCTAGGGTCAACTATGTATTGACCTAGACTTGTGCATGGTTCGACTCGGCCTCGAATCGAGTTGGTTCAAGAGTTCGCTGGAAGTGAATCGGGCTTGACTCTTAAACCGTAGCTTTTTTGTTTTTCAAATTTTTCTCAGTTATTATAAATAATTTATGGCCTATTTATTTATTTCTTTTTTCCAACTAAATCTAAAATTTTAAGTCAACATATTAACTATCGTTTTGGTAAATCAAATTTCTCTCAATACATTATATATGTTAATATTATATATAATATATTATATGGTATAGCATATTATATATTATATATAGGATATTATATATAGTATATATATTGGATATTAATAATATATTATATATAATATACACTTGTTTGCATTATATTTATATATAGTATATTATATATTATATATAATATATACATAGTATGTTTGCATTATATATATATAGTATATTATATATATATTTTTTTATAAAAAATTTTGGGGTTAGCTTATCCTTAAACCAATCGAAAGCCGTCGATTCAACCTACCAGTTTAAAGCCTAGCAACCTGTCAAGTTCTCCAAGTTGAATCACTTGTGCCTTTAAGGACCGACGGTTCAACGTACGGGTTAAGCTCACCCATAATTGACTCGGACCAATTTATAATTTGAAATCGGTCTTTGTACATATTTATCTAATTTATAATTTGAAATCGTTCTTTACATAAATTTATATTAACCTGACTAGTAGGGTTCCAAATAATAGTGTATTTTTATTCTTTCTTTTGTTTATAATATTGATATCATATACCCTTTTCCAATCATGGATATGGGTATCATAGCGAAAAGAGGACTACCATTTTTATCTTTCCAACTAAGCTTCACTTTCGCTTACCAGACACAATTCGTCTTGTTATCATGTGAAATTGACGATTGAAATAACTAGATTGCATCGGCTGCTTTCGGAAAAAATAAATAAATAAATAAGATATCTATTCCAATTAAGCTAGGGTTATTTTGCTTGGTAAGCCCACTCTTGTTTAGGAATGCAATTGGAATAAATTTGGAATAGGTTTTATAAAATTCGAACTCATCTCGGTCGCATTAATCATTTTTCAAAATCTGTAAAAATCCTTATAAGATTTTGAAAAAGTAACTTGCGATCTACCCTTATTAAAAAAAAGCCAACCTGAAACTCAACTCGACCAGTAAAAAACCTTAATTTTCTTTTTTTTATTATTAAGTAAATGCTAATGGTAGTAATAAAACATGTAAAAAAAAAGTATAATTGCAATAACTTCACAAATATAATTATGCAAATCTATGTAGTATTCACAAATCATAGTGTATCTACAATTACAAAAACTGAGGCCATGACTGTTGATTGGTTTTTAAATTGAAAAACCGATACATTTGTCCTTACTATAATCTACGTTTTCATAAAGCCTTAGTCTAAAATAAAAAATGAAACAGATGTTAACAAACAATTAGGACTGAATGTTTGTCCTTAAAATATGTAACAATACGTTTAAAGGAATAAAATCCAATACTTAAAGGACTCCATGGTACTTCAAAATTCTTCAACAATATACTTGATTATCCAAAAATCTCCAAATCATTATATCATATTAATAGTCCTCTGCACTCAAACAAGATATCACAATAGTATTTTATGATAAAGAAAATGGGAAAAACAAGATGCCACAATAATCTTCTATACTCATACTAAACACAAAGGCATTCTTGCTTTTTTTAGTAATAATAATCAAATCAATATTGATATTATTTTTTTATTTATTTTTCTCAAGTCGGGTTTTTCATCGGGGTTTTTTTTAAGTCTCATAACCCAATCTTAATTGTTATCGGATTCTAAATCACTTTCCATAACTCGGTCCTAAACCCATATAGGGATTTTAATGATTCAAACGGATTGAGTATTTTATTATGACCCACCTAGTTACATCCCTATTATCGGTCGATCAAAGCTCAGTTAATATATATAATCTCTAAAAACATTGAACCAAATTTATGAACCTTCAAGTAAAAAATATATCGATAGTTTCAATGTGCCATTTTTGATTCCAAATTTAAAGGAAAAACAATTTAATATTGCAAATATGAAACTACCTTTCAACATTCACATGATCAAGAGTACAACCATTCTTCAAAATATGAACATGATAAACACTAAGCCTTGACCCAATAAGTGGATCACAAGGATACAATGTTGTTTATCTTCCACCAATAATCAGCATTTGCCCAACACTTTCACAAATTAATCCAAAATCGATCTAACAATATAAGATCCATCATCGAAACTTAAGTTGGATCAAGTAAGACTTTAAGCAATTGCATAAAAAAAAAAAGAAAAAGAAAAAGAGAAACAAGATAGAAAAAAAAAGTAAACACTTGGAATATCCTTACCTAAAAAACTATATCAACTCCAATGAAATCCCCCGAGTTTATTTATAGAAACTTAATTTCAAAATCCTATCTGTTTTCCAATTCAATGTTGTTCTACTAGGATAATAGAAAGCTTTATATTGCCTACAAGAAAAGAAACACAAAAAGAAAAAAAAAGAAGGAATTAAAGAGATTAATAAATTGATAATTATAAAGAAAAAAAAGGAACCAGTAATTGATTTGGTTCGTCATGATAGGAAGCACTCCACAATGATCATGGTCACACCATGGAAGAACGCTTCCAACTAAAAAATGCAATTGAATATGTTATTCAGTAGAGCTACTTCGGTGAGTATGTAGCCTAGCGTAAGAACAGCGATATTTCGATGATGATAAAGATAGGGCACTTCGAAGACGGTGAACCAAAGGTTCCGAGTGGCATCATCAACATAATCATTAGGGGGGGCACACCTAGAGAGCTAGTGGAACACTAGTGTAAGCCCCACAATCAGATGCTTAAGGCATAATATGTAAAATTTAAAGCGATTAAGTAAATTGTCCGATTGAGCTTAAATTTCACGATGAAATTAGGAATATTAGTAAAAGTCATTCTATGAATTTGGATTTAGGAAAATAAATAATTAAATATTATAATATTGAGTTATAAGTATATTACCCGTTATTTATCGGAAATATATAAAACGAATTTTGATAATTAATAAATCGAAAAAAATAAATTATATATATACTAAAAATAATAAAATAACTTAAATTTTATTTATGAGTATTTATTTATACCATATATTTGTATTTACATATAGGTTAAAATATGAAAATTACTTAAATTACCAACAATATGCTAAAATAATACTAATTAATTAAGGAAAATTCATTAAAAAACTAAGAAAAATGTAAGAAAATGTAGAATGCTTTAGAAATGGGATTGGCAAGGTGAGATTAAATGAGGAAAAAATCAACAAATAGAATTAGGCCAAATAGAAAGTGAAAAGGAAAAAGGTAAGAGACACTTGGAAATAAATAAATTAAAGGAAAACCCTAACCTACACTGTAAATTCAAAAAACTCCTTCCAAAATTCATTTTAAACAGTTTAGAAACCATAAAAATTAGAGAGAGCAAGAAAAGAGGATATGGTATTTTTGCAAAAATAAATAAATAAATAAATAAAAATAGTGTGCATTTAGGCTTATAAGGTGAATACGTATCCAACGACCACCTGGGGAGAGGCGGCCACCACTACTAGACAGTATACCCACCACCTGGTTGTCCCAACAAGGTTAGAGCCACTACTAATGTATTTAATTTATTAAATAGACTATAAGCCCTTTGATTGGAGAATTCCAACTTCCTCTTCAAAGTTATTTAATTTATTAAAAATATTAAATAATTATGAAAAATTATAAAATATGGTATTCCGGGATATTTTTATATGTAGATTTAAGAAAAAATATCAATTTTATAAAATTATGTATCGAGATATACTAATCTTAATAAATCACTAAACTCGTTGGTTTTCGATTTTGATTTAAATGACCTTAATAATATAGTTTTGATATCAAAATTTTCGTATATGTTTCCTAAGATATATATGACAATTCTATGAAGACATTTTTCAAAACTTAATTTTATAAAATTTTACTTAATTTTTAGGCCTTAAAATCATAAATAAAATGATATCTTTTAAGTTAATTTTATAATTTACGGTAAATTTGGTATAAATTCTGATTTAGAGTATAATTAGACATCTTGGTATGTTATTTGGTAATGAAGATGATGTTTGTAGTGTTAGGGATGTTAAATATGTGTTTAATGTATAAATCAGGCATTAACGAGTAACATGTGAATATAAGAAATTAATGAGTAGAAAATATTATGTTAAAATTAATAATATTATGATATTATGAATATTTTACAAATCTAATTTGGATTATGAAATTAGGAAATTATGTGAAAAATGTAAGTTATTCTCACATCCTAAGCAAATTCGGATATTAAATGAGGTATATAATATATCTTATTGACCAAAATACTGTTTAAAAGATAAAACGGGGATTTAAGATAAGTAAGTATAGTGAGATAAATTCTACATGTTGGTTCGAAAAGAATTCATAGAGTTTGTAAATAAAACAGTAATCATAAGCTAAAACAAAACTTAATTTAAGAATTGATTCAGAAATTGAAGAAGAAACTAATTTAGAGATAACTTGGTCATAGGAAATATAGAACTTGAATAATTATGTAAAATTATAATTTTAAACTAAAACTAATGATTTAAAGCTTATACACGCACGTACGCACGTACGCGCGTACACATACATACACGAGCGCGTACACACACACATTATATAAGTAGTTAGGTTAAAATGTAAACAATTTTTAAATTAGAAACTAATTCAAAAGTAGAATCAAAATTAGGGCTAGTAAAAGTAAATTGAAAGTACGTCAAAAACCTGAACTAAAGGTTATACTCATCAAATAAATCATAAGAAAAAGGTATTTAAAAGACTTACAAATAAAGGACAATCAAAAGGTAAAATAGAACCTGATTTGGAGGTTGAATCAAAATTAAAATAAGAAGTAAGTTCAAAACTTAGCTGAACAGGAGGAATAATCCCAAGAGACCTAAACCTAAATAACTAAATATAATAAGACCCTAAACTAAAGATAATAATAATCTAAATTACATGATAAAATTTATCTATAGTAGTTATATAAGAATTAAAATAACATCCGTATTAAAGGGATTATTAAAGACGGTCTACTACGATTCGTACCTTGAGTGAGCAAACTAGAAGTCTAAGTAAGTTTGGGATTAATACGCCATTGTATTTTGGAGTACTATTTCATAAAACTTAAAGGCTTAATATTATATTTGTTTATGCCTATAGGTAGTTTAATTATGTACATGCCTGTATATGTGTTTTCTTAAATGTATTGTATACTATTGGCTTATTGTACTGGTTTGCAATTGTTCCGTATTACGCGATATAGATTGATCACCTTAACTAAACTTAAAAATATATGGCTTGCAAAATTAACCAGTCAGGCATTTCAACCCATTAAAGGAGACGTTTAGGATTCTTTGGCCAAATGTCAACCCCTTCAAAAGGGATAGCGCTGAATAACATACTAGTTCATTCTTCATCCTTAATCGAACTAAGTAACAAGAAAGGAGGTCATAGTAAGAATGAAAGTAGTGGTTCGAAGGTAGTTAACAAAGGAGTGGTACTTACATTACACAAGTTTAGGTTTGGTCGTGAGTTGTTGAAATGTGCATTAAACACTTTAACCTAGATTAGTGCAGACATAATTTCTCTAATCTCACGACGGACCTGAAAACATCATCAATGACATACGTCTGTTGCATTACATATAAATAATTAATTGATAACCCTACTTATGCGTGATGTATAGTCTTATATCTACGTTCCAACTTACAAAGTGGTCAATTATTCACATCTCTATAGATGTTATTGCAAGTACTAGCTAAGAAGCAGATTTATAATTATCGTGCTAGATCTTAGAGAGTAAGGATATAAAACTAAAGATCAATTATACTCTTGAAGTTTGAGCCTTATCTTTATATCTTTTAATATCAATTTATGTATTATTCAAGTAAAGTAAGATTAGATTTCTAAATCCTATAAACATTACTCGAGTTATTTAAATTTTAGTATATATTTTTCATATTTTCGTAGGCAATTAACATGTTTAATTTATGAACTGTTTATTTCAAAGCGGATTAGTTATGAACACCTTATGTAAATCAGATCTAAGATAGCAGTTGTAAGGTCAGCTTCTATCCTAAAATTGTTTGCATGGCGGGACTATTAGAACTTTACCACTTTAAAGCTTAACAACTAGTAGCTTAACTAACCCCTATCCGAGGTGCTAACTGTTAGGGAAAAGAAGTAGAAGATTGATATTACAATCTCTTTCTCTAATGAAAACCTGGAGGAGGTAAACACCTCTCATCAGGACGCCTTTGTTATTGGGTTAAGAATTGCAAACTTTGAGGTCCTCAAGATTATGGTGGACATTGGTAGGTCCACCGATATCCTCTTCATGCATATGTACAAGAGGATGAGGAGCAAATTACTAGTCAAAATGAAGCTCTATCACCATAATCTCATTGACTTTAATAGGGAAATTGTTCAAGCCAGGGGTATTATCACCCTCGATATGGAGCTTGACGATAATGACAATGTTGCTTGATAACCAATTGAGTTCGTTGTAGTTGACTACTTGTCCCCCTATAATGCTCTTTGGGGACAATTGAGCTTGAATGCTTTCAAAGTTATTACCTTGACCGTCCATTTGAAGGCTAAGTTCCCAACCTCCATTAGGGTAAGAATTTGCAGATACGATAAGAAGCTCTCGTAAGAGCTTTATGTTAGGGATGCCAAAGTTGATGGTGTCTTCATTTTGGAAACCAACCTATAGGAGAAGCCAGTTGAAAGAGGCGACCCAAGTAAAAAAACTTAAGAGGTATAGATTGGCTCCTCTCCCAACCGAACCACTATGACCAGTATCAAGACCCCTTTTAAAGTGAAGGAGAATATAGTTACCTTTTTGGGAGCCAATTCAGACAAGAACCTATAATTAATTTGGTTCTTCATGATAGGAAGCACTCCATGTCTGCAAGAAAACTACTAAAGAAAATTAGATTACAAATAGGAAATTAATAGAGGAAATTAAGTAGTCCATCTCTATAATTTACATAACAAAAAGAGAAACTAATTTTCTAACAGGTTTCAATTGTTTTCCTCTAAATAGCAAAAATTAATAATTCAATCTCTTTATAATAGAAAATTTTCTTTTAGAATTACAAAAATCTAGTATGAAAGCTTTTACATATAATTTATTACTTCAATCATTAAATAGTGTAAAGTTGGGAAATTGTTGTATAGAGTCCAATGGCAAAATCAAAATGCATGGACTAAAGCAAACATTAAATATTGCACAAACCTTATAAAACATTGTCCATAATTAATGGAACCATGTTATGTAACTTCCCCTAGAAAAATGTAAAATATGGAGTGGAATGGGTAAGTAATTAAAAAAAATTAATGGTACTAATACGTCATATGGAACAATGAGTTATGTAAAAGTAGTAATGAAATTTTCACACGTAACAATGAATGAACATATTTTTTAAAAGTATAAATTATATTTTTAGATATTAAAATTTTTATTGGTATTTGTACATCATTTATCAATTCATGTAGCATATTAATATTATTAAAACCTTTCTCATAAGTGATTAAGGTGGTTATATTGAGAAACTATATATTATTATGTATTGTTGTAGTTTGAATATATAGAATGTGATTATTACTGTATATTAATGTGTTTTAGTATATTTTGAATATATAGTGAACATGATGATATTAATGAATGTAAAAGTTATAGAAGTAGTTGTTTTTATGTAAATAGTTATTTAAGGTCATTGACATTTATACCCATGCATATAACATGAAAGATATATAGTATAAAAGACAAATAATAAATTATATGAAATATAAATTAGGTAATAAATATGATGATTGAATTTTGTAATTGAAAAGTAGTTATTTATAATTTTAGGAAGCTTATTAACACTAATGGTAATAGAAGCATTCAATAAAATATAAATAAGACAATAAACATAGGGTAAGTAGATAAGGAAAAGATAATGATTTAGTAAATTTATTCTCTTAGTCTTAAAATTATTAGCATACATTTTAATATATTTATCTAATACCTTTTAGGAGTATTTTAAGGAATATAAGAAGGACACTAAAAGAGGGTGTTATAGGCCTTATGGCTTAAATATATAGAAGATATATAAAAGTGTATCATTTTGTTGATGGTGTACTTTTATGTGTGAAAAAGACTTGTATTATAACAAATATATTGTCTTACAAAATTCTTTTATCAATTACAAAATTATTAAAATAATATAGTTTTTGGATAAATTGCATTAACCATCCTTATAATTTTTCAAAATTAAGTATTATCCCAATTTTTATTAATTATGCATATGTATCTTTTTAATGTGTATAATACTCTCATTATAAAATGATTCAAAAGGTGTCTATACGATCATGAAACTTATTTATGGGATTCTATGTACTTTTAAAACATAATACATTAAAGTGTAGGCACATTATTAAAAAAATGAAAGGATTTATGTAATTTTAAAAGTTTCCGAAGGCAATCAATGCAACTGATTCTTCTTTCTCATACCTATTATTAAGTATTACTAATGTACTATTGCATGCAAATTTTATGTGCAAACACTGTTTCGTAACAAATTAAAGTACCGATTTCTTAGACTATGGCATTATGGAATGTTAACTAACAAGCACAAAATTATAAGTTGGCATCAAATGAGAGAGATGCTTAGATAAGGTTAGAGAGAGAGAAGGAGAAAAAAGAAAAATGGAAGAGAGGAAAAAGAGAGAGAATGAGGGGGATAAATTGGTTGCGGGAGAGAGTGAGAATCAAGCTTAAAATAGAAATTAGAGAAAAATAATATTAAATCAAAAATTAACTAAAAGAATACAAATTTTTATAAGTCCAGAGTTAATTATTTTACATTTTCTCTTTTTTTATATTTGTAATTAAAACCATTATTTGTATTTTTTTTTATCAAATTAGTTTTAAAAATACCTTTTGGGACAAACTTAAGTCTTCATAAGAATCTATTAGAATCATTTTAAAAATTTCTAAATAATCACATTGTTTTATTATCAATTCACTTCACATTCTAAACTTGAATGCCTATATGTGAATTTAGTTTATATATACAGTTATTTTATGTGTTGTTCTATCAATAAAAGATATAAATAATGATATATAACTTGTCCACTAATGCTATGCATAGTTCAATTCTATATCTTATTAATGTTATTCATTTTTCATTCATTATTGCTCTTCGAGAACAATTCTTTGTTTTTTATGAGCTAAATTGCAAAATATGTGAAACACCACAAAACTTTAAAATAATATAAGTAGATACATAAATATGTTTATATTATATGGAAAGACCCTAAAAAAATAAACAAATAGCTTCAACCCTTTATAGTTTTTTTTTTATGAGCTAAATTGCAAAATATGTGAAACAACACAAAACTTTAAAATAATATAAGTAGATACATAAATATGTTTATATTATATGGAAAGACCCTAAAAAAATAAACAAATAGTTTCAACCCTTTATAGTAATCAGAATCCTCCGACTCATGCTACTTATAATAGAAAACAAATTGGGAGGAAGGAAAGTTTGGAGGTATTTGTTTCCATTATGTATGCTTGTTTAGAGAAATGAAAGAAAAGTAAGGAAAACTGATGATTACCAAATTAAAAGAAAGAAAAAAAGTAATTGTCGAGCCTTACTTCAGTTTTCGTTAACTTAATCTATATTAAACTCGGTCTACTTAATATAAATTACTCGACATAAAATTAAGGAAATCTTTTTCTTTAAAAAATATTTTGAAAAAAATTATTTTTAAAAATTAAAGTCACCAACTAGTTCAACTGGTAAAAATAAATAAATTAAGGTTTTCTTAACCACCAATCCACGTATTTAAAAAAATAATAATAATTTTTAGAAAAATAACCAGAAAAACTAAGTTCAAAAACTAACTTATTAAGACTAAGTCACCATATAAAAATACAAAATTAATAGGTTTTATTTTTATATTTTTCTAAAAAATACTAAGATATGTAAAATATAACTAAAATGATTTTTTATTATTTTTTATAACGAATTTTTCAAGAAAAACAAAAAAATTATTTTTTTATACATTTGCCTTGAAGATACCTATATACAAACTAGTCAAGATCAAACGAATATAGTTCTTTTTTATAAAATATTGAGTTGGTGTATTTCTTTTATTTTTTAAAATCAATCCAAAATTACGTTTATTTAACCATTTATATTTTAAAAAAAAGCCTAGAAAATATAATTGTACATATCTATTTTAAAAAACCTAACTAACTAACTAAATCTTTTGAAATTTTCGATTAAGATTTTTTTTTTATTTTTTAAGAAAAACCTACTATGTGTCAAAAGATATATTTTCTAAACCCTATATTGAAGATATGCTAAGATACGATCTAAATACGTATCTTTTTTAAATCCTATATGCAAAATATGCTAAGATACAATTTAAATACGTATCTTTTCTAAATCATATATATAAGATACATTAACACATGTATCTTCTTCAAAAATATGGATCTCGAAGAAAAAATATGCTTATTTTTCAAAAAAGAAAAATGCAATTTAACTAAATTTATTAAAAATTGAGATTATCTAAAAAACAAGCAATATGAAAATAATAAATAAATAAAATGCACCTAAAAAATAAATTAGTAATAATTAAATTAGCTAATAAAATAGTAATAATAATAAAATAATTATTTTTTACCTAAATGAATCGAGTCGTGCATGATCGATATATTCGTATTGATCATCATAATTGTCTGGTTTACATTTACGTGCTTAGTGCATGTATTGATCGAAATCGTGTGTAACAGTGAATCATGATCATGGTTGCATGCAACAGCAACGTGCAAGTTGTAATCAAGTGCAGTAGTCATAAGTGTGAATTGGATTGTGATCATATGTGTTTTGCATGTGAGAAATTAGTGGATTAGTGTATACATGACGTGTGCTAATCGTATAACCGTGTATGATCTGTCGTAAGTGAGTGCCTTAAGCGAGTGGAGTGTATAGTGCTTCGATGAAGGATAAATGTCAGTGAGGGGCGGTTGGCATGTATGTGTGTTCAGGGGACATGCGAATGTGTGTATTCAAAAGGCATGTGTGCAAGTTGTTCATCGGTGTGTATGTGTCCAAGGGGTATATGTACAAGCTGTTCGGTCGAGGGGAGGGGAAGGGTGTCAACAAGTGTGTGTGTGTGTTCAGGTCAATGTATTAATGTGTACAAGTGCTAGCGTGTTGGCAATGGAGTAAGAAAATCGAATGAGTAGGTGTGCTATGTGATCAATTCAATGTGCCGTAGGTGAAGTGTCTCAACATGCAGCAAGTGTGTAGGCTATGTTATGTATTGGTGAGGCAGTGACATGAGTGAATGTATTTGATTATGTGTTAGTGAGGATAGTGAGATGGACTAGTTACACGAGGATAATTATGGAGTTGTGTTGTGTGTTAGGGATTTTTTTAAAAAAACGTCCTCAGGTCTATCACCGAATTCCTATTTATAATACCTATAATTGAATCTACCATATCGAATGATACAATAATAAACTCAGATACGGAAGATATGATTTAGATCTTCTGAAAATTCATCCTAGCTTCTAGAAACCCTCTCTTAATTTGGGCTTTCTATCTTTCGGGCCTAACCTAATTTAACTAGATTTAGTCCGATATCCTTACTTAATAAATCATAAGTCTATTCTAACTCAATATAAATTAAATAAAAAAAATCCATTTTAAATCAGACTGAACTAAAATATTTTAATGAAGTACGATCCTTCAACGACTTAAAATTTATTAAATTGAGCACCCACCATTATCTGATTCGATCTAAAAACGACTTAACTCGACTCAACTTAACTTGATTTGACTCAATATGACTGAAGTCAATATTTTTTTTCATTACTTTTTCAATTTTTCGTATTTTTTTATTTGTAAAATTTAGCCCAATAAAAATACGAAAGTAAAAACGGAAAAAATAAAGTGCCATAGTAATATAATAGTAAATTCACTTAACGATATTTTAAAGGGAGTTACTTTAGAAGTGACAAAGGAATAAAACAAAAAGAAAAGGAAAAACTCAATTTAAAAGAATAAAGCCTATGATACAGTCGAGGACACAATCGTCTCTTTTTTGCCATATAACTTATTATGCAGCACTTCATTACTACAAAGGACATGACCAGGAACACGATCATGTAACTTTCTGGTCTACCAGCCCACACTACCTACTCAAGGGACACAGTCATGTCTTTTGGTCATGTTACTTTCTAGTCAAAAACTTTTTTTTTTTTTGCCTAAAACCTTTCTAAACCTATTTTATCCTCCAACATTTTAACATATGGATCAAAACACTCATAAATTATTAAAAACAACTCGATTCTTCAATAAAAACCTCATTAGCAATACATTACAAATTACACATTTCTAACTCTTGTTTCAAATTCAATACTTATTCCATCAACATCAAACTTTTCCATTACTTTTATCACTTTAACTATCAAATCATCACCATAATCTTCTTAAAAAAAAAAAGATTATAAGAAAAATCTATGGTGTAAGGGATACTTTACCTTGATTTTTAACAATTCGTTTAAGTTTCTTTATTTTCCTACAGCCAATCAACACATAACTCTAAAATATCAATGTGTATTACTAAGATTTAAACAAAACCTAAATTTCATAATTGACTCTTCACTTACCATTGGAAATCTCCGAAGGTTATGTAAGCTTTGTGATTCCCTTCTTCAGATGAGTTACACCACTAAGAGAGATTTAAATCAATCAAACTTTTTCTCGAAAAACCAATAAGATTTAATATTCTTGACGTACCTTGAGCATTTCCTAGGTTTGTAGTAAAAGAGTTCTATTCAATAGCTCTAAGAAATCTAAAAGAATTTGTAGGAAATAATGTAATATATATGCGTTAGCTAGATTAGGAAATTTTTATACTTCCAACATTACTCTTCATTAAATCATTGTTTAAGACCTTAATACCCTTTACTCATAACTTACTCACCATTTATTTATTTTTATGATTTTATTCTTTTATATCCTTTTTTTTAAGGTATTACATTCTCTCTCTCTTCAAAGAACTTTCATTCTCAAAAGTTGCTTGAATATTGGGGCAACTTCGGAGACTTAATCCCACAAGTTTCTTTGACTTTGAGCTAAGTTACTCCCTTAAGCCTTATTTAATTATTTCTCCTCTTTAAAATTGCCTTTACATATCCAACTATTTGTCTTGTTACAAGATCATTCCTAAAACTGTTATCTACTATCCACCAAATCTCCTATTATCGTCATAAATCTTCAATTACTTAGGGTTCGTTTTCTGCTGTATTATTTTTATTATAATTTAACTACGGAATTTTGATCATTTTTCCCTTTAACTTGTCTCAATTATTATAGCTCTACATAACTTGATCCTTAGTCTACCTTGATTCAAAAATGTTTAAGCTTCTTTAGATTATTGTCCTAATAACATTAGGTTATGGCTAGTTTCTTCCAAAAAATAATATTTCTCTCTAAGTCAATTTCTAACAACTAAACTCCTTTCATTTATTTGATAGCTTCAACTTTACGAGTTTAAGAATATCAATTATCGATTCCTAAGTAATCTCTTATTCATTCTAGTTATTCCGCCACACCTTAGTATACAAATAAATTTGTCTTCTCCAAATTCTCTTAAGTATCCACGATTCCACCTAAATACCTAACTCTCTCTCTCTCTCTCTTTCTAACTCTAATATAGACTTTAATCTCATTCACTAAATTACTTAGGTCTTTTTAGAGTTATAATAACTTCCTTTCCACTTATCTCATGTTACCTTCCCATTACTCCTTTACCTATCAATCAGCTTGTACTAAATTCACTCTATAACTTAATAAATTTTGTAACACCTTAGAAGTCAATAAATTCAACTTAAACCCTATATTTTCTTCTTTTACCTCTTTTATATTTAAATATTCTCCTCATCCTATCTTTTTGTATCATCCACTTCCCATTTATAAATCATTCAATTATAATACTATCAGTACTAAATGAATAACCACAACATTAACAATAGGAGCTATACTCAAATCGTTTCTTACAACCTCATTTCCATCATCATTATGTAACTCCTAATAGATTAGAGACTTAATCAAACAACAAGAGTCTCCATCTTGTAAATTTTATAATCATTGAACAATTCTATAACTCTATGGAAGAAAGTTTACGCTTTTAGAGTTTATTAAAATTCTCCTCTCTATTAGCCATCTTAAACCATATATTTTGAGAGTTTTTACTATTTGACACTTTTACTACTATTATCGTAATTTAATCTCAACTTACTCATTCTCTTGCAACTTGCATCGAGCTTAAAGTGTTGATTGATGGGAATACACTTATTACTAACTTCGTGCTTTTGGTGTACATATGTATGACTGATTTTATTATATTAATATAACTATTATGATTATAGATTACAGTATATTTGAAATATTTGATGCACTTGGAGTTGTTTAATTGAGTTTCAAAGAATTTTGTTAAATTTTTACCATACTTCATTGCTTCTTACTATCACTATAATTACTGTTTCTTGTTGTTACTATTATTAAATTTATTGGTCTGTTTTGTTCCTTCCTAAGATTTTATTGTAGATTAATTATTTGGTAATTATCAATTGAACACCTTTACACTTTTATTGCCTTTAGTTAATATTGAGTAGTTTACATATGAAGTGTCCTAAATACACACATACATAAATATGAGCCAATGAGTAACAAAACATGATTTGACTCGACCAAGATATGACCGATAACCTAACTTAACTTACACAATAAACACAACACAACGATACCGTTGACGATACTTGACATATATAACATGACTTGGACCAATCACAAAACATAAAAGAAAGTCATCAACCCCATCTCATGCATACATGCATTGATGTACATATGAAATATTACATTAGACTTTATTATCATCATCATTAGTTAAAATTCAATGAACTCTTTGTTATCGTTATGTTACCACTCACTATAGATAGTCTACTAAGATAGATTTACTATTATTATTGGTAACGTTGTTATTATTAAGGTGCTCAATTATTACTATTAGCATTGATAATATTGCTATTATTATTGTTAGTTATGATTATGTTCTTATAACATCTCCATTCATATGGAATGTGGTTAAAATAGACTTTAATTTCGTGTAGGGAAATTATAGTAATTTTTTTTATGATTGGTTTACGATTCTAATTCTTTATTTTGTAATCTTCTAATCAATACAATTGGTTGTTTCTTATTTCTTAATTGTCAATTAGTAGCTTTTTTAATTTTTCCTATATTGGTCATCTAAGAAAAATTAACGTATATTTATGAATACATAGATAATCTCGTAATAATTAAATGTGTTCTTATTATATTTACTATTTTAACAATTTTGAACTTTTCATATAGTCATTTAATAGTTAACAATTCTTTATATAAGAATTATGTTTTGTCCGTTATATTTTCTTCAAAAAATACTTTTATTTCTTACTTTATTATACTTACACTATTAATTAGAACTATTTATAACCATTCAATATTTTCTCCTTTCATAAATGTCTTGTAAATTCTATGTTTTATTTGTTGAACCTAAGGTTTATTATTTAATTTTGATTAGAACAAAACAAAAAGTGTACATCTAAACAAGTTTTTTAAGAGAACAAAAACAAGTAGATGATTAAACTAAGTATTATTTGATTATTTTGAGATAATTGAATAAGTTTAATTAGCTTGCTTAATGATTAAATATATCAATTATCTCTACAAGAAATTTAATCTTTTGAAGTGATAATCAAATGATCTTAAAGTTATATTGCAAATAGTATTCATTTGTTGTGTGTTAAAAGGATTTTTAGGTGATACTTAGCTTACCGAATTAACGACTTAAGGAAGAACTAGGCTGACGGTATAAAACCCTCAAAAGCACAAAGAAGAGCTCACTAAGCTAGAAGAACCGGCTTGCCGATAAAGTAATTTTTACCAGCTTGTCGGTAGTTCAAGTACCGGCACTAGCCGTTAGAGTATTGAATGCATTGTAACTAGAAGAAATGAATGTGATAATTTAAATGCTCAACAACCCAACCAAAGACAGAAGAGAACTAATCTTTTGCAGCGATATTTCAACATTCTCTTGTATTCTTGTTGTCTATAATTCTTATTGTCTCTTGTACCATAAATTACTAATATTTAGAGAGATTTGAAATGTAATGCTTGTGAGCTATTAGTTGCAAGTATTAAGAGTTAAAAGCACTACATCAATAATTCTTGAGATTAAGTTTTTGTATTGTGAGTTAAAATTGAGTTTTTGTTGAGAATTGAGATTGTGATTTGTATTGAGTGTGAGAGTTGAAAGTGTAAAACTTGTGTAATCAAGTTTATGTTTGTGTAGCTCTTGGAGCTTAGATTAAGAAATCAATAAAGTGGTGTGAAGTCCTCGGTTGGAGGCATTATGTGTTCGTGGAGACTAGGGGGTGGTCCAAACTCCACGTTAGATCCGAGCTTGATCTTCTTTATCCATATCTCTTTTAATTTTTGCACTTATTATTATTCTATTGTTGCCTTGATTACTCTTATTATTGTATTTAGTTGTTTATATCATAAAAGAATTGCCATTTGTCGCTAAACTCAATTTACCACCCCCTCCCTTCTTGAGTTTAGCCTAATGTTCTTCAATTGGTATCAGAGCTAATCTCTAGTCACTTGCTTCACCACATATTAGAGTAAAGGTCATGACATTTAATACACTAGGCTTTATGGAAGGGCAAGCTATAAATAGACCACCACTCTTAACCGGGAATAATTATCCTTATTCAAAATGTAGAATGAGTATATTCTTAAAAACATAAAATAGATTATTATGGCAAGTAGTGGATAAAGGACCATTCAAGATAAAAGGCAAAGTAGAAGATAATTATACCGATAACGAAATAGCTATGAACATCTTGCCTTGTGCCATTAATGAAAATGACTTTAATAGAGTTTGTACATGTAAGAGTGCTAAGGAAATTTGGGAAGAATTAAAAGATACATATGAAGGAACTAGCCAAGTAAGGGATATAAAGATAAGCTTATTATGTGGATAATTTTGAAAACTTTAGAATATCTTGCATTGTGCCATTAATGAAAATGACTTTAATAGAGTTTGTACATGTAAGAGTGCTAAGGAAATTTGGGAAGAATTAAAAGGTACATATGAAGGAACTAGCCGAGTAAGGGATATAAAGATAAGCTTATTATGTAGATAATTTGGAAACTTTAGAATGGATCCAAATGAAACAAGTGATGAGATGCATAATAGATTCATCAATATCATCAATCCTTTGAGTGTTTTTGGAAAGACATTTACTAACCTTGAATTAAATTTCAAAATTCTTAGGTCTTTACCAAGAGATTAGGAAGCCAAGAGAACCGCGATTGAGAAAGCTTATGATCTTAACACAATGCTAAAAGAACAATTTCTTAGAACTCTTAAAACTCATAGGATGATTAAAAAGCAAGGAGAGAAATCCAAGAAAAAGACAATTGCTTTAAAAGCAACCAAAGAGAGCTCTAGTAGTAATGAAAGTAAGGATGATAATGATGATTATGTAGCAATGATCACCAGAAATTTTAACTAATTCATGAAGTTTAATAGGAAATTGGCAAAAGATAAGGATGAAAACATATCTCGGTCAAGAAAGGAGAAGAAGGAAGTAATCAAGTGCTATAATTGCTAAAAACCGGGTCACATTCAACAATATTGCCTGGATCTTAAGAAAGCCGAGAAAGGAGCAAGGAAAAAGGCTATGATGGCGACTTGGAGTGATTCAAGTGACTCAAAAGGAGAAATGTGCTGTATAGCAATAGACAATGAGGTATGTTCTACTTCTAATGATTCTTCATGATGAGCTCAAAAATATGTATGATGAGTTACTTAAGGAATTTATTAAGGCTAAAAAGAAGAACAAAATGATAAAACAAATGATGATTGAAATAGAAAGTGAATTTGATTTATTTAGGAATGAATATCATAAAGTAAATGATGTCAAAGAAAGTTTAGAGAAGGATAATGAGCACTTAAGATTAGAAGTTGATAAATTAAATAGAAACAATGAAGCCTTAAATCTTAGGAATGAGGAGTTGGCTAAAGAAATTGAAAGAAAAGTGTAACTCTCTTGAAACAAAAGTTGATAGCATGAAAAATGAGGATAATATGGTTGATAGGCTAGGAGAGCTTCAAATTGAAAATGCTATCTTGAAGTCTAACCTAGAAAATTCAAAACGAACTATAGCCAAGTTCGTGAATGGAGAAAAGAATTTAGATAAGCTTCTTGGCTCTCAAAGGCAAGGATTGAACAAAACCGGAATTTGCTATAGTAAGGAATATATTTACAAGTCTTACAAAAGTCACTTTGTAAAAGCAACAACTAAGACTTGTAACTATTGTGGTAGATATGGCCATATTACACATACGTGTGCAATACATCGCGATACCGATTTGAATCATAAAGGTAAAATGGCTTGGGTTCCAAAAGGACAAGGATATATTATTGCAACTAACCACAAAGGACCCAAACCCACATGGGTACCAAAGAAACAATTACATGTTTTTGTAGGAACTTCAAAAGTGAGCAACTTAAGAAACTCGAGTGGAGAATGCTCAAAGAAAATTCGAAGTGCCTCCAACATGGTATTTGATTCAAGAAATTCATTCACTTAAAGTTCTCTACATTTTTCTTAAGGCTTCCTTGTACACATATCTACCATCTCTTGATTGTAATGTCAAATGTTAGCTCCTACATGTTTAAATATGTTAATATTTCATGGTTAAATGGTTGGCTTGATTCGATTATGAAGCTATGCATAATTGATATATCATCAACCATATTTAAGTTTAAATAAGTATTTAGGGATTTAACTAGTGTTTTTGCAATTACTAGCTTTGCAAGTTATGCTTAAACTCTCATTATGTCATAATGCATATATAAATCTTGCTTAAAATGGATAATTGCAAATATCATACTTTTTGTATATATTTAAAGTTTCTCATGAATACTTAGAATCATGTGCACACAATTTTGCCATGTTTCGATTTCCGTGTTCAAATCTAATTCCCTCATGTTTAATTTTATCCATAGATTGTGGTTGAACGATTAAGTTGGCCTACTTTTGTTTTTGTGCAAATTTGACTCTTTTAGACTCAAATTAGGCTCTTATTGTTGTTTGGGAAGTCATGTGATTATTTTGTCTATTTGCATGCTATATGTCTTAATCATGCTACCCTTGTATCTATAGACACCATTGAAACTTGTTTAGAATGCCAAATTATCATGAACTTAATTTAATATGTATGCATGACATTAAGCTCAATTTGTATTTAATGGTTGATTTTGATGATTTCAAGTGGTGATTTTAGGACTTCCAAATCCTTCTCGCGATATTTTCCTTCCAACATGCTTGAACATAATGATGAAACTTACTTGAAGTATTAATTTGTGATAACTAAGCCTCATTGCTCAAAATTAGTCATTCATACATTTACATGGCTTAGTAGTAAACTTTCTAGTAACTAATGACTTGATTCTTATTAAATCTTACTAATGTTACTGAGATACCAACTTTTCACACTCAAGTGGACCTAAGAAACATGCTCATATAGATTTCATGCATAAAACATAATGTTTAGCATGATTTGGGCATATTTGAAGTGATTCATAAGCAACTAAGTTGATATATGCACAAATGAATTATGCATTGGTTTCTATGCCCAAAATCAAGTCTTACATGTTTATTTTCATCCCTAAATGATGTTCGAGTGGTCAAACTAGCTTGATTTGAATTTCATGCATATTTGACCTCTCTAAACCCTTTTTAGGTTCTAAGTGCATTGTGGAGCATTTCATAATTATTTATACCAATATGAATGTTACTTAGTTTAATCATGCATTTTTTATGTTCTTAGTATTTTTTAAATATGCTTAAACCATAAATTTGTCTTGAATTTGAGAAAGAATCCATACTCACTCAATAACTACATTTATGCTTGACATTTGATTCTAAGGAACTAGAGTAGTGATTTTTCAATTTGTAGAGCTGTAAAACTATATTTTGTGTCTTCCTTGCTCAAACATACATTTGAAATTTGCTTGACTTGTTAGTGTGCAAAAACTCAATGTTTATGCACCTATTTTGGTCATACATGCACACTTTTACTTTATGATGAATTACTTGGCTCTATAGATTCGATTCGGGTAAATCTTGGCTATCTAGTTAAAAATTAAGTTTTTCAAGTCTTAACGAACTCAAATAAACTTTTTCGAAGTGTTAAGATGTTTCTTAATTTTCTACAAATCAAATTGAATTAGTAACTTTGCTCAAACAAGTTATCTTTACTATTTTTCTGCAGACAACTAGCATGCCGTTTATACAATTCACCGGCTTGCTGATATATTGCTCTAGTTTTTCATTTATATTCGGTTCTGTTCTTGTAACCGACAAGCTGGTCCATCTTACCACCAACATGCCGGTATACTCCACTCCTAAAGCAATCTGTTTTGCTTCTGTTCTCTTCACCGGCACACCGACTCATCCAAATACCGGTAAGCCAATTCTTTAGATTTCAAGCATGACTTAAAATCGCGTCGCACCATCTCTTCCCCTTCCTTCTCCTAAAACCCTTCTTTCTCTTCCCCCAAACCCTAGAATCCTTCTCTCTCTTCAATCTTCCATCTCTAAACTCTCAAAATCATAATTTTTCTTCATCAATCATCTCCAAATCCACACAATCTCTCATTAATCCCTCACTTATTCAAGTTACACTCTCCTCTTCTTCTTCACACAACTTTCTCTCTCTACCAACACTCCCTCCACCATTAAGATGCTACCTTGATAAACTATAGCAACTTCTAGATGAACTATCACTACCCATCATGCCTCATTTCTCTTCTAGCTTAAAGATGATGATCTACAAGTTGCATGAATTGCTAACTTCCAATGTATTTTGTATATGCTCTTTATTATGTTTTTCTCATGTTATGAATTTAGCCATTAACTACTACTATTGTTTTTTTCTATTGTCTTCCCTTCACTATTATCTTGACTTTTATTGTTTATGTTGCTTGTCTATATTGGTTACTACTTGTGGTTCATATATCTCATAGAGTTATTACACTCTCTATAGTTGGCTCACATTTTTTAACATTTAACGTGGCATGGGTTGATTTTGATGAACTCATTATGAAAATTTTATTTGGCATAGTTTTTAGCTTCTTTTATTTCACTTTTGTAAGGGGCATATCCTAAGGCTTAAGCTGGGATTATGCCGAAATTTCGACTTGCATCCTCTTCCCTCTTCATTGCTTGAATCCTCCTCTCTTTTTTTATGAGGCCAAAGGGAGAGAAATATTCAAGTTGTTAGAATGTCAAAACGTGTATTATATCGAATTGATAATAGTTACTCAAAGATGATATTGATCCTATAACTTTGGCATATCTTGATTCTTTGAAAGTTTGATATATTATTTATATGAAATTATTAAGAAGTAAGACTTAGTTCCTTAGCACATCTATATACTCTCATTTTACAAGAACTCACTTGATTATATTCGATTGTCAAATATCTTGAAATCGAGTATTAGATGGAGGGGAAGCATTTAAAGTATAAGAGTTTTGTCCTTATTAAAAAGGGAGAGATTATTGAACCTAAGGTTCATTATTTGATTTTGATGAGAACAAAACAAAAATTGTATATCTGAACATATTGTTTTTTAAAATAACAAGAATAAGTAGATGATCAAAACTAAGCATTATTTGATTATTTTGAGATAATTGAACTTACTTAATGATTAAATATATCAATTATTTCTATAAGAAATTTAATCTTTTAAAGTGGTGATCAAATAATCTTGAAGTTATATTGCAAAGAGTATTCGTTTGTTGTGTGTTAAAAGAATTTTCAGGTAATATTTGGCTTATTGGGTTGACGACTCAAGGAAGAACCAAGCTGATAGTATAAAGCCTTGGAAAACATAAAGAAAAGCTCATTGACCTAAAAGAACCGGCTTTCCAATAGAGTAATTTTTATCGACTTGCCTGTAGTTTAAGTACTAGCATGTCAGATTCAACTAGCCATTGGATCATTGCATGCATTGTAACTGGAAGAAATAAATGGGATAATATAAATGCTCAACAACCCGACCAAGGATAGAAGAGAACTGATCTTTTGCTGCAATATTTCAACATTCTCTTGTATTCTTGTTGTCTATAATTCTCATTGTCTCTTGTACCATAAATTGCTAATATTTAGAGAAATTTAAAGTACTGTGCTTATGAGCTATTAGTTGCAAGTATAGAGAGTTAAAAGCACTACACCAATAATTCTTGAGATCGAGTTTTTGTATCGAGAGTTGAGATTATGATTTGGGTTAAGAGTTAAGAGTATGAAACTTATGTAATCAAGTTTGTGTTTATGTAGCTCTTGGAGCTTAGATTGAGAAATTAATAAAGTAGTGTAAAGTCCTTGGTTGAAGGCATTGTGTGTACGTGAAGACTAAGGGGCGGTCCAAACTCCACGTTATATCCAGACTTGATCTTCTTTATCTCTATCTTTTTTAATTTCTGTCCTTATTATTGTTCTATTGTTGCCTTGATTACTCTTATTATTATATTTAGTTGTTTATATCAAAAAAGAATTGCAATTTATCCCTAAACTCAATTCACCTCCCCTCTTGAGTTTAGCTTAATGTTCTTCATTATTAACTATTGGTGAACAATGGTTTTATAAAGGTTTATGAGCTTACATAGATTTCAATGGCATAACCATTAGCTACTATTTATAACATTATCATTATTATTGTTTGTTCTTTTATTCACTAATCAAAATTATAGGTCGACTTAATACGCTTTTATAGTTATAAATTTTATAATCGTAAGACATATTACTTGAAGCGTGTATTCCTCCAAGCCATTTAATAATAAATATTTTACTTTAATGGTGTTTTTTTATACAGTAAATGTTTCTATCTTTTACTATATTATTTTGTTTTTGACTATACATCTCTACTCTCAAGTAGTATATTCCTATTTTTTTAATCTCCTAAACATGACTAGACAATGATGTAGACATCTATTATTATTAAATAGTTAAATGAAATCTCCACAAATAAATAATAACATAAAATAATATAATTTCATATAATTTCCAATTTAAAACATAATTTTTTTTCTTAAGGTCAAACCTAACCCACATTCTATCCTTCTCATCATTAAACCATTCTATTGATTTACTACTTATTATTATTTCCTCTCTCATTTTTTCTTCCAAGGATTCATAACTTATTCTCTAATACCACTTTTTTTGTAATGCCTCGAAACCAAGGATATCATAAATCACCACGTGTCTCTAGACTTTATTAATATGTTAGGCGTAACATTGGACTAAAAACTTCAAATAATATTATAAAAGTCTTCAAACAATTTTATAAGATTAAATCTCTAAATAGTGATAGAATAACTTTTAATTAAGAAATATTAATACCCAATCAATTATTGTTACTACATAAAACTAAATAATCTTATCAATTAATTTCTTAAGACATTCTTTAATACCATATGTCATCCTCCCACTTCTCATTTCTAAGACAATAATAGTTAGCTCCATAAGTTATTGAAGTCAAGCAGTACAATTATAGAACCTACATCTGAAAATACAATAAAGTGAGCCAAAGCCTAATACGTAACGCATAATCATATGTGCATGATCAAACGATACATATTCATATGTATAGAAATGGAAGAAAATAATCTACACAATTTATTCGTTTATCTTAACTTTTAAACCAGTAACACAAACACACAATAGTGGTCCTTACGACCTAATCACATCATCAATGTATCACATCCTAACATTTGGGCATACCTCTTTAGACCCTTTTACAACAATCCAATGTCAAGCATGCCTTTTCAGATCCCTCTACGACACCTAGATCTTTTTCAAATCATTTTCAAGTAAGACTCCGCTAAAGACAACATATCACAAGGATCATCGGGGTTGCCTCTAAGGGATCTATCACTCTAAGGCCATAAGACGAGCCAAACACAAGCAACAAAAAGATATACAAGCTGGATATACATTTAAATCATTTTAATTTTTGCTATCTTAATACTCTCATACAACAATCATGTGTTATGTACCTAGATATTTGAAATCTGTTATGAAGCCTAGCTTTAAATCCTAAAAGCAATGAGATATTCATTAAATTTCTTTAAATATTAAATAAACGATTTTTTATAATTAAAACTCAATTTTAATTCATTTAAATCTCCTTAAATTCACTCAATGATACTTTAAAGAGGATTACTTTAGAAATGACAAAGGAATAAAACAAAAAGAAGAAGAAAAACTCAACTTAAAAGAACAAAACCTATGACACGATCAAGGACACGATCATGTCTTTTTAACCATATAACTTACTGTGTTGCACTTTATTACTACAAGGGATAAGACTAAAGTCATAGTTGTGTAACTTTCTGATCTACCAACCTACATTACCTACTACAGGCGACATAACCAGGAACATGGTTGTGTTACTTTTTGGTTAAATTTTTTTTTTCTTTTACCTAAAATTTTTCTAAACCTATTTTATCTTTCAACGTCTCAACATATAGATCAAAACACTCTTAAATTATTAAAAACAACCCAACTCTTCAATAAAAACCTCATTAGCAATACATTACAAATTACACATCTCTAACTCTTGTTTCAAATTTAATACTTATTCCATCAACATCAAACTTTTCCATTACTTTTACCATTTTAACTACCAAATCATCACCATAATCTTCTTAAATTGAAAGATTATAAGAAAAATATATGGTGCAAAGGATACTTTACCTTGATTTTTAACAATTTTTTCAAGTTTCTTCATTTTCTCACAGTCAATTAACATATAACCCTAAAATATCAATGCATATCACTTAGATTTAAACAAAATCTAAATTCTATAATTGACTCTTCACTTACCATTGGAAATCCGTTAAGGTTGTGTAAGCCCTGCGATTCTTTTCTTCAGATGAGTTATACCACTAAGAGAGATTTAAATCAACTCAACTTTTTCCTCTAAAGATTGATATATTTAATATTCTTGATGTACCTTGAGCGTTTCCTAGGTTTGTAGTGAAAGAGTTTTATTCGATAGCTCCAAGAAGTCTAAAAAAGTTTCTAGGAAATAATATAATATATATGCATTAGTTAGGTTAGAAAATTTTTATACTTCTAACATTATCCTTTATTAAATATTGCTTAAGACCTTAATACTCCTTATTTGTAACTTACTTATTCTTTATTTATTTTTATGACTTTATTCTCTTATATCCCTTCTTTTTCTAAGGTATTACAACAATACCAATGAAAAAAATAATATTAATAAGAAAAGATAAATAAAAAAAGATGGGCAAATTAGTAATTACAAGATTTTTCCCCTTTCCCTTCATCATTCTCTCTACTTTGAAGGGAAAAAAAAAAAAATTAGTGAGGCTCATCCGATGGAAATAATTCCACCCACTCTCCTTTCTCTCAACTTTCCTATCTAAACCAAATAATGCCATTGTATAATTTGTTTTCCCCATTTTCCTTCTCTCTCTATTATTTCCTTCCTCTTTTTCTCACCTTAAACATAATATTAGGGTAAATATGACATGATTTAATATTTTTCGATGAGATATATGGTGTTGATATAACATACAACACTTAAAAAATATAGACACATTTAATTATTCAAAAAATTTTGAAACGGAATAAAGAAATTAACCCGAAGAGAGCATTAGTTGTTGTCCCCTATCTTGAGAGTGAAACTTTAGTCAAACCAAAGATTTCATAGATGGAGAGGACACGTATATACATAAATTATTTAGATTTAAAAAAAAACAATAACAACATATAGTTTTATACATATTATATACATTATACATATCAACATATTATATATTGTATATATTACAAATATTAACATATATAATATGTGTATATAATATAATGTATATATTTTACTTATATATGTATATATATATATATATATATATATATATAGCAACCGAAAAAAAAAAGAAATCTTTAAGATTTGTTTCATAAGCTTATAATGATGGTAAAGTTAAAAGACAAGATCTTGTGAGTATCGCTTAAAATTTGTGTTATTTTAAGCTGATATAAAATCATTTGTTCAATAAATATTGGATTCATTTGATTTTTTTCTTTTTTTTTGTTTTGATTGCATTTTAAAATTATTTTTAAGAGAAATCGTGTGGAATTCCAAGATAAAAATACATGTGGAATTCCATTATAAAAATCGGGTACTATTTTAAGGTGATATAAAATGATGTGTTCAATACATGTTGTGGCTGTTGTAGTTTTTGGATTATTTTTGTTTTGATCGTACTTTTAAGTTATTTCTAGGAAATGCCATGTTTTTTTCATTATGGCGGCCCATTCTGATAATTAAAAACACTGCACAAGTTCTACATTTGATTTGCAATGGAGTGACATGGGCCCAAGCCCGAGACGTAGTCCAACCAATTAAGAAAATAAAATAAATACGTTAAAAAGGATATGCTTGTTTCCCGCCAAAAGGAAAACCCCCTTCCCGAAAAACGGAAACCTACTCCTAAACAAGACGACACGACTCGCCATTCTGCACTCAACGGACTCAGAGAGATTGACACCAAGACAAGACTCCATGGCTCCCTCTGCTGTCGAACTCCTGTCGCCATCGCCACCGGAAAATGCCGACAAGAATCTTCAGGTTTTCTTCTTCTATTATCGACTTTTCAATTGAATTCGATTTTCTAATCGGTACCTGATATTGAAAACTGTTTTGATCATGCCAAAAGCCCTTTTTCGTTCTCCACGAGGCATCATCATCGTCATCCTCTGGCAAAAAATCAAACCGCAGGAGCAGAATGGAACCATGTCCTGCAGAAAAAAATCATGATAAGCAGTTGCTTGTGGAATCTTCTTTTGACCTCGTCTGGTCTAAGATTGAGTCCACCTTCAAGGTTACCTTTGTCTCCTACATTGCTTTTGATACAAAATGGTTATTATCTATCACGACTCGCTAATTATACTCCTACTACTTGCAGGACGTGTTGAAGAAGACCAACTCCAAAGCATTCCATAAAATACATAGTTGGGTTTGCGAGTCTTTCACTACTCTTACCTCGGAAACTGTCCTCTCTAAGAGACTTTTTACTGGCTTAGTCCTCACCAGTAAGGTTTTCTTTTTCCTTTTCTTTCTTCTTTATATTTTTAAAATTTTGTATTGTGCATGAATCGATTATGGGTTGGCAAAGTTTCACAAAAATGCAAAATCAACAATAAAAGTTTAACCTCATATCCAACTGAACTGACAACTTTAATCATCTTCCTCAAGAGTCTTTATAGGGTAATATCTGCTCAAAATCACTTGAAATTTGCAAAAGCATTGAATTTGTATTTTAAATCCATCCAAGCTCGCCGAAGTCCCCACCCCCACCAAAAAAAAAAAAAAAATCTTGGATTTTTATAATTTTAGATAAAAAAAAATGTTTGTGGTGTCTAATTCAGTCTATGTCAAAAGTTAAGCGGTGATTTTAGTCAAAATTAAATTTCAGTGGACCAGTGGTGATTCAGTACTTTAGTAATCCCCGGGTGGACTTTGCCTTTTCTCTTCAATGTTCATTTGGCGTTTCCATAACACTAAACGCATACTCCAGATGGATGATATTCCTATTTGATCAAGTAAGCTATTAATCAAATCATACTGCTTAACAGAACATCTGGACTTTCTGGATGATCTTATGACATTTAAGGAGCTTGCTCTTCATCTTAAGTCCAATGGATGTCACGTGGCTAGTCTTTCCCCCTTGGACTTTTTACCCACGAATGGGATAGGTGGTTGTCTTAGGAGCTTATTGAAACAGCTATTGGCCACCACTTTGGACGTGCCGGACTTGTCAATCTTATCCCCATGGTACAGGGAACAAGGCAATAATGCCCCAGTTGTGGTGATTATAGATGACTTGGAGCGCTGTTGCGGTTCTATCCTATCAGACTTCATTCTCATGTTGAGGTATCATAATTATGTCTAATTAGGAATTTGCCTGCTCAATTGCAGCGATACTATTGTTTACCTGTCCATCTTTCCTTTACATGTCCCATAAAGTTTAGTTATCATTTGACTTTTTTTTGTAATGCGGTCGTAGTCTCATTTTCTGTTTTTGCTGTTTTTTGAATGTATCAGTGAATGGATTCTTAAGGTTCCAGTCATTTTAATAGCTGGGGTAGCAACCATACTGGAGTTTCCTAGAAACGCACTTCATTCCAACGCCTTGCAGTGCTTGTGTCCTTCCAAGTTCACTCTAGGAACATCAGCAGAGAGGATGGATGCAATTGTCCGGGCAGTACTAGTGGAGTCCTCTGCTGGTTTCTATATCAGCCACAAGGTAGCTGGTTTCATGAGGAATAATTTTACAAACCAAGATGGAACCGTTACTTCTTTCCTGAGAGCATTGAAGGTTGGTATTGCCTTTGCTGATTGCTTTTGCTATTGCCATTTATCTCTTTAGTCCTTCCATTCTATTGGATAAGATTGTACAGTTTGCTGTGATTGACTGCTAAATTCCTCTTGTTGTTTTTCCTTTTGCTTCAGATAGCATGTGCTCAGCATTTCCTTTCAGAGCCTTTTAGCTTCATGCTCAGAGGATTCATTGAAGACGAAGATGATATACAGGTCCTCCCTCGTGCTCTTTAAAAACGTTTATTTGCTTTACCAATCCAGACAAGTATTTGTTTTATCTTTCTTATTTGCATATGAAGATTGGTAGTCCAGTCAATCTTAAGGTTGTCACATTCAATCCATGAAAAAGATCTTGGTGCCTCTTCCAAAAGTCTCTACATATCTCCACTGAGATAGTATCAATGTAGGTTATTTTAAGGCTTTTAATATCTCAGTATCTTTGATGCATGGCAGAACCTATCTTATATTGGCACTAACTAGACAAGTCAGCTGAATTCCAGTATAGAAGTAGTCTCTATGTAAATCTCTTCCCTATTAAGCCACGCCCAACTGGGCAACTATTTGGGATTGGAATGGCTTGGCTCACTTGCATCATTTGTTACTACTAGCTGAGTGAAGCCATGTTAAAGCACAATAGGTCTCAGTGCTTGATATCTCTTGGTAACCTAACAGATGGAATCAAGTTTGGATAGGTCATCTCCTTTGGACAATTATTGAAACGTCAATCCTCCCATGCACTTCTTTCAAACAAATAATGGCATGGGATGTCACATCTTTTCTTCTAGTGCATTTTTTGTTTTATATCTTGTTTGTAAATTAGTGCTTGTGCATAACTATTGAAGGAATCCAAGGGTGGATCTTGTGGTCTATGGCTTAAAGAAATCCCTATGGACACTTGTGATTCTTTATGTAGTGAGAGGTATGTAAACAGTGATCTTAAAATGGTGTATGTAGAGGTAGATGGTGAATGATGACATTGCTATTCTAACTTCATTTCTGATTTCTGTGTCTGGAGGAACAGAGGGGATGGAAAAAGCATCCAGGAATTGATTGAAGGTGTGTCAGAAATAAAGAAGTTACATAGAAAATGGAGCATGGTTGTTATGGTGAGGGTTTAGTTACTTCAGCAAAAGTTAAAACCATCGATAAGCACTTTACTTTCCTCTTAGCTGAATTAGAAAATCAACAGACTTTTGCTTTTTATTTTTCCTTTTTTCTTTGAATCGAGAAAAAAGGGCAAAAGCTTTGCTAGTAGTGAATCTTATATTTTACCTCCACTTTGCCTTTCTATTGGCTGATTAAATTTGCCACATCAACTTGTGTTTGTTTACATGACTTGATACCACACTCTTACCATGTTCTTGTGTTTGTATAGCCTTGTGTTTGTGATTTATGAAGAAAATGAGGGTTTTGATTTGAACAAAATCTCAGATCAGGAAGAGCAATGCAGGATTTTATAAATTAGTATAAACTAACTAGGGAGCTAGCACAAGAAAAGGGTTAGAAGCAGGGAAAAGTATGAAATGAAATTAGTCCAAGTTAAAGGGAACTTATGCAATGAAATGATGGATATCCATTTTGTTGTTGATAAATTTTTGTCCGTGAAACTTTATCAATCATTTTTATTGTTTAGATAGGTTGTCTTCTACTTTAAAACTTGCTATCTGTAAAGTTCTCGATGAAGTTATCATTGCCATTTATCTATCATGACAGAATCATGCATAGATAAGTTTTCTGTTAGTTGACACGATAAGCTGCAGTGCCTACATGATGCAGGCAAATGCGGTAAAATCACCCTGCTAGACTTGCTCTGTGAAGCACTTAATCCTGAAGTCTGGATTTCAAGAATTTCTGACACTTGCAAAAAGAAATCTGAAGATTCTGGAAAATTTCCTTCAGCTGATCGTTCTTTACATAACCTGAGGAATCGAGGCTATATTGCTCAGGCACTATACAAAGTGAGGTATGCGTGTTTCAATCCCCTTTTCTATGCCATGGATGGGGTCTAATTGGTTGGCATTTCATTCTAATCTCATGATTTGGAAAGTCTTCTTGCTTTTGAAGCATGTTTTACTGTCAAGCCTTCATTTAATTCCTTTTTTGTTCTTTTTTGGTAACTAACCTCCATTTGATTCTTATTGCATTTGTGTGACATTTTATTGGATAGCAATTCTCCAAAGATATGGTTCTACAAGCTTATAAAGCTGAATTTAAAGATGTTTTTGCTTTGATACTTCATTCTACCATAATTTTGTTCTTTAGACTAAAAATATCCAGAGAGTAAATTCATTCACGGGTGATTTATGTCCTATACCTACAGAGAATCAATTTGATTTAGTTTGTTAAGTCGAAATTCATATCTCTAAGAGGAAACTACATTTGGTGAGTTGGAAAAGAACTTGCAATCCCAAGTGTGCATTTTTTGGGGATGAAGGAATTTAGAATCTATAATTTGACATTATGGAGATCCTGGGGTGTTTATGACTAGAAATAGCAGTCGCTGGAAGGGTGAATTTCTATAAGTTTAGTGTAGAAGATGATAGGTTGATGTTTAAGGAACTTCGAAAGAGCACATGGGGCAAGTGTATTGCTTGAAAATTGTTCGGGATTGAACAATCTGCGGTGGGTTGCAGCGTGTGTTTCAGGCCTGATTTCTTTTTTACTTTATTTTAGCAAACCAAATTATTAATAGCAAAATAAGGAGTACAAGAAAAGAGGGTGGCATGGACTTGGCATTTCCAAATTATAACATACCTGAAAACTACAATGAAAATAAATAAGGGAGTATCACTTCCCTTACAATAAACATGTGTAGTAAAAAAGAGGGTAAGACTACTAACCCAACTACAAGCTAACCTTGCTTGAAGATATTAGGGGATGTAAACTTCTGACATACAGACGAGAAAATTACAAGATCTGCCTCATAAGACACGCTGTAACTACTATCCCAACTGCAAGCTAAACCCTGCAAGAAGTTATTATAGTAATTAAACTCTCAACATACAAACAGAAGAGAATTACAATAAGACCTTTCTCGTAAAACTAATGCCATAAATTAAACATGGGATACGGACAAGCAATTAAGACAGCAACCTCACAATCTGGCAGAAAACAACAGGCAAGTTCCCAAGTCCCATCTTGTCCTGATTTACAATCCTTTTGGAGCCACTGTTCAGTGAGGATACATGTGAAGAATTGCACCTTTTGAGCCCTTTTAGCAAGCCAATCAGTAGCATTTTTTGACACATAAATATAACTGTACCTTGGAATTACTTGGAATAAATAACTGACAAATAACTATCCTAAACACAAGACAAACTGAACAATATCAAACAAACCGACAACAATTCTGCACACATTGAACAATACCAGCACTCATTTGTCCCTACTAACCATTTACAACTTATTACACTTACAAACACAATTCACGTGATACAACATTACACACATGCACAAAACATTGCATTTACACAATATGCTGAACAACATTTAGTTTTTCTTCTCTTTCTTCTTCTGGCGCAAATACACATGCAAGTGTAGGAATATTTGCTTGAACTAGATGTAGAACTTATTTTCTCCATAAAATCACTGGCATATTTTATTTGAACTAAGCTAAGGATTTGACTATACTTTAAATCCAAACAAATAAAAAATGCAAACAAACAAGCAACGTCAATCACACAAACCACTCAAACACAAGACACAAGACATAAGACTCATAAATAACTTTATTTTTAACTGTTCTTTACTATTGCCTTATCAATTTTGTGAAGCTCTTTATACTGCTTGTATAGATTCCAATGTTTATTTTCATTGCCTGTCCCTCATACAAGACATCAAACTTGATCCTGTGTGATGGAAAGACTTAATTGTGCATTCTAAGATCATCAAGTTCATCTTCATGGTTGATCTTTGACTTGTTAAATGCTTAATATATTTAAATTTGACTTTCTTATGTGAATTTGACTCTAAAATGTGAGGTAAGTTTGCATACATTGAAACCTCTCTCCTCTGTATTCTCACTTGGATAGGGATGCGAGTCCCCTGACCAAGATGCACCTTTTTATGTGAACTTGACACCAAAGATTAAAGATATAATGTCGGGAAAACATTATCTTGGGATAAATTTCAAGATAAATGTTTAGGTTCAAGTTGATATGCCACATTAGTGACATATAATGGACATCCTCTGGTTACACCACTTTAATGATGTTCATTCCTTCTTTACATCACTAAAACCTTTCAGCCTCTATTTGAAAGTGGACTTAAACCATTCTCCTCTCATGTGATTTTCCCCATTATCATATAAGGATTATTGATATCGCCCGCAAAGTATTCATTAGGTATTACGGATCAATCACTTTGTTTTGTATGCTCATATCAATCATAAGTAAGAGGGAAACCAACGTAATTATGGTTTTCTTATTAATTTAATATCAATGCTTGTATTGATCGGAAGTAAAAATCTGTTGGCAAATCTGCTAATGGATAATTTTATGCCTATTGAGCTTTGGATTGTGCTTGTTCTCTGAATCATTATGACATTAAGTAGCTTGGCCTTTGGTATAACGAATCTCTCTCCTTTCTTCCATTTTTAGAGGAAGTTTTCCTCTTCGTCCCGGAGATTAGTGGGATTGAATCATGATCTTAGGCAATAGGCTTAGTATTGGAAGTATAGGAATCGCTTTTCGGCAGTTAGGGACTGGACTGACCAAAGTTCTCTTTATGACGAGTTGAGTGATGGCATGATTACAGTTCTTGATGCTTATTGCTCAATCTATAAGTAGACAGCTAATGTGTTCCACTTATTGAATAATATTCTCTAGTTGTACTTTTTGTGACCCTTGGATGTTGATGACATTCTTGGGGCAATCTTATAGTTCCAACAATTCTAGTTTGGGTTCCATTTTAGACAGCTTTCTTTTATGCTGCCCATGAGAATTTCTTCTATGCCAATGGTTATGAATAGTTGTGGATGTAATATTTAGGTCTTTGCTTAACACTTGCTGAATTATGTTTCGGGGGTTTTAGTTCCCATAGGTCTTACTGCTTGACACCGCACATCTTCAGGGAGATTTCAATTTTTCTGGGGTCATGTCTGAGGCAGTAGGGCAATCATTACGGCACTTGTGCAGGCGGTTGCTTATGTGAGAAGGAATTTCACTACCTTAGGGCAGTTAGAATTACTTCCACAGTTTTACATTTTCATTTCCCAGCTACTTACTTTGAGTTGGGCAAAGCGTAGTGAATTGTTTCTCAGTACGTAATATTGTCAATGGGATACAATGCAGCACCAAGATCTGCAGGTGCTGCTTTCTGTCATGAACTCGTACCTGGAGAAATGTCTGTTGCTTTTTTTTTTTTTTTTTTTTTTTTTGCCTCTCTGTCTCTTGAAAAAGTATGCCTCTGAAGTAAATGGATTGTGTTTAGTCCCATATGCTTGTTGAAGTTTGGTTTTTGAATCATGCTTGCGTATTCTCAAAGCTCTTCCAAGAATATACTTCCAAAGCAAGATAATATTCTCAAGGCTTGGTTTTTTCAGGGAGTTACCTCTGTCGATGCTTGATAATTTGCTTAAGAGCTGGGAAAAACGTACTGTGGACATGCAAGAGGTATAATCAGATTAAAATATCCACCATTTCATGAAAATATTTTCTAGGTCTTCGAGTTATGGTTCTTTTCTGGCATGCAATATTATGTGTTATGATATGCATACTTCTAGAGGTAGGGGCTATATGATCATTCTCATCCACATGCTTTTTTGATGATGGAAGCAAAGTGATTATTGTGTAAAGCCGAGGAGGGAGGTTTACCTTAGATTTTGATATAGAGCCAGATGATGGTTCAAAACATTTTATTTTAGATTTAATTTTGCTGTCGATGCCATTGACTTTTTCAATGGAGAGACTCTACTTTCTTCCGTCTTGGATTTTTCCTGGTGCAAAACTTACAGTTTTGTGTCTTTTTGTTGTAGATACATAACAAAGTGAAGAGGTTACAGCATATGTTGAAATCTGAGAGAAGCAGGACAAATGAAGATTCAATGGACATTGCGAGGTACTTTTCCATTAAGAGTATAATAAAATGATCTGGTTATGATGTTGGTTTAAACCTGGCAAATTGTTTGTGTACTCTAAGAAAAAAACACCCCTACTTGGAAGTTGGAGCCCATACCACTCGAACTTATTATGTATTCCAAGTTGAATATCTAATATATGAAGGTTTTTAGAATTTGCTTAAGGAAGATGAAGGGTTTGAGGTAGTATTTATTGATTGCCCTGTCATTTGCAGGAGACATGCATCTCGGTTTAGTTCTACTACAGTCAAGGTCACAAGAAATGTGAATGAGATGGCTGCTTCATATCTTGAGGACCTAATTAGGTGAGTAAATCCTCTTAAATATCCTTAGTGTCTTAATGATACCATAATATGAACTAATGCTTGTGTTGTTCAATCTGTATGTATTTGTACATACATTCTAATTTTTGCTATGCTTTGCATACTTATTGAAAACTCCAATTTGGCTGTGTTCTTTGTTAAACTTTTATGTATGTGATGGTGTTGGTTAAATACCTAAATTTCATTAATTTTTAAATTGGTAACAGTGCAAACAGATTAGAAGTACATAAATGACTATAACAGTAAAAAGTCTTTTAAACTGCTGGAAGATACAGACAAAGAACCAATGGTTTTGTTTCCTTCAAATTCTGCGAGCTCTATAATAAATAATGATTTTATATTTCTCGCAGGCAGAGTGAATGTAAGTTTCTCCCGATATACATTAGGTCATGAGAATAACCTTTAAACAGTTTCATGTTATCTCTTACACAGCATCGGTAAAAGACAACCACACATAAGTTGCTTATACCTCTTCCTTCTGTCTTTATATCTTTATACTATTCTTCTGTAAAATTCTCGAATTCCAATATGGTTTTCCCCCATGGTATTGCACTTTGAATAGTATGGTTGAATGGCAGCTTTACTGTCAGAATATTGCAGAGGGGATAAGCTATACGGATTATCGTTTCATGGATGTCATTGGATTTCTATGCTTGATATTGCAGCTATTCTTTGCATTTTATTCATTGTGATGCGAACCAGGGGTAGTACAATGTTTTTTTCTTTCATGTGCATTATGTGTGTGTAAGTAGAATGTGTGCAGGTGTCGTGTGTTAGTAATGCATGGATGTATTATTTTAGATATTTTAGCTAGTCAATACTATAAATAGCCGGGGAGTTAGTTAAAAGGGCATTCCCAATATTCTTCTTGTTAGAACAGTTTGCTACAATTGTGAGCTTATGCTCATGTACTTAGGTGAGCTTTTGCTCATGGCTCTCATCTAAAAGGAGATTACGGTTTTGTAGCACATTCATTTTCTTCTAAATTCTACTGTTAGATCCTATCAATTGGCGTTGTCTCCCGACTCGGACTTGCTGCTACTCCATTTCTTTGTTGGCTTTTCCTTCGAATCAGTGTTTCTTGTCTTTGATTTGTTCAACCATGACTCGCTTGGACTCTCGCGTTGAAGATTTAGAGAATTCGATGATGGAGCTGCGAAAAGACTTTACTGACGTCAAGCTCCACGTTGCTATGATGGACCGCGATCAAAAAGAATTATCGAAGTAGCTGCCCTACGTGGTGATGTTGCCTTGCTTCAAGATTCATTGAAACCACTCCAAAATGTGCTGGCGAATGCGTTGCATTTGAATTGTTTAGCTTCTAACGTTCCATTGAGTTCGAATTCGAATGGCAAAGCTCCAATTGGCCTTCAATCGCATATTCTCCACGGGGGAAATTCCAGTAGTAATGTGTCGTCTGGATTCGAATCGCTTCTCGGCAATTTTTCCACGAACGCCGTTGACGAGCAACAGCACCTTGTAGTAGATGAACTCCGTCAAATCCAAGCTTCTCGTCTGGATTTTCCTCTTCGATGGTTCTGATCCGTTCTTTTGGCTCGCTTTAATTGAACATTACTTCACAATCACTCATACTAGTGACGTGCGCAAAGTGGTGCTGGCTTCTCTATGTATGTGCGGTCATGATGTCCATTGGTTGCAATTTCTTCAACAACGATTACTTAATCTGACTTGGCCAGCGTTGAAAGAGGAGTTGTTGGACCATTTTGGTGGCCTTTCACTGGCTAATCCATACAAATGCCTCTCTCAACTTTGACAATTTGACTCTGTTGAACATTTCATCGGAGAGTTGGAGTTTTTGGTGTTGCAAGCTCCACCAACGGCTGAATCTCAATTACTTGGCTATTTCTTGGGAGGTTTGCAGGAAGAAATTCAAGTGCGATTGGACACTCTTACTCCCACCTCCCTTGCTATGGCAATAGAGCTCGTCAAGAAAGTAGAACGCGAAATTGCCTATGGAATTGTTCTGGTTTCTCCTTCTGATCACGGTGCTGATTAGTTCAATCCTAAGGCTGACAGTGTTCGACACAAGTCTTTTTCTTTGCATCACTATCGTCATACTTCTCCTTGTACCTTGGTGTCCTGCAATTCTTACACAGCTCATTCCCTCAGTGAACCTATATCTTCTAAGGAAAATGTGCCTCTGCATTCTATTGTTCATCATCAGGGGTTGACCAAGACCTTGCCCAATTTTTCTTCTTCACACCATCAGCCTAGAGATGGATGGAAGAAATCTCATGGCCAAAAACAAATGAGTAATGCACAGTTTCATGACAAGTTGGCCAAGGGACTTTGCTTTAAGTGTGACCAACCCTATTCTTCCACTCAAAAGTGTCCCAATAAATCTTTGCGGGTGATGGTTTTGGAAGATACCAAGGTGGTTCATTTTGTGTTTGGGAATGGGATGAAGAAACAGATTTTTTACATCAAGCTCCACAATCTGTTAACACAGGGGTTGGATAATACTTCTTCTTCAGTTCAAATTCTGCCCTTGAGGGCGAGGACTGTCTTGAGGTGGGATGGAATTGATACGAACCAGGGGTAGTACAATTTTTTTTCTTTCATGTGCGGTATGTGTGTGTAAGTAGCATGTGTGCAGGTGTCATGTGTAAGTAATGCATGGATGTATGCTTATGTGGCATTCACCATTACTGTAGATATTTTAGCTAGTCAATACTATAAATAGCAGGAGAGTTAGTTAGAAGGGGCATTCCAGATATTCTTGTTGTTAGAACAGTTTACTACAATTATGAGCTTATGCTCATGTACTTAAGTGAGCTTTTGCTCATGGCTCTCATCTAAAGAGAGATTAAGGTTTTGTAGATACGATTCATATATCAAATCAATAAAAGTACATTCATTTTCTCTTAAATTCTATTGTTGGATCCTGTCACATTGTTTCACCAAATTTTCCTCATACAGTACAACATTAAACAAGCAATTTCCTATTGTCAGCTAAATGTTGATCTGCTTATGTGGCAGCTTCAATTATATACTTATAAAGTTAAATTTTAATGTTAGCACTACAATTAACTGATTCAAAAGTTTAAGCTTGTAGATTTAGTATGCTCTTTGCATTTATTACTTGACATTCCTTTTCACTTGTGGGTTGAGACTTTGATTGTGAAGACTTAATTAACTAGGTGTGAAATGATTGCATGGGCCCTTGAATTGAGGACCTCCTGCTATAATACCATGAAAAATTGCATAGTTGTTTGTATTATTGGCTTAATTAAAATGTGGTGCACAAGGAGTATTTATAATTTTTGTAACCCTAATGTAATAGTGAAGAAAGACAAGACTTCATAATATTCCTTTAAGAGTCTTTTCTCTGCTTAATTCAGTCATAGAAAGGCCTGTGCTGGGGTGGTCTACTAGATATGCAAGAAAGAAATGAGAAACATCTAAGAATTCAAGAGGCTTTGGCTGATGGAGTATCTAGGAAAGTTCTCAATACTATTATTAGGCCTACAGGTCTGGTTTTTTGAAGGTGTAATTTGGTTTCTTTCGCCTAGAGTACTAGTATTTTTCTGGTTTAGCTTTGGTATTTGCACTTCTTTGAATCTAGTGCAAATACCAACACTTCGACTTCTTGGCTATACAGTCTACTGTTTTGTACAATGGGCTATACTGTGAACTGAATTATTAGAGAAATGGCTATTGTATCCTTAGTACATAAATTGATACATAATAATATTAAAAGCAACTAAGATCAGCCAAATTTTCAGCCCCCACTCATATTTCTATAAAAGACAACCTTATGTCATTGAAGTGCTTGAAAACAATGCATTTAAGCAGTCCCAAAGATGGCATCTTGCACACAATTGGATTAAAAGCCTTGCTTCTGATTTTGTAATATTAGCTATTGCCATCCAAAATGAGGAAAAGGAATACAAGGAAAAATCGTTGCATAGGTTCTCCATACTGGATGTCTTTCACAATTCTAACCATGCTGCTTCAGGTTTTAAGCAACATTAAATGGTTACTTTATTGTCTCTTTGGATCCAATTCTTTTCAAGAAGATTCTTAAACTGTTGCAGTTCTTTTTTTTCTTGTCCATGGCACTTTGTTAAGCTCCTGGTGCTTGATTTTGAGAGCACGGTTTGCTTCTTGCTTACTCACATTGCTCAATTTCCACTGATAGTTTTCAAACCAGTTGTTGTTTCTTGTCATCTAAGGAGCTGGAACAGTTTACATTTGTCAATGTCTCTATTTTTTCTCTTCAAAGCACGTTTTCAGATACCTTATTCTTAAGAGGTTCAGTCAAAATAAGAAGAGCATGAATTACATATGAATGTCACAACGTGTACCACAAAGGATATGCCATGTCAAAGTGTGACTTCTGGTATTTCCTGTATTTGTAGTCTCTCATAGAGTAGTTCTAGCCAAAGTTTCATCTTGATGGGAGAGTCGACTAATCTGGACTCACCAGTCTCTTTAAAAAGGTGAGGACCGCATTAGGGTGAAAAATATGATTTTTATTTCTAATGCCAGTTTCAGATCGCAAAAAGTATTGCAGTCGATTACACCAGTTGCTGGCTGGAAGGATTGTTTCTAGTGCGATGATATCATAGTAATTAGGGGTTGTTACATGCAATGTGTTATGTTTTATGTTCATGTTAATCATGTAATGATAGTGAAATATTCAATCTCCTCCAAGGGTGCATTTTTTGATAGCCTTGGATGGGAGCTATTTTTTTAAGTGGCTTTTATATTGCCAAAACAACATGTGTACATCCTGTTCATATTAATATTAATCACTTACCAGAATAAAATTACAAAAACCCTTAAAATGCTTGAGTTTCTTTTAGCTTGATTTTATGACATCTTTTGCAAATTGTGCTGTGACGCTCAATACTTACAAATTTGTTTGCTTGAATGCCTTTTATTGTTATTTTTTGTGATACGAATACGAACTAGTTGACTAGTAGAAAGTAAAATGCCATGAAGCTGGTCTCTTTACCTTTTGATTCAACACTGGGAAAAAAACAAACTCCTAAGTATTGAGCTTCACAGCACATTTTGCAAAAGATATGTCAAAAAATCTAGCTAAAGAGAAACTCAAGCATTTTAAGGTCTCTATGCTTTTTGGTTCAACACTGGGTCAAAAATAAATGACACGTGCCATGCCATTTTTCTCTCCTTTTGTTGTCCAGGGATTATATGCAGCCCATTGAGTGCATTGCCTCTCATGAAATTGTCTGTTATAAGCAAGTAGACAAACTTCAAATGGTAAGCTTTATGAAGCCTATGTTTCTCCATTACTTTAAGAGCTTCCATGTTATTTTTATTTTTATTTTTTTTGAAGAACAAAGAAAGGGGTATCCTGCAAGTAATGTGTAGTTTATGCAGAAATCTGTAGATGTCGGCAACCCTATGTTATACTGAAGACTGAAGCCATTTTGTTATGGCAATTTTCAGTTTATTACTTAGGTTGAGTTGAGACAAGATTATGCTTTTGATTTTCTTTTTAACAGTTTTGTCTTCGTTGTGAAAAAACATTAGTGTGACTTTCCCTTCTTCCCGAACATTGCATTGGTGCAAGTAGAAACAGTGTGCCAGGGAGTCTAGATATGATTGTGAATATTAGCATTATGATGGGCATGTGTGCTTTCTTTTGGAAATTTTTGGATTTTTTTTTGAAGTTCATTCTTGTTAGGCTTTAATCGGAGACCCCAGAAGACAAATTCAAGTTGATCTTCTTGAATTTTCCAAGGCTATCTGCTGTCCTTGCTGTCCAAGAACCAGCAACACTCCATTGCCCTCTATGCATGACACATCAATTATGTAAGCGATCTGTGTCCCTTTTGAATGTAGCCGTACATACATTTCCTTACCATTGACAGTTACATGTTTATTCATTAAGAAGAGCATTTTTATTGTCGACTTCTTGGCTTGTTTTTGAAAACTTGCTCTTAAGTTTTCTCTTCGCTCTTCTTAGAAGACACCCACATATCCTGGATTTGAAAGTAAGACATTAAACGTCTGCCCCAAGTGATACTATATTATCTGGCTTTTTCTCTGCTGTTTAGCTTGTGATTGGATTATTGCCACTACATCTGCAAATCTTATGTATGAAATGAGAATTTTCTGTGCAATCATTTTCTGGTTCTGACAGGTAATGCTGCTTATGTCTATGTAAGGTTGTAATGAAGTTACATTGACGCAGGTATACTCTATCTCAGGAGCATGGTGATCTTATTAATATCTGTGACTGGTACCAATCTTTCAAATCAATTTTAAATCACCCTACTAGTAAAAGAAAACACAAACAGAAGCAGTCTCCAGCATCGAAGAAAAGAAAGGTTGATGAAGCTATAAACACCGGTGAAGTGGCAGCTCAGTATCCTATATGACTAATTTATGATTACAATTTTTTATCGATTGAGTTTTACTTTTTAAGATTGAGTTAAAAGGTTGTCCATTCTATATAACGGACCAATTTCCACTGTCTTTATGATCCATAATGGGCACAAAATGATAGACACTTGAGTGGGTGCTGTTACTAACGGGCATGATATCATCTTTGGTTAACCTTCTTTATCTTTGACAGAGTTATTAGCATCTTAATATTTTCACTCCCTATTTTTGGGTGAATTTGTTTGTAAAGTTTCGCTTTTTCAAGGCCGTAATATTATATATGGTAATGCCTAGTGTCCATCAAGTGCCTTCATGTTTTTGGTGAAGTTTCTTTGGAAGCCCTGAGGCATTTTAGTCGAAGAGATCAAGGCTAAGATCTCTAGTCATCAACTTTGTCATGGGGTTTGGGCAATGTAAGAAGAAAAACTGCATTTGAGTGCAATCTTAATGGTATTTCCTCTATGATGTACGGTAGAAAAGTAGATGAGAAGGTTCTCTTGCAGAATCTTATGCTTTGGATTGACTGAGTGTAGATCATGCGTTTATTCTAGGGAGGATCAAATCTCTGAGCTAATCAATCATAACATTGCTCTATTCAAATCATCACAGCTCAATTGTTTTCATTTTTCCATGCTGGTGTATTTGGTTTGGCAGGAGATAAGTACTTTTGCACTAAAATTATGTTTGCTGCAATGGATCCTTAACTTGTTGATTAGAGCACGGTTTTGCAGGGCCATTACAGAGCTTCAGATTGCAGGGCTCCTTCGCATGCAAAGCAAAAGGCGACTACATTTTCTGCAGAGGGTGGCGTTTGGACTGTAATGCAGGTTGTCTGTGAATGCTTGCACAGAAAAGAGACTGGCAGGACGACGCTAAATCTCATCCAAAATCTCTATGGGCATGGGGGCAGTCCTTTGTTCTGTACATACTCCTGATGCAGAGGAGCTGTTCTTTTTCTACTTCATGGTGCTTACTGCTTAGCACCTCCATATTGTATTTCATATAAAATTTCTGCTTGAAATTATTATCAGGTTTGTCATTTTTCACTTCCAATTAGCACATGAAACGTTCACTTTCCCTTTTTTTTCTTTTTTTGGTTTTAGATCCCAAAATTTAGATTCTTTTTTTCCAGTTTTCGTAATGATTTTAGAAAGAAACAAATAAGTGGTTTCGTCTTAAAGGCTATCTTAGAAAAATTAAGATAACAATAGTGAAAGTGCTTAAATTTTACCTTTTGTTTTTGTTTTGGTACCGAAAATCTAAAATTTTCTGTTTAACACCTCAGTTTTATGAGGTGAGACAAATGGGTGATTCTTACTACAACAATTCTCGTAAAAATTTAAAGGAATTGTGAAAAATGAAATTAAAGGAATATAGTCCTAAAATGAAATTGAAAAAAAAAATAAAAATTTGAGAAAAAAGGGTAAATACCCAAAAAATAAAAATAAATAGCTACTTGTCTAGATACTTTTAATCACATGTAACTTTTGAATATAATAATAAATTTTTGCAAATTTTATTTCTTTTAAATTCTCATTACTTGCAGTTTAATTTAAAAATAATGTCTAAGTATCATATGATAATCTAATGACCATTGATTAAATGCTTGTGATACAATCTGTTAAAAAATATTTTGTTAGAATCAAAATACAATAGTGAAAATTTTCTTGTTTTTCAAGACAATTCACAACATACTTTCTTTCCTTTTTTTTTTTTTTAAATGTTCCCTTAAACATAAATTTTAAAAGAAAAAGAAACAATGAGAAAAATATGAAAACAAAACACTTTAGGGAAAAAAGTAAAAAGAAAAAAAAGAAAATGAAAAAAAGCTAAATTATGTGTCCTAAAACTTCATGTATGTAATATTTTTTTATATAATATCTGGCTTTTTGTTAACTTTTTGATGATTATAAAGCTTCATTAGGTAATTATATTTTAGTTTAGGTGGGAAATAGGTCGCCGCTCATTTCAAGAAGTTGGTCGTAGACCCATTGGTGACTTAGGGTGGCTACTAATCACTAAGGTGTGGTAGGCAACCATTTTAAATCGCTTAAAAAAAATGAAAATAAAAAACATATAAAGCAACTAGATCTTAACCTAGTCAAATTTCTCTTCTATTTTGTTTTTTTCATGGGCTACATACCACTTAAGTGAGGTCGCGGGTGGTTAGCGACCACCTTAAGTCGTAAGTGGATTACGACCTACTTCTTTCTTTAGTTGGAATCCGGCTATCCAAGGTTAAGGGTAGTTGCCAATCACTCCCTACTTTTAGGTGGTTAGATTCTAACAAAGTTCAATTTTTTTTCTTTTTTTTTTTTGTTGCTAATTGTGAAAATTTTTTATTTAATTTTTTAATATATAAATATATATAAAAAAATATATCATATATATATCACATCTATCATATTAATAATTTATCTTATAATTAAGTTAATCTTTTTTATTTTTTTAATATTTTTTTGTATTTTTAAAGATTTTTTTTATTTTACTTATATAATATATATTATTAATTAAATTAATTATATCAATGAATTGGGTTACATCATGTGTTCAAACTAATGTAAAAAGTAACGAAAAGACTCATTTTGACATTTTTACTAATATTGAGGATTAAAATAAAACTTTTGAAATGTGGGGAAATAAAATAAAAAAAGAGATAAACATTATGATTTTTTTTTTATACTTTTAGTGTTTTTTACTTCAAAACATGGAATTACACAGCATTTTTAATCCGTAAGTGTCGGAGCATTTTGCCTTAAGGTACTACTGAGTTCTATTGAACCTAGTTATGAGGTAGTTGGGGCACTTGTGTTTTTTCCTTTTTTTTTTTCATTTTTTCCTTTTCCTTTTTCTTTTATTTATTTTATAAACTAAAACACACCACTCCCACATTTAGTCCTATTAAATCTATTCATTTCACAAAGTAATATTATACTTAGATTTATGCAAAGATTAATTCCAAACTACAAACTGATTTAAATTGGATTGAACAAGTTAGACTACTAGCCCATAAGGGTTTAAGCGGTTTAAGCAAACAGAATTTACGGTTCAACAGCTGGCTGCAAATAGAAAAAATAAAAAGGGAAAACTTACATTACTAACACTCCATTCTAATGTCCAATCCAACCATTATTTTTATTCGTTCCATGCAAAAAAAAAAAAAAAAAAAAAAAAAACACTTCCCCAGAGCTTCCATCATCACCATAAATTAATATTCCCATCATGAATGACTTGCATGCATACATTGAAGTGACAATTGATAAAGATTTAATTCGGAGAGAATTTGTAGTTGAAAGTGAAGACTGAAGTTATTGAATGAGCCACATGAAGTTGAAAATATGCATGAAATAATAGAATCCAACGCGATGAAGTTTGAAAATTTTCAGACTATGTTGCATGTGGAGTTGTTTGGTATAGGCGTTTAGCGCGATTCGTGCTCAAGTTTTTTTTTTTTTTTCTCAGAGAAAAATATATTTCAAGACGAATCAAAATTTTAAATTTCGAATGTTGAAACTTTCCGATATAAATTTACTAGCGTTGACTGCATGAAAACTTCACAACTTTTTTTTGTCTTCATTTGAGCATTCATACTCCTCTATTTTCAATATTTGCTGGTTTATATCTTCCTCCCATTTGAAACCTTCACTTATTTAGTTTGAATTCAATCATTTTTGTTGTGCTTCTTTTGTTCTTGTAATAAATTTCAATCGCAAACTCATTTTCTCTTATTGCCAATCGCTTTCAATATTTTGGAGTGTAAATTTTTGTAGATTGACGAATAATTATTTTTTCTTTACAAATATTTCTTCTACTAAATTTAAACAAAATAATTCCAATTATCTCTATGGAGCAATTCTTGCATTGTAGCTTTTTCGAGAACAAGCACGATTCATCCTCAAGTGAAAAAAGTAAGGAAAAGAACATAGGTATATCGTTCATGCCATAGCAGTTTGATGACGTTCTAGTATGCCCAAGGTAGAAGTACAACTTTAACAAAGAGAGGGCATATGAGGTAATGGAAAATGCCAAACACGAAGTTAATACCACCTCTTAGATTTGAAATTGAATCTCAACACATAAGTTATTGAGGTATACCACCTTCTGGATTCAAACCTCTAAGCATGAGTATCCCTATATGACCCGCTGGATTTGAGTATCTATGAATGAGTTACCCCATGGACATGTTTGAGGATGAGGAGGATTGGATAGAAATGATTTCTAAAACCGAAGAGCAACATATAAATCATCATGCACTTGGCAATTTAAGGCCTTTGAGCTTAGGTAAGCTCTTTAAACCTGGTAAATCTAATAATTTCATAATACATTACTGTAAATGTACAGATGAGAAGAGAAACTCGTGAGCATTCTATAACTACTGCAACGTAAGCTACACTTGGAAAATGGGAGAAGGATACGATACCCTTAATAAGAACTTAAAATTGAAGCATCTTGGGGAGATAGGGATAAACGGGATGCAACAACAGATTGCCTGAGGCGACAATTTGTCTGGACGAATGCTAATAAGATATGATCAAGAAAAGCACAAGTACAACCTTACACAATACCTAGCCAACATGTACCTATTATTCAACGTGAGTACGTTAGAGTAGTAGAATTGATATAAGTAAAAGACATTTAACCCCAGCTCACAACGATTAAGTCGCATTACGTTGAGTTGACCTATGTAGGAGCTCTACCATAAAAGTAAGTAGGAACTCATAAATAAGTTCGCTTTATTCGATACTTTTATGCCCATATGTATATACATATGGACAAATCCTTTCTATGATAATTCTTATATGAGTGTAACTGGATAGAGAATAATTAATAACTTAATAAAATATGTTGGCTTTAAGGGTATTTAATGAGAGTCATATGGTACAAAACATTTATAAAATTATTAGAAAAATCTTAAATGAGTATGACTTGGTTAGAAAAATTTTTTCCATTGGTTTTGACATTACAAGTCCCAATACGACCTCTATAATAGATCTTTGTGAAATTATTGTTAACTGGCGCTTGGGGGATGGGGGTTTCATATACATTGTGCATACCATATTCTTAACTTGTATATTAAGGATGAAATTGTAAATTTGTAGGACATTATAGCTCCAATAAAAAAATGTGGTGAAGATAATAATGGAGAGGTTGATCCCTCAACAAGAAATAAAGGAACTTTTACATAGAGTGCATGAAGAGGCCTATAAAATTTAAGATGAATATGCAACACCTTTAGAACTCTATATACAAGTTGTTACATGGTGCCATTTTTTAAAACAAACTGTTGTGTGACTTCGTTATGTATACATGTGTGAGGTTGACATTTAGCTTAGCAACTGGGATATATATATAGTTGTCGAAGGTTTTGAAAGTTTTTAATGATGCGACTAAAACTTTCTCACATGTTTATAGGTTTAGTGTGCACTTTTTCGTTACGTTAGCAATCAACATATTTGGTGTGCTATTTTAAGCTTGTGACGACTTGAACTTGTATGACTGTGTTTATAATATGGCATAAAAGTAGTTATCTTATTACAAAGACATTCATCGTATTTATCATGTGACAACTATTCTAGATCCTTCATTGTAAGTCTAAAGTATTAACGATGTATTTGAAAACTTATTACAGTTATATTGATGATTTAATGGATTTTTAGAAAATGTACAGCTTGGAAGGACAACAGGATATATTCGTAGCGATAATTGATATAAAAGAGCTGTTTGCGTGCTATCAAAATCAGTATGGTGGTTAGTTATTAGTCTCTTCTTTACTGCCCACCAACAAATGTCACTACTCATTTATGGATGAGTAATTACTAGTCCAAAAATTGAAGAGGCAATGGTCTGATCGGTTAATTAAATAGGTTGACTAACCTAGATAGTCATGGTCCTAGGTTGGTTTACCAGCCTGTGAACCGGATCCCCAGTTTTTTGCTCAGATGGAATGGTTTGATGGTCAACCTATTTAATTAAAAAAAAAAAAGAAGTATGTTAAGATGGATTTTTTTTTTAATCTAATTAGTAGCAAAGTTCTATGACTTAGCTTATTTAACTCGAAGTTTTAGTTGGCTAACTTGTCATGAGTTAGGTTGGATTGGCTTATTTAACTCAACAAATGTTTTTTTTTTAATAGATTAAAGAGGATTGGTTCATGGCTTACTCCATTGATTAAGTTAGAGTAAGAAGATTAGTGGGTTAACTCTCCTAATGTAGTGAATCAATCTACTCCATTTAATCACAATCATTACAAGTATAATAACTCATGAAATTTTTTTATCTTTTTGTAGGTTAGTAGATTGCACATTTAACCTATAGCCTTAAGCGATTTAGCTCATTTAATCACTATCATCATGTGTAGGACAAGTTAACTTGTTTACCCATTTGCGCAACCTTAATTATACTGCACGATTAAGGGAGTTTTATTTGGTTTGCACATTATTAAATAACAATAATGTCTAGACATTGCGTAGAATGTCATGAATTTGACAAAAATGCTATTTCTTTCTTATTTAGTTATTTGGTTTTGCTAGAATTTAATTCTACTTGTACCACCATTGTCTCACCACCAAAACCACCACCATCATGACTATCGTATCATTACAACTACGTCTACTCCTCCTTTATCTCACCAATACTACTAACGATGAACTATTACTATTATACATCTACTACTAACTTCTTACTATATTAGTACCATCATAGCCAAACCACGAATGCTATACCATTATACTAATCATCGTTGTTACCACTACTATCACTGTAACTACAACACCATTATGTCACCATTAAGCACCACTAGACCTACCACTTTCTTACCACGTGTGCTATTAGTATACCTCCACCATTATACATTTATCATTGCCCCTCTATCCCTTTCATTATCATTGAGATCATTACCATTACATTGGATTAAAGCTTATGTTACTATCATTGTAGTTGGAACTCCACTATTGGTTACTACTAATGATTCATTCGAAGGATACTAGCTATAAGACACAGCTGAGACAGGCATTCCTATCCCAAGCTGGTCCCTTGCCAACTTAATTATCAGATCCTTATTTGTGTTAAATCTGTCCCCGTTTGACAGTAATACTTTATCCTAGAAGACAGCCTAAGAATAGTTAAGGCAAGCTCTCGATTTGACCACAGGCTTTCGACCCCGAATCAAGCTGACTTTTTCTTAGAAGAACTAATTGGTCTCCGGTCTAGTCTGAATCAGATCGGCCCTTGACTACCAGTACTTCCTGTTTCACCTACTTTGTATCATAGATCTGTCTAAAAAGATTCTTTACTTTTTCGCATTGAATTATTTTTTGTCTCTTTTATCCTTTTTAGTATGTCTTGTGTAATTTGGTTATAGAATACCCTTTTATCTTTTCATACATGTAAAGTAACCCTAGTGGATGGGTATATAAACCCCCATTTTCTTGTACATAAGAATCAACTAATCAATACAAAATTATTCACATTAAGAAACTTATTATTCTCATTATCTTTCAACTCTTATCTATTCCTTTTAGTAAAAAGTAGTGGCGAGTGACTCTTCAGTTTCCCGTAGATTGTAAGCCAAGTAAGATTGAGTGGTGCGTTATATCCATTCGGTAGCTGCTTAGACTTTACTAGTTTTTTCCTTATTTGTTTTTTGTTTGTTTTATTGTAGTGCTTTTCCGTATATTTGACCCTGGAGGCACATCAACCACCACCATTAAAACCATAATAATAATGGTGTTACTACTATTTTTCTATTATTATTACCACATACTACCATCAATGACACACCATCACTACTCTTATGACATTAGTATTGCTACTATAACACTACGCATAGAGTTACTATCTCCATGATGCCATTACCTTTCCTACCCTCCCTATACCATCACTAAACATATATTGCTGTCATTATTGCTCCATCACTACAATTGCCATTGTCACAAATGAAACTAATATTGCCACTTCACTTCTATCATTTCTATATATACCATAATTGTTGCAACACCACTGTTATTGCATTATCGTAGTTATGATTATGACCACCATTGCCTCCATACTACCATTATTATCATATTGCCACCATCACTACTATACTACCAACATTATGAGAACTTATACCAATCCCATTATTACCACTTACATTATTGCAACACTTTTTGTTGGTGTCATGTGTTAATGATGGTAGAAGATGAATAACAATGATCATGGTGATAATAATGGAAATGGCATAGTGATTATGCAACAATGATTATGGTGTAGGCTATGGAGTAATAAATGGTTATGCAATGTCATTGTGATGACATGGTGGTGGTAATGGAGCATTGCTAGTGATTATAGTGGTGGTGTAATGGTAGCAACTTCGTAGGATGATGTTAATAATGGATTGATCATGTGATGGTGATGGTAGTGATAGAGTTATAAGCATGGCAATTGTGATACCTCGTGTGAAATGTAATCTTACATGAAATGTGGGAGAATATAAGTATGAATTTATCATGTCAAAGTAGTGAATACCATGTTAATAGTAATGAGAAGCATTTGGGTAATATTTGGTTATAAGGATTGAATTAAACAAAGAAAACTAGACAGGACAAGTATATGGAGGATTAGATAGTAAAAGATTAATGTATCATATTTGGTTTGTACAATACATGATACAAAATTTATATTTAAAAAATAATTGTTTATATTATAAAACAAAGAATTTTATATAATATTTAATAAAAATAATATTAATTAACTTAATTTTATAACATAGAGAGATATTTTTAAAATTTAAAATATTTTTGTTTTCTTATCTAGTGAATTTTATTTTTATACGATGATATAAATGAGGCAAAATTTGGGTTTTTTATTCAGTTTATCAACCTAACTTTTAGTTTAATCACCAAGCAAATTTACAAACCAAAGATTAAATAAATTTTTTTGTCTAGTTTAATATAAAAAAATTACGCGACAAAATATTACCTTAGGTTAAATAATTAAGAAAAGCCTACTATTATTTTTTCATTTGACTTTGTCATTTTTAGCCTAAAGCGTTGCAATAGCAATGATGGTTGAGGTGCGTTAGGGTGGTTGGTGTTGCTGGTGAGGATATATTGGTGATTGTAATGGTGTTGTTGATGATGGTTGGGATATTAGCAATTTACTAATGGTAGTAAGTCAATGGTGATAATGAAGATCACGTTGAGGTGGTTTGGTACTGATGCAACACAAAGTGTTAGGATATTTGCCTTATAATGAATAAATGTAAGAAAATTCTTTTTCTTTTTTCTTTTGCCAAAAGAAAATTTAGAAGAATAACACCTTGATTTCCATTGAGTTTTCACTTCCACTGTAAATATTCAAACACAATACTTCTATATAATTCCTTTCATTTCAAAAAAATTTCGTTATTTCTTCTATAGTCAATAATTTTTGACATAAGATAATGACTTTAAAATATACGAACACAACCATAAGGATAAAATATAAAACATGTCATTTTACACAACATGATAAATAATCATACAAACAAACTTGATCATAGTGTAGACTGATTATATGTAACATATCCAATTATCTAATATTTACATATCTTTAACATTAAACACAATCGACAAATCTCCACCAAAATTTATCTGTTGTGATACCTAATCTTTGACAGCAGAGATTTTCATTTGTGGCACCTATTTAGTAGGGGTGGTGTAGTTTAGTTCAGTGTGGGATTTGATATAGTTCGATCCTTCTTATCAAATTAAACTGTTAACAAATAGTTTCATTCATAAAATTTTTAAACCTAATTAAAATTGCTCGGTCTTGTTTGAGCTGTCTATATCGAGTTTTTACTAAATATTTTTATCTGCAATAACATATTTTTATTTTTCTATGTTTTGAATTAATTTTTCGTATATTCATCATGTATAACGATACTTAACAAAAAAATGCACAAATCCTAAGAAGCCTAACTTGATTGGATGAAGATAAGAGACTATGCTTTAACAAACAATAACGAGGAGTGAGAAGTAGAGCTATTAGTCCAAAACCAATACGAAGAAGAAAAAAGAAACACGTTAAAAATTGGAAAAAAAGATAAAAGACACGTGAAAAGTACTAAGATTAAATCCTTGATATGAAAATATATAATAAAATAAGAATTTAAAAAATATATATAAATATGAAATTTCATATAGAATTTACTTAATTTAATTTTAATAATTAATATAAATAAATAAATAAAAACTGAACCGTAAACCAATAATTTAAAAAAAACAATTTTTTGATCCGATTTCCGAAACAGTTGAACACGGAATCACGGTTATTTTGCTTACTCCTCGTATTTAGTGGTCACGCCAATGCCTAAAGCATAGCATTATCCGTCCCAATAAAAGTTTTATGGGACACGATGGAAGCCTAGACGGACATGCCAAAGCTTGCGTGTCATATGTATGTGTGTGTGTGTGTGTTATAGATTGGCCTCTTTTTCCCAATCTAAAATCTAAGAGTCTCTTTCACTAAGTAGGGTGCCTTGTGTGTTCATTCCATTTCCCACATAGTAGGGTCCGAGCAGCGAATCTCTTCTTCTTTGTCTGCATCAAATCGGTGTCGGTATTGGAAACCAGTGGATATGGCCACCTGTTTCTCTCCGGCCTCCCTTCCCGGTAGACCCTTTTCTGCTCTCACTGAGTGGGCTCTTGAGTGTGCATATTGCTTTTCGTTTTCGATTTGAAATTTGATCTCAAAATCCCTAATTTCAACTTCATTTTGTTGGTTTTTTACACGTTAGACTTCACATGTAAACAGCCATCTCTCTCTCTCTCTCTCTCTCTCTCTCGGGTTTTTCTTTATTTTCTATTTGATACACAAAACTAAAGTGTCATTTACTCATGCAAGTGGTGTGGAATGATGGGTTGCCAATAAGTTCAGAAAAGAATGTGATTTGACCCGGATATTTCTCCGGCAATTTCAACCGAATCCATTAGCAGTATATTTCCTGAACTTTATGTTTTGATGATTCGATTGTTACTATAGGAAATTGTAGATTCTTAACAAGGATGGACTGAGTTTTGTTGATGTTTTGGCTTAGAGGACTCGGGATCTAGTTGTCAGGTCTTTCCGCGGGAAGAATGCATAAGAACTAAGGACTTTCTATGGTTTTATTTGAAATTGTTGTGTATCAGAAACCCATTCTGTGGCTAACCCCCCACCTTGTTATTTTATATTTCGTGTGACACGTTAACTTTGCTTTGAAATCACAATCTAACATAAGGAGTAAGGACATATCATAATTACTGGCGTAGGTGTGTTATTATTTGTATACTTAGCTTGAATAAGTTGAGATTCTTTTAGAAGAAAAAGGGGAAAAAAATTTTTAAAAGAAACTGCGCTTTGTTTATGCAAATTTCACTCTGCATCAATTAATTTTCTCACATACAACAGGTGGTTATCAAGCTGTTCTTGGTTGTGATGTTTCAGGTGGATCTTTGGTCAAGGATCACAAGCTCTACCATGTTAGCTCAAATTCATTTGCAAAAATGCCAAGACTGGCCATTCCAAGGACGTCACACCCTGTGGGAAAAAGAAACAACCAAGTGATTCGAGCTGATTACCAGTATGTCCTCCAAACATCTCATGTTCCTATCCTTCCTTTGATGGTACATCTTTCTGTAAAAGCTGTACTCCACACCTGTGATGATTCTCCTTTGGCTGTAACGAAGCCATGCTGAAGCTTATCCTATGACATAAACTTTGTAGGGCAGATAAATTCAAGAACATTATGCTTCCAAACTTCTTAAGTAACTAAATTTGAAAAATTGGTGCTTATATATTATGCTTGTTGGTTGCTTAATAAGCTGCTAAAGGAAGTCAAACATTCCATAATGCTTGTCTTGAAGGCGAAAAGAAAAATTGAAGGATTATGGGCTACAGCATGTTGTATCACACTATACAATTAGCTCAATATGTTGATAATTTGCTCATGTAAATATTCTCAGGTACTGCACAGGAGTATCACGCTTTCTGTTTGATTACTTCCAGTTTAGGCATGGTGTGCAATTTTAGGAGGCTTTCCTCTTGCTTTAAGACATCAACTATTGTCCCCTTGAGAATTGCTGTAAGTTGCCACAAAAGTAGATGGGTTGCTTGACTACACTGGTGATATAAATAAATTAGCAATCTTTTCAAGGACTTGTGAGAATATTCCATTATCAATTCAAATTAAAAATGGAATCTTGGCATGCCTAAAGATCTGGTACTCGATTGGCATTCAAAGGGTGTCTTGGGCAGTCGGTCTAGCTATCTATGAATTTGGTTTTCCCAGACAGTCTTGCCTAAGCTCAGCCATCTTAATTTCTAGCTGGGTTTGGCCTGATAAAAGTCAATATGACCCTTTTAGTGCTGACCCAACAAACTATGATGTTTCGTCTCAACATCTAATCTTGTTCTGGTTTTTCCATTCACGGTGCTTTTAAGGTGATGTGAACCCCTTCCCGAGTGTGTGAATTAGCAAAAATAACATGCTCCTTGGCTTGCTTTCATACTCTAGCTTATGATTCAAAAGAAACTATGGATGGTTGATCTTTTTAAGATATGGAATTTCTTTTCTTTTTTTTTTTTTGCGATAAGTCAGTAAATTTCATGAAAAAGAGGTAGAAAGTAAAAAAAATTCAATGACTGAAGCAACCAAAGTGCTTTATAGAGTATCTGTAGTTGCTTTATACAGAAAAAGGAAATAGTACAAGGGCCTATACTAACTTTTACAACTCAAGCACATGACCAATGATTACAAAATCATAAAGGACACTAAAATTTTTCTAAGGAGTTGACATTCACTTAAGCCTCGACTGGCCATTGTCCTATCATTCCTTTCTTTTGTAAATAATAGTGGTAACAAAAGGGAAATTATTGCCATAATTGGCTTGATGGTGACTTATATTAAATTGCACTTAATTTTTATTTTCCGATAGCATTGTGTTAACTTTCTGTACTACTTATATATGAGTGGTAATGTATGACTACCTACTAACTCTTTTTGGGTCCTGGTAATAGTGTAGCATTTTTTTTGGGTAATGTCATTTTCTTTTTAATTTTATATATATAAAGGAAAAGTATAAGGAAGGGGAAACATCTCCATAAATAATCAAAACACCCTCAAAAGTGAAATAAAAGCTAAACTAAATTCTAAAGAGTAAATAGTTCCAACAATGAAGATTCAAAAGCAGAAGCTAAAAGATACTAGAAGGAGCTACTTGAGAACACATAAGCTAACTCTCTAAATCTTCCTACGATTTTTGCCCTTCTTCTTCTTCTTCTTCTTAGAACAAGCTGATAGAAAATGCTTCACTAAGTTGGAGGAAAAAGAGATGATTTTGTCACTAACGAAATCTTCCATAGTTATTTTAAGAAAAGAATCCGACTCTAGAGATTCATTAGAACTTGTATCTTTACCTTCAACTTGATTCCCATTGCTCTCCATGACATAGGTATTCTTAGTGGAAGTCTCAGTGGATCTCACTTCAATTGACATCTTGGATACCTCATTCAAATTCTCGGGCTGACCATCTAATCTAACCCTTTTGCCAGCAATTCCTCATAAATGATATGTTGACTCCAATTATAAGTTTCTATGTTATTGACCCCAGTCTCAAGCCATTCCCTATAATCTAATATATGCTGTAGAGCATTACCAGAAAAAGGTGTTTGCTGTGGTGTCTAGTTAATGAATTCAACTCATCAGTTTCTTTTATTCGACTGTTGGAAATTTTGAATTCATCTATCACTTAAGTTTCACTTATATGCATTACCATATTTATTTGTTAAAAATAGGAAAGCCAAATAAAAACGTATCTATACTAATTCATCATATCTGAAACAAGTGATTACTTATTAGAAAGTATTATTGTGATATAAGGAACAAAATATTTTCATTAAAGAATATGTTACAAATTATTCTGGATTTTATATAAGATGTAGTATCATTAAAGACATTCGAGAAAATATGATATATTATATTGAGTAGTTGCAATTATGTTTATGCATTTCCAATTACATTTGTTTGCTTCTTTTGCTCCTTTTGCCCCTTTTGCCTTATGCAATTAGGATTGTGCCCCTCAACTGCAATTTTTGCTTTTTGCTAGACTGAGTGATCAATGCAGGAAACACAAACTTAATTATCATTGTAATTGCCTAACTGGCTGCCGGAGCCATGGAAACACCTCTATCAATTCTAATTCCTCATGCTTCTGACATGTAACAAATATCAAATTTAGTTCCTGGGCGAATTCTTTGTGTTAGAGACATGTTTCTTTCACAATTAATCGATAATCTCTCTATGCTGAGAATGTTTTTTGAATCTCGTTATCTGTATGACCCTACTAATTATGAGTAATAGTCTGCTAATATCTCGGATTTGGGTCAATGCTGCTAAATTTGTCTTTTCGTTCTTTGTCGGCCCATTAAAATTGCTTGTGGATTGCCTGAAAAGAATGGCTTGTCGATACCTGATCTATAGCCTTTTTAACTTTTTTCCCATAGAACCAATTATATGCTGAGTTCTTTTTCTTGATATTTTTCACCTTTGTTATTTGATAACTTGACGTTGTTTCTTATGTACTTATTTGAACATTCCAATGTGCAGTGATGGTGGTAGGAGTGGAGGCAGTGACTTTGTCGCTGGTTTCATTCTAGGAGGAGCTATCTTTGGAACTCTAGCTTATGTATTTGCTCCACAGGTGAGACATCTTATCTCCTAAAATTTATGATTGAGTTTGTTGGGCTGTCCAATTTTCACAAGTTATGATGGTAATTTCCAGAATAGTTCAACCTTTTGCGAATATGTCTAGTCTGACATTAGCTGCTTAGCATCATAGCACAAGCACAAATTTTTTAAGTATCGACATTAGAGATTCTCTAACGTTGGGCTAGTGTGACCCATTTATATTAGCATAAAAAGGTCCACTGATGGAAATTCTGAAACTCCAATTCCATTCTTCAGATCAGAAGATCACTACTTAATGAAGATGAGTATGGATTCCGGAAAGCTAAGCGTCCAATATATTACGATGAAGGCTTGGAGGTACTAACCGTCGAACGCGTTATCTCAATGCGTAAATGTCTGTAATACATTAGTTCTAATAATTTTTTCCTTGTAAGCAGAAGACAAGGCAGACGTTGAATGATAAGATCAGCCAACTCAATTCTGCAATCGACAATGTGTCTTCCCGGTTGAGAGGTGGCAAAATTTCTCCTCCTGTTCCTGTCGAGACTGATCCCGAGGTAGAAGCCACCATGTAATCATCTTTACGGTTATTGTGCATCTTTAAGGTCCTTTTCCTATGGGAGTTTCGAATGATTACTAGTCATTGGGTGGAATTAGATGTGATCGAGATCTTGGATGATGTCAAGTTGGCAGTTACCGCCTGCCTCTGTGATGTTTTATGGTCTGAACATAAAAGGCATACTACGATGTTCATCTTATGAAGCAACTACAAGTGTTAGATAGGATTTTGAGAAGAGGTTTTGTTTCTCATTGATGAGTGGCATAATAATAGTTCTTTTCTTTTATTAACGCATCGTGTAGATCGAATATAAGTGCCAACAAATATCACTTAAAATTAAAAGAAAAAGGAAAGAAAGAAAAATTGAAAGAAAAGTAAATTAAAAGGATCGATTTCCCTTTTCCCATTACGGAATTTAAGCGCACGAACGGTTTCACTATCACAAACCTCCTTATTTTCCCCCTTTCCTCTTCTTTTGGTGGTCGGCCGGTCACCCTTTCCCTACAAGGATGTTCGTTTTTACGAAGATCGAATCGAATGAAAGATTGAAATATGCTCTCTTGCCATTTCCTCATCTTTCTTCTTCGCATATGTTTGGTGCCTTTGGAAAGAATTAGATCAGATTTATGTTGAGCAGTCGTGAAATAAAAATCTATCTGGTAAATTGCCCATAGCAAGCAAAAGTAAACGGGAGACGGCATCTATGTATCAGTATCTGCTTACTGATATTTGGTCGCAAATGCATCGAATCGAGTCGAGACAAATGGGAAATACTTCTAATAACCTGGCAATCGGCGTGGTATTTTCACAAGCACGTGAAAAGCAAATCAAACAGGAGGTAATCTCAACAAGTACAGACAACACAGATTGTCAACTAATGATTGATGAGCAAACTCTAATTAAATTCATCACAAAAAACAAGACACCATTCTCGTCACGATTCCCAATTCCACAATCCACAAATCACGTGTGATGACATGGATTAACGAGGTGCAGATGGATATTGCATATACAGCTACAGATAAAGATAATATAATCAGTATGTCTACGGATTGATCATCGGAACATGATAGCAATACTGATGATCAGGAAGAAGAGATAAACAATCGAATGTGTTCGAGAAAGGTGAGATTGGGAGGCCTATCGGAGCGCTTCACGTATCCGGTAGCCTCCAGCTCGGAATATATGGTGTAGCCGCTCTTCCGGTTCTTAGCCCAGAGCTCGGCCGCGTAGCTCGGGTGGGCGTAGTAAGCCTGGGCCGATATGCTATACCCATCGCTGTCCAACGACACGCCTATCGGACGCCTCTCGTAGTGCCCCCTTGAGACGCCCTCCAAGTCATCAAGCCGGGACAACCCTCTCGGCGACACGGAATAGAGCTCGCCGGAGACGGGATGCCCGGACCCACGCATGTCGAGGAGGAACGGGACCCGGTAGGGCCCACATACCAAGGGATAGGACTCGGCAGTCCTGCACATCCCGACGAAGGCCGCATCGCCGGATTTTATCAGATCCTCCATCAACCGGTGGTTGTGGAATCCCTTCTTCAGCGTACCGTACGTGAATATGAGCACCCACTTCTCCGCCTCCACCACTGCCTCCGCCTCCTCTCTCTCCCTCTCCTTCTTCTCTTTCTCTAGCACACCCATTTTTTTGCCTTTGCTCGATCACTGTAACGACGGATTATCGATTGTTTCTTTTTATGGAAGAATTTGGGGGATGGAGATTGAAAGACCCTTTGCCACGTGCCAAGAGCCCCGTCTCGACACAACACCAAACGATGTTTGCAATGGATGCCCCATTTATAGCTTCGTTACTTATAGCATAGTTATTCTCATATTTTTTTTTTTTAATTTAATTCTTCATAGTGGTTCTCGTATTTTAGTTTGATGTGATGTGTTGAAAGAGTTTAAGCTTTTATTATTGTATGAATGTCGTACAGTTTTCGTTGAATTTTTCGTGTATGGAAAAATGGAGTCAAATGTGTGGTTCATTTTTTTATTTTTTTTAATGATTTTCAACATTTCTGTAATTGAAAAAGTAAAAAGAAATGGGATCTATTTTAAATCCGCCAATCTTATAATCCCTTTTTTCTTTTCAAAGGAATATCGAGTCTTAAAAAAATAATAAGATAATGTTAAGATGAAGTTAAAATTATGGGAAAGCTAAATGAGGTTTGATTTGAATATTGACTTCTCTCAAAATTAAACCATTTGGAATAGTTTGTGGAGTTAGAATTGAATCCCTTTAAAACAAAACAGATTGATGATAGCTCGAATAATGTTTATTTTTAAATTGCTATTATTTACTATCTATATTTCGATATATTTTCAATTTAATTACATTAAACTAGCCTTTTGCTTCTCAATTCTACTTAATTATGAGGATATTTAGGTACATTCACTCAATTACACACCCATGTGACAACATATTTCCATGTGGGCTGTATGTAAAATTAGGTACATTTTTCATTATCTTTTGATAGCTAGGAAACAAAAGCATATACGCGATCCCCTTTCTTTGGGTGATTCTCTGTGTTCAAAGTGTTAAAAAGTAATTGAAGATTACAGTTAATTCTAAATGCACCTGCTTACATCTACCTTCTCCTTTTTTTTTCTTTTTTTTTTAATAAACATCGAGTATTAAGGAAGTGCCAAAACAATCCCAATTTGATTATTGACATTTTTTAGTATCAAATTGCTTGAAGTGTTTCTAGAAACTTGAGCCAAACCGTCGTAAAACTTTTGGTTTGGGTTCTAGTTTGAGCCAAATTTGATTTCTTTTTAATTGCTTTTCTTTTACTATCCTTTTTATAGTAATATTTTGACACATTATATATATATATATATATAAATTGGTTTTTGACTTCTTAATTATATATATTTTTGAAAGATATGCACGTACTTTTACCGATTTTGTAAATTAATACATATTAAAAGATATAAATGTTAAAATTTTTAAGGATGATATAATTTAGATTAAATGTAAATAAAGCAGAATAAATCAATTGAAATAATATTGAATTTTACAAACTCTCTTCCATAAAATTTGTAATTTTTTAAAGTAATTCAATTTTATTTAATTCGATTTAAAATAATCTCAAGTTATACTTGGTGCCAAACCAAAACCCATTCAACCATTCAAAGATTTAATCATTCTATAAAATAATCATATTATAAGGTTGAATTCAAAAAGAAAAGAAAAGCTTCAAACTAGCCCATATAACATGAATCTTATGGATTCCACCCACTTAATTGATATAGTTGAAACAAAAGGAATACTCAAAATTTGTGTATTTGCTTCACTAAATATATATAAAATTAAATTAACTTTGCAATATATGGATGGTCCAAGCATTTGCAGGTGTAGAGAGTGGAAAGGCATCGTAGTCGTGCTGTGTTGGCGTCACCGTACACGTAAATTTTGACTTGAGCGGCCTCTACAATGCCACGTTCTCTGTCTCGTTAGCGACGAGCTCACGAGAATTCCATCAATTGGACCCACGGTATCCAATACATAATACATGTTTTCACATCAAACTGACTCAGGCAACGAATCCTAAAGCAATCAAAATTTTGAAATTCCATAATATTATATAAACATTAATAAATTTTTTAATACGTATTATTAAAAGAGTATATATATTTTTTAAAAGTCATCAATTATATATTTTTATATAAAAAAATATAAATAATTTATGTATTATTTATTAATTCATATAATATATTAATACCAATAAAACAGTTAAAAATACCATTTAATCTTTTTCTTGAAGGAATGCCCAACTCAACCTTGTTTTAACTCTTAGTGGACATGCAGCTCACGTTAGCCTCGTACTCTTTAATTTAGTTAAATTCGTGTTAGTACTTAAGATATATAAAATTGAACAGAAATAAGGTCTAATCTTACTTTTATACTGTGTAATCAAGTCGTGTATATGTTTTCTCTCTATAATATATTATTAATTGTATCGTATCCTAATAATTATCAGCCATAAGGCCGGTAACTACTTGATCAGGGCTTAAGAGTTATTTTCATGAAAAATGCCAAGTGGGTATTTGTTAAAAAATTAAAATAAGCAACTTTAACATTTTTATTCTTTTGTTTTTTTATTAAGTACATACGTATTAGCAAGCGTGAAATTTTCTTAACAGACACGCCTAATACATGAAATTCTGGTTTTATTTTTTTATTTTTATAATTTGCTAATGAAAGTTGACAGCATATAAAATAGAATGTCATTTTATATTTTTAATGATTGAATCTGCATCGTTATTCATCATTACAATACTAAATTAGTGCACAGACGCCACTGGCCATTTAGTTCTGCTTTTCGGCCTTTGGAGCTATTCAAGTGCTACAAAGTGAAGTCCGTGGTGTGTATTAACAATGGAAGTTACATCAACATTTCATTTTCAAGCTAGTATATTAAATAGTGTGATGTTACAAGAAGACCCTCTAATGCCGTATTTAGTAAACAATATGATATATAAACTTCTTTAATCTTGTTATATATATACATATATATATATATATATAAACATTATATTCGCAATATTTTCATAACCATTATGTTGTTTCACATCAATATAACGTTATTTTTCTTTTTATAATTCCAGATACCCATTTGTAGTATTTCATGGAAATCATATGCATTGCATTTAAGGTACTTTTGGCCCATCTTTTCATATTATTTTGTCATCGGTTTAAAAAGGGTGTTTATATTATAAAACAGAAATAATTTTCATTACGAAGTATTTCAGCCGAATTGAGAGAACTAATGATGTGGGTTGTCAATTGATAATGATTAACTCTATTTTCATGACATTAGTTTATGATGATTGAGCAAATCAGGAGTCCACAGCCATCGGCTTGAAATTTCGGTTCATTGTCCGGTGTCATTAATCACTGCTGACTATAAAATTAGTCCAAAAAGTAAGAGGATAAATACACATAATGAATATGAAAAAAATATAAATAAGAGACAAATTGAAGCACACATGAAACTTAATTTTCTTAAATAAATAATAAAAGAAGAATTTTTCAGAAGAAATGATTTTGATAAGCTTATTCGCAGCGTAATACTATTAGTAAAACTAGATAAACTAGGTTGCCATGATTATCAGAACGATCGATACGATTATAAATCTCACAGAACACATGTTATTGTGCAAGAAAGAGAAAAATATTACAAGCATAACAAAGCAATGTAAGAAATAATGATGTTTCGGTTTGCTATGGTCCGGTTATTTTATTATATGGGACTGCTACTATCTTTTATTTTATTTTTAATTTATATTTATTTAAATCTAAATTATTAAATAAATTATAAATTTAACCATTTAAATTTTAAAAAATATAAATAAATAATAAAATGAAAGACTGAATCAACCGAATCATAGAAATTTTCACTTTTCATGTTAATAGCAAAGGCGGTTCACCGGCTAATGCTCACATCAACGTTCAATTAATAGAGTAAATAAGCAAAATAAAGTTCTAGAAAGTACCGCACGCAAGCCAAAAGAGAAGAGGATATATTGCCTTTCCTTGAATGATAATATTGTTTACATTTTAATACACGTAGTGCCACTAACTAAAGCACTCTTCTCTGAAAAATAAAGCAATGTCTTAATATGGGGTGGTTGCCTTCTTTTCATCTAGATTCTTTTAACATTTTTAATAAAAGAACTTGTTTAAATTCATGGAATTTTTCCTTAATGTGCCTATTTGTATAGCTTATGGAAAAAAAAAATTTATTGTGCTCTATAAGTTTTTTCCCAAAGCATAGTTGGTAAATACAATAGGTACAAATGTTATGTGTGATTCTACTAACTTGACACTTATAACTTATTTACTTGTAAATAAGTAATTTTATTGTTCAGGATATCTAAGCATATCTTACTCGATTGAATAGCTTTTATATTTATATTAAAAGTCACATAATAGATTTCAAATACAAATTTTTCAAAACCCATAGACATTGGCCAATAAGGTAAGGTACAGGTGTGAAGTATTTCTACTTTGTATATAGTGGAACTTGTACTCTAAAAGTATAGAAAGTATAGGTTTTGGTATCTTATACTCACCATATAATATGTTATTAAATAGCATCAACAAATAAATAATAAATGAGAATATTATAGTTTTTGATTGATAAATATTTTAGTAGAAAAGAAAAAAAAAAGCTCATGACCATAATATAGTAAGAACTAAGAGGAAAAGGAAAGTGAAAATTTTAAGGAATATAGAAGTTGATGGAATTAAGAGGGAAATTTTTTCCTGGGATCTATGCTTTTTTTCCTCCTCCAATTAGAGTGATTTGGGAGTGAAAGTTGTTAAAATTCTAAGTGTATTCTTACTTTCTAAAATCTTGTTATATTTTTTATTACAATATAGTGATTAGTAGTTTAAAGAAACACCTATCCCATGTTTTTTTCTTCTTCTTTCCTTCAATCTAAATAAGAACATGTATAATTTCTTTCGCTCAATTTTCTTTCTTCCTTAATTCTTTCCTTCCACTTTCCATCTCTCCTAATTCCTTCCCTTTTCCCAAATGCAGTGCAAGTTAATAATAATAAACAACTAAACTTATTATCATCTCTATCACTTTACGTTTTTTTATTTTTTTTCTTGGTTCTTTTCATTTGCTTAGTAAATTGACCATTTAAACTCGACATAATAAAGTTAGAAAATATTATCTTTTTTTTTATTTACAGATTTTGATATAGGTTGTATAAGTTTTACATTTAAAATACTTATAATATCACATATAGATTATATTTTTAATATCAATATAAAATTTAACTTATTAAGAAAAAGGTAAATTTTACATGTTTCATATGATATCTTGTAAGGCCATACACTGTAGGTTTGATAGGGTATAGGTTATATAAAATCGTGAGTTAACAATATAATTTTATAAGTTTATAATTTATAATTTTTTCTTAATAAAATGGATGTAAAATTATTTAGATACATACTTTTAGCAAAATTATAAATTTTGATTTATGATTCAACAAGTTTACAATTCTAATGATTTAGACGATTTTACCAATTCTACATGTTTAAAAAAACAATAGAATTACGATTTTGATGATTATAGATACTGGTAAAACCTTGTACCCTACTCACCTTCGATACACTCACCTCTATTGTTTGCTTAGAGGTAATAAAGGTAGCACATAATAATTATTTTCAACCACTTCATTACACCTAATTTACTAAGAATTTGGTCTGTAATATTTCCCAGTGGCTTTTTTGTCCATTTCTACATAGAATAGTTATCACTTATTAAGTGATGGAATTTTTTTTTCTCCTCACAAGAAGGAAAAGAGCTCTTATATCTCAATTAAATAAAAAGAAAAAAAGAAAAAATTAAGAAAATTATTTCGAGCCATCCCCTAACCATAAGGTGGATGGAATGAAAACTTTTGGTCATTGAATTACAACCATGATTCCTCAAGGGTATGCAACCATTCCCTACTGCCATTCAAAAAATAAAAAGAAAAAAAAAAACAATGAAAACCCATTGAGTTTTAACTTAATTGTTTTAACGCCGATGCATCCCTACCCTTCAGGGGGTTAGCAGTCACCCTTTGCCTCTAGTTGCACAAAAAATATTTCTCCTTCACCCCATCCACCAACATAACCCCACCCTATCCCCCTTTCCCAATCAAATAACATCTACTACTTTTTTTGGTTCACCATTCAACTTACTAATTATACTATGTTTAGAATTTTATTATATTGCTACATTTGGCTAAATACATTATGGATTCTCTCTTACATCTTCACTTTTTCATCACATCGTAGAGGAGGAATACACTCTAGTATTGTTAAATAAGAAATAGGTTCTATTTGATTTAGGTCATCAGTCTTTCCCAATGACCAATGTGAAGGAGAAAAACATACAAATAAAGTAAATTACTTCTCAATTGACTTGTAAGACTTTTTACCTGTTCACTTGGCTAGATGAAATAAGGGGAGGATGGATTTATAATTACTATAGAATGGAATAAGACTATAATAACTTATTACATTGTTTAGTTTTGGGAGGAGGGTGGGTGGGTTTGGAAAACTATATAATGAATAACCATAATAAAACTTAAAAGATCATATTACACTTATTCCTTCCCTTTCTTCTTCTTGAATCTTTTTCGCTAATTATTTCTTAAACCATCCACCAATATACATAAGAAAGCAATAATCTTTCATAGATATCAACAAAAGGAACTAGCATATTGGACCTAATTATCATCGGGAAAAAGTAGCTACCTATTTTGTTAATGACTCCACTAATTCATAAATTTATCATTTTTTTTTGTTTCTCTGCCATCCACATTTTATAAGCCCCGTAAATCTTACTTTTTGGAGCTAGAGTCAAATTTGAAGAATTGATATATATTCCTTAAGCTCCCTCAAATCGAAGAAATTAAAACAAATAAAATTTTAAATTGAAATCTTAAAATGAACCGGAAAACTCTAATCATGTAAGAAAACTCTAAAACCTTGGGTTAAATAGAAAACCTTAACAATGCATTTGGAACTCTAAAACTAGTACCAAAACCCTAAACGTACCTTTGAAAACTTAAAAACCCTAATTAAACCCTAAAAGGTGAAAAATCCTAAATTGACTATAAAACTCTAAACTCATATTAGAAACCTCAAATTAATTAATAAATTCCAATTATATAGCTAAACTATTCATTATTAGAATTTGATTAATCGATAAAAAGTCCTAATTTACCTCTAGAATCATAATCAAATAGTGATAATAAATTCCAAACCTTAAATGCACTAAATTAACTAAATAAAAGGATCCAATAATCTTAATTAATCTAATTAAATAGGAAAAACCTAAAATTACGACTAGTTAGGGCCATGTATGCTAATAATTAGGGTCAAAGAGTTTAATTACATCCTAATTGCTTATTTGCATTCATACAACTTAATTAACTAGACAATAAGCTTCATTAAACATGTAGGACAAGATAGATAGATTTTTGGAAGATATGTTTAGGTAAGAGCCTTACTTTTTGGAGACAAATCTTTATCCTAAATGGCAAAACTCATAAAAGTAAGTGGTCCAACATAAAACTAGTAGCAGATAACCAAAAGAGGAGGAAGATTTGTTGCTCTTATCCCACCTCCTTAGCTTAATATTTTTACTTACTAAAACCCCTATTTAAATTCATTCTTTATCCTTAAAAAACCTTATGAAATACTCTCTAGAAACCTAAAAAAAAAAATGAAATAAAATAAAGGAAAACATAAGAAGTTCTCGAAGCTATCTGCATACATCAACACCCGGAGCTTTTACCATCGCCATACACCATCAAATCACAAACGACCACTGCAACTTGAACCACACTTCTCCTAATATCTTGTAGGCAAACCTTATCTCTCATCGAGTGAAAAAGCTGAAACTCGTGCAAATCAACGTAAAGTAAAACTCGCTTAACTTGAATTTCTTATTTACACTAGTTATACTAATGATATCTTAAGAGTTTAGAATTAAAAGCACTAGCTAAACATGTTATAATCATGACCATATCATTTTAGAGCCATATAATTATATATTCATGTACTTAAATTTTTACTTATATTTTTCGAGTGTAGAGTTAGATTTATGTAAATAACTTGAAGAAAAGTTGAGAAAACCCCATGAAATACACCAATCATGTTTAGGCAAAAACACATACATGCATCTCCTCACCTTTTTTTTTTATTTCATATGATTATTTTAGTAAAAAGTGGAATAAGTTGCATTCTAGAGTTAGTTTAATGCATCAATCATTAAGTTCAGTATATGTAGTGTAGAGATCCTTAGAAAATCATGCTTAATAATCACTTAATAATAGTTGCACTTGCTGTAGGTGTTGAACTAGAAAGTTGATTTTATGATTAATTATGATTTAGGACTTAAACTTGTAATATAATAGACTAAATAGTGTCTATAGTGAGTAACTAGGCCTAAAACTCATTTGGAGCTCAATAAATTAATAATACCAGATCTGGAACTTAAGTTTTAATAGACCATTTAATAAGATTAATAAATTATAAGCCCCAATAGATGACACTATAAATAAGCTATAGACTTTTGTACGTGAATTAAGCCTAATATTTAAGCTGAAAAATTGACAAAACAAGCCTTAATCTTACCTACACTTACATGACTAGTAGGAAAAATGAATAACTAGAGTTTAATTTAAAAGTTATTAAGCCCACTGAATGATTAAAAGAGACCTTAAATACGCCTAAGAGTAAATGGAGCCCGCAAGTAGTTAAAAATTGCAGATTAGGCCTTAAAATAATGAGTTAGACTTGGACTTAAATTTAATTGATCCAAATAATTTGATAACCTTAAACAAAGAATTAAAAGCTTGAATAATAAAGATAGGAAGCTGAGATAAGGCCTTGAATTGATAGAATTCTAGGTATCAACCTGACGCTATACCAAGTTTCGGATTACATGGGAGGCTTACTCGCAAGCTCCGTACATGTAGGTGACTTATTTATATGCTATGTCAGCATTAGACAAACTACCCTGCTCTATTAGGTTTGCCTTTTTATGTTAAGTACGCCCTATTCTATCTTGACCAAACCCTCCCACATACCTATTGATGAATTATGGCAATATTAGAAGACCCGACGTACTCTACAAGTTTTATTTTGGCCTACTATTTATGTCTTATTTGTCCAAGTCTTCCTTACTATACTTGGTCCGTTATGCCCTACTGTGGTTGTCTCTATTTTATTCCATTAGGTTTACTCTGATCAGCTATATAAGACTGTCATGTCTTGTCAATTTACTTTAATATATCGAAATCGATTTGCTCGACCGAGTCTGTTCAACCTAGATCTATTCGATCATGATGAGGCTGCTCGATCGTTCTATATCAACTTAGCCATACTGGGTCATATTAAACAGGTTGGCCACTATCATGTAAGCTTAGCCATTGCCATATCAGGTCAATTTGGCCATTTGAGGTCAGCCTCGGCAACATCAAGTTGACCACAGGTATATCAGATCATCCTCGGATAAGATAGGTAGTCTAGAGTCTTAAGTTTGCCTAATAAAAGCTTTAGAGTCTCTAATAGCCTTTCAGAATCAAACATCAGCCTTTCACCTGAAAATCTTGTTTAGCTATCTATTTTACTTATGTTATTTGGATTTCCCATTTCTTGTATTTTCCCTTAATCGTCATTCATGTTTCATTTGTAATTACCGGAATTTCATTAGGGTATCCTGTATTCATTTTATTTACAACTTTACCCCTTTTGTATAAATAGAAAACTTATATTAGGTTTTAAGGAAATTTTACAACATTAATGAAAAAATCTTAAGTCTTTTCTCTTGGAAAGCTCTTATCTACTTGCTCTTATCAATCTCCTTAACGTATGTGGTTTTATAGTATGTCATATTTGTAGAGTTAGTATGCTGGATTGCTAAACTATAGACTATCATTTACTTTTCGAGCCATCTCGTTGCTCGAACCTACTCCTTCGTTTTCATATAATATTAGGTTCATGTGTTCACTTATAAGTCTGTATCATCTTAGTATCAGAGCACGATTCTGAAAGAGAGCATATGCAATTACTACAAAGATTTGTTCGTGTCTGCTAATTAGTGGTTATGTTCCTTTCGTAGATGTTAGAGTTGGTTTGATTGAAGTTGGTTTGGGGATCTTGAGCTACAAAGCGGAGATTCGTAGGTCGATAAGAGTGGTTCTTATTGTGCTCTGTTGTACTCTGTTCTCCATTGCAAAAATAAAGGAGGTTCATTTCTGTATATGCTCATGCATTTGAGTATATTGGCTATCAAAGTTAAGTTAGAAGTGGGTTTTTGAGATTAAGTCATATTGAATATGGTTTAGGTCATAGAATTTAGATGGAGGGTTATTCAATAGGGTTCTTTTGTGTTATCATAACAAAAATTAGTGGAACATGTTGTGGCTACTCGTGTTAAAATTAGAGTTTTCGACATTAATTAGTAGTGTTTGGTGGTTGTTAGCTGCAGAAGCATTATTGTTACCACAGTAACAGGTGGTAAATTTTCTTAGGTGTTGTGTTGGACAATTTGGTGCTAGTAGTGATTACGGTTTTGCTGGTGTCTTAAGGATTGGCATAGTGCTTGGTGCTTGAAGTGTAAGTGTTTGAATTGAGCTAATAAAGTGAGACCATTAGGTGTCGAGCTGTTGCACTTTGGAGAAGCTATCTATGTTGTTGTGTTGACTGAGAATGTCGAATTAAAGAAGTGTCGACACATCATTCTAATGAAGTGTTGTTCAACACTTGTCGAGCCAAACAAGCAAGGAGTTTGCGTTACTGATTTTCCAAACTATTACGAGCTCCATCCAATATTGAGCCGACCAAGTCTTATGTTGGTGTATGAGTACTAAGCTAGGGTCATGATCACTGTCTAAGGAGAAGTGAATGAGTGTATTGTGAATTTGGCTACCAAAGTGCAGAGGTCGCGTGCATCTTAAATTGTTGGATACCGAGTTGTTCTGAAGGAATTGTGCCACCTAAAGCTCCAAACTATCATACTCCTAAGGTTATCGAACTGAGTTGTTTTCCTATTCAACTTGCCGAACTGGTCTGTAGTATCTAAGCTTAGTTACTGAATTACTTCAACTAAATAATTGAGTTGATTCTAGTAACCGAGCTGAGTCGAAGTGCCAAAGTAAAGTGGAAGATTTGAGCTATGTAAGCATCTGAGCTGCTGTGTTCTTGAATCAACAAGTGTTGGATAGTTCTAGTCATTTCCGATGAGACTCCATGTGGGTTAAGCTAGTTTGTTGAAGCGATACCTTTATTTAACATGGCTTATGACAATCGAGAAGGCTATGGTTATGACTATTACTATGAAGATATAAGGTCGAGAATACCTATGTTTGATGGTTATGGACCCTCAGACAAATAATTGGATTGAGAGTTCTGAGTCAATAAAGTTTTTGAAAAGTATCTATGCCTTGAACATGACAGGGAATATATCATAGAGGATCAACTTCAAGGCTTTGTTACGACTTGGTAGAAGAATATATTAAGGCAAAGGATCCTAAGAGGGGCAAGTGCTACATGGAGCTTAATGAGACCTGTAATGAGAAAAATTTGTACCCCCATCATATCAAGATGAGTTGTATGAAGAGTTATCTACCTTAAGGTAAGAACAAATGAGTGTCCAAGAATTTTCCTAAGAGTACAAGGTGCTCTTGTCGTAATGTGTATTGTTTGAATCTCTTTCGTGTATTATCTCGTGATTCGTGAGAGGATCAAGTTTGGAGATTGCCCCGTGTGTTAACCCTTTAGGAGTAAGGAGCATAAATGAAGCTATTTGATTAGCTTTAAGAGAAGAATACACCATTGGTACTGACCATTGTGATGTGTAGGAATAACTAAAGGTTATACTTAAGAAGCTTATAGAGGAAATGAGACAACAAAAGCATACTCAAATAGGGAAGATCGATAAGAGAAAAGCCTAAGGAAAGGAAGCAGGATAAAGAGAGGTGGAGATTACCAGAGAGACGAGTAGTAAGGCTAAGGAAGATAGAACTAAATTGCAGTTAAACCCCCATGTTTCAAAAGTGGTTCCATTACCCGCTATGAATACTACAGATGGTAGCTCCAAGAATTACTACGTTTGCCTTCCCCATATCGGAATCTTGTGTCCAAGTCATCTGACAAGTTTACATCGTATTGATATGAGCAATTATAGCATCGCACTTGTAAGATATTATCAACTGTTGATTACAGTTTATCAGGGCTGAGGTAATGGATATGTGTATTGGGATATATTATGTTAACTCTTGGTACTCCTGTGTTTGAAAGATTTGAAGTGTGTAGATGGAAGGAAGAAGAAGATCGACTTATGAGGAAGCAAAGGGACTACTGATAACAATAAATGAGGAGACTGTAGGATCCGAGCTAGTTGGGCTTGAAGAGGTGGAGGCACTTCCAATTAATGAGCCATCTTACGCCTGCTTGTAATCTTTTGTATGACCTTAAGTTCGTGTTACTTTCAATAATAGATAGTTGTTGGGACTACTAAGGTATAGTTTGATGGGAATCAAGCTACGGGACTCCTAACCCGAAGCCGAGCTTAAGGACTAGAGGGGTTGACATGACGAATTCTTATATTCTAACCAACCCCTGCAAAGGCCAAATACTTTCTTGTCAAGTCACCTTTAACGCTATGCCGTATGACCGCCTATTATTTTGTTGTATGCTGAGTTGATGATTGCGCTATGGTACCGAGCTGACCTATTATTCGGCATCATCATTGCCGAGAAGCTAAAAGGGAGAGAGAATCCAGATTGACTAAGTCATCCCTGCTTAGACAAGCCCATCTGCCCGTACTTTTTGTCCACATTTTCTAACAACCATGCCAATGCAACATCATCACGTATATAGTATCATATATAGAATCTGTAGCACCAATGATCGTTTCCTTATATATTTATTTTTACCCTTTTGGATCATGTACATTACTTCTTTAGGAATTGTCCTTATTGTCTTTTCCCTTTTAGGTAAGTCACTGACAACTCTGATTTTAAACATATTTCATATGGTGATTTTATAGTATTTCCCTTACATTTTTGGTTTTCTTTAAAGAAATTGATACTTAATTGAGTAAAATGTTGATTTCAGGGTTTAAACGCGTCCTAGGCTCGAAAACGAAGAAAATGAATCAAGTTTCACTCAATTCCGAGCTCAAACGAAGAAGTTATGAAGTTTTGAAGTTGTGCAGAAAATTTGCCTAAGTGTAGAAAGTTACACGACCTGGGGACACGGCCGTGTCTGGTGACGAAAATAGAATCTTTGTAATACACATATAAAAGGATATCTTAGGGTTTCAACAGAAAAGGAGAGACATTACAGAAACAAGAGACACAAGAAAAGAGAGGAGATTGGAGAAGAACATTAATCAAGAAGCAAGAACGACATCGATTTCAAGATTAGAGAGATTGTTCATCAAATCAAGAGGGGTTTTTATGCTTTATTTTACGTTTTTGATGAAACTCGTTTTTAGATTCATTATGATAGCTTAGAATTAGAGTATCTAGGATTATGGAACCTAGGGTTTCATGTAACCCTTGGATTGAATTATAATTTCAATAAAGTTTCTACCTTTTCTTGATTCAATTATGTCGTTAATTATGAATTGATAATTTGAGAGTGTCAATATATGATATTATGCATGTTAATTGAGAAATTGCATGTGTAATTAGATCTAGGCATAATTAAAGAGAATTACATGTATACTTAGAGATAAGATACATGTTTCTTCCGGAAAGTTGATTGTTTGCATGAGAATTCATTACACGCTAATGCAATTCTAAATTATATTACTAAGTGAAGAGATTCCGGTAAATAATTTAGGATTAGGGTTAATATGCTTGAGAAAGATATTAGCTTTAATTGTGAATCCCTCCGGTAAAAAATAATAGAAATTGAATTGGATATATTTTAAAAAGGTTACATATTAAACACTAGGGGAAATAATTCCTAAATACATTATTGCATACTTGAAGTCGTTCGTAATTTATTGCTTCCTAATTTGCGTAATTAAGTCTCATAAGTAGTTTAGTTGTTAATTTCAGTATTTTTAATTCATTCAATTTATCGCAATTTTTCGGTTAGATAATAAAGCTAAAGTTAATATTAGTACTCAAAATCTCTGAGGGATCGACTCGGACTCATGTCCACTATATTAAAACTAATAGGTGCACTTACCTCATATCAGTCACCCTAACTTACAGATATAAATATCCTTATATTTGTAGTTGTAACTCATCAAATTACCTTCAATACACTTGAATACTTTCTTCTTTGCATAAACACTGTTGTTTACTCTCGACATCACTCTTATCCTTTCCCTTAAGTAAGGTTAAGTGGCAAGTAACCTCATTAGACCAATTCGTACGTCATATTGAATTATGTTGTGAGTCTTCGAAAGTTCCATTGGTACGTTATATCCTCTAGAGCTATTCATAAATTTTGCTTACTATTTTTTATTCTTCGTTTTCCACCCTTTCATACCTATTCCCCATTAACAATTTTCGAGCTTTTGCAAGCTTAGATCTATCTAGCAACCGGCCTTGTCTATTCTTGATCACGGTTCACAACATCTTGGTATCAAAGCATAGGTTTTGTATAAGCCGTAGTTAGTTCTTCTTAGGTTCTATTATATTCTATTTTACATATGAGAAACGGAGTAAGTTACTATGTTCATTTGATTACCATGTTAATTTGACTGCCGTATTATTAGCTGTTCACTTTCTGAAGTGTTTATCTAAATTTTAAATTTGTAAAGAAAAATTACAGACCCAAGTATGAATGTTAGTGATGGTAATGACAGTGAAGTTGTCTATCATGAACTACAATCTTAGGGAATTCCCAGAAGCACTAACGAGAGACTTGATAAGATAGCTAACCTTTTGGTAGATTTGACCCAAGCTATTTATGCACTGTCTTACTGACCCATTGAGGCCGTGAAAAACACTCTATAAGCTATTCAACTTTTTAAAAGTCAAAACCTAGCTTGACTAGTTCAAGGTGGAGGAGTTGGCAGACGAGTAAGATGAAGGATAGATCTAAGAGAGCTTAATGAGGAGGAAGAAGAGTATTTTGAAAAGGAGCATGTACTAGTTCCCAGAGTATCTGACCATGTGAAACTTCTAATTCCGAGTTTCAATAGATCTGGGAATGTTGACAAGTATCTAGATTGGGAAGAGAAGGTGTAGCGTGTGTTTGATTGCTATCAATATAAAGATTATGAGAAAGTGAGGACTGCTGCTGTTGAGTTCTCCGGGCATACCGCCATATGATGAAAGAATTTTCAGGCTATAAGAAGAAGAAAGGGGTACTGAGAGATTAGCACCTGACCCGAGGTGAAAAGAGTGCTTAGAAACATATTCATGCTGGAAACATATCTCTAAAATACTTTCACTTAGCTTTAGGAGCTAAGACAAGGAAGCCGAATTATTGATGAGTATGTTAAAAAATTCCAAATGCTTATGATAAGATGCAAAGTGGAGGAACCACTGGCCCAAATAGTCTCAAGATTTATTACTGGGTTAAGAGGAGACATCTGAGACATTGTGGAGCTCCAGCGATTTGACACAATGGATGAAGCTATTAGGATTGCCCGGTGAGTGGAGAGGCAAAGAAGGAGCCGAGTAACGACTAGAATGCCAACTAGTAGACCAGGACAGCCAAGTTACCGAGCCCAGTTTATTGTCGAGTTGAGCAAAAGAGTTGATGTCAGAGCTGAGCAGAAAGGCCGACCTGAAGATGTAGTGCCGGCCCAAATGTATGAGAAGGGGCAAGGGTATAGCAGGAAGACTAGCTGGATCAAGTGCTTCAAGTGTTAAGGATTTGAACATATGGCTACTCAGCACCCGAACTAAAGGACGATGGTCATTAAGGGAGATATCCTGAAGTTAGAAGTAAAGAGTATGGATGAGGAACCCGAGGAGGACGAGGTTCCTGCCTGGAAAGAAAAAGCCAAGAAAGGATTGATTGAGGAGGGCGTATTTCCTGAAAACTTAGACCGGTTACTTATGGTTGCCTGGTGTATTATGAATGTAGAACCCTCATGAGAAGAGGAGCAGAAAGAGAATTTGTTTCATATCACTTACAAGGTGAATGATCGAATGTGTGATATCATTGTCAATAGTGGAAGTTGCACGAATGTGACATTGACCGATCTTATTTCAAAACTAAAGCCGTCAACTGTTGCTCATCCTAGGCCATACAAGTTATATTGGTTGAGTGAGAAAGGAGCATTATATGTCACTCGGTAAATACTGCTGCCAATTACTATAGGGAATTACTTTAACCAGATCCTCTACGATGTACTGCCTATGTGCACTTCCTATGAGTTGTTAGGTAGGCTGTGGTTGTTTGACAGGAAAGTTATACATGATGCTTACAGGAACACGTATGTGTTGGAAAAGGATAATCGGAAGATCACGATGAATTCGGTGTCGCCAAGAGAAGTTCACAAGCTATAGACAAAACTTGCTCGTAGATTGAAGAAAGCTCTAGTGATGAGTAGAGTCGAACTTCGAGAGCTCATTAGTGCTAATGAGTTGACTCTATTGTTGGTCAAGTGACTATTGGAAATGAAGGAGTGCGGTGAGCTTCCCCAAGAAATTAAGGAGTTGCTAACTATGCCAACCTGTTTCTAAAACAGTTACTCGAGGGTTACCCCAACTCGAGGCCTAGAGCGCTGCCTTGACTTAGTACTCAGCGGTGCACTACTGAATAAGCTGGCTTATCGAGTGAATCTCGAGCAGTCTTCAGAACTCCAACGTCAAGTTAATGAGTTGCTAGAGAGAGGTTATGTAAGAGAGAATCTCAACCCTTGTACTGTGCCTACATTTCTAGTGTCGAAAAAGGATGGAACTTGGCGGATGAAACTTAGTGGATGTATGTTGATAGCCAAGCCGTATACAAAATCATGATCAAATGCAAGTATCCGATCTCGAGGTTAGAAGATATGTTGGATGAATTGAGTATAGCCAAGATTTTCAGCAAGATTGATCTCAAGTCTAGCTACTATCAAATCCACATGAGGTCAAAAGGCGAGTGGAAGACTGCGTTTAAGATTTGACATGGATTTTATGTAAGCCCTAAAGTTAAGCCAAATGACCGTAGAATTAAACTTAGAACACAAAGTTTATGACAATTAGTTAAATGATCCAATCAAACCTAAATTATAAATTATAGATAGAAATATTAGTAAAAATGATCCTATAAACTTGAATTTAAGAAAATAAGTAATAAAATAGGATTCTATAAAATTTTCAAATTTTAAGTATAATAATTGTTAATTATTGAAAAGGCGAAAAATGTAATTTAATAACTAATAAATTACTAGAGATAGATTATGTATATACTAAAAATCATAGAATGACTTAAATAATAATTAAGAATGTTCACATATACCCCACATATATTTACGTGTAGATAAAAATACGCGAAATTATTTAAATTGTCTAAAAACTTATTAAATAATTAAATAAAATTATTAATTAATTAAGAAAAAATTAGAAAAAAATAAGAGGAATAAGGAATGATGTGGATTTGGTTGTGGCAAGTCAAGAAGTGAAGAAAAAAAATTACCCAATTAAGATCAAGCAACACAAAAGGCAAAAATTAAGGGATTTGGGCAATGTCTTGTCCAATTATTACCATAAAGTTTTATAAATAGGGAAAAAAATTATAGAGCTCTTTTAGATAGTTAGAAATCAAGAAAAAATAGAGAGTATCGAAATTTCAAGAGAAAAACTAGGGTTAGAAAAAGAAGAAGAAAATCTGTGCAATAGAGCTAGCGAGCTAAACCCATACACCACTACCACCTGGGACTGAGCCATCACCACTACCATACTCTAGACCCCCTGCCTGAACCGGCCAACACACCTAGATCGGTGTTGGAAGGCCAAAAATCATCGAACCGAGTGAGTCTTTCATCTGTTTCGATTTTGTATAATTTCGTAAAATTATTTATTTTGCCTAAAAAATTATGAAATTTATTGTTCTGAGGTTTTATTGTATGTAGATTTAGGTAAAAATAGTGTAATTACATCTGAAAATATAGGGTTCTTAAGAAATTAAGCAAAAATGAACATGATTAAGAGTAGAAATAAATAGGCTTAGAAATGTAGTTTGGAGCTCAATTTTTTTTATAGAGTACTTAAGTGATATAGAACAGTGCTATGAAGTCATTTTTTTAAATTTAATTTTCGAAATTTTTAAATAAATTTTTAGCCCTAAAATGATAGAAAAATCGAGTAATTTTAGGTTAATTAGGTGGTTAAGACATTAATTACTAATTTAGATGATTAGGGATGTTAATGTCTGATGTGGAAACTTAATCCTAGCCTTTAGAGTATTAAGTGTAATTAATGAAAGAATTATGTAGTAATTGTAGAAAATCAGGAATATGTAGAATTAGAAATTTAATAAATATGGAAAATTAGGTTTATTGAGATAATATAATAATAAAAATCAAAATATAATAAATCTGAAACAAAATTTCATTTTAGGTAATTATATAAAAAATGTAAGATTTTTTCATATCCGGAATAAATCAAGTACTCCAGTTAGGATTAGCGTGTACCAAACAGTTTTGAACACTAAATTAAGACCCAATATGATATTAAAACACTCAAGCTTAATGTGAGAACAAGATCGATAAGAACACGGGGACGATTAAAAAGTCTAATCAACACTCGATAATTCGATAAATGCTAACTCAAGTATAGCCTTGCTTTAAAGAGGAAAATTTCATTCTATAGATATCTTTGTATATTTATTTGTCTCTATCTATATCTGTATATCTATCCATATATTAGTACAAATATTGCTATTTATAGTAAGTCCTAAACTCTAGTGGCAAAACTATAAATAAACTATAAAGTCTTAAACCCTAAAGAATCGAGCCCATAAATAAAATAAAGGGAAAACATGTACAAGAATTTAAGACTATACGTTTTACAGAACTCGGCGTACGTCACTCTGCATGTCTTGGGAGGAGGAGTATTCGAATCGAACGAGGTTGACAGTTGGATGTATGAGTTCTGGAAGGGGTCCCTGACATCTCACGTAGCTGGGCTGAGACACCAGAGAGGTTAGCCCATAATTGCCAAGTTCTGGAATTAGTCGACGTTAGTCTCTCGAGGTTATGCCGAGTAGTTCTTTAGTTTCAAGTACTCGGCCTTGTAGTTTCTCGACACTTTGGCTAACGACAAAGTTAATGCTGAGTGTTTATTTTCCTTCCCCTCATCCTTCTAGTTGCAGCTCGACCTCAGTAAGCATTAATAGGCTTTGGCTTAGATATGGTCAGAGGCTGATTCCCATGAATCCTAATGCAAGAAGGCTGACCAATTGCCTTCCATAGTGAAAAGCTCCAAGTACTGTAACTAAACTACTCTATGTATGATGAGAAAGTTTTGGCACTAATTCAAGCAATGCAAGTGTGGCAACATTACTTACTGTTAAGAGAATTTGTTATATATACTAATCATGAATCACTAAGGTACCTCCGAAGTCAAACCAAGTTGTCGAAGTGGCAAGTAAGATGGGTTGAATTCCTTGAGGGATTTAATTTTGTGATAAAATATAAGTAAGGAAAGAGCAACGTAGTTGCAAACTCTCTTTTAAGGAGGTATGCGCTCTTATCAGAACTATAAACCAAGTGTATAGTTTTGCGAGTATCAAAGAATAGTATTTCGACGATCCACACTTTGGACCAATAATTTCCTGATGTGTAGATAGGAGGACAGTAGACTAGTATTTTGTTGAGGACAACTATCTGTTCCGAAGGGGGAAATTGTGCATGCCAACTTGTTCTCTATGGGAATTATTAATTAGGGGAGCCCACAATAGAGGACTCTTCGGATACTTTGGAGAGAGGAAGACCTATGAACTATTGAAAGGTCGACTCTTTTGGCTGAAAATGCGAAGAGATTTGCACTAAGTTGTCGAAAGTTGTATTATGTGCAAAAAGGCTAAGTGCTGAGCCGAATAAAGGAAAGCAATGCCCTTAGCTGTTCCAATGTAGATGTAGACTGAACTAAATATGAACTTTGTTCTCGGACTACCATAAACTACCCAAAGGAAAGATTCTGTAATGTTTGTTGTGAATCGGTTTAGTAAGATGACACACTTTATACCTTGCACCAAAACTAATGACACTTCAGCTATTGCTTCTCTTTTCTTATAGGAGATTGTGCGGATACACAACGTGCCAAGAAGTATAGTCTTCAATAGAGACCCAAAGTTCTTGAGCTATTTCTGTAAAACCCTGTAGCTTCAGTTGGGAACCATATTACTATTCAGTACCTCGTGTTACCCCTAAATTGACGGCTAAACAGAGATGGTTTATTGTACTTTGGGATCACTGCTTCGAGCTGCAATAGGAAGAACTTGGCTGATTAGGTAGTCTGCTTACCGGTGGTCAAGTTTACCTATAACCGAACCATACATAACACCACTAAGCAAACTCTCTTTGAGGTAGTCTATGGATTTAATCCTAAGTTGCCCTTCGACTACACCCCTGTACCAGCACCCACACAAGAAGACCATGATGCCTTGGCCAGAGCACAATTTCTTCAGCAAATTTTTGACAAGGTCACTTGACACATTGACCAAGCTGCTAGAAAAATGCAAAAAAAGACCAATGGTAGATCGGCCAAACAATTTCAACCCGGAGACATAGTTTGGTTACACCTTAGTAAGGACTAAAGAAGCTGGCATGATGAATCCTTATATTCCAACCAACCCCTGTCAAGGTCGAGTACTTCCTTACTGAGTCACCTTTAATGATGTACCATATGACCACCCATTATTATGTTGTATGCCGAGTTAATGATTACACTATGGTGCTAAGCTGACCTATCATTCAGCATCATCTTTGCCAAGAAGTCGAGAGAGAGAGAATCCGGACCGATTAAGTCATCTTTGCTTGGACAAGCCCATTTGTCCATACTTTTTGTCCACATCTCTTAATAACTTCGCCAATACAGCATCGCCACGTGTACAATATCGTATGTAAAATCTATAGCACCAATGATTGTTTTTCTTATATATTCATTTTTACCTTTTTATATCGTGTACATTACTTTTTTAGGAAATGTCTTTATTGTCTTTTTTCCTTTTAGGCAAGTTGCCTGAACTTGTAGGTATAAATACCCTTGAACTTGTAGGTATAAATACCCTTGAACTTGTAGTTGTAACTCATTAAATTACCTTCAATACACTTAAGTATTTTCTTCATTGCATAAACATTGTTGTTTACTTTCGACATCGCTCTTATCCTTTCCTTTAAGTAAGGTTAAGTAGTGAATAACCTCATTGGACCAATTCATACGTCATATAGAATTGTACCGTTTCCATTGGTATGTCATATCCTCTAGAGCTGTTCGTAGATTTTACTTACTATTTTCATCTTTTGTTTTTCACCCTTTTGTACCTATTCCCCATTAACCCTTTTCAAGCTTTTTGCAAGCTTGGATCCATCTAGCGATCGACTTTATCTGTTCTTGGTCATGGTTGGCAACATAGTTGATCGAATATGTGATAAGCGGAGGGAAAGATCCAGATAAAAGATTTAATTGATAGAGCCCATGACGAGTAGAGGGAACATCGGCTGGTGATGCCCTTGTTACAAGAACTAAGGTGTATTCCTATGTTTAAATTTCAATTTTATCGATTAGTGTTTAACCTTGGAGGGATTTGGAGCCGATAACTACCAAGTTTCGAGTAGAAATTCTTCTAAGAGGGAGGGATGATAGGATTCTAGGTATCTACCTGATGTCATGCCAAGTTTCAAACCACATGGGAGGCTTGGTTGCTAGTTATACGCGTGTAGGTGACCCATTTATGAGCTATGTCAGCGTTGAATGACTTACCTTGCTCTGTTAAGTTTGCCTTGTTACGCTAAGTACGCCCCACTCTACCTTGACAGAGCCCTCTTACAAACCTATCAATGAACTATGGCAATATTGGAAGACCTGGCATGCTTTACAAGTTTTATCCTAGCTTACTATTTGTACCATATTTTGCCAAGTCTTCCTTACTATACTTAATTCGTTCTACCCTACTATAGTTGGTTCTATTCTATTATGCTGAGTCTACTTTGATCAACTATACAGGACTGTCATGTCCGGCTCATCGGCTCTACTTTACCTAGATCAATTTGCTTGATTAAGCTATTCCATATTAGCTTGACCGTACTGGGTCATATTAAATAGGTCAGCCACATTCACCCTAAATCGGCTCGACCATGTGAGGTTGGCCACTATTATGTCAGCTTAGCTACTGCCATATCAATCCCCTTAACAAGGATTGTAGTGAGCAAACTTGTCACTCGGACTTGTATGTTACATCTAACGAGTCTTAGGCTCGTATATGGTTCTAAGATACGTCATATTTGTAGAGTTAGTGCATGAGATTGCTAGACCATCGACTATGGTTTACTTTTTTGGCCATCTCGCGACTTGGACCCATTGCTTAGTTTTCGTATGATACTGGGTTTGTGTATTCACCCACGAACCTTATCTAAATGAATAGTTATGGATCCAACTCCCAAAATGGACCCCACCATGTAAAAGTACATCTGAAATGCTATAAAATCGACCATAAGAACTTAAAAATCAGACTTCAAATGAGAAAGATATCACAAAAGCAAGTTTTGACTGCATTCTAGAACAGTTAATGAAATTAACTTAGGTAATTGAGTAGTTTCACCATAAACTTATAATATTATCATTATTTTATTATCAGGTGACTTTGAAATTGATTCCAAGAGCACCCAAGGATTTTTATAATTATAAACATTGTTACTAGGTGAGTACTTCTAACAATTGTATTCTTGTTTGTATATGTAGTTAATTGCACAATTAATTAAAGATAACTAAATTGATTACTTAGGGTATATGAGTTCATGCATGTACTTGAAACTTGTTGAATGTTGTGCTAAGATACGTTAGTTATAATAGAATGAAATGTATGTTATATAAATGATATGTTATCTATTGTGAGTGCTTGTAAGCTGCTTAATCACTTAATTAAACTAGACTTAATTATATTGGGCTTGACTAATTAAAATGGACATGCATGACAATGATATTGCATTTATTTTTTCAAGTTATCACATTATACAAAAGTATTGATGAGTCTTGCGTGGGCTATATATATTAAGCTTGGAAAGCTTATATTCTAAATTATTCTACTACGGTGTACTTATATGACAAGTACCTCACTTAGTCACAGGCTTACTAGGTGCCTGAAGACGCTAGTCGTATGACTAAGGGTCATGTTTAGAAACCTTCATTGTATGACGTAAGTGTAGTATGGAGGGCCACCTTACAATCAAACTTAAGGTTTGATTATTATTAGATTTTAGGAATGACAAAATTTTTTTTTTGAAATGTGAAATATTAAGCTAGTTAAGGGCTTAAATGCTAAAACTTGATTGCGATTAGTACCGATGAATCTCCAACCTTAACTTTAGAGGGTATAAATCTAAGTTGTATGCAGCATTGATCAATTGCTTGCAGTGTTTGGCATATTGCTTTTATATGATTATTAATAATGTTTGCTTGATATCTTACTTTTTGGTATAGTAGGAGGGATATCTCACTAAGTTCTTATACCTTACTCTCTAATAGTTAATTTTGCAGGTCTTTTTAAAGCTAGGATAGGTATTGAGTATAGAGTGCAAATATCAAGAGGTGTACAAGGAAGTAGAGTTAGAATGATAAATGTATAGTTAAATTGACTTTTAAAGTAATGAGTATTCATTTGTTTAAGATTTCATGTTTTTGATAGGACTCTTTAGACATATGCCCCTCAAGCCTAACTAGATCTAATGCATCACTTGGCTTAGAGCTTACCCTTATGGGCTTGATTGGGCCTAAGCCTTAGGCCTACGGTTAAAATGCACAAAATAAGGATCAATTAATATAAAATAACTACGTCCAAAATAAGTGGGACACATTGGACCCACGGCCCCACTTTGCTATGCTAGCGAAAGGAGATCTCTCTTACTAACTGATCTCTAATTGCCGACTTCACTTTATCATAAATACCGAGTCACTACTCAATAGTAAATCCCTCTAGACTTTACACATCAAGCTTGCACACTATTCCAAGTTATTTCTTATTTTCAAAAACCTCACTGCTAACTTAAGTATCAAAATGACTACGCCAGTTAACCCTTCAGCATCCTCTCACGGTATACTGTTTTACAAGCCCTATATATGTAAAGCCTAAACAACTACCTGTAAGAACTAAAAAACGACACATATTATTTGCTAGTCTATTTATCCAAGCTTACTTTTGGTAAGGTTACTAATTCTTTATGGTTTTGATGAATTGTGGATTATTGGATACTCATAATTATTTACAAAATAAGATAGTTATAATTAACATGTGGATAGTAATTAATTAAGTAAAGTCTTGTATTTTTTTTTTATTTGCATGACGTTTTTGCAAGATGTTTTTCATACCATGTGTACATATTTTGATATGAAAATTTTAGACAATCTTATTATACCCCTCTTTAGCGTGTTATACATATAATCCTCAATATTTATCTAACTTTTATTTAAGTCCTAAAACTTCTTTTTTCCCTTCAATTTAAGTTATCAATATTTTCAAGATCTTATAAAAATAGAACTTTTATTAAGTGCATTAAAATTTATTTCCATTTTGGACATGTATTAATTTTTTATTGGCCTTGAGTTAATTCACCAAGATGGTATAGTATACATAAATTTTTTCCGGCCTCTTTTCCTATTGTAAGTTATTTTTGTATTGTTTATTATTTGTATTTATATTATATATATCATTAATTTTATTTTTTATTTTATTATATAAATGAATATATTTAATGGTATAATTTTATTAAACTAATTATTGTGGATGATTGTAAAATTGATAATTGATAAGGATGATGAAAAACTATAATAAATTTAATAGAAGTTCAATTTTTTATGATTTTAAAAATATTGAGAATTCAAATAGAAGAGAAAAAAGAAAAGAAATTTAAATGAAAAAGTCGGTAAAATTAAGATTAAAATTGCACTCCTTAACTTACATATGTACATTTTGCTTTTCCTTATTTTTGAAAATCGTTGTGATTTATTTGTTTCGTCGCGGTAATAAGTCTTGAACGTTAGCCGTACGACAAATAATGGACACTCATGAGAACAGATCCCACCCTGAAACTCCCCGAACTCCAGCCTTTGTGGACTCCAATAGAAAAAACATGCCTCTCCCTTCTTCAACGGAGCGCAAACACGTTCACTTCCATTCTTCAAATTCACGCTTTCATGCTCCGCAATTCTCTCGAGAGCAACGTAAATCTTCTCACCAAGTTCATTACTGCTGCTTCTTCCATACTCCCGGGACTACGCCACGCACGCCTCGTATTCGACTGTAGACACCAGAGTGGCCTTCAAAAAGATCAAGAAGACACTTTTCTCTGCAATTCCATGATCAAAGGCCATCTGGGTTTATCCCAATTTCATCAGGGATTCATTCTTTATGGAGACCTTAGGAGGAACACTAACTTTATGCCTGATAGTTACACGTTTACGGGTTTGGTGAAATCTTGCTGTTCGAATTCTTGTTTTTGGGAAGGGTTGCAGATGCAGTGTCATGTTATGAAAACTGGGTTGTGGTTGGATTTGTATGTTGGGACTGGTTTTGTTGACATGTATGCAAAAGCGGGTAAAGTCGAGTCTGCGAAGATGGTGTTTGATGAAATGCCTGTCAACAATTTGGTCTCCTGGACGGCTTTGATGGGCGGATTCGTGAGGAGTTCAGATATGGTTAGTGCTGAGAAGTTGTTTTATGCAATGCCGGAGAGAGACGTTGCGGTTTTTAATGCGATGATTGATGGGTTTGTTAAGTTGGGAGATGTGGATACGGCTAGGAGTTTCTTTGATAAGATGCCAGAGAGAAATGTTGTTTCTTGGACTAGTATGATTTACGGGTACTTTCAAATGGGTGATGTTGAATCTGCAAAGTTCCTTTTTGATGCAATGCCTAGCAGGAATATATACTCTTGGAATGTGATGATCAACGGATATTGCCAGAACAAACAGCCCCATAATGCATTGAAATTGTTTCACGATATGCAACGTAATGAATTGATTGAACCTGACGAAGTAACTGTTGTAAGTTTACTTCCTGCAATAGCTGACTTAGGTTCTTTGGACCTAGGTAATTGGATTTACCAGTTTGTCTGTGAGAAGAAATTTGATAAAGCAGTCAACATTTGTACTGCCCTTGTTGATATGTTTGCAAAATGTGGTGATGTTGGTAAGGCTATGGCTGTGTTTAATGGGATGCAAGAACATCAAGTAGAATCTTGGAATGCTTTGATAAATGGTCTTGCAGTTAATGGATGTGGTAAAGAAGCAATGGAGGTGTTCTTATGGATGATGGCTGAAGGGTTCAAACCGAATGCAGTCACAATGCTTGCTGTATTGTCTGCTTGCAATCATGCTGGTCTGTTGACGGAAGCAAAGACATGGTTTGAAGCCATGGAAGATTTTGGAATTACCCCTCAGATAGAGCATTATGGTTGCATGGTAGATCTATTTGGTAGAGCAGGGCAGTTGGAGGAAGCTGAAAAGTTGATGATGAATATGCCATACAAACCTAATGGAATAATAATAAGTTCCTTTCTGTTTGCATGCGGACACTTCAAGAATATGAAAAAGGCTGAGGGAGTGGCAAGGGATGTACTTAACATGGATCCACAAAATGATGGAAACTACATTATCTTGAGGAATCTTTATGCGACAGAAAGTAGGTGGAGAGATGTAGAAAAGGTCAAGCAATTGATGACGAATAATGGGGCAAATAAAGAGGTTGGTTGTAGCATTATTGAGCTTGATGGTCGTATGATAGAATTTGTCGCTGGAAATAGAGTGCATCGGCAACTGCAGATGATCCAATCAACTTTGGATCAATTATTCAGGCATATGGATCGACAAATTATCTTGTAGGAAGCTTTTCTGTGGCTGGTATTTCTTTGGAATCGGTTGTTGGGCTGAATCAAGAAACCGTAGCAATGTTTCAAAAGATGAAGATAATATGTATGTGAAAAACTACTTCAAAGATTTGGCCTATGCTTGTCAGCCTTTGAGCCATCTTCTTAGGTTCGCTTTCATTGTCGGAGTTGAGTGGTGGCTATTTTAAAATTAATACGTCAGCTCCTTAATCTGGATCCCTGGAGGTTTTATGTAGCTTCATCAATTAGATTCTCTACAGATGAAGGTTTCCCCCATAATTACATTGAGAAGATTCTTTCTAAATCAAGGTTATTAAAGGCGAAAAGCATAGCCTTTGGCTCCATATATATGACAAAGATAAACTCTTGATTTGCATTATATTATTAAATTTTTTATTTAGTATATTTATTATTTTACCCTCTTATTACTTTTCAAATATGACTATTATATGCTATAATGTGCTTTTAAATTTTTCCTTTTCAGCGGGCTTTTCTCCAGGCTGGCCCCTTGCGCTTTGACGACCAAGGCGTGTGCTTTAGTGAAAGCGCTTTTGCCTTGGCGTCTGCAAAGCACATCCTGGAGCTTTGCTTCGAAGCGCTTGCTTAAGCGCAAAAGCACTTGCTTTTGACAACATTGATGTAAATAAATTGCAAAGTTTGTAGGCAGGCATTTTCCCGTTTTCTTTTGTTAATGGAGGGGGGAGGAGCATGATCATGCATTCAAGCACATCGGCTTCTCTAAGACTTTCAAACGGTGGTACCATTAGGATTTGAACCAATTCTCATGCATATGTTGAAGCTGATAATAGGTTAGTCAGTCCTTCTGGTTTTGATGTGAAAGAATGTATTTTAGTATTGGAAGATGGGTAGACATTGGGAACTCGGAGGATTACAGAATGGCTTCACCGAAATGTTCAGAGGTTCAGTTAAGTTCTGTATAACTTGAAGATGCCATCATATCCTTGTCATGAAAGAAGTTCCTGCTTTTGCTCTTTCTTGACTGTATCAGTGAGTGGATTCTTGGGGTTCTTGTCATTTTAGTAGCTGGGTAAAGCAACAATACTGGAATTTCCTAGAAACACGCTTCATTCCGATGCCTTGCAGTGTTTGTTTCCTTCCAAGTTTACTCTAGGATCATCAGCAGAGAGGATGGATGAAATTGTTGAGGCGGTTCTAGTAGAGCCCCGTGCTGGTTTCTATATCAACCACAAGGTAGCTGGTTTCATGAAATTACTGCTTGCATATAACTATTGAAGGAATCCGATGGTGGATCTTGTGGTCTATTGCTTAAAAAAATTCCTAAGTACATTTTTGATTCCTTATGTAGAGAGAGTCACAGACACAATGATCTTAAAATTGTATATGTAGTGGTAGAAGGTGAATGATGACATTGCTATTCTAACTTCATTTCTGATTTCTATGTCCAAAGGAATAGAGGGTTTGAAAAAAGCATCAAGGAATTGATTGAGGGTGTTTCCAGAAATAAAGAAATTGCATAAAAAATGGAGCATGGTTGTTATGGTGAGGGTTTAGTTACCTCGATAAAACCATTGATTAGCACCTTACTTTCTTCTTAGTCAAATTAGAAAATCAACAGACCTTTGCTTCTCTTCTTCTTCGTCTTCCTTTTTTTTTTTTTTTTGTTTTTGGGAATTTTGATAAAAGGGCAAAAGCCTTGCTTCTAGTGAATGTTATATTTTACCTCCAGGCTCCACTTTACCTTTCTATTGGCTGATTAAATTTGTTGCATCACCTTGTGTTTACATGATCTGATGCTGCACTCTTACCATGCTGTTGTGTTTGTATAGCTTTATGTTTGTGATATATGGAGAGGTGAGGGTTTCTAACAAATCTCACATCATGAAGAGCAATGTGGGAGTTTTACAAATTAGGATAAACAAACTAGGAAGCAGAACAAAGGGTTTGAGGCAGGGTAAAGTGTCTAATGAAATTAGTCCAAGTTGGGAACTTTTGCAATGAAATGACGGGTATCCACTTTGTTGTTGACAAATCTTGTCCATGAAACTTATTGATTGTTTTGGTCATTTAGATAGGTTTTCTTTTCTTTCTTTCTTTTTTTCTTTTTATTTTATTTTTTTTTTGGGTTAAGGAAGTCGTACACTTTAAAATAGCTTAATGCTTTCTATTTGTGAAATTGCTATAATAGCCATTTATTTATCATGGCAGAATCATGTGTTAATAATTTTTCTGTTAGTTGACGCTTGACATGCTGCAGTGCCTGTATGATGCAGGCAAATGAAGTAAAATCACCCTGTTAGACTTGCTCTGTGAAGCACTTAATCCTGAAGTCGGGATGTCAAGAGTTTCTGATAGTTGTAAAAAGAAAACTGAAGATTCTGAAAAATTCTTTATGTATCCAGAGGAGTCATGGCTATATTGCTCAGGCACTGTACAGAGTGAGGTATGCATGTTTCTATCTTATTTTCCATGCCATGGATGAGGTATACTTGGTTGGCATTTCATTTTTATCTCGTGATTTGGAAATCTTTTTGCTTTTGAAGCGTATTTTACTGTCAAACCTTCATTTGATTCCTTTTTTTGGTAACTAACCTCAGTTTGATTCTTATTGCATTCGTGTGACATTTTATTGGTTAGCAATTCTCCAAGGATACAGTTCTGTTGTCAAGCTGCCAAAGCTCAATTTAAAGATGCTTATCTCCATTCTACCATATTTTTGTTCTTTAGACAAACTATCCGGAGATTAAATTCATTCATCGGTAATTTTGTCCTATATCTATGGAGAATTGATTTGATTTAGTTTGTTTAAGTCTGAAATCATATCTCTAAGAGGAAACTACAGTTGGTGAGTCAGAAAAGAATTTGCAATCTGAAGTGTACATGTTTGGTGATGAAGGTACCGAGAATCTATAGTTTGATGTTATGGAGATCCTTTGGTGTTTGTGACTAGAAATAGCAGCCGCTGGAAGGATAATTTGTATTAGTACAGAAGCTTATAGATGGATATTTAAAGAATTTTGAAAGAGCACAAGGGGTAAGTGCATCATTTGAAAGTTGTTAGGGATTGAATTATCTGGAGTCAGCTGTAACGTGTTTTTGAGGTCTGCTTTTATTTTATTTTATTTTTTCTTGTAAGCAGACCCCATTTATAGGGCATGCCAATCCCAAATTTATTGATAGCAAACTAAGGAGTACAAGAAAAGAGAGGGGTGGACCTAATGTTTTCAAATTATAATATACTTGTAAGTTACAATGAAAGTAAATAAGAGAGTACTACTCCTCTTCCAATAAATCACGTACGGTAAAAAAAGTGGGTACCACTAATTCCCGAACTACAAGCTAAGTCTTGCAAGAAGATATTAGGGGAAATAAATTCCTGACATACAAACAGGAGAAAATTACAATAAGACCTGTCTCACAGAACTAACACTATCCCAACTACAAGCTAAACCTTGCAAGAAGTTATTAAGGTAAACAAACTCCCAGCATACTTATAAGAAAAAATTACATTAAGAGCTGTCTCATAAAACTAATGCCATGAATAAAAAATGTGATACAAAAAAATTAAGACAGCAACCAAACAATCTAGCAAGAAACAACATGAAAGTTCCCAAGTCCCATCTTGTCCTGATTGAGGACCCATTTAAAGTCACTGTCCAACGAGGATAAATGTGAATGGAAGAAATCTAATAGAGGAAGGGTTCCTCTGAATCACTATGACATTAAGTAGCATAGCCTTTGGTATGATGAATCTCTTTCCTTTCTTCCATTTTCAGAGGAACTCTTCCTTTCATCCTGGAGGTAGAGGAGTTAGAACTTAAAACAGTAGGATTGAACTATGATCTTGGGCAGTAGGTTTAGTTTGGATTGGACATATAGGAATTGCTTTTCAGCTGTTAGGACAGGACTGACCAAAGTTCTCTCTGTGATAAGTTGAGTGATGTCATGATTACACTTCTTGATGCTTATTGCTTAATCTATAAGCAGAGAGCTAATGTGTTCCACTTATTAAATGATATTCTATAGTTGTACTTTTGCAACCTTTGGATGTTGATGACATCCTTTGGGTAATCTCGTAATTCCTACAAGTTCCAGTTTGAGTTCAATATCAGATAACTTTTATGCCACCCTTGAGAATTTCTTCCATGCTAATGGTTAGGATGTAGGAGTAGATGTAGATGTGTAATATATAGGTCTTTGCTTGACACTTGCAGAATACTTGTCTTGGGGGTTTTAGTTTCCATGGGTCTTACTGCTAGCATTGGCACTTCACATCTTCAGGGCAATTATTACACCACTTGTGCAGGTAGTTGCTTATGAAAGAAGGAATTTCACTTGCATTTTCTTTACAAGCTACTTACTTTGAATTGGGCAATGTGTAGTGAATCATTTTTCAGTATGTAATCGATAAGATCAAATTTTTTAGATGGAGTTGTCAATGAGATACAATGCAGCACCAAGATCTGCAGGGTGCTGCTTTCTGTACCAAACTTGTACTGAAGAAATGTCTGTTGCCTTTTTTTTTTTCCCCTAAAAAGTATGCCTTTGAAGTGAATGGATTGTTTCAGTCCCATACACTTGTCGGTCGAAGTTTGGTTTTTATAATCATGCTTGTGTATTCTCAAAGCTCTTCTAAGAATATACTTCCAGAGCAAGATGATATTCTCAAAGCTTGGTTTTTTCAGGGAGTTACCTCTCTTGGTTCTCGATAATATGCTTAGGAGCTGGGAAAACCATACTGTGGACATGCAGGAGGTATAAGTAACTCAAAATATGCACCATTTCATGAAATGGTTTATTACGTCTTTGAGTCGAGGTACATTTTTAGTGTGCAATATTATGTCTTAAGATATGCATACTTCTAGAGGTAGGTCCTATATGATCCTTCTTATCCAAACATATATATCTTTGAGTTGTGGCGCATTTTTTACGTCTTTGAGTTGTTTTATGGGTAAAGCCTATTCTCAACTTGGGATGACATAACAAATAGTATTTTAAACACTAAAAGTTTAGTACAGGTTAAGCAAATGCCTAGAGAGTTAAAGGCGTTACATTTTTCCTCTCTTTATTTGTTGGAGAATATTGTAAGAAAGGCCTCAGGTCATGTTTATAGCATTTAAAATGGATGGTGTGTTTTATAATAATTAGGTGTATTTTTTAAGCTGCCTATTTTTCTTTTTTTTTTTTTTAACAAAAAATACCATTTCATTTAACTGAGGCAAGGTACGGCAAGAACAAGGACACGGCTTGCTACTCTAAAATAATGAGCCCTCCACGATAAGCAATTAACTGACCCAAAAAAAAAAAAGGAAGTGAAGAAATATGCGTAAATGATCTTGCCTTATTAGCAAGGTGATTTATGGTCTATTTGCTTATCTACTAATACGGTGAATTGTTATGGAAAAAAAAAAGAAAGAAAGAAAGAAAGAAGAAAGAAAAAAAGAACATATGGTGAATTGGAACTCTTAATTGGTGCATCAGTAATTCAGTATTCTGATATTATTGAAGATTTCTTAAGGAAGATTTAAAGTATTGTTTAACCAGCCAACAATAGTCATTGAATCCACTTCCACTTCAATGTTTCTTATATAATGTATTTAACTTCAAAGATACCAAGATGAGGCTTACTCTATGTCAGTGCTCCACATAGATTCTATTGATTCTCAAAGTGCACCACATGGTGATAGAAACTAGGAACAAAGTTGTGCTGGTTAATGTATACAGCTTCTACTTTAATTGGTAGAAGAATTTTTGAGATGATTCTTACAACTGCCAACTCTAGGTTTTGGTCCCTTTTTGTTTGGTGTTGAGGTATTTTTTTTTGTCGTCTTCTCTTAGCCAACTATGTCATAACTTGGGGATGTAAATTTGAATCTTGATCTATATGCTAATAGAAAACCGGTGGTAATATTGCAACGATCTTGGTATAACATCCCTGCTAAAACTATTAGTTGTAAATGATTTTTCCTTGAATTTCTTTGTCCACTACGATAGAACCAGCTTTAAGCTATCATGGATGTGGTGGTTAGAATAGCTTTGATAAAATCATGGAAGACTTTACAGTTAAAGATATCTACTTGCCCAACCAACATCTAAAAGCCAAAAAATTGACCATTTGCTTAATTACATCATTTGCCTGAATATTATTTGCATGAAGTTTCCACATAAAAGGTTAATTTTTATTTCAAATTATTTATTTATGTCTTGCTAGTTTTCTTTGTTTAACTCGGTGACAAAATTATTGCATTTTTATTTATACTTTAAAACTTAATTAACTTTTTTATCTTTATTTTATTTAGTAGTCATCATTATTGTTATAGTTTAGACCTTAACTTTACCCATTCTTATAATTATATGCCTAAAGTTTCAATCTATTTAATTTACACCAGAAGAAGGAAATGGAGGTTTTGTTGTAAGTTACCATGTGAAATCGTTATTGAGACAATAATTGTGCATCCTTTGGAGTTACACTTCTATCATCATGGCCATAATAGTGGTATAGGAACAAGCAAGCTAATGCATCATTACATCTTATATGGACGGTCACAAGTTTATATCCAATGAATTGCACCAACTAACATACCATCTTTACTTAGACTGATCCATCATTGCCTTGTGGTGAAATCATCCATTACGTACAAGGTCTAGCATAATACATTGGCAAGATAACTGAAATTGATTTAAGTATACTGAGAAAAGGTAAAGCAGAGATGGTATATGATCTCCTTTATGCTAATCCAATTAGATGTAATGATGCATTAGCTTTTTTATTCCTTTACCACCATTTTGGCTGTAAGGTAGAAGTTAAACTTCAAAGGGTACACGATTGTTGTGTTGATAGAGGTTTTGGACATGCATATCCTTCTTTTAGTAAAAGGAATGTTTTTTTTTTTTAAGATATCATAATTCTTCTCTAACCACCATAACGAATTGGTTTTCACTAATTCCATCATGAAATAGCACTTTTTCATCAGACTATTTTTATTAAGTATGATGAATATTTTTACAAGCTCATAATACATATCTCAAAAGATGAAGATCTTCTCCTTTTGATGTTCTTTGCGGGCATACCCAGTACCATGTAACACAACATGCCGATTGAGGCTGACAATAACCACGACAATTGACATACTGATAGAATTCTTAAAGCTTGGGTGATTGACATCCGCGCCCATGAAAACATTATAGGAAACTCACCATTGATTTGAGGGAACCCATTCACGGCCTCTATTTTGCTACATCCAAGCCTAGTGTTGATCTTGATGACAAAATTAGTAAGACACCCATCATTGCCCCTTAAAGTAAGATAAGTTAAAGCAACGATGAGTAATTACCTAGCTTTGGTCTCGAAATTCCATTTCATATACTTCTTTTGTTTTTTCTTTGCATTTTTTTTTTTTTTTTTTTGGAAACCTGTACATGGAAAGGGATAATAGTCCCAAATTTTATTAATAAAATAAAATATAAGAAGGGGACATAGGGCCTGACCTCTTTAGTCAGTGTAATTACCTAAACTTGCTACAGAAAATAAACATCAGAGTATACTCTAGTCACATCAGTAGATAAAGAAAAAAGAAGATCAAAGGAAAAGAAGGGAGTACCACTCCCAATACAATAGCCAGTTTAATTATAACAAATGATGATGAAATAATAATCAAAATACAACTGGCACAAAGTTATAAAAGGACAAAGCTAGACTAGAAAAATTAACAAGATACGATTTGGAAATTTTCTATTTTAATCATATGCTGCGCTATAATCTTTTCCAAGTCTTGGTCCAATCGTACACTACTCATGTGGAGGAAGCACCATTGCGTCTCACATGCTTGTTTTGCAAGACTGTCAGCCACTACATTTTTCTATCTCCAAATACGACTGACTTAGATAAGAGTCTTCTCTTATGATATGTCATTTCATACCTCTCATCTGGTGATTGCTGTAGTAAGCTATCTCGACAATAACAAATTCCTAAGAATACCAGCACTACCCTTTGCCTCAGAATAAGGTACTATCAACATTTAATTTAATCATTCTCTCTTTGGGGCATTTTCAAGAAAAAAGGGTGTACCTTCTTCTTTTGAGGGATTTTGCTATGGTATGAAAATAAATCTTCATCATATTCGATCTATTTCTAAATAAGGAGATTTGTCCGTCCAAGATTCAATAATTTATCCATAACTTGAATCCTTAAAATCTTAGAGAGATCTCTATGTATGCTTCATGTCGTTTCTTTTACCAAATAGATGGATGCTATAATGTTACAATAGAATAAAATTTCTTATACTTTATGGTACATTTCTTGATTTGTATTTCCAATAGCATGGCATCCATGGTGGAAATGTTTGGAACATTATGAATACCTAAATATACGGCGATTTGGTTCCACACATCCTTCGCATAGTGACACAAAAAGAAAACAAGCACATCGGGAAGCGAAAGCCTAACTCCAACATTCCTTATCATTGTTTGGAATAAAGGATCGAGCTACCCACCTCATAAAGAATGACATCTTTAAAGGGATGAATTTGTTCCCAAAAATTTTGTTTAAATTAGCATTTTTAGTCTTATTTCTAAATTCATTTCAAGCATTGGATATAGAAAGGACCTATTTGAAGATATCATCTAAATAGGACAATTGTCTACTCCCTATTTTATATTAAGAGAAAAAATATCTTGAGCCAAACCAAAAGAAATCAAACCAACTAACCCATCCACATCCCATCTATGGGAAGAGTAAAAAGAAAAAGTGGAAGAAGCGCTCTTTACCTAAGAAATGGAATAGGAAAAAGGTGAAAGCTCAAGTTTTAGTGGAAAGAAAAAGGAAGGAGCCCTTTCTACCTATACCTCTTGGTGCAACCTAATGAAAATGAGGAGGTGGATGACCACCGCTTCCAACAACATATGCCATGGTTGCTTAGAGAACGTGCTTGTGCATAATGCAAGTAAGTTACTCTACCCTTGCAACTATTCGGTTTAGAAGAAGAGCTATGATGATGAAGTAAGAGAAAAGGAGAAGTACGGAAATCATGAGAATTGATGGGGGGAGGTAATGTCTATTTCAAATGTGCCCAGGGAGGAGTATAAGGTAATGCCAAATCCAGATGTGTCTTGAGAGGAGCATGAGGCAATGTCTATTCTAGATGTGTCAAGGGATGAGCAGGATTTAGGGTAGATTCAAAGAGTGGCACTTCCATTTAAGGTTATAAAAGACCACAAAAGTACTTATGATAGCAACGGAGTAAAGACAACTTCCACTAGAATGGGGGAAACTAGCATTAGCAACCAGACCAATACTTGTAGCCATTGTAGCGACTTGATTAACACTAGCAACTAGAGTAGTGGTGGCTAAACCAAGCAGCAAGACCAATGGCTAAACAATTTGTTGATTGAGTTTTGTCCTTTTCGTTTTCTTTGTTTTTCTTTTTATTTTTTTTAATGTTTCTATTTTATCTTCATTTTCCTATTTCAAAATGTGTCAAGTTGAAGTAGTAAAACTACGGAATCGCTAGTTCACGTCAAGATGAACTCTATTATAATAAAAATGGTTAGTTGAAAACCCATGGAAAAAAGAACAAAAAATAAAAAATTTTCAGTTCAAATACTTACAACTTTAAACCTACTAGATATTACATAAAGTATAAACTGTTGATGATTTCTTCTTACCTTGAAAACCTCATCATTGACATTGGACAACATCTTATTTAATTCACTAACATTTGAGAATGTTAACACTTTAAATATTTTAAAATACCGTAAAATGTGCTTTGTTACAAGCACTACTTATCACCTTTAAACTACCATTACTTAACAGTGGCTCAAAAGTGCAGGTATATTATATGCTACATTTTACGGTGGTTTCTTATATTAAAAACTGTAGAAGTGTCTTTAATGTGCAAACTTTAGCCATAAGAAGTAAAATTTTGTCATAGTAGATACTTAGTAAAAATAGAATTGCTATTTTAAGTTAGTAACTATAGCAATTAATCATAATGATCACATTTGTTCCATTTTTTTAAAGATAATATCTAATCATCCAAAAGAGAAACTTTAATGAACCAGTTAATCCATAATGCATCATGTAGAAGCAGCCATATCTTAAGCAAAATATACCTCTAAAACTAAATTTGACAATGAGATCAATCTATTTACTATATTAAAATAACAGTAAAATATAAACTCCTAGAGACCATCTCCAACTTCTCTTAATCATTACGATTATACACATCAAGAATAAGATGATTATGTTCTTAAAACAATGCAACCCTTCACCATAAATCTTCATCTCAACTAATCTCAACTTCATCTACCTCTCCTCTAACTCCACTCTCCCCTTCGCTCCAATCATTTCTATACCACAACTTATCAACATGATTCAAACAGAAACTTGATGTCTCAGTCACACACATATGTCAATTGCTCTATACTTGCCACATCCTTCTTAACACTACTACTTTTCTCCTTATCTTTCTTTGGAGACACCAAATTTCCCTCTTTCAAAACACTCTTTGACTTCTTTAAGGTACCATTCATACCCTCTTCTAGAAGAATACCCCTATTAACACTCGACAATTTTTTCACCAATTTGAAAGCTTGATCATGAGACTTTTTTGAAATCTTATCTCGACCATTCTTCCCTTCCCTTCATTGTTCTTAAACTTATTCTTCAATCTACGAATCTTATTCATTAACTAAGTTTGAATAACTTCCATCTTAATATATTTCTTCATGAATTCACAAAATTCAATCATAATATTACTAGTCCTTTCTTCTCTACAAAGTCAATCATACTTTTTAGAAGTGCAATCTCATCTTCATTGCCCAATACATGCTAGAACAATGGTTTTTTCTTTGAAGCAGCATTAGTCGTGTCTTTTGGTACATGTCCTGTATGGAAAGTTTTCTTCTTATTATTATTTGGCTTTTTGGAGTTTCCAAATTCACTCGAGTGCTTTAAAGACAGTAGTTTCACTTGTGCGCTTTGAAGACAATAGTTTTGAAGGAGTTAGAGGTTTGGGTTTTGCTTTCTTTAGGGTTCCTAGTAGGTTTTGCTTTCTTTAGGATTTCTGTGGTAGGTTTTTGGAGGGACTTCGGGTTTAGATTCAACGTTGAATTCAGATTCAGACTCAAACTCTGAAGATGGATCCTAGTTAAAAGCTAAAGGTATATGCTTACATTGGGCTAAGTGATGTCTTTTCTGCTATTCTTGTTTTTGTAGTTGGGCTTTTTTGGTTTTTAATTCGGATTTAGTATTAGCTTTTGGCTCTTCTCCCTCCCCTCCTCTTTTTTTCCTCTTCTTCAATAGCTATGGACTTGGAAGAGGATTCCTCCTCTTCCTACATTTTTTTTTTAATAATGACAATGAAATGAAAATGAGAACGTTAATTACAAATATTAAAAATAACAAGAATCAAATACAGAATAACTATCTAACTAGATACATATATGAAAATTATTTCAAAATGTCAAAATCAAAAGAGAAATTAAAATTACACATTATAATTGTTTTAGAAAAATGTTAAGAATATTGAAAAGTATCTACTAAGATACAACTTATAATTGATGCTAAACAAAACTAGTTAAGGAGTTTGTCGAATGTCTACGAATAATATGTTAATCATTTATTCTATAAGAAAATCCATATTTATAGGCATGTATTCATATTCTAATGAATCTATTTTTTATTTAAGGTCTCCATCAAACCAAATCTAAACCAAGAATTAAGCATAATGTATTATATGAATTTGTTGATGTTCATCTTGGAGTATCCCTTTTTGCTTATGTTGCATTTAACTATCTATTTGCTGCTAAAAAATTTGAAACTCCTAATAAAAGAGTAGTAAGTCTTGAATGCTTATGGTTACATCTTGTTGTAAAATTTGAAGTTGAATTCAAATGGATCTGCTAAATTGATCTTGTTGAGCTTATGTGTAACAACCAAGAGATAATTTGAAGATAGCTTTCCAGCCTGTTCGTATAACTGTAGATGAAGTACCCAGCATAACATAATTTTTTCTTTTTGAATTCATTTTATAATTGAAATTATGTTTATAAATTTTTTTAGGTATTTTAAAGCGAATGGATCCTATTTTACCATTGTAAAATACACGTTAGGTAATGGACTTATAGCTTGGAATTCTCTTTTATCGCAAATCAAGCTTACTCCAATGACGTATTCCTAAACATTAGTAGAGCCATTTGCTTCTTATTTGGTTTAATGAACCTTTTTTTGGATGATTGATTTAGTACTCTTCTTGTAGTGATTTAAATTATATTATTATTCTTTGAGTGTTGTAGTTACAATTAGTTGGCACAAAAGAATCTACATTATATGGGTTCTCTTTATCCGGTATTATGTTGTTAATTCTAATGTCATTTGAGAGGAAAAGTATACGAAAAATAAATCAATTGAGAATCGGTGTAAAAAAATAAAAATTAAATTAAATTAAAAAATATATATATTTCAGATGCTTTTAACTTTAAACCTAGTAAATATCCCATAGTATATACCGTTTATGATTTCTACTTACTTAAAAAGCTCGTCATTAACAATAGGCAACACATTAAATTTTGAATATATTAATATTTTCAATAGTTTAAAATGCCGCAAAATGTACTTTTCTACAATCACTGCTTATTACTTTTGAACTATCATTACTTAACAAAGATTTAAAAGTGCAAGTATATTATAGTAGCAAAATATATTTTATAATAGTTTTTCATGTTAGAAACTTTGCAAGTGTCTTTGATGTAAAAATTGTAGTTATAATAAGAAAAATTTTATCTTGGTGGATGCTTACTAAAAGTAAAATTGCTACCATAAGTTCGGAATTGTAGTAATCAATAATAATTAGTCTTTATTAATGTGTCGTTTTTGCTTCATTGATTTACTAGCAAAGATTACTGGATTTAGACCATTTGCAAAACAAAACACTATTAGTAGGGTAGCAAAGATTGCTCAAACACAACTACTTCGATACTTAAGTCAGTTTAATACCATGGGAGTAAAACACTAAGTGAAAGGGAGAGGGAGCCAAAAAAAAATATTTGACCTGGACTCTATCTCTTATTTATAAGAGATGAAACTAAGGCTCAAAAGTCTCTTTATTAGTATGTTCAACAAGGAGACTAAGTACTCTTATGGGCAAGCTAAGCGACTATACTATGACTTCTCTTGGGTTTTTCCGGCTTCAACCATGATCTAGTAAACTGAAGTTTTTACTTACACATAATTCAGATTTTCTCTCGATTTTCATGCTAACAAGGGTAATCGGGCAGCTTTGAGAGTTGTATTTTCCTCAGACTTATATGCTAGTAAAGGTGATCAAAGTAAGATTAATAGATTTTTTCCAAGCATAAGTGATTATCATGAGGATAAGATATTCGTTGGGCATGAGTGCTGTAGGAATGAGGATCGGATTTTTTCCAAGCATGAGTGCTACAGAATTATTTGAGGAAGTAAGTTGGCTAGGCATTAGCTAGTATAGGCTTTCTATGCCTTCATTAGGTCTTTTCGAGCCTTTAATACATTGGAATTTTTCCTCTGTAGAATTCGGGCATTTGTTGCCTTGGGTGTATGAAAGTTCTCCAGTAGCTTAAGTCTACAGATTTTTTATGTATATAGGCTTTCATAAGTTAGGCTTGGGGACCTAGTTCCTAAGGATTGTTTTGGGCTTCATTACCTTGGAATTTCCTTAGCACCTAAAATTTAATGTCATGAATTATAAGTTGCTAGACTTTTTGAGCCAAGCTTGGTCACCTAGCCCCCGAAGATCATCTGATCCTTCATTATCTTAGAATTTCCTTAACGCTTAGAGTATTTCAAAATTTATCCAAGCAACTTTGATTTTTATTCATGCAAGTCATATTTCATCTAGGCAATTTGGATTTTTATCCATGTAAGTTAGATTTCATCCAAGAAACTTAGATTTTTATCTAGGTACCTCGGTTTTTATCTAGGTAATTTGGATTTTATTTGGGAAATTTTGATTTTTGATTGTGCACCTCAATTTCTATCCGGGGAATTCGAATTCTTATCCAAGATTTACTTTTAGCAGGAGCTTAGTGTCCATAGGAGCTCGAGATCCATGGGAGCTTGATGTTGTAGGACTTCAGTATCCATGGGAGCTTGGTGCCTGTAGGACGTTGATGTCCATGGGAGCTCGATGTCTATGGGACATCGGTATCCATAGAAGTATGAAGTCCAGGGGAGCTCGGTATCCATAGGAGTGTGAAGTCTACAAGAATGTAGAGTTTATGGAAGCTTTGTTTGGTAGATGTGGAACTTTAATCTTAGAATGGTGAATATGGCTTGAGACATGTTGTGCTATGTGGTGTTCTGCAACTTGAACAGTTTGTTAAGCTAAGTACTACAAAGCTTCTTACATGCCTAAATTGACCAACCCAAGCGTTAATAAGCCTACTCCAAGTAAACCTTAACTTCATCTCCTATTTATAAGAAATGAAGCCCATTGGTAAAGGACTCTTTTTTGGTTAGCTCTCTCTTTCAACTAATGTTTTACTCCCATGACACTACATCAATCGTGTCAGGGCAAACTTTGGTGCACCACCAACAATGTTTTGTTTTGTACATTGTCTAAATTAAGGAATCTCTACTGGCAAATCAATGGAGCAAAAATGACATGTAAACATTGGCATCATCTATGGGATTTGAGACAATTCGAAATTGACTATCTCTTTGTGTTTTGATTCAAGTTTCTCGTTCTGTCTCTCTTCCCATGAATTTGTACCAATCTTTCCAAATCTGATTATAGTTATGCATATCAATTTATTTTTTAGATTAGATCTCTGGAAGATCTATTGATTGGTTAAGATTCCTTGAATATCTAATGTCGAGACAAATTTATTAACCCACGAATAATGCAAGTTCGCTAGGAATTTGAAATGACTTGATCGTAAAAGTAGTCCGAGGAAGTAATCAGACACACTTAGAGCTTCGTTATTTCTTTCAAAGTACAGATTATACATGGAGAACCTAAGTCTTTATTTTATTTAATCGCTTTTTAGTCCAAGGAGAACGAAAGCAATTGGAAGGTGGATTTGGGCTTTCTACTGATCATACATTAAACATGAAGCCACTTTTCATTCATCTCCTATCTTTTTGTTGAGAGCCCCCTTTTCATGCTCTTCCTGGTAATTCTAATGATAAGCTCCCATAATACAGTCACTTAAATTGTAACTTAATCTACTATAAATAGGAGACGGAGCCAACTCTTTTTTTACTCCCTCTCTCTCTCTTTCACTTAGGGTTATACTTACATGACACCATATAAGACTCATAATCAGGTATTTAGGATTTGGTTCGTAGAATTTAAGTCAATCAAGCAAATTATCCGATTTAACCCAAATTTTACGATGAAACTAAGATTATTAATAAAAGTGATCATGTAAGTTTAATTTTAAGAAATTAAGTAATAAAATTATAGAATATTATAATATCAAATTTTAAGTATATTACTTGTTATTTATCGAAAATGCGTAAAGTGAATTTCAATAACTAATAGGTCATTAAAGATAAATTATATGCACACTAAAAATCATAAAATAACTTAAATAATATTTAGGAATATTTATTTATACCATATATGAATTTAAATATAGGTAAGAATACGTGAAATTACTTGAAATACACAAAATATGCTAAAATGATGTTAATTAATTAAAAAAATTCATAAATAGTTAAATAAAAATGAGGAAAAGTCCGAAAAGGGGTCGTGGCAGGGTGGAATTAAAGAAATAAAAGCAACCAATTAAATTGAAACAAATAGAAAGTAAAAAAAAAAAAAAGATAAGATAAGGCTACTATTACTTCGAATTAATGGGAAAAAAAATCTATGCAGCACTAAAAATACCCAAAAATTTCCCAAGGCTCATTGGCTCTGTTTGGAGAGCAAAAAAATTAAAGAGAACTAAAATAATTAAAGTTAGGGTTTTTGTGCAAAAAATTGCAAAAATTTATGCAATTAAAACTTTAGAGGGGAACCAACACTCGATAACAACCTGAGAGTGGATAGCTGCCACCACTACATGGTGGTGGCAGCGTCCAAGTGGGCCGATAAGGCCTAAGTGGCCGGCGATGGCTGGAACCATCAATTCTAGTGAGTCCGATCTTCCTCTCGATTTCACATATTTTATTAAAAATACGAAATATACTTAGAAAATTATGAAATTTGGTATTCTTGGGTTTCTAAATATGCAGATTTAGGAAAAAATTTTAGTTTGATGAATTTATGTATAGAAATATACCTTCCTTAAGAAATCCTACAAACCCAAACTTTGTTTGAATTAGAAATAAATAACCTTAAAAGTGTAGCTTTAGATTCAAAATTTTTGTGTAAACTACTTAAAGTTTATAGAACAGTGCTATAAAGCCTTTTTTTCAAAAATAAAATTTTGAATTTTTAGAAAAATTTTTAGACCTTAAAATAATGCATAAAACTAGTAATTTTGAGCTATTAGGTAATTAAAAGCATAATTACTGATTAAGTGCATAATTATATGTTTTAGGATGTTGAAATCTGATGTAATATGATATTTGTGGTACTTAGGGTGTTAGATGTAATTATTAGGGTATTATGTAATAAATATGTAATAGGTAAAAATGGTAAATTTTAAGTTAATTATGTAATTTAGGACAATTAAGTATAAATTGTAATTTGGGATGAATTTAGGTATTTTAAGATGTTGATTAAAGTTGAGAGATGATATTTGAAGTGATGAGGATATTAGATGTAAATATTATATACATAATAGGTAATAATACATAATATGTGAAATAAGAAATATAACAAATAGAAAATACTAGAATAAAAATTGATAATATAATAATAATAAAACTATATAATAAATTTGGTAGGAAACTTAAATTTAGGTGATTCTATGAAAAATGTAAAAATTATCTTACACAAGGAGTTGATTCGATAGTTAAAAAAAAAATAACATAATGTAACGTACCGATTGAAATATTGATTAGAGGTTAAAACGTAGATTTAGGATACTTAAGCATAGTTAGATGAATCTCCCATTTTAGTTTGGAAAAAATTCATAGGGTTCATAAATAAAAACAATAATAAGAAATTAAAACAAAATTGAATTTAGAAATTGAATCAAAAATTAATTTAGAACTAATTCGATTATAAGAGATATAGAATTTGGATAAATGCGTAAAATTATAATCCCTAACTTAAAACCCATGATTTAAATCTTATGTGTGTGTATGTGTATATGTACAAGTGATCACATTAAATAAAGATTATTCCTAGATCATAATCTAATTCAAAAGCTGAAATCGTAACCGAAACAAGAAACAAATTCAAAACCTAGTTGAATGAAGGAAGTAATTCTAAAAGACTTAGACCTAAATCACTAAATGTAAGAAGATCATAAATCAAAGACACTTATAATCTAAATTACATAACAAAACATATCTATGGTAGTTATAGGAAACTAAACCAATACTTATATTATAGGGATTTTTAGCGATAGCCAGTATGAGTCACACTTCGAGTAAGTAAGCAAGGAGTTTAGGTAAGTTAAGATTAACACAATTTTGCATTTTAGAGGCTTGAAATTGTGCTTGTTAGATGGTGGACCGTGCGCATGTGTTTATTTATGAGATTATGATGTGATTTGATTTACTGCTTTAGCTTATATTGTATGATTTGTGTAAAATAATTGATCACCCTAAATTGAATTTAATCAAATATATGACTTGCAAACATAAATCTGACTTGCATAGTAACCCATTAGGGGAAACTTGGGGTTCTTCAACTAAATACTGATTCTTTCAAAAGGGATGGTATTGGATAGTATGATTGGTCATTTCTTTATCTTTAGTCAAACTAAATGACAGGTAAAGAGGTTGTGGTAAAGGTAAAGTCAATGGTTTAAAGATAGTTACGGGAGGAGCAATGTCTCCATTACACAAGCTTAGGTTTAGTCGTGAGCTGTTGTATTAATGGAAAATCCTCAACCTGGATTAGAGTGAATACAATTTTTCTAATCTCACAATGGGCCGGATAATGTCGTGCTATGACATTTGCTTGAACATACATTGCACCTAATAATTTAGTTGATAAACTTATTTATGTTTACTATATAGTTTTAAGTCTCCGTCTCAATTTTCTAAGCTGGGGTTATTCACATTCATATAAACATTGTTATAGATGCTAGCAAGGAAGCGGCTTATAATTACCCTAAAACTAGAGCAAGGATCATAACCTGAAGAGCAATTGCACTTTCAAGTTTAGATTCTATCTATAAAATTTTTGGTATTAAATTATGTATTACTTAAGTATATTATGATTAGGCTACTAAATCTTGTAAATATACTTAGATTATTTAGTGTAAATATGTATTTTTCATAATTACAAAGTTGAATAACATGTTTAATTTACGAACTGTTTATTTTAAAGCAGGTTAATTGTGAACACCTTATGTAAATCAAGTCTAAGATAGTAGTTGTAAGACCAGCTTCTATTTTAAAATAGTTTATACAACGAGACTATTACGACTCTATTGCTTCGGGGCATGACATACCACACTAACTTGAGTATCGGAGTACTCGTATCTAAACACCCTACTAACAGTGTTTTGTTTTGCAAATAATTTAAGTCAAGTAATCTTTGCCAACAAATCAATGGAGCAAAAAGGACATGTTAATAGCCTCATTTGTTCCATTTTTTTATGATGACAACGACCATGTGCATGAAGATCAACAATAGCAAGAATCAAACTTGTAATAATTATCTAACTTGATACATATATGAGAAATTATTACAAAATCAAATGAGAAAATTGAAGTTACATATTACTATCATCTTAGAAAAATGGTAAAAATATCTACCAAGATGCAACTTATAAATGATGCTAAACACAACTAGGTATGGAGTTTATCGAATGTCTACGAATAATATATTAATCATTGATTGTATAAGACACTGCATATTTATAGATAAATGTAAAAAGATGAGATATTTTGTTCAAATGCTCCAACATTACCTATTTATTACATGTAGAAGGAATACTTTCTACTCTAATGAATATATATATTTTATTTCAGGTCCTCATCAAGCCTAATCTCAACCAAGAATTAAACATGAATTTGATGATGTTCGTCTAAGAGAATCCCTTTTTGGTTATGATGGACTAGACTGTTTATTTGCTACTAAAAAATTTGAAGCTCTTTTTTTAATGTCATAATGGGTTACATTTTATTATTGAAATTTTGTCCTATGATCAAAATTGTTTCTTATTTATTTATTTACTTCAACAAGGAAAGAAGAATTTAAAGTTAAATTAAAACAAATCTACTAAATTGATCTTGCGGAATCTATATATAATAACCAAAAAAATAATCTGAAGATAGCTTTTAACCTCTTTGTATAATTATGAATGAAGTAGCTAGCATGTGTAACCCTTTGATAGCATCCTTTCGAACCACACCCAACATGGCCAAGAAACATGCCTAAAAGAACACACCTCAAGAGCATGGCTACGTACATGAACATATCCTTATTTATCTCTCAAAGCTCCATTTTCTTGTCCTTCATCAAGAAACTTGTGTTCAATCCTTAGAGCTTGTTTGCACAATATGATGACCACACCATATTTTCTTAAGTTTTAGTAGAGAAACCCATAGTAGGTGAAGTAGGCTTTTTGTAAACTTAGACCAAAGAAAATAAATGGATTTAAAGGGGTGAGAAAAATTCTAATTTTTAAGTTCAACAATATGGCAACTCCATTAAGGAGCTCGATGGATAAGACAAAATACAATTTTCTTATAAAAAAGGATTTTCAAGAGAAATTATTTGTACATATTTATTTACACAAGTTTTTACTAACAACCATTTTCTCTTATGTAACCATTATCTAGTTATAAGTTATCTTTCAATTATGCTTTGAAATTTAAATGTCACACGTAAGATATGTTCAATTTTATTACCTAGTATTTATGGACATCATTATTCTCCATGAAGAATCATTGATTATGTAGTTCTAGGCCTCTTAGGATCCATAGGACAGAATGGCTATTATGTAGCTTTCAGGTTCTTATTAACTTCTTGTGATATATATCACTTGTCATATTAGTGATTCAGCTTCTTATTAACTTCAAAGTATAGCTTAGAGTATGAATATTCGTTGGTAACTCTTAAAATTACTTACACGACACGTTAGTATCCTAACAAACTCTATCTTCCAAACAACTTTCCACTTTATTCATGAGTTTCTTCATCAAAATTTCTACACATATTTTAATATTTTATGGGCCCCATACTATTCTTACTTTTTCAACCACTACCAGTAATATTTGATAAAGACAAATTTAGTATTGATAAATATTATATTTGTATAATTAAATAAATATTATTAATATTTATTATATTAGTAATAAATATTAGTTCACATAATAAATATTATATTTGTACTTTATAATAAATAAATTATTGTTCTAAAAATCTTATTTAATTAAATTTAAATATTATATTCAGTGAGCTTTATTTTGCTTTTCCAAAGACCAAGTTTTCTAGCGTCTCCAATTAATAAATTAAAAAAAATTCAAGCCACCCATTACTTGTCAAAGACATATAATTTATGTATTAAAAAGTACAAATATAATATTTATTGTGTGAACTAATATTTATTACTAATATAATAAATATTAACAATATTTATTTAATTATATGAATAGAATATTTATTAATATTAGATTTGTCTTTACAAAATATTAAGAGTAATAGTTGAAAAAGTAATAATAATATAGGACCGACAAAATATTAAAATATATGAAGAAACTCATGAATAAAATACAAAATTACTTAGGAGATATAGTTTCATGAGATATTAATGTGTCGGTATAAGTAATTTTGAGAGTTATTGACAAATATTTATGCTCTAACCCATCTTGAGGAAGGTTACACAGGAAGTAAACCTTTGTACATTATTTCCATTTAATTTTATTTGAATTAATTTTATTCGCATTATTAACTTTTAGTATCACAAATTGCTTGAAATGTTTTCAAGAGCCAGATCAAGTCGTCTTAAAACTATTAGGTCTAGTTCTATTTGAAACCACTTGGTTTCTTTTAATTGTTTTTGCTTTTACATCCATTTCATAGTTATATTTTTTTATGCTTTATATTTATACACATTTAGAGTACATTCACTCGAGGGAATGGCAATTCGATCCCCTTTATTCCTCGCTTCCCCCTACTTACCATATTTACTTCCTTTGAGTTGCAATTTATAAGGAATCATCATTCCTAAAAATGAAGAATCACAGTATCTAACCAAAAGGTCAGAGTCCCAATTTGGAGAAAAAATGACTTTCAATACCTTTGTCTTTTTCACCACATCAGCCACCAACCTTACCAAATCGAACCCTCAATTCCTTCTACGATTAGCACCTACAATGTCTATGACTTTAGAATCACAAAACCACATACACTTGAATCATATTGACCCATACAGTTGAATTACACTAGCTACATCTAGATATGGTTTACTAGCCTACACACTCAAATTACTTCATCAATGAGCACCTACAATCCAGCAATACTCAAATCACAACACTACACACATTGGAATCACAACATCATACACACTTGAAGAACTATGAAAAAACCCAAAAATAACAATATGAGAGAAGAAAGGAAGAAAAAGAAGAAGAAGAGAGACGGAGAGAGAGAGGATTGAGGACAGCTAACACCAATACCAAACCCACTCAACACTAAGCCCATCATTTACTTATGAGGGTAAAATGGTCATTTTAACTGTATTCCATGTTTATTACTTATATGTATTTTTTCTCCCCTAAGAGAACAACATAATACAATTACAGGTATGTTCCATTACTAACGAATCTCAATTTCATTATGTATTTATTCCATATAGTAAAGTAAACAAAGTGTTAAACTAACCTTTTACTTTTGAATCTCTATGTATTAAAAGGTGTAAATGTTTTTTAAGGTTACTAAGATTTAGATTATATGAAAATAATCTATAATAAGTTAATTGAAATAAAATTGATAATGTGAAATATGTAGTATGTACTCTCTTTTGTAGAAATGACAATATCTTTTAAGTAATGCAATTTGATTTGTTTCGACTTTATAGAGGGTTGAAAATGATTATATTAGTTATTGGGTTAAGTCCATTATTTATTTAGGCTTAACTCCTTGGATAAGTGATAAAACCTAAAGAGTCCAGTCCACATTTGAGATAATTTAGGGAGATTTGACTTGATAGACTTGAAATAGAGATTGTTAGACTGGTCCGTTCACCTCCAACCTTTTCTCAAGTAAGCTCGTGCAATTATAAAAAAGGTTACTGACCTTGAGCCTATTAGCTAGCTCATTCTAAATAAACATGAATTGAGTAAGCTTTATCTCATCCGTTGATCACCTAGATAATATGACAGATGCTATCATGCTTAAAAACCTATAAATACTCAATATTTTCTCTTTATTTGGAACTTTTAAAAAGATTGGAGAAACGGTATTCCACTATGAAAACTCTGTTCTCTAATATCAAATAGTGTTCAGGCAAATAATTGATTTTATTCGCTCAAGTTATAAGGTGAACGCCTAAGATCCCCTAAGACTACCTTATTTGTCACTTGTGTATTTGAGACATAGAGATTACCTATTCCTCTTCTTTACCTTATTCTCACATAATCATCCCTTTAAGTGACAATCTCGCTTTACTTCTCTAAAATTACGTGTAGTGCGTTACTCACGTAACGTACGCACATAACTACTCCAATCGAACTCCTACATCTACAGACTTCAAACTGTTTAGTTGGTATTAGACACCAAATCCAAACTATGTTAGATAATTCCAATGGATTTTGCCATATTATAAAATAATCACATTATGCGGTCCAGTTAAATCTTGTAAATGCTTTTGCCTTAGGAAAAAGAGAGAGAAAAGAAAAGAAGAAACCTTAAAACGTTGAAATTGAATTGCATAAAAAGTATTAAAGTTTTCATAGCCAATATAATACGAATGTTATGGAATTATTATGGAATCCACTCCGGATTCATACAGTTGGAACAAAGGAATACTTAAGTTTTTAATATTTGCTACACTAAATATAAGATTAAAATAACTTTGAAATAATAGTACAGTTATATAAATATAGATTGTCTAAGCTTTTGTAGGTATAAGAAAGCAGAAAGTCACCGTAGATGGTCGCCGGCTACCCCCTCGCTTTAGGGTGGTTGGAAAGTGATCATGGCATCTATTGTTGCTTTGTTTTTCTTTTGCTTTTTTTTTTTCCGTTTTTCTTTGTTTATTTAATTTATGTATTTTAAATGAATTTTTATTTATATTATATTAATTTAAATTATTTAAACTAACATCAATCGTTAAAAATATACTATGTGTCCCCCATGTATGTATTACATAAAAAGTAAAAAACACAGATTATGTAGACAGAAATTATCTCTTTGCAAAATAGTTGGGATATAGATCACCTATTTGTCATTTATCTTAATAAAAATTAGGGGAAAAAACACACAATAAATATTCATTAATATATTACGACAATTTTTTGGAACATAATAACAATTGCAATATTTTCTTGGTTTGAACTTCTTTTATGTTGGTAAATAAACTTAATCACCTTAATATTGATCAAAACTCGTAATTAATTTCTGCAATTACAGCCTTGGTTTGAACCACTTCAATGACAAGAAATAAACCTAGTCACCATAATAATGGTCATTACCCAAGACATGCTCTAATTTTTAACATTTGGGGGCTTTGGCTGCACATTGAAATTAGATTTTCCATTTCCTTTTGCTGTTGAGGTGGGAGGAACTCTTTTGCCGATTTTAAAGGGGTATTTTGTCTGCATTACAAAGTAAGAACTTATAAATGGAACTAAAAGGTTATCCCACGTCTGAACTACTTTCTTTACTGGTCCAAGTTGAAGTGTTTTGTCGTAAAAAAAAAAAAAAAAGGTTCCAAGTGTTTTGATTCAATATAAACATAAAGGATAAATAAAAAAAAAAACATATATACTGAGTAATTTAAAATATATATATATATATAGTTCTCTCTCTCTTAAAAACTCCTTAACAAACTCTAATTATAAGGGATAGTCACGCGACTACCTCGATTTTGAACCTTTTTTATTTCGTTATCATCTGAAATTCACAAATCCACCACAATTGATCTCAATATCTATAATCTCTACTTTTTAGTTAAGTAAAAGACCTCTATTTGCTATTTTTCCGGCATGCTCACCATTACCAAAAAATTGGTATTCCACGTACACAATCCACTAATATACGTCTTCTTCTACAGATTTCGCCGGTCATGGCAATTGGATTGATATTGATTTGTTAGTAGTACCTTCAATAAGTAGTCTTATTTTCTAGGTCCATTATTTAAAAAAAAATTGTTTTATCCCTTAATTGTGTGTAAGGGTGTAAACTGGTTAAACTATTCATAAATTACTTGATTTTTGCTTAAATCAAAGTAGTAAACAGTCAAGTCAAGCACAATTAGAATTGTTAATCAAGTTCGAACTTAAACTTTATAGTGTTTAGTTCGACTAGCTTGTAAACCTAATCAAGTTTAAGTTAAGTATAAATATTAATTTAAGTTTCAATATTAATATATTATAGAAAAGATATTTTTGAATAACACGAGTTTAAGTGAGTTGAGCTTTAAGATTTTCAATCGAGATCGAGTTTGAGTTTATCACTATATCATCTCTATTAAGTAATAAATATTATAATCCACAATATATCTATACATTTAATCTTTTAGATCGATTAGTTATGATACCAGCCATAATACAATATAATAGAAACAGATCATGAGTTTAAATCACTATATTATCGATCACTCCCCTATTTCATTAAGTTGTTCACTTAATAAACCTTTGTCGAAAGCATTCCCCAACAAGAAGCACTATATGAGGCCCTTCTATTTAGTTGGATTTTTGTACTCCGAACTCTTAAATCGTGAGTTCTTTTATAAGAAAAAGATTAATTGATAACTTTTCTTTTCCTTTGAATGAATATGCAAAAACAGTAAATAGTATTTGAAAGTCATAAACTCTAATTTCTGCATCTTAATAACTTGTTCAGTTTCGTGCAAATGAGCTGCTTCCATTTACTCAATCGCAAAGCGGTGAATACAGGTATAAAAGCACAAAGGAAACTCGTTCAATTCAATATCTATTCATTTGATTTAATTGGGGTAAAAAAGGAGCTTAAATTGGAGCTGCTCAAACCAAGTTAAACTTATATGTGAATTAGGTTTTAGCTACCATATTAGAAGTAAAAAAAAGATATTTTTACGGATAAACAAGCCCCACAAAATTAGTAGAGCCACATTCAAACTTCTCATGTAGCACTTTAAGCTAAATTAACACTCATTGAGAAGCAATGGGAGTTGATCTTAAACTCCCCCATCTCAAGTGAAGTAGAGCTTTCAACTGATGAGTAGAGCTCAAATTCGAGCATAAACTGCGGGGTGACTGCTTCCGTGCTAGAGCACAGGTGATAGCTGCATTCAGTTAACTCAACAGGACCATAGCAACGGCATCACCATGTAGGTGCGCATACTCATTAATCTAATCACTATTATAAATGAAGAATCGTGATCTTGATGGGGTACAACAGCTATGAGAACTTTAAAAAAAAAATTATGAACAAAAAAATGTGTATAAAAACATTAGTCTTTACACCAGATTACAAACTGGAAACATGATCGGACCCGACATCTGAACACATAACCGGATCTTCAAGATGATATCCAAATGTTTCCGCTAGCTTAACTGCATCCTGGACCTGGAGTCGGGTGCCCTGCTGGGCGACCACCGTGGATGCAACACTAGCAGCTAAAGCACCTATGCTTTTCAAGTCAGAAGCACCCCTTAGTATCCCATAGAGAACGCCAGATGCATATGCATCACCAGCCCCACAGGTATCTACTGGTATACAAGGTGAAGGAGGCACATAAACAGCTTCACCCTTCACACCAAAATAAGAGCCCCTATGTCCATCTGTAACCGAAATTAGAGGAACAAAATGGCTAAGGTACCTCGTAGCTGAAACTGGACTTTCCTTTGAGGAGAAATCACACAATGCTCTAGCTTCGTCGCTATTTGCAAACACAATATCTGCATATTCACCAATCACTTCCCTGAAAAATAAATCAAGCCTACGTCAGGACAAGCAAAGTAGGTTAATTATGTAAGTGTGCTCCATGATGATCTAAACAAAGGATGAAATGCCATGCACTACATAAAACTGAACAGCACTAGCAGCCTTGATGATGCTACTTGTAGATCTTAGGTATTAATACATTTTGTCATCCAATATATGGATGGGAAAAACTGTCCTTAGAATCTCCCAAGAAAAAGATTAAAGTTCAAACAATACAGTTGTTCCCCAAAATATATAATCAGGTAGCAGTTTATTGAAGATAGAGACCATATGCCTCACCAGAAACCTGAAATCCAAAACAATCAAGGGAATATACTATCCCACTATAAAGAGAACATCTACAAATGGTATCACATTGCATGCACAGGCTATACATAGATCACTAAACATATGAAAGTTTCATAGCCTATATGTTTTCTGTTTTCTCATCCTGATACGATGAAACAAGATAACACTTTGTATAATATCGGGATGCCCGCATAAGTATTGAATGTAACAAAACATCAACCGGAAGCTTGTGCCACAGGGTCACCATGTGTAAAACCTTTATAATGTATTTCATTTCTTCAGTGCCAGATAGGTGGATACAAATTGAAGGACCATGAACTTTGTAAAATGCTGCTACCATAGATGAAACAGAAATAATACCTCTTCTTCTTTTATTTTCTTTTTTTCCACCCATTTTGGGGTACGTACAACAACAATAATTGATTATTCTCATTTCATAAAACTTAGGATTGGCTAAAAACCAGGAGTTCACATAACTAATAAGAAATTGACCAATCTTTCCATCGGTGCTTTATGAATAATTTCAAGTGATTCCTGTTTAGCTGATTGGGTGATATTACAATTTGAAGAGTGATCAAAATTTCCTCGAATAAGAACATAACGGGCTAGTGGTAAGTATGATTTCCCCAAAATTCTCAACACCCAAGAAGCAAAAGGAAGCACATTGGTAAAAGTGAGAGAGAGAGAGAGGGATCACTAGAACTAATTTAATTGGCAATGTTAACACTTTGACTGCACTTATCTGAGGAAAACTGTTTGGAGAAAAAAACAACATAAAAGTATGCAAAAGGAAAACTAGCTTCTTACCAGAACTCATCATAATGTTTCTCAATACATGAGACATCCGATGCTGTTACGGCAACCAAAGAACCAGCCTTCCTTGCTTCTTCACATGCTTTTGTGATGGTTTTGATAGTATCAGGAAGCTCAAATAGATACCCTTCAACAACAAGTATGCTCGTCTTCAAGACTATGCTTGCCAAGCATGGATCATAATTGACAGTAGAGGAGGTACCCTGTTGACATGGAAGGAAAACGTGCACGTGAACATCCCGAAGTGAGGCCATTGAGGGATCCCAAATCAGAGAAAGGAGTGTGGAAGAAATTCCTAAACTTTAAAGCAGAGACATGAAAAATTCAAGGACCTTCCTTTAAGAGAAAAATTGATGAAGTACAAAAGACTGAGCACAAGAAGATTTACAAGAAGAGGGTAAGGCACCAGGAATATCGATATTGAAGAAGCAAACTACAATCTATAAAGACCAATAACCTAATCAACATATCTCGTTTTTTCACTTATGACAGAAAAAAGGAGTTATCCTAGCCTGTGGATTATCCTAATTTTGCATGATGTGTCTCTTTACAAGATGACAGTAGATTATCTGATAGCAAAAAAAGAAAGATCATTCTTATTCAACCCAAACAATTATTTAATGAAAAAGGGAGAGTCTCTCTTTCTGAAATACCATGATGCAGCTTACATGCAACTTCCTGTTACCAGAAAGTCAGACTCTCGATTTGGCAAAAATCCAGGGCAATAGTGAGGCAGGTTAGGAACACCTTCTAAAATCAATATTCAATTTAAGGAATTCTTCTCGGGCAGTAAGGGTAGTAAACTTGTGCTTAATAGTACCTAGGATTTTTGGAAAATCATTCCTCAATAACATTTTTCTTCCTCCTAGGAAAACAACAAAGGAAATAAGACGGACATGTTAGGCCATGGAATACATACCGGATACGCAAGCATGGTACGCTGAGCATCTGCTGTGGTGAGAACAATAACGGTTCCAGTAGTAGCATCATCCACAGGTGCAGATAAAAAATTAACATTGGCACGGCGCAATTTCGCCCTGTAAATTTGCAACAAGCATAAGGAACTTGACTGGAATGAATGCTATAACAAGAAAATGCAACAATTTCATCATATTTGGCCAAACTAACTCAGTTGCAGATTTTCAATCCAATAAAGCCCATTCCGGGGACTCTAAATTCATCAATTTTTCTTCATCTTTGCATTTTTGATAGATATTTTTACCTTCTACCCGAGTTTTCGAGCTGGAATAGAAAGTAAATAATTTATTGAGAAGAGGCGTGAATGTGAATGTAACAATGTACCTGAAGAAGCCACCAAGAGGATCACTGCCAACACTACCAGCCATAGCAATATTCAAAGAGGGACGAGGACGAGCACCTAACCTAGCAAGAGCCACCAAGGTGTTGGAAAGAGAGCCACCACCAGCAGCCTTGTAGCTGCACCCATCCATCGCCTGTAAAACCCTCCCTCTCTCCTCGTGGTTCACCAACTTCCTTGTCCCTTTGACCAGCCCCAGCCTCTCCAGGAATGCATCGTCTACCATCCCTGAGAAGTCCACCATGGCTTGCCCCAGCCCTACCACGTCCCATTTCTCCGGTAACGATACCACTCCTTCATCTCCTTTTACATCTTCTTCTTCATCGTCTCCTTCATCTTCTTCTTCACTGGTGATGCCAGCTATATCATCATCATCATCATTACCATCCCCGCTGGAACAACGAGGTACTCTTATTGCGAACAAGCGCCTCCTTGTCGGCATATATTGTTTGATAGTGAATGTAGGAAGCGGAGGAACAGGAGAATATATGAGAGGAGCAAGAGAAGAGGACAGCCATGAAGAAGGAACGGCTAGGGCGTGGCGGCTAAGAGGATAAAGTGGAGGGCAAGAGCAATACACACACGCGGCCATATCTGACTAGACTCTCTCTCTCTCTCTCACTAAATATATATGAAAAGCTGAGAATTTCTAATTTTGGTATGGATATGGAAGCGGAGATGGAGAAACATTCATCTCCATCGACGACCCTCTCTCCCTCTCCCTCTCCCTCTCCCTCTCCCTCTCTCTCCGTGTGTGCCCACAACCCACCACAGAGACAAACGGTCAGGGTTATCCTTTTCTCTGCTCTCGACTAATCTATGATGGTTGGTACCGTTTGGGCCTGGGGTAGAGGAACAGACACGAGATTCCTAAAAATGGCTCACTTATTATCTGTATCTTGCAAAATTTTGGAAAGTAACATGTTTAAACATTTGAATAAGGCGGTAGTTAAAAGCTCGACCCGAAAGTCTAGAATTTGAGGTTTGATTTCAATTCGATTACGATTGGTTTATCTTAATTTATTTAAGATGACCAAACGAAAGAAAAACTTCAATTAAATTAATATTATTATTTAAATTCAATTCGAAACTTATTAATAGTTAAACTTGATTCATCATGTAAGTTATGAGATAGTTGTTGTGGGTATTATCAAGCTTAATGTCAATTTAATATGTTATTAAAGTAATTATTAAATCGAAATTGAGCAATTAGTAAATATATTTGATTGAAAAGATTTTACGATCCTATCCTTTATTTTAAATTCATTTAACTTTTTTAAAATCTTAATAATTAAATTTACAGTTTATTTAATAGCTCAAATATAAAAAAATACAAATTAAGAGTAAAATGAAGGACGAGTTAGCTGAGACACTAGAGCTGGATCGCTGGTTCACTCAATGGTTTAGCCTATCGATTTAAAGCAAGACAACCCCTAAAAACAAAAAAATAAAATAAAATTACATAGGAATAGTTTAGCCAGCTTTGGCCTTTCCCACTCATCAATATTGATAACTTTTATTGAAAAAGACAAAAACTACCTACTATACTACATGAATATATAATATATACATGTATATACATAAAGGTTAAGTTAAAAGGAAGATAAAAAACACATGTGAATGTGATTATGGAAATATGTAACATCCCATTGTAAAAGTAATAAATAATCAAATCAATAAATACTAATAGATCTATTTTAACTACTTAACCTAAAAGTTTTAAGTTTGTGTTAATAAGATATTCATAATTATGGTTTTATAAACTAATACTACAACCTCCCACAATTTATATAGAATATTTAACCATAGGTCTCACAATCTCTCTTTCTCTCCCTCCCCCCTTAATATGCAATATACTCGTCGCAAAACCTTACAATTGTACCTAAATTTTCCTCCATTTTTTATATATGATTTAGGATACCGACTACCTATAAGTCATCTTGAAAACATATAAAAAATTACACTCTAGTAACACTACCTACCCTTCTCGGACCCCTTCTTTAAACTAGAGCCAAACCCGAATGATCCATTTATTAGCAAGAAATCCACTCTGATATCATTTGTATTGTCTTAAGCCAAAAGTAGTAAATAACTAAGCTAATAAATATTAATGGACCTATTTTAATTATTTAATCTAAAAGTTTCAAGTTTTTGTTAACAAAATATTTACAATCATGACTGTATAAACTAATACCACAACTTCCCATAATCAATGTGAGACACATAACCATGAGGTTTCATAAAATCCTTAGTTGTATACAGATGATAGGATGAAACGATGGGAATTGTGAAGCCAAAGATGAGAATTGCTTTTGCTTTTGCTTTGGCTTACCACGATTCAAATTTTTCATGAATGAATTTGGACAAGGATTACGTGAACACATTGAGTTATTGAACTGAAAAGTCTAAAAAATTGAAGCTTTAGCATTTTGAAAGAGCATGGTGAACACGAGTGAAATGTTAAAAGTAGAAAATTGTTTTGAAAAAAAATTCAGAAGGCAGTTGTTATGCCCCGAAACGACAGAATTGTAATAGTTCTACTGTATAAACCAACATATGATAGTAATTGACCTTACAATCCTTATCATCGATATGATTTACACAAAGCGTCAACTCTTCACTTTAAAGTAAAACGACTCATTCATATTTGTAGACAAAAATCGATAAATATAACTAAAAATCTTAAGTCGTATTTACATAAAGGTATTTATATTACCTTACAATCCCAAGGAGCAACTTACATGTCGTAGAAGTTTGATAAGTAAAATATTACTAACCAGTACATATACTTAAGAGTTCATAAATAAACACTAAGGACTCAATTGTTCAATTAGTAAATTCTCACTCCCCTAAGACGCTTCAAAATGAAACTAATCTCAGGATAATTATAATGCAGTATCTTAATTGGTACCTACAAGAAAATTTATAAGGTTATGAACAACCAACAACTCAGTAAGTTATGATGAAGACTTAAAAATGCGTAATAAACACAGGGTTTTCAACAATTAATTATATGTAATAGAATACGCAAATGTCATCACACAACGTAGTCTAGTCCGTTGTAAAATCAGAGTAATTTCACCCGTTCTAATACAAGTTAAGGAGTTTTCATGTTTATGCAACAGCTTATAACCAAATCTAGATTTATGCAAATAAGACACCGTTCCCCTCTGACTAACCTTCAAACCATTGCCTTTGTCCTTATAACAACCTCTTCTCTTGTCACTTAGTTCAGTTAATAATGGAGAAAAAACCATTATACTATCTAGCGTTATCTTTTTCAAAAGTATCGGTATTTAGTTAGAGAATCCTAACAGCCTTCTAAAGGGTTGTAATGCATGTCTAATTAAGGTATTTAGGTCGGTTATAATTAAATTCGATTCAAGGTGATCAAACAATCTTACATCACTATTCGACATGTAATCAGAGACACACAAACACATGTACGTATAGCTACTTACAAGCATAATCATATACAATTCTAAACCTCCAAGTACTTTAATATAGTACTCCAAAATATAACAATATACTGAACCCAACTTACTTGAAATTCTCGGTTCGCTCACTCGACTTATTATAAGTCAACTTGTTTCTACATGTCTTATAATATAAACATTCCTTAAGTATTTATATCCTCATGACATATAGACTTTAAATTATGATTTGACCCAATTTCTCCAAATATATATATTACTTATTACTGATCTCATTATAGGCTAGCTTCAAAATCGCTTTTGGAATCCAATTCCGATCAATTTTTTACTACAAGTGTTATATGTAAATCCTAACAATGTGTTTCCGAATTATAATGTGAAATTAATCACATTATACTAAGGCATCCTAAATATCACTTTTAACACCCTAACCAGTATTATAATCTGTACGGTACATCCTAATCCTTATTTAATTATCGAATTTACTCTTGATGTGAGAAAAATTTATATTTTTCATATAATTACCAAAAGTTAATCTTCATATCAAATTTATTATATATTTCTATTATTATTATATTATCAATTTTAACTTAATATTTTTTATTTATTATTAATCCAATTTCACATACTATTAATTTATACAAATTTACTACATAATACACATAATAATCACATCTAACACTCTAAATACTACAATTATCATACTACATCAAATATTAACATCTTAAAAACCTAATTATATACTAAATCAGTAATTATCAATTTAATTATTAAATTAGCCCAAAATTATACATTTATACATAATTTTAAGGTTTAAAATTTTCAAAAATTCATTTGTAAAAAATCTGTTTATCGCATTGTTCTACATCCTCTAAATAGACTACACAAAAAAATTGAGCTCAAAACTACACTATTAAAACTATTTATTTCTAAATCGAAATAAACTCAGGTTTGTAAGATTTCTTAAGTATTGTATATTTTAAAACATAATTTCATCAAACTAATATTTTTTCCTAAATCTATATACATACAAACCTCAAAATACAAAATTTCATAATTTTCTACATAAATTTAATAATTTAAATAAATTAAAAAAAATTCATATTAAAATCGGACTCACCTATTCGATTGACTTTCGACCACCAGTAGTGGCCCTAGGTGTATCAACAACAATAGTCAATAGGGGTAGGGCATGATGGTGATGGCCATTTGTTTTTAGGTAACCGTTGATCATAGGTTTCCTCTCTTAAACTTAATTACATACTAAATTTACTATTTTTTGAAAAATTCCTAACTCTCTCTTTTTGATTTATCTCTAATTTTCTTTTACTCATAATTAACCACATGAGTTCCCGTTGTAGATTGGGGTATTTATAGAGCTGCCTTAATTTTTTTCTTTCAATTTTTAATTGACAATTAATCTTATCCTCTTCCATTTCACTTTCTATTTACCCTAATTTAGTTGGTTAAATTTTTTCTTTTTAATCCCAACATGCCATGACCTGAATCCAGACAATTCCTTACTTTTCTAATTTTTCATGATTTTTTTTTTTGTAATTTTCTTTAATTATTTAGTATTAATTTAGTATATTTTAAGCATTTTAAGTAATTTCGAGTATCTTACCTATACGTAAATATACATAGAGTACAAGTAAATACTCATAAATATTATTTATGTTATTTTATGATTTTTAGTGTGCATATAAATTATTTCTATCTACTCATTAGTTATCAGAACTCGTTTTACACATTTATGATAAATAACAGATAATATGCTTATAATTTAATATTATGATATTTAATTATTTTATTATTTATTTTCCTAAATTCAAACTTATTGAGTTACTTCTACTAATACTTCTAATTTTGTCATATAATTTAGGCTCGATCAAACATTTTATCCAATTGCTCTAAATTTTATATTTTGAATTTGAACTTCTAGTTGCAAAGCTTACATTACCGCCCTTAGAAAAAGTTTTGTCCTCAAAACTTCTATATATCTAGATTGCACTTAAATAACTAAAAATGATAATCACATGCTTTTACTAACCTAAAAATTAGAAAAGCCATGAGTACTGCTTCGTCGCTGCTGCTTTCAGCTTTCAAGTAACCTTCAAGTCTGGACATTCGTTCCATTGGACCTTCACATATTCCATATCTCAATTTCTTACCTTCAAAACCTAATTGTCCAATATTTTTATGGGCTGCTTCACCACTTGAAAATTCCTCTTTAACTCCACTAACTTTATTTCCATGATTACATTCAGGTTTTTAACAAACTTTTTTTACATAGAATACATCATGGTAGCCTAACAAACTTGGAGATAAGGCTATTCTATACGATACATTACCAACCTTCTCTAGTATTTCAAATGGACTAACATATCGTAGGCTCAACTTTCCTTTTGTACTAAACCTTCTAAATCCTTTGAATGAGCTTATATTGACATAAGCATAATCTCCAATTTCAACTTCCAATGGCCTACTCTTTAAATTTCCCTAACTCTTATAACGGTCTTAAGCTTTATTTATTTGTTGTCATACAATCTTAATCTTCTCACTTGTTTGGTTAACCATATTAAGTCCAATCATTGCATATTCCTCGTGATCCTAATACAGTAGTTATCTACATTTTCTTCCATATAATGTTTTGTAAGGTGCCATCTGTATAGTTACATGATAACTATTATTGTAAGCAGATTCTATCAATGGCAAACATCTATCCCAATCACCTCCAAAATCTAATACATAAGCTCATAACATATCTTCTAGGGTTTAAATTTTTTGCTTAGATTGTCCATTTGTTTGTGGGTGATAAGTTGTACCAAATTGTAACTTTGTGACTAAAGCTCTATGTAAACTCTTCCAAAATTTAGATACAAATCGACTATCTTAATCAGAAACAATACTTTCTAGCACACCATATAATCTTACTATTTCTCGGATATACAGCCTAGCCATCCTTTCCATTGAATCACCCATTCAATAAGGTAAGAAGTGTACACTATTTGTTAATCTATCTACAATTATCTAGATTGAGTCATAACTAACTTGAGTCCTACGTAATGCTACCACAAAATCCATTGTAATTTGATCCCATTTCAATCTTGATACCTCTAAAGGTTGTAATAGCCTACCCAATCTTTGATGTTCTGCTTTAACTTATTGGCATGTAATATATTCTATTATGTATCGTGCCGCATCTCTTTTCATTCCATTCCACCCGAACATCAATTTTAAATCTTAATACATCTTATTTCCTCCCGGATGCACAGTATAACCTATAATGTGTACCTCATCTAAAATTTCCTTCCTTATGTTGAGAATTTGCGACACACATATTCTTCCTCTAAATTTTAGTATGCCTCTTTCATCTATTTTAAAGTCATAATCATTTCCTTTACTTAATTTCTCTTTTATTTCCATCAGATCCTTATCTTCATCCTGTTTTTGTTTAATTCTCTCCAATAAAATCGGCTGCAGTTCCAAATTCATTATCTGACTACTAGGCTCACACCAGTCAAACCTAATTTTCAACTTTTCAAATTCACATACCAACTCACATTAGGAAGTTAACATTAATGCAACCTGCTCATAATTCTTCCGACTTAAAGCATCTGCCACCAAATTAGCTTTTCTAGGGTGGTAATTTATATTCAAATCATAATCCTTAATTAGCTCCAACCATTGCCTCTGTCTTAAATTCAACTCCTTCTAAGTAAAGAAATACTTCAAACTCCTGTAATCAGTGTATATTTCACACCGTTATCCATATAGATAATGTCTCCAAATTTTTTAAGCAAACACAACAGCTGCTAATTCTAAGTCATGGGTTTGATAATTCATTTTGTGTAGCCTCAATTGTTTTAATGCATATATAACAACTTTTATTTCCCACATCAGTATACAACCCAATCCATTTTGAAAAGCATCACTATACACACTATAAGATTTATTCGGATCAGGTAATGTTAATACTGGTGCTATAACTAGTTTTTTTAACTCCTAAAAACTCAACTCACATCCTTCACATTATTTGAATTTTACATCTTTCTAGGTCAATCAAGTCAATGGTCCGACAATTTTAGAAAAATCCTTTATAAATCGTCAATAATATCCAACCATACCTAGAAAACTTCTCACTTCGGTAATAATGGTTGGCTGCTTCCAATTCATTACTACCTTAACCTTGTTAGAGTCTACAGAGATTCCTTCACCAAATACAATATAACCTAAACAAAAAAATATATCTAACTAGAAATCACATTTGCTTAACTTAGTATACACTTTATTTTCTCTTAGTTTCTATAATGCTAACCATAAATGCTCTACATGTTACTCTTTGGTTTTCAAATAGATCAAAATATCATCAATAAATACCATGGCAAATTTATTCAAATATGGTTAATATATGCAATTCATCAAATCTATGAACACAACCAGGGCATTTGTCAAATTGAATGACATCACCAAAAATTCGTAATCAGTAAATTGTGTTCTAAATGTAGTTTTAGGCACATCCTCCAATTTAACTCGTAATTGACGATATTCGATTTCAAATCAATTCTAGAAAACACAGTTGCACCTTATAGCTAATCAAACAAATCATCAATGAGGGGTAACGAATACCTATTCTTAATGATAACTTTATTTATTTCCTGGTAGTTTATGCCTAAGCTCATGCTATTATCTTTCTTCTTTATAAATAATACTAGTACTCCCTAAGGTGAAACACTTCGACGAATAAATTCCTTATCTAACAGCTCTTAAATTTGCTCCCTTAGCTCTTTAAGTTCTGTAAGACCCACAATCGGCTACTCAAAGTTTGACTCGTAGAATTTAGGGCGATCGGTTAAAGGATCCGATCAGGCCTAAATTATCAAATAAAGTTAAAAATATTAGTAAAAGTGGCATCGTAAGTTCGAATTTAAGAAAATAAGCAATAAAATAAAAAATATAAAATTTTCAAATTTTAAGTATATAACTTGTTATTTATCGAAAATATATAAAATACATTTTGATAACTAACGAATTACTAGAGATAAATTATATATGTACTAAAAATCATAGAATGACCTAAATAATATTTAGGAATATTTATTTGTACTATATATAAATTTACATATAGGTAGAAATACGCGTAATTACTTAAAATACCTGAAATGTGCTAAAATAATACTAAATAGTTAAATAAAATTCATAATTAATTAATAAAAAATAAAGAAAAATCAATAAAAATGAGGGAAAATCTAGAATTGAGGCATGACAATTTAGAATTGAAGAAACAAAATCCACCAATTAAAATACAACAAATAGAAAGTGAAAAAAAAAAAGAAAAGATAAGGCAATTGTCTTATCTAATTAATGCACAATAATTATCCGATACCTTTATAAATAGCAAGATTTCAGAAGCTCATTTGATCAGTTTGGAGAGTGAGAAAAATAAAGAAGACCAAGATAATGAGTGTTTAAATTAATTACAAAAAGAAATTACTCAAATTTGTGCAATTAGAGCCTTAAAGGGGAACCAACATCAAACGAGCACCTGGGAGTCGATGGCCACCACCACCACACAGTGGTGGCAGTGCCTAGACCAACTAATAAGGCCACGGTGGCCGGCGGTAGTTGGAGCTACCTATACAAGTGAGTCTGATTTCCAACTCAATTTTCTTTAATTTTGTAAAAATATAAATATTCTTAGAAAATTATGAAACTTATTATTCTGGAATTTTTTTATGTAGTTTTTAGGAAAAATATTATTTTGATGAAAATATATCTCATGATATATGGTCTTTAAGAAATCATGTAAAACCGAATATGTTTTGGTTTAGAAATAAATAACCTTAGGGATGTAATTTTGAGTCCAAAATTTTTGTGTTGACTACTTAGATGATATAGAACAGTACTATAAAGCCCATTTTCAAAATTTAATTTTTGAAATTTTTAAATAATTTTTAGGCCTTAAAATAATGCATAAAATGGGTAGGGTTAATTAAGTAATTAAATAGGTAATTACTGATTTGTTGCATAATTATATGTTTTAGGATGTGGAAATCTGATGGAGTATGCTATATGTAGCATTTGGAGTGTTACATGTAATTATTAGCATATTATGTAGTAAATATGTAATAGATAAAAAACGAGAAATTTTGAGTTAATTTGGTAATTTAGGATAATTAGGTTCAAAATCCGATTTAGGATGAATTTAAATATTTAGAATGTTATTTGATGTTGGGAGATGATATTTGAAGTGATGGGAATATTAGATGTATACATTTTGTACACATTAAGTGATAATGTGTAATAAGTAATTATGAGAAATTAACAATTAGGAAAATATTGGTTAGAATTGATATTATGATAATAATAGGAATATACAATAAATCTTATAGGAAACTTAAATTAAGGTAGTTATATGAAAAATGTAAGACTTTCTCATAACGAGGGTAAATTCAATAATTAAATTAGGATTTGGGTGTAGCGCACGGACTAGAACACTTGTTAAAGACTAAAAACGATATTTAAGATATCTAAAGATAATGTGATTAATTTCACATTATGGGTTGGAATGATTTCTTAGTGTGTACATATAAATCTCTAACCAAAAACTGAGTTAAAAGCCTAATTTATAAATCAATGTGAAAACTAAAACAGAACTTAATACGATTGAAGAAAAATTGTAAAAGACTTAAGACTTAGATAATTAGGTATATTAAACCCTAAATAAAAGATAACAATAAGCGTTATAGGATAAAACCAACCTATAATAGTTATATGAAAAACTGAAACCACGTTTGTATTATAGGGATGATCGGCGATGGCCTGAGCGAGTTGGACTTCGAGTAAATGAGCGAGGAGTCCAGGTAAGTTGGGATTAATACAATGTTGTATTTTGGAGGCTTGAAATTATATTTGATTATGCTTGTTCTGAGCTGATGATATGATTTTTGATTTACTGTTTGGCTTATATTGTATGATTTGTATAAAATAATTGATCACCCTCAACTAGATATAATCAAATGTACGACCTATAATCGTAATCGGACCTGCATAGCAACCTATTAGGGAAAACCTAGGATTCTCCGGCCAAATACCAACCCCTTTGAAAGGAATAGCATTGGATAACATAATGAGTCCCCTCTTCATCCTTAGTTGAACTAAGTGACAGGTAAGGAGGTCACAGCAAGGGTGAGTCAATGGTTCGAAAGTAATCGCAGGAGGAGCAGTATCTCCATTGCACAAGTCTGAGTTTGGTCATGAGCTATTGCATTAATGACAACTCCTCAACCCAGATTAGAGTAAGCGTAATTTCTTTAAGCTTATGACGGGCTGGATAACATCGTATAATGGTATTTGTATGTTCATGCATTGCATCTAACTAAATCAGGTGATAACCTTGTTTGTGTTTGTGTTTGTGTTTATGGTATAGTTTTAAGTCCTCCGTCCCAACTTACTGAGCTGTGGTTACTCACATCCTTATAGACATCGTTGCAGGTGCTGGTTAAGAAGCGGCTTACAACTATCTTAAAGTTAGTAACTGTTGAATCCTGGTAAGTGAGAAAAAACATTTGAAGAACAAACATATATTTTTAAGATCTAAGCTCTTACCTTAAAATTTTTCTTTTCTGAATAATGTATTAACTAGGAAATAGATTATGGTGAAATGTTATAAACGTTAATTGTAATAACTGAATTATAATGTATAGATATATTTTCTTGCTTTCTTAGGTAAATGATTTATTTAAATTACGAACTTTTTACTTTAAAGCGGGTTAGTTATGGACGCCTTATGTAGATCAAGTCTAGGATAGCGGTTGTAAGGCCAACTTCTATCTTACAATGGTTTATATGATGGGGCTGTTACAACTCTACCGCTTCAGGACGTGACAAGTTCCATGGGTGACATTCAATATGTAGCTTTAGAAATAGGTTCAGTTCCAAGAACTACTCGATAGTAAAGTCTAACTCTTGATATGGAGCTAAACCTAGTAAATCCTCTGGAAATACATCTAAAAATTCACACATTACCAGTATGTTTACTACTTTGGGTGCCTCTTTCTTTACTTTCATAGCAAACAACCAACAGAATTTCCAATCATTCTCTTATACCTTTGTTTCATACAATTCATTACATATCTCTACTACAACTAAGTTCAATTTGCTTCCACTAACCTTTCCTTAAAATATCATTTCTCCATCATTTAGAGTACTAGTTTTAGTTTTACTTCTACATTCTACAATCGCTTTATGCTTAGATAACCAATCTATTCTCATTATTATATCATATACATTGGCAACAAGTCGGCCACCTCAAAGGACTCTGTAATGAGGTAACGAGATATTAGAATGGAATAGCTATTACTTTTCAGGGTTCAACTAGCTTAAGATAGCTTAGTGAGCTAAGTTAGCGAGTCCTTGAGCTCAGGAGTGAGTGATCAGTCCATAATCCCTATCAAGGAGGCATATTTTTTTCATATTAGATGTATATGTTATTTTCTAAACTTGTATATCAAGGATCGTATTGCAGCTTTATAGGATAAGTTATCCCTAATAAAAAACATGATGAAACTAATAGCAAAGAGGTTGTCCCTACATAAGAAGTGGAAAAACTATTGCATTGAACACTAGAAGAAACCTAAAAAATTTAAGATAGATGCATAGCACCATTGGAATTCAAAGTACGAGTTGTCACATAATATCATTCCTTATAATGAGCTGCTTTGTAACTTTTCGATATACCACATACGGAAGGTTGAAATTCACCCCAGTGACTGGGATATATGTATCAAGTTACTGAAGGCTCTTAAGGTTTTTCATAATGCAACCAAAACTTTTTCTCAAGTGTACAGGCCTTGTATCCATCTATTCGTGATATCAAACGTCAGCATTCTTGGTGTTTTACTTGAGGCATGTACAGACTTGATCTTACATGACTATACGCTTGATATAACGTGCAAGAGGTTATCGTATCATAAAGAAATTTCCCGTATTTATCTTGTAGCTTCTATTTTAGACCCTCATTGTAAAACTGAAATACTACAAATATATTTGAAAACTAATTATGATTATATTGATTCTTTAACGAATTCTCAAGACATGTATAGTCTAGAAACATAGGAGGAGGTTTCGATAACCACAACTGACTTGGAAAAGCTTTTTATGTACTACCAATTGTAGACACCTAATTTTTATTCCTCTGTAGTCCTAATTTTTATTTTTATAAAAAGGGTCTTAATTCAGAAATAAAAATAATAGAAAAATTAATAAAAGATAAAAATAATAAAAATAAACAAATAATGAAAATACAAAAAAAAAAGACGAAAAGAAAAAAATTATTATAAAGAGTTTTGTAGATTTTTAGGAAATAAATTATTTTAGAGTCATTAGTTTAATTAAAAATTTTATTTTAAGGAATCGAATAGTTTAAGTATAGTTTAATTATACTGAATGTCAAGTCACAGGCCAATGGCTTAACAATTAAGTATCTGAGTATTTGGGTTGGATTTAATTTGGGGTTATAGATTCAAGTCTCGGTAAGCACCAATATCTTTATTTTTCTATCTTTGCAGAATCGAAATGTAGTTAAATCGGATTTGAATTCATTTAAATCTAGTTTAATTACCGAATCAGATAGGATTTGGAGTGATAAGATTTGGACCCTATAAGCATAACACACGTGCAGAAAAAAAAAAAAAAGGAAGACCTTGATATAGCAGTAATTCAGTCATCACCAAACAATACACAGCGACTAAATAGAGTTCCAGACCAAACGCGATGCTTGAAGATAAAAAACACGGTCACTCCATCCACACATTCCAAACAGTACGATCAAACACAACACAGCAGCACGATTAACTTCGATCAACCACACGACCGGACAGTAGCACGATCAACTTCGCTCAGCCACGTACAATACCGAACAACACCAATCAGCAGCCATCCTTTCCATAGCAACTGCAGCAGCGGTGACCATATGACCCAATACAGATACATACATACCATCTACACACAGACCCACACATGACAGATGCAGTCTTCTCTACTTCGAACACAGCAGCGCGCGCAATAACAACGTCTAAGAAGATCCACACGCTACAACCGCAGTCGTCTGCACATCGCCAGAACGCCGTCGCTGTCTTCTCCATCCAAAAACAGCAACGACACCTGATCTTCAACGCACTACACCGAGCTTGCGGCATCTTTGCTATTTGTCACTACCAAACACAACGCCAAATTTCTAAAATTTGACTACTGCAACAACGCCGTCATCTAGCACACGCGATCACCAACGATAATCTCTATCTTCTTCGTCCATCTACGTAAACACACATACCACACTGTACAACATCCTCACCGCCAATAGAACACTGCAGTAGTCCATATCCACGTATTGTTGCACAGTTCACGCCCTCTCCAACTCCCTCCACAACTCGATTATACGACCATCGCCGCTGCTGTACCGCGCCGCCATCCATTGAACTGATTGAGCAACATACAACAATTGCTGCAATACAATCCTAATGAGCCTTGTCCATCGCCACTGCCGCAAACAGCAAATCAAGTTCGGTGCTTAAGATTTTTTTTAAGTAGTATATTATATCATTATTTACGTTAATAACATGATATATGAATAATATATACATATATATATATATACACACATACACGTATGTGTGTTAGTTTAGGATATGTTGTTAGTATTAGTTTTCTTTATTATGGAATAAGCACATTTTATTGATTTAAGTGTTGTTTAATAGTAATATATATATATATATAAATATGTATGTGTGTTAGTTTAGGGATATTTTGGATCAGAGTTTTTTTTTTAGGATTTACCACATAGAAAACTATTTTAAAATAATAATAATAAAAATAAAAAAAAATTAATAAAAGACCCATTTTTAAAGATGGGATTGTTAGAGCATTTTTTATAAGAAAAATACTCAAGAGTTAGGAACTCTTTAGATTTTTTTTAAATAAACCGAATAAATTGATAATAACGTAAACTCGGACGGTTTTCAAAATTAAAATAAACCGACACACTAAAGTTTTTTTAAAAGAACTACGATCATCTGATCCCGACTAGCGGATACGTAGGCACCTTCGGGGTGACGATAAAATATGTTAGGGTTTAATAGGTTAGCCCCGAACTAGGAACCCTCTGGTTTTTCATTCAAATTAAAATCAAAGACCAGTAGCCAAATCGTAATTAATCTACCCAATTGATTACGTTTTTTTTTTCTTTTCCTGACTTCGGTTGGGTGGCGACTTCAAAAATTATTTTCGATAAAAAAACCGAAATTTCTCAATTTCTTTAGTCGAGAATTAATATTAAATGAGTTAGGGTTTAGTATTAATCGGAAAATGAGAAATTAATTTTTAAGTAAAAGAAATCGAAAAATCAGGCTCAACAGTTTGGCGACTCCACTGGGGACCACTAGAGGGCTAGCTACTAGAAGTTGCTAGAATTAGAATTATTTTTCAAATAAAATAAAATAAAATAAAAAGGTGAAATAATAAAAGAGAACTTAGGTATGTTATTTATTTATTTATTTTTTACTAACATTTTTTTTTTGTTGTAGTTTACTTAAGGGGGTAATTTTAGGAGGTTTACTTTTATTTTGTTTTTCTGCATCATAAATGCATGATAGATACAGTCAAAACCAGGCCATCTTAGGACCTTAGGAGGGGGGTCGTTGTGTAAGCTTCGGATATTGTAGGATAACCACCTTCCGGGGCTGATCAAGCTACTCCACTCAAGTTCAAATGCAACTACAAAATCGTTGCTTTCAAAAAACGTAATGGTTACAAAGCTTGAGAACCTTTAGAACCTACCATTTTGCATTACACAAAACCTTTTTTTTTTCTTTCAAAAAAAAAAAATTTACAAGAACCTATGATGTGGTAGACCTAAATGGATAAAGGCGGTTGTGAAGTTGTAGTTGTAATATTTCTCCATAAATAATTTGTAATAATTCTGTGTAAAGTATAGAATAGGTGATGATTATAATTTTGATATATTTTTTTTTTACATAACTATGGCGAGATCGAGTCAAAGGGCTTCCAAATAGATCAACGTCTACCCACCTCATTGGCCTTAAAAGATATTCTAAATATGGATCTAACTTTTTAATCCAAACAAGTAAAAATTCATTAGGAACGAGATTGGGCTCATCTTGCCCCTATAGAAGAGTCCTATAAATATTACTATAGTGAGGGCTTTAGTACATCTATTAGGCCTTGAATATATCATGTTAGGCCCACATCGATTGAGCTTAACCCTCACGGAGTAAATAGAAGACAAAAAATAAAAATAAAAAAGGAAACAAAACAAAAAGAATCAAAGCTATAAAATAATAGGTAGTTATCATTGTGCTCAGTATTCTACTAACCAAAAGCATTCATTCTTTTACGTAAATTTAGTATTTTGCAAATAGTCTTCTTCATTTGGAATAAATAAGATTTAGATATTTTCTTTGTTTAGTCTTTTATTCTTTAGAATTCCTCGCTTGTAAATAGACCCTCAATAACAATAAATTGTATAAGTTTGTATATAGAATTCTAGTAAAGCAACCCTCCATTTACAATTTCATCATTCGGTCTTTGTAACACAAAGCCCTAACTTTTCCTCTCTCTCTATCAAAAAAAAAAGAAAGAAAGAAAGAAAGAAAGAGAAAAGAAAGAAAAAAGAAGGAAAAACATTTAAAAATAAATAAATAAATTTGCTAATGGTTACAAATCCTTATAGGGTTCGGGACAAACACATTTACTTGGCCCGTTAAGGCAACTAACCTAAAAAGATCCACTTGGCCTGAGAAAATAACTAACCAAACCCGAACCTCAGCCCATCAAGATAATTCAACCAACTCAATGCCCCTAAGCCATCAAGTCCAACCATGAACCGAACCAAAACACAAATCCATTAAACACTATCCTAAGCTTGATCCTCGGTACAAACAAAAAAGGGCAATTCATTAGTCCCTTCTACTTCAAAAGTTGTCAGTTATAGCCCATTCAAACTCTAAAGAACCTAACCTAAAGTCACATATAGAATCTTAAGGGCGTTAAGACCTATAAGTCTGGGGCATGGGGCATTTAGTCTTTGAAATTTCACAACTGGGGCATGTTCCAAGGAATTGGGGAGTAAGGTCAATACCCTAAGGTTAATCAATCCCTATGTAAGGAATTGATAACTCACTTTTAAAAAGTTTTGAATGAAAAGAGGCGAGCTATATCCTATACACTAACCCTTAAACACTTTGAGAGTGGAAAGACATCATGGTGAGGTTATTTTGGACTCATTCCTTAAAGGAGGTCCATTTTGAATTTGATACACAGAATGGAATGAAGTGAGGCGTTCATTTTCAAATCCCAGACACAATCATCCTTTGATAACCCCGCCGGACTAATTTGGAGTCCTTTCAAATGTAAACCCCGTCAAGAACCACCCCACAATGGGGTAATTCAGAGGTTAGGGTCATTGATTAGGAGAGAAGGATAAAACTGATTTGTGCTTATCCCAATAATAACAATTCAAGGATAATTTTTTATTTTTAATAAACTGTTCACTTTGAAAAAGAGCTAACATTTTTCCAAATACTCCAAAGGTCACACATACCTTACCTAAGCCAATGCACTCTGAACCTATGGATTTAGGGCCTTGATTCATCTAGAGACAAAAACTTGACAAAAGAGATAGTTTTATTTTGGGAGAGAAAAGAAAGAAATGAAATGAAAAGCTAAAAGAAAAAAAAAAACTTGACAAAAGAGATAGTTATTTTTAGGGAAAGAAAAGAAAGAAAAGAAAAGAAAAAAGAAAAAGAAAAGAAAAAAGAAAAGAAAAAAAATAGGAAAAAGGAAAATGAAGAAATACCCAAATATTGAGCTTAAGAAAATCCCCAATCAAAGAAGGCCTAAGTTGCTCTAAAAATATAAGGCCTTGAATAGCATTCCCAACCAAAAACACAAAACCTCATATTCGTTCAGAATCATGTTCTCAACCATAAACCAAAAACTCCATATTCAATTCAAAATCACACTCCAAATCACGAACATAAACTCTTTCTATCCACTCAATTCTCAAACACAGAACCTTCCTACCCACAATACCTCCCTACTCAAAGCTTTTCCAATTTTGAAGAATAATTTATCTAAGATAAAAATTATTTTTGAAACTGGGGCAAGTGCACATCTAGTTCATTCCTAAGGGTTCTTGACTTGTACACCCCAGGTTGGACGAAAGCACTTCTTTCAAAATAAGCCCTCTCAATTAACTTCTTTTGAAACCATTTGACTAAAAGCCCAACTTACAATACTAAACCCAAAAAGACCTAACAGATCGATCAGAGTATATCACTTGCAAATTGGACATAATTTTTAGAATAGTAATCAAGAGTGAAATCCAGACCGAAAGTACGTAAGGAAGTCCTCTTCGACTAGACTAATCGTGAGTTACCTTTTCCTTACAAAATGAATGTTTAAGGCTTATCCAAGAAGCCAATTGTCCAGGTTACAAATTAAGGTATATATGAGATACCTTACAAGATTATAGCATTTGCCTTTTAAATAGAAATTTGTATTTGTTAGCAAACTTTCAAGGAAAAAGAAGGAAAAAAGCAAATGAAAAGGAGAGAGAGAAAGTGGAGGCTTATTACAAGTTTTTCCATGCATTTTCTAGTCCATTTCATCCATAGTGGCCAAATTTTCAATTCATGTTATAAATAATTTTCACCAAATCCCTTGTTTATAAATTACTCAAGTCAAGAGTTTTTTTTGAGTCAGCTATGTTTCTTAGTCAATAGAGTTTAAGCGAGTCTAAATGGTGCTTACTCTTTATCCATTTTATCAAGGATATAGCTAGCTCATAGAGCACTATTCCTATCCATATCTTCTTAAGCGCTTCAGCCAGTTCATAGAGCGCTATCCAGATTCATATTTTCATTTAGGGATCTAGTCAACTCATAGAGCGCAGTCCCAATCTAAAGTTTCATAAGATTCCGACCGGTTCCCAAAACACAGTCCCAATTTATAATCTCTTAAGGAGCTAGTTAACTCATAAAGCGTAGTCCCAATCCAGAGTTTCTTCAATGGATTTAGCAAGCTCAAGAAGCGCTATTCCAATTCAAGTTTTCTTTGTTTTTAGGTCTTATCCAGCTCAAAGGGCGCTTTGACCGCCTTGGTCAGTCAGCTCATTAGGGCACGATCAAGTTTTCTTCATTCTTTAGGTCTTAGCTAGCTCAAAAGGAGCTTTGACCGTCTTGGTTAGTCAGCTCATCAAGGCACGACCAAGTTTTCTTCCTCTTTAGGTCTTAGCCAGCTCAAAGGGCGCTTTGAGCGCCTTGGTTAGTCAGCTCATCAAGGCATAACCAAGTTTCCTCATTTTCAAGTCTTAGCCAGCTCAAAGGGCGCCTTGATCACCTTAGTTAGTCAGCTCATTAGGGCACAACCAAGTTCCTTCATTTTTAGGTCTTAGCCAGCTTAAAGGGCGCTTTGACCGCTTTGGTTAGTCAACTCATTAGGGCATAACCAAGTTTTCTTTGTTTTTAGGTCTTAGCCAGCTCAAAGGGCGCTTTGACCGCCTTGGTTAGTTAGCTCATTAGGGCACAACCAAGTTTCCTCATTTTTAGGTCTTAACCAGCTCAAAGGGAGCTTTGATCTCCTTGGTTAGTCAGCTCATTAGGATACGACCAAGTTCCTTCGTTTTTAGGTCTTAGCCAGCTTAAAGGGCGCTTTGACCGCCTTGGTTAGTCAGTTCATTAGGGTACAATCAAGTTTTCCTTGTTTTTAGGTCTTAGCTAGCTCAAAGGGCGCTTTGACCGCCTTGGTTAGTCAGCTCATCAGGGCACTGCCAAGTTTTCCTTCATTCTTCAAGTCTTAGCCAGCTCAAAGGGCGCTTTGACCGCCTTGGTTAGTCAGCTCATAAGGCACTATTAAGTCTTCCTTCGTTTTTCAGGTCTTAGCTAATTCAAAAGGCACTTTGACTGCTTTGGTTAGTCAGCTCATCAGGGCACTGCTAAGTTTTCCTTGTTTTTAAGTCTTAGCCAGCTCAAAGGGCGCTTTAACTGCCTTAATTAGTCAGCTCATCAGGGCACGACCAAGTTCTCATTATTCTTTTTAGGGATTTTCTCTAACCCATAAAGGTGTTACCCCTTGCTATTCTTTGTATCAAACTAACCTTCGTCAATTATCTTAACATTTCTTAGGATAGAGTCGTCCTAAAGCAAAAACGATATCTTTTTTGTTTTTGTGGCAAAGTTTTGCTCAAACTTCACCACAAAGAGGGGCAGCTGTAGACACCTAATTTTTGCCCCTCTGTAGTCCTAATTTTTATTTTTACAAAAAGGGTTCTAATTCAGAAATAAAAATAACAGAAAAATTAATAAAAGATAAAAATAATAAAAATAAACAAATAATGAAAATACCAAAAAAATAAGAAAAGAAAAAAATTATTATAAAGAGTTTTGTAGATTTTTAGGAAATAAATTATTTTAGAGTTATTAGTTTTAGTTTTAAGTATATAACTCGTTATTTATCGAAAATACGTAAAATGCATTCCGATAATTAACGAATCACTAGAGATAAATTATATGTATACTAAAAATCATAAAATAACCTAAATAATATTTAGGAATATTTATTTGTATTATATATGAATTTACATGTATGTAGAAATACGTGTAATTATTTAAAATACACGAAATGTGTTAAAATAATAATAAATAATTAAATAAAATTATTAATTAATTGAGAAAAAAATAGAAAAAATCAGAGGAATAGGGAATGATGAAAATATGGTCGTGGCAAGTTAGAAGCTAAAGAATAAAAATTATCTAATTAGAATTAAGCAACACAAAAGCCAAAAATTAAGGGAATTGAGCAATGTTTTATCTCATTTAATGCATATTAGTTACCAAAAACTTTTATAAATAGGGAGAAAATTTACAGAGCGCATTTGGACAGTTAAGAATTATAGAAAAATAGAGAGCTTCAAAAATTCAAGAGGAAAACTAAAGAAAAAAAAAAGAAAAGAAAAACTATGTAGTTGAGGCTTCTAAGGAGAACTCAGACCCGATGAGCAGCTGGGAGTGGACGACCACCACCACCACATGGTAGTGGCAGCGCCCAGATAGGCCGATACACCCATGGCCACCGAAGGTAGCGGAAGCCACCCAAATCGGTGAGTTCGATTTCCTGCTCGATTTTGTATAATTTTGTAAAAATATTAAATATTTTTAGAAAATTATGAAACTTGATATTCTAGAATAATTTTGTATGTAATTTGTAGGAAAAATATTATTTTAATGAAAATATGTCCCGTGATATATGGTCCTTAAGAAATTATGCAAAACCAAACATGTTCAGGTTTAGAAATAAATGATCTTAGGAGTGTAGTTCTTAACCCAAAATTTTTTTATAGACTACTTAGATGATATAGAATAGTGCTATGAAGCCTTAAAATGAGGCATAAAATGGGTAATTTAGGGTTAATTAAGTAATTAAATGGTTAATTACTGATTTAGTGAATAATTGTAAGCCCTAAAGCCAAGCCAAGTAACCGTAGGATTGAACTTAGAACTTAAGGTTTAGGGCGATTGGTTAAAGGATCCGATTAAACCCAAATTAGAAACTATTGAGAGGAATATTAGTAAAACTGACCCCGTAAACTTGAATTTAAGAAGATAAGTAATAAAATAGGAGACTATAAAATTTTCAAATTTTAAGCATAATAACTGCTAATTACCAAAAAGACAAAAAGTGTAATATAATAACTAATAAATTATTAGAGATAAATTATATGTATACTAAAAAATTTAGAATGACCAAAATAATATTTAGGAATGTTCACGTGTATCCTACATGTATTTACGTGTAGATAAAAATACACGTAATTACTAAAATTGTCCGAAAACTAAGTAAATAATTAAAGAAAAATACAAAATAATTATAAAAAATTTAGAAAAAAATCAGAAGAGGATAACTGTAACAGATCAGGTCGTGGACTGAAAAGAAAAAAATTAACCAATAGGAATTGGACAAACAAAAAGCCTAAAATCAAGGAAATGAGACAAAATCCCATCAAATTAATGCACATTAATTACTACATTTGTCTATAAATAAGGAAAAAATTCTCAGAAGTCATTTGGCTAGTTTGTGATCTGAGAAAAATCGAAACACAAAAAAATTCGAGGGAAATTCCAGAAAAAAAAAAAACTGTGCAAATTAGCAAGGTGAACTAAAACCACCACCCACCACCACCTGAGACCGAACCACCACCACCACCACCCTACAATAGACCCACCGCCTGGACCGGCCGACAACATTGGACGGGGTTTGGATGGCCCAAAAGCTTCGGACCGGTTAGTCATTTATTCACCCGATTTTTGTATAATTTTGTAAAATTATTTATTTTGCCCAGAAAATTATGAAACTTGTTATTATGAGGTTTTATTGTATGTAGTTTAGGGAAAAATATTTATTTAGTTTAATTATATCTGGAAATATAGGGTCCCTAACAAATTGTTCAAAACCGAGTATTAGTAAACCGGAAAATAAATAGGCTTAGGGATGTAGTTTGGAGTTCAAAATTTTTCTGTAGGATGCTCATTTGATGTATAACAGTGCTATGGAACCATTTTTTTTAAATTAATTTTTGAAATTTTTAAGTTAATTTTTAGCCCTAAAATGATGCTAAAATTGGGTGATTAAGGGTTAATTAAGTGATTAGGATGTTAATTACTGACTTGAATCTTAATTAGAGGTTTAGGGAAGTTAATCTCTGCAATGGAACCTTAATCCTATCCTTTAGGTACTAAGTATGGTTAACTAGGGAAATTAGGTAAGTAATATAACAAATTAGTAATATGTGAAAATGTAAATTAATAAATTTAAAAAAATAAGGTTACTTAGATAATATTATAATAGAAATTAGAAAAATAATAAATCTGAAATGACATTTAATTTTAAGTAAATATCTCAAAATGTAAGATTTTTACACACCGGGAATAAATCTGATACCTCAATTAGGGTTAGCGTGTACCGAATATTTAGAATACAAAAATTACGACCCAATAGGATATTTAAATACCCGAACATAATGTGATTAATATCACATTGGGATTCGAGCTTAATTATGACTTAGGAATTAAAACTAGAATCTAGTTTAGGAGCCGAACCCCGAAATAGAACACAACGAATCATTACTACGTTATAGGTATACATGAGGAAAATGAGTTATATTATGAATTAGAATAAGAATCCATAAAATATAAGTACTAAAAGAACCTATTTGTATTATAGGACACCCAGAAACAAATCAGCTCGCAACTAGGGGATCGAGCGATCGAGCAAATTCAGGTAAGTTGGGTTATTGCTTATTGTAATAGAGTACTAGTTTCTTAGTACTCGGAGACTTAGGCTTGTATATTATTGTGATTGTAAATAGTTTGTGCATGTGCTTAATGTATCTGAATTCGTACTGGAATTTGTACTGTGAATGACTTTGTGACTGATTGAATTGGTATGAACTTGTTGAACACCCTAACCGGCATTTAATCTTAGTCGACCCCAATAACCGAAAACGTCATGCATTGCAACTCGTTAGGGGATTATAGGACTCTCCAACCAAATACCGACCCCTTCGAAAGGGATAGCGCAGGATTGCAAAATGGTCCCTTCTTCATCCTCAGTCGAACTAAGTGACAGGAGAGGAGGTCGCGGCGGGGGTGAAGTCAATGGTTCGAAGGTAGTCACGGGAGGAGCGAGGTCTCCATTGCACAAGCCTGAGTTTGGTTGTGAGCTGCTGCATAACATGGAACTCCTCAACCCGGATTGGAGCGGGTGAAATTTCTTTGATTTCACAACGAACTGGACTACGTTGTGCGATAACACTTGATTGTTGCATTGCATGAAAATAATTGTTTGATAACCCTGTTTGTGCTTGTATGCATTCATGAGTCTCCAATTCAACTTACTGAGCTATAGTTGCTCATACCTTTATAGATCCTTTTGCAGGTTCTGATTTGTAATCTCTTCAAGTACTATGCCGCCTTACAATTATCCAGAGGTTAGTCCTTTTGAAGCCAGGGGTGTGAGAATCAAGTTATTTAGCAAATGTGTAACTAGACTGACCTTGTAGTTAAAGGTTGAAGACTGTTAGTTATTCTATAAATTAGTAAACTGTAGTTACTATGTAAAACTTCCTGGGAAGCTCTGTAGACATTATTATAAATATCTATGTTTTATAGAACTTTGTGATAATTATCATAATTGTTGTATAATCATTAATCGAACCGTTTACTTCAAAGCGAGGAGTCGTCGACGCCTTGTGTAGATTATCTTATGGTAGGCACTGTGAGGCCAGTTACTATCATAGAATGGTTTACACGGCGGGACTGTTACGACTTTGCGACTTCGGGGCGTAACAATAATTATATGTTTTAGGATGTTGAAATCTGATGAAGTATGATACTTATAGCATTTAGGGTATTAGATGTAATTATTAGGTTAATTATATAGTAAATGAGTAATAGAGAAAAATAATAAATTTTAAGTTAATTTTGTAAATTAGGATAATTAGAAGTAAAATTTGATTTAGGATGAATTTAGGCATTTTGAAATGATAATTGATGTTGGGAGATGGTAATTAGAGTGATAAAAATGTTAGATGTGTATTATGTACATAATAAGTAATAGTACATAATACACAATTATTAGAAATATAATAAATAGAAAATATTAGAATAAAAATTGATATTATGATAATAATAAAAATATACAATAAATCTGATAGAAAACTTGAATTTATGTAATTATATGAAAAATGTAAAAATTTCTTACATCAGGAGTAAATTCGGTACACTAGTAAGGATTTACTTGTACCAGATATAATAAAATACCGACTAAGGGTAATTATGGTATTTAGGATATCTAGAAGTAAAGTGATTAATTTCACATTATGAGTTAAAACAAGTTTCTAGAGTTCGGGTATAAAACAGTACTTAAAAATCGAACTAGATTCTAATTCAGAAATCAATGCGGAAATCGAAATCGAACCCGAACCTAACCCCAAACCTAGAATTATTGTAAAAGACTTAAGACCTAAATAATTAGGTATATTAAACCCTAAACAAAACATAACAATAAGTGTTATAAGATAAAACGAACCTATAATAGTTATATGAAAAACTGAAACCACGTTTGTGTTATAAGGATGATCGGCGATGGCCTGAGCGAGTCGGACCTTGAGTGAGCGAACGAGGAGTCGAGGTAAGTTGAGATTAATACGTTGCTGTATTTTGGAGGCTTGGGATTATGCTTGGTTGGGCTTGTTAGATAACTAGTTGTGCGCATGTGCTTGATTATGAGTTATACTATGATTCTGTCCGTTGTTCTGGCTTGTATTGTATGATTTGTATGAAATGATTGATCACCCTAAATTGGGCCTAATTAAATATACGACCTATAATCATAATCAGACTTACATGGCAACCCATTAGGGGAACTTAGGACTTTTCGGCCAAATATCGACCCCTTTGAAAGCGATAGCGCAGGATTGCAATGGGTCCCTTCTTCATCCTCAGTCGAACTAAGTGACATGTGAGGAGGTCGTGGCGAGGGTGAAGACAATGGTTCGAAGGTAGTTGCGGGAAGAGCGAGGTCTCCATTACACAAGCCTGGGTTTGGTCGTGAGCTGTTGCATTAATGGCAACTCCTCAACCTGGATTAGAGCGGGTGCAATTTCTCTAATCTTACAATGGGTCGGACAACGTCCTACGATGGCATTTGCTTGAACATGCATTGCACTTAATAAGTTGGTTGATAACCTTGCTATGTTTATGGTATAGTTTTAAGTCCTCCATCATAACTTACCGAGCTGTGATTGCTCACATCCCTATAGACATCATGCAGGTGCTGGCTAAGAAGCATCATACAACTACCTTGAAGCTAGCAACTGCTGGATCCTGGGGAGTGAGAAAAAACATTTGAAGAACAGACATATATTTTAAAGTTTAAGCTATTATCGTTGAAAACGATAATTGTAATAACTGAATTCTAGTGTATATATATATATAATTTTTTCACTTTCTTAAGTAAATGATTTATTTAAATTACAACTGTTTACTTCAAAGCGGGTTAGTCGTGGACGCTTTATGTAGATCAGGTCTAAGATAGCGGTTGTAAGGCTAACTTCTATCTTAGGATGGTTTACACGGCAGGACTGTTACGACTGTACCGCTTCGGGACGTAACACCTAATTCAATCCATTGTCAGCCCATGAACAGATAATTTAAGGTCAGTTTTAAGCAATTTGACCCAGTAACCACCTTTAAGGCAAAACCTAATGTATAGTTACCATAACCATGTGGATGCCATGTAAAGAAAGTACATATACATTAATTACCTTTACTATAGCAAACAACAAGATTATTATCTTTCGATACAGTGGCTTACGTATCATAATCTTGGCATCCTAACATCTGAAATAACTCAAGACCTTGAATCACACATATATGTATATGGGTGTTATATATATATATATATATATATATATGTATAAGGTGCTTTTAAAATACTAACTTATAACCTTGGTGATCACTTCAATCAAGAACTGACTGAACAAGTTAGCACCTAGTAACCACATTACTAAGTAAACAGCCTTACTAGTTAGGGACATTGTAGTTTACCAGTCAATGAGTGCCCGACTAATTGGCAATAACCCCAAATCTTTTAGCTTTAACCAAGTACAACCAATACATTAAATTAGGTTTTGATATTGTTAGGTTCATTAAGTTTTCTAACATAAATGCCCAAATAAGGTAAATAGTAACTAGCTACCTAAGTTAAACTCATCTACAACCAACTGATACGGTCTACTTTTAAAACCTAATACAAGACATATGGTATCAAATTCTTAATAAACTATTAGATTTAATCTATAATTCAAAACTACTTTTCCTTTCCTATATGTGATTGAGACTTGAATAAAAACCGCATCTTCATTTCTTTAATTTTTCTTGAATTCCAACTTATTGTCACAAAATAATAGTGCATCCCCTTAAAATACTACTCAAGTAACTATTCATCATATCTATATTACTACAATTACACTATCCTTCTATCTTTTCTATTATTTATCGTGATTCTTTTTATTATTATTGTATTATTACTACTATTCTTATTATTAATCATAATTCTTTTAGTTGATGCTAAAATTTTTGGATAGGTTAGTTGATTAATTTAAACAAGTCGGTCAACTAGCCCTTTAAATCTAAAAGTCAATTGAAAATTCATCTAGCATTTTATAAATCCTATAAAAGAATCCAATAATAAATTTTACAGTAAATACTACTGCTTTCTTCTTTTTTTATTGTTAAACTTTTTATTTATGTTTGAGACATTCATTATTGTTTTCAACTACTCATATATCAACCACTATAAATAATAATCAAGCACTCCACATATCTTAATTCACCAATTTTCATTTCCTTTGCAATCCTATTTCAATTTCTCATGTTAAGAAATTATATAAGCGAAGAATGAACATAGTTGCCCTTTTCTTAAAGAAGACCCACCACTATTAATACTTTACTCTGGAAGAACAAGTCCTATGACCTTTACACACTCCTTTTTAAAAAAGAAATGTATAATTTACAGAATAAAAAAGGAAATGGATACTTACATTTCAAATGATTTTTTCCCTATAATTTCTTAAATCATAAATGCCTTAAAAGAGAGTTTCCCCTAAAATTACAACAAGTAATGTTGTTATGTCCCAACCAAAAGATTAACCTAGGAATTATGAGGGATCAAGGGTCAAAAGGGTTAAACTAGGGTCAATAAAAATATCATACTATAATTTATATTTATTTATAAGGTAATAAAATTATCCATGTTCTTAAAATTGAGAACTTTTTATGGTTTGCTTTTTGTTTTTCTTAGATTTATATTTTTTTGGTACATTAGTGCATTTTTTAGAAAAAAAAAGAAGAAAGAAAATCGTACTTTCCAATCTAAAACGCCAGTTGGGTCTTATAAAAACTAGTTTAGATCGACTGAATCAATTGATCAAACCAAGTTCATCATCAATGAAAGTCAAATAGGTAACTTGGACTCATTTTTATGAATGTGTTTTAGCCTAACCCAGGTTTGATAACATTGATAATAAGCTTAGGTGGACTAGAAAAACTAAATAAGGAATATGATAAGGATAACAGACCCATCACTCACTCTTGAGCTCGAGGAGTCGCTCATATGGTTCGCTAAGCTGTTAAAGGGGGGTTGAACTTTGAAGAACAATGCACTCTCCACCTCGACCTACCAACATACTTTGTTTTCCATCTCATCGAAGAAACCCCCAAGGTACTTGAACTGTTACCAAGCTAACCTCTTTATGACATACCAGTCCAAAGTCAAGCACCGAACCCTCCTACTACCGAGTTAACACATCTTCGAGGCTGAATTGCCTTACTTTTGAGTCAAGCAGAGAAGGGTGATCCAAAGAATGGCCATCTATTGGACTAACCCTTCTTAAGCCCTGAACAGTTAAATTGCTGAACATCCAACCTAACTTGCTCTGCTTAGATTGGCTCTAGCTAACAAGCGATATCATCAGGACCATAGAATAAACAATTAAAACATACCCTATTTTCTAACATCCGTACTATCCTTACAAGAATATTCCTTTTCCATTTTATTATGGATTTACCCTTATAAATTATGCACGTTTCCTTTTCTAGTAAGAATCTTCTTATAGATTACATCAACCTAGGACTTATCCCAATTAGGCCATATAAATACTTATAACATATAATAGCTGTATCAATTAGTAAATATTGAGTTTTCGAACATTATTCTTTCTTTCGAAGCTTGTATTTTCTCGTTGAGGATCGATACCTTAAAGAGCTCTTATCTATACCATTAAGCATGGACTAGTGATGAGCAACCTTATATTATACTTGTGCATCATAATAAGTATAGTTTAACCTCATATGAGGCATTTGTGAGTCATATCTATTGTCGGTGCATGAGGACTCCTGCTCAACTTTTGATTTCCATTTAACTTTCAGACCGTCTTGAGGTTTGTACTTATCTTTAGTTCATGTGAAATTGGTAACCGTGTGTTCCCTTCCTAGTGATCCATATCGGAATATAAAGAAAGCTAAAGATTACCTTAAAGAGATGCTAGATAATATTTTAGAGGAGGTAGAAGTAGTTCTTGGGAAAAAAGAAAAAAAAGAAAGGAAATGTTGTTTTGATTTTAAATAAAATAGATTTGAAGGGTAAGATTACTAAGTTACCCTTGAATATGAATTAATTAAATCAAGCATATAAAATAAAAATTTTAATTATTATCATAAAAATATATATTTGGATTTTTAGTAATTCACAACATTTCATTGGTGGATACATAAAGTTAGCAAAAACAAGATGCAAGAAGTTCTGCTTTTACTTTTACTTTTTCATTTTTTTCCTTACACTCGTTCATTGTATGCCCATATATAACTTAGGTTCACATAAGGTATTATTATTATTATTATTATTATTATTATTATTATTATTATTATTATTATTATTTTGTCAAAGATAATTTAGCTGGTTTAAGCTAATCAATGCAAAAAGCACACTTAAGGCTCTAATCCTTTATGTGCCTAAGATGGAGCTAGCAATTAATGTTGATAGGTCATGTTTTTGTGCCCATGTTGAAATAATTTCATATCTAAAAACTTTAACTCATGCTACAAACTACATTTATTTATCTTATATATAAAACTCAACTGATAACTCAATATATTTAATAAACGTCTTTCATAGTTGAGTTAAACTTGTTTATCGATTGAAAAATATAAAATAATATAAATTTTGCTAAAAAGTCTCAAAGGCAAAGTCCATAAAAACAAGTTGCTTAAACTTCATTGTTTCCTCTACTAGTGGAGGGTTTATATTCCGACCTCTTGAATTCCATTAAGCCTTTGATAACGGTAAAAGCAATAGCCTTATAGTGTAATCAAGACCTCGATGCTCTAACTCCAACTTAGCTTAGTGTTTAAACCCATCAAGAAATTGAAATGGACACGATTGGGTTAAGATTAAGAATCCTATACATTAGTTCTAAGAACTCTTGCATGAATTGTTTCATAGTGTTATAGCACCCTTTTATTATCAACCATGAAAGAATCCTCTACGGAGTTGCAACAACTTACCAATCGAGCTAGTCCTTTCTTATAGACACCTAAAAAAACACTTACTTTAGTCTATGAGGTTAAATGGCAGACCTTGATATTAGCTTTTCTAAAGGAATTACTAACCTTTGAGCTATTAGATAAAGTTCGCCTAAATAGTGATTTTATCTACCTGCCTATACTAATAAACCATTACATGATCTTTAAGATACATAGCTACAATGCATGCCTTACTTAGACCATTCGTAAGCCCATTAGCATTGAAGTACTATTCCAAACTCTACAAAAAGTTATCTACCTTTTAAGTCAATCATACCTTCTTAAAATATTTAGGCTTAAGGATATTAAACCTATGGGTTGTTCGAATGGTCATATATACTATCAGTTAAAGCTATCTTGTATGCAACCGTATCGTAAGGTTCTTAAATTCCCGAGGTGTAGCTATGAGAACAACATCTGTTCTAAGCCTTCTCTCTTACTTCTTGAACATTAGTTCAAGCCTCATAGATCTCATCCTTCTTCTCGATAATCACATTATAATGCCTTAACTCCTTAAGGCTCTTTGTTATTCACCTTAAACTCTCCCATATAAGCTTGGGAATCATTAAGCTACTTCTTTACCTTGATAAGATTTGACTTTACCTTTTCTAACTTAATGCTAAGAGAAATTAGCAAGTCTTAGACCTTACTATTTGCTTCGTAATGCGACGGTCATCTTAGTCGACTTTTAACTTAATAGTAAGGATATTACTCTAAATTCCAAACGACACATTCTCCCATAAAAACTTTGTGTTAATTTCATTTGTCAAGGAAGTTTGCTATCGGGATTCTTCCATGTGACACTTGTTACTCATAGAACACAAGAAGAACTTTAAGTTTAACTTATCCTCATGGATAAGTAACGTAGAAAGCAAAATTTTTAAAGAGATCAAAATGTAAATTTTATTACTTAATGCTTGGTAATTACACATAAAGGGATCACTCCCATAGACCTTCATAACTTACACAAATCAAAGGCTAATATAAAATCAACATAATGCATACACTTGATTTTTACCTCCTTCCTATATTAATTGTATGTACTAACTCTTATCAAACCCTACCCGTCACACTTTGAAGTGACAAAATTGTAACAGTCTCGTCGTACAAACCATTCTAAAATAGAAGCTAGCCATATAGTTGCTATTTTAAACTTAATTTACACAAGAAATCTATGACTAACCCGCTTTGAAATAAACAGTTCATAATTTAAATAAGTTATTTACTTATGAACTTAAGAAAAATACATACTTATATTAAAATAATCTGACTATTTTACAAGATTTAGCATTCTAATCATAATCTACCTGAGTAATTTGTAATCTAATACTAAAAGCTTTAAATATAAACCTAAACTTGAGAGTATATCCGGTTTTCAGTTTATATTCTCACTCTTTCGGATTCTATAATTGCTAGCTTTAAGGTAAATGTAATCCACTTCCTAGTTAGCACTTACAATAAAGTTTATAGAGATATGAGCAACCACGGCTTAGTAAGTTGGAACGGAGACTGAAAACCATACAGCAAACACAAATAAGGTTATCAACTAAATTATTAGGTACAATGCATATTTAAGTAAATGCCATCGCATGACATTGTCCGGCCCATCGTCAGATTAGAGAAATTATACCTGCTCTTAGCTGGGTTAAGGAGTTACTGTTAATGTAACAGCTCACGACTAAAGCTAAGCTTATGCAATAGAGACATTACTTCTCCCGTGACTACCTTCAAACCATTGACTTCACCCTTACTGCGACCTCCTTACTGCGACCTCCTTACTTGTCACTTAGTTCGATTAAGGATAAAGAAATGTTTAATTATGCTATTTAGCGCTATTCCTTTTGAAGGGGTTGGTATTTAGCTAGAAAATGTAAACTCAAAAACTAGCCATTCGAGATTTCAATCGGTTGAAAGATCCGATCAAGCCTAAATTATAAAGTAAGGCTAGAAACATTGGTAAAATGATCCCGTAAGTTTGAATTTAAGAAAATAATCAATAAAATAAAAGAATATAAAAATTTCAAATTTTAAGTATATAACTTATTATTTATCGAAAATGCGTAAAATATATTCCGATAATTGACGAATCGCTAGAGATAAATTATATATAAACTAAAAATTATAAAATAATCTAAATAACATTTAGGAATATTTATTTGTCCTATATATGAATTTACATGTATGTAGAAATACGGGTAATTACTTAAAATACGCGTAATGTGCTAAAATAATACTAAATGCTTAAAGAAAATTCATAATTAATTAAGAAAAAATCAGGAATGATCCAGAATTGAGTTGTAGCAGCCGGGAAAAAATAGAAAAAAATCAGCCAATTAAATTAGGGCAACTCAAAAGCCAAAAATTAAGGGATTTGGACAATGTCTTGTCCAATTTAATACATAATAATTTCCCTCAACGTCTATAAATAGGAAAAAAATTCAGAGAACTCCTTTGGATAGTTAGGGATTTGAGAAAAATAGAGAGACTCGAAAATTCAAGGTAAAAACTAGAGAGGAAAAAAAAAAAGAAAACTGTACAGTTAAGGCCACAAAGGAGAATCCAGACCCGCAGAGCAACTGGGAGTGGACGGCCACCACCACCATACGATGGTGGCAGTGCCTAGGTAAGCCAACACACCTATGGTCATCGGCGGTGGCCAGAGCCACCTAAATCGGTGAGTTCGATTTCCAGCTCGATTTTGTGTAATTTTGTAAAAATAGTAAATATTGTTAGAAAATTATGAATTTTGTTATTATGAAATATTTTGTATGTAGTTTTTAGGAAAAATATTATTTTGATGAAAATATGTCTCGTAAGATAGGGTCTTTAACAAATCGTGCAAAACCGAGCATGTTTCAGTTTAAAAATAAATGATTTTAAGAGTGTAGTTTTGAACCCAAAATTTTTGTATAGATTACTTAGATGATATAGAATAGTGCTATGAAGCCACTTTTCTAAAATTAATTTTCGAAAATTTTAAGTTAATTTTTAACCCTAAAATGATTAAAAAATTGGGTAATTTCGGGTTAATTAGGTGATTAAAATACTAATTACCGATTTAGATAGTAATTAGATGTTTAGAGATGTTAATATTTGATGTGGAAACCTAATCTTAACCTTTGAAGTATTAAGTATAGTTAATTTAGGAAATTAGGTAGTTATTATAAGAAATTAGTAATATGTGGAATTGAAAATTAATAAATCCAAAAAAATTAGGATTATTTAGATAATATTATAATAAAAATCAGAATAATACTAAATCTGAAATAAGATTTAATTTTCGGTATTTGTATAAAAATATAAGATTTTCTCATATTGGGGATAAATTCGATGCCCCAATTAAGAATAGCGTGTACCAAATAGTTTAGAATACTAAATTAAGACTCAATAGGATATTTGAATACTCGAGCTTAATGTGATTAATTTTACATTAGGATTTGAGCATATTTAGGACTTAAAAATCGAACTACAACCTAATTTAGAAATTTATGCGAAAACCAAACCCAAACCTAACCCCAAACCTATAATAATTGTAAAAGAATTAAGACCTAGATAATTAGGCATATTAAATCCTAAACAAAACATAACAATAAACGTTATTGAATAAAATGAACCTATAATAGTTATATGAAAAACTGAAACCACGTTTATGTTATAGGGATGATCGGCGATGGCTTGAGCAATTCGGACCTCGAGTAAGTGAGCGATGAGTCGAGGTAAGTTGGGATTAATACGATACTGTATTTTAGAGGCTTAAGATTATGCTTGGTTATGCTTGTTAGATAGTTGGATGTATGCATGTGCTTGATTATGAGTGATGCTATGATTCTGTCTGTTGTCCTAACTTATATTGTATGGTTTGTATGAAATGACTGATTACCCTAAACTAGACCTAATAAAATATACGACCTATAATCATAATCGGACTTACATGGCAACTCATTAGGGGAACTTAGGACTCTCCGGCCAAATACCGACCCCTTCAAAAGGGATAGCGCAGAATTGCAATTGGTCCCTTCTTCATCCTCAGTCGAACTAAATGACAAGAGAGGAGGTCGCACCGAGGGTGAAGTCAATGGTTCGAAGGTAGTTGTGGGAGGAGCGAGGTCTCCATTGCACAAGCCTGGGTTTGGTTGTGAGCTGTTGTATTAATGGCAACTCTTCAACCCGGATTAGAGCGGGCGTAATTTCTCTAATCTCACGATGGACCGGACAACGTCGTGCGATGGCATTTGCTTGCATATGCATTGCACTTAATAAGTTGATTGAAAACCTTGTTGTGTTTATGGTATAGTTTTAAGTCCTCCATCCTAACTTACTAAGCTGTGGTTGCTCACATCCTTATAGACGTCGTGCAGGTGCTGGCTAAGAAGCGGCAAACAACTACTCTAAAGCTAGCAATTGCTCGATCATGGGGAATAAGGAAAAACATTTGAAGAACAGATATATATTTTTAAGGTGTAAGCTATTATCGTTGAAAACGCTAATTGTAATAAATGAATTCTATTATATATATATATAATTTTCTCACTTTTTTATGTAAATGATTTATTTAAATTACAACTGTTTACTTCAAAGCGGATTAGTCGTGGACACCTTATGTAGATCAGGTCTAGGATAGCGGTTGTAAGGACAACTTCTATCTTAGAATGGTTTACACGGCGGAGCTGTTACGACTCTACCGCTTCGGGGCGTGACAGAAAATCCTAATATACCCCTAATGGGTTACTATGCATATCCGATTTATATCTACAAGTCATATATTTGGTTAGATTCAGTTTAGAGTGATCAATTATTTCATACAAATCACATAATACAAGTTAAAGCAGCACCTTAAAATCATATCATCAACTCAGAACAAGCACGATTTCAAGCCTCCAAAACATAACACTGTATTAATCCCAACTTACTTGGACTCTTCGCTTGCTCACTCGAGGTAGGACTTGCTTAGTTTATCGCCAATGATCCATATAATACCAACATTGTCTCAGTTTTTATATAATTGTTATAGATTAGTTTTTATCCTATAATACCCATTGTTATCTTTAGTTTAGGATTTAATATGTCCAATTATCTAGGTTCTCAAAACTTTTACAATTATTCTTGATTTGGGCTAGGTTTGGGTTCGGGTTCAGTTTCTGCATCGATTTCTAAATTAGATTCTAGTTTTGTTTCTAAATACGATTTTATATGTGAATCCTAAAAATTCATTTCAACCCATAATGAGAAATTAATCAGACTATTTTCAAGTATTCTCAATATTGTTTTTGGTCTCTAACCAATTTTTTAGTTCGTATGGTATATTATAATCCTAATTTAACAACCGCATTTACTTCCGATATAAGAAAATCTTACATTTTTCATATAATTACCCTAATTTAAGTTCCTTACCAGATTTTATACATATTCTTCTTATTAGTATAATATCAATTTTTATTCTAATATTTTCTATTTATTATATTTCCAATATTTGTATATTATGTATTATTACCTATTATGTACATAATATACATATAATATTTCTATCACTTTAAATATTATTCTCCAACATCAATTAACATATCAAAATACATATAAATTCGTCCTAAATCAAATTTTACTCCTAATTACCCTAATTTCCAAAATTAACTTAAAATACACCATTTTTTTTACCTATTACATATATATTACATAATACCCTAATAATTATATCTAATATTCTAAATGCTACAAGTATCATACTTTATCAGATTTGAACGTCCTAAAACATATAATTATGCCCTAAATCAGCAATTATTTATTTAATTACTTAATTAACCTCGAATTACCTATTTTAAGTATCATTTTAAGGTCTAAAAATTTCTTAAAATTTTTAAAAATTAATTTTAGAAAAATGGCTTCATAACACTTTTCTATATTACCTTAGTAGTCTACAAAAAAATTTTAAGTTCCAAATTACACTTCTAAGCCTATTTATTTCAAATTTTAAATATATTAAGTTTTATTCAATTTTTTAAGTACCTTATATTTACAGATATGATTAAACTTAATCACTATTTTTCCCTAAACTACATACAATAAAACATTAAAATAACAAATTTTATAATTTTCTGGGTAGAATTAATAATTTTAATAAATTTTGTAAAATCGGATGAAATTTAAAACTCACCTAATTCTTGAGCTTTCGGCCTCCAACATTGGTTCAAGGTGTGTCAGCCGGTCCAGACACTCAGTTTGGAGTAGGGTGGTGGTGGTGGTTCTGTTCTTAGTGATGGTGATATGTAGGTTCAGTTCACTAGCTCTTATTGTACAGATTTGGAAAAAAAATTTGAAACCCTAATTTTTCTCTCAATTTTCAACTTTAGCTAATTTTCTGAAGTCTCAAACTAGATAAATTAGCTTCTGTAATTTTTTTGCTATTTATAGAGATGTAAAGCAAATTCTATGCATTAATTGAATAAGACAAGCCTCTTTTTTACCTTTTTGTTGCTTGATTTTAATTGGCCAAAATTTGTTTCTTCATTCCTGATCTACCATGACCCAATTCTTGATTATTCTCACTTCCTTGATTTTTTAAATAATTTTCTTTAATTATTTAGCCTTATTTTAGCTTATTTTACGTATTTAAAGTAATTACTCATATTTTTACCTATAAGTAAATACATATATGGTATAAAAAAATACTTCTAAATATTATTTAAGTTATTTTATGATTTTTAGTGTTCATATAATTTATCTCTAACGATTCGTTAGTTATCAAAATGCATTTTATGCATTTTTTATAAATAACGAGTAATATACTTAAAATTTGAAAATTTTATATTCTATTATCTTATTACTTATTTTTTTAAATTCGAATTTACGAAATCACTTTTACTAATAATTTTAGTTTCATTGTAAAATTTGGACCGAATCCAATAATTTGGTTGATTGCTCTAAATTCTACAAACCGAATCTTGAATGTTTGATTGCAGGTTTTACACCACCCATTACAACATAACGAATCTAAACAATTGGAGCTATTAGGTTTATGGATGAACCTTCGTTCATGGATTGGGGAGATAGGCCATGACAATTGTAGGTTATTTGGCTTGGCTATGCGAGATTGTTTAGCAATGTCGAATGGTTCTTTTTTTTTTTTTTTTTTTTGGTCGAGGTTAAAAAAAAAAGTAGATATATATAGTCTATTCACTTTGCTATAATAACAATTCAATTTTTCCTTATACTTTATGATAGAGTATTGTATTTAGTTGCGTTTTAGGTTATAATAGAGATTTTATAAGAATTGTCCTCCAAAAGATATTAAATAGTTATTCTTTATTTGGACTTATCAATAGTTATTCAATATAATTCCAATATATCTCCAATAAAATTTTATGATTTATTACAACTATATTCTATTTTTGTTAATAACAATTACTAATGTTATTAATCTAATACGAGTGGTTAATTTAGACATACGAGAAGATTAGGAATTAAAAAAGTAGAATCAGATTCAAAAACCAAGTTTGGATCGAATCGTTTTTATGATTAAATCATATCGCTTAATGGTAAGGATCGACTCGATTTGACAATTTTCGCAATTACATCACATTTTTATTTTATTTAGTAAAATAAGCAGGCTGCTAATGCTTTACAATTACAGTAGCTAAATAATATTTTTCGTTTATCGTCATCCCAATTCCTATCGCAAGGCTTTGGGGGTAGTGGTCAGAAACTTGCGGGCCGGGGTGGGCTGCAAGTAAGGAAGCCCAAATACTGTAATTGGTAAAGAACGAAGCAAAAGCCGGGCGCATTGTAAAGTTAGAGTGGGGACGCCCGAGATGGAACCGGAGCCGGAGCAGGAAGGAGACAAGGAAGAAGAGATGGAGAAGGTGAGGATATGCAAGAGATGCAAGCAGAGCTATAAGAGCTCATCTAATTCTTCGTCTGCATGCCGATTCCACCCTTCCTTCTTTGTCTGTCGCCGTCACGACGACCAGAAGAGGTATCTCTTGAATTCCAATTCCGCAGCCATCTACTCCACTCCTTCCTAAATCCTTATTACTTTTTACGACATTCCATTGAGAAAGGATGATAGCTACTTGTCCATACAAACTGTAAGGGATACTAGTATTATAATTAAGGTTCTAGGTATTTGAATCAAGGTAATACGGATACTAGAGGAACACGTACCGTGATGGCTGCGTCTCAAAATAATGAGAAAGATATAAATTACTTAACCTTGACCGTGAGACGATTATAGAATTTGGCTAACATAATATGATTATTAAAAGTGTTACTTTACTTTTTTTGTGTGTTAGCCAAAGCAATTCCTGTCTCGAACATGGCCACCCGATCACATGTACACATTTGTACAAGATATTACTGCGTAATTATGGAAGTTCATTCCACTTGTCCATAAATGTGCATGTGATTGGTGAGAATGCGCCTGAGATTGTTAGTTCGAGACAGCAAATATTTATCTTTTGTTATCTTATCTGATGGGCGCATGTAGATGTGGCAATAGCTTTTCCTTTCCTGCATATTAAGAGAATTTGTTGACATATTTAATTATTTTTAGCCTTTGAGGTTATAGCAAAACAGAACTAACTTCTTCCTGATGTTGTCCCACTGAACTTGATTATGATATATATGATTTTGTTAACAATAGTTCTCCACGTATTTGATGAGAGCGCTTTTTTTTGGTTTTTTTTTTCCATCCATGTCTTAAGAGACTTGAAAAGGAAAACATCCATCTTTCTATGCACTTGGCTTTCCCTTGAAGCTGTAATCAGCAGTTTAGCTGCTACACATTTCCTTATTAATTAACCCTAACAATCCAGTTGTTATATCCTTTTACCTAACCAAAATTTCTGGGCATTATGTCAGATTTATAACCTCTTCCAGTTCTTTTCTTTGTTTAACCAATGGAAGAGAAATCCCCTATTTGGACCAATAGTGGATTGTATAGTATGTACCAAACCAATCACTTACATCCACTTGACAAAGTTAAACATGCAAGCCTTTAAAACTAGTCTTGGTAGAAATTTCCATTGTACAAACTTCTGTAGAAACCTATGTCTTATACGCTATTAGGCAGATATGATCAAAATTGTTAGTGATCCAAGCTTCTCAACACGTGGGAGCTCCTTTATGCATGAATCAGATGCCCCTATCACATTTTCTTTTGTGGTACATTATATCATATATCTAATTCTGCATAATTTAATCGATATTCTTCAAAGCATACTACATTTGTTGCTTCATTTTCTACAATCTTGAAATATGGGCAGATTCAACTTTTGAAATGGGAGATATTACAGCTTTGGAGATGTCTGCTGTGGATAATGATAGAACTTGAATACTGCTAATTCCTCCAGGAGAATATATCTTCTGGTATGGTGGTGACAGGATACCCAGCAAAGTTAGACAAAGAGAGGCAGATGGACTAGTTATAATTACTTTGCTAAGTTAATGTGAATTCACATCCTTTATCTTATGATATGGCATTTCAGAGGGCATATGAGCGCAAAGTGGAAATAGTATGGTATCCATATAGCTGGTCCCACCTTGTGGAATATGGCTGGCAAGACCGATTGATGCAGCAGAGGTGGTCAATATAGATGTTTTGGTGGTTAATAGGAACTTAGAATGGATTCTGCTGCAGAAGAAAACCTCCAGAACTAAGGGATCCTACACAAACAAGATAGGGACGATAATAAAAGTATGCATAACCTGATCCCTTAAACCAACTAACTACTACTAATATGACTTCAACCCCAAATTCCTGATGCAACATGGGCAATTTCTATTGGATACTTACAAGCAAACCCATTACCTACCAACTTCCCTATACTTTTTCTCCGCTCTTAGCATTCCTCGCTTACTGTCTGATATTTGGATGTTGTTGGGCCTTTGGGCCTCTCCTGCTCATCAGTATGAGAATATGTCATTATTTTGACTCCACTAAAATAAATGGAACTCTTCTCCTTTCTTGATTCAAGAAGAAAAGAGCCAATCTCGGGGGTGCTTTTTCCTTTTTCTTTGAGGAAATTTCTGTAGACTTCCTGAAGTATGTGGTATTGCATACCTTTTAGCTTTCTGTTATAAATTGACAATGTTTTGGTGAATGGCTTTTGTCAGCTGTCACTTATTTCTTTTTGCATGCTATGTTGTTGAAGGTACTATGAATTGGGGCCCGATGATCCTCCATATGCTGCCAAGTTCTTTGACTGTTGTGGCTCAGAAGATCCTGAAGCTCCTGGGTGCAAAACTGCTTTCCATATATCTTATGATGATGATTAGTTGTACAACTCCTGAAGATGACATGTCGTCTGCATGCCATCTGACAGCCAAGCTGTTTGGTTTGGATCGACTCAAGATGCTGGCATTTGGCAGTTATCATAGCCCATCTTTGACTTCAATACCTGTAATATCTAGCTGTTGTCTGATAGCTTGTGGTTTTCCAACTGTTCATACTCTGTAATATAATCTGGCTTTCATGGTATTCAAATGTCCGGTGTAAACTCATTGGAGCATCTGCTTCGTCAGTGTAGATTTAGCAATGTCCATGGGTTCTTGGTCAAGAAATGTTGAATCACCTTCCATCTACTACATGAAATAGCAGTGCCTGAAGGATTGCAGGCACCTATGTTGGTATGGGAGCTGGTGCAATTCTTTTATTGATGAATTCAGAGCTATACGTCGCAATCCTTCAGCCTCATGTTGCTTCCTACTAGGCTGAGGGTATCTTGTAGACAACAGCATGTTTGACATTTTATTTTATTTTTTTGGGCGCTAAATGCATGTGTATGGATAAAGATCTTATGAGAAAAAGATGATTCTCGATTAGATTATTTCTTTGCCAGGTCGAGTTAGTGCAGAAATCGCGTCTAATTCAGTTGGCCACTTTGTTGAAGTCCCTAATTTCATCAGTTCACTGTTTTTGAAGAAAACTTCGCTTTCCCTTAAGACATACACATTGTGACAAGGATTCTTCCATTTAGATGTGGAGGGAAGCTTCAGGTTGAAGGAAAGAGGCAGTGCTTAAGCCGGAAGGCTTCATCATAAGTCATTTGGCGACCGATTGATATGACCTCTTCTCCATTATAAAGAGTTTATCATCCTATCTGAAATTATGGCATGTTTCATCTACATGAAAACTACCCCCCAACAGCCTGAACATCATCTCAATGACAGGTTCATGGGAATCATATTAATCTTATCTTTCTTACTGCATACAAGCCTTGGTATTCCTAGCAATTACTTTCCATGAAATATATTATGCTTTTTAGCCATATGGTCTATACAAGTATATGTTTGTCCTTTTGCTGCAAAAATTGCAACGGATTGTAAATTAATCGAATCGAGATAATACGGTATTGGATTTAATGTGGAACTTTGACTTAAAATTCTAATTTTCAAGTCCATTCAAGTCATAATTTTAGATTCGAGTTTGATTAGATCAAACTCATTTATCTAAAAAGAGAAAAAAATTGCTTTCTTTCAATTGAAAATAATAAGTATATTCAAACCCGATTTTAAAATTTAATTTCACGAGCAGATTGAGTGAAGTATGCTCGAGCTTCATTCAACCATTTGTTGAATTGTTATTAAGTATATATTAAGTAGAATTCAAGAAACTCATGGGCAATTTCTATTTTATTTAGTACCCCCACATGGAACTGTATTTTTGGCTGGATTCCAGTTCATAAAATGAGAAACTGAGCTTGGGTCAACGGCAGATCTAAGTAGTGTAGAAAATGATGTATTGTAGTTAGGCATTCATATGGAATTATTAATAGTTTTGTATGTATTACTTGATTGAACCAACTAATTAACAAGAGATGTAATTGCTTGGTCCCGTTGATTAAATCAGAGATATAATATGCACAGTTGGCGGCAAGTTTTGCCAACCATACCTCACGTGGGTAAACAAATAACACTCAACGCCATTCATTATACTATTACTCATAATACATACATAAATACTCATTACGTAGAGCAAACTTTTTGGTGTAGCATTTTGATATAAACTAGCGGAATGTATTCCCGTGATGCGAGATGAAAATCGTATAACATTTACTAACGTGAAAGGTGTATGGTTGTTTTCTTTTTATAAATTAGAGAAGACTGTCACCTACGTAAGATAAAAAAATAATTTGACTTATAATAATATCTAATACTAAAGAGTGCTTTTCGTTTTTTATATTATAGGAAATTATTTATCTTGATGGAACAATTACTATTTTAACATCCTAGTTACTAGCCATTTTACTTTGATGTTTTTTTTTCTTATACAAAATTTAGTTTGCTTTTTTTTTTTAATTGCTAACAAATTAATTTTTTTTTAACGATATTGTGTCAACTAAGTTGTGTTACCTTTTTATAAAAACAATTGTATACCGAATTTTTACCATATTAAGAAAATGTTATATATAATTATATCATGAATGCATTATCAGATAATAGTTTGTTTAAAAGGAGATGTAGTAGGATCAGATTCTTTCAGCATATTTGATGGACAAAGTAGATGGAAAATTATTTCTTGAGTAGAGAAATTTTTATCTGGGATAGTGTATGCTAATTTTGGTTGGTCATTGGCCCCTTTTTCCTTGGATGGAAGTGAGAAAGTGATAGGAATGAGAATAGGGAAAAGAAAAATCAAATTTGTATTTGCTTACTTAGTGAACGAAGCAAATTTAATAAAAGTAGAAGAGCAAAAAAGGGGGAAAAAAAAAAAGAAGAAGAAGAAGAAGGAAGAGAGAAAGAAAGTCCCTTTATTAATACTTACCTATTTAATGATTTATTTCACTTGAATTTCTTGGTATTTTATATAATTTGATGAGCACAGTTTTTATGATTATATTAAAAAATCATTCATTTTGTTTGCATTATACCTTGTATAAATGCTTGTTCAAATATAAAAAAATTTAAATTCTTTGATAAATACAGTGCATGCGATTAATTTTTTCATATATGCTTTAGTAATATTATTTAAGTTCTAATTTGATTCCATAAATATGAAAAATTTCCCTTTTTTACCTATTCTTGCCCATTCAAATGCTTGTTTTTAAATATAGAAAAGTACTTTTAAATTTTCCGTTGTTTTGGGATAATTAGTTAATTACCCTATTAAAAAGGGATTACAATAAACGGGTCCTTTTTGAAAAATTGGGGGGAAATGGGAAAGTCGTAAAAATTGGGAAAGGACAAAAAAAAGAAAGGGAGAAGAAAAGAAAAAGACATCCCCAAGTCTCGCGACTCTTCTTATCCGCTGACTGCTTTACTTCCTAACTCCGTGTAAAGCAATGACATTTGTCAGATGATATCCTGTCTCTCCAGATGGGACCGGTAAATATATGATATATATAAATTATCTATATATAGTTGATTTATTTTTATGTTTAAAGTTATTAAATGTTAAATTAAATTTTCGCTCGATAAAGCTTAAAGTTGTTGATAATCAAGCAAATATTTATTTATCAAAACTACTATCAATGTTATAATTATAAAAAATTTTCTATTGATGAAATGGGCACCATTGAGATTTTAATAATAACTTTAATCTGTAAAGATTATATTCAATATTGGTTTTTAAATTAAAACACATAAATTTAGAATGAAGAAAATGATTGTATAGACATAAAAATTCAGACACCTTCCATTGTATTTATTTATGTAGAAAAAGGTAATTTATGCTCTATTCCTTTTCTTATAAAAATTCCAATTTGTTATATATAAAATGATCGATGGGAAAATACACGTACAAATAGTAGTAGTAGTAGGTATAATCAGATGAAACTTACTTTTTTTTTATTTTTTTATTTTTTCCAAATTGAAGAGGCAGGGGCAGTGTGGTAATCTACTCACTGCAAGTTTTAAGAAAAGGAGGAAACGATTGAATTAGCAGAGCAGACGGACAAAGACAGGGACATTGTCCCATGGAAGGTAAGGGTAGTGTTTTTATGTATGCGTGCCCACTTACTCACACACACACACACACTCTCTCCCTCTCTCTCTCTCTTTCTCTCTTTTTCTCTCCCTTCCTTGTGCTGTATTTGAATGTTTGAGAGAAGACAACATAATTGATATTGATAACACTGCTACGCCAGTTTCAGTTTTAACATTCATATTTTACACTCAACTAACTCAGTCCCGACTCGCTCTTATTTAGTGTGAAAGTGGATGTGGATCTGAATCTCTGAACCGCCTTCTTCTTAGTTTCGAAAATGTCCGCATTTTGAAGTTGTTTAACCGAATTTCGTGGAGCTGCGTACTGGAACGTCAACCTCAGCAAGTGTCGGTTTAGGAAGTTGGAGCGAGAGGGCAGCAGCCATGGCTACGAAACCTAAGTAAGTGAAATTCTGATGCTTTTGAATTTAGATCTGATCTGATCCGATCTTGTGTAATTTTTGTTTCGGTAGCCGGGTAGGCGAGGATAGGTAACTGCCCGTGACAAGTTAAAAAGCAGCAGGTTAAGGAGTAATCTTTCCTTTCTCCTGCTGCTAATTTGAACTGACTAGCCCTTAACCTCTGAGGACATCCTCATAGGTTGATCTTGTGTTTTTCTTTAACGTTTGCTTGATCATGAACCTATTTGTTGGTGTGAATTTGGACAGATCCAACGTGTCGGACTCTCCTAACGTCAAATCATCACCGGCTACTCCCCGAGTTAGTAAATTAGGAAGGGGAGCAAAATCAGATGCAGATTCTCCCTCGCCTTTGCAAAATCCACGTGCCTCCGTTGATCGCTCGCCACGACCTGCCACCAGCAAGCCTACAGTTGATCGCCGCTCTCCTAAGCTCCCTACTTCTGCTGAAGTAAGTCTTCTGTTTTATTTATGTTGCATCATCCATTTTACTGCATAATTCAGGGGGAAATGGCAAAAAAGGTTTAGTTTTGAATTGTGATCAATTTGTTTGATGGGTTAAGAGGCATGAAATGGTTTGATTCGGTCTACAATGTCATATAAGTAGCATATAATCTTCTTACTCAGCAAATCAAAGTCATTTCTATTTCTTTCGAGTGCTCATTGGTTGAATGCAACTGCCTTGCTTGACCAATTTTAATGAAAAGGTTAATGGATACCTTAGGATACTTGTTATGAGACCAATTAGAGGGGAAAAAAAAAATTCAAAAAGCTTTGACCTTTCTACGCATTTTCTTTTCGTAACATATGTAATCGATCTTGCGAGACATGAAAAATTTCTGTTTGTGGCCTTTTGGTAAGTGCTCTTAGCAATCATCCGTTGATTAGTGCACTTAAGCATTTTCTGCCGCACTCTCCTGATATAAGGGATATAAATTTGCTGGTTTTCAGAAACAAAGCCCCAGGGTCACAAAAGTGTCGGACCTACAGTCTCAGTTGAATCATGTCCAGGAAGACCTCAAGAAAGCTAAAGGGCAAATCGCCTTAATCGAAAAGGACAAGGCTAAGGCTATTGAAGAACTCAAAGAAGCACAGAAAGCTGCTGAAGCTGCCAACGAGAAGCTCAGAGATGCCTTAGTGGCTCAAAAGCGAGCCGAGGAAAATTCTGAGATTGATAAGTTCCGTGCTATTGAGTTGGAGCAGGCTGGAATAGAGGCTGCTCAGAAGAAGGAAGAGGAATGGCAGAAGGAGCTTGAAGCTGTGCGGAACCAGCATGCTTTGGATGTAGCTGCTCTTTTATCCACTACTCAAGAGCTCCAAAAGGTTCAGCAAGACCTGGCCATGGCTTGTGATGCCAAGAACCAGGCGCTCAGCCATGCTGATGATGCAGCTAAGATCGCTGAGATTCAGGCTGAGAAGGTGGAAGTTCTCACCTCTGAGTTGGCACGATTAAAATCACTGTTGGATTCAAAGCTTGAAAAGGAGGCTATTGAGAACAATAACATGGTAATGCAGCTCAAGGAAGAGATAGATTCCCTGAGACATGAACTTGATAAGTGTAAAGGCTTTGAGAAGGATTTGCAGGAGAAAGAGGCATCCGTTGAACAGCTTAATGTTGAGCTAGAGGCAGCAAGGATGGCTGAGTCCTATGCACGTAGCTTGGTGGAGGAATGGAAAAACAAGGTTGATGAACTAGAGATGCGCATTGAAGAGGCAAATAAATTGGAGAGATCAGCATCAGAATCTTTGAGCTCTGTGATGAAACAACTAGAAGGAAACATTGATCTATTGCAGGGTGCGGAGACCCAGGTTGCTGCTCTAAAAGAGAAGGTAAATCTACTTGAAATGACAATCGGAAGACAAAGTAGAGAATTAGAAGAATCAGAACATCGTTTCATTATAGCCAAGGAAGAAAGTGCAGAAATGACAAAGACGGTTGACTCTCTTAAAGCTGAGCTAGAAACTTTAGAGGAAGAGAAAGTCCGCGCACTGAATAATGAGAAACTTACCACTTCTAATGTTCAAAGTTTGGTTGAAGAGAAAACCAGACTGATGGATGAATTGGAGAGTTCCAAGGAGGAAGAAGAGAGGAGCAAAAAGGCAATGGAAAGCTTGGCAACAGCCTTGCATGAAGTTTCTGCTGAAGCTAGGGATACCAAAGAGAAGCTTGTATGCATTCAGATTGAGCACGAAAACTGTGAGGCTCAGATTGAGGATCTTAAATTGGTCTTAAAAGCAACAAATGAGAAGTATGAAGCCATGCTTGACAATGCGAAACACGAGATGGATCTTCTTACAAGTGCAGTTGAACAATCCAAGGATGAATACCAGAAATCCAAGGCTGAGTGGGAGCAGAAAGAACTCCACTTGGTGGATTGTGTGAAGCAAACAGAAGAAGAGCATTTTGCAATGCAAAATGAGAACAAGAAACTGGTAACTCTACTTGAACAAGCTGAGGAAAAAGCTCGTGCTGCAGAGGAGGAAGAAGCTGTGCACAAGAGTAGCATGGAGAGAATAGAAGCTGAGGTCATTACCTTACAGGAAGCTCTCGGAGAAGCAAAGGCTGATAGCATGAAACTGAAAGAGAGTTTACTGGACAAAGAGAACGAGTTGCAGGGAGTTATTCAAGAATATGAGGAGCTTCGCCTCAGAGAAGCTGCATCTGTTAAAAAGGTTGAAGAGTTGTCCAAGTTGCTGGAAGAAGCCATGTCAAAGAATCAGCCTGTGGAAAATGGGGAGCTGTCAGATAGTGAGAAGGACTATGATTTGCTCCCTAAAGTAGTTGAATTTTCTGAAGAGAATGGACATGGGGGTGAAGAGCACAAGAAGGAGATTCCACTGCATCATGAAGAACCTAAAATGGAGGGTTCTCCAGAGCATGATAAGGAATCAATGGATCGTGCTGCGAAGATTGATATTCCAGATTCCAGGAGTATGAATGGGAAACCAAAGGAAGATGAGACCAAAGAAAAGGAAGGTGATTCAGTGGAAGTCGAATATAAAATGTGGGAAAGCTGCAAGATTGAAAAGAAAGAGTTTTCACCTGAAAGAGAACCAGAACAGGAATCTGTTGAAGAGGAAGTGGAATCAAAAGCAGATGCCAGCGACAGCTTTGATCAGATAAATGGGACAAACTCATCAGAAAACATCAATGATGGTGGAAGTTCCCCTAAGCAGCAAGGCCAGAAGAAGAAGAAGCCATTGCTTCGGAAGTTTGGAAGTTTACTTAAGAAAAAGGGTGTTAGCAACCCCAAATAAAAGGACTGATGCCAACGTGGTTGCATACAGAGTGGCAGGTTGCTATGTTGAAAATATTTTTCACCAAAATATGATTTCTTAATTTGTTATTACCTCTATTGGGTTAGATGCAACTTGAAGGGGCTTGTATCAACTTAGTTTTATTTTCTTTGCTTTTGTGTGATGGAGGGAATTACGTGAGATGGAGCTTTTGCATTATTCATTTTTATTCTTATAACTGTCCTTTCCATCTGGAAATGCTTAGAGTGAGTGCTGGAAAATTGGGGTTGTATCTTGGTTCTCTACATTTTTCTCTTGGGAATTGCTTGCTGGTTATTTTGCTGTCACGGTCTAGCATCTCTACATCTCTCATTCTCTGCAAGGTGTTTGTAACAAGACTGCTTCAAGGTAAGATTAAGCTTTTTCGTGGCAGCACAAGGTTTTAAGTTTAATTCTTCCAAGCTGGAGTGAGAGGCTAAAGATAGGAAGGGCATGACCCCCCAGATTTCCTAGCCTGATTTGTTGAATACTTCCATGGGGAATGATATATGTGTTGGTTCAATATTAGACTAGCTGGCCCTTGTTTTGATGCATAAGCAGAACCAGAAATTAGGTTTGCCCTGTACTTTGATTGGGTGTTGTATGGACAAGATTATATGGAAGCATTGTATATATCATTGACGACTTAGTGTTTTTATTGTGTATTATTTAAGAAGAGATCTTTAAACTTTCACTGTGTTTAGATAAGTGGAAAACTGGGGGAAATCAAAGAAAACAGAAAGTGACTTTGAGTTTGGATAGCTCAAAAGGAGTGGAAATGGGTGGAAAGAGTTCCACTTGAGAGTCCCTTTCTCTCTCTCCATATTTGGAGAGAAATCTGTAAAAATGGGTAGAAATATTATCAAGTTTTTATTCATCTTCTTCTTCATTTGGAAAAAGTTCATGTTGACCATCTTCCATATTTTTTGTAATTGAAGAACCAGAACAGAGAGAGAGAGAGAGAGAGGAATAGAAAAAGCTTGGATCTTGGAAGGGAGCTCCTGTCCACCACTGCATTTCGCCTCTCTTCTCTCTCTGGCTCTCTCAAAGAAGTTCTCATGCATAAAAGGGTAATTTAGTCGATAGATTTGCCGGTTTTCTTTCATTTCCATCCGTTCTCACTTTTTATATCCAAACAGTGATAAAAATTACATTTCCTTTTATTTCTTTTGTTTTTCATGGCTTTCGTTCGATTTCCGCTCTCATAGAAGTTACCAAACACAAGGTTTGATTCTTCAGACCGGAGTAAAAATGCTGAATTAAGGAACATTTTATCGGTGCCAGTATAATTGGACAAATTATCCTCCTTTAGCATTATCCTTTAGCTATTGGTGTAAAAATTTATGAAGAGAATTGGAGGTTTCCACTAGGAAGTTGGGGTAAATTCAACAAGGAGCCGCCTTAACTACAGTCAGTAGATTCCTAAATCGTAAACAAATCGCACTATATAATAGACTTACCGTAGAAGTGCGGATTCTAGAGGAAGAAGAAAAGGAATGTACGGAGAAGTATCCCACGAAGAGGAAGCTGAATGTTGAATCTAGCAAAAGCATGGGAACTGTACAGCTCTCTCAAGACTGGCGAGCTTGTAGGGGAAAAGCTTTCCCATGTCGTTAAGGAAGTGGAGCTTTTACAAGCCGATGGAGGGGTTGCTACTGTTTTCAAGCTCACCCTCTACCAGGTACCTCCTCAACATCCTCATCCATTTTTAACGTAACAAGCTAGTTATATCAAGCCAATATCATTACGGGGTGTAGTTTTTGCTTAGCTTCAACAACATGATGTTTATCCCGTTTCTCTTTTGAGCAAGACTTGGCATAAAAAGAAAGATAGACCGTGAGAATCGGGTTAGAGAAATTGAGGTCTTTGAAGGCAGGTGTCTGGATATAGGTTTTGCTATGTGACAGATTCGGTTACAAGTTTTGGAGAAAAACGAGGGTACCATTCAGTACAAAATTTAATGGAGAGGCAGGTCCTGATCCATTCACCATCGCCATCAAACCACTTGCTACTTTTGCCGAAGCTGCCAAGATTTATCTCACCGCACAATGAATTAGCGTATACTCCTTCCTTGTATCATACTCTTATATCGGTGGATCATTTGCAGTCTCGTAGTGATTTTCACTTTTGATCTGTTTTTGGGTGTTCCACTTCAAATCTTGTACTATTTTTAACTCCTAAAATTCAGACATGTACCCTCAACAATTTAAATTGCCAGAAGGTTCATGGAGAATAAGTTAAATTTAGACGGCATAAAATGATTTTCAAAGATCTGGAATCATTCACCTTAGCTTTTATGGAGAGCAAGCACCATCTTATCACGGTGAAATGGAGTAATATTTGTATATTGGATCTTGTCTGCGAATGACAAGAAATGGCATAAAACATAAACATCATCTTCGCAGCAGAGTCCCACCAAAGGAAATTCACCAATTCCAACAAATCACATTGCATATTGTAGACCTTCTATAACCGTCTCGGATGAGTACCTCCTCTTATCAGTTTGAGTGGGACTAGCCTAAACCTTCATAGATATGAAGTTGAAGTTGATGGTATAGCAAGTCAGCAAAACGATTATAGTCATCGGTTACATGATTGATTTATATGTGTAAAATTGTATAAAATTATAAAAAATCGATAAAATTGTAAATTTATAAAATCGTATTTTAAAATTTATAATTCTATTAAAAGTCTATATCTAAATAATTTTATATCTGTTTTAATTAAAAAAATATCATAAAATTATAAATTTATAGAATTGGATAATTTAAAACCTATAATTAAGATATAGAAAATAAAATGATAGTTGAAATAAGCACCGTAATTCCAAAAATCAGCAAGAGTGAACGAGCCTGCACACGAAATGATAGTGGTAAAAAGTTAGGCAGTAATGTACCTATCAGCTTTCATAACATGTAAGGTTAGTGGGCATTGTTATTACTAGCATCAAATCGTTTTATCTAAAAGGGAACTTTTAGCTTTAAGTAATTGTGACGAGTCTAAAAGCTTATGCCTTCTTGTTATGATTAACTGGAAAAACGTACGACATGTTACAAAAAGGGCTTGTATGTGGGCCGGCTTTTCCTATGTGTCATAACAATAATGGAAGGAGTTGCAAGAATTAGGCGATCTCGACACTGACGCAACTGTTTTCTCGGTGATTGTCATTTCGCAATCTGCACTTTTCTTATATACCAATACGATATTGTGATTTTTTTTCCTGCAGCAGGAATCATACGAAAAGACATAAATCATAAACATCATCTTCCCAGCAGAAGTAAGTACCCCAATTCAAACAAATCACATTGCACATTGAAGACCTTTTCATAACCGTCTAGGACGAGTACCACCTCTATCAGTTTGAGCTGGACTAGCGTATACCTCCAGAGTTGTGAAGTTGAAGATATGGCAAGTTGATAAAAAAAGGGCAGAAAGAAGTGCATGTATCGGCTTCATGACCTAAAGTTAGTCGGTATAACCATGGGGTTCAGTGAAATTGCAGATTTAAGTGTTTATGACGAGCTAAGACCATCCCAGTGTAGGAGCTCATGCGTTCTTGTCAAGGCAAGTTGGGAAAAAGTATCACACGTTAGCAAAGGGAATATATATGTGGGCCGACTTTTCCTACGTGTCATAACATTAATGAAAGGAGTTGTTAGAATTAAATTATCTTGAAACTATACAATTGTTTTCTTACTAATTATCGTTCTTTAAGGCTCTAACGAAAACGTAACGTTTGTTTTTCTTCCAGAATGAATACGATATTGTAATTTGTTTTTCCGGGAGCATAATTGGTTTCGTAGGCTTTTTACTAATTAGTTCTGGTAAAGAAATATAGAATTTTTTAATGCGAGCAAAATCTTATTCCACATCCTAAAAATTATACATTTGGTTCTATAGATTAGACATCTATATAAGGTCGAGTTTGACTGATTTAAAAAAAGAATTGAAATTACCATTTATTTTGAAATTAATAAAATAAACCATACATTTTACCTTTTATCACCAAATTAGTATCTTTAGTGACCACCTTAAAAGAAAGGAGTTGCTTTTATTATACTTAATAGGTGAGACTAAGTCCATAGAACCTTAATAAATGGGTTTGGAAATGAATTTCATTAATAATATCTATGTTATTGGTTGTAACGATAATGATAGACAAATAAAGGACTTAGTCCCACATCACATTGCTAACTCTCTGTAACTACTTCCGAAGCTTGAGTACGAAGGTTTAATCTCTTCTCCCAAATGAGCTAAATACTTCGAGAAAGTATCAATATGTTCGTATTTGGATATACCAATCAAAGTTAATCAACCCAGCAAATATTTCATTCTTTCTCCACTGTTAAAAGTTTCCATTAATTATTAAAATCGTGATTATAATATTTATTTGAATATATAAAAGTAATAGAATTATAAATTATAAATCAAAATTCATAGTTCAATAAAAAATCCATACCAAAATAATTTTATATTAATTTTAATAAAAAATTATAAATTTATAAACTCGTAGAATAGTATAATTATCTTATGATTTTTAAGTTACTGCAAGATCGCATGACAACAGTTCCGATTCAAACACACGGAAACGTCAACGAATTGTCCTTACAGCATAAGGAGATACATAACAGTCAGACCAAAGAGTACAAGAGTGAATCAATGGATGTGAATTCGAGCTTCGAGTTTTGGCTGCTTTGGCATGAGAGCTCTCCATACTTGAGCTTTATATCACCTATAAGCATAATGATGTTGCAATCATCAATTTGTGGGAGCTTTCGCAGACGGTTGTTAATCAAGTAATCCGAAATAGAGAACTACCTCTATTGCACCCATTGAGTCCAATTTAGTTTTCTTAATCTATTTTATACTAAACCCGTCTTGTTTAATATAAAATATTTAATATTAAATTAAAAAAAATTAAGAAAATATTTTAAAAAAATTTTAAAAGTTGCCAATTGATAAATGGCGTATTAGGGTTTTTTTCAAGTGATTAGCTAACTAATTTTCAAAAAAAAATTTAAAAAACTTTAACCAATAGATGGGTTCAAAGGCTAACTTTTTCAAACAGTCGTGTCTATGTAAAAATTAAGAAAAAATAACTAATAGGCTTTTATTTTTAGAATTTTTCTAAAAAATGTGAAAATATACAAAAATGTGAAAATACATAAAAATGAATTTTCATTATTTTTTTATTATGATTTTTCCCTAAAAATTTAAAAATAAAACGAAAAATTTTCCAACAAATTTTACTTTTATCCCAAAAATGTCTATATACTCACTAATCGGATTCGAACCAATTGTAGTTCTAATTTTTTTAGAAAATTTTAATAGATTGGTTCTTTTTATTTTAAAAGGGCTTGATTTACATTTTTAATTATTTTATTTTTACTTAAAAAATCCTAAAAACCCTAAATTTTTATTTCTAATTTTTGAAAAAACCCTAAAAACACTAATTTTTGAAAAAGACCTAAATTAAGATTTTTATTTAAAAAAATACTACGCGACAAAATGATTTATCTAGAAACTTCCTAAAATGCCTAATTTGTTAAAAAATACAAATTTTAGGAAACATATGCAACCTATATGTCCTAAATATGAATCTTAATAAAGAAATGCAATAATATCCTAAAGATACAATTTTCATAAAAAGGATGAAATTTTATTTATTTATTAAAAAAAAAATCAAATGCAATTTTAAAAGGATATGATTTCTAATAAAATATGTAAAAAGGTGTGGTCTCTAATAAAATGTGCAAAAGGAATGCAATTAATAAAGGATACAAATTTTAATATGCAATAGGTATAATAGAAATCACGGGACCTGCAAGAAGACCTTATTATTACTAATTTGGTGCCGATAAATTGACCTAATAATGCAAATATTCAAGAAATCACAAATAAACACGTACTTTCTATTAAATATGCAATCTATAGCTTAAACATATAATTTACATGATAAATATCCTACTTATATAACAAACATTATAAAGATGCTACTTGAAAAAAAAAAATCCTAATATTAAATATGCAATAAATAGAACAAGATGATAAAAAGTACTTATTCCCCAAAAATCCTACAAAGAAAATTTTAGTTAGTTTAAAATACCCTAAAACCCTAAATTAAGCATGACACATGTTACTAAAAAATACAAATTATAATAGACTTAGCACCAAAAATAACTAAAATTATTATATATAAAAAAATAAACAAAATAAACAGGACAACACAAAATAAAAATAAACCCACCTACTCAATGTATAATGCGGGTCGGACTAGGAAGGAAAAACCAAACACGCGGGTCGGTTCCAGGACTTCAAGTGCGAGTCGGATCAATTGGGTCGCGGAGCTCCAGAAATCCGGATCCGGGTCGCAGTTCCTTCTTCAACTGCAAACCCCAACCTCGCTTCGCATGGAGCGCTTTAAGTATCGAATCTTGCGGGTAATTGCACTTCTATGAGGAAATGATTGGCAAAAACGAGTTTGGCACCAACGCCGAGGTGTTTGGTGGTGATTTGGCGGTGTTCGGAGTTTGGACGGTGGCGTAGTGTTTCAAATGGGGCCGATAGTGGTAGATCTCAGGTGGCATTTATGGGTTCTGTGTTGTTTACTATGGCAGTGAAAGTGGATGTCGTGTGGCTTGCACCGGGTGTGGTCGATGGGGGCTGCTGTCGCGAGGATGGTCATGCGTAGGGGTTGTGGGTGAATAGGTGGTCGTCGGGCTAGTTGGTTGAGGGAGTGGGTCGTGCAGTGGTGAAGAAGAGAGGTCGGGGTTGTATTGGGGGTTGTTGATTGGGTGTGCGTTGTTGGTTGGGTGCGCTGTGACTGTGACTGATGGTTGGGCGTATACTGTATGCATTGTGAATGAGGATGGGGCTGCTGCGGTGGTGTGGAGATTGGGTTGTGTTCAGGCGTAGGCGTCGGGTGGTCTGCTGGTGACCGTGCATTGGTGTTGAATGGGGATGGGGGTTGATTGTTGAATCCAGATGTTGCAGCGTTGGTGTTCTTGTAAGATTTCCTTTTCATTTGATACGAAACTATTTTCATAATATCAAAAATTGAATCTTTTTGGAGTTAGGTAGTATAAATTGCAGAAAAATGTATAAAACCGATGTGTCCTAAAAAAATATTATAAAAGTATGCTTTGTATATACACACTTTCTATAAGGAAAGCGCATTGTTTAGGTATGTTTTTCTTATAATTACAAAAGTATGCTCATAACATGTACCTCTCTAATTCGTCTATGTGTACCTCAACTTCAATATTTGACCGTCATTTTCACCAATATTTTCTCTTATAGCTTGGTCCTATTTTCTCTCTCTAAATAACAAGTATACTTTCTTTTTTTCTCAACTCATTTATAAATAACTCTCAAAACTTTTGTTTTATAATAATTTTTTCTAAGTACAAATGATTATATTATCCATGTAAAATGTAGTTACTTAATAAATTTTGTAGTGTTCATATTTTTTTAATATGCATGTTGAATTTTATTCATTATTAATAATTTTGTAGTTTTTATAAATTTTTTAGTTATATAAGTAGTGATAGTTACATAAAAAAAAAAAAAAACATATGCGACTCATACATTATATGTGATTTTATTGATGTATTAGTTATATCTTATCAAAAAATAAAATTGTATAGAAGTTTATAGTTATAATATAAAGTTATAGCGTATGATAAGTTGGCCCATTTAGAAGTATAATTGTATGGGTACGATAAGACGCTACATCGAGAAATGAAGTTGTATGAAAGCTTACCATTATATTGTGTAATAAAATGCTTAACCGAGAATTGAAATTGTATGGATGTGATGACACGCCCTACCTAGAAATAAAGTCTTATGGGAGCTTATTATTATAGTGTATGATAAGATGCCTCATTAAAAATTGAAATTGCATGGGTGCAATGAGACACTCCATTGAGAAATAAAGTCGTGTGGGAGCTTACCGTTATAGTTTGAAGTGATAAGATGCCCTACTGAAAAGTGAAATTGTATGGATGCGATGACACACCCCACCAAGAAATGAAGTCGCATGGGAGCTTACCATTATAGTATGTGATAAGATGCCCTACAGAGAATTGAAATTGTGTAGGTACTACTAATCGTGAAAAATCGTATGAACTTTACTGATTTTGTTATTCATGACTCAACAGGTTGTCAATAGTTGATTACGTAAAAATAATTGTGTATGCGAGTGGGAATATTTTAAATGGAAGTAACGGTCCACAATATGACAGAAACTCAATGAAAAAATTGAAGATGAGGAAGGATTCCAATTACGACCATTTTCTCCAGTAGATCTATATGAGCATCAGAGTTAATCCTTATGAAGTTGAGCTTGTTTATCGACATCCTTGTTATTATGAAAAAGGTGTTTCGTATACTTTGATGGTCATTATCACGCTCCGAAGCGGCAGAATCGTAACAGTTCTACCGTGTAAACCATTCTAAGATAGAAGTTAACCTTACAACCGCTATCCTAGACTTGATCTACACAAGGCATCCACGACTAACTTGCTTTAAAGTAAACAGTTCGTAATTTAAATAAGTCATTTACCTAATAAAGTGAGAAAATATATATATACACTATAATTCGGTTATTACAATTAACGTTTATAACGTTTCACTGTAATATATTTCTTAGTTAATACATTATTCAGAAATGAAAAATTTTAAGATAAAAAGCTTAGACCTTAAAAATATATGTCTATTCTTCAAATGTTTTTCCTTACTTCTTACAATGCAGCAGTTGCTAGCTTTAGAGTAGTTGTAAGCCACTTTTTAGCCAGCACCTATAACGATGCCTATAGGGATATGAGCAACCACAGCTCAGTAAGTCAGGATGGAGAACTTAAAACTATACTATAAACACAAACAAGGTTATCAATCAAATCATTTGGTGCAATGCATGTTCAAGAAAATGCCATTACAAGACGTTAACCGGGCTGTCGTGAGATTAGAGAAATTGCGTTCGCTCTAATCTGGGTTGAGGAGTTGCCGTTAATGCAACAGCTCATGATTAAACCCAGGCTTGTGTAATAGAGACATCGCTTTTCCCACAACTATTTTTGAACCATTGAATTCACCCTTGTCGAGAGCTCATCACCTGTCACTTGGTTCGACTAAGGATGAAGAAGGGACCATTATGCAATCCTACGCTATCCCTTTCAAAAGGGTCGGTATTTGGCCAGAAAATCCTAGGTTTCCCCTAACGGATTGCCATACAAGTTTGACTATAATTATAGGTCGTATATTTGATTAAGTTCAATTTAGGGTGATCAATCATTTCATACAAATCATACAATACAAGCAAAAACAACAAACAGAATTATAGCATTACTCATAATCAAGCACATACATACAACCAACTATCTAACAAGCACAACCAAATATAATCTCAAGCCTCCAAAATACAACAACGTATTAATCCTAACTTACCTCGACTCCTTACTCACTTGCTCGAGGTTCGACTCGCTCAGGCTATCGTCGATTATCCTTATAACATAAACGTGGTTTCAGTTTTTCATATAACTATTGTAGGTTGGTTTTATCTTATAATACTTATTGTTATCTTTTGTTTAGAGTTTAATATGTTCATTTATCTAGGTTCTCAAATTTTTTACAATTATTTTCGGTTTGGGGTTAGGTTCGGGTTTAGTTTTCGCAACGATTTCTAAATTAGGTTATAGTTTGATTTTTAAGTACTGTTTTATACTTGAACCCTAGAAATTCGTTTTAACTTATAATGTGAAATTAATCACATTGCTTCTAGGTATCCTAAATACCATCATTACCCTTAGTCGGTATTTTATTTTACTCGGTACACTTAAATCCTTATTAGTATACTGAATTTACTCTTGATGTGAGGAATTTTTGCATTTTTCATATAATTACATAAATTTAAGTTTTCTATCAGATTTATTATATATCCCTATTATTTATAAAATATCAATTTTTATTCTAATATCTTCTATTTATCATATTTCCAATAATTACATATTATGTACCATCACTTATTATATACATAATACACATATAATATTTCTATCACTCTAATTACCATATCCCAACATCAATTATAAAATGTCTAAATTCATCATAAAATCAGATTTTACACATAATTACGTTAATTTACAAAATTAACTAAAAATTTATTATTTTTTCCTATTACTTATTTACTACATAATTAGCCTAATAATTATATCTAATACTCTAAATGTTACAAGTATCATACTTCATCAAATTTCAACATCCTAAAACATATAATTATTCACTAAATTAATAATTAACTATTTAGTTACTTAATTAACCCTAAATTACCCATTTTATACCTTATTTTAAGGCCTAAAAATTATCTAAAAATTTCAAAAATTAATTTTTGAAAACGGATTTCATAGCACTGTTCTATATCATCTAAGTAGTCTACAAAAAAATTTTGGGCTCAAAACTATACTTCTAAAATCATTTATTTCTAAACTAAAACATGTTAGGTTTTGCATGATTTCTTAAGAATCGTATATCACGGGACATATTTTCATCAAAATAATATTTTTCCTAAAAATTACATACAAAAATATTTTAGAATAACAAGTTTCATAATTTTCTAAGAATATTTAATATTTTTATAAAATTAAACAAAATTGGGTTGGAAATCGAACTCACCGGTTTGGGTAGCTCCGGCCACCGTCGGTGGCCATGGGTATGTCAGCCCACCTGGGCGTTGCCGCCACCACCATGTGGTAGTGGTGGCCATTCACTCCCAACTGCTCGTCTGGTCTAGGTTTTCCTTAGAAGCCCCAACTGCACAGATATTTTGTGATTTTTTTCTAAAATCCTAATTTACTCTCAATTTTGCTTCTCTCTATTTTTCTTACTCTCCAAATTGACCAAATAAGCTTTTGAAATTTTCTTGCTATTTATAGAGCGTTAGGAAAATTATTATGCATTAAATTGATTTGACAACTATCTTATCTTATTCCAATTTGTCTTTTATGTTATTCTAATTTAATTGGCTAATTTTTGTCTTATTTTCCCTAGTTGTCACGACCCAAATCTAGATCTTTCCTTATTTTTCTTTATTTTTCCTTAATTAATTATGAATTTGTTTTAATTATTTAGTATTATTTTAGCACATTTCACGTATTTTAAGTAATTACGTATATTTTTACCTACATGTAAATTCATATATAGTGAAAATAAATATTCTTGAGTATTATTTAGGTCATTCTATGATTTTTAGTATATATATAATTTATCTCTAGCGATTCGTTAATTATCATAATACATTTTACGTATTTTCGATAAATAACGAGTTATATACTTAAAATTTAAAAACTTTATATTCTTTTATTTTATTACTTATTTTCTTAAATTCGAACTTACGGGATTATTTTTACTAATATTTTTAACTTTACTTTATAATTTAAGTTTGATCGAATCTTTCAATCGATCAGAACCTCGAGTGGCTGGTTGTAGGACTTACATTTCTAACCCCCTTACAATAGTTTCGTCCTCAAAACTACCATATATCTATGTATTGCTCACTAAACTAAAACTAACAATTTATATTCTCTTACTATTCTAAAAATCAAAAAGAAACCACAAGTAGTACTTCGCCTTTACTACATTAAGTTCTACTTTAGTTTCTAAGTCTAGACCTTCATCTTGTCATATCTTTACCTATTCCATATCTCAACTCTTGAACTTCTGAACTTGATTATCCAGTATTTTTATGGGTTACTTCATAACCTTAAAACCCATCTTCCATTCTACTAAACTATCTTCAAATGAAACTTCTGTATAGTCTACTAATTAAGTTTCTGAATTGCTTTCTGATTAACATTCCACTTCTTCTATACTTGGACCTTTGCTCGATCTCTTAATTTTCTTTCCTTTGCATTCCCTGTCTTAGTATCAATCAGGGCTTATTTCATTACCATAGTCCTCTAATCGTATTATACTATCTTATGACTTAGTTTTATAATTTCGCAAATTTTCTTATCAGTTTATTCTCCATTTATTCCTTGTTTGATTGTTTTTTAAGTTTTATTTGTGATCATTTGGTAGTTCTAAATTCACTTCATATTATCATCTTTCCTCTCATCCATAATCTTCTACTCAAAATGATTATATTATTGTCATAGCTTCTCATTTATTTTTCATGCAGCTTAGCATAGGATCAATAGAAGCAAATTTGGCAAATGTCGACTCTTCTCCATCTCGGATTCAAATGAGATGGTTAACGATTTAATTTGACTCGACTTAACTTAACTTGAGAAAAATGAATATGAATTTTGACTGACAGACTTAGCAAAAGAGATAGTATTGAGAAGAATTGATTACTTGACAAAACATGACACAACAGAATACATTGATCAGATCAACATGACACGAGACTTAACAACAACAATTTGACAATTTCAGATTTGCCATGTCCCTGTTGGATTACCTATTGCAACTCCTGATATGAGCATTGTAGCTTCATAGCTTCCTCGCATACTGGATTACCTCAATGAATTTTTCCTCTCATCGCCAATTCAACATTTTTAATATCTATCGAAATCCTTTCTCCAAATATAACGAGCTTAATGAAGACGTATTCTTTCCTTCGAAAATCACATGTCTTCTATTTCAATAAACTACTTATGATCACTCAACTTCAATAACGCTATCCATAAATACTTTGTATATCAAAATACTATTGATGTATACCACAACAAGCGTTTTCATATACAGTTGGCATGCATTTGTTTCTCCTAATTCTGTGAATACAATTTATGCACTGATCCTATCTTGATGTCATTCCAATTTAATATTATTCTAAAAATTGATAGTTACTCCTCTAACTCTTAAAGTCTCATTTACAACATCCAATACAGAGTTTCAATCATAAGTTTAATTCTTGATTAACTTAATCATGAAATTCAAATATCCACAAAATAATCTTCAGAAATACATTTGAACCTCTATATGTTACTAGTAGATCCAATACTTATTGATATTTTCTTCAATCTCTTCTTTATAGATATCAACAAACTTCTCATAATCTACCATCAGTAACTTTCCTTTTAAATTTCATTTCCATCGTATCCTACAATCTGTAGATTAATATCCTTCCTCCAATATAAATTCTAAACTGATAGGTAACGATAGTCTCAATCACCTTAAATCATTTTCCATTCACTAGTTTCTAACTTGTAAGAAATGAATACCTCAATATCACCATTGTACTTGCATTTCATCCATTTGTATATTCTACAGTAAGGGTACTCATCAACCAATTCTTCTATTCATATTTATTATTATTTAACTAAGATCAAATAAAAATCCTTCGCTGAAATCACCACTTATCTCCTAACTTCTTTAAGCTTCGATCCCTAAATAACTATCTGTAATCAATATTCCTCATCATCCTATCATAATTAGTTTACTAATAGATAACTGTCTTATAGAATTCACTTTCTGAAGGGTTATATTTTTCTCGATTGATTTTTTTTTTTTGGAATAACTAAGTAACTTTTGATTAAAAGTCTTGATCATCTCTAACTTGTTCCTTTAATTCTATCTCTATTGTTACTTGTTACTCATCCTACTAATATTTTAAGGTACCTAGATACATATTCAATTGCAATTTATGTAACAATCTTACTTCATTTCTCATGTATCATTTAATAACTATCCATCGCCTATAACCAATAATAAGTACCATATAATGATATAATTCTACTTGCCTCAGCACTACATAAAAATCTCATTATCCATTTCATATTCATTTGGTTTCACTCATACTTAGTTATCACTCCAAACTATAATTCTTCAATTCATGATTCACTGAAGGCTTAAGAATTCTTAGTCTGATTATAGCCTCATAGTACTATTTCTTTTACCGTTCTTACACATATAAAGGACTTCCAAGATTGATCACCAAAATAAATTTGATCTTTTTACACTCCTAGCTACAAATATGTCAATTGTTATTGCATTTGCATATGTCCAAAAGAATATACTTTCATCGAGAAGCACAATTACATCCATTAAGAGATCGTTGGGATATCTACATATATGAATAACTAACGCATGATTAATTCTAATTCTCAAGAAAACATGATTAGCTATTATACCATATCCATCATTCAAATTACTTATAACAACTATTCATTCAAAAGAATTCTACCACGTTTGTCTTCTAATTAATTGAATATCATTTCTACTTGTTAATTTAGTATTTTATACTTCCATAGGAAAATCAGAAATAACAATAATTTCATATACCTTATCATTATCAGACTCCTTAATGTTGTCATCATCTGTGTAAGCCCCACAATTAAGTAATCTGAGGTTTCGATTGGTTGAAAAACCTGATCGAGCCTAAATTATAAAGTAAAGCTATAAATATTAGTAAACCGATCCCGTAAGTTTGAATTTAAGAAAATAAGTAATAAAATAGGAGACTAGAAAATTTTCAAATTTTAAGTATATAACGCGTCATTTATCGAAAATGCATAAAATGCATTTCGAGAACTGACGAATAGCTAGAGATAAATTATATGTATACTAAAAATCATAAAATGACCTAAATAATATTGATGAATACTTATTTGTACTATATATGAATTTACATGTATGTAAAAATACGCGTAATTACTTAAAATACGCATAATGTGCTAAAATTATACTAAATAATTAAAGAAAACTCATAATTAATTAAGGAAAAATAAAGAAAAATCAGGAAAAATCAAGAATGATCCAAATTAGGTCGTGGCATGTCAGGATATGCAAAAGAAAAATCAACCAATAAAAATTAGACAACATAAAAGCCAAAAATCAAGGATAATGGGCAAAGTCTTGTCAAATTAATGCATAATAATTACAAAAATCGTCTATAAATAGCAAGAAAAATTCAGAAGCTCATTTGGACAGATACAAATCAGAGAAAATTAGAGAGAGGCGAAAATTGGGAGAAAAATTCGATTTAGAAAAAAAATTAGAAAAAACTGTGCAATTAGGGCTTTCAAAGGGAACCCACACCAAACGAGCAGCTGGGAGTGGATGACCACCACCATCACATGGTGGTGGCAGCGCCCAGGCTGGCCGACAAGGCCACGGCGGCCGGCGGTGGCCGGAGCTACCCAAACTGGTGAATCCGATTTCCAGCCCGATTCTTGTGTAATTTTGTAAAAATAGTAAATAGTTTTATAAAATTATGAAACTTGTTATTCTGAGGTTTTATTGTATGTAGATTTAGGAAAAAATAGTGATTTAGTTTAATCACATATGAAAATATAGTCTCCTTAAGAAATCGTGCAAAACTGAGCATGATTAGAATGGAAAATAAATAGGCTTAGGAGTGTAGTTTGAAGCTCAATTTTTTTCAGTAGGATGCTCATGTGATATAGAACAGTGCTATGAAGCCATTTTTTTAAAATTAATTTTCGAAAATTTTAAGTTAATTTTTAGCCCTAAAATGATGGAAAAATTGGATAATTTAGGGTTAATTAGGTAATTAAGATATTAATTACTGATTTAAATCATAATTATATGTTTAGGGATGTTAATCTCTGATGTAGAACCCTAATCCTAACATTTGGAGTATTAAGTATGGTTAATTTAGGAAATTAGGTAATTAAGATAAGAAATTAGTAATATGTGAAATTGTAAATTAATAAATCTAAAAAATTAAGGTTATTTAGATAATATTAGAGTAAAAATTAGAATAATATTACAGCTGAATTAAGATTGAATTTTAGGTAATTATATAAAAAAGTAAGATTTTCTCACATCGGGGATAAATCCGATACTCTAATTAGGACTAGCGTATACCGAATAGCTTAGAATACTAAATTAAGACCTAATAGAATATTTGAATACTCGAGTTTAATGTGATTAATTTCACATTAGGATTTGAGCATGTTTAGGACTTAGAAATCGAACTAAAACCTAATTTAGAAATTGATGCGGAAACCGAACCCGAACCTAACCCCAAACCTAAAATAATTATAAAAGACTTAAGACCTAGATAATTATGTATATTAAACCCTAAATAAAACATAATAATAAGCGTTATAGGAGAAAATGAACCTATAATCATTATATGAAACCTGAAACCACTTTTGTGTTATAGGGATGATTGAGCAAGTCGGACCTCGAGTGAGTGAGCGAGGAGTCGAGGTAAGTTGGGATTAATACAATGCTGTATTTTGGGAGGCTTGAGATTATACTTGGTTGTGCTTGTTAGATAGTTGGATGTGTGCATGTGCTTGATTATGGGTGATGCTATGATTCTATTTGTTGCTCTAGCATGTATTGTATGATTTGCATGAAATGATTGATCACCCTAAACTGGACTTAATCAAATATATGACCAGTAATCATAATCGGACATGCATGGCAACCCGTTAGGAGAACTTAAGACTCTCTAGCCAAATACCGCCCCCTTCAAAAGGGATAGCGCAGGATTGCAAAATGGTCCCTTCTTTATCCTCGATCGAACTAAGTGACAGGAGAGGAGATCACGGCGAGGGTGAAGACAGTGATTCGAAGGTAATCGCGGGAGGAGCAAGGTCTCCATTACACAAGCCTAGGTTTGGTCGTGAGCTGTTGCATTAACGGCAACTCCTCAACCCGGATTAGAGCGGGCGCAATTTCTCTAATCTCACGACGGGCCGGACAACGTCGTGCGATGGCATTTGCTTGCACATGCATTGCACCTAAGAAGTGATTGAAAACCTTGTTGTGTGTACGGTGTCACGCCCCGAAGCGGCAGAGTCGTAACAGCCCCGTCGTGTAAACCATCCTAAGATAGAAGTTGGCCTTACAACCGCTATCTTAGACCTGATCTACACAAGGCGCCCACGACTAACCCGCTTTAAAGTAAACAGTTTGTAATTTCAATAAATCATTTACCTAAGAAAGTGAGAAAAGTTATATATAATCACTATAATTCAGTTATTACATTATTCAGCAATGAAAAGTAATAACATATGTGTTGATTCTTCAATGTTTTTCCTCACTCCCCAGGATCCAGCAGTTGCTAGTTTCAGAGTAGTTGTGGCCGCTTCTTAGCCAGCACCTGCACGATGTCTATAGGGATGTGAGCAACCACAGCTCAGTAAGTTAGGACGGAGGACTTAAAACTATACCATACACACAACAAGGTTTTCAATCACTTATTAGGTGCAATGCATGTGCAAGTAAATGCCATCGCACGATGTTGTCCGGCCCGTCGTGAGATTAGAGAAATTGTGCCCGCTCTAATCCGGGTTGAGGAGTTGCCGTTAATACAACAGCTCACGACCAAACCCAGGCTTGTGTAATGGAGACCTTGCTCCTCCCGTGACTACCTTCGAACCACTGTCTTCACCCTCGCCGCGACCTCCTCTCCTGTCACTTAGTTCGACTGAGGATGAAGAAGAGACCATTTTGCAATCCTGCGCTATCCCTTCAAAAGGGATTGGTATTTGGCTGGAGAGTCCTAAGTTTCCCTAACGGGTTGCCATGCATGTCCGATTATGATTACTGGTCGGATATTTGGTTAAGTCCAGTTGAGGGTGATCAATCCTTTTATACAAATCATACAATATGTGCCAGAGCAACAAATAAGATCATAGCATCACCCATAATCAAACACATGCACACATTCAACTATCTAACAAGCACAACCAAGCATAATCTTAAGCCTCCAAAATACAGCATCGTATTAATCCAAACTTACCTCGACTCCTCGCTCACTCACTCGAGGTCCGATTTGCTTAGGTCATCGCCGATCATCCCTATAACAAGAACGTGGTTTCAGTATTTCATATAATATTATAAGTTCATCTTATCCTATAACGCTTATTGTTAGGTTTTTTTTAAGGTTTAATGTGCCTAATTATCTAGGTATTAAGTCTTTTATAATTATTTTAGGTTTGGGTTTAGGTTCGGGTTCCGCATCGATTTCTAAATTAGATTCTAGTTCGATTTCTAAGTATTGTTTTGTACCCGGACCCTAGAAATTTGTTTCAACTCATATTGTGAAACTAACAACATTATTTCCAGATACCCTAAATATGATCACTACCCCTAGTCAGCTTTTATCCCATCAGGTACACTTAAATCCGTATTAGTGTACCGAATTTACTCATATTGTGAGAAATTTTTACATTTTTCATATAATTACCTAAACTTGAATTTTGTTTCAGATTTGTTATGTTCTGATTTTCATTATTTTATTATCTAATTAAACCTAATTTTTCCATATTTATTAATTTTTAATTCTACATATTCCTAATTTTCTACATTTACCACATAACACCTTCATTACTTACACTTAACACTCCATAGACTAGGATTAGGTTTCCACATCAAAGATTAACATCCCTAAACATCTAATTACTATCTCAATCAGTAATTAACATCCTAATCACCTAATTAACCCTAAATCACCCAATTTTACCATCATTTTAGGGCTAAAAATTAACTTAAAAATTTTGAAAATTAATATAAAAAAAATGACTTCATAGCACTGTTCTATATCACATGAGCATCCTACAAAAAAAAATTGAGCTCCAAACTACACTCTTAAGGTCATTTATTTCTAAACCGAAATGTGCTCGGTTTTGCATGATTTCTTAAGGGCCCTATATTACGGGACATTTTTTCATTTAAATAATATTTTTCCTACAAACTACATATAAAAATATCTCAGAATAACAAAATTCATAATTTTCTAATTATATTTACTATTTTTACAAAATTTCACAAGAATCGGGCTGGAATTTGAACTCACCGGTTTTGGTGGCTCCGGCCACCGCAGGTCGCCGTGGACTTGTCGGCCAGCATGGGCACTGCCACCACCGTGTGGTGGTGGTGGCCGTCCACTCCCAGATCCTCGTCTGGTGTGGGTTCCCTTTAAAATCCCTAACTGCACAGTTTTTCTTATTTTTTTTATTTTCTGGATTTTCTCTCGAATTTTCAACTCTCTCTAATTTTTTCTGATTTTTATCTATCCAAATGAGCTTCTAAGTTTTTCTTGCTATTTATAGACTATTTTTGTAATTATTATGCATTAATTTGACAAGACTTTGTCCAATTTCATTGATTTTTGGCTTTTAAGTTGTTCAATTTTTATTGGCCAATTTTTCTTTTTCTGACCACGACCTGATCTTACATCAGCTTATCCTCTTCTGATTTTTTTCTGATTTTTCCATAATTATTTTATATTTTTCTTTAATTATTTGCTTAGTTTTCGGCCAATTTAGGTAATTACGCGTATTTTTATCTACATGTAAATACATATGGGGTACACGTGAACATTCCTAAATATTATTTTGGTCATTCGAAAATTTTTAGTATACATATAATCTATCTCTAATAGTTTATTAATTATTAGATTACACCTTTTGCCTTTTCAGCAATTAGCAATTATTATGCTTAAAATTTGAAAATTTTATAGTCTCCTATTTTACTATTTATTTTCTTAAATTTAAGTTTACGGGGTCATGTTTACTAATATTTCTCTCAATAGTTTATAATTTGGGTGTGATCGGATCCTTTAATCGATTGTCCTAAACCTTGAGTTCTAAGTTTAATCCTACGGTTACTTAGTTGAACTTTGGGGCTTACATATGGTATAGTTTTAAGTCCTCCATCCTAACTTACTGAGCTGTAGTTGCTCACATCCCTATAGACGTCGTGCAGGTGCTGGCTGAGAAGCGGCAAACAACTATCTTGAAGCTAACAACTGCTACATCCTGGGGAATGAGGAAAAACATTGAAGAATGAACACACATATTTTAAGGTCTAAGTTTTTATTTTAGAATTATGTTTTTATTTTTAATTAGTGTAATAACTAAATTAAAGTGTATATATATATATAAATTTTCTCACTTTCTTAGGTAAATGATCTATTTAAATTACAAACCGTATACTTCAAAGCGGGTTAGTCGTGGACGCCTTGTGTAGATCAGGTCTAAGATAGCGGTTGTAAGGCTAACTTCTATCTTAGGATGGTTTACACGGCGGGGCTGTTACGACTCTGCCGCTTTGGGGCGTGACAATCTATCATCTACTATATTGCATTCTCATTCTATACAAGATTTACTCCTGAATTAGGTTTTGATTATACCTCTAGTATAGGTTTTAATTCATTTTTTAATCAGTTTCTAACTTTTCCCTCTCAATGTTTTGTCTTTCTAGAATTTGCTTCTATACCATGCTTGATTTCACTTCAAATTGTACTACCTCATATTCCTATTAAGCACTTAGTTGAGATCATCTCAAAAATCCTATAAGTTTTGGATTCACCTTAATTTTTAGTACATATCACCTTATCTCTCTTGTTCTAAAACTCAAATTGATTTCCATTATTATTCATAAGTCTCACCACTTCATCATATCTCACCAATTATAACACAACTTCATCAATAAACTTCTTAAAAATTTCATCCACAATATTAACATATCCCACTAATCAGTTTTATTAATATTCTTTACATCTCAACTCTATATAACTCAAAGATTCTTCATCATTCAATCTAAATCACTTCAACAAACCACCAATTCTTACATATATAAAGCATTTCCAAAATCAGTCACCTAAGACGCATTTAATCCCTTTTTACGTTCTTACTCATAAATGTATATTACATTGTAGCATATGTACATATCCAAAGAATACACATCCATCAATGAGAACAACTATATCTATTAAAACATCAATAGGATCTCAACTTATATGAATAGCTATTCATATGATCAATTCTAACTCCTGACAAAATATAACCAATTTGTACATTGTATTCATCATTCAAATCACTAATAACAATTTTTTCTTTTTCTTTTTTATATTTTGTTTAAAAGATTTCCACTATATTTATCTTCTCATTCATTGAGTATCATTTTCACTTAGTAATTTAGGACATTATACTTCAATAGGAAAATCAGAAATAGTAATCATCCCATATACCTTATCATTACTAAACTCTTCAATATTATTATCAACTATCACCTCATATACTGTATTCTCATATTGTATATAATCTTAATCTACTCCAATTGATCCAAGAAAATATGAAAGCCATTCAATAAGCTTTTGGAGTTAATCATCTAAAGATATATGGTGTACCAGTTGCAGTATAAGTCGTATTAGTAGGATAGGGTATCTTTCTTCTACCATTACTACACATATTTTACTAGCATCGCTTGAGTTATAATCCTTCACTTCCAAATTATCCTTATTTAACAAAATATATCACACGATCCATATTATGCTAAAACTCAGATTAATCTCTGTTATTGTCCATAAGTCTCATCACTTGTCATCAATTACAACACAACTCCATTAACAAACTTCTCGGTAATACCATCCATAATATTAATTGGCTAATTTTTGTCTTATTTTCCCCAGCCGCCACGTCCTAAATCTAGATCTTTCCTTATTTTTTCTGATTTTTATTTATTTTTCCTTAATTAATTATGAATTTTTTTTAATTATTTAGTATTATTTCAGTACATTTAGCATATTTTAAGTAATTATGCGGATTTTTACTTACATGTAAATTCATATATAGTGAAAATAAATATTTCTAAGTATTATTTAGGTCTTTGTATGATTTTTAGTATACATATAATTTATTTCTAGCGATTCGTTAATTATTAGAATATATTTTACGCATTTTCGATAAATAACAAGTTATATACTTAAAATTTAAAAATTTTATATTCTTTTATTTTATTGCTTATTTTCTTAAATTCGAATTTACAGGATCATTTTTACTAATATTTTTAACTTTATTTTATAATTTAAGCTCGATCGAATCTTTCAATCAATCAGAATCTTAAGTGGCTAGTTGTGGGGCTTACTGTCATTACAGATAATGATGATATAAAAAACTTTATATAAATGGTTGACGTGTTTCGAGAAAACCGGATACAGGAGACATATGTTAAGGCTTCTGATCAGCTTAGCAGGACTACTGTTAATAGAACTTTACGAGTTGGGTATTCTAGTTTTCCTCAATCTCAGGTGCATTAAACTAATGAAGACAGCCCTATATATGACGAATCGGAAACTTATCCAGTGGAAGAACTCACTTTTAGTAAAAGCGGTGTAAATGAAAACGCAATAGATACAAAAATAAAGTCAATATTACAGGATGACTCGGGCTACGACCTTGATGAAGATATGATTCCAATAGGACTTATAACTGAAGTTGAGGGGGAGCACGTAGGGATTGAATATGAAGTATATGAGTAAATTATAGAAATTGAAAACATTATAGATTATGCGATCACATCAGAGTATATATCGAACAGCGTTCCATCCACACATCAGTTTACTACTAGCCAAGGGATTGGGATGGCTCCCTAGTATAATCAGAGTGGGATGCTGACATCCCAAGTTAGAGATTCAATTCCATATATGAACATTAGTGGTGGCAGTGGTTACGTAGAATTTTAGGAAGATATGGAAGTGGAGAGTAGTAACCAGGTTGATGGCGTGGATTTATTTGTCGGACAACGCTTCAGAACGAAGGATAAGATTATTGAGACCATGAAAAGATATCACATCAATAACCATTGTGACTACTACATTGATCAATCAATGTTAAGCCCCGAAACGGTAGAATCGTAACAGCTTGGCCGTGTAAACCATTCTAAGATAGAAGTTGGCCTTACAATCGATATTCTAGACCTGATGTACACAAGACGTTTACAATTAACCTACTTTGAAGTAAATAATTAGTAATTTAAATAAATCATTTACCTAAGAAAGTAAGAAAATATATATATACACTAAAATTCAGTTATTACAATTAACATTTACAACGTTTCACTGTAATTTATTTCCTAGTTAATACATTATTCAAAAATGAAAAATTCCAAGATAAAAGCTTAGATCTTAAAAATATATGTATGTTCTTCAAATGCTTTTCCTCACTCCCCAAGATCCAGTAGTTGCTGGCTTCAGAGTAGTTATAAGCCGCTTTTTAGCAAGCACCTGCAACAACGTCTATAGGGATGTGAGCAACTACAGCTTAGTAAATTAGGATGGAGGACTTAAAACTATTCTACAAACACAAATAAGGTTATTAACCAACTTATTAGGTATAATGCATGTTTAAGCAAATGCTATCGCATGACGTTGTCCGGTCCGTTGTGAGATTAGAGAAATAACACCCGCTCTAATCCGGGTTAAGGAGTTGCCGTTAATGCAACAGCTCACTACCAAACTCAGGCTTGTGCAATGGAGACACCGCTTGTTACACCGTGAAGTCGCAGAGTCGCAACAGTCCCGCCGTGTAAACCATTCTATGATAGTAACTGGCTTCACAGTGCCTACCATAGACATGACCTACACAAGGCGTCGACGACTCCTCGCTTTGAAGTAAATGGTCTAATTAACAATTAAACTACAATTACGATAAATAGTGATAATTTCTAATAACATGTACAATATTATATATATATATAAGTCCACAGAACTTCCCAGGAAGTTTTACATAACATAACAGTTCATTATATTACAGAATAACTACCAGTCTTTCATTCCTACTTACATGGTCACTTTAATTACACCTTATACTAAGTAACTTGATTCTTACACCCCTGGCTTCCAACAAAATAACCTCTGGGTAGTTGTAGGGCGGCATAGTACTTGAGTGTTCAGAAATCAGAACCTACAAAAGGATCTATAAGGGTATGAGCAATTACAGCTCAGTAAGTTGAATTGCAGACTCATGAATGCATACAAGCACAAACAGGGTTAACAAACAATTATTTTTATGTAATGTAACAATCAAGTGTCATCGCACAACGTAGTCCGGTCCGTTGTGAAATCAAAGAAATTTCACCCGCTCCAATCCGGGTTAAGGAGTTTCCATGTTATGCAGTAGCTCACAATCAAACCCAGGCTTGTGCAATGGAGACCTCGTTCCTCCCGCGACTACCTTCGAACCATTGACTTCACCCTCGCCGTGACCTCCTCTCCTGTCACTTAGTTCGACTAAGGATGAAGAAGGGACCATTTTACAATCCTGCGCTATCCCTTTCGAAGGGGTCGGTATTTGGTTGGAGAATCCTATAATCCCCGAACAGGTTGCAATGCATGACATTATTAATTATTTGGGGTCAACTAATATTAAATTCCGTTTAGGGTGTTCAAACAATTTCATACCAATTCAATTAGTCACAGAATCACTCACAATACAAATTCAGCACGAATTCAGATACATCAAACACATGCGTAAACTACTTACAATCACAATCATATACAAGCTTAAGTCTCCGAGTACTACAAAAGTAGTACTCTATTACAATAAGTAATAATCCAACTTACTTGGATTTGCTCGATTGCTCGATCCCTTAATCGTAAGTTGATTTTGTCTCTAGGTGTCCTATAATACAAATAGGTCTTTTTAGTACTTAAAATTTACGGTTTCATATTCTAAGTTATATTTTAATTCATTTTTTTCCATGTATGCTCATTACGTCTTAATGATTCGTTGTACTCCGTTTCGGTGTTCAAATCCTAAGTGAGATTTTAAACTTTGATTTCTAAGTCTTAAATATGCTCGAATCCTAATGTGAAATTAATCACATTAAGCTCAAGTGTCCAAATATCCTATTGAGTCGTAATTTGGTATTCTAAACTATTTGGTACACGCTAACCCTAATTGCGGTATTGGATTTATTCCCGATGTGTAAAAATCTTACATTTTGAGACTTTTTCTAAAGATTAAATGTCATTTTCAGATTTATTATTTTTCTGATTTCTATTATAATATTATATAAATAACTCTATTTTTTTAGATTTATTAATTTACAATTTCACATATTACTAATTTCTTATATTATTTACCTAATTTCCCTAATTAACCATACTTAATTCTCCAAAGGCTAGGATTAGGGTTCCCCATCATAGATTAACATCCCTAAATATCTAATTAAGATCTAAATCAGTGATTAACATCTTAATCACCTAATTAACCCCAAATTACCCAATTTTTCAATCATTCTAGGGCTAAAAATTAACTTAAAAATTTTGAAAATTAATTTTAAAAAAATGGCTTCATAGCACTGTTCTACATCATATGAGAATCCTACAGAAAAATTTTGAGCTCCAAACTACACTTCTAAGCCTATTTATTTTCGGTTCTAATTATGTTCGGTTTTGAGCAATTTGTTAAGAACCCTATAATTGCAGATGTAATTAAACTAAATCAATATTTTTCCCTAAATCTACATACAATAAAACCTCAGAATAATAAGTTTCATAATTTTCTGGGCAAAATAACTAATTTTACAAAATTATTCAAAATCGGGTCATTTAAGAGACTAACCGGTCCAAAACTTTCTGGCTGTCCAAACCCGATCCAAGGTTGTCAGCCGGTCCAGGTGGTGGTTCTAGTGTAGGGTGGTGGTGGTGGTGAATAGTTCGTTTGGTTCACTTGCCTAATTTGCACAGTTTTCTTTTTTTTTTCTGTATTTTCTCTCGATTTTTTTTAGTGGTCCAATTTGTCTCAGATTCTAAACTGACCAAATGACTTCTGGAAATTTTTCCCCTATTTATAGACAATTGTAGTAATTAATATGCATTAATTTGACAAGACTTTCCCTAAATTCCTTGATTTTTGGCTTTTAGGTTGTCTAAATTTTATTCGTTGATTTTTCTTTTTCTAATCTAGACCTGCCATGACCTGATCTTGATTAAGCTTATCATCTTTTGATTTTTTCTGATTTTTTTATAATTATTTTATAATTTTCTTTAATTATTTGCTTAGTTTTTGGCTAATTTGGGTAATTACGCATATTTTTATCTACACGTAAATACATGTGGGGTACACGTGAACATTCCTAATTATTATTTTGGTCATTCTAAAATTTTAGTATACATATAATCTATCTCAAGTAATTTTTTTGTTATTAGATTACATTTTTCGCCTTTTCGGTAATTAGTACTTATTATGCTTAAAATTTGAAAATTTTATAGTCTCCTATTTTACTACTTATTTTCTTAAATTTAAGTTTACGAGGTTATTTTTACTAATATTCCTCTCAATAGTTAATAATTTGGGTTTGATCGGATCATTTAACCGATCGCCCTAAACCTTGGGTTCTAAGTTCAATCCTACGGTTACTTGGCTTAGCTTTAGGGCTTACAGTTCCACCCCCCTTCAAAAAAGTTTTGTCCTCAAAACTTTTGTATATCTAATTTACACTTAAATGACTAAATACAATAATTTATATACTTTTACTAACCTGGAAGTTAGAAAAGCCATGGATACTGTTCCATCATCGCAGCTTTTGGTTCCCAAGTCATCTCCAAGTCTAGACCTTCATTCCATTGAATCTTCACGTACTCCATATCTCTATTCCTTAACTTTTGAACCCGATTGTCCAATATCTTTATGGGTAGTCTCACCAGTTGGAAATTTCTTGTTAACTCCACTAGCTCTATTTCCACTATCGCATTCGGGTTTTTAATGAATCTTCTCAACATGGATACATGGAATACATTATGATAGCCTGATAAACTTAGAGGTAAAGCTACTCGGTATGATACATTGCCAACTTTCTCCAACACTTCAAATGGACCAACATATCGTGGGCTCAGTTTTCCTTTTGAACCAAACCGTCTGAGTCCTTTGAATGTGCTTATTTTAATGTAAATATGATTACCAATTTCAAATTCCAAGGGTCTCCTCTTTAAATCAGCCAAACTTTTATAACGGTCCTGAGCTTCTTTCATCCGTTGTCGCACAATCTTAATCTTCTCACTCGTTTGATTGATCATATCTGGTCCAATCATGGCATACTCTTCATGATCCCAATACAGTGGCGATTTGCATTTCCTCCCATATAACGCTTCATAAGGTGCCATCTGTATGGTTGCATGATAACTATTATTGTAGGTAAATTCTATCAACGGTAAATATTTATCCCAATCACCTCCAAAATCCAATACGCAAACTCGTAACATATCTTCTAAAGTTTGAATTGTTCGCTCAAATTGCCCATCGGTTTGTGGGTGATAGGCTGTACCAAACTGCAACTTTGTACCCAAAGCTCTATGTAAACTCTCCAAGAATTTGGATACAAACCGACTATTTCGGTCAGAAACTATACTCTCAGGAACACCATGTAGCCTTATTATTTCTTGGACATGCAGCCTAGCTATCTTTTCCATTGAATCACCCATCCGATAAGGTAAGAAATGTGCACTCTTTGTTAGTCTATCCACGACTACCCAAATGGAATCATATCCAACTTGAGTCCTTGGTAATGCTACTACAAAATCCATAGTAATATGATCCCATTTCCATCGCGGTATTTCTAATGGTTGTAATAATTCACCTGGTCTTTGGTGTTCTGCTTTGACTTGTTGGCACGTCATGCATTCAGATACATATTGTGCCACTTCTCTCTTCATCCCATTCCACCAATACATGAGTTTTAAATCTTGGTACATTTTATTTCCTCCCGGGTGCACAGTATAACCTGTAATGTGTGCTTCATCCAAAATTTGCTTCTTTAAGTCAGCATCTTGTGGTACACATATTCTTCCTCTAAACTTTATTAAACCTCTATCATCCACCTTAAAGTCAGGGTCCTGTCCGTTACTTAATTTCTCTTTTATCTCCATCAGACCCTTATCTTCCTCTTGCTTTTGCTTTATTCTCTCTAATAGAGTAGGTTGAAATTCCCAGTTCATTAACTGGCTATTAGGTTCACACCAATCAAACCCAATTTGCATCCTCTCAAATTCATGCACTAATTCACGTTGAGGTGTTATTAGTAAAGCCATTTGTTCATAATTCTTTCGACTTAAGGCATCCGCCACCAAATTGGCCTTTTCAGGGTGGTAATTTATATTCAGATCATAATCTTTAATCAATTCTAACCACCTCCTTTGCCTTAAATTCAATTCCTTCTGAGTAAAGAAATACTTCAAACTCTTATGATCAGTGTACATCTCGCATCGTTGCCCATAAAGATAATGTCTCCAAATTTTTAAGGCAAACACTACGGCCACTAACTCCAAATCATGAGTTAGGTAATTCCTCTCATGTGGCCTCAATTGTCTCGATGCATATGCAACAACTTTTCTATCCTGCATCAATATACAACCTAATCTATTTCGTGAAGCAGCACTGTACACATTATAAGGCTTGTCCGGATTAGGTAATGTTAATACTGGTGCTGTAACCAATCTTTTCTTCAACTCCTGAAAACTCCTTTCACAATCTTCACTCCATTCAAACTTTACATCCTTCTGGGTCAATCGAGTCAACGGTTTGGCAATTTTGGAAAAATCCTTTATGAACCGTCGATAGTATCCAGCCACACCCAAAAAAACTCTTTATCTCAGTCACTGTGGTTGGTTGCTTCCAATCTATTACTGCTTTCACTTTATCTGGGTCTATAGAGATTCCTTCACCAGATATAATATGACCTAGAAAAGAAAATTTATCCAACCAAAAATCACATTTACTTAACTTGGCATACAATTGATTCTCTCTCAACTTCTGTAATGCCAACCGTAAATGCTCTGCATGCTCCTCCTTGGTTTTTGAATAAATCAAAATATCATCAATAAACACCATAACAAACTTATCCAAATATGGTTAATATATGCGATTCATCAGGTCCATGAATACAGCTGGAGCATTCGTTAAGCCAAATGGCATTACAAAAAATTTATAATGACCATATCGAGTTCTAAATGCAGTCTTATGCACATCTTCTGACTTAACTCGCAATTGATGATATCCTGATTTCAAATCTATTCTAAAAAACACAGTTGCACCTTGGAGTTGGTCAAACAAATCATCAATGCGAGGTAAAGGATACCTATTCTTAATAGTAACCTTATTTAACTCCCAATAATCTATACACAATCTCATAGTACCATCCTTCTTTTTCATAAACAATACTGGTGCTCCCCATGGTGAAACACTCGGTCGAATAAACTTCTTATCCAATAGCTCCTGAAGTTGCTTCTTTAATTCCTGAAGTTCCATAGGTGACATCCGATATGGAGCTTTAGAAATGGGCTCAGTTCCAGGAACTAACTCTACAGTAAAGTCTAACTTTCGGGATGGGGCTAGACCTGGTAAATCCTCCGGAAATACATCTGGAAACTTATTCACTACCCGTATGTCTGCTACCTTGGGTAATTCCTTCTTTGCATCCACAGCAAACACCCAACAAAATTTCCAATCGTTCTCCTTTACTTTTGTCTCCATTTGTTCATTACATATCTCCATCACTGATAAATTCAACCTACTTCCACCAGCCTTTCCTTGAAACATCGTTTCTCCCTCATTAAGATTGATAATTTTATTTCTACACTCCACAATGGCTTTATTCTTAGACAACCAATCTATTCCCACTATTACATCATAACCTTGTAAAGGTAATATCACAAGACTTATAGGATACTCTTTCTCCTGACTTTTTATTCTACCATCAGCTACTACTTCTCGTGTTGTTACTTTCTCCCCAGTCGGAGTTCTAACTTTAGAAGTTATATTAACAGTAACCACACTAATCTTTTGTTCATTTACAAATTTCTGACTTGCAAAGGAATGAGATGCACCCGTATCAAACAGCACAAAAGCAGGTTGTCCATTTATCAGCATATGTCCTGGAATGTACTAATACTATGGTTACCAACTACACTAACATTCATAAATCTTAAAATGCAAATATTTCAATTTAATTCACACTTAGAATTATTATTACAATAGATAGTCTGAGTATGTACCAGTTACAAGTCCTTCATCATTTTCCTCTTCGACTCCCATGATTTCCTCGACATCATTATGGTAATACTCCTCCATAAATTCTGAGAAATCCTCGTCCTCCTTAACTCCCATATCCTCCAAAGCAAAGATACGAGCAGGTACAGTAGTGTTATCAACACCTTCTGTTCGCTTAGCTCTTTATACAAACTGTGGACAGTACCTGGAGAAATGGCCCTTCCTACCACACTTATTACACTTTACCAATTTCATCCTAGGGCATGCCTTTAGCACATGGTTCGGGTCTCCACATATGAAACATTTCCTCTTAAGCTGAGCACAATTCCTCAGAAAATGATTTGCACCACGCTTCCAGCATTTGACATTTCCATCCTAGTCATAAAAGCTCAAATTAGGTACTGATTGCGCTGGGTTACTAGCTAGAGTTACTGGTCTCCTTCTTTTCTGTCTAGAACTGCTACTAGAGGCACCAGGATATGACCTCTTAAATGATGGACCTGGTTGATATCCTCTGTTGATCTTTTGACTCCACATTGCTTACATCCTCACACGATTATCTTCCAGTTGTCTTGCCTTATCTACCACTTCATTGTAAGTGGTGAAAACATAATCCAACAATTTGCAACACATTGTGGGTTCAAATCCGGTCAGAAACAAATCTTTCTTCAACTCGATATTATCTTGGTATGAGCCAGGTACATATTGTAGCAATCTGTTGAACTTAGTCTCATACTAGGTTACACTCATACCTCCCTTCTTCAGTTCAAACAAATCTTGCACTATTCTGTTTTGAACACTATGAGGAAAATACTCCTTCCTGAATTCCTCCTTAAATTGTTGCCAATCAATATTATTTCCGAGTTACCTTGCTCTCGAGTCCCACCATACTCTTGCAGCTAACTTTAACATAAATGTACCATAAGATAGCTTTTGGGATTCAGGGACTCTAAAAGCCTTAAAACTCCGTTCAACTTGGGCTAACCAGTCATCAGCTACATCTGGCCTACCCATCTCCCCCTCAAAATAATAGTTGGCTTTTATAAACTCAGGAAGTTTATTTACCTCTTAAGGTCGCTCTATTCGTTGTTCAACTTCTTGGGATCTTCTGTTTCCCACATTATCACCAGTCATAAGATGTTGAATAAACATTCCTTGCTGTCTCATCATCGTATGCATACTGGCAAGTATTTGTCCAATAGGCATATTTTCTTGTGGAGGCGGCGGAGGTAAATCTTGTCTATGTTATTCTCTTGGTGGTGATGGTGCTCGTAGTGGAGGGTTTTGATTTCCTTCAGTTCCTCCTTGACTACTCCCGTTTCCAGCTTTAGCCATAATCGCTTACTAGTTTAACTTATAATCCTGCATTCATATCTATCTATAAGTTATCCCTACTTTTGTTTAGAGAATGTTTATAAATAAATAAATGCTTGCAATATGTACTCATATCAAATAGTAATGACAATAGTATTAAAGTCAACGTACTTAGAAATCTAACTTTCACTGTATATTTCATTCAACCTTACATCATTACTATTACAACTTCAAAACAAAAGATACAACTCAATAACTTTCAAATACATACATCAAATTTACAACTTGATTACATCATTTCTTACATAACCTAGTACAGACTTGATCTTTACAACTGCACAAGACAAAAGGTTACATCAATTGGCTACATCAAACTTACTTACAGCGTACATCTAACTTGATCCAGAAGCTAAAAAGTACATCAAAAGTAGAAAAAAATTCATCAAAAATCAAAATACATTAAAAGATTCTAAAATACATCATTTTCCATCAAAATCGCTACTGGATCATATCCAAAAATCTACCTAACTAAGCATGTCAGTCATCCAACTAAACTAGTCCTCCTGAATCCGTGGCAGCTACTCCATCAAAGGGATCATGACCCATATGGCTTCCTACCGAATGATCCTCACACTCTCTGATGCAGAGTCTATATATACTATCTTTGGAGTCTTAGGGATCACAATCACCTCCTGCACATCATCATCATCCGACTCAACAGGATTACTGGCTCCTACTCCAGCTATCCCGGTGTCTGCAATCACCTGCATGATTAAGGCATGTAAGTCTACACCAGGTTCATCCTTGTTCTCCTGCTCCTCTTTAGGGTCTTCTTCTGGATCTTCTTCTTCTTCTTGGTCCTCCTCGGGGTCTTCCTCTATATGAACTCCATCCTTTTGGGGTTCAACTGGAGGTTGGTTTTCTGGTGGTGGTCCTGGTATCTCAGGTTCAGGTTCAGGACTAGGGTTCAACGGTATCTCTATACCATCCCCAGCAGGTTCTGGAAACTGAGGAAACCAATCAATAATCCCTAGTGGGTATTGTCTAAGAATGTATGGAATGTCAGTAGGGATGTATGCAATATCAGCTGGGTATGGTCTTGCATCCTCTAACCTAGCGGGAAAATACCGTAAGGGCATCATCAGGGTTATAATCCCCTCTTTCTCCAACCACCTCTGCTCAAAAGCTGGTATAGCAGTGTATCTATTATACTGGGGTCCTAAACTCATCTCCATCCGTGCTCATTTATCCTTCCAACTATAGCACATTTGATCATGAAACTTATCGATAATCTTATCAACCGTTCTAAATATATTCCAATCGGCTAGTTCCATCAACAACCATTGTAATTTAACCCTATAATCAATAAGAGATACTTCTCCATTCCATACAAACCGTATCCAACTATGAATTAGTTCTCCCCTTCGACCCTGTAATTATAATTAAACCAATTAATATCTTCTATGTTAAAGATTATGGGTACTTATATTATACAATCTTTTAGCGCCTACTTAATACTACCCACTCTCACTACTCTTATAATATCTATTTCTTTTTAAAGTATGACGCTTCACAGCGAGTTTACTAAAACTATGCTCTGATACCAACCGAAAACTGTTACGCCCCGAAGTCGCAGAGTGGCAACAGTCCCACCGTGTAAACCATTCTATGATAGTAACTGGCCTCACAGTGCCTACCATAGACATGACCTACACAAGGCGTCGACGACTCCTCACTTTGAAATAAACGGTCCGATTAACAATTAAACTACAATTATGATAAATAGTGCAAATTTCTAATAACATGTATAATATTATATATATATATAAGTCCATAGAGCTTCCCATAAAGTTTTACATAACATAATAGTGCACTATATTACAGAATAACTACCAGTATTTCATTCCTAATTACATGGTCACTTTGATTACACCTTATACTAAGTAACTTGATTCTCACACCCCTGGCTTCCAACAGACTAACCTCTGGGTAGTTGTAGGGCGGCATAGTACTTGAGTGTTTAGAAATCAAAACCTGTAAAAGGATCTATAAGGGTATGAGCAACTACAGCTCGGTAAGTTGAATTGGAGACTCATGAATGCATACAAGCACAAACAGGGTTAACAAACAATTATTTTTATGCAATGCAACAATCAAGTGTCATCGCACAATGCAGTTCGGTCCGTTGTGAAATCAGAGAAATTTCACCCGCTCCAATCCGGGTTGAGGAGTTTCCATGTTATGCAGCAGCTCACAACCAAACCCAGGCTTGTGCAATGGAGACCTCGCTCCTCCCGTGACTACCTTCGAACCATTGACTTCACCCTCGCAGTGACCTCCTCGCCGTGACCTCCTCTCCTGTCACTTAGTTCGACTAAAGATGAAGAAGGGACCATTTTATAATCCTGCGCTATCCCTTTCGAAGGGGTCGGTATTTGGTTGGAGAATCCTATAATCCCCGAACGAGTTGCAATGTATGACATTATTAATTATTTGGGGTCGACTAATATTAAATTCCGTTTAGGGTGTTCAAACAATTTCATACCAATTCAATTAGTCACAGAATCACTCACAATACAAATTCAGCACGAATTCAGATACATCAAATACATGCGTAAACTACTTACAATCACAATCATATACAAGCTTAAGTCTCCGAGTACTACAAAACTAGTACTCTATTACAATAAGCAATAACCCAACTTACTTGGATTTGCTCGATCGCTCGATCCCTTAATCGTAAGTTGATTTTGTCTCTGGGTGTCCTATAATACAAATAGGTCTTTTTAGTACTTAAAATTTACGGTTTCATATTCTAAATTATATTTTAATTCATTTTTTTCCATGTATGCTTATTACGTCTTAATGATTCGTTGTACTCCGTTTCGGTGTTCAAATCCTAAGTGAGATTTTAAACTTTGATTTCTAAGTCTTAAATATGCTCGAATCCTAATGTAAAATTAATCATATTAAGCTCGAGTGTCCAAATATCCTATTAAATCGTAATTTGGCATTCTAAACTATTTGGTACACGCTAACCCTAATTGCGGTATCGGATTTATTCCCGATGTGTAAAAATCTTACATTTTGAGACTTTTTCTTAAGATTAAATGTCATTTTCAGATTTATTATTTTTCTGATTTCTATTATAATATTATATAAATAACTCTATTTTTTTAGATTTATTAATTTACAATTTCACAAATTACTAATTTCGTATATTATTTACCTAATTTCCCTAATTAACCATACTTAATTCTCCAAAGGCTAGGATTAGGGTTCCCCATCATAGATTAACATCCCTAAATATCTAATTAAGATCTAAATCAGTGATTAACATCTTAATCATCTAATTAACCCCAAATTACCCAATTTTTCAATCATTTTAGGGCTAAAAATTAACTTAAAAATTTCGAATATTAATTTTTAAAAAATGGCTTTATAGTACTGTTTTAAATCATATGAGAATCCTACAGAAAAATTTTGAGCTCCAAACTACACTTCTAAGCTTATTTATTTTTTGTTCTAATCATGTTCGGTTTTGAGCAATTTGTTAAGAACCCTATAATTGCAGATGTAATTAAACTAAATCAATATTTTTCCCTAAATCTACATACAATAAAACCTCAGAATAACAAGTTTTATAATTTTCTGGGCAAAATAACTAATTTTACAAAATTATTCAAAATCGGGTCATTTAAGAGACTAACCGGTCCAAAGCTTTCTGGCCGTCCAAACCCGGTCCAAGGCAGGCGGTGGTTCTAGTGTAGCGTGGTGGTGGTGAGTGGTTCGTTTGGTTCACTTGCTTAATCTGCACAGTTTTTTTTTTTTCTGGATTTTCTCTTGATTTTTTTTAGTGTTCCAATTTGTCTCAAATTCTAAATTGACCAAATGACTTATGGAAAATTTTCCCCTATTTATAGACAATTGTAGTAATTAATATGCATTAATTTGACAAGACTTTCCCCAAATTCCTTGATTTTTGGCTTTTAGGTTGTCTAAATTTTATTGGTTGATTTTTCTTTTTCTGATCTAGACCTGTCATGACCTGATCTTGATTAAGCTTATCAACTTCTAATTTTTTCTGATTTTTTATAATTATTTTATAATTTTCTTTAATTATTTGCTTAGTTTTTTGCCAATTTAGGTAATTACGCGTATTTTTATCTACACGTAAATACATGTAGGGTACACGTAAACATTCCTAATTATTATTTTGGTCATTCTAAAATTTTTAGTATACATATAATCTATCTCTAGTAATTTTTTTGTTATTAAATTACACTTTTCGCCTTTTTGGTAATTAGTACTTATTATGCTTAAAATTTGAAAATTTTATAGTCTCTTATTTTACTACTTATTTTCTTAAATTTAAGTTTACGGGGTCATTTTTACTAATATTCCTCTCAATAGTTAATAATTTAGATTTGATCGGATCCTTTAACCGATCACTCTAAACTTTGGGTTCTAAGTTCAATCTTACGGTTACTTGGCTTGGCTTGGCTTGGCTTGGCTTTAGAGCTTACACCGCTTCTCTCATGACTACTTTCAAATCATTGACTTCACCCTTACCGCGACCTCTTCACCTATCACTTAGTTTGACTATGAATAAAGAATGGACCCATTATGCTATCCAGTGCTATTCCTTTTGAAATAGTCAGTATTTAGCTAGAGAATCCTAGGTTTCCTCTAATGGGTTGCTATGCAGGTTTGATTTATTTTTACAAGTCATATCTTTGTTAAGTTCAGGTTAGGGTGACCAATCATTTCATACAAATCACTCAATACAAACCAAGCAGTAAATAAAAAATCATATCATTAGCTCAGAACAAGTACACTTTTAAGCCTCCAAAATACAACGCTATATTAATCCCAACTTACTTAAACTTCTCGCTTACTCACTCGAGGTTCGACTCGCTCAGGCCATTGTCGATTATCCCTATAATACTAACATTGTCTCAGTTTTCATATAACTGATATAGATTAGTTTTTATCTTATAATACTTATTATTATCTTTAGCTTAGGGTTTAATATGTTTAATTATTTAGGTTCTCAAATCTTTTACAATTATTCTGGGTTTGGGGCTAGGTTCAGGTTCAGGTTCAATTTCCACATCAATTTCTAAATTAGATTCTAGTTCAATTTCTAAATACTGTTTTATACTTGAACCCTAGAAACACGTTTCAACCTATAATGTGAAATTAATCACATTACTTTCAAGTATCCTAAATATCATAATTACCCCTAGTTAGTATTTGATTCCACTCGGTACACTTAAATCCTTAGTAGTGTATCGAATTTATTTCTGATGTGAGAAATTTTTACATTTTTCATATAAATTCATAAGTTTAAGTTTTCTATCAGATTTATTATATATTCCTATTATTTATGTAATATCAATTTTTATCCTAATATTTTATATTTATTATATTTCCAATAATTATATATTATGTATTATCACCTATTGTGTACATAATACATATCTAATATTTCTATCACTCTAATTACCATATCTCAATATCGATTAACATTTTAAAATGTGTAAATTCATCCTAAATCGGATTTGAACCTAATTACTCTAAATTACCAAATTAACTTAAAATGTACAATTTTTCTCTATTACTTATTTATTACATAATTACCCTAATAATTACATCTAACACCTTAAATGCTACAAGTATCATACTTCATTAGATTTCAACATCCTAAACATATAATTATACATTAAACCAGTAATTACCCATTTAATTATTTAATTAGCCATAAATTACCCATTTTATGTCTCATTTTAAGGCTTAAAAATTATCTAAAATTTTTTAAAATTCATTTTTAATTAAAAAAGGGCTTGGTGGCATTGTTCTATATCACCTAAGTAGTCTACACAAAAATTTTGGGCTCAAAACTACACTTCTAAAGTCATTTATTTCTAAACCGAAACATGCTCGGTTTTGCATGATTTCTTAAGGATTATATATCACAGGACATATTTTTATTAAAATAATATTTTTCCTAAAAACTACATACTAAAATATTTTAGAATAACAAAATTCATAATTTTCTAAAAATATTTACTATTTTTATAAAATTACACAAAATTGGGCTAGAAATCGAACTCACCGGTTTGGTTGGCTCCAGCCATCATCGGTGACCATGGGTGTGTCAACCTACCTAGGCGTTGCCACCACCGTGTGGTGGTGGTGGTGGCTATTCACTCCAAGTTGCTTGTCGAGTTTAGGTTTTCCCAAGAAGCCTCAATTGCAAAGATTTTTGCTAAATTTTTGTAAAACCTTAATTTACTCTCAATTTCGCCTCTCTCTAATTTTTTAAGCTTCCTGACATCTAAAGTGAGTTTCTAAAAAATTTGGGGTATTTATAGAGATCTTGGGGAATTATTGTGCATTAATTTGATTAGATAATTATCTTATCTTCTTCCAATTTGCCTTTTGTGTTGTTCTAATTTAATTAGCTAATTTTTTTCTTATTTTTCCCAGCTGCCATGACCTAAATCTGGATCATTCCTTATTTTTTTAATGTTTTTTCATTATTTTTTGTTGATTAATTATGAATTTTATTTAATTATTTAGTATTATTTTAGCACATTTCTCGTATTTTAAGTAATTACGCGTATTTCTGCCTACATGTAAATTCATATATAGTAAAAATAAATATTCATAAATATTATTTAGGTTATTTTATGATTTTTAGTGTGCATATAATTTATCTCTAGTAATTCGTTAATTATCGGAATATATTTTCCGTATTTTCGATAAATAACGAGTAATATACTTAAAATGTGAATATTTTATATTCTTTTATTTTATTACTTATTTCCCTAAATTCAACTTACGGGATCATTTTTATTAATATTTTTAGCTTTTACTTTATAATTTAAGCTCAATCGAATCTTTTAATCGATCGAAACCCCGAGTAGCTAGTTGTAGGGCTTACAATAAAAAATGAAACCTATGGACAGTTTATTGCAGGGAAAAGGACAATGGATGCAAGTAGAGACTATAGGCATCATACAAAAGTTTAATGAAGCTATTCGCCATAACAATTCTTGAGAGTCTACATATGTGTATCAACCCCGATATGATGCAAGACTACAGACAGATCGGTAGTACAATTATGGCTAATTGCTTCATCAATAATGTTAAAGAGAATCTTGATATAAGGATTGCAAACTTACAAGTAAATATTTTAAACATGTTTGGTTATAATGTGACTCAGAAGAGAGTTTGGGATACGAAGAGAAAGGCTATGGAAATGGTATATGGTAATTGGGAGATAGCGTACAACAAGCTTCCAATTTTGTTGAATGCAATCAAGATTTCAAATCCTAGATCTAAGGTGGTGTTGGGATAGAGGGGATTCCCTTAAGCCTAGTATTTCAATAATGAAGTGGGTCTTCTAACATTTGGTCCGTATGTACATACATTCAGGTATTGTCGACTAGTGGTTTGTATTGATGGCACATTTTTATATGAAAAGTATGTTCATGTACTGTTGATTACTTGCTAAATGGATAGAAATAACTGTATTGTCCCTTTAGCGTTTGCGCTTATTGATAAGGAGTCCGTTGAGACATGAAGTTAGTTTCTCAAAAAATTGAAATAATTTGTTATAAATGGTCAGGAGGAGACGATTTGCCTAATTATGGATAGGCACTCAAGGATCGAGAATGCACTCGATAAAGAAGAAGTTGGTTGGAAGGAAATATTTGTGATTTGGAGATGGTGCATACGGCATGTCGCCAACAATTTCAATAAGGCACATAAGAACCAACCGTGCAAGAAGCTTGCTACTACTGCCGTTACTACCGCCGCTACTACCATCATACAAACACAGCTTAGGAAATTTAAGTACTTAATGGATCAGATGATGCAAGTTAAGGAGGATACGCCATCATGGTTGCACCGTTTAACAATAGCAAATGGACGCTATCTTATGATGGTTTTTATTGTTTCAGATATATGACATCCAACATTGCTGAGAATTACAATGTCATTTTGAAAGGATGTAGAAGATTTCCTTTTACTACACTTGTCAAGAAAATTTTCTACAGCCGTGTCAATTATTGTAAGAGAAGAGTCGAACAAGTGAGGAAGGGAATGGACGTGGGGCGAGTGAATATGAAGTATGCTACAAAGAAGTTGAAAACATGGGCCAAGCGAGCTCCAACTCATTCCGTCAAGTAATATAGCTATGAAAACAGGATATAAGAGGTGAAGACAGGTTAGAGACGTGAACCAAATGGAGTGATAAAGACGTGAACCGGTCGAACACATATTGTAGACACAAATAGAATGACGTATTCATGTAGGAAATGACAAATCTATAGAAGTCCATGCTCACATGCAATAAAGGCACTTAATTCTTTTTTAGTTACTACTGGTTGGTACATTAACGTATTGTATATGTGGTCCCATCGATTGGATGTCTATGCTAGACACTTCATGCCAATAGGTGATAAGTTGAATTGGCCCTCTCTTGATTACCCATTCCTTATACCTAACGAGAACTTGAAACGTGGTTTGGGTAAACCAAGAAAGAAGAGATTCCATATGGAGATGGACTTAAAGGAGCTTGCCGATAAGAGCAGGTGTAATGTGTATAGAATGGAAGGATATAATAGGAGAAGGTGTTCTCAACTTCATAAAAACGGTATAGACAAACATACACGTGTTGTTTTTCTTACACTACATTATATATCATATCATGTTATGCTTCTAGAAGTCAATGACAAAACATATTTTTTTATTGTTTAGTAGGTTAGATGGATCTAGGATCGAGTGACCCATCGGTATTGCATGGACAAGGACGACATCCGTTATAGGACGTATGAGATTTTTGGGTATGTTTTGGCATTAATTTATCATTTAATTTGTACGGTAATGAAAATAAATCTAACATTATAAGGAGGTGAACACATTACGATCTGTTGAGTGGAGTCGAGTCTGCACAAGGGTACGTCACAGATACCATTGGATGATCACTTCATTACCCACCTTACCAAAGCTGGTCTCTTAGAGGTCGCACGGTTGCCATTCAAACAGATCGATTATCACCTCATTACAGCATTAGTTGAGAGGTAAAGACTGTTACGCCCCGAAGCGGCAGAGTCGTAACAGCCCGCTGTGTAAACCATCCTAAGATAGAAGTTGGCCTTACAACTGCTATCTTAGACCTGATCTACATAAGGCGTCCACGACTAACCCGCTTTGAAGTAAACAGTTTGTAATTTAAATAATTCATTTACCTAAGAAAGTGAGGAAATATATATATATACACTATAATTCAATTATTGTAATTAAAGTTTACAATAATTCTCCGTAACATATTTCCTAGTTATACATTATTCAAAAATGATAAATAATAAAATATGTGTTAATTCTTCAATGTTTTTCCTCACTCCCCAGGATCCGGCAGTTGCTAACTTCAGAATAGTTGTTTGCAGCTTCTTAGCCAGCACCTGCACGACATCTATAGGGATGTGAGCAATCACAGCTCAGTAAGTTAGGATGGAGGACTTAAAACTATACCACAAACACAACAGGGTTTTTAATCAACTTATTAGGTGCAATGCATGTGCAAGCAAATGCCATCGCACGACGTTATCCGGCCCATCGTGAGATTAGAGAAATTGCACCCACTCTAATCCGGGTTGAGGAGTTGCCATTAATGTAACAGCTCACGACCAAACCTAGGCTTGTGCAATGGAGACCTCGCTCCTCCCGCGACTACCTTCGAACTACTGACTTCACCCTTGCCGCGACCTCTTCTCTTGTCACTTAGTTCGGCTAAGGATGAAGAAGGGACCATTATGCAATCCTGCGCTCTCCCTTTCGAAGGGGTTGGTATTTGGCCAGAGAGTTTAAGTTTCCTTAATGGGTTGCCATGCATGTCCGATTATGATTACTGGTCATATATTTGATTAAGTCCAGTTTAGGGTGATCAATCATTTCATACAAATCATACAATACATGCCAGAGCAACGAACAGAATCATAGCATCACTCATAATCAAGCACATGCACACATTCAACTATCTAGCAAGCACAAACAAGCATAATCTTAAGCCTCCAAAATACAGCATCGCATTAATCCCAACTTATCTCGACTCCTCGCTCACTCACTCGAGGTTCGACTTATTCAGGCCATCGCCGATCATCCTTATAACACAAACGTGTTTTCAGTTTTTCATATAACTATTATTGGTTCGTTTTATCCTATAACGCTTATTGTTATGTTTTGTTTAGGATTTAATATGCCTAATTATCTAGGTCTTAAGTCTTTTACAATTATTCTAGGTTTGGGGTTAGGTTCTGGTTCGGTTTTCGCATCAATTTCTAAATTAGGTTTTAGTTCGATTTCTAAGTAGTGTTTTATACTCCAAGCTTAGAAATTTATTTTAACCCATAATGTGAAATTAATCACATTATTTCCCGATCTCTTAAATATCATCATTACCCCTAATCAGTATTTATTTTACCTGGTACACTTAAATCCGTATTAGTGTACCAAATTCACTCCTAATGTGAGAAATTTTTACATTTTTCATATAATTACATAAATTCAAGTTTCGTATCAGATTTATTGTACATTTTTATTATTATCAAAATATCAATTTTTATTATAATATTTTCTATTTATTATATTCTAATAATTATATATTATGTATTATTACCTTTTATGTACATCATACACTTCTAATATTTCTATCACTCTAATTATCGTCTCTAAACACCAATTATCATTTCAAAATATCTAAATTCATCCTAAATCAGATTTTACTCCTAATTACCCTACTTTCCAAAATTAACTTAAAATTTACTATTTCTTCTTATTACTCATTTACTACATAATTAACATAATAATTACATCTAACACCCTAAATGCTACAAGTATCATACTCCATCAGATTTCAATATCCTAAAACATGTACTTATTTACTAAATCAGTAATTAACCATCTAATTACTTTATTAACCCTAAATTACCCATTTTATGCCATATTTTAAGGCCTAAAAATTATCTAAAAATTTCAAAAATTAATTTTTGAAAATGGGTTTCATAGCACTGTTCTATATCAGCTAAGTGGTCTACACAAAAATTTTGAGTTCGAAACTACACTCCTAAGGTCATTTATTTCTAAATCGAAACATACTAAGTTTTGCATGATTTCTTAAGGACCCTATATCACGAGACATATTTTCATGAAAATAATATTTTTCCTAAAAACTACATAAAAAAATATTTAAGAATAACAAAATTCATAATTTTATAATAATATTTACTATTTTTACAAAATTACACAAAATCGGGCTGGAAATCGAACTCACCGATTTGGATGGCTCCGGCAACCTTCGGTGGCCATAGGTGTGTCATCCTACCTGGGCGTTGCCACCACTGTGTGGTGGTGGTGGTCATCCACTCACAGCTGCCCGTCAGATTTGGGTTCTCCTTTGTGGCCCTAACTGCACAGTTTTCTTTTCTTTTCTTTTCTTTTTTCTTTGGTTTTTCTCTCAATTTTTGACTCTCCCTAATTTTCTCTGATTTCTAACTATCCAAATGAGCTTCTGAATTTTTCTTTCTATTTATAGAGCTTTCGTGTAATTATTGTGTATTAAATTGGACAAGACAATTGTCTTATCTCTTAATTTTGGCTTTTGTGTTGTCTTAATTTAATTAGCCAATTTTTTTCTTATTTTTTCCAGCTGCCACGACTTATATCTGGATCATTCCTTATTTTTATTGATTTTTCTTTATTTTTCCTTAATTAATTATGAATTTTCTTTAATTATTTAGTATGATTTTAGCACATTACGCGTATTTTAAGTAATTACGCGTATTTCTACATACATGTAAATTCATATATAGTACAAATAAATATTTTTAAATATTATTTAGGTTATTTTATGATTTTTAGTATACATATAATTTATCTCAAGCGATTCGTTAATTATCAGAATGCATTTTACGCATTTTCAATAAATAACAAGTTATATACTTAAAATTTGAAATTTTTATATTCTTTTATTTTATTACTTATTTTCTTAAATTTAAATTTACGGAATCATTTTCTTAATATTTATAGCTTTACTTTATAATTTAGGCTCGATCGGGTCTTTCAATCAATCGAACCTCAAATTGCTAATTTTGGGGCTTACAAAGACCCACACCTTCCATATGGCTCACGGGGAGATGACGATTACATTACAAGACATAGAGGTCCTATTTGATCTCCATATCGATGGGGTTGTAGTGACTAGGTATAAGTAATTAGTATGGCTTCAAGTAGCTAGGAGATTACTAAGAGACTACCCTACAGACAATACTAGCAAAGGGAGACGTGTTAGCTTGCATTGGTTACGAGACAGATTTAGCTTACTTTCTACAGGTGCAGATGATGAGACCATTCATTGGCACACCTATGCATATATCTTGCAATTGTTTGGTAGATTTTTATTTACGAATAAGTCTTTGTCCTTTATTCACATAATTTTCCTACCGATATTGGAGTATTTCCCATATGCTGTGACTTTCAATTAAGGATCAGCTTATTTGGCTTGGTTGTATCGTCGGCTTTGTAGGGCTGCAAGATTAGGAGTGCATGAGATTAGAGGCGCTGGTATATTACTATAGATATGGGCATGGGATCATTTCCTTCACATTGTATCACGAACTAAGTTCAGCTTCACCATACAGTAGGGCTTACCACTAGCCGTAAGGAGGGCTTACTATTAGTTGCTAGGTGGGTCATATTACGAGACATTACGTACCATGCTATGCATATTGTGAATGCGTACTGGACTGCATTTGATTTGCAGACGAGTCGATAAGTATGCATTTCTTAAATTTTGTTTTTGTTGTTAATCTTCATTAAAAATTTATGGATTATTAATGCGTTTTCTTTCCAAATGCATTGTAAGTTGTGTGGGAGCCGTACCCAGATGATCTTATTTATCTTCTACCTCCTTTTTGAGTATTGGTTGAGTTATTTGAACGGTTAGGGTTCCTCTTATATGTTTCCATATTGTGGAGTTTTATTTCCCCAATCATGTTATATAACGGTTTGGTAGTTTTCAGTCGATACTGGTCGACGTTCATATGGGTGACGAACTACTTCATATGGACCTTAGAGGTAGAACAGACATTGACTGATCAGTCGCCCATCAGGAATACATATCGACCTAAGTAGACCGTCATATGTGGGTTGTTGATATTTAGAGACTAAGGGGTGTTGATCTAGCTTACTATGACTAGTATAGGGATCATATACGTTGATATATTACCCATCATGGGGCTATGATGGGATATTTAGTAAGCTTTCCTTCCATTTATCTTATGGTTTTTCCCAAAGCAATCTATATGAATACAACATTAACTGTTTCGTTAACTATAGGCGGACACTCTACGTTGGGCGAGGTCAGTAGATGACGTCTATGTTGCTCATCATATCATCGATGGTAGCCTTTACCATTTCGAGGAACACGGCGGATTAATATAATTTCCTGACCAGCTAGCTGAGCTAGCCCCTATACCTGCCCCTCAACCGCGTGCAGGTCTTAAAGTTCGCACTAGAGGACGTCGACCAGCACAAGCACGTAGTCAGGGATACAGTGATGATTCAATGCCATTGGGATCTCGTCATTCCATTAACTTAGGCGAGATTGGTAGCAGTGCATTACACGCTTATGCCTTTAGTTTGAGTCATACCTTGTTCAACACTCCTAGTGCTTATGTGTCAATGTATTTGCAGTCGACATTGCCAGCTCCTCGTAAAAATCGTATAAGATGGCCTTAGACATTACACATAGAGGAGGCCGATACCTAGCTACCACCATTACCGCCTACTCCAGTTCTTTATGTAGATTTCACTAATACTTCTCTACAGCTATGTAAGCCTCAGCTATCTAAGGATTCATCCATACGTAGACCATCATTATTAGCTCGTTTTGGAAAATAATTAACTAGATTTAGGAAGAAGTAGTTGTAAATAACTATATTTGTATTACTTAGTTTGATTGTTATGTATTATCGATATCTATTACTTATTGTGTAAATGGTTTTTTTAAATGATTTTTCATATTATATTGCTATTCTCTTCCAGTTTACTATATATATACTTTCTTTATTCTATAGTTGTTTTTAACAAGTTTAGTTGGTATTTTAGTGAATCATTTAAACCGACCTGCTCCATTAATAGTTTTTATAAGTAGTACACTTAGTAAAAAGGAATGTGAAGCCAGAATTTAATTTATGAGTGGAATAAGTAACTAACTTGCTATATTGAAAGTATTTAGCTAGGAAAAATGTGAAGCCTTACTTGAATGTGTGTGGTAGTGATACTAAAGCCACATTTATTTAATAGCTTAATAATTACATAAAATAACTTAAAAAAAAATCAGCACTGAGAGTGCACTTCATACATTTGCCATCTTAGTGAATAATGAAGGCGTGCTTCGAATAAAGAAGATACGCTCTTTATGTGCATCTTCTTATTGAATAAAGAAGGCGTGCGCTATTACTTTCGTAAAATTTTTCCTTGATACACAATTTTTATATATTTTTTCGCAATCTATACTATAGAAGCATATAACTCGATTTTTTTGTTAGTTCCGGATTAAGTTGAATCATTCATGAATGAGATTTAAAATCCATCCAATCTATCAAATCTTGATTTTATTGTTATCTTCTTAAATCTTTGTAAATTTTGGAATTTTCCTCAATAATTTTGTAAAGATTCTTTCAAATTCGCAGAGAAAAGACGAGGATTTGATAAGACATGATGTGGATAAAACTTTAGAAGCTTGCCACATTTTCTTCCATTCTCTGTCTAAATCCGATAAGAAAGAATAAAGAGGATGGGACTATGACATGCAACGCACGCGACCCGAGGTCGAAGCAAGAAAAATTCCACGCCTGCGTCCTGAGAGGGTTGAAACTGTAACTTGTCCTTTCAACACACATGCCTTTGTGAGCGTAGTTGATGCAACATGATTTGCTTTTTCATTTGCACTTGAACTTTGTAAGTCTGAACCCAACTTTAATTTTCACTTTCACACCAAAACCCAACTTATTCTAATGTGATCGGTTCAAAGTATGCATGCTACATATTTTTCATAAACTTAGAGTCTAATTTTAATTAGTTTAATTAAAATATTTTTTAAATTAAACAAAAATTACTTAAATATTTTATTATATTATAAAAAATTTTCAATGAAACCCAAAAGATTAAAAAATTTTAAATTTATTAAATTGCATATATATATTTTTAATTGTTACTTGATCTGATCCTAAAAGATTAATTAACTTAACTCGAACTCTTTTGATATAGTTTTTTTTTTTTTAATTTTATATTTTTTTCCTATAAATCTGACTAAAAAAATACTTAAAATAAAAGGGTGGTAAATATAAAATATCTACAGTACCATATCATAAACTTACTAATAAAAACTCCTTTCTCAAGGACAAGTAAATCTAAATCCTTGAAAATATTGTTGACCTCACTGATCCGTTCTTGTACTTCTTGAATCCCTTGCTTCCTTTCTCCTACGACGGCTTCATTAAATGCAATCTCAATAATCGACAACACCACTTCTTCGCAACGTCTATGAAGGAGCATTTCAAGAAAACTTTAAGCGTTCTCATGAAAAACAAAATGTAAACCGAAAAGAAGGAAAAGAAAGAGGAAAAACAGGAAGTGATGTTCAAACTTATAATCAAGTTTAACTCTCAGACTAGTTTTATTGTTATCCGAAATTAGCACGTAGAAATTTGTTTTTCTTGGACCTTGAAGATGGGCTTAGGCTTACAAGAGAAAATATGGTTGTCTAGCACGGCCCCGCTAAGACACTTTGAACACACACAAGCACAACTTCCCTCATCCTCTTACTATCCCATTGATAGTAATGGATGAATAATTTTGAAAAGATGTGTATATTGACTCAAATAAAAAAATATATCTTCTAAATAGATCTGCTCCTAAATAGATAAGTAGAGAACACGTTCCTAAATAGATAACTTAACGGGGCCACCACAAACTTTGGTGTGCGAGATCCAGATGAACTTAGGTCCGGATGGCCTTGGAGTTCCCGGGTTCCATGGTCTTGGTGACTGGACAGTAATTATGGGCCGTAAGAGGTTGCAATGGGCCTTTAAAGCCTGTGCTCTAAAATCCTCCCTAAACAAATTCAAAAAGGGTGGATCAACAAAATATTTTATTCATTGCAGTATAATCCGCGCGGCATCGCCCCTTTCCAGGGCTAAGCATTAGTTTAGTCACTGGAATAATTTTTAGGTACAGACAGGACAAAGTGAATCGAAGCTTCCCACTTGAGGTTGGGATAGAAGCCAAAAAGAAGCTGTACGGCTTCAATTAGTAAAATTCACTAAATCTTAAACAAAGCACCGTCAAGAGAATCGAATCTTTCCACATGAGAATGGGAGACATGCCAGTAAGAAGCTGATAATTACTGCTTGAGCTAAATTTATGAGATCAGATAAAATATTTTATTTAATGTTTGGTTTGTACTTTTTGATATGGTTATTGGAAAAAAAAAAGTGTGTTAAGGATAAGATAAAATATATAAAATTTGTTTCATTTAAAAAGTATAGTATAAAACTTAATTTTACTGGATAAAAATATAAGTTTTTTAAAATATCAAAATATACCTTCTTACAGTATGTTCAAATAGTACTTTTTAAAATAATTTTAAATAATATTAAAATATAATTAAATATATATTAAACAATATTAAATATATAAATATTAAAATATAATAATGGGTTCAACACTTGTATATATTAAATAAATCATATCATAAATGTTTGTGTTTGGTATTATGAAAACCGAATATATTATATTACATGTTTAGTATTTCTTATATTTATATCGTTCAATTCTATTTTATTCGATCGAATTCTTAAAACCAAATGATATTTAAATGCCTATGAGAAACACTATATATATATATATATATATATATAGTAAGGCTACCATGATAAGTGTATGCTGTAGAGATAAAAAAAAAAAAAACATAGAAGAAAAAGATGCGCGGAGAAATATCCCATGAAGAGCAGGTGAATGCTGCAGCTAGCAAAGCATGGGAACTCTACAGCTCTCTCAAGCTCGCCGAGCTTGTCAGGGAAAAAATACCCCATGTAGTTAAGAAATTGGAGCTATTAGAAGGTGATGGAGGAGCGGGTACTGTCTACAAGATCACCTTAGCACCAGGTATCTCATTTACACCCTCATCATCTTCGCGGTTTTTTTAACAAGTTTTAAGTCAGGAGAATATGATCACTAGGTGTAGTTTTTGCTTATCTTCAGCAACAGCATCATAAGATGATTGATGATGGTTTCTCCTTTTTCTCTTTGTCAGACTTCACCTACAAAGAAAGAATCGTCAAGATGGACCATGAGAATCGAGTTAAAGAAGCTGAGGTCTTTGAAGGTGGGTATTTTGATATGGGTTTCACTAGGTACAGCCTTTGGTTTCAAGTGTTGGAGAAAAACGAGGGTGCTTCTTGTATCATCAAATCAACCATCCAGTACGAATTCAATGGAGAGGCAGTTCCCGACCAAACCCTCACTATCCGGCCACTTGCTGCTGTTGCTGAACTTGTCAAGGATTATCTCACCAAACACTGAACTTGTTTGTGTATGTTAATTGAAGTGTGTGAGCACGGATGATTTGAAATAATACTCAGTAGACTCCTTCCTTGTACCGTGTTATCGTATCACTGGACTGTTTGCAATGTTGCTGTTATTTTTCACCCCAGTCATATTTTGGATATTACACCTTAAAATCTTGTGTGTCGTGTTCTCTCTTTTAACTCGCAACTATGCCCATGAAGCCTAATAGCATCTTTTAACATCCTCTTGGATTTCAATATGTAATCCTAACAATATATGTTTGGATTGAGGGGAGGAAAGGGAAGGAATTTGAAGGGAAATTTTCGCTTTTCCTTTATTTGGAAAAGGAAGGAAAGAGAGAGGAGATAGAAGAATTTACGGAAGAAAACTTTCTCTTTGGCCGACAAAAAATAATCTCCTCTAACTTAAGAGAATTGGGAAGGAATTCTAATTTTTTAATATACAAGTATTTTTATGGTATTTTGATATAATAAAAAATTATATCATCAAATTTCTCTCCTCTTTCTTTTCTTTTTTAACCAGATAAAGGAATTTATAATATTTCCTTTCACTTTCATTTTTTCCTAGTTTTTTCGTCTCACTTTCCTTTCCTCCTAGATCCTTTCTTAGTTCCAAACATAATGTAAGTGAACAGGTTGTAAGTGTCGTACAATTGGTGGAAACTTATCTAATTTAAACTGCATAACCTATGTTGCCATAATGTATTGTTAATTCATACTCAGCATGCTTTTTACGAACCATATAATTATATATATATATATTTGTATGTATGTATGTATATATTAATGCTTATGAGTATTATATGATTTCAAAAAAAGAAAAAAACAGATGTATGAAAAATTGAAGAATCGTTTTTTGAGTTCTTAATGGATGCTCCAGTTTTAGAATACGTGAATATTCTTTTAATATTATATTAGCAAACGCTTTCGTGTGTAAAAAATAAATAAAACCATATATAAATTTTTTTACAATAAATTGTTAAATCATATTGCTACAAAAGGAGAGACAAATGTGAAAAGTAGAAATAAAATGTATATGATAATTTAATAATAATTCGCTATAAAACATTCTGTTGGGTTTAAATGTGCTTATACAATTTATTTTGTTAGCTGCAATTTGATCATCTATACTAGAGAAGCATTTTTTTAACTATCATTATTTGATTATTTAATATTTTTACTGTAAAACTTATTGAATTATTTTCATATTTTATCAAATCCAACTGCACTGCAATGTAATTGCATCAGCGTTTCATTACACATTATCCTTTCACAGGTTCCAGTTCCATTTTACTCGCACCATTTGAGGTATTTTCAATGACACCTTCCTATTTTTTTCCGGCGACTGTTTTGCATTTAATATCATTTAATATCACATTTACCGACACGTTCATTCATGTTCACCCATCCCTCATGCTTTATTGCTACATGTTGACCCATCTTTAGGTTCATACACATCCCCACTTATTGTAGTTACATAATTATTGGTTCCATTTAACATATTTGTTTTACATGCATTATCTTCAAACAATCCTTTAGTTATTGCTACACATTAACTCACAAACTTCTTGATGCACGTTACATTGACCATCCTATTTATATTCAGGTATATTAGAATTTATTAAAATTGAAATTGTTTTATTATATCTAATCTTTATTAATTTTTTTTACTGAAATTTTTTTTTCGGTATAGCATTGTTTGCCATTTGAGTAACTCATTACCGTTGAAATTTGAAGTTTGAACCATCTTATTATATTCAAGAATGTTAGGGTTTATTGAAATTAAAATTATTCTATTGTATTCAATCTTCATTGATTTTATTTTATGATTTTTTTTTTAGCATAAAATCTGGAAATCAAGCAAAAGTTTTCATCTAGCATTCAATTAACTCACTACTATTAGCGAGTTGAAGTTCGCACCATCTTATTATATTTAGGTGTGTTTGAATTTATTATCATGTCCAATCTTCATTATTTTTTTTAATGAAATTTCTTCATTGGTGTAGTATAAAATCAATAAACCATGCAAGATTTATACAATGTCATTTCCCTCTATCACATTTGTTGTATATTACGTGTCTACAAACGTAATATAAATGATAGTGTAACTTTTATAAAATTTTGACTATATTATGTCTCACATTTAAAGTAGATGTATAATTTTCTTTAAAAAAAGTATAAGTTTGTTCGATATATATATTAGATAGTGCAACTTTTGTGGTTATATCTATATTTGATTCAATTTCCTCTATACTATATTGTGCCTCTTAGTGTAGTTTTTCTTTTGCCTGAACTACAAGTTATACTATTTGTATACCTATTTACCTATTGCTTTTTTTGTCTGTACTATTTTATTAATGTAAAAAACTTTTGATTTAATGTTTTAGGATTGCTAAATATTATAATAGCAAAACTTGATTTTTAGAAAGTTTTAATTGAACAATTGGGTATGCATCAAACTAACAAAGAATTAAACCAAATTGTTATTATATAAATAGATATGTCTATATAAAATATATTTTAGTTAAAGATATATTAACATATACCTATACGTTTTTCCATTATTCAATTATTTTCTTTCTACCACATTTCGCCTATTCCAACATTTATTGGTAATCGTATGTTATTGACCTTTTATATGTTTTGTTTGTGGTTTTACTAAATTTTAGTGTTTATAACATTGAATTTGATTCTTAAATATACTTTAGTATCTAGATAACTCAACAATTGAATTTTGGTTCTGATTGCGATTGCTATATTGGATATATGTGAGTAGTTTAAAAATTATATTAGTGTTTCGAATATCTTAAATTTTAAAAATAAATTTTTAAGAATTTATTAGTTCTTATTTTTTCCGTATGTATTTGTATGCAGAATAAAAATATATTGTTTTTGTTAGGAGACTACTATCAAATTATTACCTCATTATTATTATTTTGTTTCTCCTTTCAAGTGAATATGCTGTAGTAAGTTTCCATTTATTTTTTTTTTTCATCCATACTATCTAAATAATTTACTTCTTACAACAATGTGGTCATTGCTTTCGTACATTTGCTGTTACAATATGTTAGTGTAAGTCTTGATTAATGTATTACTAATTATTAGATATTTCGTTTGTAAATTTTTATTATGCAGTATGGATATTCTATGTAACAATTTCTATTTAGTAGCTATCCAAATAGTAATATATGTTTTTAGAGCTATTTGTAGCATCCTCCATCTCATGTACAGAAGGTGTTTCTATAATTTCTTTCCATGATTAATTTTTCTCCTACTTTGTTTTGTATTTGGAAAACCAATCATACCCCTGAACAATGAATACAACGTTTAAATTAAGTGAATAATTGATACTGTATCCAACATTTGTGTTTATAATTAATTTTCCTGCATCCTTACCTTTTTTTCTTTCACATATGACTATTTTAATTAGTTTTCATTTTTACTAGCAGACATTGCACCTGTACTGCACGTGCTAAACACATTGGTAAATAATAAAGTAAAATAATTGTACAAATGGTTGTTCTAAAAATATAAATTTCTCAATAACATTAAAAAGTACATATATGTAATTAGGTTATTACTGTACTAGTAGACCGTATATCTATAACGTGTGTGCTAATAAAATAAATGATTATATTTGTCCACTAAGAAGTTTGCTATAAAATTGTTAAATGTTCAATTTCATTGATATTGTAGACGATGGTGCATTCGAGATTTTAAAAATGACAATCTATTTGCAAAAAAGGAAACCACGAAATTAAAATAGAAGCATAACTTTATTTTAATACAATTTTTTTAGGCTAACGATACCATGATATGTGATGACGAGGATTCACTTTAAAGGAAGAAGATTAGTAACAGTCCCAAATATTATATTAATAAATTTATTGTGAGGCAATTCTATAAATTGCCATTCTTTAGTTTTATAAAACACCTTACCTTTTTCCACTCCATCACATCTCACAACAATCATGATCCAAATCAATTTCATGTAAAATAATTATGCACAAAAACCTTTTTATAAAAAGTTGTCGCTCCTATTCCCTCTACTCATAATGAAATAGGATTATTTAATAAAAACCATACATCATAACGAGAAAATCTCCTCTTAATTACTTATACCCAACAAATCAACTATACTTGGAATTTAGAAAAAAAAAAAGTATAACATATGCTTGCAAATGTATATTTATAGAGTCACTTATGAATGAAGACCCAACAAAACAATTATAATTGGAATTAAGAAAAAAATTTGAAAAGCACATGCTTGCAACCATATCCAATCATTTATAACAATAATACAATCATACACTCTACCCCATATGCATGTGCAATTTTAAAAATATGAAATATTTTAAATATTATTTAAGATACAATTAAATATATATTTACATGTAATAATAAAGACTATAAATATAGAGCACATGTTAAACATATAAATTATTCAACAAGACCACAATAACGATAATATAAAACTAGATAAATATTTACCCTTTTCAATTCAACATTCAACAATAACAGTAATGATACATGCATCATTCACTCCATCCTATAATTCTCAATATTCAAGTAAATTACTTAAGATGAATGTTTAAAATCTACATAATAGAATAATATATACCTCAAAAGAGAAAAAAATTGATGGGATTAAATGAGATATTTGCATCATCACCATTTATCAACCTTTTTACTAATAATATAGCTAAACTCTCATTTGAAGGATTGCACTTACTCAATCTCATCAAAGACAATCCCACTGAGCTAGATGTCGAGTCACTTATTGACAGTATGTCTTCCTCCTCATACATCCTTAGAGATCAACTCACGTGCTCCATACAATCATATCAACCCCTATCGTAACTGGGCTTATAAAAATCGTTCCCATATCTCTAGAAGGACTCACATTTCTTCAAACCACAATTCTATAACTCCTTATCAAAATATAGGTACATAAACATCCCTTTTTGCTAAACATTTTGTACTTTTTATACTTATAGTTACAAATAATTCATCTAATGCTCCCATGTAACCACATAATTCATATTACACTACTACAAATGGAGGAGTTTCCAGTAAACACGTAAGCACCTCTAGAGGACTTTGTCTAATGTCTATCAAACATCTTATATGTTTATGTGGAACATCTGACTCTTTTACAAATAGATTTACCAATATAATACCTACTATTTACATAAATATCCACTTTTGCTAATCAGTTCATGCTTCTTATACATATAGTTACATATAATTCATTTAGTGCTCCCGTGCAACCACACAATTCATATTATACCATTGGAAGTGGAGGAATTTCCATTGAACATGCAAGCACTTCTAAAGAACTTCACCTGACATCTATCAGACGTGGAACATATAACTCTTCAATAGGTATATTTACCAACATAATACCTATTGTCTACATTCACTATCGTCATCTTTGCATTAACTTTTATTTACATATTTTTAACACATTGTACAGGTAATCCTTTTGCTATAGAAAATACTTAAATTGAGAGAATTATTGTTGAACTCTGTTTTAGTTTCCTTAATTTAACTTATATCAAACCCAGCTCGCTTAATATAAATTACTCAACATTAAATTAAGGAAATGTTTAAAAAAATTTAAAAATTGAAGTCACCAACCAGTTCAACTGATAAAAAATGAAATTAGGGTTTTTGAGTGGGAAAACCCTAATTTCATTACTAATTCGCATATTTTCTATAAAAACAATTTTTAGAATAAATAACTAGAAAAGACCGAGTTTGGGGGCTAACCTGTTAAGACTAAGTTACCATGTAAAAACTAAAGAAAAATTGATAGGTTTTTATTTTTATAATTTTCTAAAAATACTAAAATATATCTAAATAAACAAAAGATAACTAAAGTGATTTATTATTATTTTATTATTATGAATTTCTAAGAAAAAGGGGAATTTTTTTTTAAATTTTTAGACCGTTGCTCCAAACGTGTTTACGTACTCGCTAGTTGAGATCAAATCGACTGTAGTTCTCTTTTTATAAAATATTTAGTGGGTGAGTTATTTTTATTTCGAAAATCGAGCCAGGTTTATGTTTATTTATCAATTTATTTTTTTTAAAAAAGACCTAATGAATCTAATTTTACGAATTAAAGAAATCCCTAACTAAATTAATTTATAGTAGATCTTAATAGATATGGAAAGTTAGGTCAGTATCGACCTCATGAAGCTCGTCCTAGACAGATTCGTTGGGTCATATAGATATTTTTTTAGAAAGATTAGTTAGGAGTTTTTCTTATTTTAGTCCATTGTATAGGTTAGATTTTATGATTGCTAATAAATTTGCAACTTTATTAAATGATAACCTTTACTGATTGTGTAGTTTTTTTTACTCATTTTTTAATTTCTTGATAGTTTCCTTAAACAAAAACAAAAAAATAAAATAAAGAAAAACAATAAGAAAAAAAAATAAGTAAGAAAAACTTTTGCATCAATTTATAAATTTTTGGGACATGTAATCATGAAAATTAACTGTGATAAAGATTATTATGGAATTGTCATTTTTTAAAAAGACTTTCCAAATTTTTTTTAAAAAATAAATTTTATGATAAAAAACGAGTTTTATGATAATTATCTACTTAGTTAATTTCTATTGCAATGCCCTATATGTACCATATTGTTAAGAACTAACAAAATACAAAAAAAAAAAAAATCAAAAAAAGATTTAATCATTAGATTTCCATTTTGAATTATTTTCCATCTTAAGGTTATTAATCTTGTAAATATCTAAGTTTTCATCTTCATATTTAGCCCTTAAATTGTCACAGTTCTGATAGAGTTTTCTCCATGAGTCGTTACCCTTGTGTCATTTATTCAGTAAGTTTCTCATTGTAAAATAATTTCTATTTTTTCATATCATCCTTGTGATATTGTCATCATCCTATGTCTTTGGTCGTCAGTCCTAATGTTTTCTTTGTTTAGATTCGTCGATGTCAGTATTAGGTGTCACGCCCCGAAGCGGCAGAGTCGTAATAACCCCGCCGTGTAAACCATCTTAAGATAGAAGTTGGCCTTACAACCGCTATCTTAGACCTGATCTACACAAGGCGTCCACAACTAACCCGCTTTGAAGTAGACAGTTCGTAATTTAAATAAATCATTTACCTATAAAAGGGAGGAATTATATATATGTTATAATTCAGTTATTGCAGTTAAAGTTTACAATATTTTTTATAGTACTTTTCTATATCATTACATCACTCGGAAATGAAAAATAATAAAAAACTTAGACCTTAAAAATATGTGTTTATTCTTCAATATTTTTCCTCACTCCCCAGGATCCAGCAGTTGCTAGTTTTAGAGTAGTTGTTGCCGCTTCTTAGCCAGCACCTGCACGACGTCTATAGGGATGTGAGCAACCACAGCTCAGTAAGTTAGGACGGATGAGTTAAAACTATACCATACACACAACAAGGTTTTCGATCACTTATTAGGTACAATGCATATGCAAGCAAATGTCATCGCACAACGTTGTCCGACCCGTCGTGAAATTAGAGAAATTACGCCCACTCTAATCCGGGTTGAGGAGTTGCCATTAATGCAACAGCTCACGACCAAACCTAGGCTTGTGTAATGGAGACCTTGCTCCTCCCGTGACTACCTTCGAACCACTGTCTTCACTTTCGCTGCGACCTCCTCTCCTGTTACTTAGTTCGACTGAGGATGAAGAAGGGACCATTTTGCAATCCTGCACTATCCCTTCCGAAGGGGTCGGTATTTGGCCGGAGAATCCTAAGTTCCCCTAACGAGTTGCCATGCATGTCCGATTATGATTATTGGTCGGATATTTAATTAAGTCCAGTTTAGGGTGATCAATCCTTTCATACAAGTCATACAATATGTGCCAGAGCAACAAACAGAATCATAGTATCACCTATAATCAAGCACATGCACACATTCTCTACCTAATAAGCACAACCAAGCATAATCTTAAGCCTCCAAAATATAGCATCGTATTAATCCCAACTTACCTCGACTCCTCGCTCACTCACTCGAGGTCCGATTTGCTCAAGCCATCGCCAATCATCTCTATAACACAAACGTGGTTTCAGTATTTCATATAATATTATAAGTTCATTTTATCCGATAACGCTTATTGTTAGGTTTTGTTTAAGGTTAAATATACCAAATTATCTAGGTATTAAGTCTTTTATAATTATTTTAGGTTTGGGGTTAGGTTCAGGTTCGGTTTTCGCATCGATTTCTAAATTAGGTTTTTAGTTCGATTCCTAAGTAATGTTTTAGATTCCAACTCTAGAAATCCATTTCAACCCATAATGTGAAATTAATCACATTACTTCCCGATCTCCTAAATACGATTACTACCCCTAGTCAGCATTTTATTCCATCCGGTACACTTAAATCCGTATTAGTGTATAAAATTTACTCATGTTGTGAGAAATTCTTACATTTTTCATATAATTACCTAAAATTGAATTTTGTTTCAGATTTGTTATGTTCTGATTTTCATTATTTTATTATCTAATTAAACCTAATTTTTCCATATTTATAAATTTTTAATTCTACATATTCCTAATTTTCTACATTTACCACATAACACCTTCATTACTTATACTTAACACTCCATACACTAGGATCAGGTTTCCACATCAGAGATTAACATCCCTAAACATCTAATTACTATCTAAATCAATAATTAATATCCTAATCACTTAATTAACTCCAAATTACCAAATTTTTCCATCATTTTAGGGCTAAAAATTAACTTAAAAATTTCAAAAATTTAATTTAAAAAAATGGCTTCATAGCACTATTCTATATCTCATGAGAATCCTACAGAAAAAAATTGAGCTCCAAACTACACTCCTAAGGTCATTTATTTCTAAACCGAAATGTGCTCGGTTTTGCATGATTTCTTAAGGACCATATATTACGGGGCATGTTTTCATCAAACTAATATTTTTCCTACAAACTACATACAAAAATATCCCAGAATAACAAAATTCACAATTTTATAATTATATTTACTATTTTTACAAAGTTTCACAAGAATCGGGATGGAATTTGGACTCACCGGTTTGGGTGGCTCCGGCCACCGCGGTGGCCTTGTCGGCCGGCCTAGGCGCTGCCACCACCGTGTGGTGGTGGTGGCCGTCCACTCCCAGCTCCTCGTTTGGTATGGGTTCCCTTTAAAATCCCTAACTGCACAGTTTTCTTTTTTTTTTTTTTCTGGATTTTCTCTCGATTTTTTCAGTGTTTTGATTTTTCTCAAATCATAAATTGACCGAAGGACTTCTGGAATTTTTTTCCATATTTATAGACAATTTTAGAAATTAATGTGCATTAATTTGATGAGATTTTGCACCAATTTCATGATTTTTGGCTTTTTGTTTGTCAAATTCTTATTGGTTATTTTTTTTTCTTACTGACCACGACCTTATCTTGTTGCAGCTTATCCTCTTCTGATTTTTCTGATTTTTTTCTATAATTATTTTGTATTTTTCTTTAATTATTTGCTTAGTTTTAGGCTAACTTAGGTAATTACGCGTATTTTTATCTACACGTAAATACATGTGAGGTACACGTGAACATTCCTAAATATTATTTTGGTTATTCTAAAATTTTTAGTATACATATAATCTATCTCTAGTAATTTATTAGTTATTTCATTACACTTTTCGCATTTTCGATGATTAATACCTATTATGCTTAAAATTTGAAAATTTTATAGCCTCCTATTTTACTATTTATTTTCTTAAATTTAAGTTTACGGGGTCATTTTTACTAATATTTCTCTCAATAGTTTATAATTTGAGTGTGATCAGATCCTTTAGCCAATCGCCCTAAACCTTGGGTTCTAAGTTCAATCCTACAGTTACTTAGCTGAACTTTGGGGCTTACATTAGGCTTCTATGATATAAAATAAATATTGATTTTCCAATAAAAGTTTCAAAAAAAAAAGAATGGTTTTCAAAACTAAAAACTCGATACAGTGTTGTTAACAAGAATGGATTCTTACAGACTTTGAAATATTGCTTCTTAAATAATCTGACCCAACTTGAAGTCCATAACCACTCATTTTTAAAAATAAGATGTCTGAAGCTCTTAAATATATAATAGCCACAGCCGAAGGGGTTTTAGGAAAGCATGCGAAGCAAGTCAAGATCATGGCTCATACCAAAGCCTAGGAGCCTATTGACATACCATCTAAGACAGACAATTCTAAAGAGTTGCCGGTTCATGAGCTCAACAATATCGGCAAAGGCCTTAGGAAGGAATTGGTGCAAAAATTGATGAAGATGGAAGAAGAAATCTTCCAGAAAATTGAAGAGAAAATGGGAGTTCTCAAGGATCATGATGTACAGAGTAATCAGCACTTGAGTAGTGCTTGCGCTTTTGAAGATCATGAGTTACCCAAAAATTTTAAGGTATCAAATTATGAAAAGTATGACGGAGCAGGTTGTCCTAAACTTTACCTTAGGCTTTATGTTCGCAAGATGGCCCAATTCTCTAAGTATGAGCAGTCGATGATTCAAACTTTCTAAGATAGCCTAACTGGGCTAGCGTTGATTTGGTATGCCCAACAAGACTTAGTTAAGCTTGATGCTTGGGATAAGCTAGCTCGAGCATTTTATCAACAGTACAAGTTCAATGAAGAAGTAGCTCCATCCCTGATAGATTTGAATAACATGAAAATAAAGCTGATCGAGTCCTTTAAGGAGTATGCCCAGAGATGGAGATCTATAGTTGCTCAAGCTACAGTGCAATTGCTAGAAAATGAATTAGTCAACATATTCATCTACGCATTAGGTGAACCTTATTATAATTACCTCTTAGGCCATACTGCTTCTACGTTTGTAGATGTAGTTACAACTGGTAGTCTCATTGAAGATACTATTAGAGTGGGGAGATTGATAGGGAAGGGATCAACCCTATTGGATTCAAAGGCTAGTGTGAACATTACGATGTCTTATCTAATGATACGCGAGCTTAGTGCCCTAAACATTGGTCTAGAGCTCAAGGAAAATAAGCTAAGCTAGAAATCACCTAGAAGGAGGTTCACTCATATCCTGATTCCTATGTCTCGGGCTTGTCGCCACCTAAAAGAAGAGAGTTTATTGCATCTTAAGACTCCAACATCAAGATATAAACCTTGGAAATACAATCCCAATGTGCAATGCGAGTACCACATGGGTCAGTAAGGGTATGCTACTGACCATTGCTAAGAGTTGAAGAATAATGTCCAAGATTTGATTGATGAAAAATTAGTCCAATTGGACTTCGTTAGGGATCCAAGGCCTAAATTCTACACATAACTCACTATTAACACGATACAAGGATTGGAAAAGTTGCCAAAAACATATTTGAGTGGTTAAGTCTAAAGGGTATGTTATTGCCATGGTTTGGAAAAAAAGGGTTGCAACCCTAGAAGAAAAGTTAGCGAAGATAAAAGAAAGACTTGCGGATATAGAAATAGTAATGGGTTATAGAATCAAGTAGTTCGAAAGCTTAGGTCTTGGTGCAAATAGGAAGTTACAACCCAAGCATGAAGTTGATTCAATGAAAGAGAAAGCAGGAGTGAATGTACCGATTAGGAAAGCTTAGAATCAAGACAAGCCTGTCAACAAAAAGAGAAGGCGATTTACGCAGTTCAAGATTCTAATGGCCTACGTGTTCAAACAATTGAGAGATGTAGGACTATTGACATGCAAAAACTTAACAAAGAAATACAAGTCAAGGGGTCATGAACCCAACAAATTGTGTGACTATCATGCAGGCAAAGTGGGGCATACCATAGAAGACTGTTGGAAACTGAGGCATAAGGTGCAAGATTTAACTATTGCCAAGATTATCCAACCAAGTTTTCTAGAAACTGATGGGTCGATTAGTATTGGCGTTCTTCCCCCAAATTCTGAAGAGGCATCGAACAAACAACTTCCAGTAATAGGCATTGAAGATCTACTACTATCATTTGACGAGGTGACTTACCATTTGAAGCAATTAGGAGATCAATTTAGTTGAATGGGCCAAGTTTGGAGAAGCGACAAAAATACAAGCAAGAAGTATAAAAAAATTAGTTCTTGTATTTTTCTTTTTCGGCATCATATTTCATTTTAGCGCTTGTAATAGAGATGAGTTATTGAATGAAGTAGTTTTCATGTGTCTTCTTGTCTTTTTATGCTATGAAGCTAGCTTAATTCAAATAGGGGCATTTCGAATAAGTGAAAATGGATAAAGAAAGTGTGAACTTGAAACTTAAAACTTGAAACATAAGGGAATGGCAACACATTACTTGAAAGGTTTAGGATGAAAAGAGGCAACCCATGTCCTAAACACTAACCCTAGACCCACATGAGAGAAAAGAGCCATCAAGATGAGTAATTGGGCTCATTCCTTAAAGGAGGTCTATCTTAAACTCGGTACATGTGTCAAAATGATATTAAGCATTCGTTTCATTATCCCTAAATACAGTTATCCCTTGTAAACCCATTTGAACCTTTAGGGGATTTTTCTTAAAATTAGCCCTACCAAAAACCACTCTAAATTGGGGCAATCAGGAGGTTACAGTCATTAATCTAGAGAAAAGGAGGAGACTAAATTGTGCTTGCCTTAGTTGTGCCAATTCATAAGCAAATGTTGTCATAGATAATTCAATTTCTTTAAGATGAAGAAGAATTTTAGACCATTACTTAGGTCTGTAATCTTATTCAAACACATCAAGTCCATAGATTCTTTCCTAAACATTACAAAACCATGCACACTTCTCCTAAGCTTATATACCTTGAACCTACTTTTTGGTGCTTTAAATCCTATTAAGTGAAAACTCAGCAATGGAAGGTGACCCCCCTTGACTAAAAGAGAAAAAAAAAAACAAAAAAAAAAAAGAAAAGAAGAGGAGGAAAAAAAAATAGAAAAGAAAAAATAAGCGAGAAAAAGAAAAAAAAGTGAAAAAAAATGAAGATATTAGTAAAGTGATCACCTTCAAAGAATAACTAAATTACCAATAGAGCCTGAAGTTCGAACTTGTGATGGTATCCAAAATCTGAACATTATTAATTCCCAAACTCAAAAGCAAAGCCCTCATTGTATGATCCTATTCGCTTTATCACCTTTGATGAAACTCTTTTTACTAAAGAAAAATGGAATTATCTTCAGCAAAATTTGCTCATGAAACTGGGGCAAGCCCATGTTTAGTTTCTCCTAGGTTCTTGGCTTATAAACCCGAGATGGATTATATACAATTGCTTTCAAAATTGGCTAAGTACATTGATATCCATTTGCTTAAACCATTGACCAAAAGCCTTACATTACAGACTTAAAAAAGGCCTATTAACTGACCATAATGTACTACTTACAAGATATGTTACAATTTTTGGAATTGATGCTGAGAATAAAAACAAACCTATGAGAGTGCAAGGAAGTCCAGTTTAACTAAACATTCCAAGTAATGATATCTATCTTTAAGGGAAAATTGAAGAGTTAAGTACTTTGTCAAAAGCCTAAATGGTCATTTATCCCAAGTTTGAAATCAGTGCTTCTAAAAAATTCAGAGATCATGAATTATGCTCTAGGGAACAGGACTGAGAGAATGAGTAATCAACAGGCAAGGGGCAACCCAACCCCTTATTTGTGATCTTTAGAGTTTTTGAGACTTTCTTACTTGTTAGCAACACAATTTTCTATCAAAGAGTGTTTTTTGAATTTCTTAACAAAAAGAAGAAAAAAGAAAAATTTTTCAAAAGAGAAATGAAACTTTTCTTTTGAAAAAAAAGTCAAGAGAGATTTCTTAAAATTTTCAAAGAATCATCAAAATCTCTTGAACTCAAGTCACAGATCAATTTGTTAAAACTTATGAAAATTTTCTTCCTTCCTGGATCGCTCGCTCAATGGAGTGCCATCCAGTCCTTTTTAGGATCACTTGTTTAGGAGCGTTATCTTATTTAGTCTCTTGTTAGGATCGCTTTGCTCAAATGAATGCTGTACTACTTATTTTTTAGTTAGATCACTTACTCATATGAGCGCTACTATCCTATTTAGTCTTTTGCTCGGATCACTTGCTTATAGAAGCACTGTCCTATCTTTAGTTAGATCGCTACTCATAAAAGCGATGTCTTATCTCATGGGTATAAGCCCCACAACCAATTACTTAGGGTTTCGATCGGCTGAAAGATTCAATCGAGCCTAAATTATAAGTAAAGCTAGAAATATTAGTAAAATGATCCCGTAAGTTCGAATTTAAGAAAATAAGCAATAAAATAAAAGAATATAAAAATTTCAAATTTTAAGTATATAACTTGTTATTTATAGAAAATGTGTAAAATGCATTTCGATAATTAACAAATTGCTATAGATAAATTATATATATACTAAAAATCATAGAATGACCTAAATAATATTTAGAAATATTTATTTGTACTATATATGAATTTACGTGTAGGTAAAAATACGCGTAACTACTTAAAATATGCGAAATGTGCTAAAATAATACTAAATAATTAAAAAAATTCATAATTAATCAAGGAAAAATAAAGAAAAATCAGAAAAAATAAGGAATGATCTAGAATTGGGTCGTGGTAGCTAGGGAAAATAAGAAAAAAATTAGAAGAAGATAAGGCAATTGTCTAATCAAATTAATGCAGAATAATTTCCCTAAAACTCTATAAATACTCCAAATCTTTCAAAAGCTCATTTTGGATCTCAAGAAGTTTAGAAAAATATAGAGAGGCAAAATTGAGAGAAAATTAGTATTTTATAAAAATATAGCAAAAATCTGTGCAGTTGGGGCTTGTAAGGAGAACCTAGACCCGACAAGCAGCTGAGAGTGGATGGCCACCACTACCACACGGTGGTGGCAGCGCCCAAGTAGGCCGACATACCCATGGCCACCAAAATTGGGGTTATCAAACTGTCACTTATTGTCAATGATGAGAGCATAGGGGACACCAAACCGGGAGAGAATGTTGTTTCTAATGAAAGATTCAACACTTCTCTCCGTGATCCTTACCACCGCTTTGGCCTCTACCTACTTTGTGAAGTAATAGATGGCAATAATTATGAACTGTCGTCCTCTCAAAGCTTTTAGGAAGGCACCGAGAATATTAATCCCTCATTATGTGAACAGTTATGGGCTGGTCAGGGGTTGGAGGGTGGTGCTAAGTGCATGATTGACTAAGGCATGCTTCTAGCACTGCGGGCTCTTTTGGGCAACGGCTTTTGCGTCCTGTCTTATTGTAGGCCAGTAATACTCGAGTCGCAATGCATGGAGGTAGAGGGCTTAAGACTGAATGTGATCGCTACACACTTTAACGTGTACCTCTTCCATGATACGCAACCCTTCCCCTTCCCGGAAGCATTGGAGTGGAAGAAGGCTAACTTCCCTATAATACAAGACACCATCGACCAACGTATAGTTTGTGGCGTGATACCAGAGCTTCTTTGCCTCCCTCCTGTCATTTAGAAGCATGCCTTACTCTAAATAACTCCGGATAGGATCTATCCAGCTCAACTCTAGTGCTATTGTAGTTAGTTCCAAAACTTTAGCTGAGCTAAGAGTTATGCTTTTTTTCTGGCAGGTATTCTATGAAGATTTTGCTATCCTTTACTTCGGGCTTCCGTATATCAGTGGAGGCGAGCTTGAATAGCCAATATGTTGCTGAATTCTCAAGTTAGGGGATCTTCCAGATGTCCTATGAAGGGAATTTAGCTAGAAAGCTCTTCACCTTCTTAAGGTACCTAGCTACAGTGTCATATCTGTCCTCATATTCGCCTCGAACTTATTGTACAACAAGCATAGATTCCGAGAAGATCTGCAAATGCTCAATGCTGATCTCCTTAGTCAACTTAAGATCAGCGATAAGCACCTCGTATTTAGATTCGTTGTTGCTGGAATCAAACCTGAACTTAAAATCATAGTAAGTCGTAACTTTGTGCAAGCCGGTTAGAACAAGACCCGTGCCTCCACCACTCGAGGTGGATGATTTGTCGATGTGGAGCGTCCATACAGGTTTGTCATCCCCCAATGGTGCTTCCTCTTCTCCTGTATATTCTACCACGAAGTCGACTAGCACCTGTGCCTTATAGGCTGTTTGTGGCGATACTAGATTTCATACACACTCAATTCCATTACATACTTCATCACCGTCTAGACGCGTTAGGTTTCTACAACATGGTGCACAATAGTTGATTCGTGAGTATGATTACCAAGTGCCCTTGGAAGTAAGGCCTTAGCTGTCGTACCTTAATAACAACAACCAGAGTGAACTTTTCTGCCAGGATATACCTGACCTCAGGCCTATATAATATATGGCTGACGTAATATACCAGTCTATATTCTCTTCCCTCTTCTCTGACCAGCATAGAAAAGAGCACCCAATCGCTCACGGCCAGGTACAAAAATAGGTCCTCTCCATAGATAAGCTTAGAGAGGACTGGTGGGTATGCAAGGAAGTCCTAGAGTTGCTGAAAGGCAGTGATGCACTCCGAAGTCCATTCAAAACCATTTGGATTTCTCAAGATTTTGAAGAACTCAACGCATCAATTTGTGCTCTTTAAACTGAATCTGCTCAATGCGGCTACCACACTAGTGAGCTTTTGTACGTCTTAGACTAAAGTTGGAGGCTTCATTCCCCTTATGGTAGTAATCTTCTCGGGGTTTGCCTCAATGCCTCTCTGTATTACTAGAAAGCTAAGGAACTTGCCAATGTCATACGTGCACATTCAATTGAAGGCTTCCTAGAGATCCTTGACATGATTAACCAGCTTCTGGCTCTTAACGATCATGTCGTTGACGTACACCTCCATATTGCATCGGATCTGGGGCTTAAATAGTTTCGTCACAATTCATTATTACATGGCCTTGGCATTTTTCAGTCCGAATAGCATCACGATGTAGCAATAAGTGTCGTAATTAATGATGAAAGAGGTATGGACTTCATCCTTTAGGACCATTTTGATCTGGTTGTACCTCAAATAGGTGTCCATAAAGCTCGGCAGGGCATATCCCAATGTAAAATCGACGAGTCGATTGATCCTTAGGAGAGGAAAATAGTCTTTAAGGTAGACTTTATTGAGGTCAGTGTAATCAATGCACATTCGCCACTTCCCATTCTTCTTCTTTACCAGTACCACGTTCATTAGCCATGTCGGGTACTTTTCCTCCCTCACAAAGCCTGTCTTAAGTAGCTTTTGCACTTCCTCCTCGATTATGGCCTACCTCTGTATAGTGAAATGCCTCTTTTTCTGCCTAACAAGCCGTGTTGTGGTGTCGATATTGATGTTATGGGTCGCCAGGTCAGGCGAGATTCCAGGCATGTATGATGCCAACCAAGGGAACCTATCCAAGTTTGCCTACAAGAGGGTGATGATTTCGTCCTTTACCTCAACTGGAGTCTCAATCCCGACTTTTATGGTTTACTCAGGTGAGGTTCTGATCTGGACATTTTCTGTTTTCTACGAATAGGCTTCTTTCTCATTCTTAGCCATTGCTCGATCGCGGGTGGCTGTAGACCTTTCTAGCTGTTGTTGCAAGGGTGGATTAGATTGCTGATCCTTGCCATTCTGCTGTTGCTATTGCTGGATGTTGTTCTACCCAGTGTGAGCATCCGAAGCTTCAAGGAGGTAAGTTTATGCGCTACGCTGCTCTACTTCTTCTAAGTGAGCAAAAAGTAGCCTGTTTTGTGCAACATATTCCTCGAATTCCATGCGCTCCCCTAACAAAACCCTTGGGAGGGGCTAATTGCCTATAGGTTGGTTATTTACCAACTGTTAGGTCTCTTGCTCGTCATGATGAGACATGATGTTAAAGGAATTGTTCATGGGGTATGTGTTTGAGGTTTCAAGTGTAGGAATTCACCTTTCTTACAAACGATGACAAATGTCATATCTAAATATTTGCTTGTAGATATAGGGCTTTGCAAATAGAAGGCCTACAAAACAATATGCTATAAAGGGATATTGAGGGGTTGTCCAGTGTAGACACTCCGATGCTTAAGTTAGTAATGAGGCTTTTGAGAGTATAAAGTACTTTGGAATAATAAGCAACCTTGGTGTACAGAGTTTAGAGAGCTTTACTACTAGGTAGTGGACTGGTATTTATAGTAGAGTGACGCCGGCAGTTGAAGGTCAGTTAGTAGAGAGAGATCTTCTCCCCCAAGTATGGGATAATGGGGTCGTTGTGTCGTGGTGTGTGACGTATCCCACTTATTCCAGATATAGCTGTTTAACTTTATTTAATCCTTATCTTATGCATTCTATCCATTCTAAAGCTTACTAAGCTTGATCATCTAAGCTTAGGGCTTAGGCCTATAAGGGTGAGCCCCAAGTGACAAGACATGTCAAATCCAATTGGGCCTGAGGAACCCATGTCCAAAGAGCCTTTTTAACACCCAATTTATCGAAGGAGGAAGCATATGCCTATTACACTCCTGAATTGTTGAAAAATCATGGTAGATAATAGTTGAATTGTCCCTTATAACCCATGGTTACTTCTTAAGTTGGATTGCCATATAGTTAAGATTTATGCAAGTGTCAAGAATGTAAAATATTTATACAAATACATTCACAATGGTCTAAATAAGGTCTCTCTTAAGGTTTGTATAAGATCCAATAATGATGAAATTCAACAGTTTATAGATATACGTTGGATTTGTGCCCCTGAAGCAATTTGGAGGTTATTAGCATTTCCAATGAATCACATATGTGCATCTATTACTATATTGTAGATACATCTATCAAACATGCATATGATTACATTTAAGGGAGGTGACTCATTGGATTATAGTTTAGCAAACAATCCTTACCCACATACAATGCTCACTGAGTTGTTTCATACAAACTCTACAAATCGTGAGGCAGGGTAATATTTGTATAAAGAATTCCCAAAGTATTATGCATGGAAAAATTTAACATGGCATCGTAGAAAGGTAGCAAGAAAAGTTATTGGAAGAATATATACTATAGCCCTAACTGATTCTGACAAGTTTCATCTTCAGGTTTTACTTAATCATGTTTGTAGTCTAACTTCTTTTGATGATCTTTTAACACATTGTGGAGTGCGATATGATATGTTTCAAAGGGTTATCGAAAGTAGAGGTCTTATTGAGAATGATGAAAGCATACATCATTGCTTACTTGAAGTCGTATCATTTTAAATGTCGTCTACACTTAAGAGGTTATTTGTAACAATCTTGGTATATTGTCACCCGGTTAAAGTTAATTCATTATGGGATGAATTTCATGAGTATGTATTGCAAGATTACTCTTCCTCTTCTGCTTCAAGCGTGGTTATAGTCAACAAGTTATTGAATGAAATTACTACACTACTAGGGAAACATGGGGAAATTTTAATAGACTACGACTTATCACATCTTGATCATGGACTTATCGAAAATAATGACATACCAACAGCAATGTAGGATGAGCTCTCCATCCTTGTTGATCATGAAGATATCAATGCAATTTCATGATTAAACATAGACCAATTGAATGCATTCAACATAGTCAAGTCTTCAATTGAGCTGAGTGAATCTATTATATTCTTTATTGATGGTCCTAGTGGTATAAGTAAAACCTTTTTACATCGTGCTATTTTAGCATTTCTTCGAAGTATCGATCACATTGCCTTAGCGATAACTACTTCTGGAATAGCTTCAACAATATTACGGGGTGGTAAAATAACACATTCAAGATTTAAGATCCCCTTAAGCCCAAATGCAACTTCTATTGGCTCAATAAGTAAACAATAAAACTTAGCTGCACTCTTAAAGATAAGTAAGGCAATTCTATGGGATGAAGCTCCTCTAGCCAGTAGATACGCCTTTGAATTCGTAAATAGAACTCTTAGAAATATCATGGAAGTCGATGTTCCATTTGGAGGTAAGATCATGATATTAGGCGAAGATTTTAAGCAAATTCTTCCCGTGAGTTCAAAGGGAATGAAAAGTCAAATGATTAATGCATGCCTTAACAAATCACTACTTTAGACCAATGTTCACATTGTTCAATACCTAAAATACGAGATCACTCACAAATAAAGATTTATCAGATTTTATGTTACGAGTTGGCAATAGGGCAAAGGCTACTGTACGTAATGACCGTACAAAAATATCTCCATATATGAGTCTACAGTAGGAAGGTGATGAAAAGATTGAATCCTTAATTAATGCAACATTCCCACATCTTTCTGAACATACAGAGGATGCCACTTACTTCATCAATCGTGTACTCTTAACGCCAACAAATGCTGAGGTTGACAAGTTAAATGATATGATCATTCATTTGTTTCCTAGTGAAGCACATATATATTACTCTTTTGATTCGATTAATGATGATCAAGCGTACATGTTTGAACAAGAATTCTTAAATTCTATATCTCCAGGCGGAATGCCTCCTCATATTTTAACACTTAAGAAAGGAGCTTCGATAATGCTTTTATAGAATATAGATGCAAAAGCAGGCCTATGTAACTGTATAGTACAAGGCTAGTATCTATTGGTTGCTTGCAAAATGTCATCTACACAGAAGCGTTAACTGGTCATACAAAAGGATTGAGAGTTTTCATTTCAAGAATATCTCTAAAAACGTCAAATCATTTAAATCTTCCATTTGAAATGACAAGAAAACAATTTCTAATGCGTTTAAGTTTTGATTTGACAGTTAACAAGGCATAAGGTCAAACAATACATATTATTGGCATATACCTTTCTGAGCATGTGGCACTATCACAGGGAGTATCAATGTCATCAACAAAAGTTTTGGTTAAGAAAGGAGATCTACTTAGCTTATTCGGCATACATACCAAGAATGTTATGTACAAAAATGTATTGTTACCTTTAAGGTATTCCTATTATTGACTTATCATATCTTCATTTTATCGTATTGTGAATATTATTGTGCTTATCCATTTTTTAATTTTATAATTACCACCATTTATATATAAATTAACACATGTCAACACATAGAATGTTAGCGATTTTTGGATAAAGAAATTCAAAAGGAAATATCTCAATCTCTATCAAGTACACTAAAATTACACTTATGAGTATTTTATATTAAAATTCCTAGACGTTATGCATTTCGTAAAACATGTATGTTTTAAATTTAAGATTTTTGCACTATTACAAGCCTTAATGATACTTTGTATGATTATTTGGAGATTTTCACCATATGTCCAGTACGATCCCCCCTCACAGTAACCGTTCCTTCCCTATGCATTCCTTTTTATAAGCCTTTATTTTTAAGATAGGTAAACCGTGTTCGTGTGATTTAATTTTTTTTTCTCCTATAGAGAAATTACTTGAGGATTTATAGTTTTGGTCAAAGACGTTCTATTAGAGTTAACAAACAAACCTTCGTTAAGATGATTAGACGAGAGATTGCAAAACTTCGAAAGCAAAGGTACTATTTACTTCTACACTACAATATGGATGATAATAAATATTGCGTATATGTATGCATATTATATATATGTATATATGTATATATATTTAAATTCGTGTTTCAATGTTGCTAAATTTGCATTATAATTTACCTAATATTATACCTTTAACTACCTTCTAAGGTGACAATCCTTCCATTCAACAAGTACAACCCATACATCATGCCTGATTGATGAAGCACTATAAAGCTCAACTATTATTGTAGTAAGACCTAATTCAAATTACTTTTTCCCTTTATGCATTCATAATTTATTTTGTCACAACACCATTATTATTTGTTTTTGCAGATTCAAGACTTACACTTATGTTGATTTTTGTCTTCATAAGGTTTGGCAACACCATTATTTACTTTTTGTATTCCATGGGTAACTACTATCTAATAAAATTTCATAGCATAATGACTGCATAATACGACTTCATATCGTTATATTTTATGCTGTGACATAATTCCCCCAATTAACTTATGCTTCATTGTTTTGTAGGCAAATGGGCACTTCTTGAATTAACAATTTCATGGCGAATAGCATAATTTTTCATAGTTCAATTAAAAAAAATTGTGAATATTATTTTTCTTCTCTTATTATTCTAGGATTTTCATTATGTTATGGTTGTAAGATTGACCAACTTTTAGTATATTTAATATATTTCCTTTCATACTTTAAAACCATGATTTTTACATCTGCACTAATTACATTGAATTCAAGCCTATGTAATTTATTACAAACTAGGCGTCAATTAGTATAAGTACTGAAATTAGAAGTTGTAAGTAGTTGAAATCAAATATTAAATTGGGTGTATTTTTTTAGAATGCATATCAAAGTAATAGATGTTATAACAATATAAATTTGTATGTCATTTTTTATAAGTGCACTTTAAGGATACAATATCACTTCAATATTACATATTTCTATAATTATTTTTACACCCATTACGCGAGTGCATTATCCACTTGTTTCTTCATAGAATCAAGTCATAACTTCCATCCATTCCGCTTATAAAGCTTTTGGCTATTTATTATTCTTTTAAAATCATCATACACATTTTATGTCTAGTTTTCACATTTCATCTCTCTCAACTTGTTTCTTATTGTACATAGCTTTCCATACAATAATAATTTGTTATGGAAGCAATATGATTTAGCAATTTATACCATTGAAGATTGAAAAGAATATAATGGTTTACTTTGATTATGATGGTGAAAAAAGATAATTAGATATAAAATGATGGGAACTAATGGTAGGCACTGAGCCAAATCGATCCTAAATCGTCGGTTCATGGGTCGAGGACACAATGAACCGTGATCAACCCATGAGCTGGTGGTTCAAGGCTGGTTCAATGGGCCTAACAATTTAAGAGCCAATTCGTAACCCTTGAATTGGTTTTTTTTTTTTCCCTTTCTCGATTTTTTCTTTCTTTTTTTTTCCTTCCTTTACATAATTTTTTTCCCTTTTTCCCTTGCCAATCCTTGAACCCTTGTTTTTTTTTTCTTTCATCCTTCCATAAAGTATATATTAAAAACGAACAAAAAATAAAATATAGAAAAGTCTCGTACAATACAAATAACTAATTTGATTGAGTAGAGTGAAGTAATCGAAGGAAAAATATTTTTTACTGTATTTTACGGTCGCCCAGAAGGTACTTACATATCCGCTAATCAAAATCGAATTACTGTAGTTTAGTTTACATTTTTAGAAAACCTTTAGTTTATTGGTCAATTTTACATTTTGCAAAAATAATCCAAGTGCATGTGACTATCCAATTTAAATTTTTTGAAGGAAAATAATTTTACTCGGTCATAATTTAGAAAAACCTAATGTTAGATTACCACTTTTGGGAAAACCATGCCATTTACTTTTTTTGAATAAATGGGAAAAAAGATTTTTCTATGTGATAAAACTTTTTCAGAAAGGATGAAAAGAAAACTTATTATGCCTCCTCTCGAGATACCTGTTCATGTTCGTGACTAAGATTAATACCCACGGCTGAACTTAGGCTTCCATTAGATCGGTTCCAATCATTGAAGTAATCATCCTCCTTACTTAATGTCCCACATGGTTCTTATCGTTTGTAGGCCGCCTTGTACTAATCTTCTGTGTAAGTATCTACCTCGATGTTGACAACAATAGAGAGACTCAGTGTTTGACAACGATCGGGCCTACTGTACTAAACACTTACTCAGCAGTGACCGTTGAAGGTAGAGCAGCGAATACTTTATAGGCGATGCAAGATAGGAGTAGGTAATCCCTTTTGTGCCTTTGCCACTACTCTAAAATATCGAAGTTCTTGATAGAGATATTCTTAGAAAACTCGAAATTTATATTAGTGTAACATTGCATCTCAAACATTGGACTACCAAATCGTTGCCTCTTCAATTTTTGCTCCAGTAACTGCTCATTCATAAATGAGTAATGTCGCTCCTTAGTGGGGGGCGAAGGAGAAACTAATAACTGGTCACCATACTGACTTTGAGAGTGATTAAGCATCTCCTCTATATCGACCATTACTATCGACACTTCTTACTGTGCTTTCAAGCTGTACACGTCTTGAGAATCCGTTAGATCTTAAATGTAATCGTAATAAGTTTTCAAATATATTAGTAATAATTCTACTTTATAACGAGGATTTATAATAGTTACTACAAGATAAATATGAAAAATATCTTTACAATAAGTTAACCACTTCAATGTCATATCGTCTATGCATGTGTACCGGTTTAGGTCCTCACAGGCTTCAAGTAGCACGTTAAGTATACAGATAGCTAACATAACAAGCAAATGAACACCGGGTTTGTAAACCTATCAGAAAGTCTTAGTAATATCATGAAATTTTTTTAAAACTTTTAGTAATTGAATTCATACATCCCGATTATTAGGGAAAATGTCAACTTTTTGCATGTTGTACATTGCAAAGTCACACAGCAGTTCGCTGTAAATAATTATGTTATGCAACAACTCGTAAGTTGAGTTACAACAGTATTACACATCTATCTTAAACTTCTAAGGCCTCTTCTCACGCTCCATGCAGAAGTTCCTCCATTTTTTATGAAGCAACAACCTCTTTATTATTCTCTTAACGATGTTCTTGATTAAAGCTATACTGTCATGCAAAACTGTAATGTCATCCTTGATACACAAGTTAAAAATATAATATACACAACATATGTAGAAACCCCTCCTCCTCCCTCCGACGTTAGTTGACAGTAATTTTGCAAATCAAATATTAATGCAATGTTGGTACTTACATTATCAAAACTAGTAGAAAAAATTTCCTCACTAATTTGTACTCATTCAGGATTTCTCTAATAATTTTACAAATATTTTACACTGCGTGTCGCTTGTTACATACCCTTAAAGCCAATAGGCGTTTATTAAGTTGTCAATTATCGTCTATCTAGTAAATAGTAATATCCATATAAGAATTATTATGAAAATGATCTGTCCATATGTCTCATATCAAGGGAACTAAACTTATCTGCAAGCTCCTTCTTACCTTTGTGGTAGAGTTTTTGCGTAGCTCGGGTTAACATTCTGCAGCTAAGCTATCGTAAGTTAAGGTTGAACGTCTCTTGCTTGTATCGACTCTGCCACTTTCATGCACTCGCATTGAATAACAAGTGCATATTCGCCAGGTACTAAGCTAAGTTATACTTATGCCTCTCTTCATCATACCTCATTAGCAGTTAATCGAATGAACTATCGCCTTAGGCAATCTGTTACTGCGTACCATCTATTCCCAGCTCCCTAGGATGCTTCGACCTCAAGTGTCTGTTAAAGGTACCATATCCCTCTCACGTTTTCCACCAGTAACTCGCGTTACAATAGTTACAAAATGTCATTGAGTTCCCCCTTTCATTTGTACCTTTACGGAAATGCAAAGTAAAATATTAAACTTACTGGGTTTAGGGGGTTTACCTGAGTCAGATGATCTCGAACTGCCGAGCTCATATTGTCCCATATGTTGCTCTTCTGTTTCAGGAATAATCTCTATCACGTCTTCCTCATCCTTGAACATAATTGTAGGGCAACTTATTCGTGGGGTTTAAATTTTGTGGGTCATGCAAGAACACTCATACGAAGAGGTTCGAATTTAGTAAGATGTTCAAGAATTAGTTTGTAGAGTAATAGCTGCTGTATATCGAAAGCTGTAATTTATAAGGACCGAGGAATGTATGAACATGTTGTTTGAATTTTAAAAATTTTAAATTTTAAACGTTTTAAATTGTATGCACCGAAAGTAAAAAAAGGGCTATATCAGTAAAAAAGGACTAGCCTCTTTTTAATTTTTTTTTTTTTATGTTGGGCGGCAGTCCTTGAACTGTCAAGTCAAGCTGTTCTGACCTAGCAAACCGCCTAGACCTTTAAAACCTAGCCTAGGTGGTTCGACCCAACCCTTACTCAAATTTAATGGAAATCATGAAAATGCATTGATATATTAAATGTCCTTATTGAATTAGATTAAAAATATTGCTAATTATATTTATATTTAATTTACTTAATTTCAAATTGTAATTTTGATAAAATTCAAGCTCCATAAAAATATGAACCTTAATTTTTAAAAGAAAGGAAGGAAATTTAAATTTAATGTAAACATGCCTCTTTTTAATTTCCAAGTTGAATCACAACAACAAAAATAGCTTTCAACTGAATTGTAATTAATCAAGTCAATTATATAATTGGCCATACAATTCCTTCTTAAAAGCTTTAAAATTTAAGGCATTAAATTACTTATATACAATTCAAAAAAAATTTTCATAATGAATTATATAAAAACGAGAATTTTATAGTTTATATCTTTATAACTCCTAAGAATGCAATGTGCAAGGTTCTAAAGCTTAAAGATATAATAGGGGTCAATACACTCGTGTTATGTGTACAAAAAATACAAAATAAGAAGAGAGAGATGTTGATGTAATTAATAGGATAAGGTGGAAAAGTGGGAGAAAGATAATACAAAGTAAATAAAGAAATAAAGAGAGAGAAAAAAGAGTAAGTGAACATATTTATCTATTAATTATAATTTTAATAATTTATTTTATTATTAGAGTTTTTTGTAAATAATAGAAAATAAAGGATAAATATGTAATTTTAAGAAAAGTAGTTACTCAAGGCCTCATTTACTTTAATAACATAAATAGATATATAATCATTATTTGATTAATTTAAAGCATCATATAAAGAATTGATGATAAAAAAGAAAAATTATTTTCCTAATTGATAGATATATAATAAAAGTATATTTATTTAATATTCTCAACAAAGGAAAACGATTTCTTTACAAAAAGAAAACTAACCTTTTCCCCTTTATTGTGTCTTTCCGGTGTTTAAGATATTTACATATCAACTTATTAGAAGTTGTTATAAAAACAATGGTTTTTTTTTTTTTTTTTTCCCATCATATCTATTCCTCATCGTGTTTTACATTGTCTTTGTTGAAAAACCGACGTGCAAAGCATAAATCGGTTAATGGTTTAGATTAGAATTTAGGAGAGGAGAAAACATAGGTAAATCCGTTAGCTAAGAATTCAGATCATCAATTGCAAAAGAATCCACCATCCTCATTTAACGATAAATTGCAAGTTAAAATTTTAACATAGAGCCATCTGCCACATGTAATAAAATAGAAATATCATTTAGAGTGGGGGAAAGAAAAAACAAACAGATTACTAGGGAAAGAAAAACAAATAGATTACTAATTCACTTGACCTGTGATACCCTGCAATATCCAACCAAAAGACGAAAACCTAAAATTTCCAAAGCAAAAAGATCAAAACGGAAATTTCCAGAATTAAAGGGTAAAAAATATACCTACCGCACACAACATTTAATTCAATCGAGATCTTTGAGTTAAAGACCTCCCGCATGCAAAACAGATGAGTCCCTCCATTCTATACTATAGTCAATGTTTTCTGTCAGCATATTCGACCAAAGTAAGCCCAAGCGTTAAAAAAAAAAAAAAATGAAGCGAAAAGTTCAAGTTATTGTGTTTGATAGGAGACTATTCGATTATGGGAATTGTGGGTTTGTATATCGAATAACATATAAGAAGAATCCCGAGGAGATAAAATGGAGGGGAAGAACGGTTGTTTTGTTGCAGGATAAAATTGCCACATCGACGGAGTTTTCTAGAATGACTATTGAAATAACCGTCAAGATTATGGGACAATTGGATATCATGAGTCCTTTAGAAGTGGAAACAGTTTTGGAAGTATAGAATAATGTGTTGAGAGCGTGGTTTAGAAACATTTTTTAATGATTTAAATTTTTTCTTTTTTTTTTTTAAGGATCGGTACAACCATTATTTTCATTTTTTGTTTGATCACGTTTAAATCTGAAATATTAAATAATCCGTTAATTCAATTAAAATATAAAAATAAATTATCAGATAATAAACATGATCGATCTCATTAAAATAAAAGATAAAATTATAGAATCTTTCGATTTAAAAAGATATAGTCAAATAATGTATTATTCGTTTAAATATAATAGATAATTTCTAAATAGTACCTATAAGGTATTTTACTTAATTTCATTTTGTTGATCTACCCTTAGAATGGGAAAAAAAAGAAAGTATTATGTTAAAAAACCGGGAAGTGTTATCGTTGGTTTAATTCAAAAGTCATGTGTTCTTGTTGATTTTCATTTAATGCTTTCATAAGGTTGTTTAACTTCGATTTCAATTTTTATTTTCAGCTAGAGAAGGGTAATTATTTTTATTAAGCCATCCGTCTTAAGCGCGCAACAAGCAATCTCGATCGCTACTGTAGGTGGGAAGGGCCGGGACTTGATGCGGAAGCAGGTACAAGAAATCAAGCAAAAAGCGGGGAAACTTACCACATGATCGGCAATGGGAAGAGACCTCAAAGCACATTCGCTTAACTCCTAAGAGTCACACAAAATGTAGAGGCATTGGCCGTAGATGTGAGTACTGAAAGAAGCCATACAGCAGCTAATAATAAATAATATTCATTTGTATCTAATGGATTTTCCACCAGAGTCCATACAGGCAGTATGCAGTCGATTAAAAGGGAGTAGGTTCTATCCGCAGTGAGAAAGTTTAGGTGGGGGTTGTTCAAAGTACCTCTAACTTGTCCCACACCATCTTTCTCTATTACATACACTGCCCCTCTCCCTTCTTTTGAGTCTACGCGCTTCTTCTTAGTATGTCGTTTATATATATGCTTCTTAATAAGCCAGAGGCCTGTTTCATTTTTCTTCTCATAGATGGCCTTTAATTAGTGATTTTCCTCTTTTTCACAAGCATGAGTAGGACTTCCTTCTAGTGTTGGGAAAGTCATCCTTGGCATAAGCTATAGATCTCATACGGCTCAGCATTCAATTCTTGTGGTGTCCTATTTTTTAATCTACCATATCTAAGTGAATGAGATTTATCATATATGTATCCCCCCTTTTTTCTCGGGTTAACCAAAAGAAATCAATTCCATGAGTTTCAAACTTAAATTTTGATTACTAATCCGTTTTTTTTTTAGTTTTATCTTTTCTCCCACCTTCCGAAAAAGCATATGTATTTCCACTGTCGTTAGAATTTTCAAGGTGTTCAGGGGTTACGTGAATCAAAAGAAGGAGCTGCTTTCTCGACTCTCCGGTGAAAGAGCTTATCCCCTCTCTGTCCCTTTCCTTTGAAATAAGGCTTTATCGACTTTGTTTGTCCCGGTAAGTCAAATAAAGAGAGGAAGTCAACCTTCTTTTCCCTTCTACTTTATACCCCTAAAGTTCTTTGGAATCAATTTCATCACAAGAAAGCTCTATGGGGCGCTCTCCTGGAATCGCTTTCAGGCAATCACATTCTATTCAGATAGAAGAATTACACCATGAATGGCGGTACAAGAGATCTAGTAAGCACCTTAGCTTGACTACAGGCGAGAGGAAAGACACTACTCCTATTCTGCTAATAGTTACCCGCGTAAGAAAGAACTAGGCTTGACTACAGGAACTACAGCAAAGGACTTCTTCTTAAGAAGACGGATAACCGGACTGACTCGAAGGACTGTAAGGTCAGAAGATTGCCTTGCAAAGAAAAGAAACGGAGCCTGACGCTACCATTTTGTGTACCTGTTATAAATCAATTTAATGGAATGAAATTTAAATTTTTTGGAAGGAAAAAAAAATTCTAAATATGAAAAAATAAGCAATATATGAGGAAGATATTATGCCTCAAACATAGTTATAGTGTAAGGATGGTATTAATTATTAAACCCTTCCAAACATTTACCGTTTTGTTATCGAAGTTACAACAAGGGATGGGCTCGGGCCTGAATTTTGATAGGATTTGGTGGGTTTTATCATTTTAAACCAAATAAATAAAATTGCAAAGACAGATTAGTTATATCATCACTCTAACCTCAAACCATGAAAGATCATTGTGTGGGTCATAAATGAGTTAAGACGAGTTAAATTTTTAATCACTTAAACTCGACTCTTTTAAAATTTATTAAACTTGAGCTTAATTAAGCTTTCATTGAGCTTGAAAATCATAAACTCGAGCTTGAAATTGTTAAAGAATTCGAAACTCGAGTTTAGTTTGTTTAGATAAATGAGTCTAAATTAGAAATCAATTTATAATTTATAATTATATTATTCTTATTCTTATATTCTCATATTATTTTTTTATATAATATAATATAGTAGCTAGCGAACTTGTTTACAAGCCTACTCATGAACCTAATCATGAGTTGGCTTATTAACAATATAAATGAGACTGTTCATGAGCTAATCCGTGAGTCTAAATATGAGTTCAAGTTTGATTCGTTTATATAAATGAGTTATATTTTAAGTTAAAGTTTAATTCGTTTACGAATTGAGTTCAAACTAAGTCAACCATAAAGTAAGTTAAGTTCAAATAGCCCACAAGCAATTAAGTTGATTTATAATCTTAGCAATTCAATTTAGTTATACCACAAATAATTATCAAAAAGTTATTTTTGTAAGATATAAAGTAATTGAATAAAAAACTATGTTCATTTATTGGTAAAATCCCAATTTAAAGCCATAAAAAGGTAGAAAGTAAACATACTCAACCATGGTGTGAGTTATTGCTTTTGTATATGTATGCAGTAAGGAATCAAGTTTAAATTTTTTTCTTTTTTTTTTTTTGAAAAAATAACACATTAGAATGTGCACTTTACAAAGAAAGATTTAATAGGATATTATTGTAAAAATCTTTCAATTTAGTTTAGGATGCAGGATGAAAAATGCAATAAAAGAAAGCACAAATAAATAGATAAGATTTTTATGAGATATATTCTAAAAAAAAAAAAATGCGTACCCAGTTTTGAATGGTTCTTTCAATTTTTGTAGTTTGGTTGATTTATTTTCCAATGTGATGGGCCTCGAGAGGGGCTTGGGCTCGACCCAGGAAAAGAGGGAGAACGAGGAAGCAAACCGTAACACGACCGCAGCGGCAACTGCAAGTCTAGTCTTCAATCTTCTTCCATTATACTCTACTCTACTCTGCAACAGAAACAGATTCCAATATCTCCTTGTATTCATGATTCACGCCATGTCGGTGAGTTCCATCATCTTCATCGTGTTTTGTGTGTATAGTTGTCGGTTGTTACTTGATACATGTCTTATCTTATCCAATAAGGACACGGGTGTTTGTAGTTTCTGATTTTAGTTTCAGTGATTAACCCAACATCCATCTTTCTGAATATCGATACTGTACTTCTAATTACGGGTTATTCAACAGTTAAATGATGGACCGCACAGTCTCGTGTAGAGTCCCCATTCATAGCCAATTTTAAGCTGACCTCTAGAATATTTGCTATTAATTCCATATTCTCTGATTCACCCTTGTTCTTCGTTAATTGATCGTGTTCGATTAATGTAAAACCTAAGTAAAGATGCAAGCCTTAGCTTTATCTACTTATAAGTTTTCATGATTTGATGATGATGATCAGATAAGAACAGTGAAAGTGAGCAATGTATCCCTGAGCGCTTCCGACCGGGATATCAGGGAGTTCTTTTCTTTTTCTGGTGATATTGAGCATGTTGATGTCCGAAGGTATGTTCATTCATCTAATAATCACTTTGATTTTATTTCATTCTTCAATTTGGCCTCTAATTTGTTGCCTTTGTTTTTGTATTCAGTGACAATGAGCGCTCTCAAATTGCATATGTTACCTTCAAGGATCCACAAGGGGCGGAAACTGCTGTTCTCCTCTCTGTGAGTTCTTTAAATCTTGTCAAACTCGAAAATTTCTCCTTTTTCTAATAAGTTTTAAGAGAGAAGTAAGTTGTAACTGCTGCTTATTTAGTCATCAGGGTTTGATGCCTGTTATGGAAACTACTGTTAGATAAATAGGAAAGGCTGCATCCTGAATCAGAAGAAGCTGCCTAGAAACTGAGTGGTACCTGTTTGTTCATTTGCATCGAATTCTCTCTCTCCATGGCCTCTAAAACTTTCCCTTTGTAATGATCGGATAGATGATTTTAGAGTCATACTTTCTCCTATCCAAATTCTGCCGTGGATTTAAACATACTGTATGCTTGAATTTTTCAAACAAATAAGAACTAACACTGTACTATTTTCTTCATCCATTTTCAACCGTGATGCAGGCTCTTTGTCGTTATTTCTTAGCATTAGATTTCAGATTCAAAAGATAGTTAATTAAGCATCCTGATTTGACTGATATTTCCAAAGAAGAAACTCAGGCCCTCTTTGGTTATTTTCAATGAATGGGAATCTAGGGGATCCGATTTCTTGGCGTTTTAGTAATATTATAGTGAAGGTGTAAGGTTATGGTGCGAAATTACAATTCGGAGTTCCCAAATTTCTTGAAATCTCAAAAGTTGGCAGGAGAAAGGAATCAAATTGCAACTACCAGAGAGTTATGGAGTTGTGTTTTTATGTCTTTGCCCTTGCATCACTACTAATTTCTCATCAAAAGGACATAAAATGCCACGGATTTTTATTTCCTAGAGATTAGTATAACGAAATGAGGCCTAATTGTAGGAAGAAGCTAGGACAAAGTATGCTGTATAGAAGTTTGAATGTCATGCGAATTTATGTTTTACACCAGATCATAACCTATCCAATGATTCACCATCTTAGTTAATTTAAACCTCTGATCAACTTTATCAAACCTTCATATTGGTTATGTATAGATGACCAGAGCTTGGTCTAAAGATGGTTTGCATTAAAATGCTTCCAATCATCAGTCTCTTATATGATCCAAAATTATTGGGCCAGCCTGAATGCATGACAATTAGGGAAAAGCACTTCTGGAACAATGATGAGTAGAGAAGTTGCAATGAGAGAGGGCTTACATTTTAGATCTTTTCCATCTCATCATTTCATTTGGCTATTGTCAGTTCAAATAAATAAATAATACATCCATAGAATTGGTAATGTTTTTCTGGCAAGTGTCTTGGGGATGCTTCAGCTTTGACTCCTTTTTGACTTACTCGAGAACTTTTCTTCTCCCTTCTTTCAGAGCTTCTTGAATTGTGCCATCTCATATAATCTGTCAAGTCCTTCTGTCCAAATTTCTCTTTTAATAATAATCTGTTATCTGGCAGGGTGCAACAATAGTTGATCAGTCTGTTACCATTTCTCTGGCTCCAGATTACAAGATTCCACTAGCTGCTTCATCGCCTGTGGCTGTAATAATTATCTACTGAATCCTATTTCCAGTTCATTAGATGGTGATCAGCTCTGACTGATGAGATTATTCTTGTGTCCCATCAGGCAACAGAAAGCAGGAGTGCTGGTGGTGGTGAATCCACTGTACAAAAGGCAGAAGATGTTGTTACCAGCATGTTAGCTAAGGGTTTTGTTCTGGGCAAAGATGCAGTTAACAAAGCCAAGGCCTTTGATGAAAGGCACCAGTTCACCTCCACTGCGGCTGCCAAAGTTGCTTCCTTGGATCAAAAAATTGGTCTCAGTGAAAAAATCAGTGTTGGCACCACTATGGTGAATGATAAAGTGAAGGAAATGGATCAAAAATTCCAGGTTTCTGAGAAGACTAAGTCTGCATTTTCGGCTGCTGAGCAGACTGTCAGCACTGCTGGATCTGCCATTATGAAGAACCGGTATGTACTGACTGGCACTTCATGGGTTACTGGTGCATTCAACAGGTTTGCACAAGCAGCTGGGGAAGTTGGGCAGAAGACCAGAGATAAGGTTTTGGCTGAAGAAGAACAATCAAGAAAATCAGAGGGTTACCACCAGATTCCCAAGTCTTAAAGACCTATTGCTGGTGAACAATCCTAATATCCACCTGTTCATGGTTTGGTCCTTTCCTCTCTTGTGTGTGTATATATGCTGATAGTATTTGGATCTATCGTCGACATATGTTCTTATTTTATTGATGGAGTGCTACCCTAAAGGAAATTGTCTTAGGTTGTTTGCAGTTTCTTTCAACCATTTTTACACGTTTAGACATTGTAAAACCTTTTCTTCATCTTGTTCATAAATTCTTCCTTGCAATGAATCATTTAAGCATCCAAAGGAAAATCCGTTTATCCCCCAACGGAAAATCCGTTTGCCAGTAAGGGATGTTATAACCAAAGACTGCAAGTGGATAAACATTCTAAAGACCTTTAAATCATCTCCTTGCACCCTTAATGAGTCTTCAATGATTCCAAGCGGCAATTTGAATGGACTACAAAATGGATAAAATCATATTAAGATTTCACGGAACCCGTGGACTGCCTCTAATTGCTTGCATGTAGCGCTTTGGTAAGATCATCAAACAATCAAAGAATGATTTAGGTACAGGTGAGTTCATGAATGCATTGGATTATACCTAGTAGGATTCCTGCAAACATAGAATGAGATGGCTGCAAGGAAATGAATGAAATTCTAGTGGGATAAAACCTATCAAGAAGTTTTGCTCCTGCCTCCTGCCTCTGAATTGGGGCCAATAAACGTAGCCCAAGATGATCGCTTAACTCTGCACGACAGGGATCCATGTTCAAGATAATCTAATTGAAATAAATCAGACATGAGAAGGACAAATCCTGTTAATCCTTTACATGGTGGTTTGAAGCCCCTGAACAGGAAGATGGAAGATGTTTCCACAGAAGAAATATCTTATCACCACAACCAAATCTATCAAGAGTTTGGGCCCCCTTCCCTGCATGTAAATTATTGTGGGATGGCAATATTTACACACCAGATAATCTTGGATTATTTTTGCTTGCAAGGGGAAAAAAATTTATTCCTGGAAGTAGCTGAATAATAGCTTGCTATCATTCTTCTAGTCCAATGGTACAATTTCTTCCCTTAATCCTCGATATAGGTTCAAACTCAAATGACTTACGTGAGATATTCATATATAGTACACTCATTTATGCGGGATATCTATAGTGGGAGATTACAAAAAAATACTTATATCGTCCTCTATGTATAATTCGCCTGTGGACCTTGTAGACTTTATAAATTTAACCTTCTAAATATAGTATCGAACTCGAATATTGTAAATATTTTCTTAAGTCGATAAGAGTACATAAAATGAAAACCAACTAAAATTTTAAACTCGAAATTTAAAACGAGTTTGAAAGATACTATTATACGATTTGGAAACCCTAATCATACAAGAAAATCTCAATCCTTACATATGCGTATTTTTTAAAAAAAAAAATATAAACCTAAACTTAACAGGAACTATAAATATTAAATCACAAAAAGAAAAGAAAATTTAAATCAATAAAATTATCTTAATACTTGAAAAGCCATAAATCAATAAAATTATCAATAGTTTTGTGAAATCGTATAAAATCAATAATGAACGAATTAGGGATTATTTCAAGTAATAATAAACAACAAAACTAAGCTAGTTAATGGAATAAATTAATAAATTTACAAAAATTATTTTACTTGTATACATAAGTAGCCCCATAATATGTATATACATATAAATATATTAATAAGAAATTTCCTTCTCTTTTCCTAATCTATCGTATGATATATATATATATATATATATTGCATAATAAAGCGATATTCCTAAATAATTCAGCCAATTAAACCTTAAGCTCCTATATATAAGTCAATTATTCCCGGGCTGGTGAAAAACCCTAAAACAATTAAGGACTTATAACCTTAAGCGACTAATTAAGAATTTAATTTGAACAATTTTATTCAACTCTAGAAATTTTTATAATTTTATAAGAATTAAACCATAACTTACAAATCAATTTAAGAGACAAACTCTAAAAGAATTTCATATAAGACAATCTCCTTATCTTCATGTATAAGATTTGTGCACATGAATAAGTAAACCAACCAATCATCTTAAATAACTTATCGATTGATAAATATAAACCCTACTTTTAGTAGGCCCATGATTCAATTAAAAGTACCATCCGAACGTTCCTAAGAATCAACAAAACTAAGAATTTAAGTTTACATTTAGAAACAAATCAAATTTTTTCAATTCAAAAACTAATTATCGATAAAACCTGAGCTTGAAGAATTACGAGCTCTAAAATCACTTAAAACCTTAACCCTGAAATAATTAAGGAATTTTAACCCTAAGTAATTAATCAATAATTTAATTTAAATAATTTCATTCAACTTTAGAAAATTTCACAATTTTATAGTAATCGAATCATAAATTACAAAATAATGTAAGATGAAAACCCTAAAACAATTTCTTATAAGATTATGTCCTTATCTTCATGTCCAAGCCTTACACATCAATAAGTAGATCAACCAATCACTTTAGATAACTTATCAATTGAGAATTGGAATCATTTATCAATTGATAACTTATCAAAATCTAGTGATAAGACATTTTCCTTATCACCCCTTTACTTATACTACATATGGACAATTTTTCACAAGATTTTATAAGCTTAATTTTAATAAATGAGACAAGACCACTTCATGGCTCAAAAAATACTTTAAATGGTAGATTTGGACAAGGGAAAAAGAAGGGTCATGCTCTTGTCTTTCGATCATCAATCACTTTTTCTTACACATCACTATTCACCCCTTAATGCTTACATCATCAATAGTTGCAATTGTTAACTTTTGTGTAAATTACAAGACAACACTTTCAAGATATTTAAGCACTCATTCTCTCTCCATTCAAACTAGCCACTTCCTCCACTTTTTCTCTTATTTTCAATTTCAATTTCACTTCATCTTTCTCTCATTTGAAACAAACATAAAAGGGAGAAACCACCTTACCCCACAAAATCAACTTTTCTCCCATTTTTTCCAACTTTTCTCACGGTAACTTCTCTTCTTGTTATTGTATTATTTTCTTTCACCATCAAAGGTCTTTTAGAGCTATTAGAACCTTCTATAAACCCCATTCCAAAAGACCAAAAGGTTGGGGTTCCAAAAGGTTGCAAAAGAGGAAGCAAAGTTAAAAGCTTAAGCGAAACCTTTGTGCACAACCACTATATTTTGCTTTAAGGACTAGTAAGTATTTCTTGTGATTTTTGGTTTAGTGATTATGATTAGGAGACTTTGATCTCTTGAAGATATAAGTGAGGTTTAAGCTTTCATAACACCAAAAAATCGTTTTAAGAAACAAACCATGAAACCTTTACATGAAGTTAAAGCATGAGTATGTAAAGTTAGTATTTTGTAAAGACACTTGTTCAACACTTTGAATGGAAGGTTTTAAGTTGAGAAAGTCTTGAAACAAAAACTTGAATGAAGGATGAGCATGCTAGACATGAGGATTCCATAGTCATTTGGATGCTGATTTTATTTCCATTAAGTTAAACATACTCAAATCTAGACTTAAGTTAAGGAAAAATCTATCACATGAAGTTTTATGAAGAAATCAAGTTTGTATGACACGAGCTATGATATGGAGGTTATATTAAGTGTAAGTCCCAAAGTTCAGCTAAGTAACCGTAAGATCGAACTTAGAACCCAAGGTTTAGGACGATCGGCTAAAGGATCCGATCACACCCAAATTATAAACTATTGAGAGAAATATTAGTAAAAATGACCCCGTAAACTTAAATTTAAGAAAATAAATAGTAAAATAGGAAACTATAAAATTTTCAAATTTTAAGCATAATAGGCATTATTTATCGAAAATGCGAAAAGTGTAATGAAATAACTAATAAATTACTAGAGATAGATTATATGTATACTAAAAATTTTAGAATGACCAAAATAATATTTAGGAATATTCACGTGTACCCTACATGTATTTACGTGTAGATAAAAATACGCGTAATTACCTAAATTAGCCTAAAACTAAGCAAATAATTAAAGAAAAATACAAAATAATTATAGAAAAAATCAGAAAAATCAGAAGAGGATAAGCTGCAACAAGATAAGGTCGTGGTCAGCAAGAAAAAAATTAACCAATAAGAATTTGATAAACAAAAAGCCAAAAATCATGGAATTGGTGCAAAATCCCATCAAATTAATGCACATTAATTTCTAAAATTGTCTATAAATAGGGGAAAAAATTCCAGAAGTCCTTTGGGCAGTTTAGGATTTGAGAAAAATCAAAACACCGAAAAAATCGAGAGAAAATCCAGAAAAAAAGGAAAACTGTGCAGTTAGGGGTTTTAAAGGGAACCCACACCATACGAGGAGCTGGGAGTGGACGGCCACCACCACCACACGGTGGTGGCAGCACCCAGGTCGGCTGACAAGGCCACGGCGGCCCGCGATGGCCGGAGCCACCCAAACCGGTGAGTCCAAATTCTAGCCCGATTCTTGTGAAATTTTGTAAAAATAGTAAATATAATTAGAAAATTATGAATTTTGTTATTCTGGGATATTTTTGTATGTAGTTTGTAGGAAAAATATTATTTAGATGAAAACATGTCCCGTAATATAGGGTCCTTAAGAAATCATGCAAAACCGAGCACATTTCGGTTTAGAAATAAATGACCTTAGAAGTGTAGTTTGAAGCTCAATTTTTTTTCTGTAGAATGCTCATGTGATATAGAACAGTGCTATGAAGCCATTTTTTTAAATTTAATTTTCGAAATTTTTAAGTTAATTTTTAGCCCTAAAATGATGGAAAATTTGAGTAATTGGGAGTTAATTAGGTGATTAGGATATTAATTACTGATTTAGATAGTAATTAGATGTTTAGGGATGTTAATATCTGATGTGGAAACCTGATCCTAATGTATGGAGTATTAAGTATAAGTAATGAAGGTGTTATGTGGTAAATATAGAAAATTAGGAATATGTAGAATTAAAAATTAATAAATATGGAAAAATTAGGTTTAATTAGATAATAAAATAATGAAAATCAGAACATAATAAATCTGAAACAAAATTCAATTTTAGGTAATTATATGAAAAATGTAAAAATTTCTCACAACATAAGTAAATTCGGTACACTAATATGGGTTTAAGTGTACCGGATGGAATAAAATGCTGACTAGGGGTAGTAATCGTATTTAGGGTATCTGGAAATAATGTGGTTAGTTTCACATTATAAGTTGAAACAAATTTCTAGGGTCCGGGTACAAAACAATACCTAGAAATCGAACTAGAATCTAATTTAAAAATCGATGCGAAACCCGAACCTAAACCCAAACCTAAAATAATTATAAAAGACTTAATACCTAGATAATTAGGCATATTAAACCTTAAACAAAACCTAACAATAAGCGTTATAGGATAAGATGAACTTATAATATTATATGAAATACTGAAACCACGTTCGTGTAATAGGGATGATCGGCAATGGCCTGAGCAAATCGGACCTTGAGTGAGTGAGCGAGGAGTCGAGGTAAGTTGGGATTAATACGATGCTGTATTTTGGAGGCTTAAGATTATGCTTGGCTGTGCTTGTTAGATAGAGAATGTGTGCATGTGCTTGATTATGGGTGATGTTATGATTCTGTTTGTTGCTCTGGCACATATTGTATGACTTGTATGAAAGAACTGATCACCCTAAACTGGACTTAATTAAATATCCGACCAGTAATCATAATCGGACATGCATGGCAACCCGTTAGGGGAACTTAGGACTCTTCGGCCAAATACCGACCCCTTCGGAAGGGATAGCGCAGGATTGCAAAATGGTCCCTTCTTCATCCTCAGTCGATCTAAGTGACAGGAGAGGAGGTCGCGGCGAGGGTGAAGACAATGGTTCAAAGGTAGTTACAGGAGGAGCAAGATCTCCATTACACAAGCCTGGGTTTGGTCGTGAGCTGTTGCATTAACAGCAACTCCTCAACCTGGATTAGAGCGGGCGTAATTTCTCTAATTTCACGACGGGCCGGATAACGTCGTGCGATGGCATTTGCTTGCACATGCATTGCACCTAATAAGTGATCGAAAACCTTGTTGTGTGTATGGTATAGTTTTAAGTCCTCCGTCCTAACTTACTGAGCTATAGTTGCTCACATCCCTATAGACGTCGTGCAGGTGCTGGCTAAGAAGCGGCAACAACTACTCTGAAGCTAGCAACTGCTGGATCCTGGGGAGTGAGGAAAAACATTGAAGAATCAACACATATGTTATTACTTTTCATTGTTGAATAATGTAATAATTGAATTATAGTGATTATATATAACTTTTATCACTTTCTTAGGTAAATGATTTATTGAAATTACAAACTGTTTACTTCAAAGCGGGTTAGTCGTGGACGCCTTGTGTAGATCAGGTCTAAGATAACGGTTGTAAGGCCAACTTCTATCTTAGGATGGTTTATACGGCGGGGCTGTTACGACTCTGCCGCTTTGGGGCGTGACATTAAGTATAAGATCTTTTATTTCTTTATGTAGAGCATGAGTTAAAGGATCATCTTATGGAAGAAAACTTAAGTTAAGATTTGGATACAAGTAATTTAAGTGCATAATCTACCACCTAAACTTAAAGAAATGGTTAAACAAGTTGAAAAACCAAGCAAGAACCCCTTGGAATCATCATAAACAAATCTGGAACGTGAGAAAAAAGAGTTTAAAAATATGATAAAAGTAAATGAACAAAGTAAAAAGATTAACTAAAGTAAGTATGGTAAGCATACAAAGCCTAAAACTCAAAACCGAACCTAAAACTCTCAAAATAAGCCTAGAACTCTAAGTTGGGCCTGTAACCCCCACAACTAGCCATTTGAGGTTTTGATCCGTTGAAAGACCACCGATTGAGCCTAAATTATAAACTATTGAGAGAACTATTAGTAAAAATGACCCCGTAAACTTGAATTTAAGAAAATAAGTAATAAAATAGGAGGCTGTAAAATTTTCAAATTTTAAGCATAATAATTGTTAATTACCGAAAAAACGAATAGTGTAATCTAATAACTAATAAATTACTAAAAATAGATTATATGTATACTAAAAATTTTAGAATGACCAAAATAATAATTAGGAATATTCACATATACCCCACATGTATTTACGTGTAGATAAAAATACGTGAAATTACCTAAATTGGCCAAAAACTAAGTAAATAATTAAATAAAATTATAAATTAATTATGAAAAAATCAGAAGAGGATAGAATGATCCAAATCAGGTCGTGGCAAGTCAGGATCTACAAAATAAAAATTAACCAATTAAAATTAGACAACACAAAAGCCAAAAATTAAAAAAATTGGGCAAAGTCATATCTAATTAATGCATAATAATTACAAAAATCGTCTATATATAGGGGAAAATTTTTCAGAACTCATTTGGACAATTTAGCATTAGAGAAAAATAGAGAGACTCAAAAATTTGAGAGAAAATTTAGAAAACAAAAAAAAAAAAAACTGTGCAAATAGGGTCTTTAAAGGGAACCAACTCCAGAAGAGCAACTGGGAGTGGACGGCCACCACCACCACACGGTGGTGGCAGCGCCCAGGCCGGCCAACGAGGCCAAGGCGGCCAGAGGTGGCCGGAGACACCCAGATCGGTGAGTCCCTCGTTTGCCCCCATTTTAAAAAATTTTGTAAAATTAGTTATTTTACCCAGAAAATTACGAAACTTGTTATTCTGAGGTTTTTTTATATGTAGATTTAGAGAAAAATAATGATTTAGTTTAATTACGTCTAAAAATATAGGGTCCTTAACAAATTGATCAAAACCGAATATGGTTAGAATGAGAAATAAATAGGCTTAGGAATGTAGTTTGGAGCTCAATTTTTTTTTTTTTTTTGTAAAATGCATATGTGATATAGAACAGTGCTATGAAGCCATTTTTTTAAATTAATTTTTGAAATTTTTAAGTTAATTTTTAGTCCTAAAATAATGGAAAAATTGGATAATTTTGAGTTAATTAGGTGATTAAGATACTAATTACTGATTTATATAGTAATTAGATGTTTAGGGATGTTGATATCTGATGTGGAACCCTAATCCTAGCCTCTGGAATTTAAGTATAGTTAATTTAGGAAATTAGGTAGTTATTGTAAAAAAGTAGTAATGTGTGGAATTGGAAATTGATAAATCTAAAAAATTAGGATTATTTAGATAATATTAGAATAAAAATCAGAATAATACTAAATCTGAATTAAGATTGAATTTTAGGTAATTATATAAAAAAGTAAGATTTTCTCACATCGGGGATAAATCCGATACCCTAATTAGGACTAACTTGTACCGAATAGCTTAGAATATTAAATTAAGACCCAATAGGATATTTGAATACTCGAGCTTAATGTGATTATTTCACATTAGGATTCGAGCATATTTAGGAATTAAAAATCGAATTAGAACCTAATTTAAAAAAATTGATGCAGAAACCGAACCCGAACCTAACCCTAAACCTAAAATAATTGTAAAAGACTTAAGACCTAGATAATTAAATACATTAAATCCTAAATAAAACATAACAATAAGCGTTATAGGAGAAAACGAACCTATAATCATTATATGAAAGCTGAAACCACATTTATATTATAGAAATAATCGGTGATGGCCTGAGCAAGTTAGACCTCGAGTAAGTGAGCGAGGAGTCAAGGTAAGTTGGGATTAATACAATACTGTATTTTGGGAGGCTTGAGATTATGCTTAGTTGTACTTATTAAATAGTTGAATGTGTATATGTGCTTGATTATGGGTGATGTTATGATTCTGTTTATTGCTCTGGCATATATTATATGAAATGTATGAAATGATTGATCACTCTAAACTATACTTAATCAAATATACAACCAATAATCATAATTGGACATGCATGGCGACCCGTTAGGGGAACTTAGGACTCTCCGGCCAAATACCAACCCCTTCAAAAGGGATAGCGCAGGATTGCAATTGGTCCCTTCTTCATCCTTAGCTGAACTAAGTGACAAAAGAGGAAGTCGTGGCGAGGGTGAAGTCAGTGGTTCGAAGGTAGTCGTGAGAGGAGCGAAGTCTCCATTGCACAAGCTTGAGTTTAGTCATGAGCTATTCCATTAATGGCAACTCCTCAATCCGGATTAGAGGGGGCGCAATTTCTCTAATCTCACGACCGGCCGGACAACGTCTTGCAATGGTATTTGCTTGCACATGCATTGCACCTAATAAGTTGATTGAGAACCTTATTATATTTATGATATAGTTCTAAGTCCTCCATCCTAACTTACGGAGCTGTGGTTACTCACATCCCTATAGACGTCGTGCAAGTGCTAACTATAAAGCGGCAAACAACTACTCTGAAGCTAGCAACTACTGGATCCTAGGGAGTGAGGAAAAACATTGAAGAATAAACACGTACTTTTAAGGTCTAGCTTTTTATTTTTAAAATTATTTTTTATTTCTGAATAATATAATAACTAAGAAATATATTACGGAGAATTATTGTAAACTTTAATTGCAATAACTGAATTATAGTGTATATATATATTTCCTCACTTTCTTAGGTAAATGATTTATTTAAATTTACAAACCATTTACTTCAAAGTGGGTTAGTCGTGGACGCCTTGTGTAGATCAGGTCTAAGATAACGGTTGTAAGGACAACTTCTATCTTAGGATGGTTTACACGGCGGGGCTATTACGACTTTGCTGCTTCGAGGCGTAACAGGGCCTTCAAGAAAATTCTGACCAGCACCTTAAAGCATCAAGAGAGGTTGTTTTGAAGCCCATAAGAAATCCACCTAAGGCCCCATAAGCCCACCAAAGTCGCTACCTTTAGTTTGAACAAAAAATAAGCCCATTTGACAACTTAAGCCCACTAAAGGGCCCATGAAGTGGTTGTTAGCCTTAGGAATATAAATCAAAGTTATAAATCTGATCTCAAGGAGTATTTTAAGTTTAAGATAAAATCTTAAGACCAAGCTCAAAGGATTTCTCAAGTTATCAAAAAGCCCATTTACCATACAAGGCCTAAAAACACTCCAACACATGAGGAACGCTACTGTTCTGACCCATGGATAGAATTATATGCCTCACTTCGAAAATATGACCTTACCACGTTAAAGTACACTTGAAAACGATGAAGATTGACTATAAGATTATAAAAATCGGATTTAAAACGAAAAAGTTATACGCGATTAAACTTTTAAGTAAAACCGAAAAAATTTATGAAACTAAGTCCAAAGTATAACTTAAAGAGTTTTAGCTTAGTTTTCTAGGTTTTATTTCAAATCCTTATAGTATCGTATTTGCGATGTCCAGGGGACCCGGCTTTGGGGAGACGACTTATTCCGGATTATTTTGATTGATCCGTATAATTGAGTGAGTAAATTCCCGATGACTTTTTACTTGATTGTACTTGTAGAATAGATGTACATAAATTTATATATATAAATTTGGATGCTTGTGGGATATGAGAGATGCATGTGTATGGATTTAAGGATAAATGTGATGACTTGTTAATTATATATATAATAATGGGAATTGTTTGTATTAATTTATACATGTGAATTGTATGGAATGAAATTGTTTAATCACCCTAAAAATCAAGTTAATCACTTATACGATTAAAAACTCAAAATGAATCATGCATTCCCCAATCGCATACGGATAACGCCGACTGTCGCTTCACGCAGAAGATGGGAAGGGACTCACAGGAATACGAGTTTCCTATAGGATTGGACACTAGCTATACCATTATATATATTGAGTCTTTGTCTTAAGCTAATGGACTTACTAGGAGTTAAGAGACGCCAACCGTCGGCAAGGGGCCTAGTCTTGTGGCTTCTGCTTAGGGCGTGTGTTTGTGGATTGCGGAGTCCACCACACCGCTAGACTTGGGATTTTAAAAGATATGATTTGATTTTAGTAAATGAAGTGTGCATATACATATATATAAAGAGAGAGAGTTTTGTTTTGACATGAGTACGATAATGTAAATGAAATAAAACTCAAGGTCTAGAATCCGGATTTCGATTTAGGTTGGTTAATTATCTCCAAACCCCGACTTCAGGAAGCGTAATTCTAAGTCGTATGCAATTCATAAGTCACTGCATACGTTGTTTAACATGCTAATTGTTCATACATTCATATGATTGTGCATTTAATAAATTTTTGTTATGCGGTATTGATGAAGGTAATTATCTTACTAAACGTAAGCTTATACCCCAACAGTTCTTTTCCTTACAGGCTGATCGATAGTTGGGAATAGGATAAGAATCGAGTGCAGAATACTACCATTGAATCAGTACGATAAAAAGCTTGTATAATTAATTTGGAATGTATCGAAAAACGACTAATGTCTCAATTAAGTTTAGTATCTTTAGTAAGTTTAAAATTTTCTAGAATTATCCATCTTATTTCATTATTTTGGCAGAGATACCGATTCTCTGCGATTATGAAGAACTGTGGAAAGATAAATATCCATAATTATTTATATTATATAATAAGTCAATGAACTAAAATCAAAAACTCTAGCAAATAATTATTTAGAATCTTATAATTTATGACTTGCAAGGCGATTTTCTTATCATGGGTACACACGTGATATGAAAATTTTAGACAACTACTAGACCTCTCCTAGGGTCACTACAGACCTGACCCGTCAAGTAAGTGTGTTTTGGGCAAGATTGTGGCTCTCGATCTATTGGAACCTTACCAGACGAAGCTTATGACCAAAAGGCCACTCTTATTTGAAGACGCTCACCATGCAAAGTCCCCATAAGTTTTTGGGTAATAGCCACTTTCAAGACTATATAAGGTGCAACCTTCACTCGTCTACTTCAATAGCATTACAACGTTAGATTATAGTTTTATATATATATGTTAGAGCATAAAAGTTCGATCCATCATTCTGCAGCAAAGGTAGATCCTTACATAAGTAGCAAAAAATGCTCCTACAAACGTCCATGCAGTTACTGAAATCACCGTCATCATATCATTGACAACCTTATCATTTTCTTCATGATCATCCAAAATCTTGTAGTTTAAACCTTCAACCAGGGATGCTAATAACCACATAAATGGATTTCTGTGATTAACTCCAATTGATGAGTCAGTAGTTCCCAGGGAGGTAGATATAGGTGGACCTCTCCTGTGTCAAGCAAAACTTATCTGTGCCAGATACATCAGCCGATGTTGAATCATCTACAGAAGTTTCAATCCACCTGTTACATCATCAACAACTTCCACAGGTCCTGCAAATTCAATAGATTGTGTCAATGCAGGATCAAGGTGAACACTGAAACCCCAGAAGATCCTGAATTCTTTCATGCAATGAGACTGTATATAAAAACCTGAAGAGGGTCATTCCCAATCGGAAAGAAAATCTTACCAAGAATAGCCATTACCGTCCTTGAATCTGGCCAGTGGAAAAAAGAAATAATAAGAAGAAATAAGCAACAGACCAGCTTCATGGCACAAAATAGATTGCAATAACAAAACAGTTTTCCTCACAAACTAAGATTAGACAGTATATTAAATGTGAGAAAAGCTACCAAGCTGGAAAATTGGGTGTTATTTCCAAATCTTTCGAGAACCCATCAAAGCAAATCATTTTTTGGTCCCTTTTGAATGAAGCCCTCTAATATTATTTACGGCTATAATAAGGATATTATGCATACAAATAATTAATAGATGTCCCATGTTTTTCATGGAACATGGTTAGTAAACACCATCTTTAAAGGTCCTCTTACATCTAGTAATAGGCTACACACGAGACACACATTAAAGTTTTCTAGAGCAATTTGGAATATTGATATTGATACATAACAATTAACAAAGATATTCTATGGTGATGAGAATTCCTAAAGATAAATTAATACACAAATTGATTTATCCCTCTGGAAATTTAGTTCAACAACTCACTTGGTGCAATCTGTGTTCTCCCCGCATCAATTGTGATATGTGTTGGTAACTTCAGTGATTTTGCCCTTTCCTGTTGAGATTATACAATCACAACTCAACTAAACAATCGTATAATATAACAGGTAGAGAAAAATAAAATTTAAAGAAAATTGCAATGCAATACCACAAACAAGAGGGGTAAACAATTTTCATTAGAATATTTCATTGTGACAGTTTGCATTGTAAATTCTTTAATGCCCCAATCACAATTAGCATTAACCTTTTCACACAGAAGAATGAGCATTACCCTCGTGTATGTACCAAAAAACAAAAAGAAAAATAGCTTTTCATACAGAAGTCATTTTACCACTAACAGAAATGCGAATGAAAGTTGCTTGACCAAATAGAATCCCTTCAACTTTATAAAATATTTTGAGAGGACCATAAATGAAGCAAAATAAAGCTGATAGGAAATTACAAAATTAACCACTATATTCAATTACCCAATTGAACTTAATGGAAACATCATAATGCTGATGCATTAGCAAAATATGGTATTTTCCTTGCTTGTCAACTTCTTTAATGATCAAAGAGAAAGTGCAAAAACTGCCTTATATATATAACATGGAAAATAAATGGCAATAAACACAAGCTGTTTCCTCTTGCTTTTGTGGGATCTTGATAGACGAATCCAGCATTGTGCAAATTGTCAAACCACCTTGCATTAAATTAATAATTTATAGGAACATCTAACCTGCAACTCAACAATAATAGTTCCCTAAAAACATATAAAGTGATCTTTTTAAAAATAGCTTTTCACCTTAAATCTTTTCAACTGCTCCCTTCCATCATGCCATTTTGTGGCCCAATAACTCACACCTTGTAATACGGTAACTTTTATATCAACTTAGTTTCTGTAGAGGGCAACCAAAGTACTTTTTAAATTACTTGCCTTTTGTCTTTTGATAACCATATTATATTGCTTTCCAAGTGGAAAATTCTTATATTTCTCCCATACTTTTCATGCTTCTGTAATTTCCCTCAGATCTTCTACCTTATAATTCTTGTCTTCCTCAATGCTCTTTTTTTATCTTCATCTTCTCAATGCCACCTAGCAATGTCTTATGGCATTATCTATACAACTCTTCTCTACAATCTCTAATTTCAACCAGCAGAGCTCTTTCTGTGTAATTATAACCCTATTTTACTCCTCAAAACCCCTTTGGCTTCTCACTCAGTACAATATTGTCCCTTCCCACAAGTAGTTATATTTTCAAACCCCATGTAGTCCATGTCAAAAACTTTAAGTCCACATTGAGTTCTAAAACTCCCTTAAGGTTACAAGTCAATTGTGATTCTGCACATTTGATTCATCAGCCAGTATAGTTCAAGGATACAGAACTCAGTCCGGTAAAGGAACATAGATTACAGAAAGGGCTCACAGTCAATAATGAAAGGTTCAGAAATCAAGTAATGTACGCGCATACTAACTTGCAAAAGAAGCATATCTTCCTCGCTTTCAATTTTCACAACCACCTTAGGCTGCGCACACATCTCCCACCTATTGGGGGGAAAAAATTATCTCATTCAAAACATAATCTAGGATGAAGTTATCATGGAGATTTTGATGAAATAGATTGGGATGAATGAATTAGACTAGTGTTTGTTTCTACCTGTTCAATGCTTTTGGGGCACGGTGAAGGAGCTTCTTATAGAGACCCAAAGTTGCATGACTGTGATGAATGAAAAAGAGGGATTACACACAGAAAGATAGTAATTTTCTTCTAGAATGACTAATTAAGGACCTTAAGTCTCGGCAATTATGCAAGGAGTGATAATAGCATAAATTCATGAAATGGCCTAACTCTCAAGTATCACATTATCATGGGGAAATAAAATAGTAAACCTTAGTGTGTGAAGTGAAAAGACAAAAGGAAAAACCAAAACCGTGGATGACAAACCCAGAAACTGTGCTAATTACTGAAAAAACAAATAAATATATATAATAAATTTAATGCTGACTACTTTCTTTGTTATGTACTTTCACAATGTTAAGGAGTTTGACATACTCTAACTTAACAAGAAAGAGAATTGACGACAATGTCTTCCAGTTTCTGTTATATTAAGAGCACTTCAGAGAGATTAGCCATAAGCATATTCAATTTGAAAAGGTTCAACTTTCCTCTCTTTGACCAACCATGACAGATCCAGTTCTAACTCTACTCTTCTCTCATGCATACTCCCTTCCTTCCATTTTTTATTTCTTAAGTCCTTCTTCACTTAAAGAAAGAGAACATCGCCAGAATACAGCACCATGGTTATAGTTTAATTGTAAAAGCCCATTCAGAGCAAGGGAGGCAGTAGTTTTTGTAAGGGCAATCAATAATGTCAGCCACAAATATATAAGCATATGCATGAGGGACTGAAACAAGCTATTAAAGGAACATGCCGTTCTTAGAAGACATTTGACCTATCCATATTTCATTGGCTGATCAAAAAGGAGAACCAGAAGATAGCGGAAGAATGATCTGGGTTTACTAAAGAACAAGGCACACATTTGTAATGTCCCCATGCAGTGTCATAGGTGTTTAGCCCCATCTGCTGAAGCCACATAAATATGCATACTCTGAATTCGCTAACAGAAGCTTGCAGCATAGCTCAGACTAAAAATACTGGGTGCATAAATACCAAGCAATCAATATCAACATTGCCGTTGGTAGCAATCTTCCCCTTTTTGTCAATTCGTGGTTCAATTACAAAGTCATCAGAAGTCACTTGAATTAAACCTTTCTCAAAAGGTGCAATTAAACAAGTTGTTTTAACATGGCTTTCATTGAGCATGGCATATGGTATCGGCAACATGAAAAGAACTATTTTGAATGGATATACCTGCACTGAGCAGCTATCTTACCCTTACCCATCTTTAGATCATTCCTCACGACCAAGACCTACAAATGTAACAAAAACCAAAGATGAATGATGTGAGAGGAAAGAGGGAGGAGTCGTGGGGAAATGATACCATTTTGAAATCTTCCAAAATATCAGACAATTTCTCAATCTCAAGGGGTTCTTTGCGCTTGTTTTTGCTACCTCCATCAGCAGGTATAGCTACTTTAGAATGGATAAAAATACAGGGATGATATGCACCAATGTAGTATCCCAATGCAAGGCAGCCGGCCCCAATTATAATGGCACTTAGAAAAGTTAAATCCATGAGATCCCTGATCAAAATCCACTGTGCGAGAGAGAGTCAGAAATCAAGAAAGATTATTATGATAATACAATTCAACTGCAGTACTGCATCGAAGGAAAACAAGAAAAAGAAGAAGTTACTAGTCAGGTGAGTCCCATTTATATCATGAAATGCCAATCGTAGTAGGAAAAAGGACAGATTAAATGAAAGATTAGTATCCAAAAATAAGAATTTCTCCACTTTGGCTTTTGAAGCTACAAGCTGGGATACAAATAAGCATTTCATCATAGCATAGGCCATTCGAACAAACATAAAGAAAGGACTAAATTTCGGTATAATCCAGAATAATTGGACAATGTAGCCCTTACGATGCATTGTTCTGCAGTCTCTCCAGCACTATTCGCTGAGAATCACATTTCAATTTTTTTTTTTCATTGAATTAAGAGATTAAAAAGAACAAAATGAACGAAAGAAACCAGCAGGGGTATGCAAATGGCCCTGTTTCCGCCGGTTTCCGACCGGTAGAATGCAATGGACATGGAAATAAGCAACTGCGAGAGCATGACTCATGCCAAATGGATTGCAGCTAAAACTAACACTCAAAAGCTTCAGAGAAAGCAATGGAGCGATGCATTAATCACCGTCAATTTTCAATGCGGTCAAAATCAAAACCACAATTAGAGTCAAACCTAAAACCCAAAACCCTAGACTGCACGCACTGGCTGAAGAACTACAGAAGCACGGAGGAGATGAAGTTGGAACGTCTCTCTAGTCTCTGACTCTCTAAGCTGCTAGCCTACCAGCAGTGGGACTTCGGCGCAAAGACACACCACCCGATCCAATCCCCGTCCAAGACGAATCTCGATTTGAAAACTTTTGGACAGCGAACCGGATGGAACCGAAATCAGACCTACCTAATGTTACATATGGAATTTCGTGTTACTGTTGGGGGACATCTCGGTTTCAAACAAAAATAATAATAATAATAATAATAAATTACTTATAAATTTTTGTAATATTAGCAAAAGTAGTATCGTGATAAGTAAGAGTAAATGAACTAAGTTGATTTACAAATTAGCCGAGTTTGACTCAAATTTATTCAAATTTGACTCTATAATGATCAAGTCAAGTAGTAATCGAGTACATTTAAACTTCAAAATACTAAGCTTGTTAAACTCACGAGCTTAATCGAGTTTATTAGAGCTTTTTATATATTTTTTATTTGTTTAAATAAAAGCAAATCTAATATTTATTAAGAAAAATTTATAAAAAGTTTAAATTTAATCAAGCTAATCAAATTGAGTTAGAATTTATCATATATTTTTTTAAGCTAAACTCAAACTTAAAATTTAAAATTTGATCGAATTTGTGCCGAGTTTGAGCTTCAAGTTTTCAATGCTAAGCTCAAGTCCAATATTATATTGGTTCTACTTGATTTGATTACTTCTAGTAATACTTATAAAAATTTTAATTAAGTGATTAATTAAATTTAAAATATAAAACAATTTTATTGTATAATATAGATATAGATATGCCTTCTTAATTCCATATGACCAATTTCCATGACAATTCAATACAGCAAACACATACATAATTTACGCTAGTATTATACGTAAAACTATTACACGAAAAAAGAGGCAATAATGGATATAAGGTGTGGTTAAGTAGGAAAACTATTGCTTCTTAAAAACGAAGATAATGGATAAAAGATTTAGTTAAGTAACAAAACTATTTTGGAAAAAGAGAAGATGGTGGATATAAGCTGTAATTAGAGTTGATAATTTAAGATTTCGATGAGATACGATATGATGTAAATAAGTTAGTATGTAAAAAATTTAACATAAGGCATAAACAAGTTAGGCTAATTTAAACACGATTAAATTTATGTTCATTTTTAGATCATACATAAAATATTTCTTTCTAAGTTAAAGATCTCGATTAAATGTATGAAATATTTTGACTATATATTCTTCTTAATGCATCATAGTATAAATAAGTAAAAGGTTACGAACTTGTTGTGGATTTTTTACCTATCTCACTTAAAGGTTTAAAATATAATGTGATAAATTTAAAAATCGATACTAGTAATAATATCGATATCCATTTAATTCATTATTTCACTTAATTTAGTGATTTTATATAGCTTTAACTTTTAAATTTTTTATATTTGATAAGTTTTTATTTTATTAAAAACTTTTATTTAGGTTATATATATATTTTTATTAAGCACGAAGATATTATGCCATTTATCTTTATAACATATAAATATTATTATCATTATTTTCCCTTTGTTTGTGTGTATATATATATTATAGATTTAATTATGATTTTTTAATTGAAAAATAGTATTAAACCTAAGATAAACGAGATATCACTTGGTAGCATAAATTGTTAATTTAATATAACAGATCTAATATAAACATAAGATACATTAGGTCACAAGTTTAGATTTTTATACACATTCGATGAATGACCATATCACGAGTTTAAGTTTTTTAGATTTAGACACAGAAATGAGACATGATATAATAATATGAATTATGACTATGTGCACTTTAATAGTTTATCCTGGAATTTACTGTAATGCAATGATTTATATGGGATTAAGTAACACGAACTTTTAAGGGTATTTAATCTAATTTTGTGGAGACAACATGAGATACCAAAAGATACATTTATAACTTAAATGATATATAGATTATTATAAAATTCAACTTATTTACTCTTTATTTTATCTAGTTTAGTAACAAAATAATTAAAATTTCTTTTTTCAATAGTAAGATATGTTTCTTAAACTTTTATTTTTATAATTCACCAAAACATCAAGTTTGAAAAAATATATATATAAAAAAGACAAATTACCAATTAAATATCTTTCTATTTATGAGATTCCAAATATATACCAATAGATATAAAATAAATATAGATATGATATAAATAAAATAAAAACTCACAGAACCTGACCTTATCAGTATCATCAACCCAGATTCAAAGACGTGATGAGCTAATTAAATTTAGACCTAATTTAGTCTAATCTAGATTATTAAGACAAAACAACCTATACGTTACAGTACTTTATAATCTAAAAAAAAAAACACTCTAACTGGGAGAACATGGAAAGTAATACGATGGTAGATATAATGCAGCTTTTTATTATTTATTGTTTTTTTTCCAACCATAATTTCTCATCCGACAAATGCTATAAATTACTTTTTCCATATTTTTAATTGCATAGAATAGGAAAAAACAAAATTACATCTTTATTATCACATATCAAGAGTAATCAAGTTTATATCAATATATAATGAGCAACTAAGTTTTATAATCAATCCTCACTTAAATATTGAATAGTTATATCTTTATTATTTAGATGTCTTCCTCAAAAATAATTTCCTAATAGAATTTAACTACGAAAAAATGTATACTTCAATATCATGGTCTCCATTAGAATGCCGTAAAAGCAATAGTTATAATTTCTTCTCTTGTATTATTATGATACAGGGTCAACATTTTATTATATGAAGTCGGCTTAGTGATATAAAAGGATAACATTATTTAAACTTAAATCAAGATAAATTATTCTCCAATATATTATGAAAAATTCCTAAATTAATATAACTGTTTTCTATTCCCTTTAAATTTTTTAAAAATGAATATTATGAAAATGGGCTATTTCTATTTCTATTTCTACTTCCGTTGTCATTGCAGTTTTTTTTTTTTTTTTTTTTGAGGTCCCGATTCTCTTGGTAAATTTATTATTTCAACTTCTACTTCTGGCTCTACGTGTGTTTCCATTGCTTATATATTGGATAAAAGGGAATATCTGGTTATACTTATTTTACAGATTACATTGTTTCATTTATCATGTGTACTTTCCTTTATTAATGCATTATCAATATTAAGATTTGACCATGTATAAATAATCTTTTGTAAACCCTAATGAGAAAACATTAATTGTGGAGATCCTTCCAATTCATTTGCGTGTCATTTAGATTGCTGTAAATTCCGTCCTTTTGATTCTGGTACAGAGCGAGTGTTATTGCTTGTGGGATTTAAAATATAGAATCCCGGTTTACTAATTGAATTAGATTCTTTAGTTTAATAATTGTTCATGTCTTTTTAGTTCGTGTTCTATAAAATTTAAAAGAAACCATAAAAATGTATATTTTTTTTTATCATTACAAACTCATAAAAATACAAAAGTTAATATTTTTATTCTCAGTTGCACACAAAAGTTGTGGTTCTTTTTCCTTCCCAAGGAATCTAGACAAATCAGAATATCTTTATCAGCCTTATAAGGTCGGCATATATTTTCTCTTTCCATCGTAGAAGATGAATTTCATTTCATGTAAACGAAGTTATGATAGCAACGAAGACAGCAACGCTACATAACCAGTTGAAGAGATCGGGCATAATTCCAAAATATGAGATATCTCTTCTAAAATTAAAAAAAAAAAAAAAAGAAATCCATACACAATGGATAATGGACATGTAATAACAGTAATAATAAAACCGAGACTCTTGCAACTGCAGTTGTCATAGAAATTTTTAAATAAGTTCGGACATCAATAAGTATCCAAAATCGATCGAATAACAAATGATGAATAGAGTATCATTTCCACGAGGATTAGATTACGTATTAAATCAATATCAATTCTATTATCATCTAAGCACTTGAAAAATTAATAAATGAAAAGATACTAAATTATGAAAATTTATTGAAACCGAGGAAATGGAATAGAATGATCATGAAGAAAAATTTTACTAATTCAATCACTAAAGAAGTAGAAAACCGAATCCACCATAATATGTTAATCATGTTGTAACTAAATTATAATTATAATTAACTATTTGGCTATCCTTACAAATTTGCTAAAACATTTTATTTCCCTTCAAAGTCCTAAATTTCTTTTATAGGTTAATAATCTATTTTATCCCCCGAATCATTAAATTATTAACTAACTAAATTAAATTCCTGTAGTCAATTTAAGATAGATTAAAAAATGCAGTTACTTATCTTCCAATATGTAATTAACTAGCACCTTAGAATAATTTTTCCTAAATTCCTTTAATCAAAAATTAATATGAGCAATGCAAAGAGCCCAAAGTACAAACTCGATTTAAACAAAGATAGTTACAATCTTTTGAGTTCACTAACTTAATTAAATATGAATCTCGATAATCAATAAAATATTTTTTCCACTTCAAAAATACAATCTATTAGGAGTAAGCGAGCATAGGGTAGGTAAGATATGAGGTTCATCCATACCTTACCTTATAAGTATAAGTCTCTAAACTTTGTTGTCTGTATGTTTCTCTATAACACTTGAAACTACCTTATACCTTATAAATTATACATAATAAAGGCTACTATGTAAAACTTATCATTTTTTTTTTTTTGTAAATTTCAATATGATTAGTTTCTATCAATTTTCCTTTCCTTTCATTTTCTTTCATTTATTTATTTTTAATCATTTTTTCACTGATCATTATTATATAAACATATCAATTTTAGTGAAATATTGGTCTAGACTTTAGATACTAAATAAATAATTGTTAATTGGATTCATTTGGGAGTTGACTTATTTGAACAGTAAGAATATTCATAAATCACAAATTACATCTCTAAATTCATAGTTAATGCTCGTAACGATCCTCTATTACTAAATCCTAACCTATTGAGTATCGACCGAATCTTTTTCAAACTTAATACAAACCTTAATATTGGATAAGGGAAAAAAGCAAAAACATTAATCTCAACTAAATCTTGGCTAGAACAACGTTATATAAATTTATTACGAGATATTTTTCAAATCTAATACAAATAAATTATTACATCAAAAGAAAATAAATTAATAACATACATTATTTAGGTGACTTCACGTAAATTCTTTCTTTTATAACGTTAGTTGACTTGGACTTAGTAAATAAAAAGGATGGAGTGCAAAGAAAATGTAGAAAAAAAAAAGATTATGAGAACATCAAATTTAGCCTAAGTTCCTCATGTACTTCTTTCGTCATTTTTTTAAGTCCATACAAATAAAACGATATTTTTTTATTTATTAATTTTATTTAATTATTATTACAAGATAGATATAAGATACTATGAAACATGTATCTTATATATTTAACGTTACAAGTTTTAGAATGGGTACATGATATTATGACTCCATATTCATACTTTACCATGTAGATATAGATTTTGAAAAATTACTATTTGAAACCTAGTGATCTTAAATACCTATTTGGAATATATTCAATTGAGTAGGGTCCAGGTGAGTATTTTATACGATAAGATTATTCGCTCATCCCTATAATATATAATCTTATGCTTTTGGCCCTTAAAACAAAAACATTGTATCAAGATTCAAATAGGAATAATCCAAATATCTAACTATATTATAATAAAATCACAAAAACAATTAGCAACTAGGCTTCATCCATCTTTCATATAAAATATTTTAGCACATGATTAAATTAAAGAAACACACAATAAAATAGTAACATGCTATAAAAATATTTACAATCGATAAACAGATGCTTTTAAAATAAAGTGTGTCCAAAATCATCCCAAAAAAAAATGAAATAAAATTGAAGTCTCGATGCATATTGAATCCGTGATTGACTTCGTAAAATCCAAATCTTCTATTCTAGTGGCTTTGGAAATTTTTCCTCTTCATGCTGTCCTCCCATATCCATTCTTTGCAGCCTCGGTACGAATAAAAAGAAGCTAAAAATCGTCTCTTCGTCTCCAAATGAATATATTTCCGTGCTGACCTTTGAATGTTTTTGTTTGTGTATGCTTCCACGTGTCCCCTCGATGCTACAACCCAAAAGTCTTTCGCTCCTTAACCCGGGATGAGGAGAAGACCTAAGGAAGAAAAAGGTGGGAGACTATCGGTTTATGGGCCGACTTAAAGGCCAATTGTAACTGGCCCTGCTAGTTATGGTCCTAAGTGGGTTCATCTAATCCAGCAGTTATAAGTTGGTTCGCCGGCCCTTGAATCGGTTCTTTCAATTTTATTTTTATACAAATAAAATTAATAATTTCTAAATTCTTATTAACTTTTTAAATCCGTGTTCTTCGAAATAATTATTGATCTTCTTTGACACTTATATTCATTCAAAAAATTACCATATAATATAAAGCATATATTTGCATAGCATAACATATAATTATTATATGATCGATTGGATTATAATAAGTAAATAAAATACAATGCCACTATTAACTATAAATTATTCTAATGCATTACAAAAAAAAAAATTATTTAATCAATCGGAGTATAATAGTCAAGTAAAAATATGAAATAAAATACCATCTACTTTTAATAGTTCTTATTGGTTAAAACGCTTATTGTAAAAGTTTAGCATTAGAGAATTTGGGGGGAAGGGGGGAGGGGGGATTTTTTTTTGTTGATTTTACAATCTTTTCGAATGTGTTTACGTATCTGCTAATACAAATGAAACCGTTATAGTTCGGTTTGAATATTTAGAAAACCTTTAATATATTGGTCAATTTTAAATGAAGAAAAAAGAAACTAAGTGTACGTGATTATCTAATTTAATTTTTTCAAAGAAAAATGATTTTACTTAATCATAATTTGAAAAATCTTAAGATTGTATCGTTGTTTTTGGGAAAACCATACCATTTAGTTTTTCTAAAATAATTACAAAAAATGATTTTGTTACATGACAAAATCTTTTTCAAATGAACAAAAAGAAGAGTTACTATATGTCTCATTACAACAATGGTTCGTACTTAGGAGTGAAACCCACGACTAAGTTTGGGCTTCCATTAGATTTATTCCAATCACCAAAGTACTTATCCTTCTCACTCGATGTCCCACATGGTTCTTGTTGTCTACAGTTCGCCTTGTACCAATTTTCTATATAAGTGCTCGCCTCAACGTTAATAATAAATAGGGAGGCTCACTGATCATTAAGGTTGAGGCTTACTGTACTAAAGACTTACTTAACAACGATCGTTGATACTAGAGTAACAACTATTTCACAGGCGATGCAAGATAGGAGTAGATGGTCCCTTAGATGTCTTTGCCACCACTTCAAGATATCAAATTTCTTAATGGAGATATTCTTATAGAACTTGAAATCCATATTCCTGTAGTGCTACAACTTAAACAATGGCCTACCAAACCATTGCCTTTTTCAATTTCTACGCTAACAACTGCTCACCATAAATGAGTAATGTCGTTTCTTAGTGAGTGGTGAAGGAGAAACTAATAACTAGCCATCATACTAACATTGGTATCTCTCGAGCATCTCTTCTATGTCTACCATCACTGCAAACACTTCTTGCTATGCTTCTAAATTATACATATCTTAAGAATCCGTTAATTTTTAATATAATCATAATAAGTTTTTAAATATATCAATAGTATTTTCATTTTATAACGAGGATTTAGAATAGTCGATATAAGATAAATATAGAGAATGTCTTTATAATAAGAAAACTACCTCAACGCTAAATTGTATACATAAGCGTGCAAGTTCAGGTCCTCACAAGTTTGAAGTAGCATACAAAGTATATTGATTGCTGACATAACAAACGAGTGTATATTAGGTTTGTTAACCTATAAGAAAATCTTAGTGATATCATAAAAAACTTTAGAACCTTCAGCAATTAAATACATATATCCCATTTGCTATGAAGAATGTCAACCTCATGCGTGTTGTATATTACGAAGTCACACAATAGTTTGTTGTAAGAAACTGTGCTATGTAACAACTTGTATGCCAAGTTTCAATAGTGTTGCACATCCATCGTAAATTTTTTAGGCCTCTTCTTGTGCTCTATGTAAAAGTTTCTCCATGTTTTGTAGAGTGATGATCTTTCCGCTATTGTCTTAACCATGTTCTTAATTGAAACTATACTGTTTAGCAAAGTTGCAATGTCATCCTTCATACATAAATTAAGAATATTACATGCATTATATATATGGAAACCCTCCCTATTCCCCACGCTCCCAAAACTACAATACATGTTGACAATATTTTAGCAGATTGGTTATTGAGGTCGTGTTGGCACTTATATTGTCAAAATTAATGGAAAAAAATTTATTGTCCAATGCGTACTTGTTTAGAATTTCTCTACTAATTATATAGATGTTTTGCATTGTATGATACTCATTAAATACTATTTGAACCAAGTGTCTTTTATTAAGTTATCAGTTATCTTCTATCTAGTGAACAGTTACATTCATATAAGAATTATTAAAAAAATGATTCATCCATATGTCTGCATTGATTGACCTAATTATATCGAGTGAAGTAAACTTACCTACTAGCTCCCTCTTACCTTTGTAATAGAGCTCCTATATAGCCCAAGTTAACATGCTACGGCTAAGCTGTTGTAAGCTAGGGTTGAAAGTCGCCCTCTAGTATCGGCTCTACCACTATGATACACCCGTATTGAATGATAGGTCCATGTTGGCTAAGTATCATGCCAGATTGTACTTATACCTTTTTTTATCATACCTCATTAGTGCTTATCCAGACAAATTGCCACCGCAGGCAATTTGTTGTTACGTCTTGTCTATCCTTAACTCTTCGGGATGTTTCGATCTTAAGTGCCTATTGAAGGTATCATATCCTTCTCTTATTTTCTAAGTGTAAGTCATGTTGCAGTAAATGCAAAATGCCCTTGAATTTCCCTTTTCATATGTATTTTTATAATAATATGTAGTGAAAATATTAGATTTACCGAGTTGAGAGGACTTACCTAAGCCTGAAGGCCTCAAACAACTAAGGCAATACTGACTCATATGTTACTCTTTTGTTTCAAGAATCATTTCTATCTCATCATCCTCATCTTCAAACATAGCTATAGGGCAACTCATCAATAGAGGTTCAAATCCAACGGATCGTATAGGAACACTCATGCATAGAGGTTCAAATTTAGGAAGACGTTTAGGGGTACTCATGCGTAGAAGTTTTTGAATTTAGGAAGACATTTAAGGACACTCATGCATAAAGGTTCAAACTTAGAAGATAATGTGCCTTGGTAACTCATGCATTAAGATTCAAGTTCAAAGTCAGAAGGTAGTATATCTCAATGTTTGACGTTCTCCACCACCTCGTCTGTTCTCTGCTCATTAAGTTCATACTCATAATTCAGACATGCTTAAACATCGTCAAACCGTTGTGACTCAAACGACGTACTAGCTTTTGTGCCCTTATCCTTACCTTTCTCATTTGAGGAGGAATTGTCCTTCTTTCTGGAGAAAAGATGAGGCAAGAATCTTTCTATAAAGATAACTTTTTTTTATTTATTATAAGAAATATTTATAATTGAGGAATAGAAAGAAATTACAAGACGACGCAAAACATAAATTATTACCAATTATATGCAAATGTTTTGGTTAATAAAATGATTCAATGAAGTTGAATAAAGATCTATACTTGGAGCCTTGTAGTTATTGAAAGAAATATTTATCTAAGAGAGTTTCAGAATTGCAAAACATAAAGGTAGAATAATTGAAGTGTTTGAATGTTTTTATGAAGGAGCATTCACTCTTCCACCATCCAATTTATATGCAACTCAATTTGTCTGCACATCTTGTTTAAAATTTGAAATGAAACCGTTTTAAAGCTGTAATATTTGAATTGTACAAATTTTCTGACGCTCTACCTATATTGACATTTGAAATTTTTTCTCAACGCAAAATGCACTAAACCATTTAAAATGTCTAATGCATTTACATGAAATTTAAATTTCAATATGCCACCTGATATTTCCACAATTACAACAGACAAAAAGATGCATATGAATTTAATATGGGATGGAGATAAAGCTTTTGAAAAGCTATGAAAGTGAAAGAGAATTGTGATGACTAGCAAGGGACATGCGAATAAAGAGGTGGGAATAATTAGGGGGCATTGTGTTAATTATTGAGGGTGAAAAAAGTAAGATTGGATGGGTAAAAGAAAAAGTAGATTGGAGGATTTTGTTTGGGGTGGAGGTAGGGTTACACCTTTGAAAACATGGCTTGAGTGGTTTTTTTTTTTTTTGTTTTTTACAAAGGGATAGGCCATGAACCGCTAGGTCAGGTGGTTTTGCCCACTCGAACTGCTTGGGCCTGTATGGCTTATTAGCTTGGGTGGTTGTTCTGATTTGTGCCCTTTTGGTTTCGAGCCAATTTGCGATATAGAATTGGCCTTTACACGGGTTTAAGTGGGAGGAAAGAATATGGAGGGAATGAAAATGGAAGGAAAGTATTTGTTTAGATAACAGATAAATGATTATATAAAGAAAATTGATTAGGTGTTTTTTAAAATGTGCTAAAATACCAAAATACCCTTCAAAGCTTAATGTGTGTTTTTTATGTAATGGGTATTTATATCCTTTTATCAATTTTCCTTCATATTCCCTCTATATGTGAAAGGAAAGGGTTTTACGGAACAAAAAAAAATCTTCTCCTATGAAATGCTTTCCCTCCATCTTCTCACTCTTTATTAAAGAAGGAGAAGGAATCTTTTCCTTCCTAATTCTTCCCCCTACCCCTTTCTTTTCTCTATTTCAAACACAGTGTAAATGTTGCAGCCAACAAAAATTCAAACTCCTCAATTATCCTAAGTGTTTAGCCTTCTAAAACAAAATTCCAATTCAATTTCTTCCCGATATGTATGCATTAAATTCAAATTTATCCCAATTGGTTTTCGCTTGTGATAAAATGTGTGTATATTTTTCGACTCCATGTAATTTTCCTATCACAAGTATTAAAAGATACATGTTAAAATATTATAAATTCGAAATAAAAAAATATAAGCATAATATAAACCATTTAAGTCTGATTATTAATCAAATTTTACCACCTTATTATGTTAACCTTCTTATGTGTAATTTGTTCATTTTTTGATAATAAATCCATGAAAGCACTATAAATCACATATATATTGTAAGATTTAATAATGAAAAATTGTGAAAAATACATAATTATCATACAATATGCGAGCTCTATAATTTTATGTAATTGTTTGAATTAGTAATTTAGGGCATTAGTAAAATTTATCTGAATGACCTAACAATTTAAGAGTAAACTTGAGATACTAGATGAGGACATCTCCTAAACTTAGATATTAGAAATATAATAAAATAATAATATAGTTAAAATAGTATACCTTAACTGTAATATATATTATTAGCCATAATTGTATAAATTAAGCTTCATTAGTTTGTAAGTTTTCAGAGATAAGTTATATATATATATATATATATATAATGTATAGGGGACATATAATAACATATATAATATATTCGTACTCGTCATGTGTAATTTTTAAGTATATATGTACTCTCTTAGAAATTAATAAAAAAAATCATTAGAAAATTATAAAAAAAACAACAATGGAAGTTAATAATTGGATTATAAGGCATGTGAAATCTTCATGGCAAGTGTTTAGCAAATGTGATCAAGAACCTTGCAAGAAAACTAATGTATTTAAGCTAAAGACCTAAAAGAGAGAAAAGAGAAATCATTTGGACTTCAAAATGGTTAGGAAAATTACGAAAAACCTCTCAAACATATTGCTCATGTCAGACAGTGTTTAGGAAAATTCAATGGGGAGCTTGAAGATCAAAAGGATAAATTTAGGAAAAATTATGAAGAATTAGGAGTAACATGAGTATTAAGGAGTACAGGGCTTAAGTGTAAGCCCTAAAGTTAAGCCAAGTGACCGCATGATTGAATTTAGAACACGAAGTTTAGGGCAATCGGTTAAAAAATCCAATCAAACCCAAATTATAAATTATGAATAAAAATATTAGTAAAAATGACCTCGTAAACTTGAATTTAAGAAAATAAATAATAAAATAGGAGACTATAAATTTCTCAAATTTTAAGTATAATAATTATTAATTATCGAAAAAGCGAAAAGTGTAATTTAATAACTAATAAATTACTATAGATAGATTATATGTATACTAAAAATTATAAAATGACCTAAATAATAATTAGGAATGTTTACATGTACCCTACATGTATTTACGTGTAGATAAAAATACGTGAAATTTCTTAAATTGTCTAAAAACTGATTAAATAATTAAATAAAATTATTAATTAATTAAGAAAAAATTAGAGGAATCAATAATGAGGTGGATTTTATCGTAGCAAGTCAAGAAGTGAAGAAGAAAAATTACCCAATCAAAATAAAGTAACACAAAATACAAAAAATTAAGGGATTTGGGCAATATCTTATCTAATTAAATACACATTAATTACCACGAAGCTCTATAAATAGGGAAAAAAATTACAGAGCTCCTTTAGATAGTTAGAAATAAAAAAAAAAATAGAGAGCGTCGAAAATTCAAGAGAAAAATTAGGGTTAAAAAAAAGAAGGAAATTTATGCAGTAAGAGTTAACTAGCCAAACCCATACGCCACCAATACCTGAGACCGAGCCGCCGCCACCACCCTACTGCAGACCCACCACTTGGATCGGCTGACACACTTGAAACGGTGTTGGAAGACCAAAAGTCATCGGATCGGGTGAGTTACTCATGTGCTTCGATTTTGTATAATTTCATAAAATTATTTATTTTGTCCATAAAATTATGAAATTTATTATTCCGAGGTTTTATTATATGTAGATTTAGGGAAAAATAATGATTAAGTGTAATCATGTCAGAAAAATATAGGGTTTTTAAGAAATTAAGCAAAACCGAACATGATTAGGATTAGAAATAAATAGGCTTAGGAGTATAGTTTAGAGCTCAAATTTTTTCGGTAGAATGCTTAAGTGATATAGAACAGTGTTATGAAGCCATTTTTTTAAATTTAATTTTCAAAATTTTTAAGTAAATTTTTAGCCCTAAAATGATAAAAAAAAAATTGGGTAATTTTGGGTTAATTAGGTGATTAAGACATTAATTACTGATTTAGATAGTAAATAGATGGTTTGGGATGTTAATCTCTGATGTGGAAACCTGATCGTAGCCTTTGGAGTGTTAAGTGTAATTAATGAAGGAATTATGTCGTGATTGTAGGAAATTAGGAATATATAGAATTGGAAATTTAATAAATATGAAAAATTAGATTTAATTAGATAATATAATAATAAAAATCATTATATAATAAATTTGACACAAAATTTAATTTTAGATAATTGTATAAAAAATTTAATATTTTCTCACATCGTGAGTAAATGCAATACCCCAGTTAGGATTAGCGTATACTAAACAGTTTAGAATACTAAATTAAGACCTAATATGATATTAGAATACTCGAGCTTAATGTGATTGATTTCACATTAGGATTCTAGCATATTTAAGATTTCAAAATCAAAACTAGAATCTAATTTAAAAACCGAACCCCGAAATAGGGTAGAATGAATCATCAGTAAAGAATAGATATACATGGAAAAATGAGTTAAATTATAACTTAGAATATGAATCATTAAAGTATAAGTACTAAAAAGACCTATTTGTATTATGGGATACCTAGAGATGAATCGGCTTGCAATTAAGTGATCGAACGACTGAGAAATTCTAAGTAAGTTGAGTTATTACTTACTGTATTAGAGTGCTATTTTATGGTACTCGGAGACTTAGGATTATCTATGGTTGTGATTGTAAGTAGTTTACGCATATGTTTGATGTATCTGAATTAGTGCTAAAATTTGTAATGTGATTGATTTTGTGTTATGATTGAATGGATGTGAAATTGTTTGAACAACCTAAATGAAATTTAATCTTATTCGACTCTAATGACCTAAAATGTCATGCTTGCAATTGATTTTGTGCAAGATTGCATAATGGTCCCTTTTTCATCCTTAGTCGAACTAAGTGACAGGAGAGGAGGTCGTGGTGAGGGTGAAGTCAATGGTTCGGAGGTAGTCACGAAAGGAGCGGTGTCTCTATTGCACAACCCCGGGTTTGGTTGTGAGTTGCTGCATAATATGAAAACTCCTCGACCAGGATTAGAGTAGGTGAAATTTCTCCGATTTCACAATGAACCGGACTACGTTGTATGATGACACTTAATTGTTGCATTGCATGAAAATAATTGCTTGATATTTTTGTTTACGTTTGTATACTTTCATGAGTCTTCAATTCAACTTACTGAGCTGTAATTACTCATACCCTTATAAATCTTTTTGCAGGTCCTCATTTTTTAATACTTCAAGTATTATGCTGGCTTACAATTATTTAGAGATTAGTTCTTTTGAAGCCAGGGGTGTAAGGATCAATTTGCTTAGCAGTCGATGTGTAGCTAGAGTGTCCTTTGTAGTTTAAGAATAAAATACCGATAGTTGTTATGTAAATTAGTGAACCGTTATGCTTATGTAGAGTCTCTTAGGAAGATTTGTAGACTTAACATATAATTATGTATGTTTATTAAAAATTTGTGATAATTACTATATTTATAGTTAAACATCTAAATTGGACTGTTTACTTCAAAGCGAGGAGTCGTCGACGCCTTGTATAGATCATGTCTATGATAGGTACTGTAAGGCCAGTTACTATCATAGAATGGTTTACACGGTGAGACTGTTGTGACTCTATGACTTTGGGGCGTAACATTAGGGAGCTACTGGAGTGTGACCATTACTACCACCAACAATAGGGTGGTTGCCACGGGTGATTAGAGCTTTAAATTCCAATGAAGTCTTATTCCCATTCAATTTTTATAAATTTTGTAAAAATATCAAAATTACCTAGAAAATTATGAAAAAAAAATTATTCTTACATATTTTTGTGTATAAAATCTAGAAAAAATACCAATTTATATAAATTTAGTAGCTAATATGTGCATCCTTAAGAAATTGACGAAACCGAATAATTTTCGATGTCAAAATAAATACGTCTAATGACATAGTTTTGATTTCAAAATTTTTATATAGACTTCTCTATATTTATAAATGCTATAAAGAGATTTTTAACAAAATTATTTCCTATAATTATGATGAATTTTTAGCCCTAAAATACGATTAACAATAGTATTTTTGGGAAAAATAAATGTATTTCTCTTAATGACCTTACTTAGAATCTGAGCTCAATTAGTTATTATAGTATTTTTGGTGATTGGGTGCTATTAGAGGTGGTTATATTAGAAGAAGTTAATAAAATCAAGTATATGTTACTTATGTAACTAATTTGATGATGTGAGAATTGAGAAATTGGTAGATGATAGGAATTTAGATATAATGGGGCTGAGTAAAATTGGTTGAAATGTTATTGTGATTGCTTTTATTGGAGCTTAGGGGTGGAAATGAACAAATCAATTAATTATAGGGAATTGGTTAAGGTAAATGATAAGTTAGAGGATTTTGTGAATGAATGTCACATTAGAATGTTATTATAAAGTTTGATTAGAAGTAAAATGATGAATAAAAGGTAAAAACAAGGGAAGTAGAGAATTAATTAAAGGATGATTTTTTTTAAAACTCTATAAATATTGAAGTTAGATGGTATTTTAGAGGAAGTTAGGAGGCAAATATTGATAGGATTTGAGGTACCGACCCAACCTAATTGCCAAAGCCAAGATCGTCTACTTTTCATCCAGATATTTTATTTGATTACTTATTTTTATTTGTGTTATTTAGATTGCCAATGATTATTCATCTAGATTGAATGGCAGCACACTATCTACCTGGATGATCACTGCCTCCATAATAAATGTAAATAAAAAAAAGAAAGAGAAAAATTCAGAAGCATCATTATTGTCCAAAAGTTGGCAGTTTGGTCGAAACGGCTCACATAGAAGAAGCTTCAGGTAATTCTTTTGCGAGCAGGTGAAAACAACATGGTAACTATTAAATATATGATATTTGTACATGTGAAAAACGCCTATAATTAGTTTATGTTTAACGTGTTTTTGCTTTTAGATATGTCAACAATTTGGCTAAAAACCGAGAAGTACATGTCAAAACAAGGAAGCTTACAATTATTTCAAGACTTCACCTATCATATGTTAATGTAATACTTTTAACGTTAATATAAAATTGGGAATATTGAAACTTAATTGAAAAAATTCATGTAGATTTAGATCATGTTATTTTCCCTCAATTTCTCACAATTTCATAAATGAATAGTTGAGATTTTGTAGATTTCTTGAAATATCCCATGGCATCGTTATCATCTTTCTTATAATTTTAGTCATTTATTACATGTAACAATATCTTAGAAGGATAAATTAAAAAAATTAAGAAAAGTAAATGGAAAAAATCCATTTCTAATCCGTACTAGGGCAAGTTAGTATAAGTTAAGTAGCGAGAATTTCTACATATATCGTATCTTATAATTACTGAGTTCTATAATTTTTTAATTGAAACTTATTTTATGACCTTTTTAGAATGATTTTAAAACTTATATCTTATAGTATCTGCAACCTCTAGGTTATTTAATAAAACTTGTAAGTTTTTATTTTATTTTATTCTAAAATATTATATTCATGCATACACAAATCATGATTTTTAGGTTGAAAATCATTATCGGTTTTAAATATAAATTATGGATGCAAATATATTAAACTTCAATTAAGACCATGAAAGTAATAATAAAATACAATATAAATAAACAAAATACCAACTTAAATTAGAGATGTGTAGACACCTCGTTTTTGCCATTTTTTATTTTTTATTAATTGAGCTAGGTTAATGAATAAAAACGAAAATGAAAAATGAAAAAAAAGAAAAAATAGAAAAAAAGAAAATCAAGTTAGGTCATAGGAAGTTAAGTCAAGAGTTAAGATGTATCGAGTTGAATTAAGTTGAGTCATTGGATTAGTTATTGAGATAGGTTGAATCAATTAGTTTTGGGCTAGACTAATTTAGGAGCTCAAAATCAGGATTTATTAAATTAATTGGGTTAAATTGGATCAGGCCAAGCCCTAAAAAAAAAGCCTAAACTAGCTAAGTTTTCTAGAAGTTAGGATGAATCTAGGTTAAATCACAAACAATATTCGATTTTTGAGCTTATAAAAATCATATTGGTTAGTAATTCAGGGAAGGCTTTTCTTCCAATCACACGCACTAAAAAACAAACACACCCCAAACACCACACGTACCCCCACATCCCTTCACGCGCCACCACCACACCATATACGCCACGTACCCCCACACACCGCTGCACAAGCATTACGCGCCACCTCAACACCTTAGCACTATCGTACTACACCATCACCCAAATCCACGTCTCCATCATATAGCATTACTACCCAGGCGTCACCTAGATCCTTGTCCAAAGCATTGCCCACTACCACCCAGATCCTCACTGTGTATGCCCAATCCATCGCCCAAATGCCTGTCGTGCTTACCTACACCAACGCCCAGCCATACGCCCGTGATTCCCAATTACTTGCCCAAAGTGCTTGCCCATGCACGCCCCTCATTCGCCCAAGCTTTTGCTCATCGCTTGCTCGAGGTGTTCGCTTGTGCATGCCCTTCGCTCACCCGAGCTCTCGCTTAGTTTTCACCCACATTCGCCCAATCTTGCCCACACGCTCAATAAACACCAACGATCCGACATTAAGTAATTTTTCAATTTTTTTTATTATTCATTATTTATTTTATTTTGTTTATTTTTAGTAATTTTTATTAATTTGCTTTATTGGTTATTTATTTTTATTAGTAACTAATTTTTTTTGTTTAAGTGCAGGTTTTTTTCTTATTATTATTTATTTTGCAATTTTTTTTAAATTAGGTTTTTCTTGAAAATTTGTGTTTTTTTTAATAAAAATATATTTTGACGTATAAGGTTTTTTGAAAAAACAAAAAAATCTAAATTGAGTTTTTTTAAAAAGATAGTCAGTTTTTTTTGTTTAATTTAGAAAAACTATATTTTTTGTTTTTTTTAATAATAAATTGATAAAAAATGTAAATTTAGCTTGGTTTTCAAAATAAAAGTGACCCACTCACTAAAAATTTTATAAAAAAAAGAACTACGGTCAGTTTGATCCCAATTAATAGATACATAGGTACCTTCGGGGGTAACCGCTTAAAAAATAATTTTTTTTCCTTTTTAGAAATTCTTAATAATAATAATAAATCATTTTCATTTACTTTTTCCTATTTAGGTATATTTTAATATTTTTAAAAAAATTTAAATATATATCTAAAGGTCATTAATTTCTTTTAATTTTCATATGGCGATTTAGTCTTAATAAGTTAGTTTTCGAACCCGGTTTTTTTTTATTTAATTTTATACAAATCAATTTTTTAGACTATCTGCAAACTAGAGGTTAAATTAGGGTTTTCCCTTCATTTTTTATCAGTTCAACTCCAATTTTTAAATTTTTTAAGAAAAGTATTTCTTTAGTTTAATATCAAGTAATTTATATTAAGTAGGCTGGGCTTAATATAAGTTAAACTAAGGCAATCGAAATTAGGCTTAATAGAATTGGCAACTCCACTAGGAATGCTTGATGGGCTAGCCATATAAAGATTCAAAAATTATTAATGGGCTTTTGTATTATTATTTTCTTTTTGTATTGTATTATAGTTGTACTAATTATTTTTTAGTGATGTAGGTTCTAAGAAAAAAAAAAAAAACTAAGCCCAATGGGCCTTTTAAGGAATTAAGGGGGTTAAATGTGGTCGGACCTGAGTCACCTTAGGAACTTAGGACAAGCCGCCATTGTGTAACTCTCAGGTTATCCATTGTGTAACTCTCAGGTTATCCATTGTGTAACTCTCAAGTCGTTAGGGTCATTATCTTCGCCTAGCAGTAATAGGCAAACCCACTTAAGCTTTGATATAGCTTACCGAGCTTCTCTTTAGATAACCTTGAAGCTGTAGAGCTTAAGACCCGTAAACCTCACCCCCTTGTATCATTTTTTTTTAAATAGGGGTAGTTATTTTTTTTTTAAAATTATAGGAAAGGTTTGATTTAATCTGCGGTCAAATTATCGTTCATTTTCGATTAAATTTTTTTTTAACCCTTATATATAAGTATACATGAGCTTCATTTTTATTAGATAATATTTTGAATATACTTATATATAGAGGCACCTTTTAACCGTACATTTATCATATTCCCTATAGTTTATTAATGACCAACCCCATTACATTACACACATGTGTAGCATATTGCATCACATTTATTTTGCTTAGTTGTTTATATATGCTATCTTTTGTAATATATGTGCATCTTTTGTAATATATGTGCATCTTATAGGTTTTGTTTTATTTCATTAGTGATAGGTTGTGTAACATAACATTTAACATAAAATGTTCAAAATTATTAGTATTACCCCTTTGCCAATGTAAAAAAAAAAAAAAACTTTTATATCAACCTATAATTTTTTTAGGGCATGTAATCATTGAAATTAACAATGACAAAGATTATTATGGAACTATCATTTTTTTAAAAGGCTTTCCAACCTTTTTTTTTAAAAAATAGATATTTCAAAAGATATTTTATTATCAAAAACCAGTTTCGTGATAATTATTTACTCGGTTGATTTTTATTGCAATGCTCCACATATACCATACTGTTAGGAACTAACAAAATAAAATAAATAAAATAAAAAGATTTAACCATTAGATTTCCATTGTGAATTATTTTCCATCTTAAGGTTATTAATCTTGTAAATGTCTAAGTTTTCATTCTTCGTGTTTAGCCTTTTGGTTGTCACAGTCCTAATAGAGCTTTCTCCATGAGTCGTCAACCTTGTGTTATTTATTCAATAAGTTTCTCATTGTAAAATAATTTTCACTTCTCTATATCATCCTTGTAATATTATTGTTATCTTATGTCCTTTGTCATCAATTCTAAAGTTTTCTTTGTTTAGATTCGTCGATGTTAGTATTAGGCTTTTATGACATAAAATAAGCATTGATTTTCTAATAAAAGTTTCAAAAAAGAAAAAAAACAAAAGAATGGTTTTTAAAACTAAAAACTCAATGCAATATTGCTAATAAAAAAGGATTCTTGTAGGCTTTGAGAAATTGCCTTTTAAGTGGTTTAGCCCAACCTGAAGCCCGTAATCTCTTGTTTAGAAAAAATCAAGTGCTCGAAGCTCTTGAATTGAGAATAACTACAACAAAACAGGTTCTGAGCAAACACGAAAGACAAGTCGAGGTTAGAGCTTATACCCAAGCTCAAGTGCCAATTAACATATCATCTCAAGCATACAAGTTCAAAGAGTTACAAATTCAAGAGCCCATTATCAACATGGTACAAAGATTGAAAAAATTGCCAAAAATAGATGGTCAAATCCAAGGGGGCATGTTACTGCCAAGGTCTGGAAGATAGGGTTGGTCTAGAAGAAAAGGTTGCTACCCTAGAAGAAAAGTTGGTGATATTAGAAGAAAGGCTCACTAGCATGGAAATGGCAATGAGTTATGTGCTCAAGCAGCTCGGAAACCTATATCTTAATGCGAATAGGAAGTTACAGCCTAAGCATAAAGTTGATTCAACGAAAGAGAAGTCAGGAGCGAATGTGCTGATTTAGAAAGCCTACAATCAAGATAGGTCCGTCCACAATAAGAGGAGGCAATTTACGCAGTTCAAGATTCCAATAGCCCAAGTTTTCAAGCAATTGAGAGACGTAGGAATACTGACATATGAAAACCTAACAAAGAAATGCAAGTCAAGGGATTGTAACCCCAATAAGTGGTATGAATACCATATGGGCTAAGTAGGGCATACCACTGAAGATTATTAGAGATTGAAGCATAAAGTGTAAGATTTGATTTATGCCAAGATTATCCAATCAAATTTTCTAGAGATTGATGGGTTAGTTAGCAACGATATTCTTTCCTCAAGTTTTGAAGGGGCATCAAATAGACAACCTCCAACATTAAGCATTGAGGATCCATTACTATCATCTGACCGGGTAGCTTACTACTTAAAGTAGTTGGGTATATCTTCAAGAGATCAATTCAATTGAATAGGTTGAGTTCGAAGAAGTGACAAAAATAAGAGCAAAAAGTAGAAAAGATTTTTAGTTCCTACATTTTTTTTTTTAATAATCTTTCATTTTAGAGCTTATAATGGATACATGTTATTTGTATATTCTTGTCTTTATATGCTACAAAGCTAGCTTAATTCAAATAAGGCCATTTCGAATGAGTAAAAATGGATAAAGAAAATGTGAACTCGGAGCTTAAAACTTTCTACCTAAGGGAATGATAACACATTATTTGAAAGGTTTAGGATGAAAAGAGACAACTCATGTCCTAGACACTATCCCTAGACACACATGAGAGAAGAGTATCATCAAGGTGAATAATTGGACTCATTCCTTAAAGGAGGCTTATCTTGAACTTGGTATACATGTCAAAATGATATTAAGCATTCATTTCATCATCCTTAAATACAAATATCCCTTGTAAACCCATTTGAACCTTTAGGGGATTTTTCTTAAAATTAGCCTCACCAAGAACTACCCCAAACAGGGGCAATCAGGAGGTTAAGATTATCGATTTGGAGAACAAGAGTAGACTAACTTATACTTGCTTTAGTTGTGCTAATTCATGTCGAACCTGATTTTTCAATTTCTTTTATTTAAAAATTAATTTCCCATTTCCTGATTAATACTAAACCTTTACCCATTTAATATTAATCTTCGATTAAAGAAATTTAGAAATTCTGATTTTTTATTAAAAATAATTTTTGAAGTTGCCACTCGACCGAAGTCAGGGAAAGAAAAGAAATCGTAACCAATTGGGTGGATTAATTACGATTTGGCTACCGATTTTTTATTTCAATTTGAATGAAAAACTAGAGTGTTTTGAGTTCGGGGGCTAACCTATTAAACCCTAACGGGTACTATTATCTATTTACCGAAATTATATTATTCTTCTAATTATAATATTTAAAAAATAAATAATAAGATCAAAAGAGAGAAAAAAAAAAGACCTAAGTTTCTACATATTTTATTATTGCCTCGAAGTTGCCTACGTATCCGTTAGTCGGAATCAAACGATCGTGATTCTTTCTGAAAACTTTAATGTGCTGGTTCTTTCTATAGAAAAAATAATTAGTTGAATTTGTGTTTTTATTAACCATTTTATTTTTATTAAGAAAAATCCCTAGAAGCCTAATTTTTATTCCTAATTATAAAAAAAAAAACCTAAAAACCTAATTTTTGAGAAGTTTCAAATTAAGATTTTTATTTAAAAACAATTAAGTAATAATAATTTTTTTTATTTAAAAAAAAAACCCTAAAGATTTTATGAAATATGCAATGTTCTACATGATGAATCTTTTGTATAGAAAAGATGCTTAAAACATAAAAATAAAAAATAAAAAAAATTCCTAATCATAGAAAAGATACATAACCATAGAAAAAAAATCTAAATTATATAAAAATGTCTGAATCATAAAAAAGAAACTTAAACAATACAAAAGATATATAAACTATAAAAAAAAAGCCTAAATTATGGAAAAGATGTTCAAACCATAGAAAAGAAACTTAAACTATGGAAACCATAGAAAAGATGTTCAAACCATAGAAAATGTTTCGTCATAAAAAAGAAGTCAATTAAAGTTTTTTTTTTATGAACATCAAAATGATTTTTTATCTAGAAAACCCTAACATACCTAATGCAATTTTTCTAAATTAATACATTATACAAAGAATGAGATTTTTTAAAATATGAGATTTTATAAAAATGTCATTTTGAAAATATGAAATCTAAGAAAAAAACTAAAATTTAACTTAACACATATTCACTAGACACTAATGCTATAACTGATTACTAGTAATTAAAGACATGATAAAAATAAAAAAAAATTGTACAAGTCTTAAAAATAAATGCGCATATACTAAGTGAGATAAAAATAAATAAATAAGATAAGCTATAAACAATAATTAAAAACTACTATTATGTACTTATAAGGCAAAGTATGCAAAGCTGATGAAACAGAATAGATTGGATCCCCAGTCTTATCGCATATACAATTATAGAATTGGTTTGAGGAGTGGGTTGGAGCGTGTTTTTAACAAATGTGTAATTGTTTTCTTTAGCTTGTACTATCCAATCTTTATTTATAAAACTAAAAAACAAATATTTTGAATCGAATCGAATCGAATCGAATTCAAATTGATAAAGATCCAAAATAGATTCAAATCTTATAAATCTTGATTTTTATTAGATTAACGTCATTGTATCAAATTTGCTTTTTTTCAACAACTATTTAGTTAAGATTCCATCAAATTAATTTTTTTGAATTTTTTTCTTTTTTAGTTTTTTTAAATTTTTTTTCCAACAATTTTTTATTTTATTTTATTTTTGTCTTTTTTATCATTTTCAATTTTTTTTTATCATTTTCTAAATTACGACCCTTTTTTTAAAATTAAAAAATTAGGACTACAAAGCGGCAAAAATTAGGTATCCACAATGAATAAATATTGTCATAGATAATTCAATGTCTTTAAGATGAAGAAAAGCTTCAAACCATATACACTCACTCGGGCCTATACAATGAAACACCTCAAGACTGTAGACTTTTCCCATACACTTCAAAGCCATATACACTTCTCCCAAGCTTATACACCTTGAATCTACCTTTTCGTGCTTCGGATCTTATTAAGTGAAAACTCAATAATAGAAAAGGTAATCACCTTGACAAAAAAAGAAAAAAAAAAGAAAAGAGAGAAAAAAAGGAGAAAAAGAAAAAGAAAAAGTGAAAAAAGATTAAAGATATTAGTAAGGTGATCACCTTAAAAAAAATAGCCAAATAAAGCCTAAAGTTTGAATTGGTGATGGTATCCAAAGTCTAAACACTTTAAATTCCTAAACTCAAAAAGCAAAGGCCTCATTTTACGATCCAACCTATTATATGACCTTTGATAAAACTCTTTAGACTAAGGAAATTGGCTTATCTTAAGCAAAATTTGCTCATGAAACTGGGGTAAGCCCATGTTTCGTTTCTCTCAAGTTCTTGGCTTGTAAACCTGAGATAGATTGTACGTGATTTCTTCAAAATTGACCAAGTATATTGATATCCATTTGCTTAGACCATTGACTAAAAGCCTTACATTGCAAACCCAGAAAAGACCTATTAATTGACCTAAATGTACCACTTACAAGATATATCATATTTTTTTGAAATTGATGCTGAGAGTAAAAACAAACCTATAAAAGTGTAAGGAAGTCTAATTTGATTAAACATTTCAAGTAATGATATCTATCCCCTTAATGGAAAATTGAAGAGTAGAGTGCTATTACAAGTTAGAAATTAGTGCTTCTAAAAAGTTTAGAGATCACGAATTATGCTTCAGGAAACGAGATTGAAAGAATGAGTGATCAACGGGCAAGAAGCAAGCGAAACCTTTATTGGTGATCTTTAATAGTTTCCGAGACTTTCATACTAGTTAGCGGCATAATTTTCTATCAAAGAGTGTCTTTATGAAAAAAGAGAAAAAAGAAAAACTTTTCAAAAATTTTCAAGCAATCATCAAAATCCCTCAAACTTAAGTTATAAATCAATTTGTCAAAACTCATGAAAGTTTTCTTACTTCCTAGATCATTTATTTAATAGAGTACCATCCAGCCCTTTTTAGGATCGCTTGCTTATATGAGAGCTATTCTATTTAGTCTTTTGCTAGAATCACCTGCCCAAAGGAACACCGTCTTACTTATTCCTTAGTTGGATTGACTGCTCAAATAAGCACTATCCTAATCCTTTTTAGGATTGTTTGCTTATAGGAGCGTTATCCTATCTATTCCTTTGTAAAATTGCTTGGATCGCTTGCTCAAAGATGTACTGTCTAGTCATTTAAAAGATCGCCTGCTCATTAGAACATTGTCTCATTTTGTCTTTAATAAAATGTCATCTTATCTTGTCTTTGAAAGATCTATCCTTTTAAGCAATTCATCCTAAAGAGATCCATCCTCTTTAACTAAGTTAAAAAGAATCTTGAAGAGATATATCCTCTTCGGGTCATCAAAGTAGAATAAGTCTTCAAGAGAGATCTATCCTCTTCAGATAAGTAAAAAAGAATCTCGAAGAGATCTATCCTCGTTGGGTCATCTACCAACCAAAATAAAGCAAGAATCTCGAAGAGGTTTATCATCTTCAGGTCACCAAAGTGAAATCAGTTTTTTAAGAGATCTATCCTCTTCAGATCAAACCAAAAGGAATCCTGAAGAGATTTATCCTCTTTGGATCATTCACCAAACCAAAATAAGTTTTTTTGAAATCTTGAAGAGATTTATCTTCTTCGGATCATCCATCAAACCAAAACAAGTTTTTTTGAAATCTTGAAGAGATCTATCTTCTTCGAATTATCCGCCAAACCAAAACAAGTTAATTTTACCTCCAATGGTTCTTGCCTTATCCTTCTAAGATAGGTTCCCCTTAAGATTTTTGCCCTATCCTTCCAAGATAGGCTCCCTTGAAATTTTTGCTCTATCTTTCCAAGATAGACACCTCTTGAAATTTTTACTCTATCCTTCCAAGATAGACACCCTTTAAAATTTTTGCTTTATCCTTATAAGATAAATACCATTAAGCCCTATCTTTCCAAGATAAGCCTCCTTGAAATTTGTACTCTATCCTTTCAAAATGGACACCATTAAGCCCTATCCTTCTAAGATAGGCCCTTTGAAAATTTTTGCTCTATCCTTCTAAGATAAGCTCCTTAAAAATTTTTGCTCTATCCTTTCTGGATAGACTCCCTAGAAATTTTTGCTCTATCCTTCCAAGATAAACACCATTAAGTCATATTCTTCCAAAATATGCCTCCTTTGAAATTTTTGCTTTATCTTTCTAAGATAAACACCATTAAGCCTTATCCTTCCAAGATAGGCCCTTTGACCTTTTGCTCTATTCTTTTGAGAGAGGCATTCATCTGCCCTGTCCTTTCAAGATGAGCAATTTATTCTTTATATTGACCTTTCAAGTTGATATCCTTCATCAAAATAAAACACAACTTAGTCGATAAGTTCAGAGTATGGTTTGGCAAAAATGGGTATCTCTTCTGTCTTTATAGTAAAGTTCTAATTGAAATTTGCTATAAAGAGGGGCAGCAATAGACACTTCATTTCTTCTAATTTTTATTTTTTGTTAATTGAGCCAGGTTAATGAATAAAAATAAAAATAAAAAAAAATGAAAATGAAAAAACGAAAAAATAGAAAAAAAAGAAAATCAAGTTAGGTCATATGAAGTTGAGTCAAGATGTGTCAAGTTGGATTAAGTTGAGTTATTGGATCGGTTATTGAGATGAGTTGAATCAATTAGTTTTGGGCCATACTAATTTAGGGTCTTAAAATTAGGATTTATTAAATTAATTAGGCTAAATTGGATCAAGCTGGACCTTAAAAGGAAAGCCCAAACTAGCTAAGATTTCTAGAATCTAGGGTAAATCTAGGTTAAATCGTAAACAAATCTTTCATATCTCTTATATGAAAGATTTGATTTTTTAGCTTATAAAAATCATGTGGGTTAGTAATTCAGGGAGGGTTTTTCTTCTAATCACATACACTAAAAAACAAACACACCCCAAACACCACATGCGCCTCCACATCCCTTTACGTACTACTATAAACCCCCACGCACTACCACCACACTACACACGCTATGCGTCCCTACATACTACCATGTGCCCCCTCCCCCAACACATTGCTACATAAGTACTACGTACTACCCCAACACCATAATACCCTAGCACCGTCGTACCGCATTACCACCCAGATCCACGCTACTGCCTCACAGTACTACCGCCCAATCGTCGCCTAGATCCTCGCTCGAAGCATCTCTTAGATCCTCACCATGCATGCCCAGTCCATCGCCTAAACGCTCGCCATGCTCGCCCATACCAATGCCTAGCCACATGTTCGTAATTGCCTATCGCTTGCACCAGGTGTTCGCCCGTGCACGCCCCTCGCTCGCTCAAGTTCTCGTTCGTGATTACCTATCCTCACCTCAAGTGCTCACCTATGTATGCCCCTCACTTGCCCGCATGATTGTCCAGCCTCGCCTAAATCTCGCCCAATTATTGTTTAAGTGCAGGTTTTTTTCTTATTATTATTTATTTTGCAGTTTTTGTTAAATTAGGTATTTCTTGAAATATCGTATTTTTTTAATAAAAATATATTTTGACATATAGGGGTTTTTTGAAAAAATAAAAAGTTCTAAATTGAGTTTTTTTTTAAATGATAGTTAGTTAGTTTTTTTTTTTGTTTAATTTAGAAAAAATTAGATTTTTTAGGGTTTTTTAAAAAAATAATAAGTTGATAAAAAATGTAAATCTAGCTCAATTTTCAAAATAAAAATGACCTACTAACTAAAAATTTTATATAAAAAAACTACGATTGGTTTAATCCCGATTAACAGGTACATAGCCACTTTCAAGGCAATCATTTAAAAAATTAAAAAAAATTCCTTTGAATTCGTAATAATAATAAAAATCATTTTTATTTACCTTTGCCTATTTAGGTATATTTTAATATTTATAGAAAAATTAATATATATATATATATAAAGTCCATCAATTTCTTTTAATTTTCATATGGTAATTTAATCTTAATAGGTTAGCCCCTGAACTTGATTTTTTCTAATTTAATTTTCTAAAAATCAATTTTTTAGAATACCCGCAAACTAGTGGTTACTTGAAAACCTTAATTTCATTTTTTACTAATTGAACTGTCGACAACTGCAATTTTTAATTTTTTATGAAAGGTATTTCCTTAGTTTAATGTCGAGTAATTTATATTAAGCCCAACCCGCTTAATATAAATTACTTGGCAAAAGGCTTGACAAGACACTATTAAGATTTAATTATTTAGCTAAAGGTTGGTCTAAAATTGTGATACCCTATGTGAGAGTAGATCCACATGGATTATACGAGAGAATTAGTATTTGTTTATAACATTAAGGTAGTAAATATTATGTTAAAACTAACTAGTTTCCTTTTATTCAAGGGTTAAAAAAGATCCATTAGAATTTATTATGTTACCTAATAGCTACTTTTGGTTTAATGCATCATATATAATATGGGAGTCTACCCCTACCAATAAGTGAATGATTCTGTGATGAAACAAGGTAAAAGTTGATGAGTCTATATTGATCCTATTTAGAGAAGGGATCCAAAGATGATAGGGAATGTCATCAAGGTAATATCCTTTACATGTTTCCAGGTTAAGGATAGTATACCAATAGGTGAATGATTCTATGACGAAATAAAGGTAAAAGTTAATGGGTTTATATTGATCTTATTTGGAGAGGAGGTCCAAAGATGATGGGGAATGTCATCGGGGTAATATCCCTTATATGCTATCGGGTTGAGGATAATATACTATAAGTAAATGATTCTATGACGAAACAAGATAAAAGTTGATAGGTCTATATTGATCCTATTCAAAGAAGAGGTCCAAAGATGATGGAGAATATCATCGGGGTAATATCCTTGATATGCTTCTAGGTTAAGGATAGTAGGACTGAACCAAATTATATAAAAAAGAACGAGAAGAATTGAGCCAATTATAGTTCTTGTGATAAGGACTTTCCATGTTTTGGAGGTGGGAGATTATAATACTCAATATAAAAAGTAGTTTTAGATTGATTATGGGATAATTGGTATTCATTAGTAAGGCTAATGTAGTAAATATTTTATCAACATTTATTAAAAAAATTTGAATTAGGTAGTTGAAAAGGGCGCATTATGCTTGTTGCCTTGGCTGTTAGCTACTTTCAGCCAAAGTCGTTTATAAAAGTACTTGATTATAAGTTGACTAACTTAATTGAAGTTCCGTTAGACTTATCAAATTTAGTGATATTCACAGGTTAGATACATGATAGCTTTTGGACATTTAAAAAATTATATAGATTCCATCATATTTTTGAAATTTTAATGTTGTACATTTTTCCTTATAATAATAAAATAATGGATTCGATGATTTTGATGATATTAATGATGGCCCCCAACATTTTAATCCTACATCCTAGTCTGATTATTCTTATGTTCTTTTGCTTTGTATACTTCTCTTTCTCACTCTAGAGTTTCATTGAACTTTCCTTAGTAAATTTTTTTTGCACATTTTAGGTGATGGACTTTCATGATAGATTATGTTGAAACTTGTATTTGCTATCTAATTAGCCTTATTTTTTTATTTTTCTCAATGCTAACACAATTTTAGAGGTGAATTTTTAGTGCAATACTAGTTTCAACAACATTAATTCCCAAACTATGAGAATGCCACAAGAGGTAATGTAGTTGCATAGTTCCTAAGGTATCACATCCTACTTGCGGATGGGACTGCTAGGTAAGATACGAGTATTATATTAATAAAACATAAAGTTAAGTCATTAAGCCTTTATCCTTAAGGATGTTATTGGACGAGCTATTATAAGATTTTTGACTCATTCAAACCATTAAAAACCTTATAAAGTCAGACCTTATAGGGTTTTGGGCAAGTTCTGAAATTAATTCTCAAACTCTATAAGATTATGGGTTAGGTTTTAGAATTTAGAAAAAATCTGACAAAAAACTCGACCCCATTTTAAAATAATAATATGTACATATACAAGAGTCCTTAATCTTATTCCTAAAACCCATATCATTACCTTTACATTATAAGAAATTGGTACTTCACAAAGCATGAGTTACTAATACAGTAATATTTATAAATATTATAATATAAGTGTTGATAGAATATAAATAATAGAATAATATATTTGATCTCTTTCCTTTCAAACAATCCTAAGTCACATAATATTTACATGGATGTTGTTTTTATGTTTTACCTTTAGGTTTGCAATAAGGATTTATAATAGTAACTTATTTGAAAATTAAATTTTATGGTGATATAATGCATGAACACTTTGGCATGCTTATGTTCTTGAGCATCTTATTTTATGAATAAGAGTGCCTATTTTTATTAAATATATCTTTTTACAAATTTTTAAGCATGAGTGGATCGGGTTGAGTCTTAATCAGATTTTCTAAAACCTATAAGGGCCGGTTATAGAAATAGGGTGAAAACTTTATAGGGTTTTGGAAAGCACTATAGGATGTCGAGTCAAGTACGATTTTTGCAAAACTCATTCCGAATCCGCCTTAGTGGCATCGCTATTTATCCTAGGATCCTTACATTACACCGTTTGATATTGGAATAAGGCATACATGCCTTGAAAACCTAGAACATCCGAAATCCTGTACATCATGTTCCAGAATAGAAAACATTGAATGTAATGGAGGTTTATCAAAAAGATCTAAAAGACTATCATTTTTTCTCGCCTAATCTACCATATGATTCGCAACTTGATTAATCTCAAGAAAGACTACTCATACTCTCCATCTTCACAATCGATAACACTTTTCCCTACAAAAATTCAATACATTATAATATTTCATTTTATACGCATTAGTTGATGTTAGGAATTGTGTTGCAATAACTAAGCCTGTTTCAATTTCAATTTTGAAAAACCTTAATTGAATACAGTGACATAAACCCCAACATATCCCCATAGTTCTACTGAGACAATATCCACTTGTCCCAACTTATATGTAAACCCTGAAATCGACCTCCCTTCATGATTTCTAATTAATCCACCTGCATAAGCTTGGCCAATCATATGAACTACTAATCTATCAATATTTATTTTCATCTAACCATATTGCGTGGGTGACCATCTTAGATCTTTTAGGTTACTTGATAGAATGTTTGATTCTTTTTTAATGAAGTCTAGTATTCATGGCTTAACTTTCGAACTATATAATTGAAATCATTATCAACAGATTCAAGTTTATGTAGAGCTTGATTCCTATTGAACCAAATATACCATTGAAAGACACTAAATATATAAGTTGTTGATCCCGTATAAGATATTAAGAGGGGGGTGAATTGATATCTTTAAATTTTTTAAAACTTTTTTAATATAAATGAAATATCCCTCTGAATAACTTATATTGGTAGACATTGGTATTATTACAATTCAATGCAAATAACACAAATAAATAGTGCAAATTAAAAAAGATAAGGAAGAGAATATTAGACTAAGGATTTATAGAGTTTTAACTTTCTGCTTACTGCTCTTTTTCAACTCCATTAATAGGGACCTGGCTTACTTTATCGGTACCGTTCTACTTGATCTACTAAAAATTATGAATAGTTTACAAGCAACAGCTACACATAGGCTTCACTACAGTCTGCTCTATCTATTTAGCCTCTCTTCAATCTGAACTAATATAGATCTATAGAGTATAATCCAACTTTACTTCAAACAATAAACAAATTTTTATAAGGAAAAACAAGTGAGAATAACATATGAATCTCAAAAGATTTCAAAAAAAAAAAAAACATAAGTAATGATTGATGAAAAATCCATTTTTAGTTCAACTTTCTGGAGAAGTATCTGAGCTACGTTCTATTCTCTTTCAAATAGTAGAAAATAGCTCTTGTTTCAAGTATAACATATATGTAATCTTTTGCTTCAAGATTCATACTTAAGACTTTGAATCACTTTTTCTTTTTAAACCTAAGTCTTCTAACTGTAAAAGACCATAAGAATTATCTTTAACTTATGTTTATCCTTTTCAACGTTTAGATCATCCACAAATATTTTGGAGAAAATCTAGATAATTTTGAATTTTAAATTTGATCCTAATAGAGTATGCTTGGTCAACAACTTCTAGATAGACTTCAAATTTGAAAATTTATTATGAGATACGCTTAACAAAAAATTTCGAGATAAGCTTCAATCTTCAAAAATGAAATCTCACAAGATTTGAATCCAATCTTATCTTTATCAATTTGTATATATCTTGATTTATCCAAAGATGTGTTTGCTTAAATAATCCCATGGATTCTTACTTCCATTTTTAGTGAATTCCAAATATACTCAATCTAATGGAGTTAGGCCTTATTTTCTTTAAATATAATATAAATTAATTTTCTACGTTACTCTTCCAAACTAACTATCTGAATAACATTCTAAATAGTATTAATCTTCTTTTATTCGAAGTCTCTAAATAATATTCTGAAGTGCCGTATCAATTCTTCTTATAAAAGCTTCTGAAACATTCTCTAAAATTTTCCAGACTTGTCTCTTTTTTCAAACGATTCAAATCTTCTGAATAAACTTCTGAAAACAACTAATTTTGCAATTTTAAACTTTTTGAATACCTATATACTTAATGATTTATTAGCATTTTTCTCTTTTTGTTATTATTAAAATTTATAAGAGATATCTAACATAAGGTTTAGGAGGCTAAGGTAAGTAGCTTTTCGTTCTTCTGATATGTGTATTATATAAGCTTCAACATCTATTTATACCTTAATGTAAGTACATAAAGGCAAATTATCCTAAATGCCACTAGTTCTTCAATTATCCCCATAAACTCTCAATTATGAAAATCATTAAACCATACACCTCAATTATTTCAAAATGTGAAATATTGAAGTTAACTTCTAAATCAAGAGAATCTTTTTCCTCATGAAGATATCTCAATCATGTCCAATTATAAATCACATGTTAAATCGCATCATTCTTAAGTATCAAGTAGCCCAACTTTTTTGCAACATTTCATAACTTACCTCACCATAAACATCATAATAAAGATCAATAGCATCATCCTCACTAGCACGTAAAATGAAAATCACAATGAGGTGACTCGTGAAACTCAATACAAGCTATGAAAACTTAACATACGACATTCACATACATGGCCCTGAATTACCGAATGTAACATTCAACAAATTTAATTATATTGATATACATTTAGTTTGCTAAATCACCACATGATAGATAATTGATATTCAAATCACTTAAATCTCATAACCAACACCACCAAATTGGAGCTTGGGATTTGGTGCTAAAAAGAATAAATTAACGAATGGAACAATTGATGCTCAGTATCTATTGCTAAATAAATGATCATAAGTATAAATAATTTATTGATTTACAACTAAGCATGATCTTCATTTGTAAAACCTCAATATAAGTTCTTGATTCTCATATGCTTGGGTAAATAGCTTACATCATCTCTATTATATGTTAAGTAGACATCTAAATCAATTATCATGGTCTAATTGGTGTCGTATTCACTAGCGTAATGCCCTACAATCTGAATCTGCTAGCTTTCATGCGGTTATACTCCTTGTAAAAGATATAGTATCATAAACTATGTTAATAGGTATATAAGAAAATTTTGACATAGCTACTTTACCAAACACTTACTAAGAAAAAATTTTAAATATCTTAATATATTCAAATAATAGACTATAAAGGATTCTTATGAGGGAAATTTTCAAAATGTGATCGTAAGATTAAAATCCCTAAAATCTATTAATACCAATTCAAATATTACTCAACATACCAAATATGTAAGGTCTCTACAATTTTCTAATTATAAATGGAGATGCAACTAAGGTGGGTTCGGAACGGGTTTTACAAAATCCAAACTCATCTCTATAGGGTTTGGCATTTCTTAAAACCTTATAAAAACCTTATAGGATTTTATTCCCTATTCCCAAAACCCAACCTTATAGATCCTATAGGTACGGGTTTTTATAGAATTCAAAAGATCTTATAGTATATGTTTTTTAAGGGTTTATATGGGATTAATAAGAAAATAGATGAGAAGAAGTTAAGTAGGACTAAGACTATGTTTATTAACTTACACAATAATAAAAATTGAGAATTAAATATGTTTTACAATGTAAAAGTTGTATGAAATATACGTGTTGCATAAGTTAAGAGTAAATATTTTTATTAATATATACTTTTTTTTACCAGGTCGGGTTTCTTATCAGGTTTTCTTGTAATCCTAAAACTTAATCTTAAACTCCATAAGGTTTTGAATTATATCTTAAAACCTGATCTTAAACTTTGTAAGGTAATATCTTATAGGGTTTTTATCGAGTTTAACAGGTTAGGTACATTTTAATGACCCACTTAATTATATCCCTAATTATAAATGCAATATTAAGTCTATAATCTTTATTTACTTAGTAATATCGTATTATTTAGGTTAGTCATTCTTAGAATATAACAAAGCAAAATGAATTAACTTGTAAATTGTAAATTACAAGTATGTTATATATTAAGAAAAATGTATTTATGACTAATGAAAATTTAGTTCCGAATAAGATTAAATGATAATATGAGTTCTCCAAAAGTTAGAAGGACTTATAAAGCTGAATTCAAAAATAAGTTGCAATGTAATCGATATAAATTGAGATTAGGCATATAATATAATTTTTTACTATTTTTTAAGTATATTATGAAATTTTTACAAATGTTAAATCATGATAAAATTATACTTACAAAGTCACGTAAAATTAGATTAACAAAATATATATATATATATATGTGAAACCTCCTATAGTAAGGTGGTGAAGGTTGCGTGTAAAGCCATGTATGAAACATAAAAAGGGAGAGGAGGAAAAAGGGAAAAAAAGAAAGAGAGAAACAGAATGAGAGAGACAGAGAGCGAATAAAAGGAAAAAAAAAAAAAGATAGCATGTAGAAGAGATAGGGATTAGATAATCCAATTTTTTTTATGTCAAATATTTCTAGATAATCTCGTTTTCATATTTATAAGTGTTATATTTAATTGATATATAGTAGTCTTAGAGAAGATATATCTATAACCTGATTATTTTTTTAAATGAAGTAATTTATCCGTATAATTTTATACATTAACTTAGGTATCAAAAATTAATGGTGGTTGCTTCATTCTCGTTTCTTATTATCAATGGCACAATTTCAATATTGTTTTCCATTGATAGTTAAATTTTATGAGCAAAGCATATACATTACCAAATTGTATAGCATACAGAATAATATACCTTATAATATATAGGGACAATATGATGATACTTTTATTGTGTAATATATTTATGCATATAAGTGAACATATAACTGAAAAAATAGGCTAATAAGACCATATTAATATATGATTAGTATTAACAGTAATACTTATTGCTTGCTATATACATTATAAATATATGGGAGAATGTAAATTAACATGAGCTTCTATTAATATGTTATTGTATACAGTATATAGCTTCGTGGCATATTTTTGATTGAATAATAATATTATATGTTAATATTGGTTAAATCAAATTTAGGTATGCAACACCATCTTCATGTCTATATTTTAAAATAAGGCTAAAATTGACATATGTAATGTACATATCATGAATTTAGTATGCCATGGTGGAATGTAACCTCTATGGCTATATGAGTACTAAACGTTTTTATAAAACCGAAGACTTGTGTGCAGATAATATATGCTTTTATGAATTTAAAACTAAAAAAATGAACCCATATTCCATAACATAATGTTCTTATAAATCAATGATACTGATATTGGATAATTACATAATAATAATAAAAAAAATATATATGCATATATGAATAAGAAAAAAAAGTAAATTATAACATTTATGAAAACTAGTTCAAAACTAAAATGTAATGCATGAATCATATCTATCTTTCAATATGATTAAAACGATAGGTCACGAGTAAAGATGCTAAAATTTATTTAATATATTATTTTTATAAGGTATTTATATTAATTGTTTTTACGTAAATATATAATATAATCAATAAGAATACTATTACTACAAAGTGCATGCCTATATACATTTGGATAAGAAGATAAGGTAGTTATGAATTATCAAGCTAATATTTCTTATATGTATTCACATATGATTTTGCATATATACCATGTTGTATATAGTATTTCAACAACATTTGTGTTGTACTAAATACTGGTAATATTCATAATATATATTAGTTTACATAGTAGATATATATTTGGTAATAATAATATTATAGGTAGCATACAATGACTATATATATCTAGCGATGTATATTTATAACAATATTTGTACTTAATCCATTAATATTCATAGACTTAAACTAAAAAAAATTAAAATAATATTTTAGTATCTTTATTATTCTTAAAAATTTGTATCTTAAATATTTAAATAAATTGCTATACCTACTTATCAATCTAATAAAAGATACTTATCGGATATGATTTAAAGTAATCTTATATTAAATTAATCTTGTATAAACATTATGTAAGGATTAATTCTTATTTTATGTTATATTAGGTCATTGAATTGAATTGATAACCCTATTAAAGTCTCTTGAGAATGATTGATTAAAGTATATGTTAACTTGTGGTTGTAAGTAATTGTTTGTATGCATGTCATGCTCATGCTTGGTTGTTGAGGTGTTAATTGGTAGCTGAGCTTTATGTTTTATTGTGTTGCTTAACTTTATTACAAATTAATTGTTCACCTTAAACTGAATTTAGCTATATTATACCTGAAATTTAAAACCAAATATACATTGCAACCCATAGGGAACATTGAGAATTCTCCAATTGAATACCACACTTTCGAAAGGGATAGTTATGTAGCATAATAGTTCTTTATTCGTACTTAGCAGAACTAAGCGATAAAAGAAGATGTTACAGTGAGGATGAAGGCAGTGGTTCGAACGATAGTCACGAGAGGAGAAATGTCTTCATTATATAAGTCTAAGTTTGGTTATAAGCTGTTGAATGTGTGCTAAACTTCTTAACCCAAGTTAAAGTAAGAATAATTTCTCTAATCTCGTAATTGATCGAATAACGTCATATGGATGACGCATTACTTGTTCAAGCATTGCACGTAATAAATGTTTGATAACTTGGATGTTTTACTTAGCTTGTATATGCTTTTGGCCGCTCAGCCGTTACTGAACCTATATATCTTTAGCTCGTTCTTCTATAATTTTCTTATAGGATAGTAACTGAAATGTTGAGTAAGATGGGAATTGAAGTGTATAAGAATTGGTTCAGCAATCTCTATAAGAGAGTCGATTCTTGATAGGAGTATAGTTTATTCCACGTAAGCTTAAATGTGGAAATGTGAATATTACTCATTTTACTATTTGGTAGGGGATTTAGATTCTTTACAATCCTAGAAAGCGGGGAGACATTGAATCCTATAATTATTCTATACCGTGTACTTATGCACAATATGATTATATGAAATGGTTAAATAAATAAGTAGAATTTTACGATCTCTTACTTATAATTGTCTTTACCGAACCCTCTTATGGGACGTTACATCTAGCATCTCCATTATAATATCATCCCCACTGTATTGAATATAACTTCCTCAAATCAATAATTATTAAGTCATCATAGTGAATTTAACACCTAAATCTATTCATTCTCATAATGTATTGTACACAAAATTAGCACAACAATTCTCTGAGTTTAAGTATTCATTAATCCATTTTAACTATCATAAAACGTGCAACCAATAAACAACAATAGTTATGTATCGTATTCTCTTGCTCAATTCCTCTACAAAGTCAAAATCATTCAACACCTATAATCTAATATATAGTCAAATTTGATTTCGTTTATATTGTTATTTTAATTCATATGGTGTATTACTCTTAGTAAAGTCTTTCTCGGGATTTGGTCTGACTGTGATATTCTTTTTAAGGTGAAAGTACATATATGTAAACCCTCATATAAAATTAAATATTTAGCAATTCTTATAAAAATGATTCATTTGTCTTTATTTTATACACGATGGAGTTTACTTTTTCTAAATCAACAAACCATATCCTTATGAGAAAAGGAAACTGAATAAATTATATTGTTTAGACATGTTGTCTTAAAAAGGCGTGGAATTTTATTTTTTAATTCTTATTTTTCAATTACTGTCTTTACCATAATTATTATAAAATAAATAATGATAATTTATTTAAATATTAGATAAGAAGTCAAAAATAGATTATATCGTGTTTTTTAAATTTATATTTTTAATACTCCATGAACGAAGATATAAAAAGAGGAAAAAAAATGCCAATCCAAAAATTTTCGAAGTCAATGAGATATTTTCTTACTTATATTTATTAAAAAAAAAATAAAAGAGAATTTGGAATTTTGTTTTACAAATATTTTACTTTATATTTTGTTCCGTCTTCCTCATTATTAATTGCTTTTGCCTGTCAACAAACGAGAAGTGGACTTGTCGTAGGAATCACACATACCAGCCCTCTTCTTCTCCGTGGCTTGCTTGCTTGCTTTCGAAGTCATCGTGGTCTTCGTTGTCCAGTCCCCATCGCCGCCGTGCACGACGGTCTTCATCAGGCCTTGATATCGATCGGAATTCATCGAAGCTCCAGGTAATTCACTTTCTTCCTCTTTTCCCTATCGAATTGCTCCGCATTCTCCGCGTACTGTTAAAATTATGCGGGAAAATCACACCACTGTAACCGTATGATTCCGAATTCTAGAGCTACGTTATCTCGTGAGATTCGCCTAATAATTTAATTTGAGGAGTCGCGCAAATTGCCTTGTTTTACCTGTTCTTCTAAAAGCATTAGGGTTTTGTAAATATTTATCGAATTCTTTTTCTACTTTCTCCGTTTCTTTGGGCTTGTTCATGGAGCTGCTTTTGAATTAATCAGGGTCAGTATTGCATCAGTATCTATTTACATGATCTTCTCTGGTGGTGTTCGTGGGAACTAGGTGTGTGTATGTATGTGCCTTTGCAAAAGTCAACTCATCTAATTCTCACTAAAAAGGAATCAATTCTTTTCTATCCTATGTCCTCTGGCAAAGAACAACCAGCGAGTGGATGGAAAAGAAACAGTTTATTATATCCTTTTTTATTGCGCTGTTTCATTATTTGGATATTAGGTAACTTCTTTTTAAGGTTGTCTGTACCTTGCAACTGCTTTTTCAGGGAACAACTGATACATTAAAGGCCCTTAATTTTGGAACTTGCAATACGAGTGACAATTTGATGGATAAGGTCACTGCGCTTGGGGAGCTCTTGAAGACAGGTGGAGCTGAGGTCACTCGGAAGATGAGTGAAGGTATGAGCTCAATGAGCTTCAAGGTAAAGGAGCTCTTTCAGGGCCCAAATCAAGCTGATAAGCTTGTTGAGGAAGCCACTTCCGAGAACCTTGATGAGCCTGACTGGGCTATGAATCTGGAATTATGTGACATGATTAACCATGAAAGAATCAACAGTGTTGAATTGATCCGTGGCATAAAGAAGCGGATTATGTTGAAGAATCCTAGGGTTCAGTATCTGGCTCTGGTTTTGCTTGAAACCTGTGTAAAAAATTGTGAGAAAGCATTCTCCGAGGTGGCTGCTGAAAGGATCCTTGATGAGATGGTGAAGCTAATTGATGATCCTCAGACGGTGGTTAATAACCGGAATAAGGCTTTGGTGTTGATTGAAGCATGGGGAGAGTCTAGCAGTGAACTTCGCTATTTGCCTGTCTACGAAGAAACTTACAAGGTGTGTGCAGTATTTTCATCTTACTGAAGATATTGTGTCATTGCTCACGAATTATGAGATACAAAACTATCTGCTTTACATCAAACTCTTTCTCATGTTTCGTTTTATCATCTTTTGACTTCTCATGGCTTGAACCAAGTGCTCCTTGCAGCGGGAAATCAATGATGGAAAACTAATTATCTTCATTAATTAGTTCTACTTTCTCAATCATTGAAGAAAACACCTTAATAGATTGAAAACTTATATTATGTGGGTTTTTGTGTTTATCAGAGCTATTAAAATCGCAGGTAATGTTAATGGTGAGAGAAAAGAATCAAGATTCACACATAGTGCATAATTTAGGACATTATTCGTTCTCCTTGTGCTTCTACATCCTCTAGTTTGCTTTCCGAGATCAATTCAGATATTTTGTGCTGTTAACTTTACTGAACAATAGAATTCAGCATCTAAATTATCCTATCACTGTATAATGATTGAAGGAGACTATGTTTAATTTTAGTCAAGAGATGATTGTCTTTAATATAGTGTTTTATCTAGAGAAGGAAGTGTGGGAAAAAGGAAACTATTTTCTCTGTTCTTGTATGGATTTTCTAATGAAAAGGAAAGTGAAACAAAATGAATCTCCTTTTATTTTATTACATTTTGAATCTGCTATTATTTTCAAGTACAGATCTGATGACATGGATATAAAATGGCATGTGCGCTTTATTTGGCAGTTGGTGGAAGAAAAGGAGAAAGGAAAGCATGAGAGAAAGAGGAATTTGATTCTCTATATTGTTTAGTTGAGGGGAAGTGATGAAAGTAAATTAAGATACTGAAAGCTTCAAATCAGTTATTCAAGTTGCTTTTCTTGCTTGTTGACTGTATTCTAGAGGATCTAGAATTTTTTTTTTCCTTTCTTTTTTTAAATAAAATTGGTATTGAGGGGTTCTAGATTATGCTGCCTTTCACAATCTAGTCAGGTCATGTTGACACTCGGTTCATTTCTCACTGGTCCTTTTCTTCTCAGTGTTGAAAGCATTCAAATTGCTTGAGAACAGAAAAATGATCTTGGTGTGAATTGAGGTTGTTTACTTTGTGCAGTCTAATGAATTATTTCCTTTGCACTTTTAACTGGTTTTTCATGCATAAGGACACTAAAAATTGGAAAATTTGTATCTGTGATGAAAAAAGATGTGGCCGGTCAGTTTAACTTTGTTCACAGATGAAAGAGATAACATGATGCTTTCTCAATGTTTGTTTAATGGATGAAGGTTATAATCTGCCTTTGGAGGGGAGAGGGGAAGAGAAGGGGGAAGGGGGAATGGAAGGAGAGTGAGTTGGGGGTGAGGAATAATATAGGAGGCATTAATTTAATATTCAGTTTCTCATTTTGGTTGTGTCTCTTTCTCCTTGAGTACTTATCATTTTGCTTATATGGGGACATGAATATCATGACCCTTGAGATAATGGAAGAGCGAGATTTTATGTTTTTCTGACCTTTGGAGAGAGTGATGAGACTTTGCATATCTGATTATAGGACATTAGTTGTTTCATGTACATTAATGACTTTAGTCAATTTGTGTGTTTGTAGAGTCTGAAGTCCAGGGGTATTCGGTTCCCGGGTCGTGACAATGAGAGCTTGGCACCTATTTTCACTCCCCCTCGGTCAGTTGAACCTTCAGAATCAGATGTTAATCTAAGCCAGCAGTTTCGGGATGATATTCCTGCCCAGATCTTCACTGCTGAGCAGACAAAGGAAACATTTGATGTTGCAAGAAACAGCATTGAGCTCCTCACAACAGTGTTGTCATCTTCACCAGAGTCTGATGCTCTAAAGGTACATCAGTTTTTTGTATGTCTACCTTTGCATTTGTACAATTTTCTATTACATATTTTTTTGTTATGCCTTTTTACCTATAATGATTTCCTTGGAACTTTGTAAGTGGTACAATTGTCATTGCTCTTGAAGTTTGGTTCATTTGCTGCAGAAGCTATCCTAACTATGTCTGATTTCAGGGGCATCCAATAAGCCAGATTACTCCCTTGTGCGTGTTCTTTTTCTTTTGTATATTGTGGTTGTGGTCCTTACATGATTTATCAATTTATTTAGACGGTTGAAGCTAGTTTTATCTGTAGGGTTTTCTGCCTATGACAATATCCAAGCCAACTTTCATTTGTTCAGTTAGAGCATGGAAAATTTGGCACTTCCGTCACTGCAGTGTAGATCTGTTCCATCTATGACTTCCATTCTTCTCTAACTCATTCTTCTAGTTGTATTTTTTCCTGAGGTTATCGTGTCTTGCATTTCCATGACTAGAAGCCAAAATCAAGTCATCTGGCATTGATCTCAACCACTGGTTTTCACTAGCAGCATTTGGTGGTGACTGTAAGGTCTCTTTAGGATGTCTCTATATGTCTTCTCAAGTCCTTGAAAGAGCCCTCACCGAAGATTGGTAATTTTCAATTAGTACTTCCATATAGTTATGCCATCGCGCATGTGGTAAGTTGACCATCAGAGCTCTTTCTTTCTAAATCCTCTAAATGTTTACAGCCTGTTAGAGAAAGGTCTCATAACCCTTTGTTCAGGAGTTTTTCCATAGATTGAAAAGCTCTTATAGTGACGAAATGTAAAATTTCCCCATTGTGTATTGCTATTTGATGTAACTCTTCTATTTCTTGTCATCTTCTTTTTGTTTTGAATATTAAATCTTATAAAAATGCGAAAACTGGTGCACCTGACTTTGTTTATTGGTCTGTCATCCTTAATTAAGCTATGAAATGGGATGGGTTTAGTGGGATCAGCCTGTACCATTGGATGATAGAGGTTACCATACCATTTTAAGTTATGATGTCCTTGATATTGATATTATGATTGATTATCACTGAGAATATCTGGGTAATCTAGTTGGTAGGTGCAATTTCAGTCAATTTTTGATGAATTGAATAGCTAGAATAGCTGAATGCTGAGTTGCCTCTGGGTCCAAAAATGCGAAGTAGCTAACTTGTGTCGGAGAATCGGAAGGTGGCACAATTTTCGAAGATGAATTCGTTGAGGAGAGTTAAATGGATCTATTTTACTTTTAATTGACAGGATGACTTGACCACCACACTTGTGCAACAATGCCGTCAATCCCAGTATACCATACAGAGAATAATTGAGACAGCCGGAGATAATGAGGTTCTGCTTTTTGAAGCCTTGAATCTGAATGATGAAATCCAGAAAGTGCTGGCAAAGTATGAAGAAATGGAGAAACCTGCTGCAGCCCCAGCTGAGCCAGAACCCGCTATGATACCCGTTGCTGTTGAGCCTGATGAGTCGCCTAAAGGAGATGCTTTGGTTAGAAAACCAGCTAGTTCTCGAGGTGGGGGTCATGGAGGAAGCAATGATGACATGATGGACGACCTAGATGAGATGATATTTGGGAAGAAGGGCGGGGCGTCGTCAGAAGTTGCACAAGATCCAAAGAAGCAGCAATCATCTAAAGACGATCTCATCACCTTTTGAGTCGCCTTTTACTAGCAATACCATTTTTAGTTTAAAAATGTCTGTCTTTGTGATTATGTGGGCCTGCCTGGGTTTAGAGATTACTGGCAGATTAGGGTTTATGTTTCAATTATTTTATAATCTGCCTGAAGTTAGCTTTTGCACCTGCATGACTTTTGGTTGATTCGATGGGTGAGAGGATACATGACTTACTTCACCATACATTTTTATGTTGGACTTTTAGTACATAATCAATCGCTCAAAACTTTTGTGTGTACATATAAATCATGTCAATCTGTCATGGTTAAATCCATACGAAGCCATTGACTAATTATTTGCTCCGAGGGCGAGGGCGAGGGTAGAACTAGAAGCCTGACGAGGTGCCCATGATTTTATATTCCATTTTGGCAATAAAGTTATAAATGTACTTATGCTAGATGAGTTAATTTGAACATCTCTAATCGAAAAAAGTATAGAAAGATTGTTATGATCTATACCTTAATATTTTCATATTTTATAAATAGATATTTGAAGTTTTGATTTATCTAATTATTTAATTGAAGATTTAGTTTTTATATTTGGATTAATTTCAATTTATACCATTAGTCTTGTGAGTATAATCATCTATTGAAATAATTGTTTATAACCTTAGGGGTTGTGTAATCTCGAAAGGTGGTCATCGATAGTCGTAGGTGGTTGCCCATAGCTCTCAAGGCATCCCACAATCTTCTTAAGGCTATAAGTGATTATTTTAGAGTTTAATTGTGTTAATTAAATTAATAGTATGAATTAGAGTTAATTAAGTATTGATTGAGAATTTGAGTTAATTGAGGTGTAAATTATAGCAATAGAATCTTCATTTAAGTATATAATTAGATAAGTCGAAACTTCTGATATAAAATTATAAACAGTGGTAAAATTAAGATATAATTCATAGTCTTACCTCTAAGTTTAAATATGGGATTGAATTTTAAAGTGATTAAAATAAAATATTAACATAATGCTAAATAATTTAAATAGGGAATTTTATTAGTTAACCGTTAGAGGTTCTTAAAATGATATGATATGGTATTTATCTAACATATAGTGTTGATATAACATTTTCGTGTCATTTTTTACAAATAAAAAAAAATTATAGAAAATGAAAAATATATATGAAAAATAAAAAAAAAATTGGAAAAAGGAAAATAGTGCACAAATTATAAACTAAAATATAATTATATAATTAAAGTAATTAATATAAAAATTAAAAAAGCAAAATAAATGAAAGAAGGAAGGAAAATTAAAAAAAAAAGTCAAAACATCTGATCCTTTCCTTTTCTTCCCTTTTTCACTTCTATATTTTTTTTTTCATTTTTTATAATTCATATATTATTAGTTATTTTTTCTTTTTTACAAAATATGGTATCGTCTTAGACACCAAAAAGGCGACATGTTGATGCCATGTATTAGATAATGATCACATTATATGATTTTAACGATGTTATTATGGTTAACTAACTAAATTCTTATTTGAATTGTTTAACGTAATAATGATATCTTTTTTTAACTACTTAAAAGTTTGATTCTTTATTTGAATTTATTCTAAAATATTGATTCTTTTTCATGTAACTTTCCCATCTTTAACGTCAAGGATGTGTTAACTTCACTCTTTAATGATGCTATCTTGGGGATGTTAATGTTTTTCTGAAAAAATAAAGAAAATCAAATGGAAATCTTGCTAAGATTAGGGAAACGAGAAATGACAAGGTCCAATCTTCCTAAGACTTTAAATTAGTTAAGTTGATAGGATATTTTGGTGAGTTCCAACTCAAGTTTGATTTAAAATTTTAGGTTTCTAACTTGAATTAAAGTGATACTAAACGAGTTTAGGTTAAAGTTAAACTTAACTAAGCATCTTTAGGCTTAATGTATGTGAAAAAAAATCTTTCGATATAGTTTTGATATTAAAATTAGATTAATTTAAGTTTATTTAAATTCGATTACTTTTTACAAGTTGATTATTCGAAATTAACTCCATAAACCATCTAACACTTGGGTGATTTGCCAGCATTATTGTCTAAAACAGCATTTATTACTGGAGGTATCTTTTGACGTATTGGGATTCATGCCAAGGACACATCAAACATGGACATAACTAATGGAATGTTGAAGAAATCGATATTATTATTAAAATATAGTGTTTGATTCATTTACTTATTTTTATTTATAAGCTATTTTAGATATCAACTCCTCTAAGTTCAGATCGACTTGTTCGGACCATGGGCAGAAGTGTTAGGGCCCTGGTGCAACCTGTTTTGAGCATTAGACGAAGTGTTCAACCCGAGCATGAGTTCTTCGACCGAGCTACAGGTTGGGAATTGCACTCCAGAAGCAAGGCTGACCTCGCTGGAGTCCTCATCCGACTTGCATAGAAGGCTCCGCTCAAGACCTAAGCTTGCCGTGAGAAAATCCTTGTCCCTCCGCACTAGACGTGGTCGCTAAGGTAAGATCCTAACGGTATTTACTACATTCACATGTATCTCAGACTTAACAAGAAGATGTTTTTTCTCTCGATGGAGATCCACTTATCCAATCTATTTCCACCTCCTTCACTATAAATATTGCCTCAATACCACACGTTTACATTCATATTGCTATCTTGCGGTTATTCTATCGAATCTCCTTTCCACGCTTTCTAACTAAATATCGGAATAACTATTTTGGACAATTATGACTATTTCACTTTCGGTGATCTACTTTGTAAGCCTAGTTACACTCTTTTGAAGGACCTTAAGGAGGATAATTTTTATATATGATTTTGAAAGATTAAAAAAAAAAACATAGTAAAAAGATTATATAGGATGTACGGGTGGTTATTGAGTTCTATCTTCCGTTTAGCTAGATATTATGTGCTTCAAACCACCAACAATAAAAACAAATGGCTTGAATGGGTATCGAAGTTTTTTCCAGCGTGATCACTTCAATGCTTAAGTTGATTGCAGGTGATGAAGAATATGTAAATATGTAGGAGTTATTATTACGAGAGTATTAGAGAACATGGACCTTTGTAGAACATGGAACCTGAATATTTATAAATCAGGATATTGAGTTCTAAATTCTAGTTGGCACATAGACTATAACCTATGATGTCTTTCACTAACCTTGTGGGGGGAACAAGTTTGGTGTGATTTTCTGACAAAATTAAGGCATGATTAACCCTTGAACCTATACAATAGCATTTAAAGAATTGTGGGCGTTGTAAACCCTAGTTACATAACCTTCTAACATCATGCTTGGTTTAGGCATCGAACAACCAGCCATGGTAGCATGGTAGCATACTCAGCTTGGATGCTAAACACCATATGGATCAAAGATGGGCTTAGTGAATGAGACATTCGTTGTTGGGCTGGTGGGCTTTGCCTTGTTCCCATGTTGGGCCCTAATGCCTACGCTCAAAATCAACATACTTTCTTTTCTTTTTTTTCTCAATTTAATTATTCTAGCAATTTATTATCTACAGGTTTAAACTTGTCAAAAAGATTTTTTTTTCTTTTCCTTTTTCTTTTCTTTCTTCTTCTTCTTTTTTTTTTTTTTGTTGACAGGAAATAAATGGAAATTAGAAAGTGAAGAGTAATATACGAGCATCTTTATTTTTAAAAATCATATAAAAGTTTTTTTAAGCGTCATGTTAACATTTGAAATATGTCTTTTGTTCAATGATTTCTTCACTTTATTAATAAGATTCCTTAAAAAGAAAAAAAAAACTTTAGCATCTATTTACTCTTTGGTATAAAATAGATAGGACTACGAAATTTATTTATACGAAATGCTTATTATAAATACTAGTTTCTATGTTCATTTTAGTTCCTTTATATGAAACCGCAATTTCAAAGGGTCCACACCATGCAAAGGCTCTAATCACAGCATTCTTAAGAAAAAAAATATTCCTCTTAGGAATTCTACTAAACAGGAAAAGCGCGTGACACGACGAACCATAAGCTCAATATAAATTCACTAATTTATTAACCCAACTCACGGATCAATCCATAACCCAATAGGCAAAGCTGGGCATGGATCTGTTCCCTGGGACTCAACGCCTTTGCCTCGAGGAAAGATTTGAGCAGAGTAATGTAATGTGAAGAAATAAGTGTTTTAAAAATGGAGTCTTTTATGGGTCTTAAAGAGGAAGGAAGGATTTTATGCAGGTTAATTAGTCATTTGGGGGTTGGATTTTGAGAGAAGTTTGTAAAGAAAATTGAGTTTAGACTAAGTGCAATGTTTTCAACAACAATGTATTAGAGTGCTTCAACTCCAATGTGTTGTCAACGACAACATGCGATGTTCAATGGCTTCCACATTTGACCCGTTCCTTTTTCTTACTGAGTTTAGTACATCCACAGGCTATTTGAGAAAAAATAATACGAAAATAAGTTTTAAGCAAAAGTAAGTACAATGAGACTTCAATACTCGAAATTTTTTATACTAAAGTTATATGGTTCCTATACAATTTCAGTATAAAAAAATTCAACTTTAATATAATTTTTTTTTAAATTTTTACTTCATTACAATATTTTATCGTACTCATACGAATATGAGACAGGAATCACATGGCCTAATGCAACTTCAATGCGATTTTGTCATATATATATATACATTGGTTATAGGCATATGGTTGTAGTGTAAAGTAAGTTAAACAAAGATTTTTAAAATACAATAATTGTATGGGTGTTTTTTTAAAATATGCTATATGATTATTAGTGTGCCAGTTGTCTGTATTAAGTTACATGGACATAAATATTAGTATATCAACACTTAACCTACATATTAGATGAATGAAAAAAATCGTTAAATAATGTACTTATCTCTCCTATACATCTTGAGAGCGATGGGATGCTTGCTCACCTAAAAGCGAAGGCTCGAAGGGTCCTAAGTCTATCTAACTGTGTTTAATTTATCAGTGATGATCACGTAATATCAAACGGATAAATGTTACAAATTAGGGATACGCGCATAATCATTGTATTTTGAAAATTTATATTTAACTGACTTTACATTACAATTACATGCCTACGATCAATGTATACATATAACAAAATTGTATTGAAGTCATATTGGATAATACGAATTTCGTCATGTTTTCATATGAGTATGATAAAAAATTGCAATGAAGTAAAAATTAAAAAAAAAATTACACTAAAGTGGAATTTTTTTTTATTGAATTCGCATGCCGTTGATGCTTTTTATACTGAAGTTACATCTCGCCCATGCGATTTTAGTGTACAAAAATTTGAGTAATTTTGTATTTACTTTTGCTCGGGACATATTTTCATATTATTTTTTCCGAAATATCCTATTGATGTACTAAACTCTTTCTTACTTTAATCTCACTTTTTGTTTTTGTTTCTATTCCACCTGGATTTCCAAGTTGCAGTTGCTATAGCAATTAAAGTGTTTGTTTCACCTGTTGTAGCATGTGTCAATCGCTTATTAGTTGAACAATCTAAGTTATTTAATGGTTTAGGGCAAAGTTAGGCTACATATTATAAGCAACAAAGCAAAGTTTAATTAGATATTAAATGAACTAAATTAAAAGTTAAGGTAATAAATTGCAAAATTTGGTAAATTTGATGTATCAATTACAACATAAACCCTTTTGGTAATCAATATCTTTAAGTTTAAGAGTATTTTTGTTACTTTCCTATATTTTCACCTTTTTTTCCTTTTGATTTCTCTCTAAAGTGAGAGAGAAAAAGAATGGCATTGGGTCGAAATATTTAGAAATTGATGAAAATATTTTTACCAATTTCTATTTTCTTCATTTTCTCCCCTTATTAAATGAACTAAATATACATTTTCATTCATTTCATTTGATTTAAGTAGTTTTCCACTAAGGTTGTTCATCAAATTGAACCGAACTGCACTGCATCGCAAAATGTGGTTTTTTTATATTTTAGTTCGATTCGAAAAAAGTCTAAATGATTCACAGTTTAGTTTGAAGGGTTAAATTAAGCCAAATTGAATAGCTTGATTCAAAGCCAAACTATTTTTTATTAAAAATAGAATTGTACAATATTTTTTTTAGTTTTAAATCTTCTTAACATTTCATTTTAATCTTATTTACCTTTTTCTTTTTAGTATTACATATTTCGTTTTTTACTTTTATAATCTACTCATTTTCCTTTACCATTATCTCTTTTATCTAGCTAACTCATAAGCCTTTACTTTATTTAAAATGTAATATTATTTAGCTTATATTTTCCCATAATGTTCCATATTTTGAATATTAATATTAATTAAAAATTTTGATAGTTATTAATAATATAAAAAAGAAAGTGATACTTTTAAAAAGTGGTTCAAATAAAACTGAATTATATTTAAAACAGTTCTATTGAAGTAGTTTGATTTTGTTGGATCCCTGAACCAAATCAAATCTTAGGATTGATAATTGTGACATGACACAATAGGATTATTTAGAAAAAACATGAAAAACAACATGATATATAATAAAAAATGTAAATAAATATAAATATATTATAGATTAATTATTTGTAATATCTATCCAGTTTCACATATGAAACATGGCCGGCTAGTACGAATTTTCGGCCCTAAAATCTTCCAACAATCCGAACACACCCTTGTGTATTAGGAGACTCCAATGAAACGCACGAAATTGCTAATTTAGCAAGGATGAAGTGAGGGAGTGAGTAGTGTGGAATGGATTCGGTAGCGAGGCTGAGTTGTTCCTTCTGTTTAACCGATTCTTCTCTTCCTATCCAAATCTTCCCTTCCCCAACTCAAAACCCTACTAAACTCAAACTCCCTCAAGCTCAAGCCAAAACCAAAGTGAGTCCAGACCCTTGGTCACTCAGCGATGGAAACAACCTCAACAAACCAAAACCCAAATCGAAAAACCCTAAAAATCCGCTCTCCGACGACAACGCCCGCCGCATTATCAAAGCCAAAACTCGCTACCTCAGCGTCCTCCGTCGTAACCAGGGCCCTCAAGCACGCACTCCTCTATGGATTAAGAGGACCCCGGAGCAAATGCTTCGCTACTTGGAGGACGACCGTAACGGCCACCTCTATGGGAAGCATGTCGTTGCCGCCATTAAAACCGTTCGCTCTCTATCCACCATGCGGGAATACGATATGAGGAAGGTGATGGCTGGGTTCGTTAGCAGGCTTACGTTTAAAGAAATGTGCGTGGTGTTGAAAGAACAGAAGAGTTGGAGACAAGCGAAGGACTTCTTTGAATGGATGAAGCTTCAGCTTTGTTACCGGCCCAGTGTCATTGTCTACACGATGCTCCTCCGTGTGTACGGACAGGTGAATTGGGGACATTGTGTTTTACTCTCTGTATAACAATAATAGGATTGGTTTCGATAATTAACCGGATACGCATTGCATAAACTGTATCTTTAGAAGGCTGTCAGCACGATGGGCTGGCCCCGAGATGGGTGTATTTCTGCTGTTAGAGTGGTGCACAGATATATGGATGTTGTTTCGCCATTGCACTCTTAGAGTGGATCATATTTTCGTAATCCTAGATATGTTGTATCATTTCTTAATACTTCTCCCTGTGTGTGGTCAGGTTGGGAAGATACAGCTGGCAGAGGATACCTTCCTGGAGATGTTGGAGGTAGGTTGCCAGCCCGATGAAGTGGCTTGTGGAACCCTTCTCTGTACCTATGCACGGTGGGGCCGCCACAAGGCCATGCTCTCCTTCTACTCTGCCGCTGTTCAAAAGAGAGGCCTCGTCCCTTCCACCGCTGTTTTCAATTTCATGCTCTCCTCTCTCCAGAAGAAGTCCCTCCATGGCCACGTTATCGACCTCTGGAAGGACATGTTGGACAAGAGTGTGTCCCCTAATGGTTTTACTTACACGCTTATTGTTGCTTCCTTTATAAGGGAAAATCGTGTGGACAAAGCGTTCAATTCTTTCTGTGAGATGAAAAGTGTTGGCTTTGTGCCTGAAGAGGTCACCTATAGTCTCCTTATCAATACGTCTATCAAAAATGGGGACTTTGATGGAGCGGACACACTCTATCGGGACATGAGGTCTCAGGATATCGTCCCTAGCAACTATACTTGTGCTTCCCTTATTTCTCTATATTATAAAAAGGGAGATTATTCCAGAGCTCTTTCACTTTTCTCTGAAATGGAAACCCTTAAGATTCCCGTGGATGAAGTTATCTATGGCTCGCTCATTAGGATATATGGGAAACTGGGTCTTTTTGAGGATGCTGAGAAGACTTTTCAGGAAATTGAGCATCTTGGCCTTCTTACGGATGAGAAGACCTACTTAGCTATGGCACAGGTCTATCTTACTTCATGGGATCCTGATAAAGCCCTTGGCATTATTGAATTGATGAAGTCTAGGAATGTTTGGTTATCAAGGTTTGCCTACATTATCTTGTTGCAATGCCATGTCATGAAAGATGAACTCGATGCTGCAGAAGTTACCTTTGGGACCCTATCCAAAACCGGATTTCCTGATACGGGATCTTGCAATGACATGCTCAATTTGTACATAAAATTGGGCCACTTTGAAAAGGCCAGTGAATTTCTTCTTCAGATAAGGAAAAATTTAGTGGACTTAGATGAGCAGCTTGTTAAGGCAATCATGAAATTCTATTGCAATAATGGAAGGCTGGAAGATGCTGAGCAGTTTTCACTATATGTGGGTACCAATGCATCTTTGAAAAGCAGCAAGTTTGTGCAGTCACTTAATAAAGCAATGAACAAAGGTGGCATTCAAATGAAAGCTGAAGATGAAGGTGCTCTTGTGGCCTCTAATCTAGACCCACCTGACTTGGAGGCTCTTGGCCTGTTGCTTATATTGTATTTGTCTTCTGGTCATTGCCAGAAGGCAGAAGAAAGATTGAAGTTGTTACTTGAAAATGCTGGTGGTCTGTCATTTGCATGCAAACTTATCAGCCGCTTTATTAAGGATGGTAGGTCCAAAATGCTCAATGGAAGTTCATAAGATTCAAGTAGAATATCCCACAAAGTAACTATATTTATGGCCATAGTTGGGCTGGACCACTAATTAATATCCATTTATTTCCCCTCTCGCTTAAAGTGTCCATGGGAAAAAAGTGATACAAATAGCATTTACTTTTAATTCCCTGCTCCAAATTTGTATGCATTTTGATTTTTATTCAAAAGTTATCTTACCGATTCTTATGCAAATTGGTATCAGTCTTCCATTTGATATGTATTAACCTCGTATTCTTTCAGGTGATATGTCAAAAGCAGAAAGTCTCTATCATCAATTAAAGAGTCTTGGTTGTAAAGTGGAGGACGAAGCAATTGCTTCTTTGATTGGTTGGTACGGAAAGGAACAGATGCTGGAAAAGGCTGAAGAAATTTTTAAAGAAGCAGAATCTTCTAGACCTGGACAAATTGTGTTTAGCTCTATGGTTGATGCCTACAACAAATGCAACAAAGTAGATGAGGCGTATTGTCTATACATAAAAGCAGTGGAGAATGGACATCATACGAGTGCGGTTGCTACCAGTATTCTTGTGAATGCTCTGTCGAATCTTGGTATGCATGCACACTTCTATGCTTACTAACAATAACTTTCAGTACTCTTTAATATGCCCCGAATTTTTTTGGTTAAATCAATAAATTCATTAATAACCAAAAGTCAGGAAGTACAACCACAATGCGCGGGATCAGGGTCAACCCAAATTATACATGAAGCGAACTAGAGTAAACCGCTCAAATTACAAAGAAAGAAAGCAACAGTCAATCATCAGGAGTTAAGGATCCTTGTGTAATAAAGCACTTGACGAGCCCTGAATTTATTGGGAATATTTTTTTAGTCAAAGGGCTTAAGCACAATCTAAATAGAAGATTTGTGGGAGGTCTATAGTTATTAGATAATGCTCACTAACACTGGAGACTTGACTTCCTCCAAATAATTAAACATTCTCTTTTGTTGCATTGCATGGAAGGACAATGAGTGAGAGGATCCAAATTTTCTTAGTTATCACTTGGTTTTGTGCTGCTTTTGTATATGTAGTGCAGGGAAGCATTTTTGTTATATTGGCTTTGTTTCTTTCGCAAACTTGATTGGTGATTGGACATTTCCAGGAAAACATAAAGAAGCAGAGGATGTTATTGTGAAATGCCTTGAGAGCAGCCCAGACCTTGATGCTGTTGCATACAATACATTTCTTAAGGCCATGATGGTATCAGGTTGGGTAGCATTTTCCATCACCATATGCTATAGCACCATCATGCAAAACTTCATCAATTTTTCAAAATAATGATGCAGGAAATTTTAACTTTGCAACGAGTATTTATGTGCATATGGTCTCCGTAAAGGTTGCTCCAACAATTAAAACTGTGAACACCATGATAAGGTAAGGCTTTGGTAAATTCGAGATGCTGTTTATATTTAAGGGGTCCAAGTAACCTCTTTTCCCTGAGAATTGGCTAGATCCCAGTGGTGTTATAGGTTCAATTGACAAACACCTAGAATTTTAGGCTACTATAGTGGATGATTGTTGCGTATATCTGGTGGCTGATGAGTGTGTTTTCAATAAACGGGCATGTCATCAAACTGTTGCATGGCAGTGGTAGGTTTTGTTGTACAGGAGTTGTTTCTTAAATGTGATGAAAATTGAGGGAGATAACATGTCCATTTCTCCCCTATTAAATCAGTTCAAAAGATTCGTTAAGATAAATGGAATGACTAATGGTAGAAAGCTTTTAACCAAATGACGGTACAGCAGTTCATTTTTGCTCCATATGTGCAGTGTTTATGGACGGGGTCGAAGACTGGATAAAGCTGTAGAGATGTTAAAGACAGCTGATAGCTTGAGCTTGCCTCTGGATGAGAGAGCATACATGAATCTTGTTAGGTTTTATGGAAAAGCTGGTATAAGCATCGTTATCTTTTATCCTTTGCATCTGCAAAGCATTATCATCTTGGACTTTACCACAATTCATTCATTACTGCTGCATATTATCTGATGTTATGATGTTTTCCATTCAATGTGTTAGTATGTCTTCTAAAGAAGATATGTGGAAATTATTGTCTTTTGTAGGAAAAATACAAGAAGCATCTTCTCTATTCAACAAAATGCAGGAGGAAGGGATTAATCCAGGAAAGGTAGGAATATATTGCCAAATGAGTTCTTTCAAAAATGTATTCAGTGTGTTTGGATTAGAAGGAAAAGAGGAAGTTGAAGGAAACTGATTGGAATCAGTTGAATTTATATGTTTGAAAAGCTTAAATGGAAAAGGATGGAATTGGAGAGATTCATGGAAATGTTTCTACTCTTAAGCCTAGTGTTTTTTTATCCAAAATTGGAAAGAAAAGAGCAGAAATGAGTTTTAAATTATAAAAATGCCCTTGAAAGCAATGTTAAGGGAAGATATAGGGTTTATTTTTGTCTTCACATGTTTCATTTCTTTTGATTTTCTTTTTGTTTTATGAAGCAAATTAAACAAAAGAAATATTTCCTTCCATTTCCTTCTTACATATAAAAAAAAAAGGTGCGAACTGTATTTGATTTCCTCTCTTTTCTGCCTGTTTCCACTTAATTTTAGGTAGCCATGCACCCTGCCAATGTTATTTGATGGTAGATGAGGATTATCATGGATCTTAAAGTTCGTTACTTTCTATTCCATGACCATATGAACAGAAATCTCGGTTGATGTCCTTTTGACTATGACTTATTCCTGTCTTCCATGTTCGACAGGCCACAGAAAGTCAATCATCAAGTGATTTCTTTTGAAAGATGGCCTCTTTATATTAAAATATAATCTGTCCAATTGATTTTGCGGAGAAGTATGAAAAGCCTCTAATTTTCGTAACCTGGCCAATATTCATAGTATAAATACTTGCTCATGGTTTGTTCTAATTTTCCTTTTGATTCAGGTTGGTTACAATATCATGACAAGTGTTTATGCTACTGATGGACTTTACGAGGAAGTAGAGGGAATATTTCTGGCCATGAAGAGCAGCGAACTTACTCCAGATTCTTTCTCATACCTCTCCCTTATTCAAGCTTATGCAAAGAGTTTCAAATATTCAGAAGCTGAGAAAACCATCGAGGTTATGCGGAAGGGGGGCATTTCTCCTTCTTGTGTTCATTTTAACTGTTTGCTCTCTGCATATACAAAAGCTGGTATGATTGGGGATGCTGAGAGAGTTTACCATGAACTAATTGCAAGTGGTCTAAGTCCAAGCCTTGCATGTTACCGAACCATGTTAAGAGGTTACTTGAGTAGTGGATTCGTTGAAGAAGGAATAGCAATGTTTGAACAGATACAGGGTTCTGTTAAAGTGGATAAGTTCGTTTGGAGTGCAGCTGTGCATTTATACAGGTGTGCTGGAATGCCAGTAAAAGCTGAAGAGGTTCTGCAGGGTATGGACAATTCTGGAATCCCTTACTTGGGAAATCTAGAGGTTGGACAAAGGACGAAGGCTCCTTCAAGTGTGTGAGAAACCGTTGGTTAGCAGGAGATAACTTTACAGCATAAAAAAGGTGACTGTTTCTCACTTATCGGGTACTTGAGGAGGTGGCACAGACATTGGAGATGATTCTCACTTGTTCGGGAAGGTGATTATCATGGGAGAGTATAGAGTCCTGTCAAGACAGGCGAGTTATGAGAGAGATAAGTTGGCGGCACGTGTTTTCATATTCTTTTGCTAAGGTTATGATGGGAATGTTCCTTGCTGGTGATGCAAATAGCTACATTTGGATTCTTTTCCTACAGATTGGTGAAGGAACAATCGATGCCGAGAGAGATCGGGATTCTAAACAAACAGGACTTGCATTGGAAGTCAGCAGGACATTTCCAGCAGCAACTTATTTCTTGTAAAGAGATTGTATCCCATGTCTCAGTTTCCATGGCTTGTTTGAAGCGATGGTCGCAGGCAATGGAGTGGAAGCGGGTTTTGCAGTAGATAGTGGTGGCGAGAGTGTTCTTATAGCAATGACTACCATGATGAAGTGATTGGAAGGAAAGCTCAAGCATTACCGGGAAGGAAATAAGTGCTGATAAGGTAAAACGTAGAAGACAGTTTTGAAGATCAGCCATATTGATTTGCCTGTACATATTTTGACTTTCAGATCGGGGATTTTCTTGTAATATGATACAATCTGCAGATATTATTTATAATTCCTCTCCTCAGTTTCTTCCATTCTAGCAGCTGTTTGATCACTTTTCCTGATTAGTAAGCCAATGTAAGGTTATATACCAGATTTGTATTGTTGCTACAAAACCTAATAGATATTTTTATCCGGTACATAAGTACGTACATGCATATATTTTGCCAACTGCTGTTATAACCGAGATAGAGCATGGGGTATAATCGAGTGGGGCTGAATCAATATAGCTTGAGCTTGACATAGAAATTAAACTCTAAATTTTATGCTTGTACTTGATTGGAAAATATATTTGGTAAGTTTGAGTTCATTTAATTAAGTATAAACTTTTAGAAATTTTTCCTCAACAATCTTAAATTTACTTATATTTAAAGAAAATTAAAAATATATTAAAAATTATATCAAACTCGATTAACCTCATAAGCAAAAAAAGATTTCGTATTTTAAAAGTTAAGCTCCATTTGATTTATTATTCCACTAATTTAAACTCGATTTAATTATCATTGAATCGAATCATTTGTACCTAAATAGAGCTAAAGTACAAATAGAGTACATAATTGTCCAATTATTGGTAGCAGTCCATTTTGATGCCAAAAGTCAAAAGCAATAATGGTGTTTTTAACCATTTGGTTTAAAAATTTCTAACTAATATTAATTTGATAGTTTTTGCCTCAACTTTATGTAATACTACTCAATTTAGGGTTATATAAATGAGTCGAGATATAACAATATTAAGTTCGAACTCAATTTAAATGGAAAAACTTGAAATTCGATCTCAATTAAACTCTTGTTTATAAAGTTTGAGTTCAATTCAAAATGATACTTAATAAGTTTGAACTTTATTCGATCAAACTCGTTTACACTTGATAATCTTAAAAGATGATATAAATTTAAATAAAGTAATCATAATAATAACATTCAAACTCGACTCTAACTTAATTAATATTTAAATTCAATTCAAATTCAATTATATTTGTGAGTTTGTTTAATTAAGTATCATAAAGTTTGAGTTTAACTTAATAAGTTACTCGAATAGCTTAAAATTAAGCTTGATTTAATTATGATCCAATTGAATTTGAATAAATCCCAAACCGAACTTGGAAAACTTACTTATAAACTTGCCTCATTTACAACTCTAACTCATCCTCTCTTGACCGTGTATTTGATTCTTGCTGCTAAGTACACTTATGATTCACCCTTGCTCTGGAGTATACTTTGAGTTTTGACCATGGTAGCAATAGGAGGAATCGTGGAATACCGGTTTAAAAAAGAAGAGAGATAGAGAGAGTGAATGTGAAGGGCTGATAAATAAGGCCATACTCAAAAGGTCTTGGGCTGGGCTATGCTTTAAATTACACATGAGACGGCCCACCCACCGTTGTTCGTTTTCTATCTCATTCGTCTTTCAGCATACTGCGAGCGGAAGGGGGGAGAGAGAGAGAGAGAGAGAGAGAATAACAATGGCGTCGTCAAGAAGTCTGTTGAGAGCCCTAATCGGATCTTGTTCAAATCGATTACCGGCCATCAGTGCTACTAGAAGCTTCAGCGGGGGAGTGTCCAATCAATTAAGCCAACATGCTTCCCTATCTCAATCTCAAATCAGTGAGCATACTGCCAAATGGATGCAGGTTTCCTCTCTCTCTATCTCTCTCTGTGCGTGTGTTTCTGTTTGTGTGTGTGTGTGTGTTCATTCTACTTGTCCGACTTAGCCGTAAAATCATGTATCGCGATTGTAGAAGCAGTCAAGGATCCGTCCTTCTAGGTTAGGTTCTTGGCGTCAATGAATTCGCCGGACTCTACTTGTTCCTCTTACTGTTCGTTTGAGAATTATTTTGAATATGTTTGGCTGTGAACTATTATGCATTTTTTTTTTTAAAAAAAATTCTGTTTCACTTCAAGTGCCACCATCTTATTCTTTATTTTGCGTTTCGTACTTGGTATATCCGGTATGCTTCAATGACCTAGATAGCTGCAATCGGATTACCACTAGATATCAGAACATGACCCAAGGACTTGTTAAATTTTAATTTTAATCACATGTCCATCAAACGAAAAGGTTTTTGATTGGTGACTGGGGTTGGCCGACTCTGGACTCAAAGGGCTTAGTAAGGCAATATGAGGTCTGAAGACTACCAAGACCTGGGTCATTTGGATCAAGTAACTGCCAGACAAGGCTATTATAGGTAACAAAAGCTACTCAGCCTGCATGCTTAAGGGGTCTTGTTAAGGCAGAAGAAATTCAGTAGCTTGAATATGGGGCCACGATGCTGCTTTTAAAAAGCAGTTGTGATCTAATGATGCACATGCCAGGATGTCTTAAATTTTCTTGGTTAAAAGGAATAAAATAATTCTTCTGATAAGCAAAAGTGAATCAACTTGTCTTGAGGAACTGCTGCTTGACTTTTGTGATGATTGTACTGGCATTGACATATGGGAAGAACAATTCTGTTGCAGTGACTGCTAGACATATCCTACCTGCTAGAAGAATAATGGACAAACTTCTACTTAAGTAAATGATAAAATTTTAAAGGCTGCAAAGCTTCTTTCTTCCTTTTTCTAAGTGGAGCAATCTTGCTATTTATTGTTACTTCTGAAAAGTTCCATTGATCTTGGGTCTAGTGAGCAGTTACCTAGTTCCTAAAAGTTGAGAGAAACCTGAAAACTTTTTTCCCAAGAAATTAACAACAATCTGAGAAAAGAAGTAACAGCAATGTTTGGCATGGCGTCCCATTGAAGTGGTCTCTCTCCCCTAGCTCTTTATAAGTTGACATAGCCAAAGTGCAATAAGCTAATAAAATAATGAATTTGAACTTAAGGGAGATTCATCATCTTCAACCCTGTTTCTTGCCCTGGTCTTGAGGATCTGATCTTTCATTGGATTTTGATGTCTTTTGCTAACCCAGGCAATGCTTGGAGGGTCTGGAAGAGTTACTAGTGGCATGTGTGATTTTGATAATCGGCTCTTTGATCTCGAAGTGGATGATATCAGCTCTAGTGGACCAATATTTACTTGGTCTAAGAAAAGACTCTCAAACTTCATCCTTTGGAAGCTTGATAGGGCATTGATTAGGATGGAGTGGATGTCGAGTTTGCCTAACTCCCTAGCTTCTTTTTTTGTTCCTAGATTTTCTGACCATGCCCCCAATTGTGGTTGAAGTGGGGAAGCAAAACAAAAGAATCCCTCTTGTTTCTTTAATTTTTGGATGGAGAGTGAGATGTTCAACCCATCCTACTATAGATTTGCCAGGCCCACTTTGTTGGTCCTCCAATGTTTATTCTAGCATTGAAGTTGAATTTTTGAAAGTTGAGCTAAAGATCTTTAATAGAGTTGTTTGGGGGTCATCCTGGTCTTCTAAAGAAAGTGAATTTGGATGTGGAGCAAATCTAATGAGCAAACCTCCTTGTACCTCAGGGTCTTGTGGAAATTGATGAAGAGAAGGGCTTGTTCAGGGATTATTGTACTTTAAGTGCCTTAGAGGAGAGAGAAAAAATTGAGAGTTAATTGACCTAAGTTGGGTGACAAGAACTTTAAGTACTTCCTTGACTTAAGTAAGTAGTGACGCACCACAATGCTATTACTAGGCTTACTAAAGAAGATGGTAGCTCTGCTACTTCAATAAGAGTTAAATCTATCCTCTTGGACCATTTCTACTCGCTTTTTAATTCCCAAATCAAGTTGAAGCATGTGAGGAAGCTTTTGTGATCCTTTCCATGAAAGCTCACACATCTGCTGAGTCCATTCCAGCCTGCTTAAAGGGATAAATTTCTAGGCTGTTAAATCCCCTTCCTTATTCTCTTGGTCATGGTACAAGCTCCTTGGACTTGGACAAATTTTCAGGCCGTAGGTTTCTTGGAAAATTGGCAATGGGAATTCTATTTCCCTATGGTTCAGTAACTAGCATCCTGTGGGCGTTTTATCAGAGAGATTTTTTCTCAATGAGATTAGACAAAGTTGTCTACCCTTAAATGCAACACTTCCTCAATCTTAGGCCAAGATGATCAAGATTGGCCTCAAGAACTCCATGGGAGGAAGCTAAAGCTTCATGCCCCACTCGTGCATGAGTTAACTTACCAGATTCTCGAATGTGGAAGTCTCAGCCAAACCTTGAATTCTACACAAACACAAATGTTCCTTGGACTCAGTATCTGTGGTTTAAAAAGCAAATACCATGTTCCCCACCCCACCCGGGTACTTGCCAACAAAGTGTACCTAATGACCATGAACAAGCTCTTGGAATGGGCAGTGATTCTTATAAATTGTTGCTTTGTGTGCCAACAACTCCTAGAGTCCCATGAGCATTTGTTTTTCAAGTGTGCTTATGCTTTTTAAGTTTAGAATTTGGTTAAGGAAAAGTTTGGATTTCTCTTGCAACCTGTGGGATTGGACTGTATTGACAATGTCCTCTTTAAAGGCTCGGCTTTCTTGGTAGTTTTCACTTGGAAGAGTGCTTTCGTGGCCTCATTCCATTACTCATGGAGAGAATTTGGAATGTAATTTCTATAGCGATGTTATCTACTATGCACATGGCTCTTTGAGAATTGGGCTTCTGTTTTTCCCTCTGTTTCACATATTTTTTAATTAAAAGAGAGAGAGAGAGAGAGATCTATTGGCTCTTTGAGAATTGGAATTCCTTTTCACCGTTTCTTTTGCTTGTAGGATACCAGTAAGAAATCTCCAATGGAATTGATCAATGAAGTTCCACCTATCAAGGTTGAAGGCAGAATAGTAGCTTGTGAAGGAGGTTGGTATCTTATTGCACCTCTTACACTTCATAAATCTCGATTGCAAAAACGTGACACAATTGAAGCGTTTTTTCCCCTCCTCATTGCAGATAACAATCCAGCTCTTGGGCACCCGATTGAGTTCATATGTCTTGATCTAAAGGAGCCAGCTGTATGCAAGTACTGTGGACTGCGCTACGTCCAAGAGCATCATCATCATCATCATCATTAGTGAGATCCCCTAATGTTTCCGTAAATTCTACAGAATCCATGTTTTTTGGAAGCCGTAACTCTTTGTATTAATAAGATTTCACTTGTATGCGTTATGACACTGATGATTGTTCTTTCAATCCATACGTTTTAAGTGATATTTTGCTCCCCCTTTGATTTGTTTATCCTTAAAAAGTTAGCGAAACGGTGTCTCATTTTTCCAAAACTTGCAAAATAGTTTCTCTATTGCTAACAACGTTCAATCATGAAGGTTCGATATTGTATTCTATAATTAAAAATGTTAGATTTACCTAATGGTATTTTATACCAATTGTGTATATTTGATTCTTGTAGACTTTTAATTTTTAGAAACAATAGCATAAACTAAAGTATAATTACCAGCATGCTAGTATGCTTTTTAATAAGAAAAGGGACTAAACACTATACCTTTTTACCATTTATTTAAATTATTAAAAATGATCTAATCAAGTGTATTTACCTTAAAACGTCAACTATAGCTATCTTTTAAAATGATAAATCAAATTTGGAAATTTTTGGAAGTAGTAGGAGTATATATATGTAAATATTGAGATTGCGCATAACTTTGAGATTCAAGAATCACACGGGAAATTTGAATGTTTTGATTTGAATGAAATCTTCTTGTGATGAGGGGCTCATGGTAACATGCCTCAGATCGACTAATCCAATATTTACATATGTAAGATTTACAAGTAATGGGAATTCTTTCCCTTCTTTCAAGAAATCAAAACCCTCATTTTCCTCGTTTTCTATCTATCTAGGTCGTTTGAGTAAGCGTAAGCGTTCTCCCTCGTAGTTGGTATGAAGCTTTCCCACTCCGATCAAATTAAACAGAGGAAAAGAGACACTTAAAAGCAGCCAGCACACTAAGCAAGGACTCAGTTAAATTAATGAAGAAAGGTTCAATTTGCCTAAGTTTAAATGGCAATCGATGATCATGCTTCTTCACCAAAGGAAAAAAAAAAAAACACTTGGTAGCTTGACCTTTATTGTCAAGGGACACTAGATTATTGATTTTTCCAAGAAGTTCCTCAACGACATCAAATAACAGATACGATAGCCCGTTGAGAAATAACTGAAGACGGATCCACATGATCAAGTCTACTACTATAAGGGTGAACCATTGAGTTATATATATGTGCCAAAAAAATCTTGGAAAAAATCAAGACCACTCCTACTAGTCACCTAACGAGGGAATCAGTCTCAGCAAAAAAGGACATCTAGACTGGAGACTGCTTTTCCAATTCCTTTTTTTTTTTTTAAACAAGGAAACGCTTCATCTTCCTCAAAAGATCAGATCTCCCCATAGAAAGGTTTCCCTCTAACTAGTGGTCGTTTGCAGGCCCGTGTACCATAATAATTGAAATTTTAATAATATTTTACACGAACATTTTAATAATTGAAATGGAAAATAAATACAAAATTTTACAATTACTGAAATTTCTCTTCATTTCCCTTTTCCAAATTATTATTTTTTTTATTATTATCTTTTACTTATCTTAAACATAGTAATATATAACGTACAATAAATGGAGACGTGCTTATAAAAATACAACACTTGCATCAAACAAATAATACACTAAGCTTCACGAGTTACTATTACACTGTAACATGTAGTTCCGAAATAATATAGAATTACTCTTTAAAAGTTCATTCACATGTACATGATTCTGCTTCTAGTCACAGTATGCATCAAAGGGTTTTCAAACTATACAAAACTGAAGGAAATAGGATCTTATATATAAAAATCATGCATAATTAAAATTTAATCCCCTAAGATAAGTACAATATATATTCAAGTTGACATAAACACTTTTAACGCGCATTTTAAAAGTTTAAGTCACTAAATTATCTTCATCTATTCCAGAAGCAAGAGCCTCTTCAGAGATTTATTGAAGCTTAAATGGCACCAAACTTCTTCCATTACAAGAATATCCTGTTCCAGCCTATTTTAGCAGCCACTTGCACGCAGTCTCCATTCACAACTCCAGTCAATGTTGAGAATACAGAAATCCAGTTGTTACACTCAGTAGGCAACTCAAAAATCTAGGTTAACTAAGTATGCGGAAAACAAGTAAAATTATATGATTGCATGTCCACCGACATGCATCAGCAAGGCCAAACAAACCGATTATTAAGAACCACTGCATCCCCACTGGGCAGGCAACTCGGTAGATTCCAGGATCACGGTAACACCATAATTAAGTATAAAAATGGTAATAGAAGAGATCGGCTAGACTACAAAATTTCCCCATATCTGGAGAGAAATAATGTTAGACAATGCCCAAAGAATAACAGCAGAGCCAATACTAAGCGCAACCAACTTGCAAAACTAATCCAAAGATTGCTCATCTAACCCTGAGCTATAGCTACGTCATCTGCCAGACCACTTATCCTTAGAGGCTGATTGCTTTGCAACACTCCAAATCACTTGCGATAATGCTTGGCCTGTAGGGATAAATCATTGACCATGGTAGCTTCAACAGTGTTCTATTTCTCAGTCTTTGTCTTCACCAGCCAGCTTCCTTCTTTGTTGATGCTCTGCCACTTTGTAGTCTACAACCTCCCGGAATAAGCTTGGGTCAAGGACACATTGTTCACTCCCATAGACAGCAGCTTGGACACTGGCCATTAGCTTTGCAATCTCTCTTCCAGAAAATCCATCTGTTTTAGATGCCGCTTCTCTGATGACATCATCGGTCAATCCCTTTATCTCGATCTTCTGCTGTTGTTTCTTGAACAAATCTTTAAACCAGCCAGATTTTCTCGATCCTGCTTGAGCAATATATTTATCTAAATAAAGCTTCAATAGCTCAAAGCGCTCCTCCTCCCCCGGCAAAGGAAACTCAAGGACTTCATCAATACGATCTGCCACAGCCGAATCGAGATCCCCAGGACGGTTTGTTGCCAAAGCAAGGACTATGTCTTTTGACTGATCACCTGTGCGGAAAAGGAGAGCATTTAATGCACTTCTTTGTGCTTCACTCATGTAGGTCTTGTTTCTCCTGCAATTTAGATGCACCCAACTCAGTGAAAGCAGTACAATCGTTGAGGTTTCCTTTTTTTTTTTTTTTAATTAATTTATAAACATTAAATGAAAACAACGACCAGTATAAAAGAACAAGCTTCAGAAATGTTGAATGGAGGTTGCAGAGTATAAAAAGGTTCCATCAAGGACCCTCATGCACATCCTTTGGATGAGCAGGTTTGTCTTATCTTCCTTGAGACCTATTTTACCAAAAAATAATTTAGTTGGCAAATCATATAGATCATAAGTAAATCAGACAAATTATGCGGATCAATCACAAGGGCCTCATCCGAAAGCACGGCCCAGGTAATGACCTTTCTAGTCAGTCTCATCCTATAAGAAATCCATGCTCCTAGTTCAAAGTTAGTGGGGATCCAGAGACATTTCTCTGCCTCAATGCCCTCTTATTTTTATAATTCAAACCGCAAAAGCCCTGCAAAGTTTTTGACGCCCTTCTTAATGTCTTTCACCCACCCAATAATCAAAGGGGCAAGAAAACTCGTATTAGAAGTTAAAGACTTCTTTTTAAAAATTGGCAAATTAAATGTTTAGATTCACAACAATATCCCCCACATCTGGGCCAGATGGAGAGCACGCGTGCACACACAAACACGCACACATACATTTATGATTACACAATTAAGAACAACAGTAGAACATTAGAGACATATTGCCACTAGGTAAGATTGACAATAAAATCCCTCTTCAAAGTTGCACCTATTGTGAAGTATCTCTAATATACAAGTATGCTACCTATCCCTCTGCATTTGTTGTCTCCTTTGCCTCTGTTCAAACTTTTAAGGCAACAGCTAACAGGTACCGTGGGAATCATCTTTGTGCATGACCAAGCCATCTAATCATGCATACAAGTTAATTGGCTTTCAGATTTTCACCTTCCAAGCAAGCTGATCAAGTTCCACTCATGGGGAAGACCCCTCGGTCCTCAAAATTAAGTTACTACAAAAGAATGACACCATGTCATACTAAGAATAATCCCTCTATGAGAAAACTTTAATGGTATTAATATACCACGTGGAAGGATTAATTGTGCACAAGTACCAAGAAACTTCTAACACATAAAAACATAAACGATAATTTTCTAAAAACTACCAACTACCTCGAATACGTTTATAATTATAATATGTACTCACTCACCACTTATCTAAACACACAGCTTATTAATACTAATGGATCATTTTTCCTTTCAACTCAAAACGCTAATAGCACCTTTGTTTAGTGGAATTGAATAAAGTAGGAATAAAATTACAATCCCTAAATAATGGAATATAGATGTAATAGCTATTATTTCGTTTTGTTGCGCCTAAAACAACACGAGTAATAGATTGGGGATATATCTAAACACCAATACCCTTACTTCAATCCATGGCTTGACTATTAAACTAGGGTACCGTGAGAAGTGTATAGACATATGAAGGAAAAGACTAAGAAGTAACTCTTACTTAGTCCTGGAAAGAAACTGTAATTCCATATTTTACAGATACTTTCAATAGAATTGCTACTCTGCAAAGCAAATGGCAATAATAGCTTTATAGGGGAATAATAGCAATGTCACTCGACCTTTGTAACGTCAACCAAACATGGTATAAGGGAAAAGGAATAGAAGAAGTTTTCATCGAAGAGCCATAACTCCCAACGAAAAGCTTGTCAACTAACAGATTTTAAGGGAAAGTCAATTCATAGAATGCAGCCATCTGGTTTTCATCAGCCCACCCCCACCTTCCCCCACCCAAAACCCCACCAAATATACAACAAAGTAAATAGGTTCAAAACTTCTCTCCACAATAAAACAAATATCCAGCAGTAAACATATATTTTGGGAGAAAGCAGAGTCAAGTGTCAAATGAGCTTGAAAATGCCCATGAGAATAAGAACCAACCTGAGGTGGTGTCATGTCCACATCCATCAACTTTTCTAATTATAACAAACATGGGAATGCAACTCAAAACATGGCAATGAGCTCATCGTTTCATTACTCACACTTTTTATTCACTAATTGGGAAAATGAGCGTCACTTTGAGGAGTAAAATCAGATTTCAAATTTTTTTTCCTGCCTAAACTGAAGTATAGTAATAACATATTAAGCAAAATGACTAGAGGATATCTTCAATTTTCTTTTTCTTTTTTTTTTTTTTCTATGGGAGCCAATAGAGGATATCTTTACTTACTCGCACAAAAATGCATCTGCTTCATCAATGAAAAGCAACAACCCACGTTTAGATTTCTTTGCCCAATCAAACAACTGGTGTATCTTTGTAACAGCCTGTGGGCCCAATGGAGCAACATCACCCCCCGTCATCAATGCATAATCCAAGCCCTAAGAGCAAGAAAGACAGATATGAGGAATACTAAAAGAAGAAAACCAAAAAAATGGAAAAAGCAGCATACTGAGCTTTCGATTTTTTTATATTTTTTTGGCACCACATATTTTGTAATTCCTTTATCACAATAAAAGCATATGAAAGCCCATAATTCATTGCAACTTTAGATTAAGAATAAGTACTTTTATCATGAATCAATAATCAGCATTCATTTCTTTGCCAAGAGATTCTGACATGTATAGAGACATTCAAATAAGTAATTGTCAGTACTTGAAGATCAAAGTTTTTAGAACGTGTAACACAATAAGCGAAGTCACATGGAGTGATATTACACAAGTCATGCTGCATACTTGTAGATTAGTTGGACATGCAAAAATGGGACAAATTCATCTACTTATCAATTGCTTAGTAAGGCCAAGGGACCATAAAGAATATCTAGCTCCTAGCACTAAATAGTAAAGCAACCATACTGATTTCTTTGCCAACTCTCTTGCAGCCATTGTTTTCCCTGTTCCTGGGGGTCCATAGAAAAGCATATTGCGGAATGGGGCCTGATGGGACTTTGTATTAGCGGTAGCACCTGCGAGTTGTAAGATTCGCTTTTGAAGAGAAGGGTGTAAAATCACATCTCCAAATCCTTTCCCTCCATTTGAACTAGGTACTTTACTGCGAGCTAGACTGCTCATGGTTCGTGACAAGATGCTCGACCAAGGGTACTTTCCACGTGAGGATTCTCTAATCAGAGCTGGCTGTCCCAATATTCTGTCTACATAACTCCAGATTACCTTCGCTCCTTCCCTGGATTAAAGAAAGAGGCCGTTAATATATTTTGCACAAATATGACATCGAGTACCAAAATATACCTCTACATGGATCAAGATTTATCAAATGAGTAAAGATTTTCATAACAAGACCAAGATTAGCCCAGGAAATCCCCAATCATCCTGAATCCTTGAGGGGAGAAAACTTGAAATCATGAAATGCTCTTAGACATGCTTCCATCTTCATAAGGTTATGCTCCACTTGATCCAAGATTATACTCTAAAATGAGGAGTTATTTGTTCAGTCAGGCTCCTTTCTAAAACAAAAACTACAGCTGTTATCAAAGTATATCACATGCAATAACAATTATAGTTCTTAAAGATCAAGGAAGCTCCTCATAGTTTTAAATGAAGTGTATAGAAGAACACTTGACTTTATACTGTATGTACTTGGAGAAAAACTTAGAATGAAGCATCCTCTCAATACATGGTACATTTTACATACCGTGTAGTGTAGATGCCTGCTGCAAGAGCTGTCACTCCTCCAACAGCCACAACCAACTTGTTTTGATCTGTAAGAATGGCTCTAAAACCCCCTGGAGAAGAATGATCAAAATGTAAGGCTGCAACTTCTAGAGCACTATTGAGGTAAGAGGATGCTAGTTATACAGATTTGCATGGACTACATAAAAATCATACACTCTGAGATCAATGTTGGCTATAGCAATATGGCTTGATAATGGAGAGCAGAAGAACCTTTTACTATAGATCAAATTTGATACCTCCAATATGCTCAAGAGTAGTATTAATGGCGGCAACCCATTTCTCTCTCTCTGCATTCGCTCGGTCTATTAGCATTCTCCTGTTTACATCTTCAGCTAGCCTTGCCTCATGGGCCCTACCTTCTGCCTCAGCCATGGCCCTCACTCTAATTGTTTCCCGCTCGATTTCAGCCTTTTCCCTTTCAGTCTGGCGTCGCTGTGCTTGAATCTGCTCTTCAGTTGCACGTCGAGCTTGCTCCTGTCTAATAGAAGATTCTTCTTGCAACTTGACAAGCTCTTGATTCCTTGCTCTTTGCAATTCATTTTCTGCCTGCAGGGTTTTACAATAGACTGCGTTATTCTACAAATATTAAGAATATGCTGCGCACATACATGTAAATTGAGGAGCACGGCAGCAAGATGCCTGCATTCTCTTCCTGGCTAATTCATCCTCGTAACGAGCCATCTGGGACTTCGTCTGCGCTTGAAACTGAGCTAGTTTCTTCTGTTCGTCGTATATTACCCTTTGTCTCTCCTGCAAAAGCAACAATATTAGACAATTTATGAAAAAGTCTCCACTCGAGCGTTATTATGATTTAGCCAATAAGAAGGAAGTGTTTGAGAATGTTACAGTTTCAGCTTGAGCTTGAATAGCCTTGAACTCGGCAGCTTTTGTAGCCAATTCAGCCAGCCTGGTCTCTTCTTGCTTCTTAATCAGCTCAAAAGCCTAAAACACTATCTAAATCAAATTCCATGAAGAATGACAAATTGCTCAAATTGTACACAAATGAATAGAAAAAAGATGGAACCTTTTTAGCACTAGGAGAAGAATTGATCTCGCGCAAAGCCTTCGCACCACGCTCGAGAGCCTCAGGGTCGAAACCAGCAGAGGTGGTACGGGGATTATCATTCCTAACCCTAGTGGGAGATTCGGTCTCACCGGTGGGCTTAGGAGCAGTAGAAGCCGGAGGCAAAGAAGCGGAAGGAGGAGGATTGGGATTAGCATTAGGGTTAATAGAGAAGGGATTGAAGGAGAAAGCGGGGCCTTCGGCGCGAGCCACTGAAGAAGAAGAAGAAGAATAGGAGGCTGCTGCTAGGGCTGCGATTAGCCCAATAGCACTTGTCTTTCCCATTTTCCAACCGTCAAACTCGAGGTTAGAAATCGAGCGAAATGGTGTAAAACAATGTGAAGATTTAGATTTGCAATTGCAGCAAAGAAGTTATTGGCAAGAAGAAGAAGAAGGAGGACATCGACTTCTTGCAGTGTTCTTGTTTGGGTTTTTAGTAGGGTTTTAGTTTGTCTTGTCTTCCAAGTCTGCACATGTCTGTGGCGGGTTTGGATTATTCCATGTACGTCAAAACCGGTTTATTTCCCCGGTTCGTCTACCGCTTTCATTCTACCGCTGTCATTGATCCGATAATTAGAATTTTAATATTGATGAAACTGTAAAATAATCTTTTAATTAAATTCAATAATTTTAATGACATACGCAAACAATCAATTATTGTACTTGTGAGGACAAAATAAAGAAGAAAAGGATAGAGATTAAATTGTTAAATGAAATTCATCCATTCTATAGATATAATTTAATACAGCATTGTATATCATCATACGGTAATTTGAATGGCTCGGAATCAATTTTGTGATTAATAACGTGTGGTTTTACTACTATTTTTTAATCTTGTCTTACACGTGTACTCAGTTTAAAGGATATTTCCATATATATTAAAACTGGTTGCTTCTCCAGTTTCCCTGCCACTTTTTCCATTACACCATGAAGCCCTGGGACGTGTTCCATTATCTGGATCGTCATTGTAATTTCAATATCAATCAAACAGTGGAATAATCTTTGTGGCTCCACGGTATTTTTAACGATAAGACAAACGAACCCTCATTCATTGGGCGATTCTAATAATAGAAAACAAAATATAATTAAGTCAAATCAAATTAATGCGGTATTGAATTCAAGTTCGAGCGTAATTTAAAAGATTCGAAACTTGACCAAAAACTTAAATTTTTAGCTCGAGTCGGTTTTATTTAAATTTCAAATTTTGAGTTCAAAATTGATCCTAAAATATAGTTAATAAGTTCGAGTTTAATAAACTTGATTATTTTATAAATTTTTTTTAAACAATACTAAACACACTTATATTTAAAAATAAACTAAAAGATATATTAAATTCAATTAAACTCATAAACTTGGTTAGCTTAGTATTATATATCTCAAATATTGGTTTGATTTATAACTAAAGTTTAGTCTCTACTTAACTCTTATTAAATCGAATTCAACTGAAACTGAAACTCAAACTTAAATCGAGTAAATTACGAGCAAAGTTTGGTTCATTTATACTAAGTAAAAAATACATTATTAAATATAACTCATCAATATTATAAAAAAAGTTAATACCCATAATTTCATTACCATCTATGAATCAATTTTCGTAATTAATAAGGTATAATAGACTAATAAATATTATGTCCGGTATATAAGAACGGGTAGAAAAGGTATTGTGATTTTAGGGTATAACCTTTTTAGTGTTTTCTTGTTATTTTAATAGTTGAAATTGCAACTCTAAGGAATGGGGCATTTTCTTTTAACATGGACTTCAATTCTTGAATAAAAGTGGGGGGATTCACGATTATGTTCTTCGTTGGTTAATAAAAATAAATAAATAAATAAAAATATAATATTCTAATTTTTTCGAAGTAGAAGTCTCAATGTAATGTCTTATTTAAGCATTTAAGCTACTTGCTTTCATCGTCATAACAAAATTCTAGCTATGCAATTTGGGTTGAAACTTATTTATTTTTTATCACGTGGCAATTACCATGCGTAATGGTGTATGATTTTACAAATTGGGTTTTATGTATTATTCTTAATTCTTTAATTATTCTTATTAATATGATAACGAGAAAGTTATTATGTTATTATATATTATTGGTAATTTATGTGATATGAAGATGATTTGATTATTTCGTTATGGTTTGTAAATAGAGCTTACACTTTTTAGAAGCTTTAAAAATTTCTATACTTTCGCAAGATTTTGACGGGAATTTATCATTTACATGCTTATGTACTTTATATACCGCGTTATCTTAACTTGTTTATATTAAGATCATTCTCAATTCATAATTATCTATTTCATTCCTAAATATTATATCAATATATTAAATAACTTTATTTTAAAAAAAATTTACGATTTTATCTCTAAATTATTTCACAAAACTTCTTTAATAATTTTCTAAAAGTTTTTGTGGGTTTCAATATATTTTTGCAACCGATCAAAATTGAAGAAAAGAAAAAAATATAAAAGAATTTACTTTTTAAGCAACGTCAAAAGGTGAAAAGTGCCAGCTAAATTGCAGTTATCGCCGGAGAAACTCTCAATCCGTGACTTTGCATAGCAACATCTGCGAGGCAACCAGCAATGGGAATGGTTGAAGTATGTTAGTACCGAGTAGCATCTTATATTGTAATAGCGTAAGTCGCTATTGGTCATTCCTTAGCTATACCACTGTTTAAGGCTAAAAAAGATACAACAGAGTTGTGTTACATCGTAGATCTACTGAATTAAGGTAGGTTCGATTCAAAATTTAGAAATCGATACCAATAAAATAAAATCCAGGGAACATCTCGTATTCCAATACTTACTCTAATTATTCCGTGTATGCCCACCTTTATATTATACATATTAAATTACATTTTATTGTATATATTCTAATTTGTTTTATATTTATTATACATATTATTTTACATAGTATTATAGTATATTTATATTATTAAAGTGTTTGAAATCTTAAGTAATTGTTAAAACAATATCTTAATTATTTTTACTAATTTAACTTTTTAAATAAAATTTTCATTATTAATAAATAATTTTTAATACATTTAATTATAAATATAAGATAATTTAAAGATTTCATATATCTCTCTCTCCTTTAAGGTTCCTATTACTCTCTCTCTCTCTCTATTGTCTAATATTTCCTCTACTTCTTTTCTCTCTCTCTCTCTTTTCTAATATTTTTACTGCTCCTTATTCTTCTCCTCATGACTTACGTCTCTCTCTCTTCCTCATATATTATTATCTTTTATTAATATTATCATATATTAATTATATTACATAATTTTATTTATTTTATATACATGTAATACAAGTGTATCATCCATTAATTTTAAATAATATGTATGTATAATAACTAAATGTAATACATTGCATATCATATAAATATATCTATATTATTAAAACATATGGAACCTTAAGTAACCGTTTTTTTAAATTACATATTTACTCTCTATATACTATTATTTAATAAAAAAACTAATAATAAAATAACTTATTAAAATTATAACTAATAAATAAATATGTTTATTTATTTATTTTTCTCTTTACTTACTTTGTATTTTCTTTCTCCCACTTTTCTATTCTTTCACGTTCTCTTATTAACTACACTTATTAACTCTCTCTCTCTCTCCTTCCCTCTCTCTCTTTTTATTTTGTATTTTGTATTTTTTACGCATACAGTGTGAATGTATTGACCGCTAATATATACATAAACACATATGTGACATTAATTTAATCTTAATTTTGTAATCATAATCCAATAAAGGATTGGAATGGTTATTAAGGTGTCGATTTTTTTATTATTATTTTATATCATTCCATTTCAAATTATTTCATTTTGCGTGACTTCTATACAAGGGTGAGTCTAGGTGGGCAGATAGGGTCCTAGACTCTATCCTCAAGAAAAGTTATTTTAAAAAGTTTTAGAAAAAGAAAAATTATATATATATTTTGAAGAGTAAAATATGACATGAATGAAGTATAGTTCAAGTATTTGCTCTATAATCATGAGGTCTTGATTTTAGTTCGATGTTTGTTATTTGTTCCTTTTAAGATGTATTTATTGCTTAAATGACATGTGTGTTTTTCAACATATTAAAACTTTTTTTTTTCACAATGATCAATAATATTAAATTCATTAATGACAAGTCATATTCGACTAAATAGATTCTTTTAAATTAATATATTTTATAGATAATATTATAAGATAATTACATTATCTATATTATAAGTATTTCAGTTTTATCATAATACCAATTATACGATTTGATTTAGTAAATTTTTTTAGTAGTAACATTACAAAAATGATTTTGGATTCTTGAATAGTTTATTACCTAATAATTTAGATTCAAAATAATATTAGTTTTTTTTTTTTATTGCTAATGAAATAATCATACAAACTTATCATGAAAAGAAATAGTATCTAACTTATAAATATATATATATATATATATTGAGTTACTCTTTTTACTTATAATTTCTTATTCAATTATTTTTTCTGATATATTTTTGTTATAAACAAAATTTACGCAAGTTTTCTCTATTAATAGTTAATTTTCATTTAATATATATGCATAAAAGGAGAAATTTAGTTTTTTTTTTTTTAACTTGTGAATTATGAAGTATATCAATTGATCTCAAACAATTTTTATTACTTTTTTTTATCACAACTATCATTTAAAAAAAAAAAAAAAAAGAAGAAGAATACACTATTACCAAAAAGTTGTAAAAAAGTCTGCAAGTAGCGACTTTTATCAGAATTACTATAAAGAAAACACAATTACTAACAAAAGAGAACATAATATTACCACAAAATCAAAAAAGAAAAAAAAAAGGCTAAAAGTTCAGCCACTTTTTCCCTGCTCATTCTAAGAATGTCGCAAATCAGAGGATGTTATTGTGTTATTTTGAGGATCCAACTTTACTTTTTCCCTGCATGGAGACTGTAATGGGGTAATCACTCTACTGGTTTGTCTTCTGTTAAATGCTACTTCTCTGTTTTCATCAGGGAAAAGAACAGCAAAACTGTAAATGACTGAACAAGTAAAGGAAATATCAGAAAGTAGAAATGTCTACGAAAATTAAAGAAGCAGTACAGAATACACTGCAGTAAAATAGCTAGGATAAAATATAAAACAGTGACACAAAATTTTCTGCTGACTTGTCGTCAAAGAATGCAAGAATTTATGGAACCAGCATCTATGATGAGTTAGCAATCATTTTTGAGGTTTCCAACATTGTGACATTGGACCGTTTGCATTCACATGTGCAGATGCTCCGAGACTCTTTGACCACCCGCTGCGATCTCAAAGTGTGGAGCTTTATGTTAACTATCTTTCCGGCAATCTGCAAAACAGAAAATTTCCAAGTTATCAAACAACTTGCGAGATGAAGCAAGATTTTCCTCTAAGAATCCACTTGGTAGTATAGTGTGTAAAGAGCTAATGATGAAGATAAACATGACAATTGCCTGTTCAAGGTTACTAGCTTTATGTCAAACACCATTGCGTAAATTCCATCAACAGTCTTCTTGGTAGGATGATTTTATGGAATCCAACTATTTATTGTATTTTATGAGAGTTCGATGCAGACACAAGGTTTAAAGAACCATCATTACAAGGATCCAAATTCTATAATGGAATCAGGTCCATCTTTCTCTCAATTATTTAGATTTCAAGCAATTGGGGATCGTTTAAATATGTAAATGTATGTATATTATCTTTATTCCTGCATCCCCATTGAGTTCACATAGAATCCTATTCAACATGATTAACTAAACAAGACCTAAAGCTTTATTGCTCCAACCAAGGACAAGTGCTATCCTGGAATGAATTGTGCTCCCAAAAGTAAAAAAGGATCCAGTATGCTAAACAACCAATCTGCCAGGGAATAAACAAAACATAATGAGTTATAACAAAGTTTCACTAACCATTCTCCACGTCAAATCTTCTGGACCGAAAGGTTGAGCTGGCTTTGAATAGACATAGTGCTTTGAATACTGCAGAAAATGATAACGGTATATATCAGTATGGTGACCAACACCAAGTCACCAACCATCATTCAAAACCTAGTAAATAACTAATTTCACGATCCCCAAGAAAGAAGAGGAGTAAAAGCCAGACGAAGAAATTCATGATTGCTCCCATAAAACAAACCATAAAAAAAAAAAAAAACAAGATAAAGAGATATCACCCACTGAACACAGAACAAAATGTCAATCGAAGGACAGACCTTGCCAAGGTTAACCTGCAGTTCTCTGATTTGAGCAGGGTCAACACTCTTCAGGTAATTTAGGAGCCAACCTGGCTGTATAGCATCACTGGAGGAAACAAATAAAGCCATCTGCATGACAGAAAAACACAATTGCATCTAAGACCACTATTAACCATTCTTACACTAGAAGTTCTACGTCTTGGATAAATCGACACTGATCCTATTAGAATTCCAAATGGTATCGTTGCATCTGGTCAGAGTAAAAATAGCATTGTCCTCAGCAAAATGAGAGTTTCCAAATATGCTGTTTGTTATATTCACTTATCAAGATGTTGTGAAGGTGGACTGTGAAGCAAGTAGTACAGTTACTTGTTCATATTTCCTAACAGACAAATACATCTATCATATGCATAAGTAAAATCTAATATGTGTCAGCAAAAGGCTAGAAGTGAGTTCAGTCAAACCAACCCATATTCACTCCACAGTTTCATGAACCAAGCAATGGTATATCGTGCCCCCATTAAAATCCTAAACTCCCACCAAGAGATAATAACTTAAAGCTCTAGAGATGTGCTTACCTTCCTATAATCAAGAATTCCTTCAAAGGGAAGCTCCAATTCATCACTAACAATAACAGGGATGCATCCACTGACAATGGCATCAAACAATCTGGCAGACGAAGGAGTGTCCCCGGCTGGGCACAAGCAGAAGACAGAACTGGTGCCGTTAAGGCATCCCATATTAACAAACTTGAAGGACAGAAGGACGTGATGAATCCATTCAAGAGCTGAAGTGTGTTACCTGCGCATACCGTTTTGAGCAGCAATTTTACCAGCCTCCCCAGCTGTTCCTTCCTCTATAATAACCTCAGGAGCTCCACTTAGCTCTGCAGTTAGTTTAGCACGTATTTTCCCTCCCTAGAGGTAGAAGATCCCATCATTGTATCGAATACAAACAAATAATAAGAAAGTAAGTAGAAAGAGTGACAAACATACTGCATTCCTCTTGAGCCTTCCACGGAAAAAGAGAAGGTTGGTTCTTTTGGGCAGAGTCTCAAAGAGGCAATGAGCATCGCATAGATCAACATTGGGAACATAAGGCATGATAACATCTTTCTCAAGGTAGACCTGTCCAGGCTTGTACCAGTTGCCTGTAGAATCCATATCAGGAAGAAGCCAAATGGCATGTTTCATGAATTTGCGAACAGTCTTGAAGGACCATGGATGGTGCACTGCAAGTATGTGATCCCTACCATCAGAGAGTTTCCAATACGGCTGATCCGTTACCCATTGCAGAGCTTCCTACAGATTTCATTCTTTATGAATATAAAGAATAAGAAATCCAAATTCTCTAATAATAAACGATATTAATGAAGTGAGCAAGAGACCGAAAAGACTGGTGAGTTTGTTTCGAAAAAAGCCCGTTTCTTTCAAATTTTTCCACATATCTTATGCTTGAAGACTTAAAGTTCTTAAACATTATTGCAGATCAGAATGAAGATGCCAGTTCATGATTATCGGTGGTGATCAAGCATCATGAAAAATATCCATAGAAAATGAGAAAAACGAAAAGTGAACCAGTCTTTTCTCATTGTTCATTAGTGTTTAACCATCACCATTAAAGGCTGGCCACCACCATCATCTTTCACCATCACTTCCCCCTTAAAACCATCAGCATCGATTAAAACATTACTGTTACTTTGATAATTGCTAACTATTGATCAAACAAATATATCGCAAGAATAAAAAAACATCCTCCACAAAACAAGCACCCTTAAATGATGTAACAAAGTAAGTACATGAGTGAATAAGAAAGCACTCACACCCTGTAAAGCGCCTTGCAGCGCTGCTTCTCGAGAAGAAAGAAGCTGATGGTGGTGAAGAAAGGGATATAGAAGAGATGCGCATCTTCAGGGTTCGAGACTCGGACCACTAGGTGGTTAAGAAGCCGCTGCGATGGAGGAGCGAGGAGATCCGCCCACAGCCAGTAATCAATGGAATGCTGCTCGATGAGGCGGTGGACGGGGCTCCCATTGGACGTGAGATTGGAGGTATCCCTGTAAGTGTCACGAAACAGCCGCAGCAGATCGTAGGTGAACTTGGAAGGCATGTCGTAAACGTAAACCCTAATTGGGAAATCCAAAGGGTACAGAGGATGCAAGAACGGGTCATCTCGGGGATGCCAATCATCGGTAGGGCTGGAATGGTGCTGCTGGGGACTGCGAGTGAGGAAATCTTCGAGGGAGAGGAGGAAGCTGGTCCGCTTATCGGTGGTGGTGGAGAGGGGAATGGAGAGAGAGTGAGGAGTAGTGACGGGGTTGATGTTGGTGGAAGAGAAGGAGAAGAGATAGTAAACAAGGCAGAGAGCTAAGACGCAGAGTGGGAGTAGGAATCGGAGGTTGGGATTGGAATTGGATCTAGAAGAGGAGAAGGAGGAAGACGATGATGGTGCCATTATTAGGGCGTTCTTCTTCCCACGCCAGGGCATTTGGGGCATCTGGGTGTTACGATCATCAAGTACCCAACACTACTCCGTGTGACATTCGAGGATTTGCCTCCTTCGTGTTCATCTTGCCATGTTTTCTTCTTTTCGTTGTTCCTGAATTAACCGAGGGAAAATTACCGCACGGCAAATTCTAACTTGGAGGCCACACATACTGTAGCTAGTTTTTTTAGGATTTTTTTACGGTTCGTCACAATCATTGTATTTAGTGTAATTCGGAATAAAGATAAAACCATACGAAGGCTGTGAATAATTTTTTTGAATTATCAATGGATTTATTTATGCTATAATTTGAGGATTTTACAGTAATAGAATGAAACTATATTAACATAATTTTTTTTTAACTAATTTCACTGTTGAATCCTCATTATATATCAAGATGGATATTTGGATGATAAGGGATGGAACTTTTAGGTTTTATTTGGATTTTTTTATATATATATCTATCTTATTTGAAATTTAGTGTTTAAGAAACTATTTAATTTATATCTTATTTATTTCTATTTCATAATTATAAATAAAGATGGTGATTAGAGTGTAGAAATTTGAAAGTGAAAATTCACGTACTTGTAAGAGAAAAAATTTAAAGTTAATATATTTTATATATTATAGATAATTTTTTAATTGGTATATTTGTAAATATGTGCTACCTTACGAAAACTAACAAATTATAACAGTTTGTTGTGTATGTCAATTTTATACTTAAAACTATCTTCTTAGTTATTAGCATAAGCTTACTATATACAAGACTTATGTGATAAATTGCTTTGAAGTATTCATAATTTTATAAATATAGTAATATTTATATAATTAACAAACTTATATTTACAATAAGATTAGCTACAAAATATTCATAAAAATATACATTACATATCATGACTCAAAAGTGGGAATTTTGTTCTTAAAAAACCTAGTTGATCCTATGAAACCAAAAAGTTCTAAAAATAAAACTCAGCATATGTTCCTTCTCACATAAAACTTGGTTATTCCCGGAGAGCTCTAAATGCTAAAACGATGCTAGTTTAAATACTAAAGAAGGCAAGGCACACTTGGTGAAGATTGTCACATGGTATGTTTAATCAAAACTTGCAAACAAATCTATAACGGAAGTGAGCAAACTACAGTTTAATAAGGGATAAGAGGTAAAAAGTATACACAAGTTAAGCAAAACAACTAAATTACCAAACAATTATTATGTATAATATATGAACAAGCAGTATACCATTTGAATAACTTTATTTAGTCTGTCATGAACTTAGAGAAATTACGCTTACTCTAAACTAAGTTGAGGACTTACAATATAATGGTCACGATGTCAATCATAAAGGCTACAATACCCTTTTATGACCATTTTTCAAGCTCATGCAATGGAAATCCTTACTCTTCCTGCAACTACCTTTGAATTGACATCTCCAATCTTATTGCTACTCCCTTTTGTGTCACTTAGTTCAACTAAATGCAGTGAAAGGCTAGTATACTGTATCTCTTTAAAGATATCAAAATTTAATCGTAAAAAACCTAACTGTTCCCTAGGGGGATCTAATGCACATCCTTTTTATAGTTTTAATTCATATTCGTATTACTCCAATTAAGGGTAATAAATTAATTTGTAACATACCACAAAAAAAAAAAAGAAGTCAAGTAATACAACAAACATGTAGCTCAACTACTAACTAGCACTCTAGTAACCAAGCACAAGCGTAGCATGTATGTACAGACAACTATTTACAACCATAAGCAAGTATATATTTCAGTCTTCACAAATCCTACTTACTTGTATTAAGGTTCATTCAAGTATGTTAGTGTTGTCAGCATCCCACTCACTTGAAAATCTTATATATATCAAAACTTATATCTAATTTTCGAAAATTTACGAAAATGTTAAGGTTTTATCTAATTCTTAATATTATAATGCAATTGGTAAAAATATTATTTACATAGCTATTTTAATAAAGTTATATATACATATATTATACATTTAGGGTATATATTTTAATCCTTATATCTTTACTTTGTTATGATTTATTTAACATAGATACATAAATATATATATATATATACACACACTAAAGAGTATTATATATATTATGAACTTTATATACTTACTTTATATTATCTAATATACTTATATACAATTTCAGATTTTACTACATAGGTTATATTAAATTGGATAATATAAATAGATATACGTAGTTATATTATTATCTATAATATATCATTTTAATTGTATCGAAATGTAAAAATTATTGAGCAAATCATGGTTCAATTATGGAAAAGTCATTATAGGACAATAGCATCTATAACATCTTAAAAAATACCTATTTTATTTCCTAAAGTTGTCCATTCTTAATAAAACCAATATTGTTGAGTTTATGTGAACTCGACCATACGTATTATGAATTCCGCTCAAAAGATAATTTGTAAAGGATACTTTTAACTTTAATATACATATACATTCATATAGTAAATATTATCACATTTATATAATATTATTTAGATAAAATATATTTTTACATCATTTTCCTATTAATCATGATAAAAGCATGTACTTTCCATTCCTAACACATATATATCACAACCTAAGCCTTGTAAGACAACAAAACATAATAAAAACAACATCTTATCATATCTAACTATAGCAAGCATGATTATGATTCTAGTAAATAAATACAATAAATATCAAACATGTATGAAATCGAAATCGGGCTATATAACACTAAACTAGACATAATAAGGATTCTAGAAAAAAAATTGAGCTTAAAACAATATTATTTAATATATTTATTTTTGAATTAAAATTTGGATGAATAGTGAAAATTTTTTAAGGAAGTATATAAAATTTTTGAAATTTCATCAAAATTAATATACCATATGAAAGTATACATAAAACAACCAAGCAATAATTTTTTCATATTTTTCCTAATTTATTTAATATTTTTAAAAATTAAGTAAAAAACAGGGTAAAATTTTTAGCCTAATATTTATCGGTGCTCCGGTAGTCGGACGGCAATAGAAGTGTCCCAGTGTGTTTAGCCATATCAGTGTCTTAATATACATCAAACATATTATATCAAGTGTAACTAACGATTTTATATTCGATCCGTTATATAATCCTCTTATCGAGCTATTTAAGATAACATTCATTGTATGTTTCAATCGCTTAAATTTTCATCTACTTGAACTTAAAACGTAAATGTTCACCTTCCAATGCGTAATTTTCTTTAAAAAGAAATATACTTTGTATGGGTTATTATTAGTACACCTTTCAACACTACTTAAGAGTGTATATGCATATTAAATTTTTAAAATGAGGCTTCAACTTTATAATTTTTTGAGAAAATTTCATAAAACTTTCAAAACTTTGATCTAAGTATGGTTCTTAGTTTCTAAACTTTCATAAATTAGTAAACCAACTTCTTAAGTTGAGAATAATTTCTTAAACTTTAATTTTGGTATGTAAATACTTATAAGTTATGAGAGTTATTTATTAATTTATAAAAATTTAAAAATCAAAAATCATATTTTGAAAGTTTAAAAAGGTAAACTGCACGTAAATTAAAGTTTAGAGGGATTTTTATCATTTTTCTCTAATTTTTTAATATAGTTCCACTAACCATTACTAAAACTAAAACCTCAAAATCATCACTACAAAAGGCTTAAATAGCAAGGCTTTAGGGATTTTAGTGATATTTTAGGACGTATTTACATATTTTGAAATGTTTTAGTGGGAGTTTAGGGTAGTACTCATATATTCGTATTGATTATTTAAAAGATATATCTACAACTTGTCACTTTCTAAGTAGGGTGGTTTGGAGATGATTTGGAATCACTACCGAAACTGGTTTCTACAAATTTGTTAAGGTTCCCTAAATATTGTCTTGAGTGTCAACACTGTAAAGCCTCGGACTATAATTTTAGCAACAATGTATTGCTAGAAAGGGAATGTTACTTTTCAAACAAAATTATTTAAAATAAAGTATTTAGAAACAATGTTTCTAGTCTCTCGAAAGAATTTGAGTACAAGAACTTTTTTAAAACAGATACGGCCTTCTTAGGGTAAAACTAAATATCTTTTATCTCTTCCTTTATGAATTACACCCAAACCCAAAGGATGAGCAATACTCGACATGGTAACTCATCCTTGTAATGTAAATGTAAGTTCTTATAAAACACAAAAGCCCATGGAGGGATGAGTATGTATCAAGGCTTGGAGAGATGAGAGCTGTACATGTTCTTATTGCTATATATGTATTTATAACTTCAAGTAAATTATCAATCATGTGTATGGAATGCAAATATTTTAGGCGGTCTTTCTATAATTAACATGAAATTTAGGTTATAACCCTCTTAATCATATTTGGGAATTCACCATATACCATCATTGTCCAATTGCTCCAACGTCCTTAAGATAATGCCTTGGCATACTGTTCCTACAAGTTGCACCGTAAAAAAACAGCTGGGTTTTCATCTTTCTTAATTCATCAAATCCAAAGTATTCCATGGAGAAACGGGACACAAACAAAGCTAAGCTTTACTTTTAAGTTATTCTAATTCGACTTGTTATTATATACTTCATAGAGCTCGTAGGGTTTAAGAAGCTCGCAAAATCAATCAAATTCAATTCAAAAGTAGATGTAGATCTACTCAAGCTTAGGCACTTAAAAAAAGAAGAAGAATATTGTTGTTTTTCAAAAGATAGAGTGAGTTTAAGCAAACTTAATTAAATTAAGCTTAAGCTTTTAATTATTGCTTTAAATTATGCTTGAGTTGAAAATTAGATTAGTAGACTCATCTTTAAATTCTTCAGTGAAGCTCAAACTATAACTTAGCAAATTTCTAATTGAGCTTCAGCTTGAGCTTTGATTCCAATTTTATTCCGGCTCAACTCTGACTAATTTGTACTTATGTCTAAACCATTTTTGATATTCAAACAATTTATTATGACACTTCTAAACAATTGATATGAGAAATAACATGCTTATCTAATTCTATCCCATAAAAGAGTTCCTATATCATTTTCAAAGCATTCAAATGATTCTCGTTTTGGTTCATGGGGCTGTCTCTGATATTAATCTAATCAGAAAACTTTCTAAGTGCCAGATGAATTTTTACAGCCTCAAATCACTTCTACCCAATTGAACCTTACACTACTTCTCTGGCTTAAGTTTTAGGACCGTGACTACACCCATAAAGCCATCAAGCATCAGCCCTTTCCATCAACCAACCGCCTCTCTGCATTCAATAATAAAAAACAAGCTTCACTTGAACTGCTTCCCAAGTTGTTATCCTTTTGTTTCCAATCTTGACTCTTGCCATGAATTGGAAAACCTTCACTTTTCTCGACTTTAGCCAGAGAATAAAGGAAAAACTGGAATTTAATTGTTGTTAGCAGTTCGTGCCCTACTCCATTGGGAATCGCATCCCTATAATTTAATACTTCGTTTCGATTCTCAAAAAGTGCTAAGTCATATTACGATAAAACATGGTCGGAATCGAAAATCATGCAATTCAGACGATTTTAACTTTGCTGCAACAATTTGCGCATGGATGAAATTACTTGTCAATAGTGCAGCAGGATTCAAATGGAGAGCATATCCCCTAACAACCTCAAGTTTTGAGCACTGCTGCCACCAGGTCCTACAGCCACCTCGGCTGCTTGTTTGAAGGCAACCGCGTTTTCCCTCATCCGCCTCCATGTTTCGAGAGATTCAACTAGATCCTTCAAGATCCTTGCTACATTGTCCGTGGTGAAGATACCTCCCTCCACGGTCACTCCTACCTTCCACACATCCGATATCATTCGACTATTGATCTTATGATCCCCAAAGAATGGCCTGCAGATCATAGGAACCCCTCCTGATATACTCTCCAGCAAAGAATTCCAACCGCCATGTGTAATGAACACGCCGACAGCACGGTGTGATAGAACATCCACTTGAGGAGTCCAGGGCACCACCAATCCTTGTTTCCTCATTATCCTTTCCAAAAACCCTTTTGGCAATTGCGAATACACGTGTTCTTTAAGGGACCACAGGAAGGGCACTCCGCTGGATTCCAAACCTTCTGCCAGTGCCCCAAGCTCCTTCTGCGGTGGTATTGCCACTGAACCAAAACTAATGTAGGCGACGGAAGCAAGTTTTTGCTTGCCAAGCCAAGTTAGGCATCGGCTTTCGTCGGGAGCAGGTGCACGCGAGGGTTTAGCGATTAAGTTGAAGGGGCCAATAGGAAGGATTCGCTTCAACTTGGATTTCAGATCATATGCTATGGCTGGTTCTAGTTCTTCAAACGAATTCAGGACGACTGCAGCTGCCTCTGGCAATGCCTTGCCCATTTCATGGAGCATGCGTGAGAACACCGATGTCAAGTTCCCAAAAACTACTCCTTCAGGTAGGTCACTGACATGTACATCAGTCATTCCTGGGATGAACGTTAGGGTTTCGTCTTCACGGCCTAAAATACCCCCTGAATCGCATTCGTGCATGAACTTGACGATGTTAGCAAACTAAGAATTCATAATTTGCAGAAATGAAGGTGAAAGTAAAAAGAAAAAGGAACCAACTCACCCTGGCCTAAGGTATCCCTTATTAAATCAGTATGGACATGAGCCGAGAGAGAGCTAAGACATGAATTCCAAACGGCAAGCCATGGCACTTGAATCTGCTCGGCCATGTCTGCTGCAAACCACAAGAAAGCATCAGTAACCAAGCAGCTTACCTTCCTCCCTGTCTTCGCGACCGCCACCTCCATTCCCTTGGTGAAGTTAGAAGGTGCTGCCTGGAGGAAGAGCTCTATCTCCTCCAGGGGATTCCCTGTGACAACATAGTCCTCTGGCGTCCCGTCTCCAATATCATAAGCTTTGATGTTGGCGTAGCTATGCTGGTGAGACTGAGGTGTGAAGTTGGAGGCATTGGATTTCGCAGTGCTGAAGAAGGAAAAGATGGTGTTGGGAGTGAAAGAAGCTAGGCGACGAATGACAGCAAGCAGAGGAGCAGCATGGGTGCCGTAAGGGAATGCTAAAACAGCAACATGTCCTCCTTCTCCTTGTTGCTGCCTTGCGCTTGACATGCTTCTTAGTTCTCAATTCCAAGGAGAGCTAGTGTTTTTGAGTTATTGCTGTGCATTGGGTGCAGTCCTATTATATACCAGTGGAGTAGAGCCACTGAAATGTGAGTGAGTCCACATAATACAGATGTTGTTGCCGGAGGAAATGCTGGTGCTCACTGCTGGGCAGCAAGAACAACGTGGTTTCCTTCTATACCACAAGGTATCGACAGCAAAAAGGACATATCGATTGCAACTCTTCCTTTGTGTTGAGAATATCTTTTACTACTTTGAATTGCATATGTTTTTATTTTTTAGGTAATATAATTATTGGTGTTACTTCTACCTACCACCTCCTTATGAAAGCGAGAGAGACCACATCACAATATTGAGAACAGAGACAGAAGGACAACAATGCAAACGAACGGAAGGTGACATAGAGTGAGGACAAAAATTGATTAGATTAAGGAATAGACAACAAAAATAAATGGCAGTGTTGTTGTCAAACTTGGTTCATATAATTAATCCAGGCACATGAAAAAGTCAAAGGTTATTGGAAAAATTGAGTTGAACTGTGTGATTGGATTGTGATTAAATTGAATTGATTCTATAAAAAAAAAACAGATAAAATCAAATTAGGGCATACAGGTTAACCTAGATTTGATGATACTAAATAACTGAGAACCTTTTATTTCCAAACATTTAGATTTGAAAGATAGGAGCAAAGAGAAAGTAGAGAAAGAATAAACATTACATAACTTTTAGAATTTCTCCGATTAATTGGAGCCTTGACAAAGTATTTCATCACTTCAAACACTCAATATTTGCATATACTGGGGTAGTTTTTTACTCTAATACATTTAACCACTTTTAAGTAGCCATGCTCATATTTTGATTTTGGACATTTCTTTATAATTTCTTCCTTCTACTTACTCCAGCACACAATCATGTGTGTGTATATATATTTGTATTGAAAAATGGCAATTTTTTTTTATTTTTATTTTTTAAGGAGGGGAAGGGGTAGTGCATTTAGCTCTAGCAAGAAGTTACCATAAAGTTAAGGGAGAAACCTGTGAAATGAAGCATGTGCACATTCATGATATTGATTGTCGAGTTTGATTTTTTCGATTTTTTTTTTTAAAATTGATTTCTCATTTCTTGATTAATACCAAACCCTAACCCATTTAATATTAATCCCCGACTAAAAAAATTGAGAAATTCCGGTTTTTTATTGAAAATTATTTTTTGAGTCGCCAACCGACCGGAGTCAGGGAAAGAAAAGAAACCGTAACCAATTGTTGGATTGGTTACGATTTAGCTACCAGTCTTTAATTTCAGTTTTAATAAAGAACCAGAGAGTTTTGAATTCGGGGGCTAACCTATTAAATCTTTAACGGGTATTGCTATTTATTTACCGAAATTAGGATAATTTTTTAAATTATAATATTAAAAATAAATAAATAAAAACAAAAGAAAGAAAGAAAGAAAAAACCTAAGTTTTTATATATTTTATCGTCGCCCCGAAGGTGCCTACATATCCGCTAGCCGGGATCAGACGATTGTAGTTTTTTTGGAAAATCTTTATTGTGTTGATTTATTTTAATTTCGAAAACTGACTGAGTTTATGTTATTATCAATTTAGTTTTTCAAACAAACAAATAAATAAATAAGTAAAGGGCCCTAACTCGTAAGTGATCAAAAGACTCCCTAAAACATTATAATCTCTTTTTTTGTTAATTCTTTTTCTAAAAAAAACAATTTCCTATATGAAAATTTCTAAATAAATAAGAAAACTAATTCTAAAGGAATCCTAGAATCATGTGTAATGTATACATATATATATATATATAAATATGCTTTTACATTATTTCTATTTAACAATTATCCTCTTAAGTGAATTAATAATGTCAAGAAATATACCTAATATAAAAGCTAAACTTAAAGATTTCCTAAACTAATGTATGTATTAAATCACTAAAAAACTTAACAACATAATAATAATAATCAAATAATAAATAAAATAAAAATATTCATCAACCAAACCTTAGTCCTTTCGTTACAGTTGCGCAGGGCCTCGTACGTACAACGAGAGGCCACTGTTGCTGCTCGGTGAGGCTGAACAAGGGTTGTTCGAATTTGGATTAGGATTGGAGTGTTAGGACGTCGGGCTTCGAAATTGTTTGGATCTGTTTCAGGCGTCGGTGGGGCTGGCATCCGATCAGGCAGCGACTGTGCATGGATAGCAGCGTTTGGTTGAGTCAGGTTGTTGCAGATGACTAGGCGTGAACAGCAATGTTCGTGGACAATCAGTCGGTAGCGGTTGTAGGTGGACAGCAGTGTTCGGTTCAGTCAGCGTTTATTGGAGCGTCGATTGTCAGGCTGGAGATTAATACTGAAGCTGTTGCTATTATGGAATCGTGGGGCTACTGTTGGTCAAATTGATTTTATCCTACAGGGAATTGCTGCTGTCTACTGGCCGTGGAGCAGCGTACGCCGATGAAAGCAATTAGCGAACGCGCAATGAGGCATATAGGTTCCTGCCGAATAGCAGCAAGATTCAATGAATCGACAGTGTTCGTCGGACTCTGACGATGGAGTTCACTGGATGATATTTTTGTTATTGTATTGTTTTGTGATTTGAATTCCTATTATCCGAAAGTCTTCTTCTTTTCTGTACGTGTGTGTGTCTGCTGAGACTTGAACCCATGACCTCCAACTGAATCCACCTAAGTACTTCGCTACTTATCCGTTAGGCTGTTGGTTTGTGTCTTGACATTCATTACAATTAAATTATATTTAAACTATCTGAATTCCTAAAATAAAATTTTTTACTAAATTAAAACTAATTCTTCCTAATATAAATTACTTCCCAAAAATCTACGAAATTTTTATGATTTTTCTTTTTCTCATTTTTTTGGTATTTTCATTATTTGTTAATTTTTATTATTATTATTTTTTATTAATCTTTTGTTATCTTTAGAATTAGGACACTTTTTTTGTAAAAAATAAAAATAAAAATAAAAATTAAGACTATAGAAGGACAAAAATTAGGTGTCTATGATTGCCCCTTTTGTGGTGAAGTTTGAGCAAAACTTTGCTACAAAGATAAAAGAGACACCGTTTTTACCTTGGGATGACTCCATCTTAAGGAATGTTAAGTTACTTGACGAGGGTCAGAACGACAATGGGAAGTGCCTTTGTGAATTGGCAAAAATCTCTAAAAAAAAAAAGAATAACGAGAATCTTGGTCATGCCCTTGATGAGCTAACTAATCAAGGCGGTCAAAGCACCCCTTGAGCTGGCTAAGACCTAAAGAATGAAGAAACTTGGATCGTTCCCTTAACGAGTTGACTTACCAAGGCGGTCTAAACGCCCCTTGAGCTGGCTAAAACCTAAAAATTTGAAGAAGACTTGGATCATGCCCTTAATGAGTTAACTAATCAAGGCGGTCAAAGCGCCCCTTGAGCTGGCTAAGACCTAAAAATATGAAGAAGACTTAGATCGTACTCTTAATAAGCTGACTAACCAAGGCGGTCAAAGTGCCCCTTGAGCTGGCTAAGACCTAAAAATGAAAAAACTTGGATCGTGCCCTTAATGAGCTGACTTACCAAGGCGGTCAAAGCGCCCCTTGAGCTGGCTAAGACCTAAAAATGAAGAAACTTGGATTGTGCCCTTAATGAGCTGACTTACCAAGGCAGTCAAAGCGCCCCTTGAGCTGGCTAAGACCTAAAAATATGAAGAAGACTTGGATCGTACCCTTAATGAGCTGACTAACCAAGGCAGTCAAAGCGCCCTATGAGCTGGCTAAGACCTAAAAATATGAAGAAGACTTGGATCGTGCCCTTAATGAGCTGACTAACCAAGGCGGTCAAAGTACCCCATGAGCTGGCTAAGACTTAAAAATTTGAAGAAGACTTGGATTGTGCCCTTAATGAACTGACTAACTAAGGTGATCAAAGTGCCCCATGAGCTAGCTAAGACCTGAAAAATCTGAAGAAGACTTGGATCGTGCCCTTAATGAGCTGACTTACCAAGGCGGTCAAAGCGCCTCTTGAGCTAGCTAAGACCTAAAAATGAAGAAAACTTTGAATTAGGATAGAGCTCTCGAGCTTGCTAAATCCCTGGGAGATTATAAATTAGGATTGTTTTAGGAGTTAAGTAGAAACTTAAGAAGCTTTAGGTTGGGATTGTGCTCTATGAGCTGGCTAGATCCCTAAATGAGAATATGAGTTGATATAGCGCTCCATAAGCTGACCAAAGCGTTAAATCCCTTGAAGAAATTTTGAGTCGGGTAACGTTCTATGAGTCCGATGATTGGGAGTTGAAGAAACACTAGGACTATGCTCTACGAGCTAATCTATCTTACTACGGAATTGTTTTCTAGAAATCAAGCTATTATCCTTTAGGGAAACCAATTGTTAATGCAATGTTATATCAGGTTTAGAACCACTTACCTTGTTTCAATGATAGCTCCTAAATCGTCTCTCGTCTTATTAAGCAGTCCGATTAGAACCAATAATTCTGACCTTTACCATTGCTTTTCTTGTTTCCGTTCTTCCTCTTCTTTCTTTTGTTGTCTCTTTCCAAAACCCCCCATCTTCTTCTTCTTCTTCTTTTTTTTGATTTTTTTGAAAACAACTTAACCTTGAAACGAATATAAAACATATTCTTCTCGAGCAAGGATGTGTTGTATTGACCTTCCGATCTAAACATTGGCTTTTCGGGCAAGCATTTGTTCTCAAGCGAGTTTTTACTTACACGCCACACGTTACCCCTTTTAAAGATGCCCCTGTCCTGAAACATAGGAAACAAATGTCCCTTTCTCTGGGGGATTAACCATAATAAAGTATTAAAATAATTTTTATCAATAGTCATCGCTATAAGCCCCACAATTAAGCAATCCAAGGTTTCGATCGTTGAAAGACCGATCGAGCCTAAATTATAAAGTAAAGTTAGAAATATTAGTAAACCGATCCTGTAAGTTTGAATTTAAGAAAATAAGTAATAAAATAGGAGACTACAAAATTTTCAAATTTTAAGTATATAACTCGTTATCTATCGAAAATGCGTAAAATGCATTCCGGTACTTAACGAATCGCTAGAAATAAATTATATGTATACTAAAAATCATAAAATAACCTAAATAATATTTAGGAATATTTATTTTTACTATATATGAATTTACATGTATGTAGAAATACGAGTAATTACTTAAAATACGCGTAATGTGCCGAAATAATACTAAATAATTAAAGAAAATTCATAATTAATTAAGGAAAAATAAATAAAAATCATGAAAAATAAGGAATGATCTAGATATAAGTCGTGGTAGCTGAGAAAAATAAGAAAAAAATCGGCCAATTAAATTAAGACAACACAAAAGCCAAAAATTAAGGGATAATGCAATTGTCTTGTCTAATTTAATGCACAATAATTACAGTAAAGCTCTATAAATAGGGAAAAAAATTCAAAAGCTCATTTGGACTGTTAGAAATCAGAAAAAATTAGGGAGAGACGAAAATTGAGAGAAAAACCAAAGAAAAAAAAAAGAAAAGAAAAACTGTGCAGTTAGGGCCACAAAGGAGAACCCAGATCCGACGGGCAGCTGGGAGTGAACGGCCACCACTACCACATGGTGGTGGAAACGCCCAGGTGGGCTGACACACCCATGGCTACCGACGGTGGCAGGAGCCACCCAAATCGGTAAGTTCGATTTCCAGCCCGATTTTTTGTAATTTTGTAAAAATAGTAAATATTATTAGAAAATTATGAAATTTGTTATTCTGGAATATTTTTGTATGTAGTTTTTAGGAAAAATATTATTTTGATGAAAATATGTCTCGTGATATAGGACCTTAAGAAATCGTGTAAAACCAAGCATGTTTCGGTTTAGAAATAAATGACCTTAGGAGTGTAGTTTTGGGCCCAAAATTTTTGTGTAGATTACTTAGATGATATAGAACAGTGCTACGAAGCCCGTTTTCAAAAATTAATTTTCTAAATTTTTAGATAATTTTTAGATCCTAAAATGAGGCATAAAATGGGTAATTTAGGGTTAATTAAGTAATTAAATGATTAATTACTAATTTAGTGAATAATTATATGTTTTAGGATGTTGAAATCTGATGGATTATGATACTTGTAGCATTTAGGGTGTTAGATGTAATTATTAGGTTAATTATGTAGTAAATGATTAATAAGGAAAAATAGTTAACTTTAAGTTAATTTTGTAAATTAGGGAAATTAGGAGTAAAATCTGATTTAGGATGAATTTAGATATTTTGAAATGATAATTGATGTTTAGGGGTGGTAATTAAAGTAATAGAAATATCGGAAATGCATTATGTACATATTATGTACATAATAGGCAATAATGCATAATATGTAATTTTTGAAAATATAATAAATAGAAAATATTAGGATAAAAAAATTGATATTATATAAATAATAAGGATATATAATAAATCTGATAAGAAACTTGAATTTATGTCATTATATGAAAAATGTAAAAATTTCTCACATCAGGAGTAAATTCGATACACTACTAAGAATATAAGTATACCAGATAAAATAAAATACTGACTAGGGGTACTAATGATATTTAGGAGATTGGGAAATAATGTGATTAATTTCACATTATGAGTTGAAACGAATTTCTAAGGTTAGAATATAAAACATTACTTAGAAATCGAACTAGAACCTAATTTAGAAATCGATGTGGAAACCGAACCCGAACCTAACCCCTAATTATAAAAGACTTAAGACCTAGATAATTAGGCATATTAAATCCTAAACAAAACCTAATAATAAGCGTTATAGGATAAAATGAACCTATAATCATTATATGAAAACTGAAACCACGTTTGTGTTATAGGGATGATCGGCGATGGCCTGAGCAAATTGGACCTCGAGTGAGTGAGCGAGGAGTCGAGGTAAGTTGGGATTAATACGATGCTATATTTTGGAGGTTTAAGATTATGCTTAGTTGTGCTTGTTAGATAGTTGAATGTGTGCATGTGTTTGATTATGAATGATGCTATGATTCTATTTGTTGCTCTGGCACATATTGTATGATTTGTATGAAAGGACTGATCACCCTCAACTGGACTTAATTAAATATCCGACCAGTAATCATAATCGGACATGCATGGCAACCCGTTAGGGGAACTTAGGACTCTCCGGCCAAATACTGACCCCTTCGGAAGGGATAGCGCAGGATTGCAAAATGGTCCCTTCTTCATCCTCAGTTGAACTAAGTGACAGGAGAGGAGGTTGCGGCGAGGGTGAAGACAGTGGTTCGAAGGTAGTCGCAGGAGGAGCAAGGTCTCTATTACATAAGCCTGGGTTTAGTCGTGAGCTGTTGCATTAATGGCAACTCCTCAACCCGGATTAGAGCGGGCGTAATTTCTCTAATCTCACGACGGGCCGGACAACGTCGTGCGATGGCATTTGCTTGTACATGCATTGCACTTAATAAGTGATTGAAAACCTTGTTATGTATATGGTATAGTTTTAAGTCCTCCGTCCTAACTTACTGAGCTGTAGTTGCTCACATCCCTATAGACATCGTGTAGGTGCTGGCTAAGAAGCGGCCATAACTACTCTGAAGCTAGTAACTGCAGGATCCTGGGGAGTGAGGAAAAATATTGAAGAACGAACATATATTTTTAAGGTTTAAGCTTTTACTTTAGAACTTCTCATTTTTTTTTAATAATGTAATAACTAGGAAATATATTTCGGAGAAACATTACAAATGATAATTGTAATCACTAAATTATAGTGAATATATATATTTCCTCACTTTCTTAGAGGAATGATTTATTTAAATTACAAACTGTTTACTTCAAAGCGGGTTAGTCGTTGACGCCTTGTGTAGATTAGGTCTAAGATAGCGGTTGTAAGGCCAACTTCTATCTTAGGGTGGTTTATACGGCGGGGTTGTTACGACTATGCCGCTTCGGGGCGTGACAATCACTTCAAATTAAATGATTATTTTTTCTTGTAGTTCTTTGTGTAAGGTTTATTTTGGTAGATGATAGAGCGAGAATCGGGGTCTTTTAGTAGAATGAGGAAAAGAAAAGCTAAGGATATTATCCAATGCTAACGACTACTAGGAATACGAACTTTGCATGTAAAAAATGAAAACGAGACCATAGTAATAGTAAGAGTATTTGCAAAAATTTCATTGATTGTTCAAGGATAGTACATCTTCAATGCATCAACATTTATTGGGTCCTTCAAATCTGGACCATCCATTTGAGACAAAATAACAGCTCCCCCTGGCAATTCTTTCTTCACAATGTAAGGCCCTTTATAGTTTGGGGCAAACTTCCCTCTTAAATCAATTGTGTTAGGCAACACCTTCCTCAACACCATAACTCCTTGCTCAAAACTTCGAGGTCGTACTTTTTTGTTGAAAGCCCTGGCCATTCGTCGCTGATGGCAAATGTTGTGGCATAAAGCTGTCAGCCTCTTTTCATCGATTAGGTTCAACTGCTTAACACACTTCTTTACCCAATCAGCCTAATCTAACTGAGTTTCCGACAATATTCTGAAAGATGGAATCTCAACTTCTATTGGCAGTATAGCCTCTATTCCATATACCAACGAGTAGGGGGTTGCCCTAGTTGATGTTCTGATAGAAGTTCGATAAGCCATGAGTGCAAATGACAACATCTCATGCCAATCTCGATACGTAATGGCAATCTTCTCAATAATTCTTTTGATATTCTTATTGGTTGCTTCTACGGCTCTATTCATTTTGGGCCGATAAGGAGTCGAATTTCTATGAATGATCCTAAAGTGTCGGCATAACTCGAACATCAATTTGTTATTCAGATTCTTACCATTGTCAGTAATAATCGTTTCTGGAGTACCATACCAAGCCAATATGTCTCTTTTGATGAACTTGACCATTACTCCCTTCGTCACACTAGAGTAGGATGAGGCTTCAACCCACTTAGTGAAATAATCAATAGCTACCAATATAAACCGGTGCCCATTGGATGCCTTTGGAGTGATTGGGCCAATGACATCTATTCCCCACATCGAAAAACGCCATGGTGCTGATAGTGTATGCAACTCTTGAGGTGGAGCATTTATCTTGTTCGCATAGATCTGGCACAAATGGCAGCGTCTAACATGTGCGATACAATCTGCTTCTACAGTTGACCAGTAATATCCTATCCTCATGATTTTCTTGGCGAGCGTGTAGCCATTCATGTGAGGGCCACATACTCCCTCGTACACTTCTTTCATTAGCATCTCTGCCTCATTCCCGTCTACACAACGTAAAAGCGTACCCTCAAATGATCGTTGGTACAACGTAGAATCGCTCATCGAGTACGGAGCTGCCAATCTTCTCATTAATTTTTTATCCTTTCTCTCTGCTCTCTCGGGGTACATACCGTGTTGTAAAAATATTTTGATATCATGATACCAAGGCTTTTCGTCACATGAACTTTCCATTACTAAACAAAAAGCAGGCTTTTCTTCAATTTCAATTTTAAATGGCTGAATCTCCACTCCTTTCGATATTTGAACCATTGATGCCAAAGTAGCAAGAGCATCGGTAAATTGGTTTTGAACCCTTGGTACGTTCACAAAGGTAATCTTTTCAAACTTAGTTATCAATTCGGCCAAGTGTTGGCGATAAGGCACTAATTTGGGGTCTTTCGTCTTATATTCACCCGAGCTTGGCCTATAATCAACGAAGAATCTCCATACACTTACAATTCCCGTATCTCCTTAAACAATGCGATTTTAAGTCCCAAAATACATGCCTCATATTCTGCAATGTTATTGGTACATGGGAAAACCAATCTTATAGCCATTAGAAAATGTGTACCTCCAGGTGATACTAGAATTGCCCTTACTCCACATCCATACACATTAGCTGCTCCGTCAAAGAACATTTTCCACCCTGAAAATTTTTCGACTATTTCACCATCAGAATCATTTCCTGCTACTAGGATGTTTTCATCGGGAAATTCAACCTGTGCTCCTTGAGGGGTATCCTCAAAAGGATTCTCCGCTAGTTGATCCACCAAAGCTTGCCCCTTGACTGAACTTTGGCTCACATACTTAATGTCAAATTCTGTCAGTAACATCTACCACTTTGAAACTCTGCCAATGAGAGCCGGTTTTTTAGCTAAGTATTTCAAATGATCGTGTTGGGTTATCAACTCAATTTGATAATACAGTGTGTATTGTCTGAGCCGATGCATAACCCAGACCAATGCACAACAGGTTCTTTCAGCTTTTGAGTATTTTTGCTCCCCTTTTGTAAACTTCTTGCTTAGATAGTAAAACGACTCTCTCTTTCCCTTCTTCATCTTTCTGGCCAAGCACGGATCTCATGGATTTGAGCATTATGGTCAGGTACAAAAACAACGGCTTTCCCGTTTTAGGAGATACCAATACTAGAGGTTTCATGAGATATTCTTTGCTTTTCATGAAAGCCTTTTCGCATTCCATTATTCCAGCTGATCTTTGCATTCTTCTTTAGCAGCTTAAAAAGAGGGTGGCATTTGTTCGTTAACTGTTAAATGAATCGGGCTATGTAATTTAAACGACCTAGCAATCTTCACACTTCCTTGAGCGTTTGTGGAGGAGGTATGTCAATTATAGCTTTGGCCTTATCAGGATCGACTTCAATACCTTTCTGGCTAACTATGAACCCCAACAATTTTCCTAACGTCACACCAAAGGTACACTTCTCTGGATTCAATTTCAAGTGGTACTTTCGTAGCTTATCAAACAACTTCCTCAGGTTTTCTAGGTGATCCTCCTTTTCTTTGGACTTCGCAATCATATCATCAACATGCACTTCTATTTCTTTATGCATCATGCCATGAAAGATTGCAACTATGGCCCTCTGATATGTTGCACCTGCATTTTTCAGCCCGAACGGCATTACTTTGTAGCAAAACGTTCCCTACATCGTAATAAAAGCTGTCTTTGTCTTATCTTTTTCAGACATCTGAATCTGATTATATCCCGGAAAACCATCCATGAAAGAGAATAGATGATTTCCAGTAGTGTTATCCACCAAGACATCAATGTGAGGCAATGGAAAATTATCTTTAGGCGTTGCCTGGTTGAGATCTCGAAAGTCTACACATACTCTAACTTTCCTATTCTTCTTCATTACTGGAACAATATTAGCTACCCATTCCGGGTAATCCGACACTTCGATGAATCCAACCTCCAGTAATTTTTTCACTTCTTCTTTAATTTTCAGTAGGACGTCAGGTCGAAATCTCCTCAATTTTTGCTTTTTTGGCTTGACGTCCTGCTGTGTGGGTAAATGGTAGACTACAATCAACGGGTCCAACCCAGGCATATCTTCATACGACCAAGAGAACATGTCTTGATAATCAGCTAATAACGTAATCATTTCTATTTTTTGTTTCTCTTTTAAACTCACCCCAATTTTTAAATTCCTAGGATTTTCTTCATTCCCCACATTAATTGTCTCAATCGGTTCATCAATAGTGATCCTATCCAGTTCATGTTTTTGCCATTCCTCTTGTATATTACTGTGGTCATCGACATCGCTCCCGACGACGCTCCCAACGACTAACCCAGTAGGGCCGGAAGCGATATCGACACTCTCATTTTCTACCTGCGCGAGGTATTCCTGGTTTTCGATTGGTTCATTAAATCTGAATGAGAATGTATGAAAAAAATGCATGTAAACAAAAGAGAATTGAAGAGTAACATGGGAAAGAAACGAACTAAGATTTCATTGAATAAATGGAGGTATGGTCTCAAATGAGATAAAGGCCTAACTAATTTTGAATGAAAGGTTCAACGATACATTTAAAACGATAACTATTGAAAATAAAAATTCAAAAAATACTAATTACGGGTCACCCCTTTACCCTAGGGAAGACTTGTTGCAATTCGCCGGGATGGAGAACCAGTTGTTCAAATGATGTTGGAACTTGGGTGGCGAGTTTGTTTATCTTTCTTTGTCAGATTCTCGGGCTTGAGTCTCTTCTCGTATGAACATCTCAACTAGTAGTGGAAAGGTCATCGAGGCATGGTATAATCTGTTACCTCTCTTGCCTTTCGCTTGCTTCTTCTGGAACTCTTCTGTCGAGGAAGGATTGTAGCCAAGGCCGTAAGTACCGATCTGGCCTTCCTTGAATCCCTTCCTTCCATTATCCTTTCTATTGGGACCAGTAACCATGTTTACTTCTTCAAACATTTGTAACCCCAGCTCCTCTTGTCCCTCACTTCCTATATAGGGTATAGCCGTCTCCTTGTAAATTTCATAATCTTAATCTCCCAGAATTGTAATCACCTGGCCATTGGAGATAAACTTCAATTTTCGGTGCAAGCTTGAAGGTATGGCCCCTACTGCGTGAATCCAAGGTCTTCCCAACAGTAAGTTGAAAGATCTTGGAATGTCCATGACTTGGAATCGAACAGTGAAGTGCTGAGGGCTAATACTCACAGATAAATCAATCTCCCCTATAATCTCTCTTCTGGAACCATCAAAGGCCCTGACTATGATGAAAGAAGGCTTAATTGCAGATGTATCGATGCCCAGCAAATTTAAAGTGGTGAGTGGGCAGACGTTCAGTGACGATCCGTTGTCAATGAGCACCCTGGTGACAATTACGTCATTACTCCTTACCATGATAAAAGTGGCTTCGTATGTTTGTTCCCTTCTTCGCCCAATTCTTCAGTCGCCCAATTCTTCAGTCGAAAATGAAATTTGATCTATTGAGAGGATTGAATTAGTAACCAGTCTTATCTTCTCAGTTGGAATCTCCAGAGGGACCTTCACCTCATTTAAAGTGCGGAACAAAGCCTCCTTGTGTGGTTCAGATGCAATTAGCAGGCCCATCGGCGATATTTGTGCAGGAGTCTTACTGAGTTGATCCATGATTTTATACTCACTTGACTTGAGCATTTTGGTAAAAGCCGATAGTCCCTTAATGTGTTCGGCCGCCATCTTATCATTTGATTCTCTCAACATGACTTTCCTCCCTTGCGCTTCTCTTGGGTGATAAATATTTCCTGATCAGGTAATGCCCCCTACCAGAGAACCGGGTTTCTCCTGATTTACCAGGTGATAGTTAAATGGAGCAGCCTTGTAATTTTCTGGTGGCAACGCTACGTGAAATGTATACCTCTTCACTTCTGGAGTCCAGTTGCCAGTATGGAACTCAAAAACCTTAGGCTTCTTATCTAAATCGATGACATTAACAGCACAGTCATAAAAAATCATACCAATCATCGGCCCATGGTTGGGTAAGGAGTTGTTGCTAACATTAGAAACCGGGGCTTCCACAAAATCTAACTGCATTGTCCCTTCATCTATCGAGTCCTGAATCTTATTCCTCAATCTCCAGCATGCATCAGTCGAATGCCCCACTTGTCTACAGTGGTATTTGCACTTTACTGTGGAGTCAAAGAATCTCGATCGATATCGATCGCTAGAAAGTTCGTACCGTATCAAATTATCCCTTCGCAACTTCTCGAAGACTTGAGTCAAAGGGACCGGTATCTTGGTAAATTGCCTATAGGTCTTGTTAGTTTGAAACTGATCTCTGTACTGTTACTGGGCGAGAGGTGGATTTGCCCTAAAAGCGACTTGAGCATTTGGTTTGGCATTAGAATTTACCATACCAACCGTGGATTCTTTGGTCTTGCTGACAGCTGGTCTAGGACCAGATGATGACGTAGGTGGTCTTCTATCTGCTGTGTCTTGTAGCTTACCAGAAGGGACGGCACTTTCACTCCTACACCCGGCCGCTACTACTTCAACAAAACTAGATGAGGCCTGCTCGATGAGATGGGAGAAATAGGGCCTCTCTAAGGTGTTAATGAAAGTGGATGTGAGCTCCTTCTCAGTCGTTGGAGTAGAGATTCTTGCAGCTAAGGACCTCCATCTTTGAGCGTATTCTTTGAACGATTCATTATTCTTTTTTCGTAGGGCGACCAAATCCATCATAGTCAGGGCTACTTCCACATTGAATTTATATTGCTTATAAAATGCTCGAGCAAGTTTCTCCCACGTATTTATCTGATTCAAATCAAGCTGGACATACCAAGTTTGGGCCGGTCCGGTCAGGCTATCTTGAAATGTCTGTACCATGAGTGGATCGTATTGAACATATTTACCCATCTTCCTAACATACAACCTGGTGTGGAGCTTGGAACAACCCGTCCCGTTGTACTTTTGAATTCTGGTACCTTAAACTTCTCAGGGTATGATTCCATGTCATACGTGGAAAACTCAGTGATCCCCTCCTGTTCAAATCCATCACACCCTACGAATGCCTTCATCTTCTCAGTGATTTGTTGTGTCAATTTCTTTTCTAGTTCTTTCAAGCTGCCCGTGTTTGGCCCACGGTCGACAGGTTTCGGGGCTGCATACGTGTCAGGTTTGAAGGTCGGGTTGTCTTTTAGGTAAACTCCTTCTGACTCGAATGGGTCTTTTTGATATTCGTGTTTTGCTTTAGGAGCTTGTGTATTCTTCCCATAACGGGTTTTGGAACCCTCTTCATTAGCCGGCGCTGTAGCTCGTAGCAAAGTAATGCTATCTACTAGGAAGCTCATTTGTTCTGCCATCTTTTCCATAGCCCCGTCTATGGAATGAAACCTCAGCTTGGAGGGATCATTGATCTCAGGGTCTCCATCATTTCCTTGAGTGGTGGCCATCTTGGTATAGGAACGAGTTCTAATCGGACTTCTCTGAAAAACTTGACGTTTGGGAGCTATCTTGAAATTTTACCTGATCTTATTTGAACAACTCAACAAAAGGTTAGTACATATTATATTTTCCTAAAAAAGGGTTATTAATTGTACAAACACAAAATGCATGTCACATGAGTGCAATGAAAAATCAAGAATTGGGGGGGAACCTTTGATGTGGCAAAACCTAACTACCTTTTATTAATTTTTGCAATTGCGAAGCTTTACAAACACAAAATGCATGTCACACGAGTGCAATGAAAAATCAAGAATTGGGGGGAGGGAACCTTTGATGTGGCAAAACCTAACTAACTTTTATTAATTTTTGCAATTGTGAAACTTTACACCTCTTATTCTGTTCATAAAAATGAATTCTAATGAAAACATAAAAAACCTAAAATCTAAAATTTAATCTCCTAATGACTAGTAAGCTTATCTTACGTCCTCCTCTTCTTTCGGATCATGGGAACTTACTCTTCTTTACCCTTGGTCCTCTTCAGTTGTGCTTCCAATGCCTTTATCTTCTGATGGTACTCCTTGCAACGGCTTTCCAACTCCTGCTCTCTTTTACTTGTCTTATCTGGTTCAGCTTGAACTTCCCTCTTCTCTTCGTTGTTTTCCATATGTTTAAGCCCTTTTAGCTGGTGATAAAGAAATCCTTTGGTTGTCTGACTCTTGGTTGTTATCCCTTTAGTGGTAGGGGTGGTCTTTCTCGTGCACCAAAGAGCTCGGATGCTTTGAAGCTTGGTTATTTTATCAACCATCATCATACCAGGGTTAAAGAAGTCCAACGAGGCAGCTTTTAATGATGGTCTAGGGATCATGTCCTCAATGAGTCCATTGGCTGGAACGTATGCGATGCAAAGGTTGAAGCCGATCAGAGGAACCGCTTTGAAGTCTCTACATCCTCTTATCATTTCCTTGCATGCAAACCACCTGGGTGTCAACAACAACTCTTCCGCTTTCATGCTCTGAAAGTATTAGACCAAGTAGCGGCTAGCTATATTTTCTAGCAGGTCGATTCTTTCTCCAAAAGATTTGATGAGATCATATTGCTGAGTAAACTCGGCCTGGTTAAAATTAAGCTGGTAACTTCTCATGTGGCTAATGAACCAAACCTCCAGTAGGACTATATTAGTTTTCAGTTCTCTTCGTTTCTTTTTCTTGAGATGGTTTAGTGACCGGATTTGCTTGGCCAGAAGGGTCGAGATATATGATTTCCCTTCAAGGAATTAGGCTACGAGTTTTGCAATTCTGAAATGGACTCGACGTCTTTCATTAGGGAACAGGATTGTATTGAAGACTACCAGTATAAAAGCGTTGACCCGGTACTGGTGCCACGCTTCTAAACTTGCATAAAAAACCTCGCGTTTTTCTTTATGTTTCACTTCAGTAGAAAACCAGTCCATGACATCCTCTAATCGGATGGTCTTTCCTTGATTTAGAACCCGGTAAATTTCGGTTTTTCTGATTCCCAGCAACTTACTGAAGATCTTTGGTGCTGCAGCTTTCAAGTCTGGGACATAAATATCATCCGTGATTGCAGGAGCCGACAACAATTGGGAGTATTCTTCTACAGTTGGGCTTAGCTGATGTAGGCCCATATAGAAACTGGTGGATTTGGGTTCCCAAAGGTAGACTTAGGTCCGGACTAGAGTGATGTTTACAGGGATCTTCTGTAGAGAGAGGATGGGCCCAATCTTATTCTTAATAAACTCCTGTTTATCTAGGCTGAAGAGTCGAAACTATGTCTGAAGCAGCTTCTGTAGCCATTGTGGTAGGTGGACATGAATGTCTTCAAAAGGCCTTTGCCTTGGCCCAGCCATGACTAATCAAAATTAAAATTACAGTTACAATGCATTCTAAACCTTACATAAAGAAAATATTACAAATTATTTACAAGGGAATATTATAATTACAATCACAACTTTACAACTACTTTATCAACGTAGATTTGCCACATGATAGGTTCTTATGATTTTTGAAAAAGTTTTCATGTAATATAAAGGGTGGGTTCTAAAGGCCCTCAAGTTCTGCAATCACTACGTTTTTTCAAAGCAACGATTTTGTGGTCGCATTTGAACTTGAGTGAGGTAGCTTGATTGGCCCCGGAAGGTAGTTACCCTACAACATTCGAAGCTTACACAATGGCCCCCTTCCTAAGGTCCTAAGATGGCCTGGCTCTGACTGTGTCTAACATGCATTTATGATGCAGAAAGGAAAATAAAATAAAATAAAAATAACTAAATAAAAGATAAAAGTAAAACCCCCCAAAATTTCCCCTTAAATGAATTGTCATAAACAAAAAAAAGTGTTAGTAAAAAAAACAAATAAATAAAATAAACAAATACATCAAACAACATACCTAAGTTCTTTTTTTTATTATTTCATTTTTTTTGAAAAATAATCTTATTTTCGGCAACTTCTAGTGGCTAGCCCTCTAGCGGTCCCCAGTGGAGTCGCTAAATTGTCGAGTCCGATTTTTTCAATTTCTTTTTAAAATTGATTTCTCATTTCTTGATTAATACTAAACCCTAACCCATTTAATATTAATCCCCGACTAAAGAAATTGAGAAATTCTGGTTTTTTATTGAAAATTATTTTTGGAGTCGCCACCCGATCGGAGTCGGGGAAAAGAAAAGAAACCATAACCAATTGGGTGGATTGGTTAGGATTTAGCTACCGGTCTTTGATTTCAGTTTTAATAAAGAACTAGAGAGTTCCAAATTTGGAGGCTAACCTATTAAACTCTTAACAGGTACCACTATTAATTTACCGAAATTAGGATTATTTTTCTAATTATAATATTAAAAAAATAAATAAATAAAATCAAAAGAAAGAAAGAAAAAAAAAACCTAAGTTTTACATATTTTATCGTCGCCCCGAAGGTACCTACGTACCCGCTAGCTGGGATCAGACGATCGTAGTTCTTTCAGAAAATCTTTAGTGTGTTGATTTATTTTAATTTCGAAAACCGACCGATCGTAGTTCTAGAAAACCTTGCGTTTTTCTTTATGTTTCACTTCAGTAGAAAACCAGTCCATGACATCCTCTAATCGAATGGTCTTTCCTTGATTTAGAACCCGATATATTTCGGTTTTTCTGATTCCCAGCAACTTACTGAAGATCTTTGGTGCTGCAGCTTTCAAGTCTGGGACATAAATATCATCCGTGATTGCAGGAGCCGACAACAATTGGGAGTATTCTTCTACAGTTGGGCTTAGCTGATGTAGGCCCATATAGAAACTGGTGGATTTGGGTTCCCAAAGGTGGACTTAGGTCCGGACTAGAGTGATGTTTACAGGGATCTTCTGTAGAGAGAGGATGGGCCCAATCTTATTCTTAATAAACTCCTGTTTATCTAGGCTGAAGAGTCGAAACTATGTCTGAAGCAGCTTCTGTAGCCATTGTGGTAGGTGGACATGAATGTCTTCAAAAGGCCTTTGCCTTGGCCCAGCCATGACTAATCAAAATTAAAATTACAGTTACAATGCATTCTAAACCTTACATAAAGAAAATATTACAAATTATTTACAAGGGAATATTATAATTACAATCACAACTTTACAACTACTTTATCAACGTAGATTTGCCACATGATAGGTTCTTATGATTTTTGAAAAAGTTTTCATGTAATATAAAGGGTGGGTTCTAAAGGCCCTCAAGTTCTGCAATCACTACGTTTTTTCAAAGCAACGATTTTGTGGTCGCATTTGAACTTGAGTGAGGTAGCTTGATTGGCCCCGGAAGGTAGTTACCCTACAACATTCGAAGCTTACACAATGGCCCCCTTCCTAAGGTCCTAAGATGGCCTGGCTCTGACTGTGTCTAACATGCATTTATGATGCAGAAAGGAAAATAAAATAAAATAAAAATAACTAAATAAAAGATAAAAGTAAAACCCCCCAAAATTTCCCCTTAAATGAATTGTCATAACAAAAAAAAGTGTTAGTAAAAAAAACAAATAAATAAAATAAACAAATACATCAAACAACATACCTAAGTTCTTTTTTTTATTATTTCATTTTTTTTTTGAAAAATAATCTTATTTTCGGCAACTTCTAGTGGCTAGCCCTCTAGCGGTCCCCAGTGGAGTCGCTAAATTGTCGAGTCCGATTTTTTCAATTTCTTTTTAAAATTGATTTCTCATTTCTTGATTAATACTAAACCCTAACCCATTTAATATTAATCCCCGACTAAAGAAATTGAGAAATTCTGGTTTTTTATTGAAAATTATTTTTGGAGTCGCCACCCGATCGGAGTCGGGAAAAGAAAAGAAACCATAACCAATTGGGTGGATTGGTTAGGATTTAGCTACCGGTCTTTGATTTCAGTTTTAATAAAGAACTAGAGAGTTCCAAATTTGGAGGCTAACCTATTAAACTCTTAACAGGTACCACTATTAATTTACCGAAATTAGGATTATTTTTCTAATTATAATATTAAAAAAATAAATAAATAAAATCAAAAGAAAGAAAGAAAAAAAAAACCTAAGTTTTACATATTTTATCGTCGCCCCGAAGGTACCTACGTACCCGCTAGCTGGGATCAGACGATCGTAGTTCTTTCAGAAAATCTTTAGTGTGTTGATTTATTTTAATTTCGAAAACCGACCGATCGTAGTTCTAGAAAACCTTGCGTTTTTCTTTATGTTTCACTTCAGTAGAAAACCAGTCCATGACATCCTCTAATCGAATGGTCTTTCCTTGATTTAGAACCCGATATATTTCGGTTTTTTTCTGATTCCCAGCAACTTACTGAAGATCTTTGGTGCTGCAGCTTTCAAGTCTGGGACATAAATATCATCCGTGATTGCAGGAGTCGACAACAATTGGGAGTATTCTTCTACAGTTGGGCTTAGCTGATGTAGGCCCATATAGAAACTGGTGGATTTGGGTTCCCAAAGGTGGACTTAGGTCCGGACTAGAGTGATGTTTACAGGGATCTTCTGTAGAGAGAGGATGGGCCCAATCTTATTCTTAATAAACTCCTGTTTATCTAGGCTGAAGAGTCGAAACTATGTCTGAAGCAGCTTCTGTAGCCATTGTGGTAGGTGGACATGAATGTCTTCAAAAGGCCTTTGCCTTGGCCCAGCCATGACTAATCAAAATTAAAATTACAGTTACAATGCATTCTAAACCTTACATAAAGAAAATATTACAAATTATTTACAAGGGAATATTATAATTACAATCACAACTTTACAACTACTTTATCAACGTAGATTTGCCACATGATAGGTTCTTATGATTTTTGAAAAAGTTTTCATGTAATATAAAGGGTGGGTTCTAAAGGCCCTCAAGTTCTGCAATCACTACGTTTTTTCAAAGCAACGATTTTGTGGTCGCATTTGAACTTGAGTGAGGTAGCTTGATTGGCCCCGGAAGGTAGTTACCCTACAACATTCGAAGCTTACACAATGGCCCCCTTCCTAAGGTCCTAAGATGGCCTGGCTCTGACTGTGTCTAACATGCATTTATGATGCAGAAAGGAAAATAAAATAAAATAAAAATAACTAAATAAAAGATAAAAGTAAAACCCCCCAAAATTTCCCCTTAAATGAATTGTCATAACAAAAAAAAGTGTTAGTAAAAAAAACAAATAAATAAAATAAACAAATACATCAAACAACATACCTAAGTTCTTTTTTTTATTATTTCATTTTTTTTTTGAAAAATAATCTTATTTTCGGCAACTTCTAGTGGCTAGCCCTCTAGCGGTCCCCAGTGGAGTCGCTAAATTGTCGAGTCCGATTTTTTCAATTTCTTTTTAAAATTGATTTCTCATTTCTTGATTAATACTAAACCCTAACCCATTTAATATTAATCCCCGACTAAAGAAATTGAGAAATTCTGGTTTTTTATTGAAAATTATTTTTGGAGTCGCCACCCGATCGGAGTCGGGAAAAGAAAAGAAACCATAACCAATTGGGTGGATTGGTTAGGATTTAGCTACCGGTCTTTGATTTCAGTTTTAATAAAGAACTAGAGAGTTCCAAATTTGGAGGCTAACCTATTAAACTCTTAACAGGTACCACTATTAATTTACCGAAATTAGGATTATTTTTCTAATTATAATATTAAAAAAATAAATAAATAAAATCAAAAGAAAGAAAGAAAAAAAAAACCTAAGTTTTACATATTTTATCGTCGCCCCGAAGGTACCTACGTACCCGCTAGCTGGGATCAGACGATCGTAGTTCTTTCAGAAAATCTTTAGTGTGTTGATTTATTTTAATTTCGAAAACCGACCGATCGTAGTTCTAGAAAACCTTGCGTTTTTCTTTATGTTTCACTTCAGTAGAAAACCAGTCCATGACATCCTCTAATCGAATGGTCTTTCCTTGATTTAGAACCCGATATATTTCGGTTTTTCTGATTCCCAGCAACTTACTGAAGATCTTTGGTGCTGCAGCTTTCAAGTCTGGGACATAAATATCATCCGTGATTGCAGGAGCCGACAACAATTGGGAGTATTCTTCTACAGTTGGGCTTAGCTGATGTAGGCCCATATAGAAACTGGTGGATTTGGGTTCCCAAAGGTGGACTTAGGTCCGGACTAGAGTGATGTTTACAGGGATCTTCTGTAGAGAGAGGATGGGCCCAATCTTATTCTTAATAAACTCCTGTTTATCTAGGCTGAAGAGTCGAAACTATGTCTGAAGCAGCTTCTGTAGCCATTGTGGTAGGTGGACATGAATGTCTTCAAAAGGCCTTTGCCTTGGCCCAGCCATGACTAATCAAAATTAAAATTACAGTTACAATGCATTCTAAACCTTACATAAAGAAAATATTACAAATTATTTACAAGGGAATATTATAATTACAATCACAACTTTACAACTACTTTATCAACGTAGATTTGCCACATGATAGGTTCTTATGATTTTTGAAAAAGTTTTCATGTAATATAAAGGGTGGGTTCTAAAGGCCCTCAAGTTCTGCAATCACTACGTTTTTTCAAAGCAACGATTTTGTGGTCGCATTTGAACTTGAGTGAGGTAGCTTGATTGGCCCCGGAAGGTAGTTACCCTACAACATTCGAAGCTTACACAATGGCCCCCTTCCTAAGGTCCTAAGATGGCCTGGCTCTGACTGTGTCTAACATGCATTTATGATGCAGAAAGGAAAATAAAATAAAATAAAAATAACTAAATAAAAGATAAAAGTAAAACCCCCCAAAATTTCCCCTTAAATGAATTGTCATAACAAAAAAAAGTGTTAGTAAAAAAAACAAATAAATAAAATAAACAAATACATCAAACAACATACCTAAGTTCTTTTTTTTATTATTTCATTTTTTTTTTGAAAAATAATCTTATTTTCGGCAACTTCTAGTGGCTAGCCCTCTAGCGGTCCCCAGTGGAGTCGCTAAATTGTCGAGTCCGATTTTTTCAATTTCTTTTTAAAATTGATTTCTCATTTCTTGATTAATACTAAACCCTAACCCATTTAATATTAATCCCCGACTAAAGAAATTGAGAAATTCTGGTTTTTTATTTTGAAAATTATTTTTGGAGTCGCCACCCGATCGGAGTCGGGAAAAGAAAAGAAACCATAACCAATTGGGTGGATTGGTTAGGATTTAGCTACCGGTCTTTGATTTCAGTTTTAATAAAGAACTAGAGAGTTCCAAATTTGGAGGCTAACCTATTAAACTCTTAACAGGTACCACTATTAATTTACCGAAATTAGGATTATTTTTCTAATTATAATATTAAAAAAATAAATAAATAAAATCAAAAGAAAGAAAGAAAAAAAAAACCTAAGTTTTACATATTTTTATCGTCGCCCCGAAGGTACCTACGTACCCGCTAGCTGGGATCAGACGATCGTAGTTCTTTCAGAAAATCTTTAGTGTGTTGATTTATTTTAATTTCGAAAACCGACCGATCGTAGTTCTAGAAAACCTTGCGTTTTTCTTTATGTTTCACTTCAGTAGAAAACCAGTCCATGACATCCTCTAATCGAATGGTCTTTCCTTGATTTAGAACCCGATATATTTCGGTTTTTCTGATTCCCAGCAACTTACTGAAGATCTTTGGTGCTGCAGCTTTCAAGTCTGGGACATAAATATCATCCGTGATTGCAGGAGCCGACAACAATTGGGAGTATTCTTCTACAGTTGGGCTTAGCTGATGTAGGCCCATATAGAAACTGGTGGATTTGGGTTCCCAAAGGTGGACTTAGGTCCGGACTAGAGTGATGTTTACAGGGATCTTCTGTAGAGAGGGGATGGGCCCAATCTTATTCTTAATAAACTCCTGTTTATCTAGGCTGAAGAGTCGAAACTATGTCTGAAGCAGCTTCTGTAGCCATTGTGGTAGGTGGACATGAATGTCTTCAAAAGGCCTTTGCCTTGGCCCAGCCATGACTAATCAAAATTAAAATTACAGTTACAATGCATTCTAAACCTTACATAAAGAAAATATTACAAATTATTTACAAGGGAATATTATAATTACAATCACAACTTTACAACTACTTTATCAACGTAGATTTGCCACATGATAGGTTCTTATGATTTTTGAAAAAGTTTTCATGTAATATAAAGGGTGGGTTCTAAAGGCCCTCAAGTTCTGCAATCACTACGTTTTTTCAAAGCAACGATTTTGTGGTCGCATTTGAACTTGAGTGAGGTAGCTTGATTGGCCCCGGAAGGTAGTTACCCTACAACATTCGAAGCTTACACAATGGCCCCCTTCCTAAGGTCCTAAGATGGCCTGGCTCTGACTGTGTCTAACATGCATTTATGATGCAGAAAGGAAAATAAAATAAAATAAAAATAACTAAATAAAAGATAAAAGTAAAACCCCCCAAAATTTCCCCTTAAATGAATTGTCATAACAAAAAAAAGTGTTAGTAAAAAAAACAAATAAATAAAATAAACAAATACATCAAACAACATACCTAAGTTCTTTTTTTTATTATTTCATTTTTTTTTTGAAAAATAATCTTATTTTCGGCAACTTCTAGTGGCTAGCCCTCTAGCGGTCCCCAGTGGAGTCGCTAAATTGTCGAGTCCGATTTTTTCAATTTCTTTTTAAAATTGATTTCTCATTTCTTGATTAATACTAAACCCTAACCCATTTAATATTAATCCCCGACTAAAGAAATTGAGAAATTCTGGTTTTTTATTGAAAATTATTTTTGGAGTCGCCACCCGATCGGAGTCGGGAAAAGAAAAGAAACCATAACCAATTGGGTGGATTGGTTAGGATTTAGCTACCGGTCTTTGATTTCAGTTTTAATAAAGAACTAGAGAGTTCCAAATTTGGAGGCTAACCTATTAAACTCTTAACAGGTACCACTATTAATTTACCGAAATTAGGATTATTTTTCTAATTATAATATTAAAAAAATAAATAAATAAAATCAAAAGAAAGAAAGAAAAAAAAAACCTAAGTTTTACATATTTTATCGTCGCCCCGAAGGTACCTACGTACCCGCTAGCTGGGATCAGACGATCGTAGTTCTTTCAGAAAATCTTTAGTGTGTTGATTTATTTTAATTTCGAAAACCGACCGATCGTAGTTCTAGAAAACCTTGCGTTTTTCTTTATGTTTCACTTCAGTAGAAAACCAGTCCATGACATCCTCTAATCGAATGGTCTTTCCTTGATTTAGAACCCGATATATTTCGGTTTTTCTGATTCCCAGCAACTTACTGAAGATCTTTGGTGCTGCAGCTTTCAAGTCTGGGACATAAATATCATCCGTGATTGCAGGAGCCGACAACAATTGGGAGTATTCTTCTACAGTTGGGCTTAGCTGATGTAGGCCCATATAGAAACTGGTGGATTTGGGTTCCCAAAGGTGGACTTAGGTCCGGACTAGAGTGATGTTTACAGGGATCTTCTGTAGAGAGAGGATGGGCCCAATCTTATTCTTAATAAACTCCTGTTTATCTAGGCTGAAGAGTCGAAACTATGTCTGAAGCAGCTTCTGTAGCCATTGTGGTAGGTGGACATGAATGTCTTCAAAAGGCCTTTGCCTTGGCCCAGCCATGACTAATCAAAATTAAAATTACAGTTACAATGCATTCTAAACCTTACATAAAGAAAATATTACAAATTATTTACAAGGGAATATTATAATTACAATCACAACTTTACAACTACTTTATCAACGTAGATTTGCCACATGATAGGTTTCTATGATTTTTGAAAAAGTTTTCATGTAATATAAAGGGTGGGTTCTAAAGGCCCTCAAGTTCTGCAATCACTACGTTTTTTTCAAAGCAACGATTTTGTGGTCGCATTTGAACTTGAGTGAGGTAGCTTGATTGGCCCCGGAAGGTAGTTACCCTACAACATTCGAAGCTTACACAATGGCCCCCTTCCTAAGGTCCTAAGATGGCCTGGCTCTGACTGTGTCTAACATGCATTTATGATGCAGAAAGGAAAATAAAATAAAATAAAAATAACTAAATAAAAGATAAAAGTAAAACCCCCCAAAATTTCCCCTTAAATGAATTGTCATAACAAAAAAAAGTGTTAGTAAAAAAAACAAATAAATAAAATAAACAAATACATCAAACAACATACCTAAGTTCTTTTTTTTATTATTTCATTTTTTTTTGAAAAATAATCTTATTTTCGGCAACTTCTAGTGGCTAGCCCTCTAGCGGTCCCCAGTGGAGTCGCTAAATTGTCGAGTCCGATTTTTTCAATTTCTTTTTAAAATTGATTTCTCATTTCTTGATTAATACTAAACCCTAACCCATTTAATATTAATCCCCGACTAAAGAAATTGAGAAATTCTGGTTTTTTATTGAAAATTATTTTTGGAGTCGCCACCCGATCGGAGTCGGGAAAAGAAAAGAAACCATAACCAATTGGGTGGATTGGTTAGGATTTAGCTACCGGTCTTTGATTTCAGTTTTAATAAAGAACTAGAGAGTTCCAAATTTGGAGGCTAACCTATTAAACTCTTAACAGGTACCACTATTAATTTACCGAAATTAGGATTATTTTTCTAATTATAATATTAAAAAAATAAATAAATAAAATCAAAAGAAAGAAAGAAAAAAAAAACCTAAGTTTTACATATTTTATCGTCGCCCCGAAGGTACCTACGTACCCGCTAGCTGGGATCAGACGATCGTAGTTCTTTCAGAAAATCTTTAGTGTGTTGATTTATTTTAATTTCGAAAACCGACCGATCGTAGTTCTAGAAAACCTTGCGTTTTTCTTTATGTTTCACTTCAGTAGAAAACCAGTCCATGACATCCTCTAATCGAATGGTCTTTCCTTGATTTAGAACCCGATATATTTCGGTTTTTCTGATTCAGCAACTTACTGAAGATCTTTGGTGCTGCAGCTTTCAAGTCTGGGACATAAATATCATCCGTGATTGCAGGAGCCGACAACAATTGGGAGTATTCTTCTACAGTTGGGCTTAGCTGATGTAGGCCCATATAGAAACTGGTGGATTTGGGTTCCCAAAGGTGGACTTAGGTCCGGACTAGAGTGATGTTTACAGGGATCTTCTGTAGAGAGAGGATGGGCCCAATCTTATTCTTAATAAACTCCTGTTTATCTAGGCTGAAGAGTCGAAACTATGTCTGAAGCAGCTTCTGTAGCCATTGTGGTAGGTGGACATGAATGTCTTCAAAAGGCCTTTGCCTTGGCCCAGCCATGACTAATCAAAATTAAAATTACAGTTACAATGCATTCTAAACCTTACATAAAGAAAATATTACAAATTATTTACAAGGGAATATTATAATTACAATCACAACTTTACAACTACTTTATCAACGTAGATTTGCCACATGATAGGTTCTTATGATTTTTGAAAAAGTTTTCATGTAATATAAAGGGTGGGTTCTAAAGGCCCTCAAGTTCTGCAATCACTACGTTTTTTCAAAGCAACGATTTTGTGGTCGCATTTGAACTTGAGTGAGGTAGCTTGATTGGCCCCGGAAGGTAGTTACCCTACAACATTCGAAGCTTACACAATGGCCCCCTTCCTAAGGTCCTAAGATGGCCTGGCTCTGACTGTGTCTAACATGCATTTATGATGCAGAAAGGAAAATAAAATAAAATAAAAATAACTAAATAAAAGATAAAAGTAAAACCCCCCAAAATTTCCCCTTAAATGAATTGTCATAACAAAAAAAAGTGTTAGTAAAAAAAACAAATAAATAAAATAAACAAATACATCAAACAAACATACCTAAGTTCTTTTTTTTATTATTTCATTTTTTTTTTGAAAAATAATCTTATTTTCGGCAACTTCTAGTGGCTAGCCCTCTAGCGGTCCCCAGTGGAGTCGCTAAATTGTCGAGTCCGATTTTTTCAATTTCTTTTTAAAATTGATTTCTCATTTCTTGATTAATACTAAACCCTAACCCATTTAATATTAATCCCCGACTAAAGAAATTGAGAAATTCTGGTTTTTTATTGAAAATTATTTTTGGAGTCGCCACCCGATCGGAGTCGGGAAAAGAAAAGAAACCATAACCAATTGGGTGGATTGGTTAGGATTTAGCTACCGGTCTTTGATTTCAGTTTTAATAAAGAACTAGAGAGTTCCAAATTTGGAGGCTAACCTATTAAACTCTTAACAGGTACCACTATTAATTTACCGAAATTAGGATTATTTTTCTAATTATAATATTAAAAAAATAAATAAATAAAATCAAAAGAAAGAAAGAAAAAAAAAACCTAAGTTTTACATATTTTATCGTCGCCCCGAAGGTACCTACGTACCCGCTAGCTGGGATCAGACGATCGTAGTTCTTTCAGAAAATCTTTAGTGTGTTGATTTATTTTAATTTCGAAAACCGACCGATCGTAGTTCTAGAAAACCTTGCGTTTTTCTTTATGTTTCACTTCAGTAGAAAACCAGTCCATGACATCCTCTAATCGAATGGTCTTTCCTTGATTTAGAACCCGATATATTTCGGTTTTTCTGATTCCCAGCAACTTACTGAAGATCTTTGGTGCTGCAGCTTTCAAGTCTGGGACATAAATATCATCCGTGATTGCAGGAGCCGACAACAATTGGGAGTATTCTTCTACAGTTGGGCTTAGCTGATGTAGGCCCATATAGAAACTGGTGGATTTGGGTTCCCAAAGGTGGACTTAGGTCCGGACTAGAGTGATGTTTACAGGGATCTTCTGTAGAGAGAGGATGGGCCCAATCTTATTCTTAATAAACTCCTGTTTATCTAGGCTGAAGAGTCGAAACTATGTCTGAAGCAGCTTCTGTAGCCATTGTGGTAGGTGGACATGAATGTCTTCAAAAGGCCTTTGCCTTGGCCCAGCCATGACTAATCAAAATTAAAATTACAGTTACAATGCATTCTAAACCTTACATAAAGAAAATATTACAAATTATTTACAAGGGAATATTATAATTACAATCACAACTTTACAACTACTTTATCAACGTAGATTTGCCACATGATAGGTTCTTATGATTTTTGAAAAAGTTTTCATGTAATATAAAGGGTGGGTTCTAAAGGCCCTCAAGTTCTGCAATCACTACGTTTTTTCAAAGCAACGATTTTGTGGTCGCATTTGAACTTGAGTGAGGTAGCTTGATTGGCCCCGGAAGGTAGTTACCCTACAACATTCGAAGCTTACACAATGGCCCCCTTCCTAAGGTCCTAAGATGGCCTGGTTCTGACTGTGTCTAACATGCATTTATGATGCAGAAAGGAAAATAAAATAAAATAAAAATAACTAAATAAAAGATAAAAGTAAAACCCCCCAAAATTTCCCCTTAAATGAATTGTCATAACAAAAAAAAGTGTTAGTAAAAAAAACAAATAAATAAAATAAACAAATACATCAAACAACATACCTAAGTTCTTTTTTTTATTATTTCATTTTTTTTTTGAAAAATAATCTTATTTTCGGCAACTTCTAGTGGCTAGCCCTCTAGCGGTCCCCAGTGGAGTCGCTAAATTGTCGAGTCCGATTTTTTCAATTTCTTTTTAAAATTGATTTCTCATTTCTTGATTAATACTAAACCCTAACCCATTTAATATTAATCCCCGACTAAAGAAATTGAGAAATTCTGGTTTTTTATTGAAAATTATTTTTGGAGTCGCCACCCGATCGGAGTCGGGAAAAGAAAAGAAACCATAACCAATTGGGTGGATTGGTTAGGATTTAGCTACCGGTCTTTGATTTCAGTTTTAATAAAGAACTAGAGAGTTCCAAATTTGGAGGCTAACCTATTAAACTCTTAACAGGTACCACTATTAATTTACCGAAATTAGGATTATTTTTCTAATTATAATATTAAAAAAATAAATAAATAAAATCAAAAGAAAGAAAGAAAAAAAAAACCTCAGTTTTACATATTTTATCGTCGCCCCGAAGGTACCTACGTACCCGCTAGCTGGGATCAGACGATCGTAGTTCTTTCAGAAAATCTTTAGTGTGTTGATTTATTTTAATTTCGAAAACCGATCGAGTCTACGTTATTATCAATTTAATTTTTCAAACAAATAAATAAATAAATAAGTAAAGGGCCCTAACTCGTAAGTGATCAAAAGACTCCCTAAAACATTATAATCTCTTTTTTGTTAATTCTTTTTCTAAAAAAAAACAATTTCCTATATGAAAATTTCTAAATAAATAAGAAAACTAATTCTAAAGGAATCCTAGGCTCATGTGTATATGTATACATACATATATATATATATATATATATATAAATATGCCTCTATACTATTTCTATTTAACAATTATCCTCTTAAGTGAATTAATAATGTTAAGAAATATACCTAATATAAAAGCTAAACTTAAAGATTTCCTAAACTAATGTATGTATTAAATCACTAAAAAACTTAACAACATAATAATAATAATCAAATAATAAATAAAATAAAAATGTTCATCAACCGAACCTTAGTCCTTTCGTTATAGTTGCGCAAGGCCTCGTACCTTTAGTGGTGGAACGCTGATGCAGTAGGCGGTGTGAGCTTGCGGTTCAATCGTAGAGTGTCCAGCCAGTTGACAGTAATGGCGTGTAGTTGATGTACTGGATTAGTAGGATGTGGCGTAGTGTGGACCGTGTGTACAACGAACGATATGGACATATGCTGTTCGGTTGGTGAAGCTCGGATTAGACCTGCATTGATCGTATGTGCAAATCCAGCTAGGCTTTGTCAGTGAAGCGCGGATGTGAGGCCACTGTTGCCACTCGGTGAGGCTGAACAAGGGTTGTTCGAATTTGGATCAAGATCAGAGTATCAGGACGTCGGGCTTCAGAATTGTTTGGATCTGTTTCAGGCATCGATGGGGCTGGAGTCCGGTCAGGCAGCGACTATGCATGGACAGCAACATTCGGTTGAGTCAGGTTGTTGCAGATGACTAGGCGTGGACAACAGTGTTCGTGGACGATCGGTTGGCAGTGACTGTGGGTGGACAGCAGTGTTCGGTTGAGTCAGCGTTTATTAGAGCGTTGATCGTCGGGCTGGAGATTGATACTGAAGCTGCTGCTGTCATGGAATTGTGGGGCTGCTATCTGCTGACTATTGCGGTTGGTTAAATTGATTTTATCCTACAGGGAATTGCTGCTGTCTGCTGGTCGTGGAGTAGCGTACGCCGATGAAGGCAGTAGGCGAACGCGCAGTGAGGCATGTAGACGTTCGTGTCGGTTGCAAAGTATCGTCAAAGGTCTGATTGCTGCGGCATAAGGCTCCTGCCGAACAGCAGCAAGATTTAATGAATCGGCAATGTTCGTCGGACTCTGATGATGAAGTTCACTGGATGATGTTTCTGTTACTATATTGTTTTGTGATTTGAATTCCTATTATTTGAAAGTCTTCTTCTTTTCTGCATGTATGTGTTGTTTATATAAAGTCTAAACCAAATCGTATCGTATTATATCATATCTAATTATATCCGATTTGTTAATTAAATTAGATTCAAATTTAATTCAAATCTGATTTAACTAATATTCATATGATTTGATTAGATATGAATCTGATTTTCGTCTTGCTTCTGCAAAGTTAGAAAAATAAGATATAGGTGCCTGCTGAGACTTAAACCCGTGACCACCAACTAAATCCACCCAAGTACTCCACTACTTATCCGTTAAGCTGTTGATCTGTGTCTTGACATTCATTACAATTAAATTATATTTAAACTATCTGAATCCCTGAAATAAAATTTTTTACTAAACTAAAACTAAAACTAACATTAAAACTAATCCTTCCTAATATAAATTACTTCCTAAAAATCTATGAAATTTTTATGATTTTTCCTTTTCTCATTTTTTTGGTATTTTCATTATTTGTTAAGTTTTATTATTATTATTTTTTATTAATCTTTTGTTATCTTTTGAATTAGGACCTTTTTTTGTAAAAAAATAAAAATAAAAATTAAGACTATGGAAGGACAAAAATTAGGTGTCTACATTGACAAGGAGTATAAGCTCTATGACTTCACCCGTGATTAAGTAGAGGGTGTAATGGACTTTCCTCCATTTAGGTTTGAGCACTTGACACTCGGTGTTCATGTAGATGTAGAAGAGGAGATGGAAGTAGAGGAAAATCTAGAACAACCAATTAGCGAAGAGGTGAAAGCCCGTCCACTTAACAAAGTTGACATTAGTACCCTGACTTATCTTTTTTTCTTTTTATTTCAGGTCTTAAACTATTTAAATGGACAAAGTGAGACATTCGTTACAATTAGATGTAACAGACATTAGTAGAAGCTAATGTGAAGTGCTTCTTCTTACGTGGCAATATTCTAGATCGATGGAAAAGGAAAGAAAATGAAAGCCACCTTATCTAAAATAAAAATGAAAATTCATCTATGCTTCTTGGCACCATATTCTCACATAAAGATAAAACAAGAACATAAAAACCCTAGGTTAATCCTAAATTGAAATCGAAGTCCACATTGTCTTACCCTTTTCATTTAACCTACAACAGTGCATAACAATTGCAAGGAGAGCCACATTTCAAGTCACGTCATCGTCGTTTGCCCTTGTTCAACGATTGGCTAATGATAGCCTTTTCCTCCTCTTTTCTTATTCTCTGATTCGGTCAATGTGCTTATCGCTGATTATAGCCTTTTCCTCTCTTATTTTCTTACACATATCTGGTTCTTTTGTCGACCTTTTTTTTAGTCTTTATTTTGCCTTTTAGTCCTCTTTTATCTATTGAAACTACCAAAACCTATAATGTTGGATGAAACAAGAGTGGCATTCATTAGTCACAAAAAGTATTCCCTCCAAATAGATGGAGCCCAATTTGCTTAAATGTGGAATAATATTAAACCTTGGGCAAAAGTTGAAGATGTGTAAAGTTAGAACAAGAGGTTAGCTAAAAAATTAAAATACTAAGAAAACTTACTGGCATTATCACAATAGATAGTGCAAATAGTGATCAAGAATAAACAAGGTTGGTTATTGGATGGGTCCGAACTTGTAGAAAGCTGGAAAGAGTTCATAGGGGAAAGTGCAAAAAGAATGAATGACAAATAAATAGTAAGCTAAACTCACAAATAGCTCTAAAGGATATGACGCAACAATGGAACTTTCAAGGACTTATGACATGATTCGATATGATATACGAATTGGTCCGGTGAGATTACTCACAACTTAGCCTTGCTCAAGAGTTAGGATAAGAGTGATGCTTGGAGTAAACAGAGTGTTTACGCAAGGAAGGAAAACATACAAGTGCATTAATGGTAATCTCTGCATCTATTTGTAGCTATAATTATAAGGGTACTTATACCCATAAGTTAGGGTAACTTGTTCAAAAAGAAAAAAAAAAGGCACTTCTTAAGGTAGTAATGTACGAGATACAAAGGAATAAAAATGAATATATAAGGAAATCAATTATTGGTGCAATAGATTTTACACATGATACTGTACACGTCGTGATGCCGTATAGGTGATGTTAGAAGATGTGGACAAAAAGTACGAACAGCTTACTTATTCGAGTAGAGGTGGCTTGGTTAGTCCAGACTTTCTCTTGGGGCATCTCGATAGGGGTGAGGCTAAGTAAGTAATTGGCCAAGCATATGCAAGAATGAAGATGGGCTTTTATCTTGGCCTTCAATTTCTCGGCACTCAATATACGAAAAATAGGTTATCGCTGGACTTGACAGGCATAATGGATCGGCAAGGAAATACCCAGCCTCTACATGAGTCTGCCGGAATAGGAAGATTCGTTTTGCCAATCTCTTTAGTCTTCGGGCTCAGTTGCAGGTCAGAGGTTTGGTTGCTTGATTCTCATCATTCCCTCTGGGTTGTTTTGGGTTTGGGATCAAATCCCAATGGTCTTCAATAAGCTCTCCCTTAGGGTGATATGAACTGAAGTTGGCAACGTTGAAGGCGTCAAAAACCTCATAATCCTCGGGTAACTCCAATCCATAGGCATTGTCATTGATCTTCTAAAGGATTTTGAAAGGCCCTTCATCTCATACAAATAATTTATTCCTCCTCTTATTCAAGAACCGTTCCTTGCTGAGTGTCACGCCCCGAAGCGGTAGAGTCGTAACAGCCCCGCCGTGTAAACCATTCTAAGATAGAAGTTGGCCTTACAACCGTTATCTTAGACTTGATCTACATAAGTCGTCCACGACTAACCCGCTTTGAAGTAAATGGTTTGTAATTTAAATAAATCATTTACCTAAGAAAGTGAGAAAATTTATATATATACACTTTAATTCAGTTATTACATTATTCAAAAATGAAAAATTCTAAAATAAAACTTAAACATTAAGAATATATGTTTGTTCTTCAAATATTTTTCCTCACTCCCTAGGATCCAGCAGTTGCTAGCTTCAGAGTAGTTATATGCTGCTTCTTAGCCAGCACCTGCACGACGTCTATAGGAATGTGAGCAACCACAGCTTAGTAAGTTAGGATGGAGGACTTAAAACTATACCACAAACATAACAAGGTTATCAATCAACTTATTAGGTGCAATGCATGTTCAAGCAAATGCCATCGCACGATGTTGTTCGGCCCGTTGTGAGATTAGAGAAATTGTACCCGCTCTAATCTGGGTTGAGGAGTTGTCGTTAATGCAATAGCTCACGACCAAACTTAGGCTTGTGCAATGGAGAAATGGCTTTTCTGGTAACTACCTTCGAACCATTGACTTCACCCTCGCCACAACCCCCTCTCCTATCACTTAGTTTGACTAAGGATGAAGAAGGGACCATTTTGCAATCCTACACTATCCCTTTCGAAGGGGTCGGTATTTGGCTGGAGAATCCTAGGTTCCCCTAATGGGTTGTCATATAGGTTCGATTATGATTACAGGTTGTATATTTGATTAGGTCCAATTTAGGGTGATCAATCATTTCACACAAATCATACAATACAAGCTAGAATAATAGACAGAATCATAGCATCAATCATAATCAAGCACATGCACACAATCAACTATCTAACAAGCACAACCAAGCATAATCTCAAGCCTCCAAAATACAGCAACGTATTAATCCCAACTTACTTGAACTCTTCGCCCACTCATTCGAGGTCTAACTCGCTTAAGCCATTGCCGATCATCCCTATAACACAAACGTGGTTTCAGTTTTTCATATAACTATTATATATTCATTTTATCCTATAACGCTTATTATTATGTTTTGTTTAGGGTTTAATATACCTAATTATTTAGGTATTAAGTTTTTTACAATTATTCTAGGCTTGGGGTTAGGTTCGGGTTCGGTTTCTACATCGATTTCTAAATTAGGTTCTAGTTCGATTTCTAAGTATTGTTTTATACTCGAACCCTAGAAATTCGTTTCAACTCATAATATGAAATTAATCATATTACTTCCCGATCTCCTAAATACCATCATTATCTCTAATTAGTATTTTATTCCATTCGATACATTTAAATCCTTATTAGTATACTGAATTTATTCTTGATATGAGAAATTTTTACATTTTTCCTCTAATTATATAAATTTAAGTTTCCTATCAGATTTATTATACATTTTTATCATTATCATAATATCAATTTTTATTATAATATTTTCTATTTATTATATTTCTAATATATACTATTACTTATTATGTACATAATACACATCTAATATTTCTATTACTCTAATTACCATCTCCTAACATCAATTATCATTTCAAAATGTCTAAATTCATCCTAAATTAGATTTTACACCTAATTACCCTAATTTACAAAATTAACTTAAAATTTACTATTTTTCTCTATTACTCATTTACTACATAATTAACCTAATAATTACATCTAATACCCTAAATGCTACAAGTATCATACTTCATCAGATTTCAACATCCTAAAACATATAATTATTCACTAAATTAGTAATTAACCATTTAATTACTTAATTAACCCTAAATTACTCATTTTATGCCTCATTTTAAGGCCTAAAAATTATCTAAAATTTTTGAAAATTACTTTTTGAAAACAGGCTTCATAGCATTGTTCTATATCATCTAAGTAGTCTACACAAAAATTTTGGGTTCAAAACTACACTCCTAAGGTCATTTATTTTTAATCCTAATCATGCTCGGTTTCGCATGATTTCTTAAGGATCATATATCACGGAACATATTTTCATCAAAATAATATTTTTCTTAACAACTATATACAAAAATATTCTACAATAACAAGTCTCATAATTTTATAAGAATATTTATTATTTTTACAAAATTACACAAAATCAAGCTGGAAATCGGACTCACCGGTCTGGATGGCACCGGCTACCGCCGATCGCTGTGGTTTTGTTGGCCAGTCCAACCACTACCACCACCGTGTGGTGGTGGTGGCCGTTCACTCCCAGCTGCTTGTCTAATATCGGTTCCCCTATGGCCCTAACTGCACAATTTTCCTTTTCTTTTTTTTTTCTTTGGTTTTTCTCTTGAATTTTCGAAGCTCTCTATTTTTCTTACTCTCCAAACTGCCTAAATGAGTTTCTGAAAAATTTGGGGTATTTATAGAGCTTTGTGATAATTAATGTGCATTAAATAGGACAAAACATTGTCCAATTCCCTTAATTTTTGGCTTTTATGTTGCTTTAATTTAATTAGTTGATTTTTTTCTTATTTTCCTTAGCTACCACGACCAAATTCTAGATCATTCCTTATTTTTTTTTATTTTTCTTAATTAATTATGAATTTTCTTTAATTATTTAGTATTATTTTAGCACATTTCGCGTATTTTAAGTAATTACGCATATTTCTACATACATGTAAATTCATATATAGTACAAATAAATATTACTAAATATTATTTAGGTCATTTTATGATTTTTAGTATACATATAATTTATCTCTAGTGATTCGTTAATTATCGGAATGTATTTTACATATTTTCGATAAATAACAAGTTATATACTTAAAATTTGGAATTTTTATATTCTTTCATTTTATTAATTATTTTCTTAAATTCAAACTTACGGGATTATTTTACTAATGTTTCTAGCTTTACTTATAATTTAGGTTCGATTGGATCTTTCAACCGATCGAAGCCTTGAATGACTGGTTGTAGGGCTTACACCGAGTCTCCTGGCTAGAATTGTTTAATCGTCTTACCCTTGGTCTACCCCTACATTCTTCTATCAGCTTGGTTAATATGTCGAGTAACCTTATCATAGATGTATTAGAAGGATTATACTCTAGCCGACGCATTAAGGTCCTCTTGCGCAGATACAGGTACGAGGTATGGTCGATGGGCAACTCGGGATTGAAACCATAGAACACTTCGAAGGAAGTTTGCTTAGTGGTGTCATGCACTATTCGATTGTAAGTGAACTTGACCACTGGTAAGCAAACATCTCAATCAGCCAAGTTCTTATCTACTGTAGCTTGGAGCATTGATCCCAAAGTGCGATTGACCACCTTTATTTGGCTGTCGATTTAGGGGTGATAGAAAGTATCGAATAGTAGTTTAGTCCCCATCCAATGCCACAAGGTCCTCCAAAAATGGCTCAAGAATTTCGGGTCTCTGTTAGAGACTTTACTTCTTGACACGCTGTGTATCTGCACAATTTTCTACAAGAAAAGAGAAGTAATAGCTGAAGCATTGTTAGTTTTGGAGCAAGGCATGAAGTGTGCCATTTTGCTGAACCGATCGACGACAACCATTATATAATCTTTACTTCGAGTAGTTTATGGTAGTCCGAGAACAAAGTCCATGCTCAATTTAGTCTATGGTTTTGTTGGATAGGCAAATGCATTACTTTCTGTTGCTCGGCTCAGTACTTAGCCCTCTTATACACGGTACATCTCTCAACAACATGGTGCACATCTCTTCTCATTCTTAGCCAAAAGAATTGACCATTCAACAGTTTACAAGTCTTTCTTTCTCCAAAATGTCCAAAGAGTCCTCCACTATGGACTTCCTTGATCAACAACTCCTACAGTAAATAGGTTGGCACGTATAATTTTCCACCTCGGAATAAGTAACCATCCTCTACATGATACTTATCCACCGTTCTTCCATCAACACATCACATGATTATGGGTCCAAAGTGTGAATCCCCATAATACTATTCTTTGATACTTACAAACCCAAATAGTCTGGTCTGCAATTCAAATAAAAGCGCATGTCTTCTTAAAAAAGCATCTATAACGACATTATTCTTTCCTTGCTTATATTTTATTAGAAAATTAAATCCCTCGAGGAAATTAAGTCATCTTGCCTACCGCTTTGATAACTTGGTTTGACTTCGGAGGTACCTCAATGACTCATGATCAGTATATATAACAAATTCTCTCGGCAATAAATAGTGCTGCCATATTTGCAATGCTCGAATTAGTGCCAAGAGTTCTTTGTCATATATGGAATAATTCAATTGTGGTCCTCTGAGCTTTTCGCTATAGAAGGCAATCGGTCAGCCTTCTTACATCAGGACAGTCTCTATTCTAATGCTTGATGCGTCATACCTTAGCTCAAATACTTTCTTGAAGTCAGGCAAAACTAACACTAGGGTGAAGGTTAACCTCTCTTTTATCTTGACAAAGCTACTCTCCTCCCTTTCCCTCCATTAGAAGTTGGCGTTTTTCTTCGTTAGCTCGGTAAGGGGTGTAACGAGGGTGGTGAAATTCCTGATGAACCACCTATAGAACGAAGTCAGTCCATAAAAACTTCTTATGTTGACACAAGTAGTAGGAGTCGGCCAGTTAACAATTGTTCGGATCTTCTCATTCGTAAGCTTCCCTCATTGACTACATAGCCCAAGAATACCACTTCCTTCTGGCAAAAGCAACATTTCTTTCAATTGCCAAATAGTCTCTCGGTACGGAGGATATCCATACCGGTGTTATAGACTAAGATGTTGTTAAAGTACACTACGACATACTTCCTTATGAGATGTCTCAACATATGGTTCATTAGTCTCATGAAAGTGCTCGGGGCATTTGATAAGCTAAAGAGCATGACCATCCATTCGTATAATCCATATTGAGTCTTAAACATCGTTTCCACTCATTACTTGGCCTCATGTGGATTTGATGCTAGCCAGATTTAAGATCAATCTTATTGAAAATCTTAACTCCACTCAGTTCATCCAACATGTCTTCTAGCCTCGGGATTGGGTACCTATATTTGATTGTGATCTTGTTCACAGCTCGGCTGTTTAAAGACATCCATCGAGTTCCATCCTTCTTTGGTACTAGAAGCGCCGGCACAACAGAAAGGCTGAGACTTTTTCTAACATAACTTCTTTCCAGCACCTCATTGACTTGTCGTTGGAGCTTAGAAGCCTACTTGGGATTCATTCGATAAGTTAGCATATTCGATAGCGCGGCGTAAGTTAATGCAGTGCTCTATGCCTCGAGTTAAGGGCAACCTTTCAAGTAACTGTTCTAGGAACAAGTCAGTATACTTATCTAGTAACTTCTTGATTTCTTGGGATAGTTCACCTTGCTCCTTCATTTCTAATAGTTGCTTGACCAATAAGAAGGTTGGCTTGTCAACATTGATGGTTTCTCGATGCTCAACTCTACTCATCACTAGAGCTTTCTTCGATCTACAAGCAAGTTTTGTCTCCAATTTATTAACCTCTCTCGGCAGCATTTGGTTTAGTGTTATCTTTCGATCATCCTTTTTGATCATGTACGTATTCCTACAGCCATCATGGATAACTCTCCTATCAAACAACCACTGTCTATCCAATAATATGTGGGAAGCACACATAGGTAATACATTGCAAAGAATCTGGTTAGAATAATTCTCTATAGTGATCGGCAATAATATTTGTCGAGTGACATATAGTGCTTCTTTCTCACTTAACTATTACAACTTATACGACTTTGGATGTGCAATAGTTAGCAACTTCAACTTTGAGATAAGATCGGTCAATGTCACATTGGTATAACTTCCACTATCCATAATGAGGGTACATACTTGATCATTCATTTTACAGGTAGTATGAAATAAATTCTCTCTCTACTCCTCCTCTTGTGACGGTTCCATGTTCATAGTACATTAGATAACTATGAGTAACCGGTTCAATTCTTCAACAAACACGTCCTCTTCAATCAGTTCTTTCTCAGCATTTTCTTTCTCAGTAGAAACCTCCTCTTCTTCAGGTTCCTCATCACTATTGTCTACTTCTAGCTTTAGGATGTCTCCTTTAATGATCATTGTTCGTTAGTTCGGGTACTAAGCAACCATGTGTCTGAACCCTTGGTACTTGAAGTACTTGATTTGGCTCGTCTTCCCACCGGACCTTTACCCCTTCTCATAAGTTCGGGTCGGTACTTCAATGTTAGGTCAGCCCTTCGGTTCGATTTGAACATCCATCTTTCAACTCAACTCAGTATTCAGCTCTTCTTTTGCCTTTCTACTCGCTAAGCTATTCTAACGCTTCATCCATTGTGGTAAAGCATTGAAGTTCCATAATGTCTTGAATATCACCTCTCAACTCAGTGATGAATCTTGAGATTGTTTAAGCCAGTGGTTCCTCCATTTCACAACATATCATAAGCATTTTTGAAATTCTTGAACATACTCGTCAATAGTCTGGCCTCCTTGTTTCATCTTCTAAAGACGAGTGAAAGTATCTTGAAAATAAGTTTCCGACACGAATCTATTTGTAAGTATCCTCTTCATATTGGGCTAAGTATTAATCTTTCGATAGCCCTCTCGTCTCCTCATCATCTGAAAATTCTTTCACTACATGGCGGCATTTTCAGAAAACTCAATAGCAGCAATTCTCACTTTCTCATAATCCTCGTATTGATAATAATCAAACACGCGTTCCACCTTCTCTTCCCACGCCAGATATTCATCAACATTCCTAGATCCATTAAAACTCAAAATCTGAAGCTTCATATGGTCAGATGCTTTAAGGACTCATACGTGCTCTTTTTTGAAATATTCTTCCTCATCCTCTTCACCAAGCTCGCTTAGGTCTATTTTTCACCTTACTCGTTCACTTACTCCATTACCTTGAACTAGTCAAGCTGGGTTTTGATCTCTAACAGGTTGAGCAGCTTGTGGGGTATTTTGCGCAGCCTCAATGGGTCGGTAAGCTAGCACATGAATAGCTCGAGTCAGATCTGCTAAGAGGTTAGTCACTTCATCAAGTCTCTCGTAAGTATTTCTCGGTGTCTCCTGTAATTGTTGTCCATGGTGGACAACTCCACTATTGTCATCTCCAACACCAACATTTGCACTAGGATCCGTTGTTTTCTTTACTAATTCAAAGTTTAAATAAACACTTTCACCACTAAGAAAATCAATATCTAGCAAACTCAACAATTAAGATGAACATAGTAGCTTGCTCTATTTCATACACACAAAATAGAGTATGAACAGAACTCTAAAAGAACCAACAACTCAAACAAAACCTCCGCTCTGATACAAAGATGGTGCGAACTATGACCAAGAACAGATAAGGCTGGTTGCTGATGGGTCTGAGCTTGCAGAAAGCTTAAAAGAGTTAATAGGAGAAAGTGTGATAGGAACGAATGATGAATGAATAGCAAAACCCACGAATAGCTCTAGAGGATATGATGCAACAATGGAACTTTCAAGGACTCACGAAACAATTCGATATGATGCATGAATTGGTCTAGTGAGGTTACTCGTCACCTAACCTTACTCAAGAGTTAAGATAAGAGTGATGGTGAGAGTAAACAGAGTGTTTACGCAAAGAAGGAAAATACATAAGTGCGTTAATGGTAATTTTTGTATCTATTTGCAGCTGCAATTATAAGGGCATTTATACCCATAAGTTAAAGCAACTTGTCTAAAAAGGAAAAAACAAAAAGAGTACTTCCTAAAGTAGTGATGTACAAGATATAAATGAGTAAAAATGAATATACAAGGAAAACAATCATTGATGCAACAGATTCTACACATGATACTGTACACGTGGTGATGCTCTATAAATAATGCCGTATAGGTGATGTCGTATAAGTGGTGCCGTTGGAGGATGTAGACAAAAAGTACAGACATCTTGCTTATTTGAGTAGGGGTAGCTTGGTTAGTCCAAAATCTCTCTGTTGACATCTTGACAAGGATGAGGCCGAGTAAGTAATTAGCCAGGCATGTGCGGGAATGAAGATAGGCTGTTATCTCAGCCTTTGATTTCTCGACACTTAATACGTGAGAAATAAATAATCACTCATCTCAGTAAGCAGAATGGGTTGGTAAGGAGATACCCGGCCTTCACATGAGTCGATTAGAACAAAAGGATTCATCTTATCAATCCCTCTAGTCCTCGGGCTCGGCTGCAAGTTAGAGGTCTTGTAACCTGATTCCTATCAATAAACATTTACATCCATTTGTGTTTTTTTTTTTTCCATGTCACTACTTTTTAGTATTTTTAAAGTCGTACAGGTTCCACATAAGCTTCTACTATTATCTATTTCTAAACCATGTGACAAATGTCTCACTTTATCCATTTTAAACGGTCTAAAACCTAAAAACAAAAGAAGAAGATAAGTTTAGGTACTAAAATGATTTAAAGAGTTTAAGTACCTATAGGGCTTTATCCTAATATATTTATATACATTATCAAATTTTACTACATAGGTTATATTAAATTAGATAATATTAATGGATATATGTAGTTATATTATTACCTATAATATATTGTTTCTATCTTATTTGTTGATAGGAAATTTTAGGCTTGGGCCTCTCGGGCCCATGCTGACTTATCAACGCTTATGACCCAGCTCCTTTTGCCTAGATTCAGCTTCCTTGCTCATCTAGTCCACCTCAGCTCAATCGATTGGACGATGTACCCATTCATTATAAACTCTAACTGCGAGAGAACAACAGATAAATGTTGAACCAATAGGCTCTTATATGTGATTTTGATGAGAACAAAACCATGTAAGTTATTTTAAATTAATCATTGATTATGAACAAAACCTTACATGATATCTCTATAATATAACTTAATTAGATTGAGTTTGAAATTATTGAAAGAAGTAAAAGGGAATAGAACTATTTGTTGTATCTTAATGTATGTTGTTTAGCTGTTTTAGTGTGAACAGTCTTACTGGCTATCCTTGGATCGTTCGACTGGTTGCTATAGATTAGTAGCAGGTGATGGACTATGCAGTTAATTATGATGAACTGTTGATCATCAGTCCCATTACTCGCATATGGTTCCGAGGCTTCCAATCCCTTACCCGAAAATCCTCTTTAGGCAACTTGCTGATGATAAGAAACTTTACACCGAAGGAAGGTGGCTAAACTCCTTAAGCTCGCTACATTGTTATACGTTGATCTATACTCTTGATTGTGATGATGCTGACAAGTCTCTTACTAAGGACCCTGTGCTAAGTAATCTGACCAACTGCTTCCGAGAGGTTCTTATCTAGTGACAAGGGACTTACTTATTGGCCAAGTAGTTTTCTCTCGGCCTGTGTAAGCCCTAAAGCGAAGCCAATTGATCATAGGATTGAACTTAGAACATAAGGGTTTAGACGATCGGTTAAGGAAATCCGATCAAACCTCAAATTATAAACTATTAAGAGAAATATTAGTAAAAATGACCCCGTAAACTTGAATTTAAGAAAATAAGTAATAAAATAGGAGACTATAAAATTTTCAAATTTTAAGCATAATAATTGTTGATTACCGAAAATACAAAAAGTGTAATCTAATAACTAACAAATTACTAGAGATAGATTATATGTATACTAAAAATAATAGAATGACCTAAATAATATTTAAGAATATTTATTTGTACTATATATGAATTTACATGTAAGTATAAATACGCGTAATTACTTAAAATATGCGAAATGTGCTAAAATAATACTAAATGCTTAAAGAAAATTCATAATTAATTAAGGAAAAATAAAAAAAATCAGGAAAAATCATGAATCATCCAGAATTGGGTCGTGATAGCTGGGAAAAATAAGAAAAAATTTGGCCAAAAATTAAGACAACTCAAAAGCCAAAATAAGGGATAAGGCAATTGTCTTATCCCATTTAATGCACAATAAATCCCCTAAAGCCCTATAAATAGCAAGAAAAATCCAAGAAATCATTTGGACAGTTAGAAATCAAAGAAAATTAGGGAGAGATGAAAATTGAGAGAAAAATTCGGTTTAGAAAAAAAATTAGAAAAACTGTGCAATTAGGGCTTTCAAAGGGAACCCACACCAGACGAGAAGCTGGGAATGGACAGCCACTACCACCACACGATGGTGGCAGCGCTTAGGCCGGCCGACAAGGCCACGGTGGCCTGCAGTGACCGAAGCCACATAGATTGGTGAGTCCGATTTCCAGCCCGATTCTTGTGTAATTTTGTAAAAATAGTAAATATTATTAAAAACTTATGAATTTTTTTATTCTGAGATATTTTTGTATGTAGTTTGTAGGAAAAATATTATTTTAATAAAAACATGCCCCGTAATATATAGTCCCTAAGAAATCATGCAAAATATAGTATGTTTCGGTTTAGAAATAAATGACCTTAGGAATGTAGTTTCGAGCCCAAAATTTTTGTGTAGATTACTTAGATGATATAGAACAGTAATATGAAGTCCGTTTTCAAAAATTAATTTTTGAAATTTTTAGATAATTTTTAGGCCCTAAAATGAGGCATAAAATGGGTAATTTATAGTTAATTAAGCAATTAAATAGTTAATTACTGATTTAGTGAGTAAGTATATGTTTTAGGATGTTGAAATCTGATGGAGTATGATACTTGTAGCATTTAGGGTGTTAGATGTAATTATTAGGTTAATTATGTAGTAAATGATTAATAGGGAAAAATAGTTAATTTTAAGTTAATTTTGTAAATTAGGGAAAATAGGAGTAAAATATGATCTAGTATGAATTTAGACATTTTGAAATGATAATTGATGTTTGGGGATGGTAATTAAAGTGATAGAAATATTAAAAGTGCATTATGTACATAATAGGCAATAATGCATAATATGTAATGTTTGGAAATATACTAAATAGAAAATATTAGAATAAAAATTGATATTATGATAATAATAAAAATATACAATAAATCTGATGGGAAACTTGAATTTATGTAATTATATAAAAAATGTAAAAATGTTATCACATTAGGAGTAAATTCGGTACACAAATAAGGATTTAAGTGTACCGGATGGAATAAAATACTAATTAGAGGTAATGATGGTATTTAGGAGATCGGGAAGTAATGTGATTAATTTCACATTATGGGTTGAAATGGATTTCTAGGGTTGGAATCTAAAACATTACTTAGAAATTGAACTAAAAACTTAATTTAGAAATCGATGCGGAAACCGAACCCAATCCTAAACCTAGAATAATTGTACAAGACTTAAGACCGAGATAATTAGGTATGTTAAACCCTAAATAAAACATAACAATAAGCGTTATAGGATAAAACGAACCTATAATAGTTATATGAAAAATTGAAACCACGTTTGTGTTATAGGGATGATCGGCGATGGCCTGAGCAAATCGGACCTCGAGTGAGTGAGCTAGGAGTCAAGGTAAGTTAGGATTAATACGATGCCGTATTTTGGAGGCTTAAGATTATGCTTGGTTGTGCTTGTTAGATAGTTGAATGTGTACATGTGCTTGATTATGGATGATGCTATGATTTTGTTTGTTGTTCTGGCATATATTGTATTAATTGTATGAAAGAATTGATCACTCTAAACTGGACTTAATCAAATATCCGACCAGTAATCATAATTGGACATGCATGGCAACCTGTTAGGGGAACTGAGGACTCTCCGGCCAAATACCGATCCTTTCGAAAGGGATAGCGCAGGATTGCAAAATAGTCCCTTCTTCATCCTCAGTCGAACTAAGTGACGTTAGAGGAGGTCACGGCGAGGGTGAAGACAGTGGTTCGAAGATAGTCGCAAGAGGAGCAAGGTCTCCATTATACAAGCCTAGGTTTGGTCGTGAGCTGTTGCATTAACGGCAACTCCTCAACTCGGATTCGAGCGGGCGCAATTTCTCTAATCTCACGACCGGCCGGACAACGTCGTGCGATGGCATTTGCTTGCACATGCATTGTATTTAAGAAGTGATTGAAAACCTTGTTGTGTTTCTGGTATAGTTTTAAGTCCTCCGTCCTAACTTACTGAGCTGTGGTTGCTTACATTCCTATAGACGCCGTGTAGGTGCTGGTTAAGAAGCGGAAAACAACTACTCTGAAGCTAGCAACTGCTGGATCCTAGGGAGTAAGGAAAAATATTTGAAGAACAAACATATATTCTTAAGGTCTAAGTTTTTATCTTAGAATTATTTTATTCATTTTTGAATGATGTAATAACTGAATTATAGTATATATATATATATATTTTCTCACTTTCTTAGGTAAATGCTTTATCTAAATTATAAACTGTTTACTTCAAAGCGGGTTAGTTGTGAACGCCTTGTGTAGATCAGGTCTAAGATAGTAGTTGTAAGGCCAACTTCTATCTTAGGATGGTTTACACGGCGGGGCTGTTACGACTCTGCCGCTTCGGGGCGTGACAGCCTGTTACCATTTCTCTCGTTACCCTCTTTTCGTCTCGACCTCTTTATTGCTGCAACATCTTAATCTCTCTTGTCTGCTGTGTTTAGAGAATCTTTATACTAGACTAATATTGCACTGCCACCTATCCTTCTTATCTGGCGTTGTACTACTTTTCCATTTTTGTCTTTTATCCTTTTTACCCCTTTTCATATGTACTATGAATCCCCTTTTAGTGTATACTTTCTTGTAATTTCTTTATTTGTAATGTTACCCTAAGGACTTACTATGAATAGTCCCTTTTTCCTTTATAAGCCAAAAGGAAACTTGACAAATAGACATTGAATATTTTGTTCTTTTGAGACAACCCTCTCGAAGTCCATTTTTCATACACTCTTATCTAATTTTGCCAGACAGCTTAGGATTAGTGGTGGGTGAACCTTAACATTAACTTATGTGTCATATCAAGTAAGGCGTCAAGTCGTATTGTGTTTGTTAGTGTGTCATATCCTCCGAGTAGCTTCACGTCAATTACTCTAGTTCGTCCGTGGACCAATTCCCTCTATTTTTTTTGATATTTCAAAGAACCCATTTAGTTTAGATCTGTTATGATAAGTCCTAGTGATAACTAAACTCCTAAGCATACCATATAATCCTGGTATCAGAGCTTAAGGTTGAGACTAAGAGTTATGTAGTGATAGTTAGTCTGTTGTTTAAGATACTTATGTGTATGTTGAAGGCATCCGTGTGAAGTGTATTTACTAAAGCTTTGTGTTGAGAATGTTGAATCTTAACGTACAGGGAGAGATTAATGATGTTGAAAGTGATGGTTATAGTCGTAGTTAAGTTACCCAATAAGCATTATGTACTATTGATGAGCAAATACAAGATCTTGCTACTATTGTGGCTAACTTAGCTGTCTTAGTAAACAGAGTCCTAAAGACTGGATCACGTGAGAGAGTTGTTGAGCAGAGCCAAGAGATGGGAGATAGGCTAAGAAGATAGATAAACAAGTGAGCCCCAAAAGCCTTTTTAGTGAACCAAGCACCACTGCAACATATTGACAAAGTCGCAAGAAGAAGGTTAGAGTTGGACGAAGTGGAAGAGTATAAAGAAGAAGAAGACCGGTATGTTGAGATTGATGAGCGTGAGTTTAGAGTGCCAAGAGATGTCAAACATCTTAAGGTATAGATTCCAAGCTTCAATAGGTCAGGTAGTGCTGATGACTACCTGGATTGGGAAGAGAAGATCGAAATGATATTCAACTTCTATGATTATCAAGATGTTGTCCGCATTTAAGTGGCTACATTAGAATTTTCTGGATATGCGGTAATGTGGTGGAAGAAACTACAGAATGTTTACCTGAGGGCTCAACGCAAAGTCTGAACATGAAATAAGATGAAGAGAGTTCTGAGAAGTAGGTTCGTTCCTAAACACTACGAACAAGATACTTTCTGACAACTCCAAGACTTGAGGTAAGGCAACAAATCCGTAGACGACTAATGTCTAAGAGTTTCAGTTACTCGTGATATAATGCGATGTCGACGAACTTAAGACATGAACTATAACATGGTTCATCTCTAGACTACGGGCTGAGATTAGTAACATCATGGAAATGCATAACCTCACAACTTAGGATGAAACCATCTATATGGTATAGTGGTGTGCCTATGAGCTTAATTGTCACACCTCGAAGTGGCAAAGTCATAACAGTCCTTCCATGCAAACCATTCTAAGATAAAAACTGATCTTACAGTCGCTATCTCAGACTTGATTTATACAAGGCGACCACGATAAACCCGTTTTGAAGTAAACAGTTCATAAATTAAATAAGTTATTTACTTAAGAAAATATGGAAATACGTATATACACTAAATTTCAAATATTACAATTAATATTTGTAGGGTTTTGTTGTCCTATATTTCATAATTAATACATTAATTGAAAATGAAAGATTTTAAATAAAAGCTAAGACCTTAAAGATATAATTAATCTTCAAAAATTTTTCCTCACTCCCTAAGATCTAACAGTTGCTAGTTTTAGGGCAAATATAAGCTGCTTTCGTGCTAGAACCTACAACCAGTGCTATAGGGATATGAGCAATCACAACTCAGTCGGTCAGGACAAAGATTCAAAACTATACCACAACTATAAACACAAACAAGGTTATCAATCAAATTATTAGGTGCAAAGCATATTCAAGCAAAATCCATCACACGACGTTGTCTGACCTATCGTGAGATTAGAGAAATTGCACCCGCTCTAATCCGAGTTGAGGAGTTGCCGTTAATGCAGCAGCTCAAACCAAACCCAAGCTTGTGCAATGGAGACACCTTTTCTCCTACGACTATCTTTGAACCGTTGATTTCACCTTTTACCATGACCTCCTCGTCTATCACTTAGTTGGACAAAGGATAAAAAAGAGACCAATTATACTATCCATCGTATCCCTTTCGAAGGGGTCGGTATTTAGCCGAAGAATCTTAAATTTCCCTATTACTTATTTACTACATAATTACCCTAATAATTACATCTAATACTCTAAATGCTATAAGTATCATACTTCATCAAATTTTAATGTCTTAAAACATATAATTATGTATTGAATAAGTAATTATCTATTTAATTACCTAATTAACCAAAAATTATCCATTTTATACCTCATTTTAAAGCCTAAAAATTATATAAAATTTTCAAAATTTCATTTTTGAAAAAAGGCTTCATGGCACTATTCTATATCACCTAAGTAATCTACGCAAAAATTTTGAGTTCAAAACTATACTCCTAAGCCATTTATTTCAAATTTTAAACATACTCGATTTTGTTCATTTTCTTAAGGACTATATATCACAGGACATATTTTCATCAAAATAATATTTTTCATAAAAAATAACTACTAAAATATTCTAGAATAATCAATTTCATAATTTTTCAACTAATTTTGATATTTTTAACAATTTAAGAAAAATCAAGTAGAAATTGAAACTCACCAGAATCGGTGGCTTCAGCCACCATCGGTAGCCATGAGTGTATCGGCCCATTTGGGCAATGCCACCATCGTGTGGTAGTGGTGGCCGTTCACTCTGAATTGCTTATTGGGTTTAGGTTCTCCTTAGAAGCCCCAACTACACAGTTTTTTTTTTTTTTTTGTAATTTTTTGTAAAACCATAATTTCCTCTCGATTTCATTTCTCTAATTTTCTACAATACCAAACATCCAAAATGAGCTTCTAAAAAAATTGGGTATTTATAGAGATCTTGGGAAATTATTGTGCATTAATTTGATTAGACAATTGCCTTATCTTTTTCCAATTTGCTTTTTTTATTATTCTAATTTAATTGGCTAAATTTTTTTCTTCTTTTCCCCAGCTGCTACGACCTAAATTTGGATCGTTCCTTTTTTTTTTCTAATTTTTCTTTATTTTTCCTTAATTAATTATGAATTTTCTTTAATTATTTAGCACATTACGTGTATTTCAAGTAATTACACATATTTCTACCTATATGTAAATTCATATATAGTACAAATAAATATTTCTAAATATTATTTAAGTCATTCTATGATCTTTAGTATACATATAATTTATCTCTAGTGATTCGTTAGTTATCAAAATACATTTAACGCATTTTTAATAAATAACAAGTAACATACTTAAAATTTAGAAATTTTATATTCTTTTATTTTATTACTTATTTTCCTAAATCCAAACTTACGAGATCATTTTTACTAATATTTCTAACTTTACTTGATAATTTAGACTCTAATCTTTTAGCCAATCGGATGTGGGGCTTACATTAGTTATTACTAGGACTTATCGTAGCAGATCTAAACTAAATGGGTCCTTTGAAATATCAAAGAAAATAAAAGGAATTGGTCTACAGATGAACTGGAGTAACTAATGTGAAGCTACTTGGAAGATATCACACACTAGTAAATACAACACGACTTGACACCTTACTTGATATGATACACAAATTAATGTCAAAGTCCACTCAACTACTAATCCTAAGCTGTTCGGCAAAATTAGATAATAGTGTATGAAAAATGGAAGAGAAAGTTGTTTTACAAAAATAGAATATTTAATGTCTATTTGTCAGGTTCCCCTTCGGCTTACAGGGGAAAGGGACTATTTATAATAAGTTCTTAGGGTAACATTCCAAATAAAGAAATTACAAGAAAATATATATAAAAGGGATTCATAGTACATACAAAAAAGGGTAAAAATGAAAAAAGATAAAAATGAAAAAGTAGTACAATATCAGATAAGATGGATAGGTAGCGGTACAACATTAGTCCCATAGGAAGATTCGCTAAACACAACAAGCAAGAGGGGTCGAGATGTTATGGCAATAAAGAGGCCGAGATGAGAAGAGAAGAGAGTGACAAGAGAAATGGTAACGTGACAAGAGAAAACTACTTAGCCGATAAGTGAGTCCTTCGTCACTAGGTAAGAACCTCTCGGCAACAGTTGGTAGGATTACTCGGCATAAGGTCCTTAGTAAGGGAATGGTTGGCATCATCACAACTGAGAGTATAGATCAACGTATAATGATGTGGGAAGCTCAAGGAGTTCAGCCACCTTCCTTCGATGTAAAGTTTCTTGTCATCAACAGATTGCCGAGAGAAGAATCTTCGAGTGAGGGATTTGAGGTTTCAAAGCTGTGCATGAATAATGGGACCGATGGTTAACAATTCATCGGTTCCTTAGGGTTGCTGAAGATTTGCCCTCAAATCTTGGTGTTTGTCATCATTGAGCACATAAGGAGTCAAATCAATGATGTTGAATGTGGTAGACATTCCGAAACCTTCGAATAGCTCAATCTCATAAGTGTTATCATTAATACGCCTCAGGATCCTGTAAAGTCCATTCGTTCTGAGAGATAGTTTGTTTGTCCTTTTGCTAGGGAAATTTTCCTTACTAAGATGGACCCAAACAAGGTCCCTAAGGGTATAATGGACTCGTCTCCTTTAGTAATTTCCCACTTCCTTCTATCGAGCTACAGTTTTGGCCAATTGTTTGGCAATCTTCCAATGTAACCTCTAGAATTACTTGGCACGTTGTTGGCTATATTGACTTTCTCCTTATGTAGTTGGACTGTTAATTAAATCTAAGGGTAGGTTCAAGTTAAGTCTATAAACAACATCAAATGGTGATGTTCCGGTTGAGTTGTGAGTTGAGCGATTGTAGGAAAATTTAATGATAGGCAGGCATAAATCCCAGTCATGAGAGTTCTTTCCAACAGTGGTGTGTAGGAGGCTACTGGCGATTCTACTTACTACTTCAGTTTGGCCGTCTATTTAGGGGTGACAAGAGGTACTGAACAGGAGCTTAATGTCGAGCTTCCTCTATGGGGTCTTCCAAAAGAAGCTTGTGAATTTTGAATTATGGTCGGACACAATACTCCTTGACACTCCATGTAGTCACACAATTTCCTACAAAAAGAGGTTAACAATGAATAAAGCGTCATTATTTTTGTGACAGGGAATAGAGTGGCCCATCTTGCTGAACCGATCGACCACCACCATGATTGAGTCATATCTTCTCGGCATGTGGGGAAGGATAAGCATGAAATCCATGCTTAGATCGATCCACGATCGCTCTGGAATGGTAGGGGTATATATTCTCCATGGGGCTCTCTCTTCCCCTTTACATATTTACACACCTCTTATCTTTCAAGTATTTGGTGCACATCCTTCATCATCTCAGGTAAGTAAAAATACTCCTTCAATATCTCAATCGTTCTCTTTTTCCCAAAATGGTTGGCCAATTGATAAATGTGTAAAATTGCACATTTATCTCTACTTAATTACTATACATTTAGGCATTTCATGATGCTTTGATTGTGAGCTATGCATAGAAATCATAAAAAATGTAATTCTCTTGGTCAAGTGCATAAATAATGAGAAAATGATCAAAATATAACTCAAACAGCTATTATAAACTCATGTATCCATATCATGATTTTATGTCTTTTTTATATATAAGTTTATACAATTTGTGACTAAGCAAAGCCTTTATATGAAAACTGTAACTGAGTAACCAGTAAACTGAGTTCAATACATGATCAATCTAATCGTCGCTTGCCATTCCGTAGTCCTAATTTTTATTTTTACAAAAAGGGTCCTAATTCAAAAAATAAAAAATAAAAAAAATTAATAAAAGATAAAAAGATAATAAAAATTAACAAATGATCAAAATACCAAAAAAATAAGAAAAGGAAAAATCATAAAGATTTCGTAGATTTTTAGAAAGTAATTTATATTAGGAATAATTAGTTTTAGTGTTAGTTTTAATTTTAGTTTAGTTAAAAATTTTATTTTAGGGAATCGGATAGTTTAAATATAATTTAATGGTAATGAATGTCAAGATACAGGTCTATGGCCTAATGGATAAGCAATGGAGTATTTGGATTGGATTTAATTTGAAGTCATGGGTTCAAGTCTCAGCAGGCACCTATGTCTTTATAACACAAAATTCAAAGACATCCAACATCATCCATACAGCAAAAAAATTCAACGACATCCAGTATCTTCCATATAACACCAAAATTCAAACATAAAATTTCCGAAGCCTAACTATCTAACGAATCAAATGAAACCAACATCGATCCACTTAAGTCCATCGCTTGATGCAATTCCTTTCATTACTTGACACATGAAAGTCGACTCCTCCTCGCCAAATTTTGATCCACTTCTCAATTATGATGTACGATTATTAGTACTCCTGACTCGCTTGCGACGACACAACGTCCACTACTTCACCACAAACCACATACTATTACTGATCGTCACTGTTCACGCAAATAGGAATAGGAAATCCAGGTACTTTCTTACAGTTTTGATTCCTTTTATTGTTTGTTCATATTGCCGTTATTATTTAGATTTTTAGTTTTAAGAGATTTGTATTATTTTATGTGAATAGTTGTTAACTAAAGCATCTTAATTTTATTGATTATGTGGACTGAGGATTAATTAGATTATATTGGTTTAATTGAAGGTTTATTTAATAAGTAGTGATAGGTTTTAATATCAGTTATTATATAGGGGTATCATATGGATTATTATTATTTTTTTTTGTAATATATATATATATATATATTAGTTTAAGAGTCGTTAAGATCAGTTTTACTATATATATACATTATTATGTTTTATCAGTTAAAATAGTATATAATATATGCATATGTTAGCATAAGAGTTTTAGTGATAGATCTTGTATGAATGTATTATATGGAATTATATTATTGATGAATAGCCATATATATTAGTTTAGGGATTATTGTGATTGGGCATTTATTTTTTAGATTTGGCTTTACTTAAGGATTTGTCACATAGAAAGTTAGTTTTTCTTTAATAAAATTAATAAAAGACCTTTTTTTTTAAAAAAAAAAATAGGATTGTTAGAGCATTTTTTTTAAATAACAACACTCAAGAGTTAGGACCCCTTTAGATTTTTTTTAAATAAACCAAATAAATTAAAAACGTAAACTTGGGCAGTTTTTAAAATTAAAATAAATCAACACATTAAAGATTTTTTTTTTTTAAAGAACTACGATCGTCTAATCCCGGCTAACGGGTACGTAGGCACCTTCGGGGCAACGATAAAATATGTAGAAACATAGGTTCTTTTTTTTTCTTTCTTTTGATTTTATTTATTTATTTTCTTAAATATTATAATTAAAAAATAATCCTAATTACAGTAAATAAATAGTGGTACCCATTAAGGGTTTAATAGGTTAGCTCCCGAACTTGAAACCCTCTAGTTCTTCATTTAAAATTGAAACCAAAGACCGGTAGCCAAATCGTAATCAATCCACCCAATTGGTTACGGTTTCTTTTTCTTTTCCCAACTTCGATCGGGTGGTGACTCCAAAAATTATTTTTAATAAAAAATTGGAACTTCTCAATTTCTTTAGTCGAGGATTAATATTAAATGGGTAACTCGATAAGTGGCAACATTTTACAACAGTTGCAACTGAAGTGCTAACATGGATGACAGTAGCTGAACAATTCCAGAGCTAAAAGCGACTTCAACACAAAAGCAAGATAGTCAATACTATAGCAGCCATGAATATTCTAATAAGGAGATTTAGAGCTATTACTGGCGTGATCGAGACGGAACCTATTTTTCCACCTCCTCATCGCAGCCGTGATCAAGGGAGTGACTGAGATGGAACCTATTTTTCTACCTCCCCATCACGGCCGTGGCAGAACCTATTTTTTTCACTTATTCATCACAATCCTGACTCTACCTCAAAATCGTGTCTAGTAATTCTAACCCAAGACCAAGCAACCAAATTCACAAACATGAGCAATCTATACTTCTTCAATTCGGATAGCAGCAACATGAACCGAGTGTGCATTAATAGCAGCCGATCCACAAGCAAAGCACCAAACCAAACACCACATGAGCAGGGCGTGAAGTAAAATTAATTGTTGATATTACAGCAGGCCAATTTTGTTTAGGAAGATATAATCTAAGTTGAGTAGCATATTATCATGTTCAATTTTTTTATACATGGAAGCCGATGTTAGAAACCACTTTCATCCATTTCCAAATGAAGGTATCAGAGATTTCCTTGGCCAGTAAATATCGGTTGAGCATTAATTTTAATGGGCTGATGTTAAAGGAAGAACCTACATGTAGGGGCTACTATTTTATTTGAGAAAGAAAAAATAGAAGCCCACATGTAAAGAAGAGAGGGCATTTTTTCCTTTAAAAGGTAAGAGCTAAAGATAGTAAAGAAGGAAGAAAGAGAAGATAGTAGTAGGACAGAAGACAGCAGCTGAAAGTAAACAGCAGGGGACGAGAAGAAAAACATTAGAGCTTATGAATTTTGATTATTTTAGTTTACTAGATAACAAAAACCTTATTGTTTATTTTTATTAATTTCATTATGTGTTGTTTAATTGCAGAACTCTAAATTATTTTGTTCTAGCTCACTAGAGGACTACCCCGGGTTCCAAATAAATCAAGATATACTGATTTTGTATCGGGTTTCAAGATTGAATGTACTAATCAAAGTGTTTTCTTTTCCTTATTATTTCAATTTAAATATATCTTGATTCATTTAGGTTTTGCGATATAATTTAGCACTTAATGTAACTAGGTTTTGTATTGATAGATTCGATGAATTGAAGTGTTTGTGTTTTATTTTGAATGTTTAGGTATTTTTCTATTGTGTTTATCGTCTAGTTGTTCAGCACATGACCATTATTTTCATTAGCTAGATAGAGTTGTAAGATATCCGGGAGGTTTTCAATAACTCGTATTGAACATAACTTAAATTTATGAAAAAGCTCGTAATAGAGATATGCGAGTTTTAATTAAATTCATGAACTCATGCACTTAATGCGGTTGGAAGTATGGTTCGAGTAATGGGGATATGCTTAAACCATATTTCTAACTAGAATAATAAATTCGGTGTGAACAGATTATTATTTACCAGCTAATTATAGATAAATTGCCTTAATGGGTGAATTTATGCTATAATTAGAATTCCACTACTTTGAGAGGTGGGCGGGTTCTAGTGAGTTTAGTTAAATCCCTTGCAGTCAATTTTGAACATTGATATAAGACATCACATCGATTCAAATGAGAATAGATTTGCAAATCCCAAGTTAATCTCTTTATCGTCTAAGCCCAAGACCCTCATAGTTCAGTTAAAACATTTAGTTTAGTGTTCGTCTTGTTATTTAGCTTTCACTTACTTTTAATTCAATTATTAGTAGCTTAACTTAGGGAAAAACTCAAATAATTTATTACTTAACACCTTGCTCCTTGTGGAATACGACCTTGACTCACCATTTGTACTACTTCCATGACCCGATACACTTGTCGGTTCATATACTCAAGTTTTCATCGAGTCACCAATCCCCTGGCATGAGCTTCTCGAATGAGTAGCTCCCTAGTAGAACCACTCAGTACACAAATTTGCTTGCCCTTCATCAAGAGCCCTTCACTCAAGTAGAATACTTCCGCAACTCCTTTAGCATTTCACTTGGCTACTAAAGGTCCAAAATGTAGATCATCCTCATACCGATCAAGTAAAGTGCCAAATCCAAGTACCTTAGCTTGCAAGGTTGTGATGAAAGTATGACACCGAGAAAGTACATCAACCATTGTGTTGGTGCTTCCCTTCTTATATCCGATGACATAGCAAAAGGTCTCTAAGAACTCGACCCACTTGGCATGACACTGAGATAGCTTCTGTTGCCTACGAAGATGCTTGAGAGATTGATAATCTGAATAAATGATGAATTCTCTCGGCAAAAAATAATACTACCAATTCTAGGGTGTTCGAACAAGGGCATAAAATTCCCTATTGTAAACGAAGTAATTCAAGGTAGCACCTTGAAGTTTTTTGCTGAAGTAGGCAATGGGTTAGCACTCTTGCATAAGGACAGCACCAATGCTAAGACCAAATGCATCGTATTCAACCTAAAAAACTTTCTAAAAATTTGGTAGGGTGAGTATTAGAGTAGACGTCAGCTTAGACTTTATGTCCTCGAAACTCTTCTGAGCTTTTTCTGTCCATCTAAACTCAGTGTTCTTCTTGGTCAATTCAGTCTTCGCCGTAGTTATGGAACTAAAGCTTTGAATAAATCTCCAATAGAACTAAGCTAAACCATATAAGCTCTTGACTTTAGCAACATTAGTTGGCATAGGCCACTCATTAATAGCTTTAACTTTTTCCTCTTCAACTTGAACTCTCCTCCCTAAAACAACATATCCAAGGAATACAACCTTGTTTTGACAGAACGCGCATTTCTTTAGGTTGCCAAATAATTTCTCGGCGTAGAGTATGTTAAACGCCAATCTCAAATATACAACATGAATGAGGAAGTCGACATTGTAGACCAAAATATCATCAAAATAAATTACAATGCATTTGCCGATCAATGATCTGAGCGCATGATTCATCAGTTGCATAATTGTACACGACACATTAGTTAGACCAAATGGCATCACCAACCATTCGAATAGACCTTCCCTTGTCTTGAAGGCTGTCTTCCATTCATCCCTAAGTCTCATTCGTATCTGGTAGTAGCCACTCTTCAGGTCAATCTTAGAAAAGATGTAAGCGCGATGTAACTCGTCAAGCATATCATCAAGCCGCGTGATTGAATATATGTATTTGATTGTGATTTTATTGATAGCTCAGCTGTCAATGTACATTCGCTACATTCCATCCTTTTTTGGCACGAACACAGTAGGTACAATACAAGGACTCATGCTTTCACATATATATTCACTTGTTTCTTCAATTTAGTTACCTACTCTGGATTAAGCCTATAAGCGGGTTGGTTTGGTAAGGCAGCCCCTAAATGGAGGTTAATGCAATATTCAATACCTCTAAAGGAAGGTAAACCTTTCGGCATCTCGACAAGGAATAGGTCAGCAAAGTCCTGAAGTAGCTGCTGTACTTCGGTAGATAAGTTCTCGACTTCTCTAACCTTTAAGAATCTACTAACTAAAAGGGGCACATAATCTTCAACCTTAACTTCTTGTGCAAACTGAGCTTGGGAAATCACTAAAGACTTCCGCTGTAGAGATCTAGCAACCTTTTCTTGGGCTTCTTGCACTTTCTTAGGTCTCATAGGTGTCGATATTATTTTATTCACATCCTTCTGGAACACGTAGGTGTTTCTATGCCCATCGTATAACACTCTCAAATCAAATAACCATGGTCGGCCAAGTAATATGTGAGAAGCACACATGAAAAGGACATCACACAACATCTCGTTTCTGTAGCCATCACCAATGGTAATCGGTACTCTAACTTACTCAGCAATGTGTAGTCTTGTTTTTTCGTTCAGCCAATTAATCTTGTATGGCTTGGGGTATGGAAGGGTTGGCAATTTCATAACCTTAACTACCCCTTACGCGATGATGTTGGTACAATTCTCTCCGTCAATGATGAAGATACATAGCTTGCCATTCACCCAGCAATTTATATGGAAGAGGTTTTCTCTTTGCTCATTCTCATTAGCCACGAAAGCACTGAGGGATTGTTAAACAACAAAGCAATACTCGACTTCGCCCTCAGGAGGTGTCTCGGCATCAGGGTCTTCCTGAAATTCTTCCAGCATCTAATTAGTTGCCACTTCTTCGTCTCCTTCACTTGCATTTTCAACTTTAATTAGGGCTCCCTTTATGGTCATGACTCAGCGGTTCGAACATTGACTAGCTACGCTTCCATAGCCAAGGCATTTAAAACATTTGATTTCTCGGGTTTTCCTTCTTGAGTTATGACCTTGGTCTCTTCAAATCTCAAGCTCTTTAGTCTTACTCTTACCTCAACCTTCTTCTGGTCGATTCAGCTTTTGACCTCGATGTTCAACCTCAGAATTGTTTGGTGCTTTATCATTTCTTGGTTGACTAGGTAAGCCACTCTTATTCGGTAGCATTGTTCGGCTACTCGACATTTAACTAACCTGGTTCTGCCGTTGCCTTTCAACTCTATGTGTGATGAATTGCTGACCATCAGTCCCGTCACTTACATACGGCTCTAAGGCCTCCAATCCCTTACCCGAAAAATCTTCTCTCGGAAACCTACTGATGACAAGAAACTTTACACCGAAGGAAGGTAGTTGAAATCCTTAAGCTCCCCACATTGTTATATGTTGATCTATACTCTCGGTTGTGATTATGCCAACCATTCCCTTACCAAAGACCTTGTGTTAAGTAATCAGACCAACTGTTGCCAAGAGGTTCTTGCCAAGTAACGAGGGACTCACTTACCGACCAAGTAGTTTTCTCTCGACATGTTACCATTTCTCTCGTCACTCTCTTCTCTTTTCGTTTCGACCTCTTTATTGTCGCAACATCTTGATCCCTCTCACCTGCTGTGTTCAAAGAATCTTCATACGGGACCAATGTTGCACTACCACCTATCCACCTCATCTGACATTGTACTACTTTTCCATTTTTGTCTTTTGTCCTTTTTACCCTTTTTTGTATGTACTATGAATCCTTTTTTTGTATATATTTTCTTATAATTTCTTTATTTGTAATGTTGCCCTAAAAACTTACTATGAATAGTCCCCTTCTCTTATAAGCCGGAGGGGAACTTAACAAATAGACATTGAATATTCTATTCCTGTGAGATAACCATCTCCAAGTCTATTTTTCATACACTCTTATCTAAACTTGTCGAGTAGCTCAGGATTAATGGCGGGTGGACCTTGACATTAATTGTTGGTGTGTCATATTCTTCGAGTAGCTTAACGTCAGTTACTCCAATTCGTCCGTGAACCAATTCCCTCTATTTTCTTCGATATTTCAAAGGAACCATTTAGTTCAGATCTATTACGGTAACTCCTAGTGATAATTAAGCTCCTAAGCACACCAAGTTGTCTTTAGATCATCTGGCTGGTTATCGTATGTCAGTGAGCTATGTTGGACCATACGATTGGTGACCTGAAGACCATCCGAATGTTGACCCTGTTTGAATGGATGATCCGGCTGGTCTACACAGAAAAGAGCTATTACAGAGCATTATATGAAGAGAGAAGTAGACCAACAATTGAATTTTCTTAAGAGGCTATAAATACAATTTGTTGGGTATTTAAAGGATAAGAAATAGAGCTAGAAATCAACAATTATTCATTTTGTTCACTTGCCCCTTGTCTTGTCTACGTAATTTGATAAATCATTTGTGAAACCCTAGTATAGTACAAAGTGATTTATACTTGCAAGAACTTTGAGAAAGTGCACTATATTTGAGATTGAGTTTGTTTTGAGAGTTATTGTGATTGAGAATCTTGTAAAATCAAGATTGGGTGAGTTGTGAATGTGAAACTTGTATAATCAAGTTTGTATATGTGTAACTCTTGGAGTTTGGATTGAGAAATTAATAAAATGGTGTGAAGTCCTCAGTTGGAGGCATTATGTGTCCGTGGAGAGTAGATGGCAGTCTAAACTCCACGTTAAATCTAAGCTTGATTTTTTTTCTTTTTCTATCTCTTTTATTTTCCGCACTTATTATTATTTTATCACTATGTTGATTATAGTCATTGTTGCTTTATTATTTCAATATTGAATTCATTTAATTGCTTAAATTAAGAAATTGGTATTAAATTAAAATTTGGGCATTAAACTCAATTCATTACCCCCTCTCTTGAGTTCCTAGTGTATTTTGTCATTTGGTATCAAAACGAGGTCTCTAAATTTATTGCTTAACCACATTTAGAGTAAAGATCATGGCATGGAAAGGCAAGCTATAAATACACCACCACTCTTAATTGGGAATAATTATTCTTATTGGAAATGTAGGATAATCATATTCTTAAAAGTACAAAATAAATTATTGTGGCAAGTAGTTAATGAAGGACCTTTTAAGATAGAAGGTAAGGAAGAAATTAATTACTATGAAAATGATGGGAAATTACTTGATTTAAATGAAATAGCTATAAATATCTTGTATTGTGCTATTAATGAACATGACTTTAATAGAGTTTGTACATGCAAAAGTGCTAAAGAAATTTAGGAAGAATTAAAAAGCACACATGAAGGAACTAACTGTGTTAAGGACATAAAGATAAGCTTGCTTTATGGCTAATTTGAAAAATTTAAGATGATTCCTAACAAAACAATTGATGAGATGCATAATAGGTTCATTAACATAATTAACCCTTGAAATGTTCTTGGTAAATCATTTACTAATCTTGAAATTAATTCTTGAAATTAATCATCTTAATCATAAGATGATTAAGAGGCAAAGAGAAGAGTTCGTAAAGAAAACAATTACTTTGAAGGCAACTGAGGAGAGCTCAAGTAGTAATGAAAGTGAGGACAATGATGATGTGGCTGCCATCACAAGAAATTTCAAAAAGTTCATGAAGTTCAATAGAAAATTAGCGAAAGATAAGAATGAAAACATATTTCGATTAAGAAAGGAGAAGAAGGAAATAATCAAAACCGGGTTGCATTCAACAATATTGCATGGATATTAAAAAAGCTGAGAAAAGAGCAAGGAAAAAGACTATGGTGGCAGCTTAGAGTGATAGCGATTCAAGTGACGTAGAGGGAGACATGTGCTTCGTGGTAATCAACAATGAGGTATACTCTATTTCAAATGACTCTTCATTTGATGAGCTCAAAAATATGTATGATGAGTTGCTTAATGAATTTATTAAGGTCCAAAAGAAAAATAAGATGATGAAACAAATGATGATTGAAATAGGAAGTGAATTTGATATGTTTAGAAATTAATACAATAAAATAAGTGATGCCAAAAAAAGTTTAGAGGAAGACAATGAGTACTTAATATTAGAAGTGGATAAATTAAATAGAAATAATGAAGAATTGAATCTTGAAAATGAGAATTTAACTAAGGAAAATAATCAATTAAAAGAGAAGTGTAATTCTCTTGAAGCAAAAGTTGAAAACATGAAAAGTAAAGATGCTATTGTAAAGAGGCTAGGAGAGCTTCAAATTAAAAATGCTATCTTAAAGTTTAGGCTAAATAATTTAAAACAAACTATAACCAAGTTTATGAATAGAGAAAAGAATTTGGATAAGCTCCTTGACTCTTAAAGGCAAGGATTGAACAAAATAGGAATCAGCTATAGTAGGGAATATATTTATAAGTCTTATAAAAGTTATTCTGTAAAAGCAACAACTAAGACTTGTAACTATTGCGGTAGATATGGTCAAATTGCTCATACATGTGCAACATATCGCTACACTAATTTAAATTATAAAGGTAAAATGATTTGGGTTCCAAAAGAATAAGGATATATTATTGTAACTAACCACAAAGGACCGAAACTTACATGGGTACCAAAGAAGCAATTACAAGTTTTTGTAAGAAATTAAAGTAGAAGCAACTCAAGAAACTTAAATGGAGAAAGCTAAAAGAAAATTTGGAATGCCTTTAATATGGTATTTGATTTAAAAAACTTGTTCAGGTAGTTTCTATAGAATAATTAATATATTTTGTGTGTATTTGAAATTTCCTACACTTATTAGGCTTTCATGTGCACATTTTTACTATATCTTGATCTTCATGTCAAATATGTGTTCAAGTGTATTTAAATGTGCTAATATCTCATACTTAAATGGTTGATTTTATATATTTGTGAAACTATATAAATTTGACATTTCCTTAACCACATTAGAGGTTTCATGAGCATTTGGGAACTCATCTAACGTTTTTGTAATTAATTTCTTTCCAAGCCTTGCTTATACTCTTACTATGTTATAATACCCATTTAAATCTTACTTAGAATAGATAATTGTAAATATCATACATTTTGTACCCATTTAAAGTTACTTATGTATGTTTAAGATCATATGCACACAATTTTGCCATGCTTCACTTCATGCACTCAAAACCGGTTCCCACATGTTTAATTTTGTCCATAAATTGTGATTGAATGACTGATTTGGCTTTTTTTGTTTTTGTATGAATTTGACTCCCTTAGACACAAATTAAGTTCTTATTGAGGGTTGGAAAGTCACATAATCATTTTGCTCATTTGCATACTATATGTTTTAATCATACTATTTTTGTACCTATAAACACTATTAAAACTTGCTTAAAGTACCAATTTGTTATAAACTTAACTTAGTGTGCATATTTGTCATTAAGCTCAATTTACACTCAAAGTAATTGATTTTGATGATCTCAAGTAGTGATTTTTGGATAAAATGTCTTTCCCTTAAAATAAAATGGCTTACAACACGATATTAGGTCTTAAGAACATGCTTATTGGCCTTCTTACATAAATTTCATCATTTGATATGTTTTGTACGCAATTGATATCATACCTACTTATTGAAGTTGTGTTATGCACATCCTTATCATTTGATGAATTCCAAGTTAAATGATGGCTCTTACATGCTTATTTTAACTTAAGTTGTTTTTAAATAATTAGATTTACTTCATTGTGGATTGATGTGTTTTTAGCACCCTTAAGCCTAAAAAAACTAAGCTAAAGCTAAACATTTAGAACATCTTATTTTAATCTAGCTTAAAATGTGATGTTGTAATTATCAAACATGCTTCGTCTGATCTTACATAATCTGTTGGGATAAGATTTGTTCGAACGTTGTAAAGAGTCCATGAGCTAAGTGGAAGTTTCAAGTGGTTAATACAATCAGTATGCAACCATGTGAACAATTCAATCATACCATTCGAACGATTGCTGCAAAATTGGCATACCAATACGTTTTCTATTTATATATGGACTTGAACTTTAGTTATCCTTTATTCTGTCATATAACTTGTATATGTTGTCTATTGGTCCTTAAGATTGCCTTTAGTTATCTCTCTTTGATTGTATACTAACTCTAGATTTTGGATACTGGCCTTTTGTTAGAATACCTATATGTGTTTATGATATCTCTTATGAACTTTGGCTGCTTGGATGTGTGAAATATCTTGTTACAATGAGAAATTGGCTGCTATTTTAAGAATGATTGTGTATTATATTGTTTGGTTATATTGGCTATTGAATTATGTTCTAATAATGGTGGCATACTCTAAGGCTTAAGTTGGGGTTATGCCGGATTTTTTACTTGCTTTTTTCTCTTCTTCTTCACTGCCTAGAACCTCATCTTTTTTATGAGGCCAAAAGGGGAGAAAAACTCAAGTTACCTAACTGTTTTCTGTCTAAGTTTAGTGAAGGTGAAATCATAAAATTGAAGAGATTGATCGATTAATAAGTGTCAAATTGAATCATTAAGTTGAATTGGCTATCCTCAAAAATGAAGATTAAACACTTTCAACTTACTCTTATATTGACTCTCCCATAAACATTCTCAAAGGAAATCTTTTATTCCTAGTGCCTTATTGAGGGGGAGTGTTAATTTAAGGGGGAGTATCATATTTAAGGGGAGTTTGTTTTGCAAAGTTTTGTCTTCATCAAAATGACAGAGATTGTTAAACCAATAGGCTCTTGTGTGTGATTTTGATGAGAACAAAACCATACAAGTTATGTTAAATTAATCATCAATTATGAACAAAACCTTACATGATATCTCTATAATAGAACTTGATTAGATTGAGTTTGAAATTCTTGAAAAAAGTAAAAGGGAATAGAACTATTTGCTGTATCTTAGTGTATGTTGTTCGGCTGTTCTGGTGTGAACCACTGAACGGCTAATTGTCCCTAGACCATCCAGCTGGTTGCTACAGATCAGTGGTAAGTGATGGACCATTCAACTGGTTGTCCTTAAACCGTTCAGTTGGTTGCTACAGATCAATAGCAGGTGATGGACTGTGGGGCTAATTGTCCCTAGACTGTCTAGATGGTTGCTGCAGATCGGTGGCATGTGATGGATTATGCAGCTGGTTATCCCTAGACTGTCTGATCGGTTGCTGTAGGTTAATGAGCTATGTTGGACCATGTGACTGGTGACTTGAAGACCGTCCAAATGGTAACCCTATTTGAATGGATTGTCTAGCTAGTCCATATAGAAAAGAGTTGTTACAAAGCATTAAATAAAGAGAGAAGTAGACCAACAGTTAGATTTTCTTAAGAGGTTGTAAATACAAATTGTTGGCTAGCTAAAGGACAAGAAATAGACCTAGAAATCTGTAATTATTCCTTTTGTTCACTTACCCCTTCTCTTGTGTACTTAATTTGATAAATCATTTGTGAAACCCTAATATAGTACAAAGTGATTTATACTTACAAGAACTTTGAGAGAGTGCACTATACTTGAGATTGAGTTTGTTTTGAGAGTTATTGTGATTGAGAATCTTGTAAAATCAAGATTAGGTAAGTTATGAATGTGAAACTTATATAATGAAGTTTGTATATATGTAGCTTTTGGAGCTTAGATTGAGAAATTAATAAAGTAGTGTGAAATCCTTGATTGGAGGTCTTGTGTATCTATGGAGAATAAGTGGCAATTCAAACTCCACGTTAAATCCAGACTTAATTTTCTCTATCCCTATCTCTTTTATTTTCTGAACTTATTATTATTTTATCACTATCATGATTATAGTCATTGTTGTTTTATTGTTTCAATATTACATTCATTTAGTTGCTTAAGTTAAGAAATTGGTATTAAATTAAAATTTGGGCATTGAACTCAATCCACCCTCCCCTCTTGAGTTCCTACTGAAGTTTTTCAATAAGGCTGGATAACTAGGTCAATAACCACTTCCTATCATTCATGACCACGTCAGGCTACATGACTCCATTACCCACAACCTGTGGATATGTCTTTAGCCAACTAATGGTCCTTCAACTGTTTGTAACACTCCTTTATAAATACCAAGCCGCCTCGTAATAGTAAACTACTTGATACTTTGCACACTGAGTCCTCTTATTGCATACTTTTTTTTTTCTTTATAAACACCAACTAATTTAAGCATTAGAGTGAATACGTTGGACAACACCCCAATAGCCCTTACTATTTACTATCTTGTAGGCTCACTTTAAGCGTGAAGCCCAATTTAATCATCAATCCTTTTTTACTAAAACCTAAAGATGACAATATTGAAACGTAGAAGTTATTGGTTAAATCATGGTCCAATTACAGTAAGGTTATTATAGGATGATAGTTTCTGTAATATCATAGAAAATATCTATTTTATTTCCTAAAGTTATCCATTCTTAATAAAAACCAATATCGTTTAGTCCATATAAACTTAACTATAGGTATTATGAATTTTGTTCAAAAAGATAATTTTTAAAGGATACTTTTAACTCTAATATACATATATATTCATATAGTAAATAATATCACATTTATATAATATTATTTAGATGAATACATTTTTACATCATTTTCCCATTAATTATGATAAAAACATGTACTATCAATCCCTAACATGTATATATCACAACTTGGGCTATGTAAGACAACAAAATATAACAAAAACAACATCTTATTATATCTTACCAAAGCAAGTACAGTTATAATTTTAGCAAATAAATAATATATATTAGCCTATTATTGATAAAAACAAGTCTCGATTAGTAATTGAAGCCGTTTAACTAGGAAAATTAATTAATAGCAAAGATGGCCAAACGATTATATGAAAATTTTTATAGATTTAGGAAAATATATAGAATTCAACCAACAACTTGTTTCATGCAATCAGGATTATTGCATATATATGTAAAATTACATTTTTGCCTTTAAATTAAGTTTAATTAAGCAAATAATATCATATATATGCAAAATAATTTCCAACATGTTCTGACATTATTAAAAGTTTCCAGAAATCATGAAGTACCATTTTCACTAATTATTTTTAAAAATTAATTTATTTTTAGAAATTCCAATTTTATTGGTTTTTAGGTTCAAAAATACAATAAATATCAACATGTATGAAATCAAAATCGGGTCACATAACACTAAACTAGATGTAATAAGGATTCTACAAAAAAAAAAAATTAGCTCAAAATAACATCATTCAATATATTTATTTTTGAATTAAAAATTTGGATAAACAATGTGATTTCTTAAAGAAGTATATATATATAAAATTTCATCAAATAAATATACTACAATAAAGTATACCTAAAATAACTTTGGAATAATTTTCTTTTTATATTTTTCTTAATTTATTTAATATTTTTAAATTAAGTGAAAAAAATGACAAAATTTTCAACCTAGTGTTTGTCAAAGCTCCAGTGTTTGAACGATAATGAAAGTGAATCGAAATTTCTAGACAATAAGGGTTTTGTTCAGGTGTTATAGGGTTCAACAGCAAATTACCAATTGGGTTGGGAACTAGTGTAGGTTAGTGGCTCCCCTTTTTTCTATTTTTTTTTTCAAAATTTCCCTTATGTACGCTAGGGTTTAAAAATGTATAAAATGAAGTCAGAGTACCTATTTATAATAATATTAGGGCGGTTGGAATTTTTCTTAACCATTAAATAATTTTTTTCCTTTTTTATTTGTTTATTATATTGAAGTAAAAAAGCAAGTATAAGGTGTCAATTGTTTATAATTCCTATTTTTGATTCAACAATGCAATTGCTTTTGGGATGTCACCGTGAATCCTATTGAATCCAAATTTTTCTTTGATTTTTAGATGAGTTTTAGTTAATATTTTAGTGCAATTTTAACATTTTAGGTATAATATATTAATATTTGGAACCTTTGTTAATATACATCTATATATCCTATGTACTTTGTACATATGATGAGTAATCATATTCATTTAACTATGTTGTACCCATGTTATTAATTTTTAGAATATATTTCCTTTTTAACTTTTCAAATTTACCACTAATATTATACATTTTTAGAGATTTCAGGTCAATTTATGGGTATATTTATTATATATATTGAGTATATTTATAAGCGCATATATATATATTTCATATATTATTTTATGTAATATTATTCACTTTATAGCTTAAATAATTTATTTTTAGTGCTTCATTATATTTTGGGGCTCGAATTCAGAAGTTTCGATGAGTTTTACACTATATTGATTACTTTTTTGTGTTTAAAATTAGAATTTTATTAAATTATTTTTAAAATCTAATTTTGCTAAGTCATTTTTACTAACTTTCATTACCCTATCGTAAAATTTAGACTTAATAAAACAAGTTTTTACAACAGTCTTAAATTTAGGCGCAATTACTCTAAATGCAATTTTAAGGGCTTATAATATAAATAATGTAAATGATAAATAAATTTAACTTTATTAGAATTTGTTAAGTATTTAATTTTACAAGAGCAATATATATGAAATTATATTTATATCTTTTTGGCAACTAGACATTAAAAAGATACTAATGTTATATTTGGTATATATGAATGAATCAAAATAGAATCGTGATTCCAACTTTTATTCTCTTTCTCTATGTTTAGAAGCATATTTAGGAATCGACTTGAAGTGGAAATTCGATTCCTCCTTCTTAAAGACGGAATCGACGATTCTATTCTTCTTTTATTTATTAATATTAACCAAGTTACTTATTTAACTTTTACTTTAATTCTAATATTTAATATTTAAGGATATTTTTTAAAATTATTATTACTTACACATTAAATTTAATTTCATTCAATTCCATTTTATAAATGTTTCTGAACATGGAAAAGAATTTTCCATTTTGCTCCTCATTCCATTTGATTCCAATCGATTCCATTCTTGCCTATCAAACATAACACAGTAAGATAAGAAAAATGAAAAATAAAACAAACATAGCGTTAATTGATTAAATGATTCAACCAAAGAATTATGCAAGGATCCATCATAAGCCATTAGTTATATCAAACTAACACATTGAAAAAATAAAAATATAAAAAAAAAAAAAAAACAAAAACAAAAAGAAGGACAATATGGACATAAGGGATGGCTCCGACGGTGCTAGGCCTCTGTAGATGCATCGTATGACTTTGTGGGATGGTGGTAGTTCTTTGGAGTTTGTCAATTTGTTGTGGTTGGTACCATAGAATGGTATTTGAGGGGTTAGGTTAAACCTAAAGTGTGCAATTGAAAATTAACTTGATTTAAGTGGATTTCGTGTAGGGCTTTTATAATTTTAGGCATAGGAACCAATTTGTGAAGTCTAAATTTTTCTCATTTTACTATAACAAAATCCTTTCATAGAAAGAAGTAATAACGGTTTCGTTTAAATAGGTTTCTGGGGAAAGTGCTGAATTTCTGTTCATTTTGATGCTTGTTATTCGATATTAGTGTTTATCGCTCATTTTCCGTGGTCTCTCTGCATTCGATAATCAAAAACAAGCATCACCTGAATTGCTTCCCAAGTTGTTTTCCTTTTGTTTCCAATCTTGGCTCTTGCCATGAATTGGAAAACCTTCACTTTTCTCTACTTTTAGCCAGAGAATAAAGGAAAAAACTGGAATTGAATTGGTGTTAGCAGTTCGTGCCCTATTCCATTGAGGAATCGCATCCCTATAATTTACTACTTCGTTTGGATTCTCAAAAAGTGCTAAGTCATATTACGATAAAACATGATCGGGAATGGAAAATCATGCAATTCAGACAATTTTAACTTTGCTGCAACAATTTACGCATGGATGAAATTACTTGACAATAGTGCAGCAGGATTCAAATGGAGAGCATATCCGCTAACAACCTCAAGTTTTGAGCACTGCTGCCACCAGGTCCTACAGCCGCGTCGGCTGCTTGTTTGAAGGCAACCGCGTTTTCCCTCATCCGCCCCCATGTTTCGAGGGATTCAACCAGATCCGTCAACATCCTTGCTACATTGTTCGTGGTGAAGATACCTCCCTTTACGGACACTCCTACCTTCCACACATCCGATATCATTCGACTAGTGATCTTATTATCCGCCAAGCATGGCCTGCAGATCATAGGAATCCCTCCTGCCATACTCTCCTGCAAAGAATTCCAACCGGCGTGTGTAATGAACACGCCGACAGCATGGTGTGATAGAACATCCACTTGAGGAGTCCAGGGCACCACCAATCCCTGTTTCCTCATCATCCTTTCCAAAAACCCTTTTGGCAATTGCGAATACACGTGCTCTTTAAGGGACCATAGGAAGGGCACTCCGCTGGATTCCAAACCATCTGCCAGTGCCACAAGCTCCTCCTGCGGCGGTGTTGCCACCGAACCAAAACTTATGTATGCGACGGAAGCAGGTTTTTGCTTGTCAAGCCAAGTTAGGCATCCGCTTTCGTCGGGAGCAGGTACACGCGAGGGTTTAGCGATTAAGTTGAAGGGGCCAACAGGAAGGATTCGCTTCAACTTGGATTTCAGATCATATGCTACGGCGGGTTCTAGTTCTTCGAATGAATTCGCAGCGACTGCAGCCGCCTCTGGCAGTGCTTTGCCCATTTTATGGAGCATGCGTGAGACCACCGATGTCAAGTTCCCAGGACCAACTTCTTCAGGTAGGTCACCGACATGTACGTTAGTCATTCCTGGTATGAACGTCAGGGTTTCGTCTTCACGGCCTAAAATACTCCCTGAATCGCATTCGTGCAAGAACTTGACGATGTTAGCAAACTAAGAATTCATAATTTGGAGAACTGAAGGTGAAAGTAAAAAAGGGAAAGGAACCAACTCACCCTGGCCTAAGGTATCCCTTATTAAATCAGTATGGAAATGAGCCGAGAGAGAGGTAAGACTCGAAGTCCAAACGGCAATCCATGGCACTTGAATCTGCTTGGCCATGTCTGCTGCAAACCACAAGAAAGCATCAGTGACCAAGCAGCTTACCTTCCTCCCTGTCTTCGCGACTGCCACCTCCATTCCCTTGGTAAAGTTAGAAGGTGCTGCCTGGACGAAGTGCTCTATGACCTCCAGGAGATTCCCTGTGAAAACGTAGTCCTCTGGCATCCCGTCTCCAATGTCATAAGCTTTGATGTTGGCGTAGCTATGCTGGTGAGACTGAGAGGTGAAGTTGGAGGCGTTGGATTTCGCGGTGCTGAAGAAGGAAAAGATGGTGTTGGGAGTGAAAGAAGCTAGACGATGAGTGACATCGAGCAGACCAGCAGCATGGGTGGCAAAAGGGAATGCTAAAACAGCAACATGTCCTCCTTGTTGCCGCCTTGTGCTTGACATGCTTCTTAGATCTCGATTTCAAAGGAGAGCTAGTGTTTTTGAGTTATTGCTGTGCATTGGGTGCTGTCCTATTATAATACCAGCAGAGTAAAGCCACTTAAATGTGAGTGAGTCCACATAGCGCGGATGTTGTTGCCGGAGGAAATGCTGGTGCTCACTGCAGGGCAACAAGAAGAACGTGGTTTCCTTCTATACCACAAGGTATCGATTACAAAAACAACATCTTGATTGCAACTTGAGAATATCTTTTAAGACTTTGAATCGTTATCGGTTAGTATGTATTAATAATTAGTTTATTATCTTTTTTTTTTTTTCTAGTCATAGTGGTTAACGGTTAGAGATGTTGTTAGGTAATGTAATTATCGGTGTTACTTCTATCTACCTTCCTACCCACACCTCGTTGTTGGAATTGCCAGTAACGAAACTATGAGAAAGAGAGAGAGAAATGATGCAAATGGATGGGAAAGTTGGAATTGCCAGTAACGAAACTATGATAAAGAGAGAGAGATGATGCAAATGGATGGGAAAGTGACACAGAGTTAGTTTTAGTTAATATTTGTTTGTAGATTGCCACAGTGAATCCTTGTTGAATCTAAATTTTTCTTTGATTTTAATATGAGTTTTAGTTAATATTTTAATGTAATTTTAACATTTTAGATATAATATAGGTACACTAATCAATAAGATTGATGAAATAGCAATTAATGCAAAAATAGCTAATTGGAAAGCAATAGTCATGTTTCGAATCCTCCAAGCTACCAACAAAAAGAATTATACCATTTGATCCCTCTATCAGCCAAAAATTGGAATAAAAATGCATCATATCCTAGAAGGATTTTACCATAAATCCATTGATTCTATACGACTTATATAGACCCTTTCCTTTCTAAAGTTGCGGGTAATTTTTTGACTTACCGGAATATGATGGATCATGTAACTATCTGTATATATAGATTAGATAGATTCACACCTGATATCTTTATCTTTCAATAGATGATGATGGTATCCACTTATATGGCCATGTTTTATTTGGTGGAATAAATATATAATAGAAATTATCGTTCGGAGACCGAGTGGTTGATGGCTCCAGTCTTGAAAACCGGTATAGTTCGTAAGAAAGAACTATCGAGGGTTCGAATCCCTCTCTTTCCTTTTGCTCGGGAAGATATTTCTTTATTAGGGTTTCCTGGCTTTTTTAATATTTAGAAGTTTTATTAATATACATGTATATATCCAATATACTTGATACGTATAATGAGCAATCATATTAATTTAATTATGTTTTACCCATGTTATTAATTTTTAGAATATATTTTCTTTTTAACCTTTTGGATTTACCACTAGTATTATATATTTTTAGCGATTTTGGGTAAATTTATAGATATATTTATTATATATATTAAGTATATTTATAAGTGTATATGTATTTCATATAGTATTGTTCACTTTACAACTCAAATAATTTATTTTTAGTATCTCGTTATATTTTGGGTCTTGAATTTAGGGGTTGTGATGAGTTTTATACTTTATTGAATAATTAAATTTTTAAAGCCAAAATTAGGGTTTTATTAAATTTGTTTTTAAAATATAACTTTATTAGATTATTTCTACTAACTTTTGTGACCTCGTCACAAGGTCTCCCTATTTTTTCAAGATGAGAAGGGGTAGAGAAAATAGCTCGAGCCAATGTTCGAGTACCAAGCGCTATGGCGCTAAAGTAACCTATGCCATATTCTTAGAAAAAAAGTTAGAAGTAAAATTTGGGCTCAATCGAACAAATTTTTTCGAAAACTCTAAATTTAAATACGATTTTAGAGGCTCACGATACGAACAAAGTAAATGCTAGATAAATTCAACTTTATTAGAATTTATTAAATATTTAATTTTAGAAAAGTAATATATATGAAATTATATTTCTATGTTTTTGGTATTTTATTTTTGCCAAATGTAAGATTCAAGACTAACAAAATAAAAAAAAAAAATGAAACAAACATAGCCTTAATTGATTAAATCATTGGAGCAAAGAATTATGCAAGGATCCATTATAAGCCATTAGTTATATCTAAGTGATATATTGAAAAACTAAATGTATAAAAGGAAAAAGAAAACAAAAAAAGAAGTACAATATAGACATAACGGAGGGCTCTAACATTGCTAAGCCTCTATAGATGTCGTATGACTGTGTGGGATGGCGGTAGTGCTTCAATTTGTTGTGCTGGGTGCCATAGAACGGTGGTTAAGGGGTTAGGTTAAATCGAAAGCATGCAATTTAAAATTAACTTAGATTTAAGTTGATTTTGACTAAGGGCTTTTTGTAATTTTTGGCACGGGAAGAAGTCTAAGTTTTGCTATTTTACGATAACAAAATCCGAAGTAATAATGGTTTCGGTTAAATAGGTTTCTAGGGAAAATGTTGAATTTTTATTCATTTTGATACTTGTTATTCGATATTATTGTTTATAGCTCATTTTCTGTGGTCCCCAATCCATAGAGGCGCAATTGGATTTGAAGATAACATCTTAAATTAAATTTTTCCTGCCAAACTTCATCTCTCTAAAATGCCATATATCTAAGCCTAGTCTTGATAAAATTGATTTTACGTTTCTTTATTTGAATCAAAATCGAAGGGAAAAAAGAGAGAGAGAGAGAGAGAGAGAGAGAGAGAGAGAGAGAGAGAGAGAGAGAGAGAGAGAGAGAGAGAGAGATAAAACCCATCTTAAATAAAAAGGGATGAAGATGACCTAGGTGGTGCTAGATTGAAGTGTATTATGCACATACATGATCCAAACGGCCAGCCATGGCACTTGAATCTGCTTGGTTATGTCTGCTGCAAACCACAATAAAGCGTCAGTAACCAAGCAGCTTACCTTCCTCCCTGTCTTCGCGACCGCCACCTCCATTCCCTTGGTGAAGTTAGAAGGAAGAGCTCTATCTCCTCCAGGGGATTCCCTGTGACGACGTAGTCCTCTGGCGTCCCGTCTCCCATATCACAAGCTTTGAAGTTGGGGTAGGTATGCTGGTGAGACTGAGGTGTGAAGTTGGAGGCATTGGATTTCGCGGTGTTGAAGAAGGAATAGATGGTGTTTGGAGTGAAAGAAGCCAGGCGAAGAATGACAGCAAGCAGAGGAGCAGCATGGGTGTGCCGAAAGGGAATGCTAAAACAGCAACATGTCCTCCTTCTTCTTCTCCTTGTTGCCGCCTTGTGCTTGACATGCTTCTTAGATCTCGATTCCAAAGGAAAGCTAGTGTTTTTGAGTTATTGCTGTGCATTGGGTGCTGTCCTATTATAATACCAGCAGAACTCCACATAGTACGGAAGTCGTTGCCGGAGGAAAAGCTGGTGCTCACTGCTGGGCAACAAGAAGAGCGTGGCTTCCTTCTATACCACAAGGTATCAATTACAAAAACATCTTGATTGCAACTTGAGAATATCTTTTAAGACTTTGAATCGTTATCGGTTAGTATGTATTAATAATTAGTTTATTATCTTCTTTTTTTTTTCTAGTCATAGTGGTTAACGGTTAGAGATGTTGTTAGGTAATGTAATTATTGGTGTTACTTCTATCTACCTACCTACCGCTTCGTTCGTTGTTGGAATTGCCAGTAATGAAACTGAGAGAGAGAGAGAGAGAGGACAATAATTCAAATGGATGGGAAAGTGACAACAGAGTGAGGACAATAATTGATTAGACTGAGAGATAGGGAGCAAAGATAAATTGAGAATGGAGTGTTTTATCTCGGAACGTTCGGATTTAAAAGAAAAAGAGGTAAGAGAAAGCAGAACAAAAGCAAACATTATATAACCTTTAGAATTTCCCCTGTAAATATTTACTCCTGCTATGCTAATTTCTTACTCTAATACATTTTACATTTGCAAGTGCTATGCTCATATTTTGATTTTGGACATTTCTTTCTAAATTTTTTCTCTCCACTTGCTTCTTATTTTCAGCACATGATCTTTACCGATTTCTTTTCTTTTTTGAATATATATATATATATATATATCTACTTTTGTTTTAAAAAATCGCAAGATTTTTTCTATAATGCATTTCGCTCTGACAAGAAGTCAGCTTTTTGGATAATGTTAAGGGAAAGACCTGGACCATGTGCACATCCATGATATTGATAAGGATTACGGACTTTTATGACTTCACCAATAATCGAGCAGGTGAGGTAATTACATTTTTAAAATTAAAATTAGGATTTTATCAAATTATTTTTAAAATATAACTTTATCAAATCACTTTTACTCACTTTTATGACCTCATTATAAGGTGTCCTTTCTTTTTCAAGATAAGAAGGGATAAAGAAAATACCTCAAGCTAATGTTCGAGTACCAAGCGTTATGGTGTTGAAGTAACCTATACCATATTCTTAAAAAAAAAGTTGAAGTAAAGTTGGTGCTCAATCAAACAAATGTTTTCGAAAACTTTAAATTTATATATGATTACCCTAAATGCGATTTTAGGAGCTCACAATATGAACAAAATAAATGCTAGATATATTCAATTTTACTAGGATTTATTGAATATTTAATCTTAGAAAAGCAGTACATATGAAATTATATTTCAATCTTTTTGATAGCTTATTTTTGCAAAATGTAAGATTCAAGTAAATACTAAAAAGATACTAATAAAATAAAAAAAAATGGAACAAACATAGCCTTAATTGAGTAAATCATTCTAGCAAAGAATTATGCAAGGATCCATTACAGGCCATTAGTTATATCTAAGTGACATATTAAAAAACTAAATGTATAAAAGGAAAAAGAAAACAAAAAGAAGTACAATATAGACAACGAATGGCTCCAATATTGCTAAGCCTTTATAGATGTTGTATGACTTTGTGGGATGGTGATAGTACTTATGGAGTTATCAATTTGTTGTGGTTGGTGCCATAGAACGGTGGTTAAGGGGTTAGGTTAAATCGAAAGCATGCAATTTAAAATTAACTTAGATTTAAGTTGATTTTGACTAGGGCTTTTTGTAAATTTGGGCATTGGAACCAATTTGTGAAGTCTAAGTTTTGCTATTTTACTATAGCAAAATTTGAAGTAATAATGGTTTCAGTTAAATAGCTTTCTAGGAAAAATGTTGAATTTTTATTCATTTTGACGCTTATTATTCTAAATTATTGTTTATAGCTCATTTTCTGTGGTCTCTAATCCATAGAGGCACAATTGGACTTGAAGATAACACTTAAAGTCATCTTTAAAGAACACTAGACTAAACTCAAGAGAGGGGTGAATTGAGTTTAAAAATAAATTTTAATTCTTTTTTGATATAAATGACTAAAGGCAATAATAAGAGTAATCAAAGCAACAATAGAATAATAATGAATGCACAAATTAAAAAGATAGGGATAAAAAAAAATCAAGCCCTAATATAATATGGAGTTCGAACCGCCTCCTAATCTATATGAACACACAATGCCTCCAACCAAGGATTTCACACCACTTTATTGATTTCATAATCCAATTACTCCAAGAGCTACACAAGCTTACACAATCTCTTTTACCATAACTAACTCAAGAAAAACACTTTTTTTACTCAAGATTACAAATGTGAAGACTTTCAAACACACTACTATGTCTCTTTTTGTTTGATAGCAAATAAGTGTATAAGAGACCAAGGAAAAGTGAAACAAGCTCAAAATATAAGAGAATGTCTTTAAGTTACAGTCGAATATTGGATCTTAAAAGCCTTTGGTTAGGTAGTTGAGCTTTTATAATAACCCCTTAAATTCTTCCTGTTGCCATGCATTAAATACTCTAATGGCTACTTAAAACTGACTTATCGATATGCCGGTACTCTAAACTATCGGCAAGCCCGTTCTTCTAGGTTAATAAGCTTTTCTTTGTGTTTTCCAAGGTTTTATACCATTAACCTGGTTCTTCCTTAAGCCGTCAACCCAGTAGACCAAATATCACCTAAAAATTCTTTTAATACACAACAAACGAATACTCTTTGCAATATAACTTCAAGATCATTTGATCTCCACTTCAAAAGATTAAATTTTTGTAGAGATAATCGATATATTTAATCATTAAGCAAGCTAATTTAACTTATTTAATTATCTCAAAATAATCAAATAATACTTAGTTTAATTATCCACTTGTTTTGTTTTCTTCAAAAACAATAAGTTTAATTATATATTTTTTATTTTGTTCTTATCAAAATCAAATAATGAACCCTAGGTTTAACAATCTCTCCCTTTTTGATGAGGATAAAACTCTTACACTTTAAATGCTCCCCCCTTAATCTAGTAATCCCCTCAATTTAATACTCCACCTCAATTTTGCACTCGATTTCAAGATATTTGACTTTCAAATAATCAAGATATGCCAAAGTTATAAAATTAATATCATCATTGAGCAACTATTATCAATCTGATGTAATATACGTTTTGACGCTCTAACAACTTGAATATTTCTCTCCCTTTGGCCTCATAAAAAAATGGAGGATCCAGGTGGTGAAGAGGGAAGAAGATTTAAGTCGAAAGTTCAACAAAGCTCTATCTTATACCAAAGAATATGCCTCCTACAAGATTAGAATCAAGGAAAGGGAGAGCGCAAAAAGTAATTTAAAACAGCGAGCATAGCAAGGTTAATTTGAGGGCAAAAGATCAGCAAACAAAGCTTACAAAAGTAGTCATAAATAGCCAATATAAGAGAACGCCCATTGAGGACCAAAGTTTACAAAACAACAACGAAATGAAAGAGTGGCCAAAGACCAAATTCTTTAAACAAAAAAAAAAAAAGCAAAGCAAGGATAAAAAGCTGAAGTGTATGACTAAGCAGTAGGAGGATCATCATCCTGAGTAGGAGGAGGAAAAGGGTAAGAGGGGCAATGGTAGTCCAGCTAGAAATGATGATAGAGTCCTTGAAACCCGCTGTGTAAGTGATCATAAATGTCCTCCCGAAGCTGATTGTAGTACATTTCAGAGTACTAATAGAAAGGATGCTGAGAGGCGAGAGGAGCAGCTAGATTAAAGGACAGAAACCCAAAATCTAGTGAAGGTGGATGAGAAGAGCTCTTAGGTAGAGGTGTACCAACATAGCGAGGAGCGTTGGCCAAGTAAGCATGAGCACTAGGACTACCTAGCTCATCAGAAGAAGTAATAGGCTCCTGTGGTCCACGTGTAGAGGGAAGATCAAGAGGAGGAAGGTCTTTTCGCCTAACCTAATTGTTTTCGGATTTCTTCCAAATCCCCCGACAAACATCAATCAATTCAAGGTGCTTGACTCACGCTACCCATAGGGGGGAAGGAAACTAAACACTTTTTCTTATAAGCAACTGTATAACCAAACGCCTAAAGCAAAGAAAAACTTGAGATGGGTTGTTAGTTACATGTTTAAAGCATTGGACCATAATACTGAAGGGTGACATTGGATTGCTGACCTTCACGAAGACAGTAGTTATGAATGACACTATGGTGGAGGATCTTTGTCCTAAGGTCGAAGCGGATAGCAGCCAAATTTTTTGTTTTTCCCCAATCAGCTCCAATGCCTTGAAATCTAGAAACTCTCTCATAGAATTTTTTCCCATAGTAATTTACGTTCACTTCCGTTCCACCAACAGCAACACCAATGGGACCACAAATATCCTCAGGCATAATAGTAAGTAAAGTACCATAAAATAAGTATAGAAGACACTACGATGCAGCTCATCATTCGGATTCATTTTCAATTTTGGTCTACCTTGATCATCTAGAGAATCCAACATATTACAATAAAAATACTTAATGGCATCATCGTGATCCTCATGAGGAAGTCCAAGGATATCGAGGCAATGATTGGTGATGACCCTGGGAAAGGCGACAATGCGAAACTCCTCGAATACCTTCGGTGGATAAACAATGCCGGTATCGACCTCTAAATTGACAAATTTCTTACAGCGTTGAGAATGTTGTTGAGAGGGAAAGAGGTGGTTATTATAAGCCAGGGGTACTAAGCCACAAGCAATATGCGGTGCCATGGTTGTTATAGAGGGGAATGGGTATAAGATAATAGAGTAGGTTTAAGGGAAGTTAGGGTGACGATGGAAGTGTGTGGACAGTATGAGGCAACGTGACGGTTGGTAGGTATGGGTAGAGAGAGAAAGTAAAGAGAGGAAGATGAAGAGGGAGAAGTTTGATAAAAGGTAAAGAGAAAGAGAAAAAGAGAGTGGAGAGTTGATTGAGAGAAGAAATTTTGGATTTTAATGGAAGAGAAGAGATGGATCGAAGAGAGAGAAAGGGGTTAGGGTTTGAGGAAGAGAAAAAAAAGGGGGTTTTGAAAAAAGGATAGAGGAGAGATGGAGCGGGCGATTTTAAGTTGCACCTAAAAATGGATGAACCGGCTTGCCGGTATTTGGATGAGCCGACATGCCGGCTAAGAGAACAGAAGCAAAACATATTGCTTCAGGAGTCAAGTATACTGGCATGCTGGTAGTGAGATGTATTAGCTTGCTGGTTACAAGAACAGAACCGAATAAAAATGAAAAACTAAAGCAGTATACCGTCTTGCTGGTGCTTAGGTGAACTAGCTTGTCGATTAAGCAAATAGAAGCAAAAACAAGTTGTTAAATACGCAGGTATATCGGTAAGCCAGTGAATTATTTAACCGGTATGCTGGTTGACTGCAAAATTGCAGAAAAACAATAAGGTCTTTTGATTGAGCAAGTTTGCCAATCCAAATTTATTCGTAGAGATTCAAGTAACATCCTAACACTTCAAACAAGTTTATTTGAGTCCGTTAAGATTTGAAAAACTCAAGTTTTAACTAGATGGCCAAGATTTATCCGAATCAAATCCATAGAGCAAAGAATTCATGATAAGTGAAAGTGTGCATGTATGAGCAAAATAGGTGCATAAACATTGAGTTTTTGCACACTAACAAGTCAAGCAAATTTCAATTGCATGTTTGAGCATAGTAGGCACAAAATATAGCTTTAAGACTCTACAAATTGAAAAATCACTACTAACATTCCTTAAAATCAAATGTTAAGCATAAATGTAACTATTGAGCAAGTATGGATTTTTTCTCAAATTCAAGACAAGTTTATGGTTTAAGCATATTTGAAAGATACGAAGAACATAAAAATGCATGATCAAACCAAGCAACACTCATATTAGCATAAATATTCATAAAATGCTCTACAATGCACTTAGAACCTAAAAAGGGTCTAGAGAAGTCAAATATGCACGAAATTCAAATCAAGCTAATTTAACCACTCGAACATCATTTAGAGATGAAAATAAACATGTGAGACTCGATTTTGGGTACGAAAACCAATGCATGATAAATTTATGCATATATGAACTTAGATAAGCATGAATGACTTCAAGTGTGCCCAAAATATGTTAAAGGTGATATTTAATGCACAAAAGCCATATGATCATCTTTCTTATATCTGATGGTGTGATATTTTTTTATCAACTTACTTAGTGAGTTAATTTTATTTAAAAAGGCCATGTAGGTTCTTATGTGTCTAGCACTCATCTTGCAAGATCATTCCTAATTCTCTTCTTAAAGTGCAAAAGCTTTCCTCACTCAAGGGTTTTGTAAAGATATCAGCTATTTAATTGCTACTATGAACAAATTCTAAACAAATATCATTGTTTTGTACATGATCATGAATAAAGTGATGTCTAATTTCTATATGCTTAGTTATAAAATGTTGAATTAGATTTTTGGTCAAGTTGATAGTACTTATATTGTCAAATCTTATTGGAACATATGTAAATTTTAGACCATAGTCAAGCAAAGTTTGCTTCATCCATAATATTTAAGCACAGCAACTACCACCTGCTATATCTTCAGCTTCAATAGTAGAAAATGCTACTGAGTTTTGTTTCTTTGAGTGCCATAATACTAATGAATTACCAAGGAAATGACATGTTCCGTTAGTACTTTTCCGATCAATTTTGCAGCCGACAAAAGTCAGCATCAAAATATCCTATAAGATCAAGTATGGTGAACTTAGGATATCATAAGCCGATTTCAATAGTGCTCGAAGATATTTGAAAATGCATTTAACCGCATTCAAATGTGATTCTTTAGGGCAAGATTGAAACCGTGCACATAAACACACAGCAAACATAATATCTAGCCTAGATGTAATTAAATATAGAAGACTTCCTATCATATCCCCATACATCTTTTCACAAATGTTCTTTTCATTCTCATCTTTGTCGAGTTTTATGGTGGTGCTCATTAGAGTTGGCTTAGTTTTGCAATTTTCCATTTTAAACTTTTTTAAGGGTTCTTTAGTTTATTTGCCTTGGTTAATGAAGATTCCGTTTTTGGTTTGCTTAACTTGAAGACCTAAGAAATAGTTGAGTTCTCCCATCATACTCATTTCAAATTCATTTTTCATACATTGGACAAATTCATTAACTAAATCCATGTAAGTAGCACCAAACACAATGTCATCAACATATATTTGAACAATTAGTATGTGATCATTGTGTTGTTTAATGAATAGTGTTGTGTCAAGTTTCCCTCTAATGAATTTATTGTTTATCAAGAAACTATTCAATCTTTCATACCAAGCTCTAGGAGCTTGTTTTAGTCCATACAAGGCTTTATTTAGCTTATATGCATGGTTTGGGAATTCATTACTTAAAAATCTAAGGAATGTTCTACTTTAATTTCATTAAACGCAATCTTTATTTAGATTGTAAATAATACAGTTATTGGGTACAACATTAAACATGAAGAGGATAGTAATGAGTCAAGATATAATTCATTATTCTCTTGGATTAGGGAGTTGATATATAAGACCACTTGGTTAAGATAATAGTGATTGGTAAGCTCGTGGCCACAAAAAGTATTATTAAGTCTATTTTATCTTAAAAACCAAGTAAAATGATTAAACATTGATGACATGGCATACAATGGTTTAGTCAAGATATCATTTGACGAAGAGATTTAATAACATAATAATTGGTTCATTGTGGTTTCTCGTTCACACTTTTTCTATTACATTGGATGATCAATAACTATTGTTAGACGGTTATCTTGGTTTATATTTATATATACATTACCTCCGTATATAGAAACCTAGAGGGTTGTACACTATAGCACGATTAATAGGAGCAAAGTTTTGAGAAATTATTTCAAAGCTAGAATAAATTGATCTGAAATAATAAATTGGAATTAATTTATTTTATCTCATAGTATATATTTGCAATTAAGTACCTTTTAAAGGTTATGTATTTTATTGTTGCATTTTCGTGTATAAATATATGGGATTTATTAATTCCATGTTTAATTGCTATTAAAAAGCTCATGGTAATTGAAATGATATGAAATTTATTAATTTCATATTCAATTGCAATTGAAAAGTTCATGCCAATTAAAAGATTGTCCGCCATTAATTCCATGTTTAATTGTTATACAATTGAAAGGTTGTGGCAATTGAAAAATTCATGGAATGAAATGTCTCTTGCATTAATTTTAGTTAATGTTTAAAAGAGATAAGAGCAAAAGAAATAAGAGCAAAAGAAATGATAATGATGGTTTTCTATTTTAGAGAAACACCTTAAGAAAAGGTAAGAGAAAGGGATATAATCTTTGCTTCCTAGTTTTTCTAGTTCTAATCCCAGTTATCTAGCAATATAAATTATTAGAATTTGTTCTTATTAACGTGTGTATAGATCCCGCTAGAGGAATTATGTTTGAAGTCCTTATAGTGAACACATTTTAAAACAACAAATTGAATTTAGATTTCAATTAAACTCCATCCTTAAGAGGAGACAGTGCTTCTCATCATGAAAAAAGTAGTTTTATAATCTTTTATTAGCATATATATTTTTTTTATTACACGTCACACATGTATCCTAAGATAGGTTTTATAGTTTTTTTTTTTTATTTCCGCTGCGTTCTTTTTTATCTATATAACCTAACAAAAACATCTTGATTGCAACTCTTCCTTTGTGTTGAGAATATCTTTTAAGACTTTGAATTTTATTTGTTAGTATCTATTAATAGTTAGTTTATTATCTTTTATTTTCTTAGAATATCTTTCGGATGTTTTTATTTTTTAGGTAATATAATTATTGATGTTACTTCTACCTACTACCTCGTTGTTGGAATTGCCAAGCAAAATAATAAACCTATGAAAGCGACGGAGATCACATAACAATATTGAGAACAAAGATAAAAGGACAATAATTCAAATGAATGGAAGGTGACATAGAGTAACGATGAAAATTGATTAGATCAAGGAATAGGCAACAAAGATAAATTGCAGTGTTGTCATACCTAGTTTATATAGTTAATTCGAGCATATGAAAGAGTTAAAGGTTAAAGGGATAAACCGAATTAGATCAGAATCGAATCGTGATTGGACCAAACTGATTCTATAAAAAAGATAGGTTGAACCAAGTTAGATCATACAAGTCAACCCAGATTATGATATTGATAAATTAAGAGTGGAGCCTTTTATTTCCAAACGTTCAGATTTAAAAAATAGGAGCGCAGAGAAAGCAAAAGAAAAATAAACATTATACAACTTTTAGAATTTCTCCGACTAATTGGAGCCTTGACAAAGCATTTCATTACTTCAAACACTTAATATTTGCATATTTTTTACTCTAATATATTAACCACTTGCAAGCGCTATGCTCATATTTTAATTTTGAACATATCTTTCTAATTTATTCCATCCACTTACTCTGCACACAATCTTTTGTATGTATGTGTGTATATATATATTTGTATTGAAATATGGAAAGCTTTTTTTTATTATTATTAAGGAGGGGAAGGGGTAGTGCATCTAGCTCTAGCAAGAAGTTAGCATAAAGTTAAGGGAAAAATCTGTGAAATGGAGCATGTGCATATCCATAATCTTGACAAGGAGTACGAATTCTATCACTTTACCCATGATTAAGTAGGTAATGCAATGGACTTTCCTCCACTTAGGTTTGAGCACATGACACTTGGTGTTCATTCAGACGTAAAAGAGGAGATAAAAGTGGAGGAACATCTAAAACAACCAATTAGTAAGGAGGTGAAAGGCCATCCACTTAATGAAATTGACGATAACAATAAACTATTAAAATTACTGAAATCTTAAATATTTACTAAACTTTTCCATAAGAATACTAATGTACACTAAACCTAACTCTATTTTATAATAAAAGCATATATTCTATTAGCAAGTGTACTAAGTCACGTGTTGTAGTTTTAATTCTAGTGTGATCAAGTTGAACCTATAAGGACTACAAGTATTAATACTTTATCCCTTCACTATTACTTGATTGACATATTAAAGTGATGAAATAAAACAAGAAAATGTAAACCTAAACTAAAGCAAAATTAAATAAATAGAAAACAAAAGTAACGAAAAATTAAAGATAATCAATTATACTTGTTTCCTTGAATCCCTTAACTCTACTTATGAATGCCTATGTAACCTGTTAGTCTCATCTCGGTTCATTGGACCGTGGGAATTCCTATTTTATACCGATACCTTTTTCAAGGATATTAAGACACAATCCTTGATTGATTAATTAGAATCTCTTCACAAATAAAACTCCTAAACTATATTATCAATTTGTGAATTCCATTATCAAGTTTAACCATAATCTGGAAGATTTATGTCATCCAATTTCTAAGATTGCATGCAACTCCTTCTAATTATATAGATCTAATTATAAATATGATCTTTTAATTTAATGTCAGATACTTTTGAATCAATAGGCTAGCAATAAAATTAAAAACAGATAAAACCACATAATTACATCACAAAAAATCAAGAATCATATATTGAACAAATGATAAGTGTCTCTCTAAGTTTGGCCTTCTAATATATTTATAATATGGAAAATTCACAAGTCATAGTTGTGATCATAGGTACAAACACGATTATAATCTTCAACCATGAACTTCTCTAACCTAAACTATGAAAATACTAACTTCTAGAGGATCATTAGGAGAATCACAACCAGAGATACGGTCATGATCTGCAAAATCCTTATATCCTTACTTTGTTATAATTTATTTAACACAAATACGTACATATAAATATATACTAAAGTGTATTATATATGTTATGAGGTTTATATACTTACTTTATATTAACTAATATATTTATATACATTATCAAATTTTACTACATAGGTTATATTAATTTGGATAATATTAATAGATATACGTAAGTATATTATTACCTATAATATATTGTTTCCATCGTATCTATTGATAGGATATTTTAGGTTTGGACCTCTTAGGTCCATGTCGACCTGTCCATACTTATGACCCAACTCCTTCTACCTAGATTCGGCCTCCTTACCCATCTAGTCCATCTCAGCCTAGGCCCGTAGGATGGCCTACCCATCTACTATAAACCCCAACTACTAGCGGACAATGAATAAAGCTAGATGACTAGGTCAATAACCACTTCCTACCATTGAAGATTCCATTAAGCTACATAACTCCACCACCCATGACTTATAGACATATCTTCAACTCACTAATGATCCTCCAACTGCCAGCAACACTCCTCTAAAAACACCTAGCTACCTTTCAATGGTAAACTAGTTGATACTTTGCGAACCGAGCCCTTTTATCGCATACTTTCTTTCCTTAAAAATACCAACTGATTTAAGTATCAGAATGGCCATGCCAGACAATACCTTAGTACTCCTTACTATTTATTAAGAAGATTGAAAAAAAAAAATATTGTTTCTTCTCCGGGAAAAGAAGTTCATGACCCGTAGGCCTTCTATCTCCATGCGGCATTGCTTTGTCAAGCTTTCACCCATTGCACCACTACTTACATTCCACAAAATTGTGCACCACAAATAGGACCAATAAATTAACTTGAGATCTCTCCCAAAGAGAAATTTCTTCTTTATCAAAAATATGGAAATAGTCTTTCTTTTGTTGATCGTTACACCTTTTGTAGGCGTCAAAACTTACTCGACAAGGAATTTTGCTATCTTGTAGGCTTATATTAGGCGCGAAGCCCAATCCAATCATCAATCCTCATAGACAAAAACCTAAAGACGACAATATCGAAACATAGAAGTTATTAGTCAAATCATGGTTCGATTATGAGAAGGTCATCATAGGATGATAGTTTCTATAATATCATAGCAAACACCTATTTTATTTCCTAAAGTTATCCATTCTTAATAAAACTAGTATTACCGGTGATAGGGATTGAACCACTAGACCTTTAACCTGAAGTCGAGCTTGAGGATTATAAGGATTAACAAGGAAAATTCTCATATTCTATCCAGCTTCGACAAAGGCCGAGCTGATCTTCGTTGCCAACGACTCCTTATATTAAACTAAGTAACTACACATCTCTTAATAGTCGAGTGTCAACCTGACATATGCTCTATCGACAAGCCAATCCCTCACGAGCTACTCGGTACCCTTACTCGACACCCCATCCTAACTATAACATTTGTTTATTTCCACTAGAAGCATCTCGAATAACTTATTGCTTCATTTTCAAGAACCATAAGAAAGGATTCACCTGCGATAATAGTTGATTTACTTAAATTTTCAATTGTACCCTTATTATTCTTTATAAATTACTTCTTTTAGATACTATCTTTTTTAGTGTTTTCCATTTTGGGTAGATTACCCTAGTTTTTTTGGTATAAATATTCCATTATAATGTAGCCACAAGAATCATCATCTTATCTCAAAATACTGAATATATTCTTTATGAATATTGTTGTTAGCTTATTTGCTTACTTCACTCTTATCTCAACCCTTAAGCAAAGCCAGGTGGCAAGTACTCTCACTGGATTATTTTGTACGTCATATCGAGTTGTACTATGAGTCCCTAAAAGTTCCCTGGTGTGTCATATCCTTAGAGCTATTCATGGGTTTGCTTGTTTTACTTTTCACTATTTTCGTACGATTCCCATCACCTTCTATAAGCTTGAACCCATCTTTGCAATCGTCATTGTCAATCCTTGACTTCGGTTCGCATAATCTTGGTATCGAATTGGAGGTTTTATTTGGGTAAGTTGTATTTGAACTTTCTTGTGAGTAGTAATTGCTGTGGTAGAGTGTTAAGGTTATGTGAAGATTCACCAAAGATTTTGCATATATTAAAGCGTGTAGTAGTTGCTTTCATGTATACTTTGTTTTACCTTATTTTGAACACCTGAAAAAAGAGTAAGTTTCAATCGAATTTATTATTCTTTAGAGGAGTTGTTGTGTTCACAAATTAGTTGAACCTTTGTAAGGAAAAGTACGTGTTTGTGTTGTTTAGTGTGAATAACTGCATTTGTTGTTTCTTAGAATCTAAGTTTGTTACTAAATTTATCGAAAAAAATGACGGACTCAAGTGTTAATACTAGAATTAGGGATGACAATAGTGGTGTTATCTACTACGGCTGATAGCCCCAAGGTACCCCCAGGGTACAGACGAAAGACTTGATGAGGTGGCTAACCTCTTCGTTGATTTAACCAAAGCTATTCATGTAATGGCCTACTAACCTACTGAGGCCGTACAGAACACTCCACAAGTTGCTTGACTTGCTAAAGGACAAAACCCAACTCGACAAGTTCGAGGTGAATGAGTAGGAGGATAAGTGTAAAGAAGGATTGATTTAGGTGATATGGATGATGATGAAGAAAAAGAGTATAATGAGGAAGAAGAGCAACCTCACGCACCTAGAGCTGTCAACCATGTGAAACTTCAAATTCCAAGCTTCAATGGTTCTAGGAATGTAGATGATTATTTGGACTAGGAGGAGAACGTTGAGCGTATCTTTGATTAATACGAATATGAAGATCAAGAGAAGGTGAAAACTATTGTTGTTAAGTTCTTAAGATATGCCATAATGTGGTGGAAAAACTTTCAAATCATTGGATGGATACTCAAAAATAGATTTGTGCCAGATACCTATTTGCAAAATACTTTTACTCGACTTCAAGAGATAAGACAAGGAAGTCGAACTGTTGATAAATATGTTCGAGAATTTTAGTTACTCATGATTCGCTATGAAGTGGATAAGCCATCGGTCTGAACAGTATCCAAGTTTCTTACTGGGCTAAAAAGCGACATCAGAGATATTATGGAACTTCAATAGTTCACTACTTTAGATGAAGCTATATGAATAGCTTAACCAATGGAACGATAGAGAAGAAATAGAGTACAAACCCGACTTCTGAAAGGCCAACCTAGCTAGTTAAGCTAGCCTGCCTAAAGAAATTACTAAGCCAACTTGAAAGGTAAATGTCAGGGTCGAACAAAAGGGTTGACCTGATGGTGATGTGCAGATGAGAACATATGAGAACGAATAAGGATCTGCAAGAAAAATGAGCCAAATCAAATGTTTTAAATGTCAAGGGTTTGGGTACATAGCGACTCAGTGTCTGAATAAAAGGACCGTGATTATTAAGGAAGATGTCCAGAAGATTAAAGTGGATAGCACAAATGAAGAACCAGAGGAGGAAGAAGTGGAAGATGAGGTTGATGTTAATGCTGACCTAATTGAAGAGGATGTGTTTGCAAAGGATCTGGATAAGCTAACCCTAGTTGTCCAACGTGTAATGAGTTTAGAACCCTATATAAGGTGAATGAGCAGGTTTTTGCTCTTATAGTAGATCGTAGGAGTTGCACTAATGTCACGTCTACCCACTTGGCCAAGAAACTGAAGTTATCGAATATCTCACATCCTAAATCATGCAAGTTACATTAGTTGAATGAAAAGAGAGCACTACGTGTCACTCAGCAAGTATTACTGCTAATCTCTATTACGAATTATTTTGATGAAATTTTCTGTGACGTGTTACCTATGCGTGCATCTCATATTCTGCTAAGTAGACCTTAGCTCTTTGACAGTAAAGTATTACATGGTAAGTTCAGGAACGCTTATGTGCTCAAGAAAGATGGGAGGAAGATTACATTAAAACTTATAATGCCGAGTCAAGTTAACAAGCTACAAGCTAAACTTGCTCGAGGATCCAAAAAGACTTTGGTTCTAAGTAAAGCAAAACTACGAGAGGTTACTAAGGTTGACATGCAGACCTTATGTTAATGAGACAACTAATAGAACTAAAGGACTAGATTGAGCTACCCCTTAAGATGAAAGAGCTATTGGATGAATATGGCAACCTGTTTCCCGAACAATTGCTTGAGGGATTACCCCCTTTCCGAGGCATTGAGCATTACATTAACTTGATACCCAGTATTGCTCTATCGAATAAGCTAGCTTATCGAATGAATCCCGAATAAGTTGCTAAACTCCAATAACAAGTCAATAAACTATCGAAAAGAGGCAACGTAAGGGAGAACCTCAGCCCCTGTGTTGTATAAGCACTCCTTGTATCAAAAAAGGATAGAACATAGTGCATGTATGTAGATAATCGAGCCATGAATAAGATCACAATCGAGTACAGGTATCCCATCCCCAGGTTAGATGATATGTTGGATGAATTGAGTGGTGCTAAATTGTTCAGCAAGATTGATCTGAATTCTAGCTACCATCAAATGAAGCCAAGAGACGTGTGGAAAACCACATTAAAAACTTAGCATGGACTTTACAAGTGGATGTTTACACTCTTTGGCTTATGAAATGCTCCAAGCACTTTCATGCGATTAATGAACCATGTACTAAGAAACCTGATCGGGAAGTGTATTATGGTAAACTTTGATGACAACCTTATATATAATGCGCACCTAGTGAATCATTGTGAACATCTCCGTACCGTACTTAATGTACTTTGAGCAAAAAGGTTAGTCAACAATTTAAAGAAGTTTTGCTTCTACTAGGACAAAATAGTATTTCTGGGTTATGTAGTTGGTGGAGGCAACATGAAAGTCGATGATGAGAAGATTCGAGCTATTGTCAAGTGGTTGATGTTAACCACTAATGTCGAGGTGAGAAGTTTCCACAGAATGGCATCCTTTTATTGATGATTCATTAAGAATTTCAATACCATTATTCCACCCTTTATTGATCTGATAATGAAGAACCTTGGGTTCAAGTAGGGAGAAAGAGAAGATAGAAGTTTTGTTTGTTACGCCCCGAAGTGGTAAAGTCATAATAGCCCCGCTTGTAAACCATCCTAAGATAGAAGTTGGCCTTACAACCGCTATCTTAGACCTGATCTACCCAAGGCGTCCACGACTAACCCACTTTGAAGTAAATAGTTTGTAATTTAAATAAATCATTTACCTAAGAAAGTAGGGAAATATATATATACACTATAATTCGGTTATTGCAATTAAATTTTACAATATTTTTCCGTAATATATTTCCTAGTTATTACATTATTCATAAATGAAAAATAAAAACTTAGACCTTAAAAATATGTGTTTATTCTTCAATGTTTTTCCTCACTCCCCGGGATCCAACAGTTGCTAGCTTCAGAGTAGTTGTTTGCCGCTTCTTAGCCAACACCTGCACGATGTCTATAGAGATGTGAGCAACCATAGCTCAGCAAGTTAGGATGGAGGACTTAAAACTATACCATAAACACACAACAAGGTTATCAATCAACTTATTAGGTGCAATGCATGTGCAAGCAAATGCCATCGTACGACGTTGTCCGGCCCGTCGTGAGATTAGAGAAATTACGCTCGCTTTAATCCAGGTTGAGGAGTTGCCATTAATGCAACAGCTCATGATCAAACTCAGGCTTATGCAATGGACACCTCGCTCCTCCCGCGACTACCTTTGAACCACTGACTTCACCCTCGCCGCGACCTCCTCTCCTGTCACTTAGTTCAGCTAAGAATGAAGAAGGGACCATTATGCAATCCTACGCTATCCCTTTCAAAGGGGTCGGTATTTGGTCGGAAAGTCCTAAGTTCCCCTAATGGGTTGCCATGCATGTCCGATTATGATTACTGGTCGTATATTTGATTAAGTCCAGTTTAGGGTGATCAATCATTTCATACAAATCATACAATACATGCCAGAGCAACAAACAAAATCATTGCATCACCCATAATCAAGCACATACACACGTCCAACTATCTAATAAGCACAACCAAGAATAATCTTAAGCTTCCAAAATACAGCATTGTATTAATCCCAACTTACCTCAACTCCTCGCTCACTCACTCGAGGTCCGACTTGCTTAAGCCATTGCCGATCATCCTTATAACACAAACGTGGTTTCAATTTTCATATAATGATTATAGGTTCATTTTCTCCTATAATGCTTATTGTTATGTTTTATTTAGGGTTTAATATACCTAATTAAATAGGTATTAAGTCTTTTACAATTATTTTAGGTTTAGGGTTAGGTTCAGGTTCGATTTCCTCATCGACTTTTAAATTAGGTTTTAGTCCGATTTCTAAGTAGTGTTTTATATTCCAACCCTAGAAATTCGTTTCAACCCATAATATGAAATTAATCACATTACTTCCTGATCTCTTAAATACCATCATTACCCCTAGTCAGTATTTATTTTACCCGGTACACTTGAATCCATATTAGTGTACTGAATTTACTCTTGTTGTGAGAAATTTTTACATTTTTCATATAATTACATAAATTCCAATCTTCCATCGATTTTATTATATGTCCCTATGTTTATATAATATCAATTTTTATCCTAACATTTCTATTTATTATATTTCCAATAATTATGTATTATGTATTATTACCTATTATGTATATAATACACTTCTACTATTTCTATCACTTTAATTACCATCCCTAAACATCAATTATCATTTCAAAATATCTAAATTCATCCTAAATCAGATTTTACTCCTAATTTCCCTAATTTACAAAATTAACTATTTTTCCATTTACTTATTTACTACATAATTAACCTAATAATTACATCTAACACCCTAAATGCTACAAGTATTATACTCCATCAGATTTCAACATCCTAAAACATATATTTATTCACTAAATCAGTAATTAACCATTTAATTACTTAATTAACCCTAAATTACTCATTTTATGCCTCATTTTAGGGCCTAAAAATTATCTAAAATTTTTAAAATTTGATTTTTGAAAAAGGGCTTCAGAGCACTATTCTATATCATCTAAGTAATGTACACAAAAATTTTGGACTCGAAATTACGCTCCTAAGGTCATTTATTTCTAAACCGAAATATGTTCAGTTTTGCACAATTTCTTAAGGACCATATATTACGGGATATATTTTCATCAAAATAATATTTTTCCTAAAAACTACATGCAAAAATATTCCAGACTAACAAAATTCATAATTTTCTAACAATATTTACTATTTTTTACAAACTTACACAAAATTGGGCTGCAAAATCGGACTCACCATTCTGGGTAGCTCTGGCTACCGCCGGCCGCCATGGCCTTGTCGGCCAACCTGGGCACTGCCACCATCGTGTGTTAGTGGTGCCGTCCACTCCCAACTGCTCGTCTGGTATAGGTTCCCTTTAAAAGCCCTATTTGTATAATTTTTCTTATTTTTTTTCTAACTCAAATTTTTCTCTCAATTTTCGATTCTTCCTAATTATTTCTGATTTCTAACTATCCAAATGAGTTTCTAAATTTTTTTCCCTATTTATAGAGCTTTAGGGAATTTATTGTGCATTAAATTGGACAAGACAATTGCCTTATCCCTTAATTTTTGGCTTTTGTGTTGCCTTAATTTAATTGATCGATTTTTTTCTTATTTTTCTCAGCTACCATGACCCAATTTTGGATCATTCCTTATTTTTTCTGATTTTTCTTGATTTTTTCTTAATTAATTATGAATTTTCTTTAATTATTTAGTATTATTTTAGCACATTTCGCGTATTTTAAGTAATTATGCATATTTCTACATACATGTAAATTCATATATAGTACAAATAAATATTTCTAAATATTATTTAGGTTATTTTATGATTTTTAGTATACATATAATTTATCTCGAGCGATTCGTTAATTATCAAAATGCATTTTACGCATTTTCGATAAATAACGAGTTATATACTTAAAATTTGGAATTTTTATATTCTTTTATTGTATTGCTTATTTTCTTAAATTTAAACTTACGGGATCATTTTCCTAATATTTCCAGCTTTACTTTATAATTTAGGCTCGATCGAATCTTTCAACCGATCGAATCTTTCAACCGATCGAATCCTCAAATTGCTAGTTTTAGGGCTTACATTCTTGAAGTAAAGGCAAGATTAACTTCCACACTTCTATTAGCCTTACCTGACTTCGAGAAGATTTTTGAGCTATAATGTGATGCATCAAGTATTGGTATAGGCACTGCAAGAAAGCCGACCAATTGCCTACCATAATGAGAAGCTTAGAAGATCTCAATTGAATTACTCCATATATAACAATGAACTCCTAACCCTTATCCAAGTACTATGAGTATGGTAGCACTATCTATTGCCAAGAGAGTTTGTCATCCATACAAATCATGAATCCTTGAGGTACCTCAGAAGTCAAACTAAGCTATCAAAGCGACAAGCGCAATAGGTTGAATTCCTATAAGGATTCAACTTTGTGACAAAGTACAAACAAGGTAAGAACAACACCGTTGTCGATGCTTTGTCGAGAAGACATGTTCTTCTAACTGAACTACATACCAAATTGTTAGGGTTTACGAACATCAAAGAGTATTATACTAAGGACCCTCACTTTGGTCATATATTTAGGCATTATGCTGATGGAAGAACGTTAGATGAGAACCATATGGAGGGTAATTATCTATTCTGAGGTGGTAAGTTGTATGTGCTGACCTATTTGATTAGAGAGTTATTAGTGAGAGAAGCCTACGGTGGAGGACTCTTTGACCATTTTGGAGAGAGGAGAACCTATGAGCTATTGATTAGATGATTCTTTTGGCTGAGAATGAGGTGAGATGTGCACCAAGTTATTGAGGGCTGTGCTACCTGCAAGAGGGCCAAATGCTAAGCCGGACAAGGGAAAGCAATGCCTTTACTTATCTCGACCTGACCTTGGACTGAGATGAGCATGGACTTTGTTCTCAGATTATCAAGAACAACCCAAAGCAAAGATTCTATGAATGTCGTTGTGGATAGATTTAGTAAGATGGCATATTTTATACTTTACTCTAAAACTAACGATATTTTGGCTATTACTTCTCTCTTTTTGTAGGAAATTGTTCAGTTACACGGCATGTCGAGAAGTATAATCTCAGATAGTAATCCAAAGTTTCTGAGCCATTTCTAGAGGACTTTGTAGCATCGTATGGGAACTAAACTATGGTTCAGCACTTCTTGTCACCCCCAAACCAATGGCCAAATAGAGGTAATCAATCGTACTTTAAGATTACTACTCCGAGCTACAGTGGGGAAGAACACAGTCGATTAAGATGTTTATTTGCCAGTAATCGAATTCGCTTATAACCATACTATACACGACACCACCAAGAAGACACCTTTTGAAGTCGTCTATGGCTCCAATCTAAAACTACCCCTTGACCATGCCTTAGTATACCTACTTAAGTAAAAAGGCCCCAATGCTAGAACCCGAGTACAATCCCTATAGCATATCTTTGAGAAAGTTACTCGGTAGATTGAATAAGCTACTAGGAGAACGTGAGAAAGGAGAAAAGGATGGAAGATAGCATAGTTTCAACCCAGAGATTTAGTATGACTACACTTGAGCAAAGAGAGGTTCCCGAATGAAAGAAAGAATAAGTTGTCCACCAAAACCAAGGGTCCCTTCAAAATACTCCAAAAGATCAACAACAATGCTTACCGGTTGGAATTCCCCGACGACTATGGAGTCCCTGACACCTTTAATGTTGCTAACCTCAGTCCCCATCACCTTGAAGAAGAATCAAGCAAAGACTAGTCGAATTTGATCCTAATCCAAATCAACCTTGCAAGGATGATAAGGATCAGACCACCGGACCTTTAACTCAAAGCTAAGCCGAAGGAATAAAAGGATTAACAAGGAAAATGTTACGCCCCAAAGTAGCAGAATCATAACAATCCTGCTGTATAAATCATTTTAAGATAGAAGTTGACTATATAGCCATCATCTTAGACCTGATTCACACAAGGCATCTATGACTAACCCACCTTGAAGTAAACAATTCATTCATTAAATATGTTATTTACTTATGGACTTAAGCAAATACATACTTACATTAAAATAATCTAAGAATATTTACAAGATTTAACAACCTAACATAATCTACTTGAGTAATTCATAAATTAATACTAAAAACTTAAAAAATAAATCTAAACTTAAGAGTATATCTAGTATTCAGTTTATATCTTTACTCCCTTAAGATCCAACAATTGCTATCTTTAAGGTAATTATAGGCCACTTCCTTACTAGCACTTGCAACAATGTCTATAAAGATGTAGCGACCACAACTCAGTAAGTTAGGATAGAGACTTAAAACAATACAACAAACAAAAACAAGGTTATCGATCAAATTAATTAGATGTAATGCATGTTCAAACAAATACCATCATACAATGTTGTATGATCCGTCGTGAGATTAGAGAAATTACACCCGTTCTAATCCCAGTTGAGGAGTTTCTATTAATGTAACAACTCATGACCAAACCCAGGTTTATGCAATGGAGACGCTACTCCTCTTGCAACTACCTTCAAACCATTGACTTCACCCTTATCGTAATCTCCCCACTTGTCACTTAGTTCGACTAAGAATGAAGAAGGGACCAATTATGTTATCCAATGTTATCCCTTTCAAAAGGGTTCGTATTTGGCTAGAGAACCTTAAGTTTAGGGTTACAATGCAAATCTAATTTAGAATTATAAGTCATATATTTAGTTAAATCTGGTTTAAGATGTTCAATCATGTCAAACAATTCACACAAATACAAGCCAAAACAACAAATCATAATCAGAGCATCAACTCAGAACAAGCACGTGCACATAGCTAACTATCTAACAAGCACAATTAAGTATAATTTCAAGCCTTCAAGTACTGCAAATTAGTACTTCTAAATACAATAACGTATTAATCCCAACTTACATGGACCTCCTACTTACTCACTCAAGGTACGACTCATACTGACCATCGCCGTTAATCCCTATAATACAAACGTTGTTTCAGTTTCCACATAACTACCATAAATAAATTTTGTTCTAAAATTTTTATTATTATCTTCAGTTCAGGGTTCTATTATACCTAATCATTTGGATTTTGTCTTTTATAATTATTCTTAATTTAAGCTAGGTTTTTATTCCGTTTTACAAATCCGATTCCAATTTAGGTTCTAATTAAGTTTCAATTGCAAGTGTTATATGTAATCTAAGATTTCGTTTCGAACTATAATGTGAAATGAATCACATTATGCTCAAGTATCCTAAATATCATATTTAGTCTCTAACTAGCATTCTAGTTCATATGGTATACTATAATCCTAATTTAACTACCGATTTAGTTCTTGATGTGAGAATAACCTATAGTTTTTATTTAATTTTGTAAATTCACCTTCCAAATCAGATTTATTTTATATTCCTAATATTATAATACCCTTAATTTTTATCTAATATTTTCTACCCATTTAATTCCTATATACACATATTATGTATTAACACATATTGTATACCTATATCATCTATCTAACAATTTTAACGCTACATATATCATCCATTATCATTCAATAACATATCAAAATGTCTAATTATCCTAAATCATAAATTATATCTAATTAACCCTAGATTACAAAATTAACTTAAAATATACTATTTACCTACATATTTAGTACATGTTATGCATAATACATACAACTAATGCCTCAAACTTCAATATAACTACGAACAATATATTATACTTAGTAAATTATGGCTATTATATTATAATCATGAAAAGTACTAAGATAGTTTAATATATATTATACTCTCGTATACTAATTTTTAAGTCTGATTTTGCTAACAATTAGCTTAAATTAGGTAAATGACCAAATAAAATTATAAGATTCAAAATAAATATTTCCAAATCATAACTAAGCTTCAGAAGTCATTAAAAATTAGATTCATTAAAGAATTTAATTAAAAACCTATTATTTTTTTCATATGAAAAATATGATAGATTCAATAAAATAATTTTAATAAGTACAAAAAGTATAGTTTATCAAAAATTATTTCTCTATAAATTAAATATATCATATCGAGAATATGTACACTAAAAATTAGCTTGAATAACGTTATTTACTATTTTTGAAAATTCATCGAAATCAGTCCCGTTCTTAAGGAACCTATATAAGAACTTCTAATTTTAAAAATTTGGTTTGATATTCTAATTTTACATAGAAAAATATCTAGGGAATCAAAATTTCACAATTTTTTATGCATATTTGATATTTTTTCTAAATTAAACAAATTTAAAGGGAAAATCGGAACTCACCAGTCGACAAGCTTCTAGCCACCAATAATGGCTCCACCATTGACAACAGCTTTAGATGTAAGATCCAATCTAATGGTGGTGGTTGTTTCTCTCAAGGTGGTCGTCGGGTGTGGGTTCCCTCTGTAAGCCTTTAATGCACACCATTTTATCTAATTTTGCTAAAATTGATTTTTTGTCTCTTCTCTCCTCTCCCTAGTTTTTCCTGAGTTCTAAACTGACCAAAATGACATTTGCATGGGTTGTTCTAAATTTGTAGTGTTGTTAGCTATTTTTTCTTTAATTCCACTTGACAAGTGCCTTTTATTCTCATCCAATTTACTTTTTATTTGGCCTAATTTAATTGGTTAATTTTCTTTCTTCATTCCCAGCATGCCAACCCCTATTCTGGACAATTCCACATTTTTTCCATAATTTTCTTGATTTTGCTTTTAATTATCTATGAATTTTCTTCAATTATTTAGTGTTATTTTAACATATTTCGAGTATTTTAAGTAATTTCGCGTATTTTTACCTACACATAAATACATATATGGTACATTATATTATTTTATGATTTTTAGTATGCATATAATTTATCTCTATTGATTTATCAGTTATTGAACTCATTTTACGCCTTTTCAATAAACAACGAAAAATTTATGTATAATTAAATATTATAATAATTAATCATTTTATTATTTATTTTCCGAAATTCAGACTCATGGGATCATTTTTAGTAATAATCCTAGCTTCGTCGAAAATTTTGAGTTGGATCGAACAATTTGCTCTATCACCCTAAATTCTATGAACCGAATCCCGAGTACACTATATTATTTTATGATTTTTACTATGCATATAATTTATCTCTATTGATTTATTAGTTATTGAACTCATTTTACGCCTTTTCAATAAATAACGAAAAATTTACGTATAATTAAATATTATAATAATTAATTATTTTATTATTTATTTTCCGAAATTCAGACTCATGGGATCATTTTTAGTAATAATCCTAGCTTTGTCGAAAATTTTGAGTTGGATCGAACAATTAGTTCTATCACCCTAAATTCTATGAACCGAATCCCGAGTAGCCGATTGCGGAGCTTACCGCAAATTCTCCTATTCTAGCTAGCTCCTACTGAGGCCGAGCTAATCTTTATTCTGAATCAACTCCTTATACTAAAATGAGTAATTACACATCTCTCGATAGTCGAATGTTGACCCAACATATGCTCTACCGACTACCCAATCCCTCACGGGCCTGCTTGGCCATAACCAAGTTAGCCTTTTACTCGGCAATATTGGTGCTAAGAAGCCAAGAGTTCCAATACATATCCACACCCACTCCTTCTCAGACAAAGCTAGGTCTACTTGGCATCTCTGCTCGACACCCCATCCTGATGGTACCGGTTTTTTGTTTTCGTTATAAGCATCACTAATAACTTGTTGCTACGTTTTCAAGACCCATAAGAAAGGATTTAGCTATGATAATAGTCAATATACTTTAATTTTTAATTGTACTTATATTATTTCTTATACATTATTTCTTTTAGATATTATCTTTTTTAGTCTTTTCTATTTTGGGTAGGTTACCCTAATTTTTCGAGTATAAATGCCCCATTATAATATAGCTGCAAGAATCATCATCTATCAAAATATTGAATTTACTCTTTGCTCTTATTGCTCTCATTAGCTTGTTTGTTTACTTCACTCTTATCCTAATCCATAAACAAAGTTAAGTGACGAGTATTCTTATCGGACCATCTTATGCATCACGTATGCTATAAGTCCCCGAAAGTTTCTTGGTGTATTATATCCTTAAAGCTATTCGTAAGTTTGCTTTTTTTACTTTTCACTGTTTTTGTGCAATTCCCATCACTTTCTTCAAGCTTTCTACAAGCTTAAACCTATTCCTACAACCATCTTTGTCAGTCCTTAGCTCCAGTTCACATCAACTAAGTTTGTATAAACTTAACGATACGTATGATGAATTATGTTCAACAAGATAATTTTTAAAGGATGCTTTTATCTCTACTATACATATACATTCATATGGTAAATGATATCACATTTATATTGTTACGCCCCGAAATCGCAAAGTCGCAACAGTCCCACCGTGTAAACCATTCTATGATAATAACTGGCCTCACGGTGCCTACCATAGAGATAATCTACACAAGGCGTTGACGACTCCTTGCTTTGAAATAAACAGTTCGATTAATAATTATACTACAATTATGATAATTATCACAAAGTTCTATAAAATATAGATAATTATAAATAAGTCCACAGAGCTTTCCAGGAAGTTTTACACAAACACGACAGTTCACTAGATTACGTAATAACTATTAGTCTTTCCTTCCTAATTACATGGTCAATCTAGTCACACATTATATTAAGTAACTTGATCCTCACACCCCTGGCTTCAAACGGACTAACCTTTGGGTAATTGTAGGGCGGCATAGTACTTGAAGTGTTCACAAATCAGAACCTGCAAAAAGATCTATAAGGGTATGAGCAACTTCAGCCCAGTAAGTTGAATTGGAGACTCATGAATGCATACAAGCACAAACAGGGTTATCAAACAATTATTTTCATGCAATGCAACAATCAAGTGTTATCGCATAACGTAATCTGGTTCGTTGTGAAATCAGAGAAATTTCACCCGCTCCAATCCGAGTTGAAGAGTTCCATGTTATGCAGCAACTCACAACCAAACTCAGGCTTATGCAATAGAGACCTCACTCCTCCCGCGACTACCTTCGAACCATTGACTTCACCCCCGCCGCGACCTCCTCTCCTGTCACTTAGTTTTACTGAGGATGAAGAAGGAACCATTTTGCAATCCTGCGCTATCCCTTTCGAAGGGGTCGGTATTTGGTTGGAGAGTCCTATGATCCCCTAACGGGTTGCAATGCATGACATTTTCGGTTATTAGGGTCGACTAAGATTAAATGCTGGTTAGGGTGTTCAACAAGTTCATACCAATTCAATCAGTCACAAAATCATTCACAGTACAAATTCCAGCACGAATTCAGATACATCAAGCACATGCGCAAACTATTTACAATCACAATCATATACAAGCCTAAGTCTCCAAGTACTACAAAACTAGTACTCTATTACAATAAGCAATAACCCAACTTACTTGAATTTGCTCGATCGCTCAATCCTCTAGTTGCGAGCTGATTTGTTTCTGAGTGTCCTATAATACAAATAGGTTCTTTTAGTACTTATATTTTATGGATTCTTATTCTAATTCATAATATAACTCATTTTCCTCATGTATACCTATAACGTATTAATGATTCGTTGTATTCTATTTCGGGGTTCGGCTCCTAAACTAGATTCTAGTTTTAATTCCTAAGTCGTAATTAAGCTTGAATCCCAATGTGATATTAATCACATTATGCTCGGGTATTCAAATATCCTATTGGGTCGTAATTTTTGTATTCTAAACTATTCGGTACACGCTAACCCTAATTGAGGTATCGGATTTATTCCCGGTGTGTAAAAATCTTACATTTTGAGATATTTACTTAAAATTAAATGTTATTTCAGATTTATTATTTTTCTGATTTCTATTATAATATTATCTAAATAACCTTATTTTTTTAGATTTATTAATTTACATTTTCACATATTACTAATTTATTATATTACTTACCTAATTTCCCTAATTAACCATACTTAGTACCTAAAGGCTAAGATTAAGGTTCCACTGCAGAGATTAACTTCCTTAAACCTCTAATTAAGATCCAAATCAGTAATTAACATCCTAATCACTTAATTAACCCTAAATCACCCAATTTTACCATCATTTTAGAGCTAAAAATTAACTTAAAAATTTCAAAAATTAATTTTAAAAAATGGATTCATAGCACTGTTATACATCATATGAGCATCCTATAGAAAAATTTTGAACTCCAAACTACATCCCTAAGCCTATTTATTTTTCGATTTACTAATGCTCGGTTTTGAATAATTTGTTAGGGACCCTATATTTCCAGACATAATTAAACTAAATCAATATTTTTCCCTAAATCTACATACAATAAAACCTCATAATAACAAGTTTCATAATTTTCTGGGCAAAATAAATAATTTTACAAAATTATACAAAAATTGGGTGAATAAATGACTAACCGGTTCGAAGCTTTTGGACCGTCCGTACCCGGTCCAATGTTGTCGGCCAGTCCAGGCGGTGGGTCTAGTGTAGGGTGGTGGTGGTGGTTCGGTCCCAGGTGGTGGTGGTTCGGTCCCAGGTGGTGGTGGTTCGGTCCCAGGTGGTGGTGAGTGGTGGGTTTAGCTTACTTGCCTAATCTGCATAGTTTTCCTTTTTTTCTGGATTTTCTCTCAATTTTTTCGATGTTTTGATTTTTCTCAGATCCTAATTTGACCAAAGGACTTCTAGAATTTTTTTCCCCTATTTATAGACAATTGTAGAATTTAATGTGCATTAATTTGATGGGATTTTGCCTCAATTCCATGATTTTTGGCTTTTTGTTTGTCACATTCTTATTGGTTTTTTTTTTCTTGCTGACCACGACCTAATCTTGTTGCAGCTTATCCCCTTCTGATTTTTTCTGATTTTTCTATAATTATTTTTTATTTTTCTTTAATTATTTGCTTAGTTTTAGGCTAATTTAAGTAATTACGCGTATTTTTATCTACACGTAAATACATGTGGGGTACACGTGAACATTCCTAAATATTATTTTGGTCATTCTAAAATTTTTAGTATACATATACTCTATCTCTAGTAATTTATCAGTTATTTCATTACACTTTTCGCATTTTCGATAATTAATACTTATTATGCTTAAAATTTGAAAATTTTATAGTCTCCTATTTTATTACTTATTTTCTTAAATTAAAGTTTACGGGTTCAGTTTTACTAATATTCCTCTCAATAGTTTATAATTTGGGTTTGATCGGATCCTTTAACCAATCGCCCTAAACCTTGGGTTCTAAGTTCAATCCTACGGTTACTTGGCTTGGCTTGGCTTTTGGGCTTACATATATAATATTAATTAAATAAAATATATTTCTACATCATTTTCCTATTAATCATGATAAAAGCATGTATTATCCATCCCTAATACATATATATCACAGCTTAGGCCATGTAAGATGACAAAAAATAACAAAAACATCTTATCATATATGACTAAAGCAAGTTCGGTTATGATTTTTGTGAATAAATAATATATATTAGTCTATTATTAATTAAAAATAGGTCCCGATTAGTAATTTAAGCCATTTAACTAGGAAAATTCACAAATAGCAAAGATGGTCAAATAATTCTACAAAAATTCCTATAGACTTAGAAAAATATAAGAAATTCAACCAACAGCTTGTTTCATGCAATAGGGATTACCTCTTGAATATGTAAAATCATATTTTTTTTTCCTTTAAATTAAGGTTGATTGAGCAAATAATATCATTTATATGCAAAATAATTTCCAACATGTCCTAACATTAGTACAAGTTCCTAGAAATCATAAAGTACCATTTTCACTAATTATTTTTATAAAATCAATTTATTTTTAGAAATTCCAATTTTATTGTTTTAAGTTGAAAAATACAATAAATATCAAACATTCATGAAATCAAAATTGGGCTACATACACTAAACTCGATGTAATAACGATTCTACAAAAAAAAATTTAGCTCAAAGTAACATCATTTAATATATTTATTTGTTAATTAAAAATTAGGATGAAAAGTACAATTTCTTAAAGAAGTATATATATTTAAAATTTCATCAAAATAAATATACCACATGAAAGTATACCTAAAATAACTTTGGAATAATTTTTTTTCATATTTTTCCTAATTTATTTAATATTTTTAAAAATTAGGTGAAAAACACGGTAAAATTTTCTACTTGATATTTGTCGTAGTTGTGGTGGTCGAACGATAGTGAAAGTATGTCGGAAGTTCTAGAAGGTAGGGATTTTGTCCAGGTCTTCTAGGGTGGAACAGAAAATTACCAATAGGGTTGGAAACTAGTGTAGATTAGTGGCCTCCATGTTTTTTCTATTTATTTATTTATTTATTTATTTTTTGCAAATTTTCCTTATGTGCTCTAAGGTTTAAAAATGCATAAAATGAAGTCAGAGTGTCTATTTATACTAGGATTAAGGTGGTTGCAATTTGTCTTAGCCATTAAGTAAGTTTTTTCCTTTTTTATTTGCTTATAATATCGAAGTAAAAAGCAAGTAGAAGGTGTCAATTGTTCATAATTCCTACTTTTGATTCAATAGTGCAATTGTTTCTAGAATGTCATGATGAATTCTCGTTGAATCCAAATTTTTCTTTAATTTTTAAATGAGTTTTAGTTAATATTTTAATGTAATGTTGACATTTTAGGTATAATATATTAATATTTAAAATTTTTGTTAATATACATGTATATATCCTATATACTTTGTACATATAATGAGTAATCATATTCATTTAACTATGTTTTATCCATGTTATTAATTTTTAGAATATATTTTCTTTTTAACTTTTCGCATTTACCACTAATATTATACATTTTTAGGAATTTTAAGTCAATTTACCAGTATATTAAGTGTATATATATGTTTCATATATTATTTTATGTAATATTATTTACTTTATAGCTTAAATAATTTATTTTTAGTGTCTTGTAATATTTCAAGGCTCGAATTTAAGGGTTCCGATGAGTTTCACACTATATTAGATAAGTACTTTGTTAGGTCTAAAATTAGAGTTTTATTAATTTTTTTTTAAATCTAACTTTGTTATGCCACTTCTACTAACTTTTGTTGCCTCGTTATAAAGTTTGGACTTAATCAAACAAGTTTTCACGAAAACTTTAAATTTACATACGGTTGCTCTAAATACTATTTTAAAGACTCACAATATAAATAAAGTAAATTGTAGATAAATTCAACTTCATTGAAATTTTTGTAGTATTTAATTTTAGAAAAGCAGTATATATGAAATTATATTTCCATCTTTTTACCTGATTATTTTTGTTAAAAGTAAGATTTAAGTAAATACTAAAAAAAAAAAACTAATAAAATAGGGGGGGAAATGAAACAAACATAGCCTTAATTGATTAAATAATTCCAGCAAGGAATTATGCAAGGATTCATTATAAGCCATTAGTTATATCTAAGTGACATATTGAAAAAATAAACATAAAAAAGAAAAAACAAAACAAAAAGAAGGACAATATAGATGTAACGGATGACTCCAACAATGCTAGGCCTCTATAGATGCATCATATGACTTTGTGAGATAGTGGTAGTGCTTATGGAGTTTTCAATTTATTGTGGTTGGTAACATAAAATGGTGGTTGAGGGATTAGGTTAAACATAAAGCGTAGAATTTAAAATTAACTTGATTTAAGTTGATTTCGATTAAAGCTCTTATAATTTTAGGTAGAGGAACCAATTTGTGAAGTCTAAGTTTTGCTCATTTTACTATAACAAAATCCTTTCGTAGAAAAAAGTAATAATGGTTTCGATTAAATAGGTTTCTAGGGAAAATGCTAAATTTTTATTCATTTTGATGCTTATTAGTTGATATTAATGTTTATCGCTCAGTTTCCATAGTCTCTAATTTACAAATGTATAATTAAGTTCGAAGATAACACTTCAAATCATCTTCAATTAATTTTTTCCCACCAAACTTCATCTCTCTAAAATGCCATATATCTAAGCCTAGTCTTAATAAAATCGATTTTAGGTTAATATTAATCTATTCACTATTTGAATCAAAATGAATCAAAATCAAAGGGAAAAAAAAAAAAGATAAAACCCATCCTAAATGAAAGAGGATGAAGATGACCAAGGTGGTGCTAGTGTCACATGTACATGTCCCTTAGTGTGTTTAACCATGTCAGTGTTTTAATATACATCAAACATATTATATCAAGTATAACTAAAGATTTTATATTCAATCCGTTATATCATCCTATTATCGAACTATTTAACATAACATTCATCATTTGTTTTAATCGCTTAGATTTTCATCTACATGAACTTAAACGATAAGGTTTACCTTCTAGTGTGCAATTTTCTTTAAAAAGAAATATATTTTTTATGGGTAATTAGTGTGACACCTTTCAACACTACTAAAGTGTGTATGGGCATATTATATTTTCAAAATGAGGCTTCAACTTTCTAATTTTTTAATATAGTATCCACTAACCATTACTGAAACTAAAACCTCAAAACCATTACTATAAAAGGCCTCAATAGCAAGGCTTTTGGGATTTAAGTGACATTTCAAAGCATATTTACATATTTTCAAAAGTTTTAGCAAGTGAAATTACTATTTAAGAGTTTAAAGTACTACTCATGTAGCCATCTCTAATCAATGCTTTAAAAACTATATTTGCAACTTGCCTCTTTCTAAATAGGGACTATTAAAGATGATTTGGAATCGATGTTGTCATCTCAAAATATTTGCCAGTATGGATTCGAGAGAGATTGGACTTTACGCTAGTGAATGAGCCTATAAAAGAGAATATAGTGAGGGAATACCAGGTTGTTATCCAGCGTAACTATTCCGATGCTAAAGTTAGTCATGATTTTAGAGAGTATGAGTACTTAAGAGCAGTATATAAGCTCAAGTACACAAAGTATCAAGTAGGTCACCGTTAAGTATTGGCCTTGTATTTATAAAGAAGTAGAGCCAGTAGTTGAAGAGGAGTTAGTAGGTAGAGCCACATCTATAAGTATTGGAAAGTGAGATCACTATGTCCATTGTGGTCTCTTAGTATAGGAGTTAGTCTTAGTCGCTTAACTTAGTCTTTTAGCCTTATCTAAAGTATTCTAGTCATTAGATGTAAGCCCCAAAACTAGCAATATAAAGTAAAGCTAGAAATATTAGGAAAATGATCCCATAGGTTTAAATTTAAGAAAATAAGAAATAAAATAAAAAAATATAAAATTCCAAATTTTAAGTATATAACTCGTTATTTATCGAAAATATGTAAAATGCATTCCGATAATTAACGAATCGTTCGAGATAAATTATATGTATACTAAAAATCATAAAATAACCTAAATAATATTTAAGAATATTTATTTGTACTATATATGAATTTACATGTATGTAAAAATATGCGTAATTACTTAAAATACGCATAATGTGCTAAAATCATACTAAATAATTAAAGAAAATTCATAATTAATTAAGAAAAAATAAAGAAAAATCAGGAAAAATAAGGAATGATCTAGATATAGGTCGTAGTAGCTAGAAAAAATAAGAAAAAATCAGCCAATTAAATTAAGACAACACAAAAGACAAAAATTAAGGGATAAGGCAATTGTCTTGTCCAATTTAATGCACAATAAATTCCCTAAAGCCCTATAAATAGTAAGAAAATTTTAGAAACTCATTTGGACAGTTAGAAATCAAAGAAAATTAGGGAGAGGCGAAAATTGAGAGAAAAACCAAAGAAAAAAAAAGAAAAGGAAAACTATACAGTTAGGGCCACAAAGGAGAACCCAGACCTGACGGGTAGCTGGGAATGGACAGCCACCACCACTACACGGTGGTGGCAATGCCCAGGTGGTCCGATACACCCATGGCTACCGACGGTAGCCAGAGCCACCCAAATCGGTGAGTTCGATTTCCAGCCCAATTTTGTGTAATTTTGAAAAAATAATAACTATTCTTAGAAAATTATGAAACTTGTTATTCTAGAATATTTTTGTATGTAATTTTTAGGAAAAATATTATTTTGATGAAAATATATCTCGTGATATAGGATCCTTAAGAAATCGTGCAAAACCAAGCATGTTTTTTTGGTAGAAATAAATGACCATAAAGTGTAGTTTTGAACCCAAAATTTTTGTGTAGATTACTTAGATGATATAGAATAGTGCAATGAAGCCCATTTTCAAAAATTAATTTTCTAAATTTTTAGATAATTTTTAGGCCCTAAAATGAGTAATTTAAGGTTAATTAAGTAATTAAATGGTTAATTACTGATTTAGTGATTAAATATGTGTTTTAGGATGTTGAAATCTGATGGAGTATGATACTTGTAGCATTTAGGGTATTAGATGTAATTAATAGGTTAATTATGTAGTAAATAAATAATATAAAAAAGAGTACATTTTAAGTTAATTTTGTAAATTATGGTAATTAGGTGTAAAATCTGATTTAGGATGAATTTAGACATTTTGAAATGACAATTGATGTTGGGAGATAATAATTAGAGTAATAAAAATATTAGATGTCTATTATGTACATAATAGGTGATAATACAGAATACATAATTATTAGAAATATAATAAATAGAAAATATTAGAATAAAAATTGATATTATGATAAGAATAAAAATATATAATAAATCTGATAGGAAACTTGAATTTATGTAATTATATAAAAACATGTAAAAATTTCTCACATGAGGAGTGAATTTGATACACTCATACGGATTTAAGTGTACCGGGTAAAATAAATATTGACTAGGGGTAATGATAGTATTTAGGAAATCTAGAAGTAATGTGATTAATTTCACATTATGGGTTGAAACAAATTTCTAAGGTTGAAGTACAAAACACTATTTATAAATCGAACTAAAACCTAATTTAGAAATCAATGCGAAAACCGAACCAGAACCAAACCCCAAACCTAGAATAATTGTAAAAGACTTAAGGCCTAGATAATTAGGCATATTAAACCCTAAACAAAACATAATAATAAGCGTTATAGGACAAAACGAACCTATGAAAATTGAAACCACGTTTGTGTTATAGGGATGATTGGTGATGGCCTGAGCAAGTCGGACCTCGAGTGAGTGAGCGAGGAGTCGAGGTAAGTTGGGATTAATACGATGCTATATTTTAGAGACTTAAGATTATGCTTGGTTGTGCTTGTTAGATAGTTGGATGTGTGCATGTGCTTAATTATGGATGATGCTATGATTTTGTTTGTTGCTCTGGCATGTATTGTATGATTTGTATGAAATGATTGATCACCCTGAACTGGACTTAATCAAATATATGACCAGTAATCATAATAGAATATGCATGGCAACCCATTAGGGGAACTTAGTACTCTCTAGCCAAATACCGACCCCTTCGAAAGGGATAGCGCAGGATTGCATAATGGTCCCTTCTTCATCGTTAGCTGAACTAAGTGATAGGAGAGGAGGTCGTGGTGAGGGTGAAGTCAGTGGTTCGAAGGTAGTCGTGGGAGGAGTGAAGTCTCCATTGCACAAGCCTGGGTTTGCTCGTGAGCTATTGCATTAATGTCAACTCCTCAACTCGGATTAGAGCGGGCGCAATTTCTTTAATCTTACGACGAGCAGGACAACGTCATGCGATGGCATTTTCTTGAACATGCATTACACCTAATAAGTTGATTGATAACCTTGTTGTGTTTGTGGTATAGTTGTAAGTCCTCCATTCTAACTTACTAAGCTGTGGTTACTCACATCCCTATAGACGTCGTGCAGGTGCTGGCTAAGAAGCGGCAAACAACTACTCTGAAGTTAGCAACTGCTAGATCCTGAGGGTAAGGAAAAATATTGAAGAATAAACACATATTTTTAAGGTCTAAGTTTTTATTTTAGGACATATATTACATAGAAATATTGTAAACTTTAATTGCAATAACTGAATTATAGTGTATATATATGTTTTCTCAGTTTCTTAAATAAATGATTTATTTAAATTACAAACTGTTTACTTCAAAGCGGGTTAGTCGTGGATGCCTTGTATAGATCAGGTCTAAGATAACGGTTATAAGGCCAACTTCTATCTTAGGATGGTTTACACAGCGGGCTATTACAACTCTGCCGCTTCGGGGCGTGACATTAGAGGCCTCTTATAGCTGGATAAGCCATATTTTAAGCCTAGGCCAAGGGTGGCTCATCACAGGCTGTGAGCCTTACCAAGTTAGGACAGGCCTAAGAAGCCCATATCCAAAAGGCCTTATCAACACTTGTCTCCCAACAGTCTCATTACCGGTGTGAAGGCAAGGAGAAGGGAAAGATGGGCTTATCAAGCATGTGGTCGATCTGGTTTGGAGGTGTTCATGTTAATGCTAGTCACGCCGACGCGACGATGATAGAAGTCTAGGCTAGCAAAAGGCTAAAGCGAAGACATTTGATCTGAATGACACTAAGGCCAAGCAGGTATGGTCCATCTAAACAAGTCAACTTATAGGTAAAGGTGAGTGAAACAGTTTTAAGGTAGAACGTAGGAGGTTCGATCTCCTTGGCCATCAGGGGGTACCTAGTAGTTGACCCTTCGTCAAGTTAAAGCAAGATGCATGCCTATAAAGCTGGATAGGCGAACTGAGGTGGAAACCCCATGGGCTAAGCTAGGAGCTTTGAGCCGAGGTGAAGATTTGGAAGGTTAGGCACTTTAGTCAATAAGGTCACCGAACGAAGGTGTTGAGTTAACAGAACCAAGCAAGGATGACCATTGTCCTAGCAAAAACAATCTATCTACGTTGAGGCATAGCGTTGTTGGAATGTTGAACAAGTTCTTCCGTGGAAGTCAAAGGGGCCTCAAGAAAAACTTCTTATGAAAGTTACTTTTCAAATCTTCACTTTATCACGCCTGTTTGCAGTATAGTTAATGCAATGTGACAAGAGTCCTATCACAGCAGACATACATGCAGTTGCATGCATTTTTCCTTTCGAATGCTGGCGTCCAATCTGAGCTATCCCCACGTGTCTACATCACAGCATTTTAGGGGATTCATGCTCATTCAAATCCCTATAAGTGCCGATTTGCTTTCCAATGCAATCAGCCTATAAATACTTGAATCAATTTGTGAGATTACTCTTTTACAATCTCTCTTTCTCCGTTGCTGCAATATCCTCCCTTGAAGCTTTGTTTTTCCAAACTTTTCTTCAAAGTTCTATACTTTTCTTTCCTTCTTGAATCTTCAAAATGTCTATAAACACAAGTAAGACGCCATCTGATGCGTCGAAATGCAATCTAATCAACTCTAAAGCCATTAGGAGTGATCTTCCCCATGAAGAAGAAGACAAAGCCACATCACTGGCACAGTTAGATGATAATACGAGAATGGCGGTAGAGGCACTAGATAGATCAAGGTTTATTAGTGCTATCCCAAGGGACATCTACGTGTACACTCCCTTACTAGAGGCTAGGGATCTATTCATCGCACTTGAGATGGGCAACTAAGTGGTCAAACTAATAAGAGCAAGCCTTCAACCCCAATTGGCTTTTGGGTAACTTCATAGTTAAGTCAATTCTAGGTTAGGCAATACGATTGCCCAGGAGGGAAGAGAGGGTGCCCTTATTATCGATGTGATGTTTTGTCATGTTTAAGAAGTGTTTGGAGTATGGGCAGCACCTCCCTACGAGTGAATTTGAGAAAGAGCTCTTTAGCTTCCACTAGTGCAGTCTGGTATAAGTCCTTCCCAATGGATGGAGGGTGTTAAAGGCTTTTCGTGGGCTCTATGAATACCTAGCGATAAGGACCACTCCTAAGCTTTTCAACCATTTCTATATGTGGAAAAGTTTAAGTAGGTGGCCTTACCTCCAACCTTGTCTAGAGAGAAAGCTATTAGAGGGCCTCACGAACTCTATTAAGGGCTGATAGGATGACTTCCTGGTGGTTAAGTTGCTAGAGGAGGCAAAATTTTAGACAAGATGACTTGAATTGGTCCGAATTAGGGCCTAAATGGAACTTAGGTGTAGTAATGCCAAGGCCATAAAGGAGATTCAGGCTTTCATGGACCTAAGAAAAGGTAATGAAATAAACGCCACGAAGATGGTAGAGAGATACTTCAAGTATTTGATCTCTAAGCTTTTCCTTAGCATGAAGAAGCATATAGTGAAGAAATGGACAGAAGATATAAGTTCATTTTTCACGAATGACGTCATCCATCAAGCTAGCATGTAAGGTTGTGCTTTATCCAATGTCCTCCTGAAGAAAAATAGGGTTTGGTGGGGAGAGATAGGGGTATGCCATCCTTATCCATGCTGGTCACGACAAAGTTAGTGAATGATGGTGCTTTGTACTTGTTTCCTTTTTTCCTTTTCCTTACTGCTTGTTTGATTATTTATAGGTAAGAAATTGGCTGGGCAAATTCGCCGCCTTTCTACAAATGAGCTACTGAAGCATCGTCAAGCTAAGGTGAAGTTAACTAACAAAGCCTCTGACTCTAAAAGCATGGCCATGGGGCCAATATCAGGGGCAAGGGAGACCAGCAGGGTCAAGCCAATTGCTTTACCTTAGGAGATTCCTCTCGTTGGTCCCCGCATAGAACCACTGGTTGCCAAGCCTGTAGGCATGGTCATTCCCTCCACAGGACCTATCTCCACCTCTACACCTATAACCATGGAGGACGAGCCGGTCACTGAGGAGATGGACGTAGAGATGCTTCCCCTCCTACCAATTAAACTCACCTCCCCCCTCCCCCTTCTCCCCAACTCCCCTCAAACAAGGGTGAGGAGGAGGTGGCTAAGAAGGCCTTAGAGACTATTAGAGAAGTGGCCTTTAGGGAGAAGAAGCAAAAGTTGATGGGGAAGGTGCCCTTGAGCAGGACAAACCAATATGAATAGCCTCCGACTCATCCATACAGGTGTGTCAATGAGCTTATGGATAAGTTCTTTGAGGTCCTTAATAAGTTCCTATTCTTGTGGATAGAGATGAACTCATTTAAGGATGTACCTTACGTGTTCCAAAATGAGGAGCTTCACCTTCACAATTCCAATCCAAAGACCAGAAGGGCCAAGAGGAAGCTCTTAAGGTGGAAGTGGGATATCAAAGGCAATAACATTACACTACACCACCAAACTCTTAGCTATTTGGCCTCGATGGGGGTCTTATAGCTTCAGTGACTAAGTTATCTTTGAAAACTTATCAAAGGTGAGAGGAGGTGATCCTATAGAGATAGCGAGTCATTTAAGCTCGCTCGTTTGGAAGGTAAGCCTTCGTCTTTTTCAATTGACATCCTTCCTTATGGTCACTGATCTAATCTCAATTTTTCTTTACAATACCATGGCCAGGTATTGCTTTAACTCAATAATCATGATACCCTATAGAAAAAGGTAAAAGGATTTCATGCGACGGTGTCTAATGCACAAAAGGGCCTAAGGGAGGCAAAGTCCTTCTCTAGTAAGCACATGGATAAGTTTATCTAAGCTATTCAGCACCTACACCACTCTTATATACAAATGGCGGGGCTTAAGGCGAGGCTGTAGGAGGCCGAGCAAGGGAAGACCGAAGCTGAAAGGAATGCCAAGTGGGTCGGCAACCTAAGGACTCAGCTGGATGACGAGTAAAAGACCAAGGCTTAACTCTCCCAAAAGCTAGATGAAGAGAGGGAGGCTAAGGAAGGGCTTAAGAAAGAAAATGCTCAGCTGAAAATATCGATCTCTAAGTTGAAGACCAAGCTAGCAATGAAGGTGTCAAAGTGTGACGGTGCCAAAGCTACATTGCTGGAGCTAACTGGTGAAAAGTTAAGCTGCAATGGCAAATCAAGGAACTCTAGAGAAGAGCTTTAGAGATGAAAGTGATCATCTCTAAATTGGAGAGTAAGGAGGTGCTTAGTGATGACGGTACTAAGAAGGCCATCGCAGATTTTCAGATGATGGACTAGGGGTTAGAAGAGCTTGAGGACATCTCCACTAAATGCGCTCATTTCACGAAGAACAAGGTGCTCACCTACCATCCTGAGCTTAATTTGAGCCTCCTTGATTAACCGGAACCACTAATTTTTTTAGAGAAGAGAACGGCCCAAGCGCAAGAGAAAGAAGCTACTCAAGCATCTACTATGGTCCGGGGCTCCCATTCTACTATCGGGGTCGATCAAGAAACTTCTGCATCTACCTCTATCCCGGTAACTCAATAGCAAGTTACCCCTGAAGGTGCTTTTGAGAGTGATCAAGGTCGAGGTGATCTTCCCGCTAACCTGAGTCGGCAGGTTTTAGCCTCTACTGCAACCTAGGGCCAATCATCTCTAAGGCCATCAATGGATCAACCCTTTAAGCAAATTGAAGCGTTAGATTTTTCAAAGCTATTAGAATTTGTTGATCCAAAGCAATAGCTATCCCCCTTCCCTTCATCTTGTACTTCAGGTCGAGATGCCGACCTTAATTTTGTATATCCTCACTTTACTAATGGAATTTCAATTTCTTCATGTACTTTATTTTACGTACTTCGATTTTTATTCAATGTTTTTTGCTTTCTTGCTCGATTCATTGTAACACAACTTGACTATTGAAGTTTTTCACATGTGGGGAGTTCCTCAATTGTACAAAGGGTGTTATCCCTTATCAAGGCTACTTTAAGGGGGTCGGGTTGATGGCATTCCGACCTACCTAATCAATGGGAGTTCTTCAAGTAAGCGGTATTGCCCCTTATAGAGGTTATCTGGGAAAGTCAAGTCAGTGGCATTCCAACCTACTCAATTTGTAAGAGTTCCTCAAATAAGGGGTATTTCCCCTTACAAAGATTACCCAAAGGAAGTCAGGTCATTGGCATTCTGACCTGCGCAGTTGGTAGGAGTTTCTCAAGTAAGGGGTGTTTCTCCTAAAGAAGGTTACTCGAGGGGGGTCAAGTCAGTGACATTCCCACCCCCTACCCCCTCCCCCCTCCCCCCTCACCCCTCAATTGGTAGGTATGTTTACCCTCTGGAGGTTAAGACCTAGTATAAGAGTAAGAGAAAAGAAGTAAACATAGATAACTCATATCGGAACTTTCATTCATAATTTTGAAATGATTTACATGATTATACATTAATCAAAATAAAGCCGAAGGTTATTGTCATTCCATGTACGCAAGATGAGCTTGTTGTCCAGTCGTTCCAATCTATATGCTCTATTCCCTAAGTTTCTCTGACTCTGATCAAGTCTTCCCAATTAAGGGCTAATTTGCCCTGTCCTTCTTATGAACTCGTGGCTTATAGCTTTTGGTAGACTAGGTCACCGACCTTGAATTCTTTATGTCTAACCTTTTGATCATAATATCTGGTAGCTCAATGTTGGTAAGCAATTACCTGAACCACAACAAAGTCTCTAATTTCTTTGATTATGTCGATGCTAGCCTATAGTTGGGACTCATTGAAGATGGCGTTAAAGCTTTGATTCTAGATGTTAGGAAGCTTTAGCTTAATGAGGAGGATTGTCTCCGACTCGAATGCTAGGAGAAAAGGGGTTTCGCTTATAAAGGTGCAATGAGTGATCCTGTAGCCCCACAAAATTTTAGGTTGCTCATCCATCTAAGCACCCTAGGCCCGATCCACTCTTTTCTTTAGGCTTTCAAGGATAATCCGATTGGCTATTTCTACCTAGTCATTCAATTAAGGATAATAGATTGACATGAAGTACAGTGTGATTTGGTGCTTGGCGTAGAATTCTTTGAATTTGGGGTTATCAAACTATTGTTCGTTATCCATGATGAAGGCATAGGAGACCCTAAATCTGGAGAGGATGTTGTTTTGAACAAAAAACTCAACGCTCTTTTCAGTGATCTTTTCTACGGCTTTAGCTCAACCTACTTCGTAAAGTAGCCGACGATGATAATGTTAAACTACAAACCTCTTGAGGCCTTGGGGAAGGTGCCAAAAATGTCGATGCCCTACTGAGCGAGCAGCCACAAATTAGTCAAGGACTAAAGATTGTTGCTAAGGGTGTAATTGATGGGGACATGCTTCTAGCATTAGGGGTACTAATAGGCTATAGCCTTAGCATCTTGCCTCATGGTAAGCCAATAATATCCAAGCCGTAGAGCCCAGATGTAAAGGGCTTGGGATTGAATATGGTTACTATACACTCCAGCGTACAACTCTTCCATGATGTGTAAGCCCTCATCTTCTCAAAGGCATCTAAGCAGGGGAAAGCTAACTCCTCTACAGTACAGAACACCATTGACCAACGTATAGTTGGTGGCATAGTATCTCAACTTCTTTGCCTCTCTCTTATCTTTGAAGAGTGTACCTTGCTCCAAATAACTCCAGATGTGATCCATACAAATCGGTTCTCATGTTGATGTTGTCAACCCCAAGACCTCTGCTGAGCTCAAAGTTATGCTCTTCTCTTGCAAGCGCTCAATGAAGATCTTCCTATCCTTCACCATAAGCTTCTATGTCTCAGTAGAGGCAAGCTTGGATAGCTAATTTGCTACTAAGCTTTTGAGTCAAAGGATCTTTGTGATGGTATATAAAGGAAACTTAGCTAGAAGGCTCTTCACCTTCTCTAAGTGTCTTGCCATGGTGCTATCCCTAGCCTTATATTCACCTTGGACTTACTGGACGACAAGCATAGAGTCCAAGAAAACTTGTAGGTGCTTGGCACTAATCTCCTTGGCCAACTTGAGATTGGCTACCAAAGCCTCATATTCAAATTCATTGTTGCTAGTGTCGAACCCAAATTTGAGGGTATAACAAACTATGATATTATACATTCGGTCAGAACAAGACCTGCACCTCCATCTCCCTAGGTGAATAATCCATCAACATAAATAGTCCACATCAGTTTGTCATCCCCTAATAGTGCTTCCTTCTCTCTTATATATTTAACCACGAAGTCGGCCTACACTTATGTCTTGTAAGTTATCTATGGTTGATACTGGATTTTGTATGCGCTTCACTCCATCGTGTACTTCATTATCCGTTCAAATGCATCCGGCTTCTAAAGCATTATATGTAATGGCTAGTCTATAATTACGATGATCTGGTACAACTGGAAGTAGGGCCTTAACTAACGTACCAAGATGACAACTGCCAAAGCAAACTTGTATAAGTGAGTATACCTAACCTCAAGCCCTTAGAGTATATAGTTGACGAAATATATAGGCATGTGCTCTCTCCCTTCCACTCTAACTAATACAAATGAGAGTGCCCGGTCGCTTACGACCAAGCACAAATATAAGTCCTCCCCTAAAATAAGCTTGGAGAAGACTGGAGGATGTGTAAGGAAGTCCTGCAACTACTTAAAGGCTACTCCACATTGAAGAGTCCATTCAAAACCCTTGAGATTCTTAAGGATTTTGAAAAACTTAGCATGTATGTTTGTGCTCTTGGAGACAAATCTATTCAGTGCCACCATGTCAATGAGCTTATGTATGTCTCAAACTAAGGTAGGGAACTTCAAATTTTTGATGGCATGTATCTTTGCAAGGTTGACCTCAATACCTCTTTAAGTGACCAAGAAGCCAAGAAATTTGTCAAAGCTGACCCCAAATACGCACTTCTTGGGGTTCAACTTCATGTCATGTTTCCTCATTTTCTCAAAGGCTTCCTGTAGGTTCTTGACATGATCGTCAAACTGCTTACTCTTGACTATTGTTGATACCTCATTTTTTTCTCCTTTTTTATTTATTTTGCTTTAGAATTTTTAGAGGGTCCTAAATTGGAAAAAAATACAAAAAATAGAAAATTAAAGAAAACCAAAAAAATATATAATAAGAAATTTAGGAAAAATACAAAAAATAGAAAAATAAGGAAAAATAAAAATACGAAATTTAGAAAAATACAAAAATAAGAAAAAGCATAAAAAATAAGAATTTTAGAAAAAAATACAAAAAATGAAAAATTTAGAAAAATACGTAGAAAAAAATAAGAAAAAATAGAAAAAATAAAGGATTTGGGAAATATAGAAAATAATAAATTTCTTGTTTAGAATAGAATTTTCAATAAAAGTAGAAAGTAGATCGTTAGGGTTGGGTTTAGATTTTAATAAAAATTACACATATAAACAAGGTATAAGCCAATGACCCAACAGTAAAACAATTAGACATATCGGTTAAAGATCATGGGTTTGAATCCTAGCAAAGGCAAGGAAAGCCTTTTTCTTTTTATAGAGGATACACTGCCACGTATCAGGGTTTCACTGTACCACGTATTAATGTAGCAGTCTTGGATTGTCTAACATTGACGTGGCATGCTACGTCAGCTACCACGTGTCACTGTTGAACATGTGGCACACAGTCATTAGACAACATGGCAAATGTGGCGCTACGTCAGTCGCCTTTCTCTCCCTTTCCCTTCTTTTTCCCTTAACTTCCTCCACTTTCTCAACAAAATAGCAGCAGCCCCTTCACTTTGGACTCTTTTTTTTGCACTTTTTTCACATTTAAACGCGCCAGTTAGTGAGTAATTCTTGTTCTACACATAGCATACATCGAATAAAGCCCCAAAACACATCTACATTCATGCATTTAAGCATTCAAATAGGTGTTAAAAATTTGAAAAAAACTAAAATTTTAGAAATTTTCATTCAATCTAATTTTAGCTTTCCTTATTTTCTGAGTTGATTTTAAGTATAAAAAGGTGTTTGAGAATTCGTTTTGGGGGACACACAATCACGAGAATCATCTCATAAGCTCTCTCTCTCATTCGAGCTCACTTTCTCTCTATCTACACTTGTGACCATTCTCACTCTTAGATTCTCTCTCTCAAGCTTCCATTAAATCGTACCACCACCCTAGTTAGACTACCTACAGCATAGGCTCTCCAACCCAACCACAACCAAACCCCGTTGTACCCTTTAACAGTATTTCCATAGCCGCCACCACTAAACCCTATTCCACTACAACCTTGAGCTCGAAACACCACCTTAACCTCCACATTGAGCTAAACTAACACCTCCACGAGGCTCGTAACATTCCTAAGACTAAGCCCCAACCCTTCACCAAGCTTCAGCAACCACCATGTGCATTGTACATAACCACCACTATCGACCGAACTTCAAACACCACCAAAACTGCCACAATACTCCACCACACCTCCACCAAACCCCAGAAGTCCAATCCAAAATACATGAAACAACTTTTACCCACTTAAATTTCAGCCTAAAAACACCTACGAAGCGACCCTCATCCACTTGCTCCTTATCTTACGTAACCCGAATTCAAGTGCTTGACCCAAACCAACCTAATCCAGATCTACGCCCAGCTCTAACCTGCATGCTTGATCCAGTCCTCAATCCAGCTTTGGTTCATTTTATTTCTTTTATTTATTTATTTATATAAATGGTAATGGTAATGTAAACAAAAAAAGAAAAGAAAAGAAAGGGAAAAATAAAAAAAGGAAGAAAAGAAAATAAAAAAGAAGAAGAAAACAGAAAAGAGTAGTCTATTTTTATTTATTTATTTATTTTAATAGAAATAGATAAAATAGAATAAGTAATAAATAAATAAGATAATATAATAAAAATAAAAATCAATAAATAGGTTAGTGAATAAAAATCGTTTTGAACCTTAGAAAAATCGGGTTTTCTAAAACATAAATAAAAATAATGGATCCTTTCCAAATTAAGATTCTATTTAGAATTTCCAAGGATAAACTCCGATTTAAGACCTTTTAGAATAATTTCCTTAAATAAGCTTAAAACGGGTAAAGCGTAAATCCAATTGTTTCTTAAAAGTTAAAACAAATCAACTCACTAATATTTTCGGAAAAGAATTACGTACGACTGATCCCGAATAATCAGTAGTAGACACCTACAAGTCGACGGTAAAAAACGAAAAAACCTATTTTTTTCCTTTTTTTAGTTAAGTTTAGATTACTCAAGTTATCTAATTCGATTAACTAATAATTGAGTTCTATTTTATAGAATTGAAAGGTGATTTTTAAGGTTGAAATTAAAATTGGAAAGTTAATGGTACCCATAAGAGTTTAAAAATCCTAACCCTCGGATCCAGATCTTTAGTTTTAGAACTGTTTTGAAAATAAATTCTTATCTAAAGTCCAGTAGCTAAATTGTAACTAATCAACCCAATTAGTTATAATCTGACTCCTTTTCCCAACTACAGTCGGATGACAACTCTAAATAATTTTCAAATTAAAAAAACTAGTTTTCTTTAAACTCTAGTTGAGGGTTAGTATTAAATGAGTAGGGTTTAATCCTGGTCAATTTAAAGAAGACTAATTTACATAAAATTGGGAGGAAAAAACCAGACTCAACAGCTTGGCAACTGTACTGAAGAGTTTAAGAGAGTTAGCCATTCAAGTTTCCAAAATTAAATTTAATCTCTAAAAATCATCTTAGTGCAATTTATTTACTTATCTGTTATTTGTGATTTGTACCATAATTAAACTAAAATTTTTGCAAATTTAGTTTTAATTATTTAACTATTTAAGGAGAGATTTATTTTCTGTACCATGATGCATGATAGGTATGGTCAAACCCCGGCCATCTTAAGACCCTAGGACAAGGAGCCATTATGTAAGTTGTAGGTGTAGTAAGGCAACCACCACTTGGGGCTGATTAAGCTACCCTACTTAAACTTTAATGTGACTAAGGAACTATTTTTCAAAAATGTGTGAGGTCACAGAGTTTAAGGACCTCTAGAACCCACCCTTCTTGCACATATTCTTCGAGGACAATGAATAACTAACAAGGTGGCATTTTTATACAAAACAAAAAAAAAAGAGAGAGAGAAAAAGAAAAAATGACAAAACCCAATGTTTCTTTCCCTGTATTTTTCCTAAAATTCATGTACATAGGAAATCTTTTGTAATTTCTTTTGATGTAAATAATCTTTCCTTTGTAATTTATGTTTCCTTTGTAATTTATGTTTTCTTTGTAATTTTTTAGAAATGGCCAACTCATCCAACACTAAGGTCTTCGCCAAAGAGATTTATGTCCACAAGCCCACAAACTCAAAGCCCATACTCAATCAATAGTTTCAAACCTTCAACCCAAGAGAATAAGAGTTCATTACCCATAAGATCAAGTCCATACTCTCACTATCCAAGGTGAATGTTAACATCACACTAGTGAAGGCTTTGGTTCATTTCTAGGAGCCCAAAGAAGTCGCATTCCATTTTGGGCCACACCTAATCAGCCCAACTCTAGAAGAATACACCCAATTGCTTCAATCTAGCCCACATTTTTTCCAAAATTCTTAGGAATCTGTAAGACCAAAATAAATGAGGCCCTGAATGATTGTAGATATGGCTTCTAATCCATTGGTTCTAGAATGAACCTAGCTCCAACAAACGGGTTCTGTTTCTTAATAATTGGATGGAGAATCGAATCAAGGCCTATATATTTGCACTATTCGCCACTATCTTATTTCCAAGTAGGTCTTTTCTTATATATTTTATGGTGGCGAAATTAGTGGCTTAATTTTTGGAAGGGGAAGTCATATATTCCTAGCATACTTACTGAACAAATAAAGAATCTTAATTTCCTTAAGAAGCTATGGAGATCTCAAGTCAAGCATGGCACTGTTAATGGTATGGTTTGTCAGCCACATCAAATGCTTTGGGTTAAACTTAATAAGAGGTGCATTCACAAATAAGATTGGTCTTATTAACTCTTTTGTTAATAAGATTGGTCTTATTAACTCCAGAAGATATCCCTACCCTTCTCTAGATAGAAGTTCTATAAGATTTTTGGTTCAAAAACATACTGTAGACCGCTAGATAGAGTAATTACACTAAGGTCATACTGGTTTGTAAAGATTATCATGTCGTACTATTAATCGAAATAAGCTGGTATATAGGCTACTATCCAAACAACATGGTAAGGCAGTTTAAAGGGGTCCAAGACATAGTTCATAAGGCTTCATTGAAACCATTCACCCTTAACCTCGAAGAGCCTCACTCCACGGAAAAGTTATCCAAGCTTCACAAGATCAAAGCTTGGTAGGATACTAGGACTATAAGCCCCACCATCAATTTGAGTGAATTCATAGGAGAATTAGACAAATACCGGGTCACCAAAGAGTTCTTATAAGATTAACTTCACAAGGTAGGCATGATGCAGTATCAAGCACTAAAAATCCTTTAACCTTCCCCTGCGAATGCTAACTCTAAAATGGTGACCTACATGGACCAAGTAAAGGCTCATGTGGAAGTCCTCGATGATGAAAAAGACAGGTAAGAAAACCTCTTTCAGGAGTCTAAGTAAAGATTGCACACCCTAAAACACTAGTTAAAGATAGCCTAAAAGAAAATCCAAGAGTTTGAAGAAGCAACTGAGCATACGCAAAAGCAAGATAAAGCAGTGGCCATCAAACCCAGCAACTGGGAGAAGAAAATGTCATTCAGCCCATAGAAGAAAAGAAAATTAGTCTAGATGAATTTGTATTTTTCTCTTCTTTTATGTAATAAACCTCTGGGAATTAAAGAATAATAAATAACTTGCTGCTTTGTTAAGTTAATCGTCAATCCCCTACTTTTCATCAGGTATGGCACACTCGCATTTCATTCATTTATTTCAGTTCCATATTTTCAAAAGTTAAAATATTCATGTGATAACTTTTTGAGAAATGATCTTAAACTAGGTCGCCAAAATAGTTCCCAAACATCAAACCTTTCAAAAAAGTCCTATATAAACCCACTCTCAAACCAAAATGGCCAGCTAAGGAAACAACAACACCAACAATAGCAGTATCAACCCAGAAGTTATTGACCCTACTGAGCTGAGGTTCCGCTCTTTAGAACGAACGGTATAGAAGATTGCAAATCAATTGAGCTTCCTTACTAATAACACCGCCCTACTCAAGTCTACAACTCCAGCAAATGAAGAGAATTCCAAAGTACGATATGAAAAGAATATTGATGCTCCACTTCTTGAAGCAGAAGAAGCCTATCCCAAAGCCAACTAGACCTTTGAAACCTTTAAGACAAAAGAGGTCTTTCCAAAGGTTAACCTAACTTTTGAGCAAAACACTTACTCGTTTCCAATCAACCCAAAGCTTAAAGCGGATCAAGACAGGTTAAAAGAGCTTAAGAAGAGATTGGCTCAATAAATCACTGAAAAGATGAAAATGCTTAAAGGGTATGATGGATTCAAGCAAATTGGTATAACAAATTTCTCTACCTATGACTATGGAAGCTTCCTAGAGAAGTTTAAAGTACCTGACTTTGAGAAGTATAATGGAACCAGGTGCCCTAAACTGCACACTAAGTTGTATGTACCCAAAATGGGAAAGTATGTGCAATATGAGCAACTCATGGTCTAAACATTTCAGGACAGCCTAACAAGCCCTGCTTTGATGTGGTATGCCCAGTTAGACCTGAACTAAATAAACACATGAGAGAAGCTGCCTAGGGCATTTTATGAGCAATATAGGTTCAATGTTAAAGTGCCACCGACCATGATAGATTTAATTGCCTAGAGGAAGAGGCACAATGAATCTTTTAAAGAATACGCCCAAAGGTGGAGATCCCTAACTGCAAGGGTATCCACCCCCATGACTAAGAAAGAGCGAACTTCGACTTTTATCAACACTCTCGAAAGACTCTATTTCTCTCACCTAACTGGGCAAGCCTCTTCTAGTTTTGCAGAAGTAATAGTAACAGGGTATCGGATTGAAAGTATCGTCTCCTCTAGCAAGCTACAACAGCCATCAGACAGAAAACCACCCTCTACTAAACCCACCACCAACAAGCCTAGAGAAGCTACTATTAGCATGGTCAATTCAAATACCAAACCTAATGCTCGGGTCTCTTTCAAGGCAAATCTTCCACCAACTCAACAACAGTTCGAAAGCTAACCGCAAGTCAGTAGGACCTTAAGGTAGTTCACCAAAATACCCATTCCTTTCAGTCAGGTACTTAAAAAACTAAGAAAGGATAATCTACTCCATTCTGAAGTTCCCAATGAAAGGTATAAGCCAAGATTCTTTAATCCCAATACAAGGTATCAATATCATCTAGGGTAAGTAGGCTATTCAAAAGACTCATGCTGGAGATTAAGAAATAAAATTCAGGATCTAATCAATGAAGGCACAGTCCAATTAGACTTCGTAGATGCACTAATTCCAAACATCAACAGTAACCCCTTGCCTAATCATGGGTCCATCATCAATATGATATTTGATGACTCAGATCCTACCATCAACATGATTAGCTCTAATTGAGAGCCTAGGGTTTATAGATTCTACAAATAAGAGGAGAAGGAAATTCCACAGACCAAAAGTTACACCTTTCATGTACCTGTAGCCCCCGAAAATTATAAAACTACCCCTCTTAATTACTAGACAATAAATTAGGGGCAACCGAGCTCACTTATGGGAAGGATTACCCACTCTGGTAGAATTTACGACCCAAGGGAAGACCTGAAAAAGAAGGCTGTGTTGGAAAGGCTAAACAATGAACCAGCTAAACATGAAGAAGGATTGTTTGCCTTCACCAAAATAATCAAGTCTAGCGAGTATGAAGTAATGGATCAACTCGCTAAGACCTCAGCACAAATATCCCTCATGAGTTTATTGATGGCGGTGGAACCACATCGGGAAGCTTTGTTCAGAATATTGAGGGAAGTTAAAAGTCCCTCGTGAAATACTAGCTGAAAGAATAGGGTCTATCACCAACTCTATTCTTACTATGGATTAGATTCCCTTCTCCGCTAAGGAACTGGGCAAAGAAGGTAACCAACACACCAAGCCTCTCTTCATAATAGTAAGGGTGAACAACATCATTACAATAAGAGTACTCATCGACAATGGATTATCTTTGAATGTTTACCCTCTCACTACCCTAGATCTATCAAGCATCGATACGACTGCTATTAAGCTAAGTTCGACAATAATAGGGCTTTTGGCAGATCCAGAAGAGAAATTATAAGGAGATTGACTTACCGGTTAATATCAGCCCATAAACATTCAACATCCGATTTCAAGTTTTTGACATCATAAGAACATTTAACCTGTTATTAGGAAGACCTTGGATATATTCAGCAGGGGCCATACCTTCGAGTTTTCATCAAAAGGTTAAGTTCATCTCCAATTGCTAGGTCATAACGATTCCGGGTAACCAGGATTACGAAATATATAAAGAAACAACCATACCCTATATTAGCATTGAAGAGCAAGAGGACTTTGGGCTCTAAATGTTTGAAGATGTGTGCATGATTACTGATTAGGATAAAGATGAGAGGCTGAAATTCAAAGAAGGCCAGTTTGGTGCCTATAGGCTAGGCTACGTCCTAACTCCAATGGAAGAGTTGCAAGAAATGCAAGCTAGGGGTAAAAGAGATGACGGGTTGTATCATGGCCCGATGACCTTCCTACCATTATCAAAAATTTTCATCCAAGCCGAAATCTAGAACTTAAGCTTGCCAAAGAAGATGCTTCCAACAGGAGTAAAATAGCCAGTCCATCTAACAAGTCCCAACATCTGAATAATTAGTTCTCCATCCCTATAATTAGCAACAAGTCTTGTCTAGAGTAAAGGATGAATCACGATTTAGTATTTTACAAAGTTTTGTAATAATTATCTTTGTTATACAACATTATACTCAAAAGAATTTCTTCTAAATAAAATCATTCTTCTTTCTCTTCACTTCTTCCTCGCTTACACTCTTTCCTTTACATACTTTTTACTCAAATCCAATGCTTCAAATAAAGGCCATGGATACTTTGCACAAATAGGTGATGAAAATATTAATATCACTTTCGGCCCTATTGGGTTAGTCGTCGAGAGTGATGTCAATGACTACAGTGACGTGCAAGAAAGCTAGCAAAAACATGAAATGAGTAGAATTTCCATTGACAAGCCAATTAAGACGATTGATGTTGGGACTAATGGCAACACCAAAACATTGAAAATTAGAGGGAATTTGAAAGAAGAACAAAAGGCTAAAATGACCATACTACTATCTGAATACCAAGATGTGTTTGCATGTTCTTATGAAGATATGTTTGGATTAGATCCATCAATCGTGATCCATCACTTACTCACACGAGAGGATATCAAACCTAAGAAATAGAAGTTAAGAAGGTTTCGACCAAGTGTCCTGTTGAAAATTAAGGAAGAAGTCAGAAAATAACTAGAGGTCGATATCATTGAGGTATATGATTATTTCAAGTAGGTAGCCAACATTGTGCCAGTAATGAAGAAGAATGGAAAAGTCAGAGTGTGCGTAAATTTTTGAGAACTCAATCAAGCAACCCCTAAAGATAATTTCCCTTTACCCCATATTGATGTCTTAGTCGATAACACGACCGAGAACCATCTTTTCTCATTCATGGATAGGTTCTTTAGATATAATTAGATTTGAATGTCTAAAAAGGACAAAGCCAAGACCACACTTATCATAACTTGGGGCACATTTTGCTATAAAGTAATGCTTCTTGGACTTAAAAACGCTGAGGCAACTTACCAAACAGCCATGGTCGCAATCTTTCACGACATGATGCACAAAGAAGTTAAAGTATATGTTGATGATATGATTTCGAAGTCTAAGGAAGGAGAAAATCATGTAAATAATCTGAGGAGATTGTTTGATAGGTTGAGAAAATTCCAGTTGAAGCTCAACCTAGAGAAGTGTACCTTCAGAGTAACTTTAGGGAAATTATTGGGTTTTATAATTAGCTAAAGAGGCATCGAAGTGAACCTTCATAAAGTCAAAGCAATAGTCGACTTGCCCCCTCCATACACATTCAAAGAAATAAGAGGCTTCTTAGGCCGTTTAAACTACATAGCTCGGTTTATATCTCAACTCACGGATAAATGTCGTCCCCTATGTAAGCCGTTAAAAAAGAACACCAAGATAAATTGAGATGAAGAATGCGAGCAGGCCTTTACAACAATCAAAGAGTACCTTATGAACCCTCCAATTTTAGTAGCTCCGAAACCTAAAAAGACTTTATTTCTATACCTGACAATGTTACCGAAATCCATGGGGTGTATGCTCAATCAAAAGGATGAGGAAGGGAAGGAATGAGCCATATACTACTTGAGCAAAAAATTTACTGAAGGGAAAAAAAAATATTCAAAAGTTGAAAGAACTTACTATGCTTTGGTCTAGGTAATGTATCGCCTCAGACAATACACACTCTATTACCAGGTTAAATTGTTAACTTAGCATGATCCTTTGAAGTACTTGGCAGACAAACTAGCCTTAATCAACAGAATCTCAAAGTGGCAAATATTACTATCAGAGTTTGACATTATTTACATGAACTGAAATTCAGTTAAGGGGCAAGCTCTAACAGATCAATTAGTAGAAAATCCCTCTGATAATACCCCTCAAGAAGTACAAGTCAATTTCCCCAATGAAAATATCTTAGCAGTCGAAAGAAGTTCTGATAAAGGAGAAGATGATGAACCACCAACGTAGAAGATGTTCTTCGATGGGGTAGCTAACATATTTAGGTGTGGAATTGGAATGATACCGATATCCCTCGAAGGTATACGATATAAATAGCTATAAGGCTTATTTTCCCATACACCAATAATATCGCCGAGTACGAAGCATGTATCATGAGACTCAAAATGACCCTAGATAAAGATATTTAAGAATTAGAAGTGTATGGGAACTATTCACTCATTATTGGCCAAGCTCGAAGAGAGTACAAGACGAAAGATTCTAAACTGATACCTTATCACCAGTACTTAACTGAATTGACAAAGAAATTCAAAGAAATCACCTTCAATCATATACCAAGGACTCAGAATTAATTAGTCAATGCCTTAGCCACTCTAGCATCTATGATACAAATATCCAGTAGAGTCAAGATTTATCCCCTCACTATTGAAATTGAAGACAAGCCTACCTTCCGTTTAGCAATTGAGGGTACGAATGACCAAAAGCCGTAGTACCATGATATTAAAATGTTTCTACAACAAGGCATATACCCTGAAGAAGCCGAGAAGAAGGATAGAAGGATGATCAAGAGATTGGCCACTCAATTCTTAATAAACGAGTACACTTTATACCGACGCTCTTTTAACAGTACACTTTTAAGGTGTGTGCACAACAAGAAGGCTGAGATATTAATGAAAGAAGTACACGAAGGAGTATGTGGCCCTCACATAAACAATTACATGTTGGCTAAGAAAATTACAAGACTAAGATACTACTGGTCAACAATGGAAAGCGATTGCATCAAACATGTCAGGCATTATCACTTATGCTAAGTTTATGCGAATAAGATAAACGCCTCGCTTCAAAAATTACACATACTCTTGGCACCGTGGCCTTTTTCAATGTGGGGAATAGATATCATCAGCCTAATTATTCCAAAAGCATCCAATAGGCATCGCTTTATACTAATCACCATCGATTACTTCAACAAATGGGTTGAGGCCTCATCCCACTCAAGTGTTACTAAAGAGATCGTAGTTAAGTTTATTAAGAGGAATATCTTAGCTTGATATGGGGATCCAAAAACAATAATCACCGATAATGGCACTAACCTCAACAATAAGCTTATGTTAAGGTTGTGCCGACAGTTCAGGATCATTCATATGAACTCTACTCCTTATTAACCCCAAATGAATGGAGCCGTTGAAGGAGCCAATAAAAACCTCAAAAGAATCACTGAAAAAATGGTTGTTACATAAAAAGACTGGCATGAGATGTTGCCATTCGCACTTATAGCTTATCAAACTTCCATTAGAATATCGATTGGGGCAACACCCTACTCTTTGGTATACGGCACTAAAGAGGTGTTACCAATAGAGGTTAAAATCCTGCCACTTAGAGTACTATCAGAAACCCAATTGGATGAAGCCGATTAGGTAGATAAATGCATCGAGCAATTGAATTTGATTGACGAACGGAGATTGACAACCCTATGTCATAATCAGTGTTATTAATAAAGAATGGCTCAGCTTTTCAACAAAAGTGTACAACCCCGAAACTTCAAAGAGGGTGATATGGTGTTGAGAAAAGCTCTCCCCAATGCACAAGACTTTAGAGGAAATTTTGCTCCCCATTACGAAAGCCCTTACGTCATGAAGTGAATATTATCAAAAGGAGCTTTAATTTTGTCCTAAATGGATGGTCCAAATTTGAGAGACCCTGTAAATACTAACACTGTAAAGTTGTACTACCCATGAGAAGTCAATGGAAATTTTTGCTCAAAACAAGAAAATGCCAGTCATTTTGAATGCCATTGTGGTCCAATTTTCATTATTTGCAAGCAAAGTTGGTATCCTCGACAATTGTCAACATTGGAATAATTACCCTCTCTATTGAAAGGTCCGACTCCCCTTACTCCATTTAATCAAATCCATATGCTGAAAACACGAAAGAAGTTGAGAAGTGAGATGTAAGACATTGGTAATTGACAAAACTCTTTAAAATACTTTATTATGGATCAATCCCCCTCGACAGGGAGTTTTATTGTCTATTTTTCAAGGAAATGTGAAATCCAAATGAGCAATCACCTCACAGCAAATATTTATTAGTCAAGAACAAGGGCTTCGATTCATAAAGGTTCCAAAAAGACAAAAACAGTGGGTAACATTTCTGTGATTTCTCTATAAGAGATGGTAGAGTCTTAGAGGTTCCGTATAAAAATCAATTGGGTTGACAATAAAGGATTAAAGAATGAGTTGGTTAGTTTTTATGGGACTTTATAAAAAAGGTTTAACAATTTAGGCACTATCAACGAGACCAGGTAAGTACTTCCATATGATGTTAGTGCATTAGTTTCTGAACATTGCATATGCATTTAGACTATGATTAGTTTTTACTCCTAATGGTCTTTTGACCAGCCCATAAGGTACTCACCTTCTACATTTGGTGCTTAGCTAGCCTTTGAAGGCATGATCTAAACTTAGTCTCTTTTTTATTTCTTTTAGCGACCCCATAGGGCTCTTCTGTTCACTAAGTTCTCTTAGCAAGCCCGTAAGGTGCTACTCTTCATTAATTCCTTTTAGCAAGCCCATAGGGCTCTTCTTTAAGTCTAACTTAAGGTTGCTAGTCTTTGAGAAATGCTCCTGCCTAGGTTAGTAAGCCTAGAAGGGCATGACTAGGCTTTCCAAATCGATTCTGACTTATTTCACCTAGGTTAGTAAGCCTAGAAGGACACGACTAGGTTTTCCAAATCGATTCTAGCTTAGGGTTACTAGTCCTAGAGAGATGCACATGCCTAGGTTAGTGAGCCTAGAAGAGCATGACCAGGTTTTACAAATCAATTCTAGCTTAGGGTTGCTAATCCCAAAGCCAGGTTTTCCAAATTGATTCTAGCTCAAGGTTGCCAATCCCTAAGAGACACTTACGCCTAACCACCTAGGTTAGTGAGCCTGGAAGGGCACGACCAGGTTTTCCAAATCAATTCTAGCTTAGAGTTGCTAGTCCCTAAAAGACATTCCCGTCTAAGTTAGTAGCCTAAAAGGGCATGACTAGGTTTTCCAAATCAATTCCAACTTAAGGTTGCTAATCCCTGAGAAACGTTCCCGCCTAAGTTAGTAAGCCTAGAAAGGCACGATCAGGTTTTCCAAATCCATTCTAGCTTTGGGTTGCTAGTCTCCTAAAGACGTACCCACCTAGGTTAGTGAGCCCAGAAGGGCACAACCAAGTTTTCCAAATCAATTCTAGCTTAGGGTTACTAGTCCCCAAGAGACGCTTACGCCTAGGTTAATGAACCTAGAAGGACACGACCAAGTTTTTCAAATCAATTCTAACTTAGGGTTGCTAATCCTCGAGAGACGCTCCCGCCTAAGTTAGTAAGCCTAGAAGAGTATGACTAAGTTTTCCAAATCGATTCTAACTTAAGGTTGCTAGTCTCCTAGAGACACTCCTACCTAAGATAGTAAGCTTAGAAGGAAACGACTAGGCTTCAATTCTTCTTTTCAGCTCTTAGAGCGCCTCTTCTCTCTTTAACCTTTTCGCCAAATCCTCAACGAATCAAGCCTAGGGTAACTAGCTATTTGTTGCACTTCTTAAGTCAAAGTTCACCCCTAGGGCAAAAATAGTGTCTCTTTTCTCGTTGTGATAAAATTTTACTCAAATTTCATCACAAAGAGGAGTAAATGTAGACACCCCATTTTTTCCTCATTTTTGTTTATTTTCTTTTACAATTTTTAAAGGGTCCTAAATTGAAAAAAAAAATAGAAAACTAAAGAAAACCTAAAAAAAATATATAGTAAGAAATTTAGGAAAATACAAAAAATAGAAAATTAAGAAAAACCAAAATATGAAATTTAGAAAAATACAAAAATAAGAAAAGGCACAAAAAATAAGAAATTTAAAAAAATATATAAAAAATGAAAAACTTATGAAAATACATAAAAGATTGAAAAGTCACAAAAAATTAAAAAATAAAAGATTTAGGAAATATATAAAATAATAAATATCTTTTTTAAATAAAATTTTTAATAAAAGTAGAAAGGGGACCATTAGGTCTAAGCATAGATTTGAATCTAACCTAGGCAGGCCTCGTTCATATGTGTAATTTAATTGTACATATAAATAAGACACAGGCCAATAGTCTAACAGCAAAACACTTGGACATATGCATTGGGTTTGGTTGGAAGTCCTGGGTTTAAATCCTAGCAAAGGTAAGCAAAGCCTTTTTCTTTTTATAGAGGATACACTACCAGATCAGGTACTACCCCGTATATGGGTTTCACTATGCTACGTGTCCTAACACGTGACAACAAGGAAAGCTTTTTTCTTTTTATAGAGGATATACTATCACATCAAGTACTGTTACGTGTAAGGGTTTCATTATGCCACATGTCCTGACACATAGCAACCTCGGATTGGCCGACACTAAGCAACCTCGGATTGGCCGACATTAATGTAGTATGCCATGTCAGCTACCACATGTCACTGTGGGATACGTGGCACACAACTACTGGACAACACGGCTGATGTGGCACCACATCAATTGCTTTTCTCTCCCGTTCCCTTTTTTTCCCTCAATTTCCCCTACTTTCTCAACAAAACAACAACACCCCCTTCACTTTAGACTCCTTTTTTGCACTTTTTCCATGTTTAAATGCGCCAGTTAGTAAGCGATTATTGTTTTACGCATAGCATACTTCAAATAAAGCCCCAAAACATATCCAAATTTGTGTATTTGAGCATTCAAATCAATGTTGAAAATTCCAAAAAAAACTAAAATTTTGGAAATTTTCATTCAATCCAATTTCAACTTTCCTTATTTTCTCCGTTGATTTTAAGTATAAAAAGGGGTTTGGGAATTCGTTTTGGGGGACACACAATCATAAGAATCATCTCACAAGCTCTTTCTCTCATTCGAGCTCACTTTCTCTCTCTCTACACCCACGACCACTCTCTCTCTTCGGTTCTCTCTCTCGAGCTTTTATTGAATTGCACTACAACTCTAGCTAGACTACCCCTAGCTTAGGCTCTCCAACCCAACCATAACCAACCCTCGTCATAACCCTTAACAATATTTCCATAGCTGCCGCCACCAAACCCTAGTCCATCGTAACTCTGAGCTCAAAACACCACCTTAACTTCGACATTAAGCTGAACTAACACCTAGACAAAGCTTGCAGCATTCCCCAAACCAAGCCCAAACCCTTGACTAAGCTTTCGCAACCACCATGTGCACTATACACAACCACCACCATCGATCAAACTTCAAACACCACTAAAATTGCCACAATACTCCATCACATCTCCATTAAACCCCATAAGTCCAATCCAAAATACATGAAGCAACTTTTACTCGATTAAATTTTAACTTAAAAACACCTACAAAGCGACCCTCATCCGCTTGCTCCTTCTTATCTTACATAACCCGAATCCAAGTACCTGACCTAGACTAAATTGATTTAGATCCGCGCCCAACTTCAAGTCTTGCCTTAACTCACATACCTAATCCAATCCTCAATCCAGCTTTGGTTCATTTTGTTTCTTTTATTTATTTATTTATTTATTTATGTAAATGTAAATGGTAATGTAAACGAAAGAAAAAAAAAAAGAAAAAAAAAGAAGAAGAAGAAAAAAGAAAAGAGTAGCATATTTTTTATTCATTTATTTATTTATTCATTTTAATAAAAATAGATAAAATAAAATAAGTAATAAATAAATAAGATAATATAATAAAGATAAAAATAAATAAATAGGTTAGTAAATAAAAATTGTTTTAACACTTAAAAAAATTAGGTTTTCTAAAAAATAAATTGACCCTTTCTAAATTAAGATTCTATTTAGAATTTCCAAAAATAAACTCCGATTTAGAACCTTTTAGAATGGTTTCCTTAAATAAGCTTAAAACGAGTAAAAACGTAACTCTGAGGGTTTTTTAAAAGTTAAAACAAATCAACCCGCTAATATTTTTGGAAAAAAACTATATACATTTGATCTCAAATAGCAGGTACATAAGCACCTACAGGGCGACAATAAAAAACGAAAAAACCTATTTTTTCCTTTTTTAGTTTAGTTAAGATTACTCAAGTTATCCAATTCCATTAACCAATAATTGAGTTCTGTTTTATAGAATTGAAAGGTGATTTTTAAGATTAAAATTAAAATTAGAAAGTTAATGGTAACCATATGAGTTTAAAAATCTAAACACCCGGATCCAAATCTCTAGTTTTAAAACCGTTTTGAAAATCAGTTCTTATTGAAAGATCAATAGCTAAATTGTAACCAATCCACCCAATTGGTTATAATTTGACTCCTTTCCCGACTACAGTCCGGTAGTGACTCCAAACAATTTTCAAATTAAAAAACCGATTTTTTTTTAAACTCTAGTTGATGGTCAATATTAAACGGATAAGGTTTAATCCTAAACGGATAAGGTTTAATCCTAATCGGAGAAGACTAATTTACATAAAACCGATAGGAAAAAATTAGGCTCGACAATTATCATATCGTCAACGTATACCTTCATGTTACACCTAAGCTAGGGCTTAAACAACTTTGTCACCATTCACTTATATGTTACCCTGGCATTTTTTAAGCCAAAGGGCATGACAGTGTATCAGTATGTACCAAAACCAGTGACAAAGGAGGTATGGACGTCATCCTTCAAGTCCATCTTTATCTGGTTGTAGCCTGAGAAGGCATTCATAAAGCTTAACAGGGCATATCCTGATGTGGCGTCAACCAGCTAGTCGATCCTAAGAAGAGGGAAGCAATCCTTCAAGTAGACTTTATTGAGGACAGTATAATTGACACACATGTACCACTTCCCTGACTTCTTCTTACCCAATATTACGTTAGCTAGCTAGGTTGGATACTTTTCTTCCCTTACAAAGTCAACCTTAAGCAACTTCTATACTTCTTCCTCAATTGCTACTTACCTTTCTAGTGCAAAGTGCCTCTTCTTCTGTTTAATAGACCATACAGTACAGTCAATGTTGAGGTTATAGGTTGCCAGGTCGAAGGAGATCCCAAGCATGTCCAATGTTAACTAAGCAAACGTATCTGAGTTGGCTTATAGGAGGGCAACTATCTCGTCCTTCACTTCAGAAGGGGTTTTAACCCCAACCTTAGTGGTCTGGTCAAGAGAAGGGCCAATATGCTCTAGCGGCCTTAACATAGGGCTCTCGAGAGAGCTTCTAGTCACATCTACAAATTCCCACCTTGGTTAGGGTCAAGAATTTAGCCTTTAGGTAAAGGGATGAAGTAAAGACCCTAAACACATTAAACTTAGTCGTTACAAGAGAGCACTTCAAAGGAATAGGCAATCAATCATGATGAACTCTACTGGTCATCATGCAATGCTTTCGTCATTGCTAAGTTTCATGTCAAGAGTGATGATTCCCTTAGCTCAAACGGTACTCCCATTGAAGTCGATAAGATTATGGTGGTATAGCTTCATTTTGATAGGTAACTTGGCCCTCATCCTTTTATATGTATGTAGGAAGAGAATATCGATAGAGCTACTAGTGTCCACCATAATCTTGAAGACCTCAAAGTTAGCAATCTTAGCCCCTATAACAAAAGCATTTTGATGGGAGGTATCTACCCTCTCTAAATCTTCATTAGAGAAGGAGATTGAAGTGTCAATTTTCTGTCTCTTCTCACTAACAGCCAACACCTTAAACAAAGCATTAGCTGAACTACTAGTGCTTAACCGGCTCCCTAGGTATAGGCCTCCAACAATTATATTTATGATGCCATTGGGGGCTTAATTATTACGATGGTCATCGTCCTGTTCTACTCGGGCACCCTCAATTTGCCGCCTCTTAGGCACCCTATCTTCATCGTCATCGAAATGGTGATCATTTCCCTACTAAGCTACATATTCACCAAAGAAGCCTTGCTGAATAGCATACTCGATTACACTCTTTAACTATAAGCATTTCTCGATGGTATGATCATAATCATCATGGAACTGATAATACTTGTCCGAGTTCCGAGGACAAGGATTACCCTTCATTTTGGTAGGCTTTTGCAACAGGCCTTTGTACCACACCTCGAAATAAACCTAAGCAATAGGTTAGTTCAGAGGGGTACGCTATGTGTAAATGGGAAGGGGGAAGGGCTTCCATTGCGCTTAGTGCTTCTTACTTCTTGAGCCTCCTCCTTCTGCCTTACTCAGCACCTTGCTACGAAGGTAATCTTTTACAAATAATCTCTCCTTATCCTTTCTGCTTGACCTCTTTCAGTCAACGCTGCACCTAGCGTAAATATTATCCTCCTGGTCCATGTACTTCTAGCCTTATTCTAGAAATTACCTAGAGTCTTCAGTTTGCTCTTCACAAGCTATTAGAAGAAGCCTCCCTAAGGTCAAATGCCAAACTGTGCAACGTACATAGCTACTCCCTCATCTAGCTAAGGGATCTCCACTACAGCATTGTTGAACTGGGCTACAAATTCACGTTAAGTTTCGCCTTTTCTCTACCTTATCAAGAACAAGGATGATGTTTCCTTGGATGGGGCCTTACTAACTCTGAAATGAAGGCTAAATCTCCATGCCAACTTATCAAAGGAGCCGATAGAGTTCTCAAGCAAGTGGTTAAACCACATCCAAGCTGCTTTTCTTAGTATACCTAGGAAAGCCTTATATAAAATGGCATCCCCATGACTATAAAGGTTCATGAGTGTGTGGAAGTAAAGGAGGTGATCATCAGGGTCGCTTATGCCATCATATTTATCCAAGGTAGGAAATTTGCTATTAAGAAGCAACAATTCATCCTATATACCCTTAGTGAAGGAGGTTTTGTTACTAGCTACCAGCCTAGCGTTGCTAGTTGCCTCATTGCTCAGAGAGCCTTTTTACAATTGCGCGAAACTCATTAAGGTTGGCATCATCTACCAGAATGAGCTCAATTTATTGCAAAATGTACTGGTGCTCCGTAGGAGTTAACCACCTTCTCACTGCCAACCAGGTCTTCATCGTAGGTGGCCACAAACCTTGCTGGCCATTGCTATATTAGGGGATCAAGTAGCTGATCCCTAGCATTTTGCTACTAGTTATTTTGCCCAGTAGAAGCATTAAAAGCTTTTGGTAAGTGGGTTTGCGCACTACACCTTTTGGCTTTCTTGGAACCAGTGCGAAGTAACCTATTTTGGGTAGCAAACTCCTCCACCAAGCACTCAAAGTGCTCCAGGCGCTCCTCCAGCATTTCCCTTAGTAGGGGCTAGTTGTCAATAATTTCATCATTCAACAATTGGTGATTTTCAAGGTTATTAATGTGAAACATTGTATTTAAGTGGAAAATTGATTAGCTTCCCACAAATGGCAACAAATGTCGTCTCAAAACATTTTTTGGTATGGATTTAAGAGAGATCGGACTTCATACAAGTGAATGAGCCTGCAAAAGAAAGCATAGTAAGGGAATGTTAGGGTATTGTCTGACGTGACCACTCCGATACTTAAGTTAGTCATGTATTTGGAAAATATGAGTGCTCGATAGCAGTATGTAGGCTCAAGTGTGCAAAGTATCAAGTGGGTGACCATTAGGTATTGGCCTTATGGTTATAAGGAAATGGAGCCAAAAGATAAAGAGGCATAAGTGGACAAAACCACATCCACAAGTATCAGAGAGTTAGGTACTATGTCCGACATTATCTACTGGTATAGGAGTTAGTTGTTTCACTTAGTCTTTCAACCTTATCCAAAGTTTTCTAGCCATTAAAGGCTTCTTGTAGCTAGATAAGCCATGTTTTAGGCCTAGAACAAGGGCAGCTCATTATAAGCTGTGAGCTTTGTTAGGTTAGGATGAGCCTGAGAAGCTAATATCCAAAAAGCCCCATCAACGAATATTAAAATTGGTTTCTACAAATTTGTTAAAGTTCCTTAAATACTATCAACACTTGTAAAGCCTTTTACTATAATTTTTTCAACAATGCATTACTAGAAGGGAATGTTACTTTCCTAATAAAATTATTTAAAATAAAGTATTTAGAAACACAGCTATCTAGTCTCTCAAAAGAATTTGAGTACAAAAATCTTTTTAAAAAAGATGCAACCTTTTTGGGGTAAAATTAAGTATCTTTATGTCTTCTTTTATGAATTACACCCAAGCCCAAAGGATCAGCAATACTCACCAAGGTAACTCATCCTTGTAATGTAAATGTAAAGTTCTTATAAAATTAGATTGATGGACTCACCTTTAAATTCTTGAGTCAAGCTCAAACTTTAACCTTGAAATTTCTAATTAGGCTTGAGCTTGATTCCGATTTTATATCGTCTCAACAAGATAAATTTGCACTAACATCTAAACCATTTTTTATCTTCAAACAATTTGTTATGACACTAACAAACAACTAATATGAGAAATCACATACTTATCAAATTCTATTCCATAAAGAGTTTCTATATCATTTTTAAAGCATTCAAATGATTCTCGATTCGGTTCATGGGGCTGTCTCTATCCAATTGAACCTTTCTCTTCTCTGGCTTAAGTTTTTAGGACCGTGACTACACTACACCCATAAAAGCCATCGAGCATCACCCCTTTCCATCAACCAACCACCTCTCTGCATTCAATAATCAAAAACGAGTTTCACCTGAACTGCTTCCCTAGTTGTTGTCCTTTTGATTCCAATCTTGCCTCTTGCCATGAATTGGAAAACCTTCACTTTTCTCAACTATTAGCCAGGGAATAAAGGAAAAACTGGAATTGAATTGGTGTTAGCAGATCGTGCACTATTCCATTGAGGATTGCGTCCCTATAATCGACTACTTCGTTTCGATTTTCAAAATCATGCAATTCAGACAATTTTAACTTTGCTGGAACAATTTACGCGTGGATGAAATTACTTGACAATAGTGCAGCAGGTTTCAAATGGAGAGCATATCCGCTAACAACCTCAAGTTTTGAGCACTGCTGCCACCAGGTCCTACAGCCGCCTCAGCTACTTGTCTGAAGGCTACCGCGTTTTCCCTCATCCGCCTCCATGTTTCGGGAGATTCAACCAGATCCTTCAAGATCCTTGCTACACTGTACTTGGTGAAGATGCCTCCCTCTACGGTCACTCCTACCTTCCACACATCCGATATCATTCGACTATTCATCTTCTGATCCCCAAAGAATGGCCTGCAGATCATAGGAACCCCTCCTGCTATACTCTCCATCAAGGAATTCCAACCGCCGTGCGTAATGAACACACTGACAGCATGTTGCGATAGAACATCTACCTGAGGAGTCCACGGCACCACCAATCCTTGTTTATGTTTCCTCATCCTATCTAAAAACCCTTGTGGCAATCGTGAGTACTCTCGTTCTTTAAGGGACCATAGGAAGAGTACTCTGCTGGCTTCCAAACCTTCTGCCAGTGCCACAAGCTCCTCCTGCGGCGGTGTTGCCACTGAACCAAAACTAATGTAGGCGACGGAAGCACGTTTTTGCTTGTCAAGCCAAGTTAGGCATCCGCTTTCGTCGGGAGCAGGTGCACGCGAGGGTTTAGCGATTAAGTTGGAGGGGCCAACAGGAAGGATTCGCTTCAACTTTTGTCTGAGATCATATGTTACGGCAGGTTCTAGTTCTTCGAATGAATTCGCGACGACTGCAGTTGCCTCTGGCAGTGCTTTGCCCATTTCGTGGAGCATTCGTGAGATCACCGATGTCAAGTTCCCAAAAACAATTCCTTCAGGTAGGTCACTGATATGTACATCAGCCATTCCTGGGATGAACTTTAGGGTTTCATCTTCACGACCTGAAACACCTCCTGAATTGCATTCGGACGATGTAAGCAAACTAAGAATTCGTGATTTGCAGAAATGAAGGTGAAAGTAAAAAGAAAAGGAACCAACTCACCCTGGCCTAAGGTATCCCTTATTAAATCGGTATGAGCATGAGCTGAAAGAGAGGTAAGACCCGAAGTCCGAACCGCAAGCCATGGCACTTGAATCTGCTTGGCCATGTCTGCTGCAAACCACAAGAAAACATCAGTAACCAGGCAGCTTACCTTCCTCCCCGTCTTAGCAGCCGCCACCTCCATTCCCTTGGTAAAGTTGGAAGGTGCTGCCTGGAGGAAAAGCTCTATCTCCTCCTGGGGCTTTCCAGTGAAAACGTAGTCCTCTGGCATCCCGTCTCCTACATCATAAGCTTTGATATTGGCGTAGCTATGCTGGTGAGACTGAGCGCTAAAGCTAGATGCATTAGATTTCGCGGTGCTAAAGAAGGAATAGATGGTGTTGGGGGTGAGAGAAGCTAGGGGACGAATGACAGCAAGCAAAGAAGCAGGATGGGTGGCGAAAGGGAATACTAAAACAGCAACATGTCCTCCTTCTTGTTCTCCTTGTTGCCTTGTGCTTGACATGTTTCTTAATTCTTAATTCCAAAGGAGAGCTAGTGTTTTTGAGTTATTGTTGGGTGCTGTCCTTTTTTATACCAAATAGAGTAAAGCCACTTAAATGCGAGTGATCCCACATGGTACAGATGTTGTTGCCGGAGGAAATGCTGGCGCTCACTATTGGGCAACAAGAAGAACGTGGCTTCCTTCTATACCACAAGGTATCAATTACAAAAACAACATCTTGATTGCAACTTGAGAATATCTTTTAAGACTTTGAATCGTTATCGGTTAGTATGTATTAATAATTAGTTTATTATCTTCTTTTTTTTTTCTAGTCATAGTGGTTAACGGTTAGAGATGTTGTTAGGTAATGTAATTATTGGTGTTACTTCTATCTACCTACCTACCGCTTCGTTCGTTGTTGGAATTGCCAGTAATGAAACTGAGAGAGAGAGAGAGAGGACAATAATTCAAATGGATGGGAAAGTGACAACAGAGTGAGGACAATAATTGATTAGACTGAGAGATAGGGAGCAAAGATAAATTGAGAATGGAGTGTTTTATCTCGGAACGTTCGGATTTAAAAGAAAAAGAGGTAAGAGAAAGCAGAACAAAAGCAAACATTATATAACCTTTAGAATTTCCCCTGTAAATATTTACTCCTGCTATGCTAATTTCTTACTCTAATACATTTTACATTTGCAAGTGCTATGCTCATATTTTGATTTTGGACATTTCTTTCTAAATTTTTTCTCTCCACTTGCTTCTTATTTTCAGCACATGATCTTTACCGATTTCTTTTCTTTTTTGAATATATATATATATATATACTACTTTTGTTTTAAAAAATCGCAAGATTTTTTCTGTAGTGCATCTCGCTCCGGCAAGAAGTCAGCCTTTTGGATAAAGTTAAGGGAAAGACCAGTGAAATGGACCATGTGCACATCCATGATATTGATAAGGATTACGAGTTTTATATGACTTCACCGATGATAGAGCGGGTGATATAATGGAATTTCCTCCGCTTGTATCCAACACACTACAGATAGATAGGCAGGTAGTTGTATCGTCTTGGCAAAAGGGCAGATGCTGTTGCTGGACTTGAAAGCTGGTGCTCACTGCTGGGCAACAAGACGAACGTGATTCCCCTCCATATCACAAGGTATCGATTACAAAAGAAGATCCTGATCGCAATTCTTTGTTTATGTCTGTGAATATCTTAAAACTTGCAAATTGTACCACATCACCATGGCAAGTTTGGAACACAAAGCATTAATGGCTGTTGACTTCTGCCTATAATACAAATAAATCAAATCCATTGTAATTGCAACTTCTAAGAATCTTTTCTCAAGAGTCCAAATCGTACGATGTTAAATCTCCTATAAAGATTGCTCAAAACGAAGAAATCACATAAATCTGTCGATCAAAAGTATATAGATATCCATTATAAACAGCAACATCGTGATTGCAACTTCTCGTTTATTTTAGGATTTAAGAGTTCAAATTTTATCACATCATGGTGCTAATCTCTTTATCAAAATTGCTTAAAATGAAGGAATTACAATAAACTTGACAAATAGCATCAGCATCCCTATTACTTGTTTCTACATCTAAAGGGAAACTGCAGAAGCTCAACAGCAACTCTCCCCATAGCCCTTTTACAAGTGATATTCCAATAACAGTACAATTCCTCAGCTATCGCTAGCTAAAACATATTAACTGATCTGGATAAACTAATTGTAATTTCCTACAAGCATTGACATTCGATTTCTTCAAGAGTGAGCCCTTTTGTCTCCGGCACCACAAAGAATATAAACAGGAGAGATAATATTGCTATAACTCCAAATCCATAGAACAAAATTCCAGCTCCAAGCAGCGCCTGTGTCACAAGTCAATATATCGTCAGCAATCATCCCATTTGATAAAATTACACAAACCAAAGCAAATGAAGAAAAGTGAACGTAATTATCAGAAAGAAAATATCTTTTGAAATCAGCATTCTTCCACATCACGCTAAATGAACTCAAGAGCAGAGCTTTTCCTCTCAGCACAACTAATAAATTCTTCAAAGATGCAAAAGTGAACTTAGCTGCCCCCCAAAGATATTTGAAAAGAAATCTGGGATATCTTACTCACCACCAGAGGAGAAAATGCAAAAGTCACCAGTGCATTGGCACCAAAATTGACAAGAACGGCTATGCTCAGTCCTCGTCCCCTTAGACGCAGAGGAAAAACCTCCGAAATCATCAGCCAACCAATAGGTCCAAAGGATAACTGCAAGAAATTTTACCCATGCATCAACCTCAAACACAAATTATAAGATAGAAACCACTCTCTATGAACATCTCTTTAATAGTCTACAAACAACTGGTGATAAGCTCTTCGAGTATGTGTAGTGATCTATTTACTAGATTGGCATTTTATCCAAAGTAATATGTGGGGCCCTATCCATTCCATCTCTCAAGCCCTGAAGAAAACCCCCCTCCCCTTTGGAGTCAATGTCTCTTTTCTGAGTTAGGTCTTATAATAAAACGTTAGCCCAATAGCAACAGAGGAGAGGCACAAATTTGTTCTACCTAGTAGTCATTTGATGAAGAAGGCAAATGGCCCTTTTAACTTGTCATAATTTTATGACTGCAATATTCTATCACCAAGTCCAAGCATTTAGCTGAGTAACAGGAGACGCAAGAAAGAATATTTTTTTGTAAAATCTGATCATGGTGTGAGAATAACCAATGAGTTAATGATGTTGAAGCAACAAAACATAAAGCTAACAAACTTATGAGGAGAGAACATATGCACACCTGATAACAGCCTACATACAACAGCAATGCAACCACCGCAATGACCGGCACATCATCCAGGAAAAGATAGTAAGATCCAAGAAGGAAGAGAGATACAACCTGTTATGCAAGCAACATGAATTCAGTAGAGGTGGAAAATAAGTAGATCTTGCTTTTTAGCTGAAAAGGCATCAAATAAAGGCCATCTTAAATAGGGATCATGTTTGATGAAGGAGGCTACAGATTCCTGAGATAGAAATTAAACATGTCCCCATTATACCATGCCACAAGGAATAGAGAAGCCTACCATCCCAGAAACACCTGAAAGCAGTAATGGTCTCCTTCCCATTCTATCAACAACCAGAACAGCTACACCTGTCATGATCAACTGAAAAAGGGGAAGAACATCAACTAAGAGATAACAATAATTCTTTCTCGGTGACATGTTTATGAAATGGAGAGAGATCCTATCACATTTTATGTAAAGAAAAATTGATAGCACATCATAGAGGATTTTCAGACAACACAAGAAGGGGGAGGGAAGACACGGCAGTTCATTGAGCCACACTCACCTCATCTTCCACCCAACCCCAACCCACACCACCACCCCCCCCCCCCCCCCCCCCCCCCCCCCCCACCAACACCAAAACCCCCAACATCTCATATATATCTATATTGTAGGACTACTGGGAGAACCCAATAAAGTTTCTCATAGACAGGACTGAATTGAAGAAGAGGGGGAGGGGGGGGGTAGAAGGAGGAACACTAAGGAATGGCTTATGGGTGGAAATAAGAGAACCTAAGCAAGAATAGGACCAGATGAATGCTCTAACATGATTGCAAAAACACTTCCAATTGTACAAAGTAGAAGCTAGCCAACATGGAAGCTATATCCCAACATATATAGGCTCATAAAAGAAACCCGGACACTTGAATGGGAAAAAGAGCCATGTATAGCCTATCCCCTGAAGACAAGGAGTGCAATCGACTATAAACCAAGTAAAGTGAGTAAATGATAAACAGACTCAATATTGATCTCATAAAAACTTATTGAAGAAGCAATGCGATTATACTTCTACAAGCTGTCTGATGGTTGTTATAGAGCCACCACATCTCCAGGGGGCGAAGTAAGAATTTTTCCTTCTACTAACAAGTGGAAGATGAAAATTTGAAGAATTAATGAAGATGAGAAACAAAATGATACTAGCCCCATAAGGAAAAGCCTATTCAAGTACAGGAAGGTAAAAAGATCCTCCCCAAGATATCCAATGATATCCAGGTAATCTTGAAGTAAGCTGAGAATGAGAACAAATGAATGGAGAGTTTCCGATGCAAAAAAGGATGGGAATGGAAAAATGGACAAACACAAGAAAAAGCAGGCATTGCACCAATTTAGCATGAGAAAATTTTAAGCTCAAACAACTTTGATCAACTGTCATGAGAACCTAAAATTACTCATGTAACAAGAACAAAGAATGAACCAAGAAAGATGGATGTGAACATTTAAAAAAAAAATTATTATATGAATCTCAAAAGGGATGAAACTTGATGAAAGAGTTTGTATAACAAATGGCAACATGTCTCACAAGTAACCAAAATTCAGAATATCAATCAAACACAGAACCATGGCAGGCATTCACAGCACCAAAATATCAAAACATTTGCGATGGCTTTTTGGAGAGCAAAAGTTGTGTGAAAGTATTATTCCTCAATTGTGTTTTGGGAAATACATCATCTATGCAGTACAAGCAAAAGAATTCACAAATGAGGACAAAAGATAGCGATACCATGAATAAGTCCATGGCCGATGTAGTGGTTGTCTACATATTGAAATCCAATATACAGAACAGGTAAAAAAGCAATTTAGGGAAAATTTTGTTTCGGACAATACCTTCAAAAATCCCAGCAGAATTGATACCCGCGTAGCATCAGATGCAGCAGAGAACCCTGCACTCTGTGATGGTATACCAATTAGAGATCATGTACATTTCCTACAAAAGAAACTGACAGGTTTTATTGCCATCAGCATGGTCAAGGCTCTCAACAATTCCTTCAACATTCTTTATGATTGAAAGATGATATACATGAATAAGGACAACAATTTGGTCTAATTTTAGATCCAAGCTTGCAGAGTATTTGTTGATATTTACCGTCTGGAATTGTGTATTACTTTTCTTATATATTGTAAAAGGATGTAAGGATCACCATTTCTGCATCCTTTTTGTAGAAAAACTCAATTACAGCACAAACACAACGGAAAAGCTGCATTCATGATTGAAAGATGATATACATGAATAAGGACGATGATTTGGTCTAATTTTAGATCTAAGCTCGCAGAGTATTTGTTGATATCTACTATCTGGAATTGTGTATTACTTTTCTTATGTATTGTAAAAGGGTGTAAGCATCACCATTTCTGCATCCTCCTTGTAGAAAAACTCAATTACAGCACAAACACAATCGAAAAGCTGCATCACCACTTTTAGGAGCCAACAATGTATCAAGCTGGTGGAAGTACCTGAAGGATTGATGCTGCATAATATAGTACACTTGGCTGCCCTGTAATCTGTTGTAAGAGAATTAAAATATGTGAGCCTTGACAATGGAGTGAAAGCTGCTGAACTAAACCCGGTGATCCAATAATGTTGTCTGGAGACAAACCTGCTGAAATAAAACCAATCCTGCACCAATTATAAGAGCTTTCAAACATTTCCCTTGGAACATCTCCCATATCGAGGCTTTGCTTTCTTCACCAGCGTAAGCAAGCTCGTCCAGAATTTCATTTACTTGTTCTGGAGCAGAATCACCAATAGCTGGGCCCCTAAGCCGACACAAGCAATGTATTGCAGCCTCTTTCAGTTCCTCCATGTTGCCTTTTCCTTGTATGGCGCGTAATAGCAGCCACCTGGATGATGAAGGCAACCACCACATGCCAATTCCCATAATCACAGCCAATGGCATGCTAGCTCCAAACATGTACCTCCAGCCAGCAACTATATCAACCAGAAGGCTACCAATTCCATATCCAGTCTGCACAAAGTTATATGTGAAATGCAGAAAATACACATTGATATTGACGATCAATCATAAAGCTCAAGGAGCCGTGTAGCGTGGAGGGATATAAGAACATTAACCGATACCTTCTCCATCAATACGTTCCAAAAAAAATCGATAATAAACTGTTTGCTCATTCTGGATATGAAAGTATAAAAGACAGAGTAACTGATAAATATTGTTTATGCACTTACCACCATCCCAAGAACAATAAAAAACTCCTTGAGAGAGATCAGTTGGCCACGTATCTGGCTTGGGGCTGTCTCAGCAATATACATGGGAGCAGCATGCATTGCCTGAAAGCAAGATACAAAGATGAGCATGAAAGGGGATGAAAACATAGAAGCAACAGACTCATGGAATATTTAAGCATATTCTGCATTCAAACATGACGATAAATTTACATGACAGAGATTATATTATATCCTTATAATTTATCCTTAATCCCCAATTCCAAGCTAACTTTAATACGTGTTCATCTACCACTTTATTGAAAGAACATCTTCTAAAGCTGAAGCTTTCAAACTATCTATAAATGAGGCAAGCACCAGCAGTATAAAGTGGAAAATCTTACCAAGCCAATACCTATACCATAGACAAAACGGCCAACAACCATAACAGCAAAGTCAGGTGCTAATGCAGTGACAAGAGCTCCAACAAGGTACAAGAGAGCTGCCAGGACCAATTCTCTCCTTCTACCTTCAATCGAGACTCAACAGTCAGTCTAGATTTGACAAGAATAGATGATACAACAGTTGATAAAGATGTAAAACAGACCTAGGAAGTCGGCAATGTTATAGGCCAAGATAGAGCCAATCAGGGCCCCATATAAAGAGCCACTAGTCTGCACAGAAGTAATGAATGAACAAGAAGAACGCTCAATTGAAGAAGGCAGAAAGGAGAGAATTATAACAAAGTAAAGGTAATTGGTAAAGAGAGTAAGTAAACTCACAATGAGACCAATTTGAACAGAGGACAAGTCATACCATGAAATTCCACTGAGAGTAGCTGACTGCATAACAAGTAAATCACCCATTAAGGAAGTTATACCTCTAAAGCAATGGGTTAAGTAATAGAATTACATACATACATACATACATACCTCAATAGAAATGGTAGCACAAGAAGTAGCACCTATATCATAACCATACAATAAACCTCCAAGAGCAGGGAACAGAAACCTAAAATCATGATTTTTTTTTTTTCCAGTGAACAAAAAAGGAAAAAATTAGTAGACGCCCACGTATTTGTAAAAAGCGACCAATAAAGTAGGAGAACCTTAAGGCGTCCCGTTACGCTTGTTAAGTGTTTATTTTACAGTAAACAGTCGGTGTGCCCATCAAGTTAAGGGGTTTAAAAAGATAAATTTTGTCATATTTCAATGTAGTTTCTTCTCGGTGTAAGTGTAAAATCAACTTGCAAATGTGATCCTTAAATGCATTTCTTTTGGCAGACTCATTTAATTTATATATCTTAAAAAAAAGAAGAAGCTCTTACTGTTACTTTTCCATGCAATTGCAACCTGTAGAATGTGTTATCATCTTAAAAATCCTGAAAAGTTTGTCTCTTTAACAAGTGTCTAGTCACCTCAACGGCACAAAATCAAAGAACACAGCAGTCTTAGAGAGTAGAAGATTAATTAATAAAACAACATACGGGAGGATAGCAGCAACAACAGAGTAGTTCTCAGAAGCCTTGTAAGTTCCATTGGCAAGGAGAGGCTCCTCCGCCCGAGCTCGAGGGTCTTCGATCTCACCCGATGAGTTCCCTCCCTGTTCACGCAATACTTACTCGTTATTATTGCAACCACCAGAACTCTATGATCCCTTACACTAAAAGATGCCCCGATGATTAAGAGTACCTTCAAGTTACGCAATATTAGAGTGAAATGCAATTGATGGATTCAACAAAGGAAAAGTTAAAGACCTTGCTGAGAGAGGATAATGTGTGTTCATTATCGGCAGCCATGGTCGTTCGATCGATGGATGGAAGCCGCAACAGGTCCCTCAAGTTTTGAGCTTTTGGTTTGTGTTCTGTGACTTGTACTGACAACACTGCACAAACAAGGGGGAAGACAGAGGGGGGAAGAAGAAGAAGAAGAAGAAGAAAGAGAGGAGTGTTTTGAAAGGGGGTTACGTAACAACCACCTAAAGTAATTTTATAGGTGAAGCCGTCAGCTTCATTGAATATATATATATGTATGTCAAAATCCTCTTCGTTAAGGAAACATGGATGGTTGGAAAGGAAATAAATTGGCATAAAAATATTGCATTTTTTGTTCTTTGTTCAAGTTTTAGGGCAAATAATAAATCTTGTTCAAGTTTTAAGCCTAAATTTCGAAAAGAACTCAAATTGGAACTCAGTACTATATTGTGTTCTTTTTTTTTTTTTTCCTTCCCGCTTTTAATATACATCGGTAAAAAAAAAAAAAAAAAAAGGAATTATTGCAGACGGAAATTGTGTTGGTTTGCTCGATTATAAATATTCAGATTGTCCAATACTTAATATTTATATTCTATAGATAATTGGATATATTGCATTAAACTTCGAATAAGGGCTAAAGCATCACATGCAATGCAAGGTCAGCGGCTTATTTGGTGATAGCACCATAAAATGAACCTGAGGGAGAGTAAAGGAAAGGGAATGGAAATAATTTCCTTTTCGTGTTAGATTTTTTTCTTTTTTTTCCACTTCGTATTAGTTAATATCATTAGGACAAAATGAAGAGAAATTTATTTTATTTTATTTTGACAAGCAAGAGAAATAAAACTCAGTGACTGATTGAAGTGTCACTAACTTTTATAATAATTTGTCCTTATTTATTATATAGTTTTTTAAAAGTGATTATAATAAAAAAGAAAAATCATTCTATTAAGATACTAGTCCTTATTTATTGTATCTTTTTTATTACTCTGTTGTTGGTCAAAGGTATGTATATGTAAAAGAATCATATTATCCTCCATTTTCTTCATTTTATTTTTACTTCCTCTTTCGTTTTTTTTCCTGAAAAAAAAAATTCAAAAATAAGTTTTCTTCTTTTCATTTTGTAAGTGTTTTGTTTTTTTCTACTAGAAACAAAAATGAGCTTGGTTTTACTGGTGCCTAACCTAACCTAGAGCCTTAAGACCCAGCAACTCCACAACAGAATAAATCACAAGGAATATATAAATTTATATATACATTTCTTTAGTAATATCTCATAAATTTAGCATTATTTATCTAAATTCTTTTCTTTAAAAAAAAAAAAACATGAATTGGATTTTTTTTTAGGCACACATGCATTGGTTTTTATATTGAAAAGAGCTTTTTCAACTTTTTAACATTTTTTTTTCGGACAAAAGAAAAATTTTAATATCTCTCATCTCAAAATTCAAAATTCCTTTTTAATGAAAATTCTTTTTTTAATATTTTTTATTAATTATTACTCTATTACTTCAATAAGTCCCATGTTCCTTTATACTATTATTATCTTTCTGTTTACTTCTAGTGTGACTCTTTGTATGTAGAAGAGAGAGAGAGGGAGAAGAAATTGGAGAGTTTGTGACTAAAATTTTGAAATAGTGGGAATATGAGACAGAGAGAAAGAAGAGATAGAGATGGATGGTGGAATTAAAAAAAGGTTATTAAGAAATTTACTATATAACTATATAGTTATTTTTATGACATTGAATATTGTAAACTTTGAAAGATATTTAATGAAATTTTGTGAAAAAAATATGATAGTTATTTGAAACCTTTTTATCTTTAATAATAGAGATAAAATCGGAGGCAAGATGTCCGTTGGATGTTGAAAACGTGTTCAACAATGCTTAGTTAAACGTGGATGTTTATGAGATAAAAAGTTGAAATTTCCATTGCTCTCTTGCAGATTTACGCGGAAATTTATTATGAAAAGGACACGTCTAAAATGAAAGACTTGCAAGCCTCTCCTTCACTAAATTTGCAAGGTAGTGCTAAACTCCCTTGTTATTGTCCAATACATCTTTCTATACATTTCCATAATTCGTATGACATTTGAGTTTTGATCTGACACCCCTTTGTCCTCCCGTCTTCAATGCACAGCAACCTTTTTGACAAAAGAAATGGATGTACATCTTTCCGTTTTTGTATGGTCCCGATAATCTTTTGATTTGCATAATTATCTATAGTCTTGGACAAAATATTCATGAAGTATTGAATAAAAACTCAAAAATTTATATTATATATTTAATGATATAAAAATTTATTTTACATAATATAAGATAAATATATCTTTAAAATTTCAAAAATAACTTTACTTTAGATTCCAAATAACAATATTTTATTGTAATTTATATTATAAATAACTATTTTTTTTTTATTTTTCAATCATAAAAATTTATACCCAATATTGCATACACCAAATACAATATAATAAAATTTGTATTATCTTATACATTTTATACTATACTATACTATACATTTTTTCTTAAACTATTTAATTTTATCTTATACACATAGTACAACACGTAAAAAAGTGATCACATACTCAAGTTTAAATTTGCAATTTGTACCATATAGTTTTTGGGACAACCTACCTTATATTCCATGAGAAGTTATCTTTTTTTAGGGTAAGCCACAAGAAATCTTGTATATGTGCATCCATGATAAATCATTCAACATGCCTGATTTGTATAATTTCAACAAATGCTCAATCATATCCCTAACATTCTATTTGGGACGTGAAAAAGGAGAAAGTAAAAAAATGGAACGGAAAGGAAAGGGGGGATTTGATCACTTTTTCATTTTTGATAAGGAGAAAATTTAAGAAGAATTAGAAAGGAAATTGTGTAGTAAGATTGTTGTAGCTAACCGTTCACATATAATGAGTATACCAATCAACCTAATAGATGTCTTGAGCTCATAATACATTGAAAAATGACACTAGGAAGAGATGTAGGAAAAAGAATGAGAAATTTCGATATTTGAAATGTACATGAGTAATGATAGATTAAACTCGGTACTCTTAATTATTCTTGGCTTGTTCTTGATAAAATTACTTATTTGATCTCCTTCGAAGTAATTTCAACAAAACTTTAGTATTTATCTCAAACTTATTAATATTTTAAATGAATTAAATGAGAGAAAGAACCTCTTATTTACAAAATTTTGAAGTTGATATTATTTATCCAGTGGCTCCAAGACAAACAGTTGACATTGAGCTTTATCATTAAAGTTTATCGTTTCCTTTATCCCTAATGAGTTAAGGTTTAGGGCTTATGATAATTAAAAGAAATATATTTTCTCTTTAAATGAGTTTGAAGCATGCCTAAACCATTTTTAAAGCTCAACAAAGCTTAAAACGGTGGTCTTCGAGTCTACTTTTTATGCGCAAGATAATTGAATAAAGTTAAGAGGAAAAAATTTAGTTTAGTGATTTTCATTATAAGTCTATCAAGCCAATTCTTTCTAAAATATGCTTAATCGATGGTAGCTTTTTGTTTGTTTATCTTTAATAGCAATTAGTTTTCCTTTCTTTTCTTTTCTTTTTTACCCCAAACAAATATCTAGGAAAGAATTAAATACCCCCATATTTTATATCCTTCCAATTCCTTCCCCCTCTTCCAAACATAATATAATGCTTGATGCTCCATTTTTATCTCCTCATATCAACTAAGACTTCATAGTGTGTCGTTTTCATCCTCACCAATCTTTGAGATTCTTCTCATCTCAATGTAGTTTCGCCTCAATTATGACCAAACCAGGAATTCAAATGAAGCAAGCTAAAAGGATATCCATCCGCAATTGACTTAAACAAAGAAGATCTAAACTGCTTAATATTAATTGTAAACTAAATTATATAACTTGACAATAAATAATTTATTTACAAAAGAAGATATAACTTTAATATTTTTACATAATAAAAATTATTGAAATACTGCCCACTACCTCAAATCTTGAAAATATGTGTGATAAGTATGAAGTATCCGATATATACTAAAAAGCTGGGTCATTTTTTGAAGCAAAAATAAGAAACAAGACAACAACATTCTCAGTCTTGAACCCGATGACAAAACCAGTCATTTTTTAAAGCAAAAATAAGGACTAAGAAATAAGACGACAACATCCTCAGTCTTGAAACCGATGAAAAAACCATCATGTTATTGTCTACGTTGTGTCCGTAATTCTGATCTGCAGTTCAACATCAACCACCATTCACAACCTCCTCGGAAGTTGGATCTTCCCATGCATTAGCCCCGTTGGAACAGCCCCCGAGTGTCGGCCTCTTCTCTCTTTGGTTTCTAGTTTTCACTTGCAAAGGAGTCACATTGGCTATCAACAACAACTACAGCTTGCTATCATTTTTACAAAAACATATCCCATATATATATATAACATATAAATATCGATAAAATATTACTATATATATCAAAATTTTATGATATGTCGAGATTTTTCATTCCAATCTTCTTGAACATCCTTAAAACAAAACTTCGTCGAAAACAATATATTCAATCCTCACATGCCCCAAATAAAAATTACTCACTTTATTTTTACATCTTAAAAGTTAAACACAATAAGGCATTTGGCATAGTAGATAAATTGGGCCCACTCCGCAGCACATGAAGCCTTCCTTCTTCCACGTCGGACGCTTTCTGAGAAGCCTCCAAACAAATTCCACGGTTCAACTAGGAGTGAGTAAACGAGTCAGTAAATCAGTCTAACTTGCAAGCTATCGAAGCTCAATTCTTTATTTACTCGCTCAATTCTGTATTTACTCGATTTCAAGTGGACTTTCTCAAGCTCTAGCTACTCAAGTAGACTTGAAGGGCTGCTGAGCTTAAAGTAGTAGCTCTAGTCGAGCTTATCTGTGTCAAGCTTCATGAATTCAAGCAGCGTTTGAGCTTTAACATTCAATTATCCATCAGCCTCATTTAGATATTTTATGCCGAGCTCAAACTCAAAAGTTTAAGCTCCTATGAGCTTTACTGTGAATTTCAAAATCAAGCTTTAGCTCGAGCATAAGCACAGTTCTGTACGATCCAATTTGGTTCGTTTACAACCCCACCTTCAACTTGACACTTGAATAAATCACCAACAAACACTTACCATTTACCACCAATAACAAATACAAACCTATCACAGGAACGGAAGCTGCAGAGTAAAATAGCAAGGCATTTAAGGGCAATTGAACAGCCAAGGTAAATTACATCTTATGAAACAAATTTTGCAAAATGCTACAGCAAACGTGAGAGAATATAGCCATCCCTCGCTTTTCATATAAAGGAAACTGCTCCTTCAGAAGTTACATAAGGTATCAGCAAGGCCAGCAGATTATTCATGAAAAATGAGACACATAACCAGAGATTCCCATTTCTACTTAGAATCTCTTTTTGCAGGTTGCCAGGACTGGTACCTCGTCCAGTCTCTCTGCCCAGGGTTCAAAGCATGTCCCTTGGAGTGATAGATAAGGTCCTCCCCTTCACCAGAAAAATTCTCTCTGTGCTCCACACCATATCTCGTTGGTTTCAGCATAAGAAGCTGCAAGATTCATGTAATATGTTAATCTATCGCATCTTCTGACCAATTTGCAAGAAACATATTATAGCAAATTGCATAGAAAAATTGCCTCATCTCCAGTGTGATCTGTTATGTGATGGAGCCAACCATGCCACTCTGGAGGCACCTGAGAGGCATTATACCGGGCCTTCTCTGCATATTCGACCCATCTGTGTCTTCCTAAAGAAACATGCCAAAGATCATACAAAGAAAACATCAATTCAAGGAATTCTCACAGAAGATATGCTTCACCAGGAATAAAGATGAGAATAGAATAAGGGGCCAATTTGTTCTTATCATTCTTCCTAAAGGTGCTTTTTCTATCATTGCAACTCCCACCGATTGGCATGCCATTTTACAGGAGCATAAGTCAATCGGTGTGTAGCATGTACAAACTACATAAAATAAGTTGCTCTTTTGCTACCTATTTTACATAGATGGATTCATGTCCAATACCGTCATTTTTTGTACGTAAAATACATCCACACGAGCAATTTTTTTTTTCCCCAGAGATTCAGATAATTAATTTTATTCAGTGGTAAACGCTAATAGGTATATAGTCAGTTCCCCCATTTACGAAATTCTATAAACTGTATGCATTGTGTGATGTATGAGATTCTTAACCACCCCACCACAACCATAAAAAAATAAAAAATAAAAAAGCACTATGATATTGATATGTGCATCATAACCAATATTAAAGGTGGCCTGGTCCATGGGCCTGCCACTGCCAGTACTGGGTTGGGAACAGTTCAGTTGTGGTTCTGGAACTGGCAATTTCAGTTATGCAATGTTCCTAGGCCATGGCTCCAGTTTGCCTTTATTGGTTTTAATTTCCATTTTTTTTTTTTTTTAACAATATGAATCTGTGGCAGCTTCTGCCAAAACATGGAGCCAGCCTCCATGGGCAAGTTCTTGGACTTGACAATTCCTTGAGCTGGCCTGCAACCACCTTTATATAGCATGTATAGTCCATTGATATCTCAAAAAACCTACAATTTACATCAGCATTCTTATTCGAGCATTCTTATTTCCCACATTCTCATCTCCAAGACCAATTCTCAACTGACCAGTATTTCTCCCATGTCACTGACCAATTACCATACAGATTGATAGCATCCAAGAATGACAGGAAACTTCCACATCATCCTACATTTCCTATGTCTAACTCGAAATTGAATGCACCAGGAATAATTCAACAATCCAATTGATCAGCAAAGCTACCCAATGAGAACCCATACATTGGGAAGTCTTAATCTACATCATCAAAGCAAAAACAATGCATTATGAATTATATTGCTTCATTCCTTGATACCGAACCATCAAAACACAATCAGCCTTGTGCAAGGTCTGACCATATATGAACTTCACACATATGATCGAGATTTCTACCTAACTGCTGAAAATGAGAAGTAGTTCCACCTTTTTATGGTGCAGAACCTAGTCAGAAGACAAATTTCAATCCTAACGAAAAGGATGTTAAGGATCATCTTCAGATCAGTGATCATATTAAAGCACACCTTCCTTGGTGATTTACTCTCAAAACTACCCAAATAAACACAACAACAAACAACCTGAAGTTAATCCTGTCCCAGAAGAGGCAATTAATTCCACTCTATGCTGGATCAAGAAGTTTCTCAATATTCAGAAACTGAAAAGTTTCATTGAGGAAAATAGAATCCTCTCCGCATCCCAAACTTTTGCAACATCCACTAGAAGCCAAGGCAGTATCCATATCTGCATGACTCATGTAACTTCAATTCAAAAACTAATCCTTGTAACAGAAAATCACATGGCACTGAGTGACCAACAACTTTAATCAGGATAGCAACCTATAACAGCTGCCTCAACATGAGTATTTGAAGACACCTGTGTGCTTCATCATGAGCAGCTGTGACTCCATTAGAATGGAACATTTATCAAGAGATATTAGCAAAATACTTCCCATACTAGAGAGAAAACTATCATAACCAAACCCAATCATTAGTCATCTTATCTAGTGTTACAGTTCCTTTGCTCTTTCAAACCCTGATTCCAACTAACTCATATGTAAAATTATGAACAGGTATAAATTAAGACTAACATAACCTGTATCACATTGCAGCACAGGAACACAATAAGTGCAACATCCTTTGAGCATTTAAATATTGTTAATAACACCACAACTGCAGAACATGGTTCATCAATTGTGAATTAAGAGCAGCAACACAGTCACTTACCATGCTGAGTATCATCAAGCTTCTCGTAGTATTTATTACCAAACTTATCTGTACCAACAAGAGTTGCCCCGATATTGTGGATTTTGGTTTGCCTATATTAAAAGATAAAGGATCATTCTTCTAATAGAAGATATGGGATGGGGAAAAGAGGAAAGAAAAGGCAAAAGGTATGCATGAAGAGCAAAAAAAAAAAAAAAACAAATATATATATATATATATATAGTATTAAAGTATTGAAAGAGGCAAGTGAAGTATGTGTAATTGATAGATACATCCCAACAAGGTGCTCCAGAGATGAGCATACAAGGTCAGTGTATATATTGTTCTCCATCATATCTCAAGACACAACACCGGCACTCATAACAAATACTTCATGATATCATTGTTAGTCGTTTGCCAGCTGACACCCGCAAAAGGAAAGAAAAGCCAGGGCCTTATGATGTGTTTCTGGTGCCAACATGAGCACTTATATATCAGCCTTCAAATTTAACCATCTACCATGTGCAAATACAGGTGATAACCAAAAAGTACACCAGCGACTTTATTTTATATATATATATATATATATATCTGATGCCTCTTCCGTCGGTTTACACTGTAGGGAAAATGGCAAATGGCAGCTATGCTAGTGCTGGTGAACATCAAAGAGTCGTTAGAAGTTCATTTCTAGGGTAATCTTTCTACTTGCTGTTTCAAGCAATGATGTAAAGGAAGGATATGTATCCATAAGATGTGACCAAAAGTAAACTGTAAAGATGGAATGCAAAAAGCATGCAGGGTGCTCTATGTTCTGGAAGCAACTGTGGCCATCCACTCGTTGAACAACAGCTACTTGGAAGAAATAAAGCTACAATTCTAGCTTTTCCTTAAGGAGGACATTGATTGGTCTTCAAAAATGTTGTGGAAATGGAATGGACTGAGTTATGTTGGGCTCCAAATGCTAAAACAGATTGGAGTGCTCACCATCAAGAAATAATAAGGGTGTAGAAAGACTAAATAACTATATTTAGATCAATTTGGATCCATCGTATGATTTATCTAAAATTCCAAAAACTAATGGCCGGGATAGAAAGGAGAGGCCTTACGCATTTGACATAATCTAATCATAATCTCCCAATACTCCAGAATGAGGTGTGCTTTCATTATCATGTTCTCACGATATTCCTCGATACCAAGCGATTTAACTACTGCATTTAGCACTTGAAGTGCAGCATAGCCTCACAAGATTCTTTGGATCTTATTATATCGTATACCGGTATCATAAATCAGTATGACCTTCGCAACTTCCCCCATTTTTAGGATTGATTTACTTGTTCCTCTTAGTTTAAAAGATCTAAAAATTAGTAACTAATTGTGCTGAAAAGGAGAGCTACACACTCGATTGCTCTTCGAGGTTGAGTGAATTTGGTATATGGCATTCCTGCTCTCCTTTTTCCTAATTTTCATTGGGAGAAAAACCCAAGCATCTACTAAAGATACAGAACAGCAGCCAAAGAAAGAAGAAGATTACATGGAGAAAGATTGGGCACTAAGAGTTTAGAGAACTCGAACTTACAGGAGGTTCCCATCTGCGAGGCATCTCCTGCAAGAGAAAATGGAGATGGAGATATATCACCACAGTGTCAACGATCAACGGTACTATCAATTGAAAGGGAAATTATCGAATCGGAATCGTGTTAAGAGATACATATCATTTTGATTCTAAGAACAAAGGACAACCAGCCCTATAAAATCGAGGGAGAAGGAGAAACTCACAAGAAACCTTCCTCCCTAAGCGCCTTCAAGAAAGTGCCCAACCCTTTCTCTTTCACCGCCTTCACTGCTGCACGAGCCACTAATGCCATTCTCTCTCTCCTATCTCTCTCTCTCTGGTCTTCCCCTCTTTCTCTCTCTCTGTCTCTGTAAATTGTGATGCTCCATCTTCACTGGATCATGTGTTTTCGGTTAAATGGGCCTACAATTTTGGACCAACTTTGCTAATAAACTAGCCCAATTCACTTTTTGAGGCCAGGCCCAAATTTTTTTTTTTCCCACCATACGGTACCACGTATGTTTGGAATAAAGGATAGAAAAAGAGAAGAAAGAAAATAAGAGTAAAAAAATAGAGGAGAAAGAAAATTGAGAGAAACTTTTTTATTTGGATAAAACGGAAATATAAAAGAACAATTGTGTAGAAAAAATAAATTCGATATTTTAGAATCTGTTAAGTTACCAAAATGTTCCTAAAACTTCAAATATGTTAGGTTAAAATCATAAATAATACCAAAATTTTATTGAGATATACAATTTATTACCTACTTAATTAAAATTTTCATGTTCATTTTCACTACTTAAACTAACTTTATCAAATCCATTTACTTATACGAATATAAGAATGATCTAGAATTAAATATTCTAGCCACCCTAAAGTTTAAAGTGCCCAATAAGTACCTATAGAAAATTGTGTAACCTCTTACATAAGAGATTGGCAATATCCTTCACCATTGGAGTGGTCAAGACAATAACTTAAAGCAAAGTAGGTTCCAATCCATTTTAAAAGTAAATCGTTCGACTTACTAGTTGCCATAAATCAAAAATCAATTCATCTTTATATCCACATCAATAAATAGATTCAACATATTTAATTCAATTTAATTCAAGTAGCAAAGACAAACGCAAAAACTTCAATTATTTAGAAAATTAATTATTATAAAGTATAGGTAATATATTGCAAATCTTGACAAAATTTGGATACCAATTGTAACATTAACCTTAAGGTATTATTAATAAAAGAATATTTAAGTAAATTCACAAATTTTCCTTCAAAATACTTGATAAATTAGAGAGAATGATTTTTTATGAGGCTCGTAGAAAACTTTAGAAAAAAATTTGCTTCTTTTCATTTTCCAAAATAAGGGGAAGTAATTAGAGAAGAACTGATTCCTCCAAATTCATTCCCTTCCATTTCTTTCCTTTAATTCTATCATAGTGTCGAGGGGATGTATGCATGTGAACACCTAAGAAAAGTTAACCTTTAAAACCTTAATGCTACAAAAGTCAAACTCCATTTTCAAATTTTGAGTTTTTGTCATAGTTCAAGATGGAAGCTTAAAGAAGGAACCTTTTCTCTTAAGGTTAATAACCTACGTAATCTTCTTTTATGGTTATTAATCTTGTTTTAGCTTACTTAACCTTATGGTGGTTTGTAATGGTTTGGATGGTGATAAATGGTTAAGTAGATAGGTCTATAGTACTTAATGGTTTAAAAGTTATAAATTACAGTAATTATTTTTATTGATGGTGGTTCGAGTTGGCTGGTTAAAGGAAGTCACAAGCGACAACTTGATAACAGTAAGATTAAAGGTGGTAATTGTTTGAAATGATTATTATGAATTAGGGAATGGTGATTAATCCTAAAAGGAAATGTTGTATATCTATAAATCTTTATAGAAACTTTTTATTTGTAGTAGTTTTAAGTGTTACAATGTATCCACATCATCCTCGTATATGTCTAAGGTTCATGGAGTTGAAATTGCAATTCGAGTATTATTAAAAATAAATTACAACTCTAATGTGGCAAATATACAAACTCAACATTTTAGTTGAAAACTTTAAAGCCACAATGAAAGTGGAAAAAGAAAAAGTCACTTAACCAAATATGGAACTAAGATTATTCCTTAAAGTATCATATCTCTCAAATCTTGTTATTTTAATTTGGAATATTTTACAAAATGGTTATAAGATGGTTTATATGGTATATATTACAGATTCTAGGGTATTTACAAAATGTATATAAAAGATCGTATCATGTATTATATCATCATGCTTCACATCCAAAAGACATGATTTTAGTAACCTATTATACATTCTTTCTTGCAAAGGATCATAGCGTAAAGGAAATGTTACAAGCAACCTACTTTACACTCCTACTCACGAACGATGATATACAAGGCACTTGTAACATCTCAATTCTCAATATTCCTTTCGGTTTAATCAATACATAAACAAAATGATCCCTCGAAATAGTAATCATACAACATAGCAAGCAACTTAAGAAATTGGCAAACCAACAATCATAAATATGTAGATTAAAGTTCATATATGTATATGTGTGTATGTGTATATATATATTAAGACAAAGTCTAAGTTACATATTTTTTTAATCTTACCCGTCACACTAAATAATAGAAAGCACATTCTTCCTATTTTTCAATGTGATGTAACCTCTAGTGGTCTATCAATGTCCTCGTTCATTTTTAGGAGCTCAAGTTCAGATTAACCACTTATGTCATAACTTCCAGTCTATGATAAACCCTTAAGTCAATCTACTACCTATTTATCTACATGGGTTTTAATACTAAAAAAATATTCCTTAAGTTGCTTCCTCTCGACTTTTGAGTCTACTCAAATGGCCATTCTTTATTCGTTTGCACGCATACATCCTCCTTTACATTAAGAGTGAGCATCCTATGCCTTATATTGTAGCTTAATTGTGATAAAGTGGCTGTCACGCCCCGAAACGGCAGAGTCGTAACAGCCCCGCCGTGTAAATCACCCTAAGATAGAAGTTGGCCTTACAACCGCTATCTTAAACTTGATCTACACAAGGCGTCAACGACTAACCCGCTTTGAAGTAAACAGTTTGTAATTTAAATAAATCATTCATCTAAAAAAGTGAGGAAATATATATATTCACTATAATTTAGTAATTACAATTATCGTTTGCAATATTTCTCCGAAATATATTTCCTAGTTATTACATTATTAAAAAAAACGAGAAGTTCTAAAGTAAAAGCTTAAACCTTAAAAATATTTTTTCATTCTTCAATATTTTTCCTCACTCCCCAGGATCCAGCAGTTGCTAGCTTCAGAGTAGTTGTGGCCGCTTCTTAGCCAGCACCTGCACGATGTCTATAAGGATGTGGGCAACCACAGCTCAGTAAGTTAGGACGGAGGACTTAAAACTATACCATATACACAACAAGGTTTTCAATCACTTATTAGGTGCAATGCATGTGCAAGTAAATGCCATCGCACGACGTTGTCCGGCCCGTCGTGAGATTAAAGAAATTGTGCCCGCTCTAATCCGGGTTGAGGAGTTTCTGTTAATGCAACAGCTCACGACCAAACCTAGGCTTGTGTAATAGAGACCTTATTCCTCCCGCGACTACCTTCGAACCACTGTCTTCACCCTCGCCGCGACCTCCTCTCCTGTCACTTAGTTCGACTAAGGATGAAGAAAGGACCATTTTGCAATCATGCGCTATCTCTTTCGAAGGGGTCAATATTTGGCCGGAGAGTCCTAAGTTCCCCTAACGGGTTGCCATGTATGTCCGATTATGATTACTGGTCATATATTTGATTAAGTTTTGTTTAGGGTGATCAATCATTTCATGCAAATCATACAATACATGCTAGAGCAACAAACAGAATCATAGCATCACCGATAATCAAGCACATGCACACGTCCAACTATCTAATAAGCACAACCAAGCATAATCTCAAGCCTCCTAAAATACAGTATTGTATTAATCTCAATTTACTTCGACTCCCCGCTCACTCACTCGAGGTCCGATTTGCTCAGGCCATCGCCGATCATCCCTATAACACGAACGTGGTTTCAGTATTTCATATAATATTATAAGTTCATCTTATCCTATAATGCTTATTGTTAGGTTTGTTTAAGGTTTAATATGCCTAATTATCTAGGTATTAAGTCTTTTATAATTATTTTAGGTTTGGGGTTAAGTTCAGGTTCGGTTTTCGCATTGATTTCTAAATTAGGTTTTTAGTTCGATTTCTAAGTAATGTTTTAGATTTCCAACCCTAGAAATCCGTTTCAACCTATAATGTAAAATTAATCACATTACTTCCCGATCTCCTAAATACGATCACTACCCCTTGTCAGCATTTTATTCCATCCGGTACACTTAAATCCGTATCAGTGTACCGAATTTACTTATGTTGTGAGAAATTTTTTACATTTTTCATATAATTACCTAAAATTGAATTTTGTTTCAGATTTGTTATGTTCGGATTTTCATTATTTTATTATCTAATTAAACCTAATTTTCCATATTTATTAAATTTTCAATTCTACATATTCCCGATTTTCTACATTTACCACATAACACCTTCATTACTTACACTTAACACTCCATAGACTAGGATTAGGTTTCCACATCAGAGATTAACATCCCTAAACATCTACTTATTCAATACGTCAGTAATTAACAATTTAATTACTTGATTAACCTTAAATTACCCATTTTATGCCTCATTTTAATGCATAAAAATTATCTAAAAATTTTGAAAATTAATTTTTGAAAATGGGCTTCATAGCACTATTCTATATCATTTAAGTAATCTATAAAAAAAATTTTGGGCTTGAAACTACATTCTTAAGATCATTTATATCTAAACCGAAACATGTTCGATTTTGCATGATTTCTTAGGGACCATATATTACAGGCATGTTTTCATCAAAATAATATTTTTCCTATAAACTACATACAAAAATATCCTATAATAACAAAATTCATAATTTTCCAATACTATTTACTATTTTTAAAAAATTACACAAAATCGGGCTAGAAATCGGACTCATCGATTTGAGTAGCTCCGGCAACCGCCGGCCGCCGTGGCCTTGTCGTCCGGCCTGGGCGCTGCCACCACCGTGAGGTGGTGGTGGCCGTCTACTCCCAGCTCCTCGTCTGGTGTGGGTTCCCCTTGAAAGCCCTAATTGCACGGTTTTTCTAATTTTTTTTTTCTAAACCGAATTTTTCTCTCAATTTTCGTCTCTTCCTAATTTTTTCTGATTTCTAACTGTTCAAATAAGTTCCTGAATTTTTCCTACTATTTATATGGCTTTAGGGGATTTATTGTACATTAAATGGGACAAGACAATTGCCTTATCCCTTGATTTTTAGCTTTTATGTTGGCTTATTCTAATTGGCCGAATTTTTTCTTATTTTTCCTAGTTGCCACGACCCAATTCTGGATGATTCATGATTTTTCTTGATTTTTTCTTAATTAATTATGAATTTTCTTTAAGCATTTAGCATTATTTTAGCATATTTCCCGTATTTTAAGTAATTACGCGTATTTATACTTACATGTAAATTCATATATAGTACAAATAAATATTCTTAAATATTATTTAAGTCATTCTATTATTTTTAGTATACATATAATTTATCTCTAGTAATTTATTAGTTATTAGATTACACTTTTTGCCTTTTCAGTAATTAGTAATTATTATGCTTAAAATTTGAAAATTTTATAGTCTCTTATTTTATTACTTATTTTCTTAAATTCAAGTTTACGGAGTTATTTTTACTAATATTTCTCTCAATAGTTTATAATTTGGGGTTTAATCGGATTCCTTAATCGATCGTTCAAAATTTATATTCTAAGTTCAATCCTACGATCAATTGGCTTAGCTTTGGGGCTTACAGTAGCCTACTTAAATGATCATAGCTAATTTATTATAATCGCATATGGCGTATAGTACCTTACAGAAAGAGTGAAGTTACATAACTTTGAAAAAACTTCTTACACTAAGGTATTATCTGATTTTTATATAATATGCTTTGGTGTTTGTCTTTAGTGTTACTCTTTAAAAGGTTATCCATACTTTGGACTTCTATTAAAATTCAAGTCGAGACATCAAAAGCTATCTTGATATTTACAACTTCCATCATATTTTATTTGAAAGATATTATAGTATAATCTAATCATTTTGTCTTGGCTTTTCGACAAACAATGACCACAATTAAGGTTAGTTTATGACTTGCATTGCTTATGCTATCCCACGTTAAAATTAGAATTCTCTAGTTTACATAAAAATTTATTAATTAATAAATCAACAAATGCCAATGTTATCTAAACAATAATTTATTCCATTATAACATGTATACTAATAAATATAGATAATGATGTTGCATAAATACAATCAAAAGAGCAATTTATTGGGTATTTATTAACCATTCATTCAAAGCTCCAATTACTCGTATTAATTATGTACTTAATTAGGTTTTGTTAATCGAACTTCTTAATAAGTTTTAACTCATGAAGATGCTAAGTTTGGTCTATCGAAACCAATTTCAGTTTATTGAACTACCATGTAGAGGAAAGTTGAATTCTAACTATGATGAATTAACTTGTCTAAGAATATGTTATCTTCCTTCCTTGCTTACTTTAGTAGACCAATCTATATTTTGATCGAACAAAGAACTATATTTCCTGTTAAGTTCAAGAATTCAATTTGATTCATTGCACTTCCATTTAATTGTGAAATTGGTTTTCACTTTTATTAGTCATTTCTTAATCTACTATTAGGCTATGTTATCCATATAATCTTTTTCTAGTCAAAGCTTATAAAAATCTAAATTTTATTAGTTAAAGGCTTGCTTAACTTAATGCCATTATAATTCATTTATATTCCTACTTCAATCTGATTTTAGCTTAGCTTTCGCTATATTAAACAAAACATTTATCAACATTTGATATAATTTGATGCATATTCACTTATCTATTTGCATGGAGCAAAAGAGAGAGAGAGGAAAAAAAGAAAAAGAAACTTTAAGATGGAAGTTAGCATGGAAGACTGTAATAGGATGCTAACTGTGTGAACCCAACAAAATAGTTATGTTGATAAGAGGTAATGACTTCTTAAGTTTCAACTAAATGACCATGTGTTATTGCGAAATGAGGATCTCTTACACCAAAAGTATCATTCAATTATAGGTTAAGGGTAAGTTGAGTCCAATATGTGCTAGACATTTTAAAGTTTCATAGAGAGTCAACAGTTTAGCTTGTAGGATAACCTTATCACATAACTTAGCGGGTTACGTAATATCTACAACATATACATGCTAAAAAATATATGTTCTTAATCTTAAACCTAGTTGTTGAGTTAGAAACATCAATAGTTGAGAAATACTTGGATTATACAGAGTATTTATTAAGGACAGTAGATATTTAAAAAACAAAACACAAGACATTAACCGATAAAGTATGTTAAAGTCTCTTAGAATGATCCATTGGAAAGATGAGCTACACAAAGAGGAAATATATATATATATATATCTATTTATGAAATCATTATCATTCCTCTCTTGCTCCTTACTATTATTAGCATACAAAATATCCTTAGAATAGACAGGAACAATTTAAGTTTATTTTGATCCTCTTTCATTTTTCAAATCATTTTTTGCTTATGGTGTATAATAAGCCTCGTAGTTGGATGTTCCAAATTCGATATATAAAATTTAGGGTAATTACAAAAATTATCCAATCAAACTTGAATTATATACTAGAGTCAAGAATATTTATAAAAGTGATCATACGGGGTTTAGATTTAACAAAATAAAATAATAAGATAATAAAATAATATCTACATTTATGTTATTCATATATTATTTGTTATTTATCATAAACGCGTAAAATCGGTTTTGATGACTAACGAGTTGCTAGAAATAAGATATATACATACTAAAAATCATAAAATAACTTAAGTAATATTTAGGAGTATTTATGTATGGACATAAATACCCTAAATTAGTTAGAATACCTAATATACACTAAAATAATACTAAATAAATTAAATAAAATATATAAAAATTAAGAAAAGTAGGTGGTACTTAAGGAAAATTTTGGAATAGGATATGGCAATACAATGTGCTGATCTAAAAGGATAATGAAGGAAATAAGGACACATAAGAAGGTAAAAAATAAAAGTTAAGGGTCATTTGGTAAGAAAAGAATCCATTAAGTACTGAAACCTTCCCTATAAATTTAGGAAACCCCCATTGTAATTCATTTTGGATAGTTTAAAGTTCAATAAAATTTGAGAGAGGTTAGAAATAGTGGAGTGACTATTTTTATAAAAATTACGTAAAATATAGTATATTTAGGGTTAATTCCGAATGCAACTACTAAACCACAACCTGGAAAGAAATGGTCACTATTGCCTGACAGCTTGGCCACTGTTTTGGGGCTACTAACAAGGGTAGAGGCGCTATTGGTAGGTGAAAGCTAAGAAAATCGTAAGTTCAATTTACAACATGATTTTTGTACAATTTACTAAAAATACCAAATCTTTGTAGAAAATTATGAAAGTTGGTATTGTGACATATTTTTATATGTAGTTTTAAAGAAAAATATCATTGATGAAATTAAATCTCGAAATATATTACCCTTAAGAAATCATTAAACTCGAACTTATTTCACTTTTGTTTTAAAAAACCTTATTAATATTGTTTTGGTCCCCAAAATTTTCTGTACACTACCTATAATGTATATTAAATTATCATAAACAATTTTTCTTAAAAAATATTTTTCGTATTTTTATTTAATTTTTAGGCCTTAAAATCGTATTAAATAATTGATTTCTTAAGTGTCTTTAAGGATTTTTCCACAAATTGATCTATATTTTGCTCTTAGGTATATTTTGATATCTTAAAATATTAAATGATGTTGAATGATGATATTTATAGTGTTTCAAGTGATTGATCTAGATAATATGAGCATGGTATTAATAATTAGGTAATATGTGAATGTTGTAATAAGTGGGTAAGGTGTGTTGAATCAAATTGAGATGATGATGTCTATAGTAGCGGGCTATGATTTTGGTTGTGAATAATAAATTTTGGGAAATATGTTAAAAATGTAATATAATCTCTTATTAGAAGTTGATTCAAAAGATAGATCAGAGGCAAGGTATATAGAGTGAATAGGAATAAGATTTGTACATAATTCAGAGACTCTTATACTTGAAACGTAGTTAGATAAGCTAGGAGGATGGATTAATAGATGATTTAAAGTTTGAGAATAAAACTATGATTAGAAGCCAAATTAGAGAATGAATCAAAAGCTGAATTAGAGATTAGTTTATGATGAACTTAATTATAAGTGACATGAAACTTGGACAATTAAGTAACATATAACCTTAAATTGAAAACAATAATAATAATTTAAGTTATAGAATTAAGTTTCTATGTAATACGTGCATGAATATTGAAATGTTGTATTTATTATAGGAACTAGTGGTAAAAGTACAACGTAAGTCAATTTGAGTGAGCAAGAGAAAGAGTTTAAGTAAATTGGGATCAACACATTACTGTATTTTATGATAAGGTTTCAAAGTACTTAGAGACTTAAGATTGTACTTGTAGATAACCTACTTGTATTGATGCTTATGTGTCTCTGAGATTGACTGAATTTATTAGCATACTATTGTGGATTGTAATCGTTTGTATAGTGTGGACTTGTTTGATTATGTCAAACTGAATTTAAATAGATTTGACCTAAAACTTTAATTAGACATGTATTGTAACCTACCAGTGGACAATTAGGATTTTCCGACTAAATATCGATACCTTTGAAGAGATAGCGTTATAGCATAATAGTTCATTTTTCATCTCCAATCGAATTAAGTGATATAAGAGAAGTTCGTGACAAGAATGGGGACAACGGTTGAAAAGATAGTCATAGATGTAAATATTTTCGTATCATTTGCTACTATAATATGTAAATATCTCTTGGGATATTGAAGTTAATATATATGTTTTAAACCTTCATATATAATTCTATTAGCATTTTACATGAATTGTTTAATTCAAAGCGTATTAGTTGTAGATATCTTGTGAAAATCAAGTCTACGTAAGACGTCTATGATAGAAGCTATGAAGTCAGCTTTTATTATAGGTTGGGTTATACGATAAGACTGTTATAATTCTACCGCTTCTAGGCATAACATGGTGTATGGTTTGTTTTGATAAGGCAAAGCTTTGGTTAGCAAGTTATTGTATATGATACATAGTGTTAGGTTACAGTACTTTTGATTTCATGTTTACATTTTCATCACATTAAAATGTTACCACCCTAAACCTTAATTCGAATATTTTATAGAAAATCAGGCTATGTCCTCTCTTAGGCTTGTTATGGAAAATTTATTAACCAAAATAATATGTTTAGGACTCTAATTGTTAATTGTTTTATATGTGAATTATAAAGGTCAAGGAAAATATCAAGCTCTATTGCTAAAATTTGAAGTTTGATTGTGTTTTAGATTTAAAAGGATAGTCTTACGCATTTTATAGATGGTTGCATTTTAATGTTGTTAACCTCCTTAGTAACGTGGTCGACTAAGTTGGAAAGTTGTCTACCACATTGGGACTAACGAAGACCTAATTGATCACTTGTTTTATAGCTGATTGAGTTAATATGTTTCTTGGGTTTTTAGGTTAGGAATGAAGTCTTTCCATATATTTAATGTGTTATTTTAATATTTTGTATATGATAGTAGGTTTTACATTGGAGTTAAACATTTTAATATTTTCTACATTTAATTCATGACTAGTAGCTACATGGACAATCATGGACTAGCCTATAATTAGATACAAATGCCACCCCTATAACGGATACATGAATTAATAATATCTTATATCAAGGCTAATATAACAAAGAACTCGGAAAGTAGCTATTAACAAATTACAATAGTGATGTGTAACACTATTATGGATGTTTAGTAGATGACAAGTTACTAATCGATGATATACGTAGTGAACCTAGCATAAAATGATTCACCACTTGATTTAGGGATTAATGGATTAAGTTGTCTGTTACCTATGGTCCCTTCCTCATACCTTACACCCTGTAGGGTTTGGAATATGTATATGATTTATGTGAAGTTTCCTTATTAAGTTTATAACTTATGTTTATATAGAATCATCTTTTCAAGTTTAGGTGATTTTGTAGATGTTGATTGCTATGGTAACTCGTGATATGATTTATGGAATGGGTAAGGAAATGACAATAGTGTATCAAAATAATAAAAAGTTAACTTGGTATAGGTTTACACATATATTAATAGTGATTTTTAGATGTTATGACAATTTGAAGATAAATTATGGACATTATAAATTTCAATGTATCCTTTATTGGGATAAAATTTTGAAAAAAACAAAAAAAAATCAATGGATCGAACAATGACTCATGAGAGTTTCGTTTCTATATATGTGTATCCGTTATACATATATTATTACGTAACGTAGTAAGCATGATATGCTCATGTCACGTGTAAAATTATATGGAGAAATTCTATGATTTAGTGGTTTAAAAGTGACTATATAGTATAATCATTTTTCAGTTGTAGTAAATTACTTTGATTTATTAGAACTCATTAACAATAGAAAAAAGAAGCTATCAAGAAATATTATTTTTGCTGTCAATAGTTACATATTAATTGGTCGAACTTATTTATTGAATTCAATCGTAATTATACTATATAGTCATTTTTTAGTAATTACACTATAAAGTTTTCTAGGGATGTGCTAAAAGTTGTCAAAACAGTCTTGAGGTGTAACATTTTGTTATCATTAGTCTAAGTTTGAGATTATATGCTTTATAATGTAGTGTATGTTTAAGTGACAAACCTTAAGAAATAAAAACAATGAAAACTATGGAAAGGCCCCGAATTTGCAAAATGCAATAGTTGGCCACTTTAAAAAATTTTGAAAACAAAAGAATTTTCATCCAAAATAGCGTTAAATCTATATTTTAGACAAAAACATGCAAATTATTACTTTTTAAGGCCAATTCTTCACTTGATGTGAGGGTTTTCATAGTATAATTAGTATTCAATTAGCCTATATGAGACAGCTTAGACAACAATTTAGTCGAAAAACAGTATTGCGATTATACTCAAATATAAAAGACCCATTTACTTTACACTGAGAGGAAAAACCTTGCGATGTCAAAATTTTCAAAGGAGTCTAACTGTTGCATTACAGAAATTTGTATTCTTTCTATAATTTTGATAGTTTTCATTAGATGCCACTGTAATTTACTAAAAAAAAAAAAAATCCATAAGCTTTGAAATATTTTTTCATTTTGAACTTATTTAATGTGCGGAGCTGTCAAGAGATGAACCTTTTTTCTTTTGCCCCATTAAGAAATCAACTTTAAATCTTATTATATGAGGTGAAATAATGCTTCTTTTTTTTTTTTTTGTTTTTCTGTTTTCCTTGTTGAAAACAATGTATACTAAGCTTTATTAATAATAGTAATATTATACAACACACATAAAGAATAATCATAGCTTTATTTATTTTACTAATTATATTACAACTTAAAAAAGAGGGGTTTAAATCCTAATTTATCTTGATGGGAGATTAATAATAATGTTATTGCGTTACAATGACCTTATCAAAATAATCATAATTAAGACTTTCAATTGTGCTATTCTAAGCTCTTATTTTATAAATTTCCTTAATATCATTAATGGCATGTGATTTGTGGTAATGGTAATATGATGGAGCCTTCAACATTAGATTTAAAAAAAAAAACCCTTGAATACGTATATTAAAAAAATATCAGACATAAAATGCATATGCTTTATAAAGCTAGACGCTTCTATTACGTTTTTTTGTTTTTTTTTTTTTTTTTTGTCAACTATTACCTCCGAATCAGACACGAGAATATGCTCATTAATAAGATATACTGAATTGGACGAAACACGATTAAGGATGGTCACTTTGTTGAGGAAAACTGATGAACACGATGTCCCGAACCAATGAGCCAACTTTTGTGGGTAAAGGTTGATCCCACGGAGTAGAAGTGATGGAGCCACTCCGCTCGCGATACATCATGGTGCATTATATTTTTATGGAAAAATTACATTAAAAACTGAACATTCGAGATTAAATTTGAGCTTTTTAGTTGACTTAAATAAATGATTAAATAGAGGATGGACGCTGTATGAATAGTGTAAAATAGAGAATGGCATTACCTAAAATTGTTATAATAAAGTTATTTGTCATATTTAAATAGATGACGAAAATGACTAAAAAAAAATAAAATTTTGTGCATTCAATGTACCACATTGCAAAGATTTAACGCGTCGATCCTATTTACTTCACTCTACATGACATCCCTCTTTTATTTTAATGAGTAAAAGTTTTTCTTTTATTTTAATTGCCAAAAAGTTTTACCTTTTAACTGAATCCGACCCTAAAAATTCATCTTCCGATATATATATATTTTTTTTCACCTTTCTTAAAAGGCTACGTATTTTGTATTATTATTCGTAGGTTTAGATAACAAAAAATTTTGATGACAAGTGTGTCTTTCAGAATTTAATCTTTGTAAAGTCGTAAATATTTTTTTAAAACAATTTCTAAATTTTTACTTTTTTCGATGTTCAATTGAAAACTGCTACGTGTCTCATATTCTGATGGGGCATCACGAGCTTCATCACTACATTTAGGGATTTTCGATAGAGGATAAATGCGGGTAGTTCCTCGCAAAAAAATCTTAAAAAGGGGCCGATGAAAAATTGTAAAGATGAATGAAAAGGGAAAGAATATACAGGAAGCAAATAGAATGGAAATAAGAGAAACATTTCAAAAATTTTTAATGGGTACGAGAAAAAAAAAGAAAATAACGTTAGTATTTGATAAACCTGCCTTTATTTTATTTTGGTCAACATTGGTTTTTCTTTTCCAGTTATGAAAACTATAATATGAAGTAATTTTGTAATTACATTCTCATTTTCACCGATTTATTTCTAATTGTGTGGACAAAGAAAACAAACACCAAAGCAAAAATGCTTATAAATATTTCCTTTTGACTTTCACAACTTTCCATCATTTACCAAAATTATACAAATACAGTATTTCCTTCCATTTCCACTAGTGATAGCTATTCAAACATACCATATTAGACGAATATGATAAGAGTAATCTTTGTGGAATTCATATCAATAGAAATCTATATTTTTCCACGAGAAATAACTCTCTTTTCAAAAAAAAAAAAAGAAAAAGAAAAAGAAAGAACTTAGAGCAAATGAAATGGAATTGACAGAAACATTTCAATTTTTTTTATTGGTATTAGAAAAAGAAAATAAAAGTAATATATGATAAACTTACCTCTATTTTATTTTGATGAACACTATTTTTCTTGGCTAGCAATGAAAACTGTTATAACAGGTAATTTTGTAATTTCTGCTTATTTTTATCAATTTTTTATTTTCTAATTATGTGGACAAATGAAACAAACTCTATAGGAAAATGTTTATAACTATTTCCTTTTAACTTCCACAAATTTCTACTCTTTACCAAGATTACTCAAATACAATATTCCTTTGATTTTTTTTTGTCATACTTATTCTATCATAACATATAAGATAAATATGATAAGAGTAAGGCTGTTCATCGAATGGAATTTAATTGAACCATCCACTAGGCATCATAAAATGCAATTATTTTATATTTTGATTCTATTCGTAATTTGATTTGAAAAGAATTCTAATAGTTCATGATTTCATTCAAAGGTTAAATCAAATCAAGCTAAATTGTTTAAACCTAAACTGTAGAGATGAAAAAATAAGCCATATTTCTTGGTTTTAAGCTTTATTAATATTTTGGTATAATCATGTTTACTTTTTCTTTTTTTATCATCTCTCATTTTATTTTCAGCCTTCACTTCCACCCTATTTCCTTTATCATTGTCTATTAACTCTTAAATAGACTCACATGTCTTCATTATCACGTAAAACACAATATCACCATAATATAAAGTTATATAACTTTAATTTTCACTCAATGTTCTTAATTTAGACGTTAGTGATTGGTTGAAAACTTCTATAACTATAATTTATTAATTAGAACAAGGTGCCTATTGAACATTGAACCTTTTAATATGGTATGATTCGGTAAGGGTTTGGATCAAACCATCTTATATGTGGTTTGTTTGCTATGACCCATGAACCAAACCAAACCATAAACACTTCTAAATAAGAGTAATAATTAATGGATTGGCACCAGATTAATACATCAAATTATCTAACATAGCTAGTTATTTATACAAGTTTCTTATATTATGTTTGATTTGTATAGTTTAGAGACAAAATTTTGCGATGTCGACTACATATATATATATAGAGAGAGAGAGATATGAAGCTTATTGATGAATTAGATATTAGTGTAAGGTTATTTTTATTTTTTGAAATTTATAAAATATATTTATTTTATACTATGAAAGAGATTTTTATATTACTAAATATATGGTATAAATTTTTTAATTTTAATTGAGTATTTCAAGACCCATTCATCCATTAACTTGGCTAACATATAAACCAAATAATGATCTAGATAATTTGTCTAATATTATATCATAAAAATGTGACAATCAAACGATACCATAAAGCAATAGCGATAGTATATAAAATCCATGGCAACTCGCTTGAAGACCGTCAAAGTATGATAGAGTCATTACAACCTTTCTACTCAACTACTTCAATTATTCCCGAACCTCATGATATTCCATATGTTCGAGTATTGTCTTTCATTAATACTCAGCTCTAGCGGAATTTAGGTTTATCCCCCAATATTGCGCTCTATTGTTGAACTAATAGTCCGTCGTAGGTGTCTCGCCGGCCTCGATTAGGTCAAAACCAATAAAGGTAAAAGGTCCGGTTATTTACTTAGAGCTACTAGGAGTTAATTAGCTAACTCTACGCTTACAATGGTAATAGGAGAAGAGAGGCGAGGATGGGCAGGCCTTTTGGGCTTTTGGCCTTGGAATTTGGATGTATTTGGAGCGCCTTAGCATACTCCGCTCATGCAACATCGGTGAGATGCGTGAAAAGATAGAACCGAACGCAGGACAGGACGGATGGGACGGACCGCAGGGAGAGACCGACTTGCTAGTCATACATAAATTTCAACAAAGGACTGAAGGGAAGAGAAATGGTGTAAGCCTAAGGTAACCCAAAGGAAAATTGTGGTACTAATACTTCACGAGCTCGAATAATATCTTATTATGATATTATTAATATTATCAAATTCGAGTTAGGGATAAGATAGTTGATTTGGAGATATGAAACTGTCAAGAATTAGGAAAAAATTGAGTTTTATCGAAAGTTAAATCGAGATTGTATTAAATTATATTATTTAGATTAATCAGAGTTTAATAATACTAAATATTACTAATATTTAAACACATTTTAATAATGGAAAATAGTTCTAAAAAGCTATTATTCATAATTCTCGAAGTATTAAAAATTTTTTATGACTTATTTACCATTAATTTATTGATATAATATGTTAATACATATAATTGAAGCTTTGCTCATGCAGTGCGATTAAACTATTTTTTTCTCTATTTTAAAATAAAAAACCCATTTACGTATCATGTTAATACGTATCGTTGAAGTTTATCTTAAACTGCTAATCTCAACCCATTTATCTAGATTAAAATTTTGTTTAAGTGGACCCATAAATTATTATTTTTACTACAAATCCTTATTCGAGTGTAAAGTCGGTTGCATTTAACTTGCCATAAGATAAAGTATAAATGAAAGAATGATAGTTAAGATCAATGTTATTACAATTCAATAATTTAACTTAGATTCAATTTGGACTAACCTTAGTTAAGTTATGGATTTACTCTTTTTCATCTTTTATCATTTCATATATATCCGGATACACATTTTAAGCCAGGTCTAACAATATTTGCTAAGATTTTCTCGAAAATACGGAGCATTCAAGATAAAACTCCATGAAAGCAGAACAGAGTATACACCGCCTCCGTTGTAAATCTCTATACAAGCACAAATCATACGAATTTTGACTCAGCATGAGCAATTTATCCCTTCTTATGCAAGTCGGTAACTTTACTGGAGGAGGGGAAAAAAAAAAAAAAAAGGTGGGGCCGAGGGGGGTGTATGTGTGTGTAGGGATCTCTCTCTCTCTTTTATTTTTATTTTTTTTCTTTCTTTCCCCTTAATAATTAATTTACTTAAGAGGGCTTGGTGTGAGTAGTTTCAAAGTCCCTCTTCGTTGCGCTCCCATCTGCTTCGATTTTAAGCTGTCTCTTTTTAAACCCCAAAAACACACAGTACAAATACGACACTGCTACTCCTCAAGAGTCCTCTTCACTCTCTCTCTTTCCCCCTCTCCTTCTCCTATATAATCCACACTGTTTTTTAATTTTTTGATTAATCAATATCTCCCTCTCTCTTTCTCCCTCTACACCCTCTTTCTCTCTCTTCCCGTCTCCTCTCCCTGTGTGGTGTATTGTCTCTGGAGTGTTCCCTTTTTTTTTTTTTTCTTCTTTCCCTTTCCTTTTTTCGGAGCAACTGAATATTGTTCTAGGGTTTAACTATTACCTGGGGATTGGAGTACGGCTCGTCTGGCTGCAGTCACCAACATGGCCGCCGAGAAGCTCAGGGATTTGAGTCAACCCATTGACGTCCCCTTGCTCGATGCTACCGTCGCTGCTTTTTACGGCACTGGATCTAAAGAAGAGGTTCCCCACTCCCCCTCTCTTTCTCTTTTTGCCTTTCCCATTTAGGTTTTTCCTTTAAAGGCTCTAGGGCATACATGTTCTGTTATCTTTATTTCGTTGTACTTTCTTACGGTTGTTTATGGGAGTCTCAAGATTTGGTTCTAGGGTTTAAGTAGCTCGGAGTTTCGACCTCCTTTTTGTTACACTTGTTGCTTTGCTTACACACTGTGGGCCATTTTGCACTGGAAGATTCCAGAAGAAATGGAGTATCTGTAATTGCTTTGCTTAAACATAGTGGGCAATTATGCACTGGAAAATTCCAGAAGAAATGGAGTTTTTTTTTTTTTTTTTTTTCACTGGATTGGAAAAAAAAGGGTTTATTGCTGGCTTCACTGGGGCGGCAGTGATTTTGAAAGCCTAGGATCTGTTTGCTAAGGTTTAATGTGGATTCTCTTATATCAAAGTTGTTATCTCAACCGTCTCGATATTCCTTATGCAATAACCTTTCTCGAAGGTTTGTTTTATCAAGTGAATTCGAACTTAATGGGTTGTATTGTTATCTATAAAGTTTTTTATTCCCTCTTTCCTCATGTTCTCCAATCGGTGCATCTCCATTTTATTGAAAAGCACCATTGTTATTGTTCTTCTAGCATCTCTTGCCTTCCTTCTCCAAGGGTGTTCGTTTGCTTTCACCTGTTCCGTGTTTTTCCCATTCGATATTGCTTCTGTTAGTCGACACAGGGAAAGAAGGGGTTACTTACTCTTACCGGTCAAAGCAAGCCGGTTCATTCTGAAATTTGGAATGAATTGAATCTCCCCAAGTTAACTTTAGTGAGCTGGCAGTATCTGCTTTTAGTTTTGGTTTTCATTACTGTAATTCAATTGAATGCGACCTGGATTTATTTAGGAACATGCATTTATTACTTTTTCTACCATTCTGACAGTGTAGAATGTGGCTTTCCAATTAGTTTTATTTGTTATTTGATCTTTTCTCCGCAATGCTTTAATTGTGGATGTTCATTCTTCCTTTTAATACTTTCCGTGTTTCGTTGAGCCGAGTAAAGCATTTGCTCTTATTAACCAGGTGATGTAGAGAGGTCTCACACCACAATAGATAAAAATGCTTGGATTTAGTGCTTGCGATTAACATTCTTTTGGGAGCTAAGATATGAGCTTACACAATTCCTTTACTTCCCCGTTGAAAAATCAATTTTACAGTGTAGACGGTCAAATAGTTTAACTAAACAATTAATTTGACTTAAGGGTTGTTATCAACTTAAGGCCCCAATTAGGATTCTTTTTATTTTTTAGAGGCTTAAGCAGACTTTATGTGTTACCAGAGTCAAACCTACCGTTGTCATGTTTTAGGACCAGAAAACAGTTAACTTCATTTTGAACCTCTTTATTTTAAAGTCCTCTGATGTCTTGTTTTGTTGTGTTAGAGAGCTGCAGCTGACCAGATCTTGCGGGAGTTACAGAATAATCCAGATACATGGCTCCAAGTTGTTCATATTTTGCAAAATGCAAAGAGCCTTAATACCAAATTTTTCGCCCTACAGGTCAGCTTTGATTTTTACATTGGTTTTAACTTATGGTATTTTTAGATGGATATCCGGCTTGTTTTCCCTCTTTTTGTATATTCATTATGAGGAAGAAGTAGAGGAGATGAATAAGCCATTTAATTCAAGCATGGAGAGAGCAAATTTCATATCCTATCAATTCTTTCTTGTGATAAGCTACAGATTAGGAACCGTATTGAACATCGAAACTTTTTACATGCTATGTTTGCAGAATGCAGTTGCAATGTTAGTTGTAGTGGATCCGGGGTGGAGCTGATTATAAAGCAACCTAGGGGTGATTTTCTAGCATTTGTTTAATTTTTCCATATAGAGCTGTTTTGCTAGGAGAGAAATTATCCCCACTGGAATATTTTGCTGATGTTGTATATCCTTACCTCTTAATTTTTTTTATAGTTAGTACCTTGTAACACCTCTTCCCTTTTTCTGTTTCTAAAGCATTTCTCTATGAGAAAAGATGTTACATGCTTGGGGCTTATTACTAGACTCAGCAGTGTTTGATCATATGGACCTGCAGTTCTTCTTCTTCTTCCTTTTTTTGGGCTACCGGTTCATTTACTTGCTTCATTATGCAGGTTTTAGAAGGTGTAATCAAGTATAGATGGAATGCTTTGCCTGTTGAGCAGAGAGATGGAATGAAAAATTACATTTCTGAAATCATTGTACAGGTAGATAGCCAGTTTTGTCAGGAATGCTGGGTTCTTTTTATTTTTTTGTCATTATATTTTGCCATATCACAAATTTGCCCTTTTGACAGCTTTCAAGCAATGAGGCATCTCTAAAGTTGGAGCGTCTTTATATAAACAAGCTCAATATTATACTAGTTCAGGTATGAATATTTTTGTTCATGGGTAATTTAGGTAATGGTTTTCTCTGGATTTTGTCTTAATGTTGTGGACTGATACAACTAGGGTTTGAGTTGAGTATTAGAGATTGATAGGAAACACTTACTTCTATCAAAGAATCAATCTTGTGAAGTCAGATCAACCTCTAGGGTTCTTCACAATACGAGTCAGGTGAGAATTCCACAGGAAGCTTCTTCTTCACTTTGATTCCAATTCTCCCGCCAATAGCAACTAACTTCTCTAACCACCACTGTCAGCCCCCCTTCTATGCTACTACCTCATAATGGCTTATTGTTACATTTACAATTTTACCCTTCACTTACTGCTTATTAGCACACATACTAGACTCTGCTGACTCACACCCACACCACTTACAACACAGTACAGTACAACACTTCACACAGCACACAACACACATACCATGCACATAACATACAACACTATATACGAACACAACTTGAATACTACTTCGATAGCATACCTTAGGTATGAGACTCTTGTCTTTTATAGGTGGTGTTTAGTTGTAAGGATTGAACTAGATAAAAAAAACTGAACATGACAAGTATATGGAGAACTGTGATAGTGCAAACTTCATAGTATTGGACATAAAATTTATATTAAAAATTAATTATTTATATTATAAACTAGTATTTTTTTTGTAATATTTAATAAAAATAATGTTAATTGATTCAATATTATAATATAGTGTTATTTTTGACAATGCAAAATATTTTTTATTTTATCCAATGAATTTTATTTTTGTATAATGGTGTAGATTGTATAAAATCGGAACCTTTTGTCTAGTTTATTAGTTTAATTTTTGTCCATTTTCAAGCAAAGTTACAAACCAAATATGAGAGAAAATTTTTTGTTTAGTTCAATACCGTAAAAATTATGTAATCAAACGCTACCATAAACTTGTTATAAAGGTTGATGGACTCTTGGGGTTGTATCATGTACATAATTCTTTGGTAAATCTCCTCTTTATATAGATTTTGAAGCATGAGTGGCCAGCCAGATGGAGAAGTTTTATTCCTGATCTTGTTTCAGCTGCAAAAACCAGTGAAACAATCTGTGAAAATTGCATGGCTATATTGAAAGTAAGTTACTTGGCTACCTTCTTAAATTGGGTGTTAGTTGCCTGAAAAATAAAGTGTGTTCTACTTTTGTAACATGCTATAAATGTTACAGCTTTTGAGTGAAGAGGTCTTTGATTTCTCAAGGGGGGAAATGACACAGCAGAAAATTAAAGAGCTCAAACAGTCATTAAACAGGTGATGAACTCAGCAGTGTTTTTGCTTCATGTACATGGGCTGTCAATATTAAGCCTTGGCTTTGTTTTTGTTGTCCAAACAAGGCCATGCCCTGCCAATAAAAATGAGAAATGATAATAGGTTTCAGATCAATCTAACCACTTTTATTTCATCAGGACTGTACTGAGAATTGTTTCATTTTTCCATTGTTCACAGTGAATTTCAGCTCATTCATGAGTTGTGCTTGTATGTACTATCAGCGTCTCAGAGGACTGAACTTATACAGGCTACTCTTTCCACATTACATGCTTTTCTTTCGTGGATTCCTTTGGGTTATATCTTTGAGTCCCCACTGGTATGTATTATATGATTCTAAGGGCTGTTGATATCCCTGAAAATGGAGTTAGCTCCAGATTTGTTCAGGTTATTCATAGTAATTTGATATGGCTTTTTCTCGTATCTGGCATATTTTTTCCTTTTTTGTATAGCTCGAAACACTTCTGAAGTTCTTTCCATTGCCATCAACTCGAAACCTAACACTTCAATGTCTGACTGAGGTATAATCAATTTTATATCTTAATTAACCTTTGAGAAAACATCATTATCAGTTATCGGTAAGATTATTTCTCAATTTCAGACATGCTGAAATTGCTCTTTGGCACTCTTCTTTTGTAGGTTGCAGCCCTTAATTTTGGCGATTTCTACAACATCCAGTATGTTAAAATGTACAATGTGTTCATGGTCCAGCTACAGGTTGGTAGATCTTTTTTGTGTGCTATGCCTAGCTTTTGAGATGCTTAGCGCATAAATGAATGTTTAATTTAATAAATAGGAAGATCCTTGGATTTGATTGGCTTTTTTATGTGCTCTTGGATGAATGGTTTTATTCTCTTATTACCTATGTTATCTGGGCATAATTTCTCTTTTATTAGAGGTTTCTTGGCTGACTTGAGTTATCTGCAGGCCATTCTACCTCCTACTACAAACATTCCTGAGGCTTATGCTCATGGTTCTAGTGAGGAACAGGTTCGCTTTTCCTAATGTGAATTTTGTCAGTTGGTAGAAGCTGTCAAATGATTGCATTTTGTGATGTCACTAATGTATAATTTGCTGAACATGCAGGCATTTATTCAGAATTTGGCATTGTTTTTCACTTCATTTTTCAAGGCAAGTGACTTGAGCCATATTCACAACAGCCTGATGAATGCAGTTGATGTCTTTTGATGTTCATAGTTAGTTTGTGTAGCTTGTAAGATCGTATACTTTCCCTTTTAACTCTCTGGCTCCATGTTTGCAGTATCATATTCGAGTACTGGAGTCCAATCAAGAGAACATGTCTTCACTGCTAATGGGTCTCGAATACCTCATAAACATATCATATGTAGATGACACTGAGGTTTTTAAGGTGTGCTTTATTCCATAGCTAATCCACATGCTGAAGCCTCTTGGGCATTTAGAATCCAAGTTCACAGCATGGATTTGATAGGTTTGCTTGGATTACTGGAATGCATTGGTGCTGGAGCTGTTTGAGGCACATAATAATCTGGACAATCCAGCTGTGACAGCTAACATGATGGGATTGCAGGTATATTTGATCGTTATTCTAGTCATTTATTATTTTTTTTAAGATAGTACCTTTAGGGATATTGAAATGGAATATATTGTGGATACCGGGTGGGTGAAGCAAAAGACTTTTTGGTGTCATTGTTTTCCCTTTTCTCTGAGATCTTTTTTGATCAAAAGATCAGCATACATCATTTACAAATTAAATACTTTGTAATAATTAAATCTATAACATAAGAACAAATTAAATGCAGATATTTTGGTAATTGCAAACAAGATAGCTTTGTGAAAAGTAATGCCGTGATCAAATTTAAATCCATAATCAACTGATCCAAAAGTTACTTCTGTGGTTTTGTATTTATTTTTCAATGCTCATCTTTATTTGTGAACTGAGACTCTTAATTGAAATCCATCTGATGGAACGTTTCATTGGAGACAGTAATAAAATGATCACCCAGGAGTTCAAACTTATGATCTTTTGGTTTGATTTACAAATAAAGTTAGCAGATACTACCATGGTTTTATATTTATGTTGTTGGTTTGGGGCTAGTCATAGATGGAATAGAATACATATTATATTTTATTTCATGTATGACTATCATGGTTCCATACTTGTTATATTGAATAGTTGTCAGTTTGGGGCTAGTTATAGATGAAAATTATAGAAATCTTACCTTCCGTCTTACCCCTAAAAGTAGATGAAATAAGATATATCCCATTAAAATTCATATTGAAATTTATTGATAAAATCCATGTCCAACCATCTTTCATGGTCCTGGCTCAGATATAGGATAATGGATGGTTGGACTATATTGCTTTCTCTTTGCAGAATGATGTGCTGATTTCAATTTCACTTATATGAGTCGATCTTTTAATATCCTATTGAGTGTAGTTACCTTGTAAATGAAGGTGCACTTTTAACTGCAATTATGAGAATGCTAATTTATGGCGGAATGGTGTTTGGGTTGTGGCCATCAAAATGACTAGGCGTATAGGACTGCTTATTTTGAGATGTGTGTTTGTTATGATAATGTGTGTGTTTGTATATATAATTTTTTTTTCTTTTTTTCTTTTTTTTTGTGTGTGTGTGCATGCAACAGATGCCTATGATTCCTGGTATGGTTGATGGTCTGGGATCCCAAGTGCTACAGCGTCGTCAGCTTTATGCTGGTCCTATGTCAAAGCTTAGGATGCTAATGATTTGTCGCATGGCCAAACCTGAAGAAGTCCTCATAGTTGAAGATGAAAATGGTAACATTGTTCGCGAGACAATGAAAGACAATGATGTGCTTGTTCAGTACAAGGTAATTGTGTAATCTTAAATGTTTCTTGCCTTGTTTTCTGTTAGTATTCCTGTAGTGTCAGGAAAATCAATATTCTCTATGTCATCCATAGTCCATAAGGATCTCTCTCTCTCTGTGCAAATCCGCTGCTTCTCTAGACAATGGCCTCTCCTGTGATCTTGATGAACATATGCATCATCATTTTCCAACTCATTGATTTATCATGACCAACAAATTCAGGATGAACCAATTTTAAGTGCAAATCTTGACGTATAATATGATTTGATGTATAGGGTGTTTTTGAGGCTTCTATTTCTATGTTGGCCCATTGGACAACCCAACCCCACTTTCTTTTAGATGAGTAAAATCTTTCTTTGAGTCTTTGGTTGAAGATGGTTGCCTTTTTGTTACAATATGCATGGTGGGGTTTTTTAAGGTTAAGGCTACTACTCTGCAGCTTCTTGTAATTTATTTTTTGATATGCTATTGCTTGAATTTTTATTTACTTTCCATGGATATGGATATTTGATTGTTGTTGTTAGTGGTTTTTGCTTTTGTTAAACTACCCAAAAATCAGGCAAGAAAAGCTGGAAAAAGCTTCTGATTGAATTTTTTTCTTGCCTTTGCAGATAATGAGGGAGACGCTTATCTATTTGTCCCATCTGGATCATGAGGACACTGAGAAACAGGTATTGAAAAATCATGAGGTCCCTTTTCTTTGTGTAACCATCAATCTGAATGTGGTCTTGAGTCCTAATTGCATATGTAGCTGTAAGTGGTTTTGCCTGTTGGATGAGAGTTTTTCTCATAATTTGTGCCAACAAGAAGATTCTCTTTGTATTGTAGATGCTAAAGAAATTGAGTAAACAACTGAGTGGTGAGGATTGGTCATGGAACAATTTGAACACTTTGTGCTGGGCAATTGGGTCTATATCTGGATCCATGATGGAAGAGCAGGTATGCTAATTTTTTTTTTCCCTCATAACATGAGATCAAGGTTGTGATCAACATCTTTCTATAGGCTATTTTCTGTTCATGCATTGTTGAATATACTTGAGGATAATTACCGAAAACCTAAAAGAATTTTGATGTCGGAGAGTTCAGAAGCATTTTTTTTTCCCCATCAATGTACATCGTTACTGAGAGCTGGGTTGTTAATAGTCGCTCATGAATCAAGGTTCCTTATCTTGCTACTTTTGAGTTTAATGCAGATTGTTAGATTTTTTATTGGGATATTTGTATTCCCATATTATATTACAAATCTAAAAGAACCACAGTTTCTTGCAATAAAGGGATATCCAATGTATACATAATCACATCCTTACTGCACATTTGCAAATTTTTGCTGGTAGGAACTAATGAGTTCTAGCTTGCTTTAGTCAGTTATTTGGAAACAAGAAAAGTTAGCTATCTACCAACTACCAATGGAAATGCCAACTGTGTACAAAGCAATGAGGACTATCATATTCACAAGTAGTTTCTTGCAATAAAGGGATATCCAATGTGTAGATAATCACATCGTTACTGCACGTTTGCAAGTTTGTTGCTTGTAGGAACTAATGAGTTCTAGCTTGCTCTAGTCAGCTATTCGGAAACAAGAAAAGTCAGCTATCTACCAACTACCATGTGTACAAAGCAATGAGGACTATCTTTTTCACAAGAGATGCATTTCCAGAGTCTCCTAGAATCTCTATCACACAACGTAAGAAATAGATGCAAGCTGCAACAACCTCCAGTGGGCAAAGATTTCTCTGTTTGGGCTTTGGATTGGGACCTGAGCTTTTACTGTAGAGTTACAGTTCCTAGGAGCTGATAGAAAACTTATTCCTGTTGAAACTCTATTGTATACCTATATTGCCAGAGGGTTATCTAAACAGAAATGTTTTTGTTCTAATGGTCAATCTCTGACAGAAGTGGGAATACATTCAATGCTGAGAGGTCCTATGCTATGAGCATATGTACACAGATCGATTTACTTTGGGGAGCTGTCCACTGTGCGAAGGCATGTGCAGGGATAGCCTTAGGAAACTAAAATTTGCTCGGGAACCACTGGGGTTGTTGGATCCTTACAATTTGAAGAACAAGTTTGACCTCCGTCGAATTTGAAGAACAAGTTTGACCTCCGTCGAATTTGAAGAACAAGTTTGACCTCCGTCGAATTTGAAGAACAAGTTTGACCTCCGTCGAATCCCAGTGAAACCACATGATAACTTTCTATTTGATTGGATTTTATTTTGATCGTTTCTGTTTCATTTTAATATGATTTGCATTCTTAATTTTAGTACCATCTTGTGTCTTTGATATTAATATTTAAGTGCATTTTGGTGTTCTTGCAGGAAAACAGATTTCTGGTGATGGTTATTCGTGACTTGCTCAACTTGTGTGAAATCACAAAAGGGAAGGATAATAAGGCCGTCATTGCGAGTAATATCATGTAAGGATTGATGATGCTAACTTGTCCCGTTGAATATCTACTGAAATGATTTCTTAATATGATTTGATTGCTTAGGGAAATGTGTTTTGTTGAAGTTGTCTTCACTAGACTACTCAGCCATAATTCTTGGATGGAGGTCATGCTTTGCTTGCAAGCAACATGATAGAGATCTTCTTCTGTGCCTTATGCATTATTAATGTCATTTGCTTTTGCTGATAATGACACGAATTGTGTAGGGACCATGTTTATATGGTTATTACTGGTATTTATTAGTAAAATCACTTCAATCACATTGCTTATTGTGTCAGGTATGTTGTTGGCCAGTATCCAAGATTTCTTCGAGCTCACTGGAAGTTCTTGAAGACTGTTGTAAACAAGTTGTTTGAATTCATGCACGAAACTCATCCTGGAGTCCAGGTTACATATATCTACATATGTCTATCTATGTGCATATCTTATATACTAATTCCTCTGTTTCCAATGGTATATCATCATCATAGCTTGCAATATATTCCTCTCCTTTTTATATGACTCTAACCGATGGATCCACATCTTTCAGGATATGGCCTGTGATACCTTTTTGAAAATTGTTCAGAAATGCAAGAGAAAGTTTGTTATTGTTCAGGCAAATCTTCTTTAAAAGCCATCTTACGTGGTTCTCTTTCATGTGTTCTCCTGGGACTCTGTTTTTCTTAATATGATAATGGTTCGATTTTCAGGTTGGAGAAAATGAGCCATTTGTATCAGAACTTCTGACAGGCCTTCCCAAAACTATTGCTGATCTTGAGCCCCACCAAATCCATTCATTTTATGAATCTGTATGTATACTTTTATCTATCATTGAGTAGCAGGTCAAAATATTTGCTTACACTTCCTGAACATTCCTTCAGGTTGGTCATATGATTCAGGCTGAACCTGATCCCCAGAAAAGGGATGAGTACCTCCAGAGGTTGATGGAGCTTCCAAATCGGGTTCGTTCAGATGGGAAAACTTGCTCTTTACATTGTTTCTTCAATTTTTAGTTATGATTATACTCAGCTTATATGATTGCCTGTACAGAGATGGACTGAAATCATTAGTCAGGCGCGCCAAAGTGTTGATTTTCTGAAGGACCAAGATGTCATTAGAGCGGTGCTCAACATATTGCAGGTACAAAACTACCTTAAGCTTTCATTTATATATTCTTTGACATTTTATGAGGCCATGCATGTTTAAACATATCTTTTTGGAACCAGGGAATTGTCACTGACATTTTCTTCGGTATTGCGACCCTAGTTCTGTTGTCTCAGCAGTTTTCTCGTTTTTGTATGTGTGAGGAGCCCCTAGTCTTCTAATTGCCAGTTGACATGGTATTTACTGTTTTGCAGACGAATACCAGTGTTGCCAGTGCACTAGGAACATACTTCTTATCACAAATTTCATTGATCTTCATGGACATGCTTAATGTTTATAGGTAATACTGTGGGATATTTATAAGCCGGGAAATTAAATATCTGTAATATTTTTAATGGTCTGTAAATTTTTTTGACCTTGAACTTGTTACTCACAGAATGTACAGTGAGCTTATTTCGAGTACAATTGCTAGTGGAGGCCCTTATGTCTCAAAATCATCATTTGTGAAACTCTTAAGGTAGTGTAATGCTTTGTGTTATGGTTCAAATGATGGTTGGATATGTTTTGATCCTTGAATTTTTGGCTTGAAATAGATCTGTTAAGCGAGAGACTCTCAAGCTCATTGAGACATTCTTGGACAAGGCAGAAGACCAACCGCACATTGGAAAACAGTTTGTGAACCCAATGATGGATGCCATCCTTGGTGACTATGCAAGGAATGTGCCTGATGCAAGAGAATCAGAAGTTTTATCTTTATTTTCCACCATTATAAACAAGTATGCTTGTTCTCAGCACCATGTGACCTCCTCTTCTTCTTCTTCCTTTTTTTTCTTTGTTTGTTTTTTTTTTTTTGGGGGGGGGGTGGGGTGGGTTGGGGTGGGGGATGGGGGTGTTTTTTGTTGTTGTTGGAGGGAGAGAGAGACGTGTAGATTTTGGAGAATGAACTGAGTTACCTTGGTTTGTAGGTTTCTGGTTCTGCCTTGCGTATGCAATGTTTTCTTCTGATTCATATTTGTGTGTGCGTGTTCATTGTTTATTTTTCAGTAGTTATTCATAAGAGAAGTTCACGATGTGCATATTCGTCTCCTTTCTTTTGGAATTATCCAGCTAAATGTATATTCAATTATTTTCTGTTGTTTCTTTTTCTGGTTCTTAAACATGTGAATTTTAGTTTATATCAGTACAGTGGTTCACTGTCTTTTCTCGATAATATCTGTGCTTTCTCTAGCCCCATCTTGTTTAACTGATTTTTCCCCCGATACTAAAAGTGATACTTTCTTGGCCTTGTACTGTCTCTGACCTTTATATCTTTAGATACAAGGGGGTGATGATAGATGATGTGCCTCGTATTTTTGAAGCTGTTTTCCAATGTACATTGGAGGTGAGGAAACTTGTACTTATTTGTACATGGAATGTAGCATGGTCTTGCTTTTTACTCTCTAGTTCTCTTATGACATACTTGTTTTGTTCTGTGTAGATGATAACCAAAAACTTTGAAGACTACCCTGAGCATCGCTTGAAGTTCTTTTCTTTACTCCGTGCCATTGCTTCACATTGTTTTGCAGCCTTAATAAGATTATCAAGCCAGGTTGGTTGGAAAAACTAATGTTGTTCTTATGCCATAATGTTAATATCATGTATTGATAGATGATGCAATGGTAATGGCATGGGGCAGATATGAGTTGATCACCAGGTTTGCTTGGTTCAAAATTTTCAAAACATGTGGCCACTTAATGGGCATTCTGATAATTTAGTTTATATGGAAATACAATATGGCCAGTTACCCTATACAGGTTATGCAGTTTGTTACTAACTAGGAAAACTTTTATTGTGATCAGCAAACACAAAAATGGGATCCTATGTGATGTATATAGATATAAACATTCCCTAGTTCAAGGGTATTGACTTGGACTAACTTTAAAATAAGAAAATTCAATCTAAAATAGGAATCTTCTTATCGAATAGGGTTTTAAGAGATAGGGAGTGGGCTACAAAATGGTTTCCTTACTAAGGTTGTGTTATGTTTTGTATTTCTCAGAGAATTAGATACAAAATTCCATTGCATTCGTCTTATCCAGCTTTTAGTTTTGTCATCTTCACATTTTATTAGTGTCACAATAAATTCAGCAATCATTTCAAACTTTTCTTTAATTCTTTATTCATTTTATCTTATTGCAATAATGAGAAATTGTCTCACGGCTTATCTCATTCCCATGAGTGGGAGTTTATTCATCATTTATTACTGCTGCCTATAACTATGCTTCTGATTATTGAGCAAACAAATTTTAATTGTGGGTTTGAATGTAACTGGAACGAGGTAGGACCGGGTAGGGAGTCAAACATCAAATCTGTATTGAAAATAAAGATACATATATACCATTTGCATGTGGAGTATAGCAATAATAAGGACTGGGACTGACAATCCCTAGAAAAGGGCCAATGAACGTTGTGCAGGGGGTACAGATTATTGAATTAATGGGCACCTCTGGACTGATCATTCCTCTAAAGCCATAGCTTCTCAGATGTTTTATGGTCCAAGAAAGTGTTACCTGTACTGGTACTTGGGTTGGGATGGCAATAAGATAGCATCATATTATATATAGCCATATACATGACTTTATTTTATGCCTCTATGATATGATAATATGAGCTGTCTTTGTACCAGCAACTGAAGCTTGTTATGGATTCAATCATATGGGCTTTTCGGCATACAGAGAGAAACATTGCAGAAACTGGTCTCAACCTCCTTTTGGAGATGCTAAAGAACTTCCAGGTGTGTTTTCTCTTTATTGTATTTTAAGGGGGGTCAGATATTTCTAATCACTTGTGAAGGTCTAACACATCCCTGTATTTCATATATTCTTTGAAAAGAGTGTGCAATTCAGTATTAAGTGTCTCTAGCTTAATATACTTCGTCTCGTGGATTTTTCTGTCAAGCTATTGTCTTCCTACCTTATTGCATTTGTGATCGTAGTCACCTCCTTTGTCTTTTTCCACAGGCATCAGAATTCTGCAATCAGTTTTATCGGACTTATTATCTGACAATTGAGCAGGAGATTTTTGCCGTTCTAACAGATACATTTCATAAGCCTGGATTCAAGTTGCATGTTTTGGTGCTACAACACTTGCTTTGCCTGGTATTTTTTTTTTTTTTTTGGCCTTTTATCTGTTCTCTGTGGGTGATCATATGGAATTAAGGATGATGCATTTTTCAGGTGGAGAGTGGTGCGATAACTGAGCCTTTGTGGGATGTAAACACTGTTTCCTATCCGTATCAGAATAATGCTGTCTTTGTTCGTGAATACACCATAAAGTTGTTGGGCACTTCGTTCCCTAACATGACTGTAGCAGAGGTAGGAGAATGTCTCTCTTGTTGTTAATGTGTTGTGATATTTTATATGTTACTAAATTGCTTGATTTTCAGGTCACGCAATTTGTAAATGGTCTATTTGAATCTACAACTGACCTTGCCACATTTAAGAACCACATAAGGGACTTCCTTGTCCAGTCCAAGGAATTTTCAGCTCAGGTATGATGTTTTGACATGATCATGCGCAAAATTTGACATTTTACTTTGTTATCTTACATTCCTGATCCTTCAACTCTTAACAATTCATGCAGGATAACAAGGATCTTTATGCAGAAGAGGCTGCTGCTCAAAGAGAAAGGGAACGCCAAAGGATGCTTTTGATACCTGGGCTTATTGCTCCAAACGAAATCCAAGATGAGATGTTGGACTCCTAGAGCGGATGTTTTTGAAGTGAAAAAACAGAGGACAGATTACTGCTGAGTAGGCACATTGAGCCCATTGCTGGAAGTTGGATGTGAACAGATTCGGCATTTTTCATAGGGTTGTTTCTCTTCTATCCTGAGAGTTTTCCATCTAAATTCAACTGGTTAAATCAGTGTGGTTCCTGGGTGCAAATCCTCCGCTGCTATTGGTGACACCACCTCCTCCTTTTGGCGGGAGGGTGTAGAGTAGTTAGGTGCTGATTTAGGCTCATAGTGAATTACTAGTGGCTTCCAGAATCCTGCATGAGTGTGTTGTTGACAATGATATGGTGGCAGGCAGAACTGGAAATGTCTCATTTTCATACTTGTTGATTCATTTATGGTTTAGGAGTAACCGGTGCAGGTTGTGCAGCTATCTTTTTTTAGTTTTTGTGTTGCTCCTATATTGTTTATTGACGCTTCTTATAGAATGGTGGTTTTTGGTCCATGCAAGGACTTGTTCTTGACCCATGTCCATTTTTGAAATGGCTTAACTCAGATAATATATATATATATATATATATATATAAAAGATTTTTCATATTTTACTATCTATTAAGACCCTATACGAGGTTATGTTTGCTTGAAATCCGTCTTCTGTGTCTTGGGACTCGGATGTCGTCTCCTAACGATCAATTGTAGCTGCCTGGGTGTCCACTCAATTCCGTTCTATGTGGTTTTGATGAAACGTTGTCAATACATTGTCCTAGAAAACGCACGATTTGCTGTGGTTTGATCGATTGTGCTGTGTGGAGTTTGTTTCAACATAAAAAGTACAGAAGAACTCTCCCCAAACGGGTAGATTACTTTGAAGTGTTTCACTTGCTAATCATTCTCCTGCCATAGAGGATACTTTTGAATCTAACACGGATTGTCGCCATTCGAGATTTACCATTGCGTCCATATTCATACTTGAGAAAATGAATGTCATATTTCCAAATTTTCTTCCAAACCCCCCCCCCTCCCTCTTTTTTATAATAATTATGTTTACAAGCTCATCTATTAACAATGGAATCAGATAAATGGTTTTCTAGAACATTTGATTTAAAAAAGAAGAAGAGTTTAAGAAGAGGACAATTCGAGGGAACTGAGTCACTCCAATGGAGGCAAAAGATGAAATTTGAGAGTAGATGCAAAGCTGCAAGACTCTTAACAGGTGCCGCTCGTTAACATATCCTGTAACACTCTGAAGTTTTGGGTACTACGGCCGCTGGGTCCCACAGCAGCTTGAGCAAGTTGCTGTAGGAGAACCATATTCTCCCTCATCTCAGTCCACATCTCTGGTGATTGAACCAGACCCTTCAAAACCCTTTCTACATCATCCTTAGTGAAGATCCCTCCCTTCACTGTCACTCCCACATTCCACACATCCGATATCATCCGGCCGTTCAGCCTCTGATCGCCGAAGAACGGTCTACATATCATCGGAACCCCTCCTGCTATGCTCTCCAGCAAAGAATTCCATCCACAGTGTGTAACGAACACGCCGACCCCGCGGTGCGAGAGGATAGCCGATTGGGAGCCCAAGGGACCACCAGTCCTCGTTCTTTCGTCCTGTCGAAAAACCCTAGTGGCAATTGGGAATGCGCTTGCTCCTTGAGGGACCAGATGAAGGGTGCTTCACTGGCTTCCAGCGCTTCCGCTAGCGCCACCAGCTCCTTCTGTGGCGGCACCGTGACTGATCCGAAGCTTATGTAGGCAACGGAGGCGATCTTTTGCTTGTCTAGCCAAACCAGACATCTGCTATCATCGGGAGTAATAATACTACTAGGCGATGGCTTGGTTATCAAGTTGAAGGGACCGATACTAAGGAATCTGTTCGACTTGGATTTCAGATCGTTTGTTACGGTGAGGTCTAGTTCTTCGAAAGAGTTGATGAACACGGCGGCTGCTTCTGGTAGCGCTCTGCCCATTTGGTGGAGCATGGATGAGAAAACCGAGTTCAAGTTCCCGAATACGATTCCTTCCGGCAAGTCCCTCGCTCGCACTCTGGACATTCCTGGGATGAATTCCAGGGCTTCATCTTCACGGCCTGAAATACCACCTGTAATATACATATATTATTCGATCGTGGCAGATATCTAAAAATTCGAAAATCAATGGAACATCAACTCACCCTGTCCCAAGCTCTCCCTTACGATATCAGTGTAGATATGAGCGGATAAAGAAACAGGCCCTGCAGTCCAGAAAGCAAGCCATGGAACCTGGATCTCCTTAGCCATATCTGCACCAAACCAGAGGAAAGCATCAGTCACCAAACGGGTCACCTTCCTTCCGGTCTCAGCCACTGCAGCCTCCATTCCTTTAGCGAAGTTACGGCGTGCTGCATTCAGGAAGAGCTCTATGTGCTCCTGGGGCTTCCCGGTGAAGACATAGCCCTCCGGCACGCCGTCTCCCACGTCGTAAGCTTTGATGTTGCTGTAGGTATGGGATTTGAATGTGGAGGCATTGGAAGTTGCGGTGCTGAAGAAAGAATATATGGTGTTGGGTGTTGAGGAAGCCAGGCGGCTGATGACGGCGAGTAGTGGGGCGGCGTGGGTGCTGAAAGGGAATGCTAGAACAGCGACGTGTCCTTGTGCTGTGGTTGGCATGATTTGGAGGTTTTCAGGGAGGAAAGAAATATCAGGACAAGGTGATGTGAAGTGAAGACTTTTTGTTTAAGTAGGGAAGCGGTTTGAGTGGGGGTTATCACGTTGCCCAACTGCAGCTAGTGATGTTGTCATATGATTGACTATTTCCACCCGCCGGTACAATATATAACGTGACATAACCCCCACCGCCCCTATAGCTACCACCGCTATAAGTACAATATATTTTACAGGTTACTTATCAACTTCTGGAGAGGTTTTACAATCTTATTTATTAATTTAATGAATTCGGTTCCGTATTTCATTATATTATTTATTTTTATTTTTTAAAAATCTAAATTATTAAATTTACAGTTTATTTAATGATTTAGACTTAGAAAAATATAAATCAAAAGTAAAATAGATGATAATTCAAATACAATGTAATATGATAAAATTTAACTATAGGATTAATTCTGTTTATATATTTTTATTATTATATTTAAATAAAAAATTAACACTTAAATGCAATATTATTAGAGTTGATCGAAATGTTTTACCTTATATGAAAATGTTAAAAATAAAAATGATAGAGTTGGATTTAAAATAGGATCGGACCATGTTGAATCGTATGGATTGATCTAATGCTGCTTAAACATGATTCCACCAAGGTCTTTAAGTGCTTTTTTTTTTTTTTCCTTTTTTTCTGTGCATTAACTTTCCTAAGAGGGACCATGGTCAGTGTACAAGGTAGGCCCTACTGCTATACCGGTACAATAACATCGAACGTGACACAACCTCCACCGCCCGTCACAGCTACGAGTGTTACGAGTACAGTACATTCTACAAGTTTTTTCAACTTCTTGTGTTACCCGATAGTTCGGACAGAATATCATAAGAGGAAGTTCACAATCGATATCGAGAGCAATAATGAGTGAGAAAGAGTTATTATAAGTAGATAATCTTATTTATTGTTTGTTCACACAGCTCTTAATTTATAGGTTCCTTAATTCTGTCCGAATCTGATATGCCTTATCACTTAGGGCTCGCCGTCTTGAGTTCAAACCCTAGGCCTGAATTGATTGAGCTCAAGGAGCTCTTTAACGGGTAGAATACATAAGATAAGAATAAGATCCCAAGTCAACAGTTATTTCCAGTACAAGTGGGATACGTAGGACGTTATAACCTCACTCTTTCAACTGTTAGCACTACTCTATTATAAATACTTAGTCACAACCTAACAGTAAAATTTTACACACTTTGCACACGAAAGCTTACTTATTACTTCTTTATAGCCTTTACTTTCTAATATACACTACTAATTTAATTATCGAAGTAATCACATCGGATAATTCCTTAGTATCTCCTTGTAGTGTTTCATTTTGCAAGCTTACTACATACAAAACCCAACTCTTATCGATAAATACCCTGAGATGATATTGTCCATTATAGTTCAAATTGTATCTTCTTTTATTAACGCTCGGTCTTATGTATTACTATTTAATTTTTTTGTTCATAAAGGTCTTTTAACATTTAAGTTTCATATAATATTTGACTAGCAACCATGTGCAATGGAAATAAGAAAGGTAACTAGTATTTGCAATTATAAGGATAGAAGTTGAAATTTATGAAAAAACAGAAAAAATCCATGGTTCCATAAGGTACTCTTTGGGTCTAAGGTGGTTTCAAGCAAGTTCCAATTCTAAAAGCTTAGAAATCTATACTTATAAGGTAAAGTACATATAAAATCTCATATTTTACTCACTTGTTTTGTATCACTCACTCCTACTCTCTATCATTCCTTAGAAAACATACTTTTTTTCTAGTGGAAGTTTGAAATTTTTGCTTATGACAGGAAGTCATCCTTACTTGTAAAATACATTGGTCGTGTCATATAATTATAGATTTCTTATGTTGTGAGTTTCAAGTATGAACTTTTTGTTATATAGTATAAGAATTTTATTTTGAGATACATTATATCTTCAATATTTATATAAAAAATGATCTTCATTTGTTTTTTTAATAACCTTATATTGATGTCTTAACAAGTTTATATCATCGGATCCTATCTCCTTGTATATTCATAAAAATTGAATACTTAAATTGTTTACACCTATGATGTATAAATAATGAAGATGATTTTAAATAATTTATATTTGCTCTTTTTTTCTTTTTCTTTTTTTTTTTTTCTGATACAATGATATTTTATATTTAGGCTAGTATTTTTTAATGGTTTCTGTAGAAGGAAGGATTTAATTTGAATATTGACACTAGTTTCCATTAGGATATAGCTAAATACCATGATATGATTTAGCAAATGAATAAGTCATTTTGTAATATTTAATTAGGTTTACGCCATTTTTTTCTTTAATTATGAAGATTGTTGTTTCTTAGCAATTTTATTAATAATAACCATGCAAGGGTCTATAGTAAAAGACTTTTACTTGAGAAAAGAACCTAGTAAACAACTCGTATTAAGATTTAGGTTAATAAACATGACTAACAACTGGTTATGATAGAAAAAATGAATTAAAATAAGCATAAAATAACGTACGTTTCAATACGTATTACTGACCTTGCATTGCATTATACATTATTAGGTAGTCCTATGATATCATATCCAGCATAAGATGATGATATGGTACACCCAACTAAAATTGAATGAACTATCACGTCATATTCTAGCTATTATTATTATTATTATTATTATTTCTTTTTCGTTTGATTTCGTGTCCTTTCTTTTTCTATTTATCGAAAACGACACTATGGTACTAGCATTGTCGGATAAAAAAATTGATAAGAGATTTAAAACGTTAGTTTTACAACGTTGAGGAAGGAAAACTCTTTTCTGATCACCGTATATATGTACAATATACCAAGCGAGCACTAGCTTCTTAATTAATTCTTGTGTTGTTAAAATTTTTACTATAATTCATTTTTAAATTTATTTTCTCAATTTTTAATTTCTCTCGGTCTTTTTTCTTTTTTCAAACTTATTATCGATAGGACTTGCAATGGACCTAATAGCTCTAATGACACGATCACTTGGAAAGAAATATAATTTTTTATTTCTTATTAAATAATAAGAATTTTTTAATTTAACGGAGAAATCATGATTCCTCACTATTATTACTACTGCTACCACTGCCATCATCATCGTCCATACCGCCACTACTAATATCACTACTGCCATCATCATTACTGTTGCTACTATCAAAGCTGCTATCGCCACTACTACTGCCGACAGTCATCATCGTCTGCCGCCACCACCACCACCACCACCACCATCACCACCACCACCATCACCATTGTCACTACCATCACTTATCACCACCACCGTAGTCATCGTCACTACTACCGTAGGCATCGCCACCTCTGATATTGCTGTCGATGCAATCACCACTACCAATTACTGTAGTCGCTGGTACCTTTACTACCATTAACTACCACTGCATTACCATCTATTACTTTAAGATTAATTGAGAAGAAAAATAAATTAAAGATAATTTAATCATTAAAATTATATTACATGTTTAATTTAAACTATTTATAAATCTAACTAAATAAAGTAATGTGTATTATACTCTTATTCTATTATTTTAATTTCATTCTCTTTCATTTTATTTCATGAAATAAATGAGCCATCAATATTTTAAAGTACGAATTGAATATGACCCACAGACTTGTTGGGTCCGTTAAGGGGTAAGGGCTTAGCCCCACATACTAAGTCTAGCTAAGGATCCAGGTAGTCGAACCACGGCTAGTGTCCGATGTAGGCCCTCCTATGCCCATGTCTGTCGGTCTACAATATGATTTTATTGGCACATCATGGCTTTGTTGTGGGTAGAAATTGAGGTGTGCATGGATTGGGTGCATCGCATCATCGTGTTGACAGCTGATATGCTAATAAAAGTCCACATTGAAGAAGCCAGCAAGCCACCTATCATAATAAAACTTCTATTTAAGGTTTATAATTGCATGATACTCTACCCGAGTGCCATGTCTATACTTTGAAAAAAAAAAAAAAAGATAATATAACAACAATAATAACATGATATTAAGTATATAAAGATAATGGAAGAAAAACTAACTAGAGTTGGTTTTAATAAGATAAAAGTAATTATTTTTATTAAAACCGTTATAATATAAATATATGAATATTAATCTCTCATTGAAATATATCAATTTCAATTATCTCCACCTTGAAGTTGTAACATTCGAACAGTTGGAAAAAAAAAAAAAAAAATTATCTTAAAGAATTACAATAATTGTCATTTCAATTTTTTTTTTCTTTTTCCCCATTAGGGCTATTTGATAAACCTAAATAAAAACAAACTCTATAAAAGTTAAGTACTATAGAGTCTTTCTCCTATTTTAATATTATAGATAAATCATGATTGCTTATGTGGGAGTTACAATACTTATGATTTCTATCACCCCACTTTTACTAGCCTTAGAATGTCATACCAAATAGTTCTATTGATTAAAATACAAAGTAATTGTAAGCCTCACAACCAGTCATTTAAGGTTTTGATCGGTTGAAAGATCTGATCGAGCCTAAATTATAAATAAAGTTAAAAATATTAGTAAAATGATCCCGTAAGTTTGAATTTAAGAAAATAAGTAATAAAATAAAAAGTATAAAAATTCCAAATTTTAAGTATATAATTCATTATTTATCGAAAATGCGTAAAATGCATTTCAATAATTAACGAATCGCTAAAGATAAATTATATATATACTAAAAATTATAAAATAACCTAAATAATATTTAAGAATATTTATTTATACTATATATGAATTTACATGTATGAAGAAATATGTATAATTACTTAAAATACTCAAAATGTGTTAAAATAATAATAAATAATTAAATAAAATTCATAATTAGTTAAGAAAAAATAAAAAAATATATAGAAAAGTCCAAAAGTGGGGCGTGGCAATCTGATATTGAAGAAAAAAAATCAACCAATTAAAATGCAACAAATAGAAAGTGGAAACAGAGAAAAGATAAGGCAATTGTCTTGTCTAATTAATACACAATAATTTTTCCAAAACTCTATAAATAGCAAGAAAATTTTAGAAACTCATTTGGTTAGTTTGGAGAGTGAAAAAAAAAAAGGAGAGGAGAAATTGAGAGAAAAATTAAGGTTAGGAAAAAAATAAGAAAAAACTATGCAATTAGAGCCATAAAGACGAACCCACACCAGACGAGCAATTGGGAGTGGATGATATTGAACAGTGCTATGGATCCCGTTTTCAAAAATTAATTTTTGAAATTTTTAGATAATTTTTAGGCCTTAAAATAAGGCATAAAATGGGTAATTTATGGTTAATGAAGTAATTAAATGGTTAATTACTTATTTAGTAAATAATTATATGTTTTAGGATGTTAAAATTTGATGAAGTATGATACTTTTAGCATTTAGGGTGTTAGATGTAATTATTAGTTTAATTATGTAGTAAATGAGTAATAGGAAAAAATAGTGAATTTTAAGCTAATTTTGTAAATTAGGGTAATTAGTAGTAAAATATGATTTAGGATAAATTTAGATATTTTGAAATGATAATTGATATTGGGAGATAGTAATTAGAGTGATAAAAATATTAAATGTGTATTATGTATATAATAAGTAATAATACATAATACATGATTATTACAAATATAATAAATAGAAAATATTAGAATAAAAAATGATATTATAATAATAATAAAAATATACGATAAATCTGATAGGAAACTTAAATTTATGTAATTATATGAAACATGTAAAAATTTCTTTTAGCAGGAGTAAATTTGATACACTATTAAGAATTTAAGTGTACTGAATAATAATAAAAGAAAGTCCACAAATTCTGAAACTTATAGAATTGTTATGTTTCACAATTTTAACAATTATGATATAAATAAAAAATAACATAAAAAATCTATAGCGGGTTTTTAACAATAGAAGTCATGCTACAATACTCGCTTTGGCCGAGGAAATGAACTGTTGGCTTAGCTTGTTTTTTTTTATTTAATTATTTTTTTAATTTGAAGAGAGCAACAATGTGCTAAAAAAAGAAGTATCCATATAAGGATTTATAATCAATGCGATTAAAAACCCAATCTACGTCGAAAAACCAATAAGAGACAATCAAGTAGAAGCTAAAAAGAACAAGCCCTAATCAAAAGTATTCTTCAAGTAACAAAGTAAATGGATAGCATCTTGAAAATGAGAAGAACAAGACTGTTGAACAACAAATGTAATATCTAGTCCTGTAATTGTAAGTTACAATAAACGATCAAATAGCATGATATAAGGAAGAAGGATTCATAAGTTCATCACTAGTGAAATTGTAAAGGTGAAGATTTTGGGCCAATGGTACTTTAGTTGGTTTTGCTCCTATCAATCCAATATCTTTTTAAGTATATCAAACAAAATTTGTGACATTCAAGGTTATCGAAATCGTGATTTTACCTATACGATTCTATAAGTTTATAATCTTAAGAGGAACTTTCGAGTTAACTCATGTATAAAATCGTTTTCTCATAGAAATTTGCCCTTTTAACTGATTTTATATGCTAAATTTGATACAAACTTATGATTTTAACTAAGTTTACCAATTTTAAGCTTACTATATCAAATCTCCTTTAATATAAATCTCCTTTGATCATCCCGAATTTTTATGGGCTTAACTCTCCTAGCCCTGTTACCTTAGTCTAAAAAGTTAAATCTATTTCGTTATTGAGCTTTAAACCCATAAGTCAAATTTAGCTTTCTACATTTTACTTCTTAACTAAAGTCCATCGGACGAAGTTGAAAGGGTTTGAACATCGAATGAGCTTTTCAATTGACTCTGGCATATGTGCGCTATTGAACTGTTATACTGTCGCCAATTAACTTAGTGCGTAAATTTGCAACACTTCTTATTTGTATGTCTTGTCTTGACTAGATTGAGTTATACATTGCCTTCACAGCAATACTAAAATAAATCTTCTTTAAGTTGTCTATTTCTAAGTTAATTCATCTCTCTGATTCGATCTTCATAAGTTATTGGTCGAGTTGAGTTGAATTTATATGCTAAGTTCGCATTAGCAATCTAATTGGGCTGACCTCATATGATATCCCAAAAATTAGTAATTAAGACATGAATATTTGAATGTTAAGGCAAGACCTTGTTCTTGTATAATTAAGGTCTAAAGCCGATTGAAGGCTTTTAGGAAAGTAACTCGATTATATTATAAATTTACGAAGAAAATGATAACCCTATTGAGGAATTCTCGTAAGCTTGAAAGTAAAAAATATAATTAAAGTAGTAAAGATTTACTTTATGTGAGCCCTTAAAGTTGCATTTAAGGTAACCGTACTTAGATTTAGGGCTTTTAGAAAAATTTCTTCAATTAAGTCCAAATTTAATAATTAGGTTTAAAAAGTTAATTGAAGTGACTTAATAAAGTTAGATTTTAAAAATAACATCTTAAAAATCTAATTGTAGCCTTAGGAGTATAGTTAATTAATATAACGTAAAACTCATCGGAACTCTTAAAATTGAGCCTAAAATGCGATAAGACCTTAGAGATAATTTAATTAAGTTATAAAAAAAATAATATAAGATAATAGATTATATGAATATATATGTATTTTTATTAATATACTTAATATATAAAATAAATATATTCGTAAATTAACTCGAAAATCTAAAAATATATAATATATAATGCCACATGACTCTGACCTACTAACTTTCGAATAGTTTATATCCTTTATAGAATAATATACTTATAAGTTATGTCCATTGGTATAAAATGGTTTATACTAATATTACTAGTAACCATAAGAATATAGGTTTTAACAATAGAATAATGAGTATAATAATATTACTAATGATATGAGATAATATGGAAAAATAATTAAATTAGTATAAACCTAGTTAACTGGATATTCCCTTTTCATTAGATTGATTGGAAGTATTTATAGGTGTGAGAATGTCTAAATTACATCTAAACATAGATATAAAATCATATAAATTAATAAGAAATTAATTGAAAATTTTAATGCTTGAGAAACATTCTATAAATTATTTATAATAATGTTCATGGAATTAAATTAATCTCTCATGATTAGGAGAAAATTTAAACAAAGTAATTGTATAGTTTTAACATTTCAATTTAAGCTCGTTTATATAAAGCTTTTTTAAAAATATTAAGTTTATCGAATCTAATAGCTATAATTAGAGTTTCATAATTTTAGATATAACTTAGAATAAATCTTTTAGAATTAACTACGTGATCTTAATAATTAATATTGGTAAGTAAAATATCATATAAGATGTATATAAATAAGTTCAAAATAATTAATATAACTTAATTATATATTATACATTACTAATATTTTTACTAGTACTTAAGTTAAAACTCACTCGAAATAACGATACATGGGAAAATAAAATTTTGACTATGAATTGTTCTTTATTAATAATGCTGGTGATGAAAAGAAAAAATATTCTTTGAATATTCTAGGAAGTAGGATATGTATTGAATAAAATATAATGAATTTATTAAAATAACTATATAAAGAAAAAAAAATAACTGCCTTTTAATTAAGTGGTGAAATTGCCATCTATATAAATATGGCATATTAGCCATTTCGATGAAAGCATTAGGGGAGATGAGAGAAAGGGAGAAGAAAGGAAGAAGGGAAGAGGGAGAGAGAGAGGACGAGAGAAATGGAGGATGTGGAAAAAAAAAAAAAAAACAAGAAGAAGAAAAAAGGATTAAAAGATTTAAATTTTTCAACATCCAATATTTTCAGGTAACCTTATTTGAATAATTATCATTGCTATCTTTTAATTGATATTTAATAGTTATAGAACCCAACCTTCTAAATGCATAAAACCCCTTTTCAAAGAGTGGCTAGAAGTTATAATGTGGCAAACCTAAACAAAAAAGTTTGCAAAAAGTATGCGGATTCTTAACTTTAAGATAGCAATTGACTTGTAAATTAAACTCAATTAGTTAAATTTCAAGTTCCATAAATAAGAGAATTGAATGATAACTAAAAAACACTCCCAAGAAAGAAGAACTATCGAAGTAACCGGCTATATCAAGTCGGGTCGAGTCAAATTGAGTTAATCTAAAATATCAACCATCTAATTTGAATCCAAGATAGAGAAAAGCTAAGATTTATCAAATTTACTTCTATTAATCCTATGCTAAGCTGTATGAAGGAAGAAATGAGAAGCTATAGCAACGACGTAGTCATTATGAGAAGAAGATTATGGACGAGAGGAATGGTGATGATGTGAGATGAACTTAGAACTACTGATGATCACAAATAAAACCTAAGAATCATTAAAATGAGGAACAAATGGAGGATAAATTAACAAGAGAATTTGTAAGGTTATGAAGTTAAGTCATAAGGTGGTATAATACGATTAGAGGAGTTGCAGTGATGAAATAAGATATGATTGTTATTAAAGTATGGAATGCAAGGGAAGAAAATGGGATTGAGAAATTGAAAAGGAATTTCAAAGTTGTGAAGTGAACTATAAAAATACTAGATAATTGAATTCAGAAGTCAAGAAGTCGAGATATGGAATATGTGAAAGTACAATGGGACAAAACATAAAGCATTACTCGTAGTTCTTTTAGATATTAGGATAGTAAAATTCTTATTATCAGGATTGTAAAAGAATATAAGCTGTTATTTTTTTGTTAATTAAGTAATATTAAATATACAATAGTTTCAAGGACGAAACTATTGTAAGAGGAGTCAAACTATAAGCCCTATAATCAAGTATTTGAAGTTTGATCCATAAAATTTAGGATGACTAGGTAAGTTGTTTGATTGAGCCCAAATTTTACGAAAAGTTAAGAATTCTAATAAAAGTGATTCCATGAGTTTGGATTTAGGAGAATAAATAATAAAATACTATAAAATTGAGTTATTTGTATATTACATATTATATATCGAAAATGCATAAAATGAATTCCAATAATTAATAAATTGGTAAAAATAAATTATATACACACTAAAAATTATGAAATAACATAAATAATATTTAGAAGTACTTACTTGTACTATACATGTATTTATGTGTAGGTAAAAATACGCGAAATTACTTAAAATACCTAAACTAAGCTAAAATAATACTAAATAATTAAAAAAATTCATAAAAAATCAAGAAAATGCTAGAAAAATTAGGAATGCTATGGAAATGGGGTGTAGAAACCTAGAAATGGAAGATGAAAATTTAACCAATCAAAATTAGTTAAATAGAAAGCAAAAAGAAGAACATATAAGAAACAAATGGCATAATTTAATTCATAATCACAACTAAGTAGCTCTATAAATTAAAAGATAACCATCTGCAATTCATTTGGTTAGTTTAGCATTAAGAAAAAAGAAAAATAGAGAGAAAGAAGAAAAGAGAGGAAAAACAAATTTTAGAAAAATTAGACAAAGTAAGGTACAATTAGGGCTTATAAAGAGATTCTACATCCGAGGACCACCTGGAGAGAAACAGCCACCACCACCACCACCACCAGATAGTAGACCCCAAGCCTAGAGTTGCGAACAAGGGTGGAGCCACCATTGATGGCTTTAAGTCTTTCAATAAGTGAGTTTCGATTTCCCTTCCGAATTTGTTTAATTTCTTAAAAATATCAAATATATTTGAAAAGTTATGAAATTTGGTATTTCAGTATGTAGATTTAGGAAAAAAAATTCAATTTGATAAATTTAAGCCTCGATATATATTGCTCTTAAGAAATAACTAAACTCGAACTAGTTTTTGATTTAGATTTAAATGACCTTAATGATATAGTTTTGACTTCAAAATTTTTATATAGACTATTTAGGATATATATTATAGTGCTATGAAGATTTTTTCTTAAATTTAATTTTATAAATGTTTACTTAATTTTTAGGCTCTGAAATCATGTATAAAAGGCAATATTTGGGCTTAATTTGGTAATTTAATGTTAATTTGGTGAAAATTCTAATTTAGTATGAAATTAGGTGTTTTAAGATGTTAATTGTTGATGCAGAATGGTAATGGTAATATCATTGCTCCAAATGAAATCTAAGGCGAGATGTTGGACTCCTAAAGCAAATGTTTTTGAAGTGAAAAAATAGACGACAAATTACTATTTAGTAGGCACATTGAACCCATTGTGAGAAGTTAGAAGTGAACGGACTCGGCATTTGTCATAGGATTGTTTCTCTTTTGTCTTGAGAGTTTTCCATCTAATTTCAATTGGTTAAATCAGTATGGTTCCTGGGTACCAATATTCCATTGCCATTGGTGACACCACCTCTTCCTTTTGGCAAGAGGGTATAGAATAGTTAGGTGCTGATGTAGGCTTATAGTGAATTACTAGTGGCTTCCAAAATCATGCATGAGAGTGTGTTGTTGACAATGATATGGTAACAGGCAGACTTGGAAATGTCTCATATTTTAGTTTTTGTGTTCCTCCCATATTGTTTATTGGCACTTCTTATGGAATGGTGGTTTTTGATCCATGCAAGGACTTGTTCTTGACCTATGTCCATTTTTAGAAATCACTTACTCAGATAATATATATATATATATATAAGGTTTTTCATAATTTACTATCTATTAAGACCCTATATGAGGTTGTGTTTGCTAGAAATCTGTCTTTTGTGTTTTTTGATCCGGATGTATCTCCTAAGGATCAATTGTAGACACTTGGGTGTCCATTCAATTCCATTTTTATGTAGCCGTACTGAAACGTTGTCAATATTCTGTTCTCCAAAACGTACAAACTGCTATGTTTTGATTAACTGTATTGTGCTTAATATTTGTTTCAACATTTCTCTCTAATTCTAATCATAAGGAACACTAATCTTCAATTTGTGTTAAAATCCATTAACACACCAACCCCCCCGTCCCCCTCCCCCCCAAAAATAAAAGTGCTAGATTCTTACATCAACATGAAGTGCATTACAATCACAATGATAAAACATTAACGGTACGTTTACTTGTCATTTCCTCCTTATTGTTTACTATTATTTTTTATTATCTTGTTCACTTTCAATGAATTGCAATTCTTTAAGATAACGAATCATGATTTCTTGGATAAACCAAATGATTGGGATTCCTTTAAAATATTGCTTTCCTTACCCCTTTCAATTTTAACACAACAACATCACAAGTTTGCCTCACACTTACCACCATCACCACCATTACTATCCCTTATCACCATTGCCATCAACCACCTACTACCACCTTCATCCGCTCTCTTCTTTTCTCTATTTCTAATCCATTCTCTCTTTTTAAGCTTTCTTCTTCTCTCTCTCTTACCATGTCAAAGTCCCTTAAGATTATACACCCTTTTGCTGTTCTTAAGTTGTAGATCTAGTTTAACAAGAACATACAAATTTGATTTAACAATAAGGTGACAAAGAGTCATCGGAGCTTAACCCACCTACGTGGAAAGGAAGGTGGAGATCTAGTTTACTCGCTAAAAGTGGTGCATGCTATGATTTGTTATTTGGTGTTTGTAGATTTGGTTTATTCATTGGTGCTCTGGTTGTTTGCATCTTAGGTATCTCAAATTCGATTTGTTTATTAGTGTTGCTAATGCTCTAGTTTGTTCGGTGAAAGTGGTGCTCTAGTTTGTTCATTGGTGCATCTGGTTTGTTTGTTAGTTGTCAAAGTGGTTTTAGGTTTGTCCTAATGAAGTGGCAGTTATGATTTCTTTGCCATCAAGAAACTTAAATTCAATTTCGTATGAAGCAACAACTATGATTTCTTATGAACAGATTTTGTCGTTAAAGTGGTGCTCTAAGTATCTCAAATCCTTTCTTGGGTATCTCCTTTTCTTATAAGCAGACTCAATTGGTGTTGTTGTTTGTTTGTTGCTGGAGAAGAAGGGTGTAGTGTTTTTCCTTCTTTTTTTTTTTATAAATTTTTTACCTTATTCTTCTTATTAGTTGTAAAGGTAAGATGATCTTTTAGCTTTTATTGCAGGTTTATTCTCTAGATGGCCTTTTTTTTTTTCAACCTAACAAAGCAATAAGCTATTATGGGGTTATCCTATTCCATTGTAATTGTGATTCTATTATATTCAGTGAAGTAAACACCTTGTAAAACTTTTACATTAAGAACCTTAATATTTGAAACCTAAAAGTAGCAGTGATCGACCTTCCTACAAAGCTACTTTTAAGAACTTAATGCAAAACTTTGCAACTAAACGTTCTCGATTATCTAATCCTGCTTCTAAAGCCTAACTTGCTTCGTCTTCAATATCTAAGGTTAGATAAGCTAATCCCTCAACTCACGTTTTGAGTCAAGTCAGTATAAACTAAATAAGAAGAGCACAGCACCTAAGCATTCTAAATCATAACATCACTATTAAAGTAATGTATATATATATGTATGCATGTATGTATGTACACACACACGCAATATTGGACAATCCTAACTTCAACAATAACAAGGCATTTTCAAGTATCAAACTAATATTAAGCACCCATGCAATGATTGATGCATCATACGAATGGCATACTAATGCACATGACATGTACTGATACTAATATCCTAGCTTCTCATTGAATTAGTTGACACTCTAGGGCATCTAGATATACAATTCAAGAACCTAAGGCAATAAAGAGTTGCCAAAACCCAGCTTAGCTAAAACTACACGAAGTTGTGAAAATTGATTGAGTAATGCATCTCTATATGCTCAAAATTTAGCCCAGTAATATCTCAACTATATTAGCATATCACTATACTGCCAAAGCCAGGTGAATACCTCTTGCTTAGTTATTTTATGTTATGTGGTAGCTAAAAACGTAGACCGTTTTTCTATTTGTTATGTATTGCTATGAGATTCACTTAAGTATGCTTCATAGCTTGGAGCATTTATACTCTTAACTAATATGCTTTACGATAAACCTTTGCTTAGTATATTATAGTTCTGGTATTTCATGTTTCTGATGGTGGATTGAGATTCATTGAAAATGTAACTTGATTGACCGTAGTGAATGTAATTATACTTAGCTTATGAGAGCATTCACCCCTATATGATGATTGATCATAATATATTTATGACTTGGTAAATCTTAGATGATATTGAACAAATGTCGAGATGACTTGACTTTGTATAAAATTTGTGATTTCTCTATCGTGCCATATATACAATTATGATATTTAACTACTTAGCTGAAAGCAAGGCTTGGTTGCCATTTTCTTACTTGTGGCGGAATTCATACTTGCCTTGATTAACCTAGATACTATACTTGGTGGAAACTGTACTTAGTTATGTTGACTCGAAACCAATATGTTGTCTCGGTGCATTCATGGCATGGCATGGCATGGCATAGTATGAAATGGACCTACGAGTTAATCTTTCTCAACTTAAGATATCGCTAAGCTAGGTTTTAAGCATAAAAAGATGCATTGCTCAATCAATTTTGGCTATTTTATGTGGTTTCAACTAAGCTGAGTTTTGGAAACTCTTGGTTGCTTTAGGTTTTTGGACTTTATATCTAGATGCTTAAGAGATGAGAAACTAGGTTGGACTAAAATACCGATACCAATGTATATCAAGTGCCTTAGTATGACATCCATATGATGCATCAATTGCTGTACGGGTGCTTCATATTGGTTTTATACTTAAATATGCTTGGTTATTGATGAAGTTGGGATTGTCATACATATATATAGTGCTTTAATATTGATGTTATTATTTAGAATACTTAGGTGCTATGCTCTCTGTGTTTAGTTTTACGCTCACTTGACTTAAAACCTGAGCTGAAGGGTTAGGTTATCTAACCTTAGGTATGTAATTTAAGGTTTTATAGGAGAGCTAGGTTTATCAAGCTAAGTACTTGATTTACAAAAGTTAAGTTTTCTAGCACATAGAGCTACATTCCTAACCACTTCATGTGGTTAGTGCTAGCTTAGGTTTTAGCAACTCATTATTACACTGTAAGGTTCTTAGATTTTGGTTTGTGTTCAAATGAATAGCTAGATTTGATCAACCGAATGAGTGCTGGGCTGGGTTAGGATATTAATATAGATGCATGCCATGTGTACAAGTATATTATAAGCTTGTTACACTTTTTCATTACTTGGATGGACCAAGGAATATTGTAATTGAATTGATAACTTATTGTATGGCTGTGATATGATACTACTTATATTGTGTTTATTTATCCACTCTCGCTTAGTTTATAATAAGTTAAGGGGATAAATTGTAGAGGCAAAAATATTTTGAAATTCTAATTAAAGATGGGTTCTTGAAAGAATCCAAGCCATTGGCTACATGATACGATTTAAATACTATGAGACAGTTCTTCAAGAAAGACTACGGTATTACCTTACAAAGGATTTAGTATAGCAATTGCAGTTAAATGTGTATGCTTGTGAAGGAATCATAAAATGTATAGGAATATACGATTGTGATATTATGTGGATGGCTCACTATTGTACGAATTTGTATATTGTTATTAGATTGAAAAAGAAAAGATTTGGAAATTGAAAACCACCGGGGTTTGTATTGCAATTCAATGGGAGTCAAATAGATCTATAGTTTTGCATCCTTCTATCTCCACATGAATTCCATTTTAAATAAAGAACAAAAGAATTCTCCTCAAACTGGAAGATTACTTATTATAAATTCTTCGCATGCTAATTATTTTCCCCATTGTCGTGGCATATCATTAGTGTCAAGTAAGGATACTTTCGACTTTTAACACAACTTGCTAGCATCCTAAAAGGATATTTTTTACACTAAGACGAATTGTCACCATCAAGATTACCATTACATGCGTCCATATTTATACATCCAACGATGAGTTTATTTACAGTACGGGCCATTTTTAGAAAAAAAGAATATCGTATTTCCAAATTTTCTTCCAACATTATTTATGATGACTAAGGCACATTCTTATTGGCTACACAATCTTCCATCTGTTCCCCCTTTTTCTTAATAATTCTGTTCACAAGATCATCTATTAAAAATGGAATCGGATTGAAAAAAAAAAAAAAAAAAGGAAAAAAAGAGCATGACAAGAGGACAATTCGAGGGAACTGAGTCACTCCAATGGAGGCAAAAGATGAAATTTGAGAGTAGATGCAAAGCTGCAAGACTCTTAACAGGTGCCGCTCGTTAACATATCCTGTAACACTCTGAAGTTTTGGGTACTACGGCCGCTGGGTCCCACAGCAGCTTGAGCAAGTTGCTGTAGGAGAACCATATTCTCCCTCATCTCAGTCCACATCTCTGGTGATTGAACCAGACCCTTCAAAACCCTTTCTACATCATCCTTAGTGAAGATCCCTCCCTTCACTGTCACTCCCACATTCCACACATCCGATATCATCCGGCCGTTCAGCCTCTGATCGCCGAAGAACGGTCTACATATCATCGGAACCCCTCCTGCTATGCTCTCCAGCAAAGAATTCCATCCACAGTGTGTAACGAACACGCCGACCCCGCGGTGCGAGAGGATAGCCGATTGGGGAGCCCAAGGGACCACCAGTCCTCGTTCTTTCGTCCTGTCGAAAAACCCTAGTGGCAATTGGGAATGCGCTTGCTCCTTGAGGGACCAGATGAAGGGTGCTTCACTGGCTTCCAGCGCTTCCGCTAGCGCCACCAGCTCCTTCTGTGGCGGCACCGTGACTGATCCGAAGCTTATGTAGGCAACGGAGGCGATCTTTTGCTTGTCTAGCCAAACCAGACATCTGCTATCATCGGGAGTAATAATACTACTAGGCGATGGCTTGGTTATCAAGTTGAAGGGACCGATACTAAGGAATCTGTTCGACTTGGATTTCAGATCGTTTGTTACGGTGAGGTCTAGTTCTTCGAAAGAGTTGATGAACACGGCGGCTGCTTCTGGTAGCGCTCTGCCCATTTGGTGGAGCATGGATGAGAAAACCGAGTTCAAGTTCCCGAATACGATTCCTTCCGGCAAGTCCCTCGCTCGCACTCTGGACATTCCTGGGATGAATTCCAGGGCTTCATCTTCACGGCCTGAAATACCACCTGTAATATACATATATTATTCGATCGTGGCAGATATCTAAAAATTCGAAAATCAATGGAACATCAACTCACCCTGTCCCAAGCTCTCCCTTACGATATCAGTGTAGATATGAGCGGATAAAGAAACAGGCCCTGCAGTCCAGAAAGCAAGCCATGGAACCTGGATCTCCTTAGCCATATCTGCACCAAACCAGAGGAAAGCATCAGTCACCAAACGGGTCACCTTCCTTCCGGTCTCAGCCACTGCAGCCTCCATTCCTTTAGCGAAGTTACGGCGTGCTGCATTCAGGAAGAGCTCTATGTGCTCCTGGGGCTTCCCGGTGAAGACATAGCCCTCCGGCACGCCGTCTCCCACGTCGTAAGCTTTGATGTTGCTGTAGGTATGGGATTTGAATGTGGAGGCATTGGAAGATGCGGTGCTGAAGATGGAGTATATGGCGTTGGGTGTTGAGGAAGCCAGGCGGCTGATGACGGCGAGTAGTGGGGCGGCGTGGGTGCCGAAAGGGAATGCTAGAACAGCGACGTGTCCTTGTGCTGTGGTTGGCATGATTTGGAGGTTTTCAGGGAGGAAAGAAATATCAGGACAAGGTGATGTGAAGTGAAGTGAAGGTTTTTTGTTTAAGTAGGGAAGTATTTTGAGTGGGGGTTATCAGGTTGACCAACTGCAGCTTGTGATATTGTCGTATGATTGACTACTGCTACCTACCTGTACAATAATACAGAACGTGACACAACAACCTCCACCGCCCGTCACGGCTACCATTGCTGCGAGTACAGTAAATTCTACAAGTTTAGTGGTTTCGGTATTAATTTCTTAACACTTTCTCTATAAGATTGGTTGGGAGTATGACTTTTATCTTTATATTTATTCTAAAACTTATCTATATTATTAAAATCCTTTAAGATTTAAGTATTTGTCACTTTTAAAATTATTTATTTATCTTTTATTTAATAATATTTAAAAAAAAACACCTAACATTAAAATGATATATTAAAATTATAAGTAATTGATAAATATATCACTTTCCTATTTTTACTCTTTCCTCTCAATCCTCCCCTCTCTCTCCCCCATTAGTCTCTTCCAATCCTAAAATTATATTATGTACTATTATCGATATCCACTTTCTTCTCTCTCTCTTCTCTCTATACTTCCTAATAACACTATAACTTCAATTTTTCAACCTCAATATCCCATAAATTGTAAATAGTTATACGCATATTAAGATTTTTACAATTATTTTTTGTTGGATTTGAATTTTATAAATTATTGAAACCTTAACATAAATTTTCACAAAAGACATATAAAAGTTTTTTTAATGTATTTTTTCAAATAGTTAATCTTTAGTTTCGTAATTATTTTATATTTTTTACAAATATATTTTACAAGTACAATACGTTTTAATCGTTTTTATTAGTGATTTCAAATATAATTATTAATACACTTACAATACGGGTACATAATCTATTAGTATATTTTAACATACATAGAGGTACAGTTTAAGTACTTATGTGCACTTAGAAAATTTATTAGATAATATAATATATATATAAATAAATAAATAATAACTTTATAACTTTTTCATCAAGAAAGCTAGAAGAAAAAATATGATATTATATAGTATATGTGGATGCTATTCTCTAAAATATACCATTTGCTAACTGAATTAATTCCTTTTTTATCTATTAATTGTTTTGGCTACTCTCTCTTATACTAAGGAATAACGAGTGAGAAAGAGTTATTATAAGCAAATAATCTTATTTACCATCCATTATAGTTCAAATTGTATCTTCTTTTATTAATGCTTGCTCTTATGCATTACTATTTAATTGTTTTTTTCTTTTTTTTCATAAAGACCATCTAACATTCAAGTTCCATATGATATTTGACAAGTAACCTTGTGAAATGGAAATAACAAATGTAACTAGAATTTGCAATTATTAAAAGGATAGAAGTTAAAATTTATGAAAAAATAGAAAAAATTCATGGTTCCACTGGGCACCCTCATGTTCTAGGGTGGTTTCAAGCATGTTCCAGTCCCCAAAACATTCAGAAATAATCTCCTTCTTTTTTTTTAATAATGTTATATTGATTTCTTAACAAGTTTATATTATCGGATCCTATTTCTTTGTATATTCATAAAAATTGAATACTTGAATTGTTCACATCTATGATGTGAAAATAAAGAAGTATGTAAATGATTTTAAATGATTTATATCTGCTCTTTCTTTTGTTTTTTTTTTTTTTTGATACAATGATATTTTATATACTGGCTAGTTTCTCGTGACGGTTTCAATTTGAATATCACTACTAGTTTTCATTAGAAGATAGCTAAATACCATGACATGATTTAGTAAATGGATAAGTCATTTTGTAATATTTAATCAGGTTTACTCCATTTTTTCTTTAATTATGAAAATTGTTGTTTTTTAACAATTTTATTAATAATAACTATTTAAGAGTTTATTGTAGACTTTTACTTAAAGAAAAGAACCTAGCCCGAATACAAAACGTACTTATTAAAAACTCGTATTAAGATTTAGGTTATTAAATATGACTAATCACGGCCATGACATAAAATATAAATAAAACCAAGCATAAAATAACCATTCAATGCGAATTACTAACCTTGCATTACATTGAACATTATTAGGTAGTCCTATAATATCATATCCAGCATAGGATGATGATATAGTACACCCAAATAAAATTGAATGAACTATCACATCATATTCTAGCTATTATTATTTATTTCTTTTTTCATTTGATTTCGTGTCCTTTCTTTTTCTATTTATAGAAAACGACACTATGGTATTTGCAATGTCGGATAAAAAAATTGATAAGAGATATAAAACGTTTGTTTCGCAATATTGAGGAAGGAAAACTCTTTTTTGATCACAGTATATATGTATAATATACCAAGCTAGCACTAAAGTCTTAATTAATCGTTGTTTTGTTAAAATTTTCACTATAATTCAATTTTAGATTTATTTTCTCAATTTTTAATCTCTCTTTAAAAAAAAAAAAAATTATTATTGATAGAACTTATAATGGACCAACAACTGTAAACGTCTAAAGGTACGAACCGAATCCGATCCATGGACCTGTTGGGTCCATTCAGGTGTACGGACTCACCCCCACATCTAGCTAAGGATCCACGTAGTCGGACCATGGTCAGTGTCCGATGTAGGCCCTCCCATGCCTATGTCCCTCTACAATATGATTTTATTGGCACATCATGGCTTTATCATGGGTAGAAATTGAGGTGTGCACGGATTGGGTGCATCGCATCATAGCGTTGACAACTGATATGCTAATAAAAGTCCATATTGACAAGCCACCTTTCGTAATAAAACTTCTATTTAATGTTTATAATTGCATGATACTCCACTCAGGCGCGATGTCTATACTTTGAAAATAAAAATAAAAAAAAGATAATATAACAACAATAATAACATGATATTAAGTATATAAAGATAATGGAACAAAAATTAACTAGAGTCTATTTTAATAAGATCAAGTTAATTATCTTTGTTAAAACCATTAAAATCTAAGGTATGAATACTAATATCTCGTTGGAATAGGTCAAATTTCGAATATCTCTTTTTTAAAGTTATAACACTAGAATAGTTGAAAAAAAAAAGGTAATTATCTTTAAAAAATTATAATAATTGCCATTTCAATTTTTTTTTCCTTTTGGGCTATTTAATAAACTTAATTAAAACAAAATTCTATAAAAATTAAGGACTTTACAGTCTTTCTCCCACTTTAATATTACAAATAACCAACATTGCTTCTCTTCCATCATTTATGTGGGAGTTACAATACTTATGATTTCTGTCATCTACTTTCACTAGCCTTAGAATATCACTCCATTCCATTGTGAAGACTATTATAGTTTAGTGGTGATATCACTAATGTCTTATTGAGATAAATTAGAATTTAAATCTCTTCTAAAGTTTTCACTTAGTTGGTAAAAAAAAAAAATACTAAGGAACGTAATCAACAAAATATATTAATAAATATAAGAAATAGAGTTGCGAACATATATAATTTTCTATTTTTATCCCGTAAGAATCGGCCAATATCTTATTTTTAAGAAAAAGGGAAAAAAAAAAGGAAAGAAAGAAAGCAGCGAGCCAGAATTGATAAGGAAGGGCCAAAAAGCCCAAACTTTTTCTTTGATTGATTTGCATTATGGGCCTGCTTCTTTCTCCATTGATGTGTTCTTTTCCTAGACTAATTCTTTTTCTACCAGAATATTGTATTTTATTAATCAGTTTTCTTCAGAATTATCGACTTAATGAGTAATGGGTAAAAGATATAACAAATTGATAACTTTTCACCGTTTATGTTACAGTATATGCTTTCTAGAAGTACGATACATACATACATACATATATATATATATATATATATAATCTTCCGGAGGTAGACAAGTAAGAAACGCAACTTGGAGCAAAATCAATTTAATCGAACTTCTACACGCATGACTTTAGTCATGATATCACTTATTCAGTTATCAGCCAACTATTAAGCATAAGGTACATAAGAAATGGTGATAAAGCCCGTAAAAATGTTGAAATTATGATCTCTACAATAATGGAAGCCCATTTCAATATGTTTATGTAGGCAAGGATTTAAGAAAATGAGTCCAACATATTTACTATAAAAATAAATAAATAAGTACAAAAAAGTTTTCAATATTTTAGAATTAGTTTTTAACCTTTCATTTAAAACATATCAATAACAATAACTAAATTACGTTGACCGATAGACAATTTGGCTAATAATGAGAAAGAATAAATCTAATTTATGAGCTCAATTTGATTATACCCTTAGCGGTTAAACAAGTTTTATATCATTTAATTCCCACCACAAACATTTTTAAGATATCCACCGAATCAAAGATAATATAAGCTATATGATTTTGTTACTCGTCAAATTTTTGTTAGCTAAGATAATATATATGACTAACAATGCTCGTTAGTTAGTTTATTTGGTGTAAATCAATTTATTCCATCACAAGAGATTAATTTTAAAAAAAAGTATAAATAAATTCATTTTTTTTCAAATAATATTACAACTTAAAGAGAAATGATTCAAACCTGGTTAGTTTCACTAGAATATTAAAATTCATACTACTAGATTACTACGATCTTAACGCTTTATTCTTTAATGAAAATTAAATTATCAAAATCTTACTTTAAGAATTTTATCAGTTTAGCTAATTGTAGACCAATTTTGTTTTATTAATTCTTTTGCTTTGTAGGATTTGCTTAGAGCTGAGCTTATGTTACTATTATATAAATGTAATGCATCGGGATGGGGAGCTTTGTAAGTGTATTATAGTTGTAAGAGATCCTACATAAGAGTTGCATATAGAGTAGAGTCTACCGATCGATTGGTGGTGTTTTTATAGGATAACCTATTTCAAATTTGTCCAAAGAATGTTGAAATTTAGTGCAGGAGACTAGTAATGTCCTTACTAATAAAAATCTTGATTATTCTTTGCTAAGCTTAAAGATTGGTAAGTGTGACGCCTCGAGCAGTAAAATCGTAATAATCTTATCCTGTGAACCAATTTAAGATAGAAATCGATCTTATAACCGCTATTGTAAACTTAATTCACATAAAACGAACTCAATTATATAGCTTTCAAGCATTCAATTTACTACCTGCATTTTTGCAAAACATATATAAAAGTAGAGCTACCCACCAAGCCGGCCTCACCTAGAATCAATTTAAGATAGAAATCGATCTAATAATTGCTATTGTAGACTTAATTTATATAAGACGAACTCAATTATATAGCTTTAAAGCATTCAATTTGCTACCTGGATTTTTGCAAAACATGTATAAAAGTAGAGTTACCCACTAGGTCGACGTCGCCTAGAATCATCAGTTTACGAGATCAACTACAGCTGAATCATAACTGGCTTACTAAGGGAGGGGGTTCAGGTTGGTTTAATCCTTGAACCTTTTTTTTTAATATTTAATTTTTTTATTAATTTTATTAATTTTTTTAATACATTAATAAATTCTAATAAAGTGATACCCTTTCTCTCTTTTTTAAGTGTATCATTTTATTAATAATTTCTAATTTTTTTAATTAATTTCCAATTTAATGTGATTCTAACTTTTTATATTTTTCCCTCAAATTTTATATTTTCCTCATATTAAAGTCCTTAACAATTTGATAAGTTTTACAAAAAAAAAATGTTCATAACTTAAATTGAATTTTCGATTTATCATCAATATATAATTAATTTATAATTAGCCATTTATTATTAGTATAATGATATTATTTTTAAGAAATTATTCTTTACCATTGCAAAGAAGGTAGTTTTAACATGTAATGCTTTAAATTGGTCCCATAATAATTAATTTAATAATAATATTAAATATATACAATTAAATAATATATTGAGAAAATAATACTAAATATATTTAATTATATAATATAATAAAATGATGAAAATTAAAAAATTAAAACTAACAAAAAGAGCAAAAACCTTAGTTGTCAAGTGGCATGAATACTGACTTTTTAATAGGAATGAACTAGATTTGATTTCTTTCCTCCCAAATTAGTTATGTAATAATAATTGGGCAAAAAAAAAAAGGAAAAGAAAAATGAGCTAAAAAAAAGGTTGTTTAAACTCCTTCTACTTTGCTAGAATATTTCTAAGGCTAATCAAAAGTTAATACATGCTAAAGATAAATGGAAAAATTAATTGATTCAACCAAATTCTTATTTTTGTATTATTTTGAAGCGTCCGGAGTCAAATAGAAGAAATAAAAGAGGATTAACTTGGGGTTGGATTCAAGTCTACAAGAGCACGTGAGCTAAGCATGCACGCCTAATCCGGCTCTATCCATTTAGAAACTCCTATAGGTCGGGCCCGACAATCGCCTCACAATAAGTGGGCTAGATCCAGGCCTGCGAAAGCAAACTCTTCTAGGTCGGGCTCAAATCTAACCATCGATACGATTGAAATGGATGGAATAGTAGTATGATTAAAAAATAAAAAAAAAATCCAAATTACAATTTATGTTTGTATAAATTTGTTTATGGATAAATCGGTTAAAAAAAAAAAATTTCCGTGGACTAACTGTACGAATAAATCGATGGCAGTAACATGTAAGTAGTGTATTGTACAGTTTCCCCTTCCAATTCTAAACTACATGCCGCATTGACTGGTATTAATCAACAGCAATTACGAGTGGCCTACAAATAGTTATAAGATTCGGTATACGCTGGAGCAAGAAGGAATCATTCTGCGATTCCGATTTAGACTTTGACTTCAATTTCGATTTCGATTTCTGTTCCAAGTTCACGGTGAATCCTCTCTCCTTTTCGTGAGTTACAGAAGGAAAGGTAGAAAGAAAAGAAGCGGAAAGAACACGCCGCCCTTCGTTTTCGTGCTTGTGGTTTTGGTTCTTGTGTGTGGAGAAGGAAGCTAGGTAGGAACCCTAAGTTCCAAATCGAAATCAAAATATTTGAAATTGCTGTTAAGAGAAGTGATGGGTCAAGCTTTTCGAAAGCTCTTCGACACTTTCTTTGGCAACACTGAGATGCGGGTATGTTGGTTCTCAAGGATGATGTTTTTCTCTATTTGTTCTTTCTGCTTCGATTTGGGTTTTCTTTCATTTTTGAAGAAAATAATAATGTTCGATCGATCAATTCGCCGTTTTTTTCTTGTATTAAATGTCAGGTAGTGATGTTAGGATTGGATGCAGCTGGGAAAACAACGATATTGTACAAGCTTCATATCGGTGAAGTTTTATCCACTGTCCCTACTATTGGTGCGCACGCTATTGACTATTCTTTCTCCATGCTTTTCCTTTCCCTCTGTTACGAGGTGCTCTATGTTGACGGGACAGTTGAGTCCATCATCAAGCCGTTGAATTTAACTCTTATTGCCCACTAAATAAATAGTTAAGAGGATGGACTGGACAGTTCGGTCCATGAGACCATAGAAGTTCCCTCCTCATTTATTGTGAAAGTTAATAACTATTTGTCTGTTTTTGGTTATAGGTTTCAATGTGGAGAAAGTACAGTATAAGAATGTGATTTTCACTGTGTGGGATGTTGGTGGCCAAGAGAAACTCAGGCCTTTATGGAGGCACTACTTCAACAATACCGATGGCCTTGTACTCTCTCTTTAACTCGCTCGCCTTTTGATTTTATGAATCAATACGTAGAATGTATTTGCTTCTCCTTTGCTTTGTCATCCAAGAGCTACATGTAAGTGAATGATGAATAGCAACTTAGAGGTGGAACAGGATGGTCAATCGGTTGTTCATTTAAAATTGCAATACTTTTGCTAAGATTTGTACCTGGTAATTTAGGTAGAGTGACTTAATGTGAGAAGGTGGATAATTCTTTGCGGAAGAATGGTTCAAAGGTCTACGAAGATGACCAAGTATAATTGAGCTTCCATCTTTTCTGTCTGTATCCTCTTCTCTTCAAGAATCGATTCCACTGACCGGTCAGGAGTCAAAGATTGATAAAATGATTCGATCATTAGTTGATAGTATCCTTTGGTAGAATGGTAAAAGTCAACTTACGCAATCTCCATTGTTAGCAAACTAGTTGAAATTTGTGGCCATTTTCTCTCTACAGAAATGAATTGTTTTGAGAATTGGATAAAGAAAAAGAAAGGGAATTCTCACATAATTGTCACCACATTATTGTGTTTAGGAGTAAATAGTGCACAATAGTCTGAAGAGCAATATCAGCACCCTCTTGATAATCGGTATAGAAAGAATTTAACTTGTGTTTATTCTGTCCTTATTTCTCAGTGGATATTTAAGCTCTATACCTTTTCTTTCCCTTGAATAACATACTGCCTAAAACTAGAATGCTTAAGATGTCTGACTGGGAAATAACCTTCACATACCCTTTTATTTCCAGATTCTTCTCTATCTGGCCTGATTTTCCATTGGAAAATTTGCCTGATAGGAAGAGAAGCAAGACTCCTACATTATCAATTTCTACTCAGACAAGGACAAAAAGATGAGATGATTTACTTGTACATCCTACTTATGGCATCACTGATGCTGTCCAATGTATAGATCAGTATCTAAACAAGGGAAAGAAATGCCGAGACACTGATGATACAGTTCCACAGGCCAATTGAAAATTGAAGCAGTAATCATGGTGGACATCTAGCAAATTTTGCATGAGTCGCCTTACAAGTGACACATGACCATAGTTTCATCTCTTATAGCTGGCTTACCAAGGGAATCCTTAAACCAATAATATCATATTGACTCGCTCATCATCTGATCCAATGATCTTCCTGCTAAATCCCAATCTTTTGTTATCTTTCTTAGCAGTTACAATTATGTTTAGTGAATTTTATTGCTAACAGAGAAGAGATTTACTTATGCTTCCATTAACTTCTTTGTGGGCAATAATCCATATATAAAAAAGGATTTGCCTGATGAGAGATCGAAGAGTTTTTATCTTTCCTTCGTTAGGGGTAAGAAAGCAACCATGCATTTGTTGCAGTGTGTGCTTTATTTACATTGATGGGGCCTTGCTTAAATTGGTCAACATATAAAGCAATGATTCTCCCTATGAAAGGGCTTGCTGGAAGAATACTTTCTATGGGTTTTTAAAGTCATGTTTGCCAAGGTTTGTTTTGTGTCGCATCTACTTGTAACTGTTACCAATAATGCAGATCACATTCATATATGGAAACTTGCAAAAACTATCTTCTTAGCTTAAATGGTGTCACACTATCACATAATACTCTAGAAGGAATTCTCTACAGATTCCTCCTATCCTCACTGCACCTCATATGCTCCTATCTCTTCCTTCAACTCAATTTGAAATGGCCATTCACACCAATGTCCTAGTTTGAATCTCTGGTTTCCAGTTCTGTTTCATGGCAAACTCTTACTCCTTACTTGCACTAGAAGTATAGCCCCTGCATGCTTGTGTACAAGTTTCTTTGTATTGGATTTCTTCATAGTACATGCACTTTCTTTACTTTAAACTAGTTTCATGTTCATCTGTCATCTAACAGCCTTAAAGTTGATCTTCCCATTATCTCGCTGTTATTTTTAGTCATTTAGTATCTAACCAATGTGACTTTGTCACCTTACGATAAAGTCACTGCACCATATGTATGCATTGTGGTTTCTACTGATGCAATAAGGCTCCTTTTTCCATTGATTATTCATAATGTTTGCCAAAATTGGAATTCTTTCTTAATTTTGTCTTCCAGATCATCTCCTTTTACACCTTTCCTAGAATGTGTTAAAAAAATAAATGCATGTGTTTCCATTTTCAACCTGCTTTATTTCATCATTTGTTCATATTGGTTTGGTTTATTCTACAATAACCTGAAAATTTTAGCAAATTAAGTGAACCGATGCTTCTTACGCAGATATATGTTGTTGATTCCTTGGACAGAGAGAGAATTGGAAAAGCAAAAGCAGAATTTCAGGTTGCACATTGGGAAAGCTGCCGCTTTGATATAATATCTATTTTTATCTGACCTTTTTGGATTTCTCTAACCTTGCAATTGTGTCTCAGGCCATCATCAACGATCCATTTATGCTCAATAGTGCCATCCTAGTCTTTGCAAATAAGCAGGACATGGTACGTTAGCAGTGTCTTTACATGCTTCTCTAGTGAGAAACTCGGATGATAATTTAGCATGTTGATTTTTGTATATAACTTCCTCGAAAACGTTTTGTATAGATCAAAGCAGACACTGTGAACTGAGCTAGTGGACAATTGGTTTAAATCAGGGTCGCTTTTTGTTCTTTCTTTTTTCTGTTATTGTCGCTGTTTTTGCTTAGGCAGATAATGAATTTGTTCCCCTGTATATAGAGGCCATGTTGATAGTTCAGGATCTCCTATGTTTTGTTTGCATCATTATGCTATGTTCCAATGCTGTAATAATTATGTAAATTGTACAGTTTCGGCTATTTAAAGGCCTGAAACTCTGACCAGACTTAACAAGTCCTTCAGTGATTCATTCACTTAGAATTTGGCAGTTTAAATGCCCTGAGAGACTGGCCCAGAAAAGAAAAATACCCTAAGAGAAATTGTCATCTCCAAAGTTTTGGAGGTTAAATCTACAGACCTTCCTTGAAATCCCAAGTTTAATTCTTTCTAAATATGTTATGTAGGAGGATTTGCCAACCCTCCTCTCCATACTGCAATTCAGCAAAGACAAGGGAAATGATTAAACCATTGTGCCTATCAAATATTCTGTGGTGGCATTTAGGAAAGCACATACTTCTAACAATGCATTATGTCATAGTCCTTTTGAGCGATTGTGTATCAAAAATTAGTTTTCCTTGATGTGGTCTTTCCCTTGGTTGTCTGTTGATAGAAGATATGGCTCACTGGTGTTTTGTCCAAAAGAATTACATTTACCAATGCCCCATTTCTGCTCTATTACCTAATTTGTACGTTTAATTCATGCGATTTTAAGTACGTGTGAAATGGCTTTTAGCAAGGCATATGATGGGGTAATATCTTTGATTGTAGAGAGGAGCAATGACACCAATGGAAGTATGTGAAGGATTGGGCCTCTTTGATCTAAAGAACAGGAAATGGCATATACAGGGGACTTGTGCACTTAGAGGAGACGGGCTATACGAGGGTTTAGACTGGTTATCAGGAACTCTGAAGGAGATGAAGGCCGCAGGATTCTCTTCAGTGGGAACATCATCCTTTTAATTCTCTTAGTCAATTAGTCATAGCTTATTGCCATGATAACGGCCAAGAAAAGAGATGCTTGGAACTTGAGCGGTTGCTAGCTGGCCTTGTCCCCTGATAGATGTGAAGTGGACATCAAAAAGCAAGGAAATCTAACTGAAGGTTTTGGGGTTGTGTCTACTTTAATCATGTTTAGTAAGTGATTACTCGCTCAATGTTTAGTCTACTGCTCGAGATGCGACTCATCATTGTATAATATTGGGATTCTCATTTACTGATGGTATTTTGCTGTAATAGAACCAGTCTTGATCTTGAAGCATATCGATGGAGTGTATATCTTGTATAGAGGTAGATTCTCTCTCCCTCTCTCAGAACTTAGAAGTATCATTTTTCAGAAAACACAATCAAAGGATGGGATTTCCTAGTTTGCAATAGATGCGGCATGACTTTTATACAGTGTTTGTTCATTACCACACAACTTTTTTATGGAAAGTCTTCCCTCTTCAATGTCTCGAGTTTTCTTGGTTTCTGAGCCTCAAGGTGGAATATATATAAGTTTCTCTTAAACAAATGGACCATTGTAGACTTTCATCTGATGGTGTCAAGAAGCACAGACAATTCATTCTTGACATTTTAAGTACTAATCCCGGCCATGGGAGGAAATGATTTGGAATACAGCGAAGTGTCCCTTTTGTCTTGGATTTTCTGTGCATTAGTGCGATAGTTTTTGGTTTTATTGGAATGGAATAAAAAAACCGAAAAGGATGTCTACCACTAGGAATTCCGTAAAATGGTTATTTTATGAATCAAACCCGGTTACATAAAAGAGGAATAATTATTTTATTCTAAGTGTTTTAACCAACATGTGCTTAGAGTTGGGAGAATTTGATACGTATTCTGGGGACCTTCCGAGTGCTTTTGGTCGGCACATGACAAGTTATCGTCACTGTTCATAAAGCACCTCGCTGAACTTGTTTTAATGTGGGCAATAGTAATTGTTTACGTTTAAGGGATGACATGGCTAGGTTTTTAAGAGTATAATTAAAATTAAAAGAAAAAAGATATATATTAATGGGTAGTCTAAGAGTACTTATTAAGAAACTTTTCTTAGTAAAAAAATTTTATTACGCATTATACATTTATTTTTTTTCATCTGAGTATGTATTAAATGTTAGAAAACCTTTTTCTTAAGATCCTTAACAAGTATAGAAGGATGTATTAATGAGTATCTAAAAATACTATCCCATGTTTTATGTATTTAAGGATATCCTCATTTTCAACCTTCGGTGGGGCAAGAAAAAGTTTCAGGATTAATTTAACATGTATTTTCGGATATTTTAAAAACTCAATTAGCATTACGTGAGTAAATTTATGACTAAAAATGATTTCCTAATTTTAAAATTTAACTAAATACCTAACAAGAAAATATGTATGTATGCGGGGCGAGGGAGATGGGGGTTCCTTCTTTAAAAGTTACTCAGAAATTTTATCGTTCAGCTCTCGTAGCTCAGTTGGTTAGAGCACCCGTTTAGTAAGCGGGAGGTCTTGAGTTCGACTCTCAACGAGAGCATCTGTGTAGGCCGTCCACAGTTAATTCCTATTTTATAAATCTCTTGTGAAGGATCAGTCTAAGTAATATTATCTTTGGCAAAATATATATATATATATATTAACCTATGAAAAGAATATGACTCAAGCTATTTGAATAGTTTGACTGAATTATAAATATATTAGGTTTAGACATTTATATTTTTATGTTTTAAAAATAAATTGCTCTTATATTTTTATAAATCTCATTGTGAAGGATCTGTCCAAGTAATATTATCTTTGGCAAAAATATATATATATATTAACCTATGAAAAGAATATATGAACCAAATTTGAATTGAATAAAAAAATGATAAAGTAAAAAAAATAGTAAAGTCTTATTAAGTTTGGGTTAAGTTTAGTTTTGACTCAAGCTATTTGAATAGTTTGACTATTTGAATAGTTTGACTGAATTATAAATATATTAGGTTTAGATATTAATAGTTTTATTTTTTAAAAATAAATTGCCCTTATATTTTTCTTTTCGTTTTTTTCCTGGTAATGAAAGTTCAAACCTACTGTTTAGCCACCATCCTTAAAGTTGAATGTTTAGACCATCACATTTTTTAAAAACGTACCTTTAAACCTTCTTTTAAAAAGTTCAGAGCGTAATGCCTAATTTGAAAGATAAAGACTAAACATATATAAAACATAAGGGAACGTTCTAATTAAAAGATAGTTTGGCCAAAAAACAATAATTAGAATATATATATATATATATATCTTTGTAGACAATTTAAGTGTAAGTAAGTTTAATCAGTACACTCATATATATATTTTTGTGTATTTAGCTCCTTTTCGATATTGAAGGTGTAAACTAGAAATTTTTTACAAAAGTGCTTTTGACACCCTTTTTAACATTTTCCCCTCTGATAAACTAATAAAAGAAATACTAAGATTAAAAACTGGCAGATCATGTAAAATGTTAGATTGCACATTTTAATAAATATTTCCAGGTAATGCACAATTTTAAAGAAAATACGGTTGAACACGTGAAGAAAACACGAGAGTGTATTTATACTTTACCTTAAACATCTTATGAATAGAATTTAAACAAGTTTGAAGCAAGTTGAATATATGCTTGTTGAGTACCTCTATAAGTCACAGCTCAATTTCAAGCTTATCTCAGTTCAACCAAAAGCATTTGATATTTTGTATGAGCTCTCAAACTAGCTCGCACACTTCCAAGCAATTGATATCTGAATCTTCTCATGCTTTGCTTTGTTCATCTCTATCGAGATGAATCATATGGAGTTACAATGGTGAAATTATCTGGAATGATGGTCTCCTTTTGCAGAAACCATGATAAATCCGTTGAATGAGGTCCTGTATGCCCTGTGCTCATCAGAACACAGATCCTAGAACTAGAAGCTCCTTGAAACAGATTCAAACTTGCTCCAGCAATTAGACAATGAATAACGATGCGAAAAGTGGTTCTTACGTCCCTCTTGCATATATTACACATTTACATATCATATAAACTACTTTGCAACTAGTTTTGGTTCCATGCATTTCCCATCACTTCGGAATGTGAATTGACCAGAAAGTACAGATTATAACACCGTCAATTGACCTTGTTTTGTCCTAAAATACAACCCGCTCACTGAAAAACACTGATCTCTTAGATGAAAGAACAAGGAACTGGTAATGCTTCTTCTGCAGTTGCGGGGTCATAATTTAGTGTATGCGCAAACCAAACGGTTTAAGAGCACCAGTCCATAAAAGCATTAGTTTAAGGAACTATACACTTACTTTCACGGCATGGTAATGTGCAAACATATGGAAACTAAGAACCCTCACCTTTAACCAAACCTCAATGTAATTGAATGGGGATCATAAAACCGCATTCATAATGTCAAAGACACTACAATAGCCAAAAGCAAAAATAGAAGACCAGCAGGGTATCCCCAAAATGAAAATTTCAGGTCTGGTTCACCACTCGCAATGGTCCATCCTTTTGAAGACAGCACACCATACATAGCCTAATCCGGTAATACAAATCTTTAAATACGCGCTGTCTCGTAGGTTGCCAGCAATGTCATGCTGTGACTTCACAAAGGCTAAAGCTCTAGAGCTCACTTATGGCTCCATGGAGAATCCGGGAATCTAGCTGCTAGTTGCCTGTGATCTTGAATCAGCTTCTGCAATCGAATGCATGAAGGAAACATGAGGTTTGTTGTGTAAAGGAAGCAGAGGAACGTAGAATAGGTGACAGCTAGGAATTACCCTGGTCTGCAGAACGTTCTGATGGTTCAACTATTTCTCCGTAGTCTTCCGCATTGAAGGAGCTACCTCCATCCACATCAGCCTCTTCCAAGTCTGCCATTGTTTCATCTCTGTCTTCCATCACAGTGTCAACTCCATTTTCCTCTAAATTAGATTGCGGTTGATGCTCCTCAGCAGCTGTATCTAAATCATTTGATTCTTTTTCAACCCGTTCTTCATGGGTTTCACTTCCACTTTTCAGCATAGATGTAACCAACAGATTCTGCAACGGTAAAGTATAAGGGAAAGAAGCAATGTAATGTGAGGAGAATAGTGGTGGCAAGAAGACTCGATTCATGGATGAAGAACAGTCTCACCAAAAGCATATGCAAACTGAATAATTAGACACCAAGAACCTTTAGAGGATCAGAGATTATTAAAATATCTCAGTTAAGGACCTTTACTGGACATTTTAGTGGATCCTAAATTGTAATTACATAAATAAAGAAAAAACCTATGTTATTGCAACTGGACAGTGACTCGATAAAGAATGAACAAAATGAAAATTTTCCAGAAGGGCTCCATACTTTGTCAAATGTCATTGATTTAGGGATTGCCAAACACCAATAGCATGACTCAACTCAACCACAAATTGAGGGAATCTATCAACAGTGACAACCACCATAGTAAGATCCAAAACTTCAACTGGTTCTGAAAACCAACTAAGAAGGAAGAGATTAGAAATCTCTATACACATGCCAAGCTACTTAGAGCACAAAATCCTGAGTAAGTTGAGCTGCATATGGAATAAGACACAATAACAGCAACACAAATTTTCCAGTCAATTGAGTAACTTTAGCTTCTAACCAAAATAATTGAGAACACACCTTCTCTAGTGCTAATGCAAGCTTTGAGAGTTTTGGATATATGCTTTTTGCTGATAACAGGATCTGCAGGAAAGAAAAGTAGACACAAAAAATAACAAGTATTGATTGAGTCGGTAGGTAGATGAACAAGCATCGGGAATAACTACTACATTCAGCTAAAGAAAAATCACAATAACTGAGTAAATCATATGAAGAAAAATAAATAAATAAACAATTATATCACCTCGCAGATCCTCTGAAGGGTAAATGGGGGACCCTCATCAAAGCTAAGAAGAGCTACAAAGCAAAAACCGATTTATTAATCACACCATCAGTATACATATATGAATATTATCTTATGCTAGCATAATTATCAGTTCCATCTGAGGAGTTTTTAGAGCTCAAACGCATACCTTCATCCAACTTTCTCATTAGCTCCGCATAAGTCTCCCCCAGAGAAGCAATTTGCTGCTCAGCAGTCATTTCTGCTTCCGGGTACTCAGACAGGACCTTCACGGCAAAGTTTGAAAAGAAAAAAAAATGGAGGGACAAAAAAAGAAAATCATTAAGTAAGCTCTCTAAAGTTAGTGATCAAATGATTATCCATACAATGGAGGAAAACAAAAGGCTGGCATACCTCCCCATACCTGCTTCAGTTTAAAGGATAGCATGCCCTTCAATTTATCCCATTCAGTCCTGAAGGGTAAAGATATACATTCCACAACATGTAAATAGATTGTAGAAGAAATTGTCATATGATTTTCAACCATCATGCCCCAGTTCACAGCATGATAATCTAAATGGATTCACAGTGAAAAAGCTCAAAGTTATTAACAGGAGCCAATATGCCAATATATTTTTCGTATAAGCTTAGTGCCAACTACATTATACTGCTGTATAAGCTCAAAGTTTAGCGGGCATACTAAAACTTTCTAAAAGAGCATTTAAGTTCTGAATTTTTCTCAAGTGTTATCAATTGAGTCGTAAACCATTTTTACAGGTACACCGAAGTCTTAACATTTTTAAAAGAATTTGTCAATCTAGTCCACGAAGCATAATCAAAAAGTTAACAAGAATCAATGGCTGTACTCGTTTGCCATTTTTCAAAAATACGTTTAGGACGTTAGTAGGATCGGAACGTTCTAGTTTCCAATTAACAAAATCATGAAAACATAAACGAAGTTTTAGAACTCAATTGATAAAACCCTAAGTTTAGCACTGACGTTTTCCATGATTTTCAGCAACTTTATCGTACTGAAAGAAAGGAAAACATACCGGAAAGTTCCAGTGGATGCAATAGCTTCAATTATTGGTCCGACTTCATCATCCGCAAAATTATGCTCGCAACCCATGCCTCTAAATTACAGTAAAATAAGCTCAACAATGTAATGACACGAAGAAAGATTGAAACTTTAAAAGAAAAATTACATATGCGAAATCGAAAATGGGAATTATCAGCCATTTTAATTGGAGATATACAGAAAAGTAAATATTACCCATTATCGGAGGAATCGGCGGAAGCGACATGTTCATGTTCATCATCGTTTGCTGTCTCCGAATCCAAGGAAGGTTTTGCTTCTGCTGCTGTCGACATCTCCAATACAATGCAGATTTTATCTCGATTTACACACGATATCACTACGACACCGTAGAGTAAACAGTAGAGACAGCACAAATTGATTTAGAACCCGACCGTATATAGAGGAGAGAGACGATTCTGTCATGTGATATTCTTGTTTTAGGTTAAAGCTGAACAACTTAACGTGCTTATGTTAAATATTACATTAATTTATTTATTTATCGTGATAATTAATAAATATTATATAAAATTAATTTAATTTAATTTAATTTATTGAATTCCAATTAAACTGCAATTGGATTCTATTTTTCACTTTTAACCTTTCACCTTCTCATGTATTTAAATCTATCACTTAAATAATATGCTCTTTTCCTTTAATAAACAAATACAGAAACCATGTAAAACAATAATATTTTGGTAAAGTCAAGGACTCACTTGTAAACCCTCCTAAACTGTGCAGTTGGCTTAAAATATTATGCTCATTATCCATTTATATATAATATATAAATACTAATAGATTTAATACATATAATAATAAAATATGTATATTCTAAAATATTAACATCGTATTTTATTATATATATATATTAAAATTTTATTAATATACATCATATATATATATAATATGGTGTGTAATAATAATTATTATTTTCTTGCTTTGATGGAAAATATACTCTCTATTTTGACAAATTTAGTTAACTTGGGATAAAAGATAACTTGATGGCTTGACATCAATAAAGTTCTTTATAGAATCAAACTAATAAGTGAAGATGGATTCATCATATTAATTTAAAAGAACTACAATAAGAATACAGTATCTTATCTTAATATCGTTGATGATTCAATTCTTTATGTTGTTTTATCTTTCAAAAACTCATTTCAAGTATATAAGTGTTGTATCAACGCCTTTAAAACTTTTCTTTTTTATGAAACTTGCTACTTTATCTCTAATGATGTGTTTACTTAGAAAAAATAGTTAAAAATAGAATAATTATTCCCTTATAATTGTCTATTACCTAAAAATGGATAAGAAATTTCAATTCTGATAGACTTTTTTTATTTCCTCTCCATACGAAGTAATTTTTATCCGGAAATATTTACAATTTTTTATTCCCCTACAAAGAAAATAAAAAAGTTCACTTTGCGTTTTGCGTGATCATCTACCCTCATTAACAGAGCAACTAATGAGCAAATAAAGGCAGACCAATATTTTAAATAGGATTAGGAGAAAATAAAATAAAAAAAAAAAAAGGAACCGTTAACCAAATCACAAATCAAACCGAAAATTCGGTTCCATGGCTGGCCACAAGCGATAACATTATTTCTCATCCGAACTGCTGCATTCACAAGTTCGAGCCCCTTTCAACCAACATGTACTACCTTCTTTTGGCTGCAACCCGTGTTCCAAGCTCCATGGCCGAACAGCTGTCCTACGTTCTGCACTTACCGAGCTCCAAAACATTTCGAACATAAGTGAGCGCGGAACAACTGCGCCAAGTTGCAAGACAAATCCGAGCGCTCTCCAGCCAAGCAGAGAAGAACTCCGAACTCCACATTGTGATGATCTATATGACAACATGGCCGAAATATTGGACGATTCGAAGTTAATGAAAGTCGTACTAGCACCTGCAGAGCTTAGTGTGCTAACCCGAGCTTTTTGTGCAACTCATGCGATAAAGATTTGAACATCGGTACTGTAGTATCAACTTCACGAGCCGTGATTTTCGCTGCTACTGTGCGTAAGTGAGCTCGGCATTTGATGGGTTCAGGTCGGAGCTCGGAGAAGTTCTTTAAAACTTGCTCGAAAAATTGCTAGCTTGGAATGAGACTTGAGTCGTCTTCAAATCTGTTCTCTAATTGGCAAGGGTATGCGAAGCTGATCAGTGATGCTGCTGTAATACGTGGGGTAGATTGATTTTTTACATCCACATGCACTGATGAACATCAGAGCCAATTTCACATTGGCTATGGCAACGACAAAGCCGAGATCAAAGGATGCCGCTGACGACATTATTTCTCGTCCGACCAAATTGTCGATCTAAACCAAGCACGTGCATGTGCTCAAACAAAACATAATAGCCAATTTCGTGCAGACCATATTTAACAGAAATTGAACGATGCGAGGTTTGTGTGTGAAGTATTGTTTGCTTGAGAGTAGATCAGCAGAAGTGAGAATGGAAAAGGAAGAAAAGCTGAACTGATTGCATTAGATACTGTTGTTATGTATACAAGACGTATTTATAATGGTTGTTGTGAATAAATATTTGTTAACTAACTAAAACTGAACTACTAACTAACAGAACTGACTAAACTAACTAAGTCTAATTAACAACTGCTCTAACTGATACAGCTAATCAGCTAACAAGTATAGCTAATACCCCCCCCCCCCCGCTCGAGCATAAACAGTATGAATACTCAACTTGAGAATGGAATTACGAAAAGGAGCAGGAAGAGTTTTAGTAAAAAAATCCGCAAGTTGTTGTAAAGGACGAACAGGTAGCGAAGGAACTATTCCAGCATGAATCTTTTCTCAAATAACATGACAACCAATTTCGATGTGTTTAGTATGTTGATGAAATGCAAGATTATGAGCAATATAAAAGCACAGATCGGTTGTCACAGAAAAGTAAAGTCGAGCCACTATGTGGATAACCAAAATCTTGGAGTAAAAAATAGTAACCATTGAAGTTCACAAACAATAGTAATAAGAGCTCGATATTCAGCTTTTGAGGATGAACGGAAAACAGTCAATTGCTTTTTAGAGCACCAAGAGACAAGAGCATTGTCGTAAAAAATGCAGTAGCCTGTGATAAACTGTTGAAAATCAGGGTAGGAAGCCTAATCTGAATCACTGTAGGCACTTAGCTTATGAGAAGAAGAAGGGGGAAATAATAAGCCTTGTCCAGGAGAGCCTTTAAGAAACCACAAGACACGGTGAGTAACTTAAAGATGAAGAGTAGAAGGCTGATCGAGGTATTGCAAAAGCTGTTGTACAGCAAAACAGATATCCAGTTGAGTGTAAGTAAGATAAAGTAGGCGTCCAATGAGCCTTTGAAACACATATGGATCAGGTAGTAAAGCAGAGCCATCATTCTTAGACAATTTGGTAGAAGAGACCATAGGAGTTGAAACGGGTTTCCCACCCCAAAATTCAGCATCTTTGAGCAGATCAATGCAATATTTCTTCAAGCATAGATTAATTTTTGTGACTATTACGAGCAACTTCAAGACCTAAAAAGTACTTTAATTCACCAAAGTTTTTAATTTTGAAGGCATCATGAAAGTACTGCTTAGTAGCTATAATAACAGGAATAGAGTCACTTGCCACAATAAGAATAAGAAGATGATCAGAAGAGTGCTTGAAAAATAGGCTACAATTCGCAGATTATTGATGAAAGCCATAAGTAAGTAATGCACTAATACATTTTTCATATGGCTATCTACTGGCCTACTTTAATCCTTATAAGGATTTAAGCAATTTACACAACATATAAGGTCATTAATATTAAAAACACTTTGGTAAAGTCAAGTCATGTAGACTTCTTCATAGAGATCCCCATGAAGAAATGCATTATTGATATCAAGCTAACATCGCAACCAGCCTTGAGAAGCTACAAGAGACAACAACAAACACACTAAAGTGGTCTTTGTAATAGGACTACAAGTGTCAAGATAATCGATTCCAAATTGTTGAGTATACCCTTTAGCTATAAGCCTTGCTTTGTAGCTTTCAATACTCCTATCAACCTTATATTTGATCTTATATATCCAATTATACCCAATTGGTCATTTACCTTGAGGCAAATCAACTAATTCCCAAGTTTTGTTAGCTTCTAGAGCTGATATTTCAGAATGCATCGCATCCCTCCATTCTTGATATTGCACAACTTCACGAAAACTCTTAGGTTCGATTAAGACATCAATAGCATAAGCAAATATTATGTGAGAAAGAGAAAGATGATCATAGTTGAACACTAGTCCCAAAACATGAGGAGACTTTGTAGCACAGACATAATCCCCTAAATGTGATGGTCGACGTCTAGTTTTATGAAACCTTCGAAGCTCAAGTTAAACTTCTATAATAATTACATCAATAGTAGTGTTCGTAGGTGAAACCAAATGATCATGTAAGACACTAGTTTCAAGGAGTTAGGGCATAAGAATACTAAAAGATTGGTGCAAACATGGATGATGCACAAGAGGAAAATTTGACTCATAGAAAATTACATCTTATGAAGCAAAAACTTGTTGTTGTATATGATATACTTGACATGCTTTAACTCCTCGAACAAATCCCCAAAAAACACATTTAGTAGCACGTAAATCAAACTTATGTTTCAACTTATCATGTGTGGAAACATAGCAAAGACACATGAAAACACACAGTTGTGTATAATCAAGCACTTCTTGAAACAAAACCTAACAAGGACTCCAGTTTTGCAATACAATAGTAGGCAACCTATTAATCAAATATATTGCATGCAAAACGTAATCTCTTTAGAAACTCAAAGGTAATCTTGCCTGTAAATGCAGTGCTTTAGCTACTTGTAGAATGTGTGGATGCTTGTGTTTAACTACAACGTTTTGCTAGAGTCCAACCATAAGAAGTCTAATGAATTATTCCATGAGAACTGTAAAATTTAGGCATATTGAACTCCTTTCCATTATTAGTGTGCATATATTTCACTTTGATAATAAATCGAGTATCAACATAAGCAATGAGCTTTTGTAGTAGACCTAGTTTTTGACTTAAAACGCATTAGGAACACTTACGTGAGTCAACTAAAATCATCCACTGTAGTTAGAAAATAGTGTTGATAGTTTCATATAGGCACCTTCATAGGACCTCAACTATCAAAGTGTACCAATTCAAAAGGAATAGATGTAAAAGTACTACTAATTAGAAAGCGAAGTCGCTTCTGTTTTGTTGAATGACAAATAGTGTAAGGTTCAACATCACTATCATACTGTACATCTAAACAAACTCTAAAAACTAGTTTCGGCTTCTCAATTGGTAATAGGAATTAAGCTATCGAACCTCTGATCTACAACCAAACCCGAAGAATAGAAGGATTGGTACGACGAATTTTTCTATTCCAACTAACCCCTATCGAGGCCGAATACTTCCTCATCGAGTCACCCATATGACTGCCCAACTTTTTGTAGTGCACCAAATTAAAAATTACTTATTCGCACCTGAGCTGACCAATTATTCGGCATCTTCCTTACTTAGAAGCTGAGAAAGAGAGACTCTAGACTAACTAAGCCATCTTTACTTGGACAAGCCAGTTATCCATACTTTTTTATCTGCATCTTCTAACAACCTTGTCAACATAGCATCGTCGTGTGTAGAGTATCATGTGTAGAATCTGTTACACCAATGATTGTTTTTCTTATATATTCATTTTTACCCTTTTATATCTTGTTCTTTACTTCTTTAGGAAATACCCTTTTTGTTTTTTCTTTTTTAAACAAGTTGTTATGGGTATAAATACCCTTGTACTTATAACTATAAGAATCAGATTATCCTTAATATATTTGAGTATTTTCTTCCTTGCGTAAACATCCTATGTACTCTCAACATCACTCTTATCCTAACCCTCGAGCAAGTTAGGTGGCGAGTAACCTCACCAGACCAATTCGTACATCATATAGAATTATACCGTGAGTTCAGAAGTTCCATTGATACGTCATATCCTTTGAAACTGTTCGTAGGTTTTGCTTACCTTTCATTCGTCATTCATTCCTTTCATACTTTCTTCCATTGGTTCTTTCGAGCTTTCTGCAAGCTTGAACCCATCTAGCAACTGGCCTTTGTCTGTTTTTAGTTACGGTTCGCATCAATTGGTATATGCCCCAATCGAGTATGCCACAACTAACTTTTATCCTTTCTAATAGTATTACAAGTAACGAAATACTGTTCATTATTTATTTGCCTATGAGCTATGTCCTTAAGTCGATACAACCCCTTTCTCATCTTAGTAAATCCAATCACCTTGCAACCCTGTATCTCCTGTATAAAACACTCCTTAGTAATAAAAATAATTGGACAGCTATGATGTGAGGTAAGCTAGCTGATAGAAATCAAGTTGAATTGGAAATTAGGAACACAAAGAACACCCTCTAAAAACAACTACTCATTCAACTGTATAGTACCAACACGTGTAACCTTGACTTGAGTATTGTTAGGAAGATAGACATTCATGGTACTAACTTCTTTATATGATGAGAAATTACTCAAAGAACAAGTGACATGATCATTAGCTCCAGTATATCATCTAATTTCGACAAGAAAAATTGGTGAAAGAAGAATAATTATCTTTAACTTCCTTAAATAATGAAGCCCGTATAGATTGAGTAACAGTTGATTCATCTTTCTCAGGGAGCTACATTAATGGATGATACTATTCTTTAGTAAAGTGAAAGGGAGTATTGATCTTAGTTGCATAAATTGCCTCAATTTGATTCACTCATCTAGCATGATCATACCTCTATTCTGATTTGGCTTTGAAACTTGGTGGAAAGCTATGTTTTCTGTAACATTTATCGACCGTATGGCTATTTAAACCATAATATGAACAAACATATCTCTTCACAAAAGTATTATTCAAATACTTCTTTCAATTTCCTACAAATTTAGTGACAAAAGCACTAGAATCATTAACTCTCGGTTGGTTGCATATTTGATAGCAGTTGCCGCTCTTGTTGTGCCACTAATGAAAAAGCTTTGTTAATGTTAGGTAATAGCTCCATAAAGAGGATTTGTGTCTTGATTGAAGCAAAATTAGCATTCAATCCTTTAATAAATTGAATTATTTGATCTGAATTATGATATTCCTTCATCGTATTTACTACATTACAACCTTCATGATCATCACGAACAAGGAAAGGCCTTAGAACTACTAACTCATCTCATAAAATCTTGAGTTTTGTAAAATATTTAATAACAGTAAGTGCTCGTTGTTGCAAATTGTATATCTCTCCTTTTGAGATCCAAAATCTTTAACAAGTCACCTTGTGAAAAATATACATATAGATCTTTCCAAACAATACACATACTCTCGATCCATATGATATTATGCGCTATCGATTTTGATAACAAATTTACTAACTAAGAGAGAACCATCGTGTACCATTTGAATTTTGGGAGGAGTTTCAAATTCCAATCACCGAGCTCCGAGCTTGTGAAGTCCTAGACTATTCACGGAGATCAAGCTCAGAAGACGAGCAGAACTACTCCACGCAATGCCATAAGCGCACTCGCGATCGGATTCGATGTAACCGGATAACATCGGAGCTCAACTCTATCAATGGCTGGACCATGACGAGTTCATTTTTTAATTACAACCGAATTGAATTCCAAACTTTGAATTTCAAAGCCGCGGGATTTAACTTCACCGAACTTGAGCTTGACAAGTACAGTCTGAACTCAACAAAATCTGACCTGTACCATGTCCGGTTGTGGGCACATGTGGAGAGTGGAGCATAGGTCGGCCAGGTGTTTGTTGATCTTTGTTAGTATACACGAGCCGATAAAGTTGATCAGCAGCTGCAATTCCCGATCTTATTACGTGGCAGCCGTCAAGCCCCAACCATCTAACTTCGCAAACTAGTCCACCGCGCACCCTAAAAGCAATAAGCACCCGAGCCTCAACTCATATGAGGCCAACCCGAGCAGATCAAGACAAAAGCTGAGTCAAAATCTTTCCGAGCTTCTCTCCTCAAAAGTTAGTACCGGTCTCGACACTCCCACTTGAGCATACTATGCTCCATCGAAGCAGTTACCCAACCTGAGCTCTTCCTTGTACTCGAGTTGAGCGCCACACAGCTTCTTCTAATCGATCGAGAGAGGCTCCTTAGGTAGCAAGCGACCGAGCTCTAACATGAGCTGCTGGTCCGACATGATGACAGGACATTAGTTTTCTCGGACAATCGAGTTGAACCAATGATTTCTATAGATCCCACGATTGATGCCCGATGTAACATCTGCTCAGATTCAGAGCATGTTCCTGATCTGTATTGCCTTAATTGTGGTCGCTGGATACATAGACATTGTTCGCCATGGGTTGAGAAGGAATCCGGTGTAGGTGGTTGGAAATGTGGAAATTGCCGAGAATGGCAATAGCTAAATTTGCCATTGGCCCTTTTTGGTGAAAGACTTTCGTATTGGATGCAACTGACCTTAGAGGAGAATCAGCTGAGGTTAATATTACGAAAAGGGAAATTTAAAGGATGTTTATTAAGCGGTCAAACTTATTGATTGATCAAATGAACTCGGATAGGAATCAAGGGTTTACCATTGTATAAATCATGTGAGTATCATGTCGTACATGGCCTTAGAATAATAACGTAAAAATGACATTTAATGGGATGATTGAAAAGAGAATGATAAAGAGGAGGAACGTACAATTTCGAAGTCTCAAATGCATAAGTGACAGGTAAGAGAGCCTAAAGAACCTAAGATGTCAAACTTGCAATTCTTAAGCAGCTGAGATCGTTCTTTTGTTTGAACTCTGTTTAATCTTAGAGAGTAGAAGTTTTGCAGAACGATATTGTTTTTCTAATATCCCCAAGAGTTGTTTCAAATAAGGAGGAATAGCTAAGTATTTATAAATTCTTGGGCTTAATAATATCCGTTGGATCGATTGACGAATGAGATGGAGTTTTACTTATTTCATAATTATCTGTAATGAGTTTAGAAAGGTTCAAGGTCAATAGCCTTCCTTATAGTACATGAGCCTGCCTAGAAAAGGTTTGAGGTGGACAAATTGGTTTAATGATTTATGTTCCAAGCTTACCAAGCCAGATCTCTTTAAATCATCACAAGTATAGATTGAACTCCCTAAGCCCTTTCACCTAATATAAGGAGTCGAGCTAGATAAATAGTGAGTTTAGCCCAATATAATAATATAATAAATTTAGCCCTCTACATTTTGCCCCCTAATCAAAATTCTTAGACGAAATTTAAGTATTTTAGATATCAATTGCTTACTTTGAATATCTAGGTTGCTACTCGACACACATGCGTACATAGTTGAAAACCTCATTTAGCGTTAACACTACAACTTCATTTATTATATGCCTCAGCACGTAAGCTTATGGCACCATTTAATTATGCATGTTGCTTTTGACATGTAGGAGTATTATTGCTTCTTTGGCAATATATTAAATAAGTCTTCAACATCATAGACTTCCTTCATGTAAGGAAAATTCCGCATCACTATGTGAATTATTCCTCCATTAAGTTGACTCCCATGTGCTAATATTTCCAAATGCCTTTTTATACTTTAAATATATCATTTCTTACATCAGGATAAGTGCCTTTGCATTTTACAAGTATCATTCTTTGCCCATTGTGTCTTAAGGAGATTTTCAGGGTTCGTGGTTTTGGGTGCCTAACTTTGGGAGAATCGATCGCAAGTTCATAGTAAGGGAGTTGTGTTATCACGCTTCATCATATATCTTCTCTTTCCCTTTTTCCTTTTTCTTTTTCAATTCAATATCTCCTCCATATCTTTATTTGTTCCCTCAAATCTTCCACAAATAGATCATACTCCATCATATCTTATCATTAAACCTAGCTTAAGCATTGTTGAATCTCCACTCAAGTAGCATATCTCCTTTAGAGATTTAGAACTTATTCAAACTCCATTGGAAACAAACTCATATGGAATCATCCTCTCCCATATTGCCCTTTTTTTTTCTTTTTTCTTTTTAATAAATAAACTCCAATAAAGCTAGATATTCATACACGATGCAACCCTACGTATTGAGATGTCCATTAGCATACGAAAATCCCATAAATTACATAGATGTGTGCATTTAATCAATCCTTGGTGATGAACTTCCATAGGAAAATAAGCTGACAACTCTTCATTACCGGAGCATTTCTATTGGAGCAATAATATCATAAACATATATATATCAAGATCACTAATGGAAGTAGTACTCAGCCTTTACCTCGTTTAGTTGAGACCCTCCCTGGATACAAAGTGCTCCTTTTTATGTCTCTCTTTTATTTTTATTTTTTATTTTTCCAACTAAATGACATGATTTAGAGTCACATGTACAAGGTCGCTACTATCCTTCCTTACGAAAACATCGCAATTTCAAGCCACATCTATCCTTGTACTTTCCTCGCACAAAATGGGCATTGGCAGAGCAATAAACTGCAAAATAATAACACATCTTCCCTTCATACTTCTTATTAAACTTAAATCAAACTCAAACCTTGTCAATATGATTCACGCTTATCAACATCAAGTCCAAATCATTTATCATCACCAAATCCTATTTTATATCTTTCACACTTATCCTTTTAAGTATAACTGCATTGGCTATATATGAATATGTACAGCTGCTACTCCATACTTGACCTACTCGCAGTCCAGTCGTCTAGCAACGACGACGAATATGAGTAATCAAGCTATTAAGCAAGTAAATTGGTTAAATCTCTGTCATTTGTATTTACGAAGAAAAGCACCGACATTCATCAAGTCCACCCTTCATGTTTTCCCTTTTGAAAAATCTAGTTAAGTTTTGACATCGACAACAACAATAGTAAATAGAACACAGTAAAGCCTTCAAAATCTGGTTCAAATTCTTAGTTGTGAATTGTGTCGACTTTCCCTTGCCTTTTGTCTTGAAACCCCTTTTTTTTTTTTTTGAATTTGCTTCACTTGCTTCGTCGCGAATAAAGAAAGAAGGTGTCGAAGTCGGGCATGAGTCGTACTACATGAATTCAGAATCCATGTCTTTTCTTTATGAGCTTTTCATAAAAGCTAATGTCGTATCTTTGGTTTCATCTCAACTTATTCTTTTTCTTCTTCTTTTCTTTTTTTTTTTTTTTCCTTTTATAGTTTCTCGATTAGCCTTCCCGCTGGAGTATTTAACATTGCAATAATCAATCAAAAATCTTTGATCGTTCTTGATAGGCAACTATCAGATAATGGGAACACCAGGAATAGCTATCGTCTTTCTTTCCTTTTTTCTCATCCACAATCCCATGAATAAAGCAATCAGGCACTAAATATCTAAATGTGCCTCCAATTGGATAATGACATGATGTGTCCACTTGGTAAGTAGTCATTTTACCAAACCAAAAATCTTTATGAGACATACCAACAGAAATAACTGCATCATAAATCACTTAATGCCACTTCGTATTTTAATTCTTCTTTTAGTCAAACTTCTTCCTAGCGTAAGGCAACTCCATGTGGTCCACTTCCTCCTTTTAATCTGGTATCGACCTTTAACTTCGTATAGATATAACCGTATCTTTTGCATGCTGGTCTTATGGCATTTGAATTTGAGTTGGAGGACACTTGTGACCTATGTTTCATTTTATAATCATCAAAGATATTTGAGTTGTTATCCTAATTCTAAAGATACCATCAGGAGAAATTCAGTGTTGTGCTTTAGAGCGAAAAGAGAGAGTTATATCTCTCTAATACCTAATTTGCATTCCTGAAGGAACCACCCTCTAAATAGGATGATTGGGTGAAATATATTGTAGCAAAGTCAAAATATGTGACTCTTTTAAAGAAGGTAAAAGTCCTCCATGCTATTGGCACTTCTACTGAGTTGCAATTCCCACATATGAGTGGAATGAAAGCATCACAGGCCATCATTTTGCAGTGTAGTATCTAAAGTTTCTAGAGATATCATCGATAGATATTTAGTATTCAACACCACTACAAGCATGGTAGGCATTCTCCCTTCATTTGGATTTCCACTTCAATTGTTCTTCACTTCCTCTTTTAATACTATGTATGTCTTGTCTTGCAAACTTCTTCCCTTATTCTTGCAAGTTCCAGTCAACCTCAATATTCATATCAAGAGTCAAAGAAGAATAAGCAGTTCCCAAACAGGGAACTGGTTTCTACTAAGCAAGCTTCAAGCACGGAAAGCCTTGAACGAGTAAGCTTCAAGCACAGTGAGCATCTCGTATGGTAAACTCTGAATACAGGAGGCCCTAAGCAAGCAAGGCTCATGTGCAACAATCCTTTCCCGTAATGAGTCTTAAGGGGACTATAAGATCACCATCAAAGAATACTTAGTAGGCTTTACAAGCATTGCAGGTCTTGAGTGAGCAAGCCTAAAGTGCAGTGAGCCCTGAATGCAGCATGACTTGCACACAACAAGCCTCATGAGCAACAACCCTTGCACATCGAGAGTTTCTTTTATAAAGATCTTCAAGTAGACACTCGTTCGCTATTGAAGAAGACTTGTTTCATTCTAAGAATGAAAGGGGAGAGTTACCTTTCTTACATGCTCGATCTACTTTTCTCAAGTTATTGCTATCTGGTTGGAGCTATTCGGTGGAGTACATTATCATAAAGCCTAGGCGTACGATTCTCTTAAAGAAGGCTAGCATCATTCTTATTACTTCCCCTTAATTGCAGTTCCTACAACGAGAGAGATGGAAGCGTAGCGAGCTTAAAATCCTTCATTTTATCATTACTTATGCTCAACAATGGTTCCTACACACAAGTGAGAAGGAATTATGCCAAACCATCATCTCCTAATGGAGTACTCACATGCTTATTACTTTATGGAGAGAGTTACTCTGGCATTTGAAGACATTGTCAAACTTTTGAAGTTGCATAGCTAAGGCTAAACCAGCATTAATATTGCTTTGCTTTCTAATAAAAAACTATGAGAGTATGTTAGGCTCTAAAATAAAGTTTCTTTGTGGTACATTCTAGAAGGCTTGCTTCCTCTATTTGACTCGAAGGGTGGCTTAAATGCCTCTTAAGGCTGACGATGGTGATCTAAACTTGGTGGATCATAAGGGATCCTTGGCATATTTAGAAGATGGCAATGGTGGTGACAATGATGACATTGAAGAAATAAATGGATCCCCGTGAAGTAGTTAACGTTGCTTTATCATTTATGTACCAGTCAAAGTAAAGGGGATGAGATTAGTATTTTTGTTGGTGCACTACCTTCTTAAGCGCATATGGATGTAAGCAGTGCGTTGTGCTATTGATATCCTTTGTCCTTCAGATGCTAACATGTCTTATAAAGACAGGGTAGCAACTCGAGTGATTGTTCTTTCATTTGAGGGAACTTTGTGCGTTGATGAACTTGTCGCGCCATCTCATTTCATGATGCCACTCAAAGTTCTCTTGGCAGCATAAGTTATTTAAGCGTATGCAAATCATCATGCACTTAGGAGGCGATGCCTTTAGTTAACAGCAACAACAAAATTCATTATAGTTTGCGTTATCATAGGTCATTTAAGGCTGCTTAGACTCTATAATCTAAAGAGCCACTTGGAAGGTTATTATGAATATTAGGCTACTTAGATTATTATGATCTAAGGAGCTTCTAAAGTCATCTTGCACATCGGAGCAAAAGCTCTCACTTGCAGCGATATTTGAGAAGTTATTCAATCATGCTAAAGCAATAGCAACAACAATCATTATCTAAGATCAATAATTCTGTTTCGCTAGTTGAGTGGGAATTTCCTACCACTCATGATGCGGACAGTGGCCAAGAGCAAACAAGGCTGATCGTCGGAATAGGTCAAAGCTTACCAAAAGCTTGAAAAGGAGTGATAGGAAATGCATGAAAGGATGGAAATGGGAGAAAGTAAGCACACTTATGAACAGCTCCAAAGGATATGACGCACTAATGGAGCTTTGGAGGACTTACCACTCAGCTTGATATGACGCATGGATTGATCTGATGAGGTTACTTGCCACCTAGCTTTACTTAAGCTTTAGGACAAGAGCAATAGTAAACAAGCTGACAAGAACAATGCTCATAAAAGGGAATACTCAGTGTATTAATTATAATAATGTATTGCGGCTACATGTACAATAGGTATTTATACTCAATAAACTATAGCATCTTGCCCAAAATGGAAAAGACAAAAAGGATAGTATCCGATGTACAAGGAATAACAAAGGGTACAATACAAAAATACAATTGAAATGAATATTCTGCACAGAGGATTCTAGTACATGATTGTTCAGATATGTAGCTTCCTGTAAGTGGGTGACCTTTTGGCATAAAAAGACAATTCTGTACGTTCAGCTTTATTTTTGTTGAGCCGAGGTGTCAAGTAAGGGTATCAAGCAGGAGCTTCATACAAATGTGGGCTCGACCGAAGAGGAGTAGCTACTGATACGTATAATATCTCTCGTCATCTCGATACAAACATTGCTAAGTAGTTGGTTGGTTTGAGCCTATTGACCAAGCGTTAATGGAAGGGTCGTACCATTGGCAAAGCTATGGTCGATTCGGCAAATGACTTTCGAGAGATATGAAGTCATATTGCTTGGCCTTAGGAGTTAGTCGGCATTCACAATCAGTTCGGCCTTGACAAGAGATGGTTGGAGCAGGGAACTTGCCGCATCAAACCTTCAAAGATTCAGGCTCAACTGTGAGTCAGGGGTCCAGTAGCTTGATTCCCATCAACTCAACTGTTATGCCCCGAAACGGCAGAGTCGTAACAGCCTCACCGTGTAAACCATCCCAAGATAGAAGTTGGCCTTACAACCGCTATTTTAGACCTGATCTACACAAGGCGTCCACGACTAATCCGCTTTAAAGTAAACAGTTTGTAATTTAAATAAATCATTTACCTAAGAAAGTAAGGAAATATATATATACATTTTAATTCAATTATTGTAATTAAAGTTTACAATAATTCTCCGTAACATATTTCCTAGTTATATATTATTCAGAAATGAAAAGTAATAAAATATGTGTTGATTCTTCAATGTTTTTCCTCACTCCCTAGGATCCAACAGTTGCTAGCTTCAGAGTAGTTGTTTGCCGCTTTTTAGTCAGCACCTGTACGGCGTCTATAGGGATATGAGCAACCATAACTCAGTAAGTTAGGATGGAGGACTTAAAACTATACCATAAACACAACAAGGTTTTCAATCAACTTATTAGGTGCAATGCATGTGCAAGCAAATGCCATCGCACGACGTTGTCCAGCCCGTCGTGAGATTAGAGAAATTACGCTCACTCTAATCCGGGTTGAGGAGTTGCCATTAATGCAACAACTTACGACCAAACCCAGGCTTGTGTAATTGAGACCTCGCTCCTCCCGCGACTACTTTCGAACCACTGACTTCACCCCTACCACGACCTCTTCTCCTATCACTTAGTTCGGCTAAGGATGAAGAAGGGACCAATTGCAATCCTGCGCTATCCCTTTCGAAGGGGTCGGTATTTGGCTGGAGAGTCTTAAGTTCTCCTAACGGGTTGCCATGCATGTCCGATTATAATTACTGGTTGTATATTTGATTAAGTCTAGTTTAAGGTGATCAATCACTCCACACAAATCATACAATACATGCCAGAGCAACAAACAGAATCATAGCAGCACCTATAATCAAGCACATGCACACATTCAACTATCTAACAAGCATAACAAAGCATAATCTCAAGCCTCCAAAATACAGTATTGTATTAATCCCAACTTACCTCGACTCTTCGCTCATTCACTCAAGGTCCGACTTGCTCAGGCCATCGCCGATCATCCCTATAATACAAACGTGATTTCAGTTTTTCATATGACTATTATAGGTTTATTTTATCTTATAACGCATATTGTTATGTGTTGTTTAGGGTTTAATATGCCTAATTATCTAGGTTTTAAGTCTTTTACAATTATTCTAGGTTTGGGGTTAGGTTCGGGTACGGTTTCCGCATCGATTTCTAAATTAGGTTGTAGTTTGATTTCTAAGTAGTGTTTTATACTTCAACCCATGAAATTCTTTTCAACCCATAATGTGAAATTAATCACATTACTTCCCAATCTCCTAAATATCATCATTACCCCTAATCAGTATTTATTTTATCCGATACACTTAAATCCGTATTAGTATACCAAATTCACTCTTAATGTGAGAAATTTTTACATTTTTCATATAATTACATAAATTAAAGTTTCGTATAAGATTTATTATACATTTTTATTATTATCAAAATATCAATTTTTATTATAATATTTTCTATTTATTATATTCTAATAATTACATATCATATATTATTACCTTTTATGTATATAATACATTTCTAATTTTTCTATCACTCTAATTATCGTTTCTAAGCATCAATTATCATTTCAAAATATCTAAATTCATCCTAAATCAGATTTTACTCCTAATTACGCTAATTTCCAAAATTAACTTACAATTTACTATTTTTCTCTATTACTCTTTACTACATAATTAACCTAATAATTACATCTAATACCCTAAATGCTACAAGTATCATACTCCATCAGATTTCAACATCCTAAAACATGTACTTATTCACTAAATCAGTAATTAACCATCTAATTACTTTATTAACCCTAAATTACCCATTTTATGCCTTATTTTAAGGCCTAAAAATTATCTAAAAATTTCAAAAATTAATTTTTGAAAATGGGCTTCATAGAATTATTATATATCATTAAGTGGTCTACACAAAAATTTTGGGCTCGAAACTGTACTCCTAAGGTCATTTATTTCTAAACCGAAACATACTCGGTTTTGCACAATTTCTTAAAGGCCCTACATCAGGAGATATATTTTCATCAAAATAATATTTTTCCTAAAAACTACACACAAAAATATTCCAGAATAACAAGTTTCATAATTTTATAAGAATATTTACTATTTTTTCAAAATTACACAAAATCGAGTTAGAAATCGTACTCACCGATTTGGGTGGCTCCGGCCACCGTCAGTGGCCATGGGTGTGTCGGCCTACCTGGGCGTTGCCACCACCGTGTGGTGGTGGTGACCCTCCACTCCCAGCTGCCCGTCGAATCTAGGTTCTCCTTTGTGGCCCTAACTGTACAGTTTTCCTTTTTTTTTTCTCTCAATTTTCGACTCTCCTTAATTTTCTTTGCTTTCTAACTGTCCAAATGAGCTTCTGAATTTTTCTTGCTATTTATAGAGCTTTAGTGTAATTATCGTGCATTAAATTGGATAAGACAATTGCGTTATCTCTTAATTTTTGGCTTTTGTGTTGTCTTAATTTAATTGACCGATTTTTTTCTTATTTTTCCCAGCTACCACGACTTATATCTAGATCATTCCTTATTTTTCTTTATTTTTATTTAATCAATTATGAATTTTCTTTAATTATTTAGTATGATTTTAGCACATCACGCTTATTTTAAATAATTACGCGTATTTCTACATACATGTAAATTCATATATAGTGCAAATAAATATTTATAAATATTATTTAGGCTATTTTATGATTTTTAGTATATATATAATTTATCTCAAGCGATTCGTTAATTATCGGAATGCATTTTATGCATTTTCGATAAATAACGAGTTATATACTTAAAATTTGGAATTTTTATATTCTTTTATTTTATTACTTATTTTCTTAAATTTAAACTTACAGGATCATTATTCTAATATTTCCAGCTTTACTTTATAATTTAGGTTCGATCGGGTCTTTCAACCGATCGAAACCTCAAATTGCTAGTTTTGGGGCTTACATCAACTACTTAGAATTGTCTTATTTAGTTGTAACAACTTGTAATGCATTTGGGATGCAATGCTCTTACCAGTTTACATTATACAAGCTCATCTTTTCATTGCACAATTAGGAGTCTATGCTTATACCAGTCAACAAGGATGTTTATTTAAGTGTTGTTTAATCGTATGAGTCACTTTTTAGTGAACTTAATTAAAGACATCCCACACTTTAAAGTAATAGCAATGGAAGATGTAGATGTCCAGGCATTACTTGATCTTAAGGCATGGAAGCCAATATACCAAGGCGTTACTTGGGCTTAAAGGGTAGAAGCCGAGATGCCAAGGTATGGAAGTCGAGATGCCAAGTCGTTGCCTAGGCTTAAAGACTACTTTGTGCTAGGAAGGTTTCTTGGTCTTAAAGTCTTTAAATAAGGTTTAGCAATAGTAATGGAGCTTAGTAAAGCCACTTTCATTATAAGGCAAAAATAGCAGCTAACTCTAGTATAAACTGAGAACGTGGCCAAGAACTAATCATGACCTCATGATCTCTTGCACAATTTACATCATATGTGTAACTCTTCCTTTAAGAGTGCCCTCTTTGCGGTATCTCTTCTTTAGTAATAAGAGGGTAAGTTAGTTGAGTTGAAGGGGTGGTGCCTGTTTGTGCAGTAATAATAGGGTTTGATGGAGCCACTCCATGTTGTGCAGCAGTAAAGGCAACCAACCCTATCATGAAGGGAGAAAACATAACCATGAAATGATTCAAGGCTCTTGTTGCCATTTACATAGCTCGCATCACCTCCATAGTGTAGAGGGGGCTCAAGGACTGAATTATCTTAGTTATTGTCTTGAGGTGGTAGAGGTAGGTCTTGCTTAACTTGTTTGACATTGGTATCTTGCTCTTGAGAGATAGCATTATTTGTAACGACCATTTTCTTCCTAGGAGGTGTTATAGCTTTGATATCACTCTTTGTCCTTAGTAGAGTCACTAAAATGTAAATGAAGGGTTTTGACTAGAGCGATCATGTACGAATCACACAAGTATCGCATTACACTTAGCCTCTGAGTAATTACGTAGAGATGACACTTAATGGGATGATTAGAGAGAAAATGACAAGGAAGAAGAACAGGCAATCCAGGAGTCCCAAATGCATAAGTGATAGGCAAAGGAGCCTAAGGAACCTATGACGTTAACCTTGCAATTCTTGAGTAGCTGAGATCGTTTTTTTGCTTGAACTCTGTTTGATCTTAGAGAGTAGAAGTTTTATAGAGCAATATCGTTTCTTTGATTTCTCAAAAAGTTATCTCAAATGAGGAGGAATGACCGAGTATTTATATGTTATTAAACTTGACAATATTTGTTGGATCGATTTACAGATAAGATGGAGTTTACTCATTCCATAATTAGCCCTAAGGTCAATAGCCTTCCTTATGGTACATGAGCCTACTTAGGAAAGGTTGGAGGCGAACGGACTGGTCTAACAATTCATGTTTCAAGCTTACAAAGCCAAATCTCCCTAAATCATCCTAAGTATAAATTGAACTCCTTAAGTCCTATCACCTAATATAAGGAGTCAAGTTAGATAAATAGTGAGTTTAGGCCAATATAATCAATTTAGCCCTTTACAACCATCTATTAACTTAGACTTATGAGCTGTTAAGTACCTTAGCATCTTGCTGAGCTTTTTCATCTCATTGGAATACAAGCTTTGACCTTTGTATATTTTTGCCCCACTTGTGCATATTTTTGAAATAATAGATTTAGAGTGGAACCAAAATGTATACTCTTGATTTTGTGGAGTACACTCTTTGAAAATAAGGAAGGTAATTCCACCCGATGAGGATGAACACACGATGTCTGATATTGCTTGAACTAAGGGGATGGGTCTGAACCTCGAGAAGGTTCGAAGGATAAATGATAGTTAAAGGTTAAGCATGGGTCCTCGTACACTGATAATGGATACGACGCACCAATACCTCATACGAACTTAGGTTACACTTGATATGATGTACAAAAATGATTAGAGGTCACTCGCTACTAGTCATGCTCAATGAACTAGATTGAATAGTCGAGAATAAGTAAGATACACTTAGCTCACATAAGAAGAAAATGTCTAAATGTTAATTGTATTGACTATTGCGGCTATGATAATACGCGAGTATTTATATAACCCAATTAGGGTAAGTCCTAGATTAGTGTAAATTACAAAAAGGATACCCACCAGTAAAGAAAAAGGAATAATTTATAAGAATAATGTTGTAAACAAGCATAAAGAATATCTAGTGACAGAAAAGGATGGTATGGACATTAGGAAAAACACGATGAGTATCAACTGTTCATTCAATGGTCCCTATGATACTGTTAACCAAGCAGAGCAGATTCTGAACAGATTAGGTTAAGGTTAGTAGTTCGACAGCTCAGTAGCTTGGATGTTTGAGGCTGGGAAAGGGTTGGTTAAGAAGGTGGCTCATTGTTGGATTTACCCCGAGTGGTTGGCTTCGGGATGAAGTTAATTTAGCTTCGACATTCATCAAGTCAGCAGTATACCGGTTAAATACTTGCCTTTGGACAGTTATATTGTGGAGGGGTCGGCTTGGCACACAGGTCATTCACCCCTATAGCTTATTGTATGATGCAAATGGCAAAGTAACTCGAGAGGTCGAACTGGGGAATGTACTACTCTTATGAGTTCAACTCGGCGAACCATATGAGTAAATCCTCTAACTTGGGAGTGCATGATTGGTCTATAATCCCTATCATCTCCTTTGGACTATTTAAGATTTGGGATCAAATCTAATTTAGCTTCACGTTACTCGTCTTCTAGAGTATGTGGGTAGAGGTCACTAATGTTAAAGGAGTCTAAGACCCCATGCTCTTTTGGTAGTCTAATCGTGTTTAAGCACTTTGAATAGTCCATTAGCCTTGGGAGATAACTTATTCTTCCTTAAGTATGGAAATTGTTTCTTACTGAGGTGGATCCAGATTAAATTGCTTGGCTAAAATTCCTTGTTCTTCCATCATTGGCCTCATCTCTTAAGCTCGGTAACAACTTGGCTCAATCTTTTTATGACCTTCTTGTACACAGCTCTAATGGCTTAGACTTTTTTTGCAATTGGTTGGTCATTACCTAAGCTTAGAAGGGGTGTTTGGTTCATTGGGAACTCAAGGTTAGCAACCTCAAACGGTGGCATGTTTATTACATTGTAGGCAGTCCTGTTGTAGGTAAACTCTATAATTGGTAGGTATAAATCCCAATAAGCCATGTTCTAACCAATGGCAACTCGAAGTAAAGTTCATACTGTCCTATTGATAACCTCAATCTATCCATCCGTTTGTGGATGATGTACTGTATAATAGCTTGGTTCCCATTCGTCTCCATAATGTTCTTCAGAAGTGGCTCATGAACTTTTGATCCCGACCTGAAATAATGGTTTTGGGTACTTCATGAAGTTTGACTATTTTTAGCAAGAAAAGAAAAAAGATAGTTGAAGCGTTATTAGTTTTAGAGCAAAGCATGAAGTGTGCCATCTTACTAAATCGATCTACGACCACCATGATTGATTCCTTTCTTCGAGATATCCTTAACAATCCTAACATAAAGTCTATACTCAATTCGGACTATGGTTTGGTCGAGAGGAGTGATGGTAAAGAATGTCCTTGCTTGGCTCGACTCTTCACTTTTCTACAATTAATACACCTTTCTAATACAGATTGGACATCTCTCTTTATTTTTTGGCAAAAAAAAATTCTTAAGGATAATATCTCATGAGTTCAATATTGGCAAAACGTCTAGACAATCCTCCCCCATGCACTTTGCACACTAACTGCTCTCTCATGGAACAAGTCAGGATATATAGTCTCTTCTTCTTAAATAAATATCCGTCCTCCTAGTCATAGTCATCAAGTGTTTGACCTTTCCCACATTAGTTGCATAAATGTAATAGTCTAAATGGTATTACAAGCCATTTGTACAATCCATGGCGGGTCTTGAATGTTATCTTCTACTCATCGCCTTCCCGCATTTAGATTTGATGGTATCAATATTTGAGGTTAATTTTTGAGAATAATTTGGCTCCATTTAACTCATCCAGCATATCATCAAGCCTTAATAGGGATACCTGTACTTGATGGTAATGTCATCAATTACTTGGCTATCCACACACTTTTTTCATGACCCATCTTTCTTTGGTACTAATATGGTTGACATGGCACAAGGGCTAAGGGATTTTCATACATACCCTATAAGTAGGTTTGTTTGGCAGTGCGGCTCTTGGCTGTAAGTCAATTGTATGTTCAATGCGTCGAACGGGAGGCGAACCTTCTAGTATCTTGCCTGAGAACAAGTCGACAAATTCATCTAACAAGGTTTTCCCCTCAGCAGGTAGCATCCCCTCTTTGAATTTCCTTATCTCTAGTAACCTTCTAATTAGCAGGTAAGTCGGGATCTCTTTCTTCGGCTCAGCTTGAGTCATCACCAAAGCTTCTTTCTTCAAGACTTGGCTCAATTAGGCCTGCATGATATTAACTTGCTTGGCAATCATAGGGCTCAACTTTACCTTCCTACCCTTATGCTCTAAGGAACATGTATTCTTCATTTCATCATATATCATGGTTTGGTCAACCATCCACAGTTTCTTAAGCAAAATACGGGACACACTTATAGGCAACACATCACAGAGTAGTTAATCTTGATAGTTTTCAATATAGATTGGCATAGTTACTTACTTGTTTACTTATAGGGCTCCCTTGTCACTAAGCCAGTGTAGTTTATACAGTTTAGGATAGGGCTTAGTCGGTAACTTTAGCTATTGGACCATAAAAGCATAGGTTGCATTAGTCAGTTCTTACTACCAATAATCAAGGCACGTAACAACCCATTTACCTTTCATCCAATGTGGAACAGATTATCTCTTTGGTCATACTTGGACGTAGTATTCATACTTAATGTTCTCCTCAACATTAAGGTAACAAGCATAAAATTACATTCCTTATTATATATGACTTTCTCCTCTTCGGACGGTTTGGTTTATCCGACCTCTTTCGGGTCTTCCACTTCTTCATCAATACTGTTTATCTCAATGGTCAATACTTTGCTTTGAATCACTATGGTTATTCTGTTTGGACACTGAGCGACCATGTGTCCAAATCCTTAACACTTGAACCACTTGATCTCACTTGTCTTTCTTCCTAAGCTTCGGCCTTTCTCAAACTTCCTTGGGATCTCCTTCTCCTTTACTCGGGTAGTTTGAGTAGATCGGGTCTTAGTAACCTTTCGGTCTAATCACACAGATCTGCTTAGAATAGATCAATTATTACTGGGTCAATTGATAAAAGGTCAAATTCTTCTTGTTCGGTGTTTCTTGATCTTCTAGGCAACTTGGATAGCGTCATCAAGTAACCCAATAACCATGGTTTCCAAAATATCTCCAATCTCATACTTCAACCTACTGATGAATCAAGACACAGTTCGATCTTTGGGCTCAATGACTTCGCATCGGATCATTAACATACGAAATTCCTTCATATATGCATCAACACTCGACCCTCCTTACCTTAACTCTTGTAAGCTTTTAAAGGTATCCTACAAATACTAACTTTGAACAAACCTCCTCCTCATGATTCTTTTCATCTTAGCCCAATTCCTAACTTCGCAGTCTCCTTCTCTTTCATATGGCTTGCATGTTCTTCTACTGTAAGGTGGCATAACTAGTAAACTTTAGCACAGCAAGTCGGACCTTCACATTATCGGGTACTTCATGGCATTTAAATTGCTTCTCGATCTTATCTATTCAATCCAGGTAGTCATTGGCATCTTCATTCCTAGAAAAGCATGGAATATACATCTTCAACCCTTCGACTATAGGGGCTTGAACATTCCTCTCTTCTGGTTTATAATATTCCTCTGCTTCGTTGCCTTCTTCCTCTTCTACCTCTTTAATTTCATCAAGTGCTAGTCTACGTCTAGCAACCCTATTTACTCCCCGAACTTGGTGAAGTCATTCTAGGACATTAGCTCGGCCAAACTGACATTGCCTCTCTTAGGCTGTTTATGTAAGCCCCAAAGCTAAGCCAATTGACTGTAGGATTGAATTTAGAACATAAGTTTTGGACGATCGGTTAAGGAATCCGATTAAACCCCAAATTATAAACTATTGAGAGAAATATTAGTAAAAATGACCCTGTAAAATTAAATTTAAAAAAATAAGTAATAAAATAGAAGATTATAAAATTTTCAAATTTTAAGCATAATAATTGCTAATTACTGAAAAGGCAAAAAGTGTAATCTACTAACTAATAAATTACTAAAGATAGATTATATGTATACTAAAAATAATAGAATAACCTAAATAATATTTAAGAATATTTATTTGTACTATATATGAATTTACATGTAAGTACAAATACGCGTAATTACTTAAAATACGCAAAATGTACTAAAATAATACTAAATGCTTAAATAAAATTCATAATTAATTAAGGAAAAATCAATAAAAATCAGGAAAAATCATGAATCATCTAGAATTGGGTCGTGGCAACCGGGAAAAATAAGAAAAAATTCGGCCAATTAAATTAAGACAACACAAAGCCAAAAAAATAAGGGATAAGGCAATTGTCTTGTCCCATTTAATGCACAATAAATCCCCTAAAGCCCTATAAATAGCAAGAAAAATCCAGGAACTTATTTGGACAGTTAAAAATCAGAGAAAATTAGGGAGAGATGAAAATTGAGAGAAAAATTCGGTCTAGAAAAAAAATTAGAAAAACTGTGCAATTAGGGTTTTCAAAGGGAACCCACACCAGACGAGCAGCTGGAAGTGGACGGCCACCACCAACACACGGTGGTAGTAGCGCCCAGGTTGGCCGCGGTGGCCGGAGCCACCCAAATCAGTGAGTCCAATTTCCAGCCCAATTCTTATGTAATTTTGTAAAAATAGTAAATATTATTAGAAAATTATGAATTTTGTTATTTTAGAATATTTTTGTATGTAGTTTGTAGGAAAAATATTATTTTGATAAAAATATGTCTCGTGTTATAGGGTCCTTAAGAAATCGTGCAAAACCGATAATGTTTCGGTTTAGAAATAAATGACCTTAAGAGTGTAGTTTCGAGCCCAAAATTTTTGTATAGATTACCTAGATGATATAGAACAGTGATATGAAGCCCGTTTCTAAAATTTAATTTTCTAAATTTTTAGATAATTTTTAGGCCCTAAAATGAGGCATAAAATGGGTAATTTAGGGTTAATTAAGCAATTAAATAGTTAATTACTGATTTAGTGAATAAGTATATGTTTTAGGATGTTGAAATCTGATGGAGTATGATACTTGTAGCTTTTAGGGTGTTACATGTAATTATTAAGTTAATTATGTAGTAAATGATTAATAGGGAAAAATAGTTAACTTTAAGTTAATTTTGTAAATTAGGGAAAATAAGAGTAAAATCTGATCTAGGATGAATTTAGACATTTTGAAATGATAATTGATGTTTAGGGATGGTAATTAAAGTGATAGAAATATTAGAAGTGCATTATGTACATAATAGGCAATAATGCATAATATGTAATTTTTGGAAATATACTAAATAGAAAATATTAGAATAAAAATTGATATTATGATAATAATAAAAATTTACAATAAATTTGATGGGAAACTTGAAATTATGTAATTATATGAAAAATGTAAAAATTTTCACGTTAGGAGTAAATTCGGTACACAAATAAGGATTTAAGTGTACCAGATGAAATAAAATACTAATTAGAGGTAATGATGGTATTTAGGAGATCGGGAAGTAATGTGATTAATTTTACATTATGGGTTGAAACAAATTTCTAGGGTTGGAATCTAAAACATTACTTAGAAATCGAACTAAAAACCTAATTTAGAAATCGATGTGAAAACCGAACCTGAACCTAACCTCAAACCTAGAATAATTGTAAAAGAATTAATACATAGATAATTAGGCATATTAAACCTTAAACAAAACCTAACAATAAGCGTTATAGGATAAAATGAACTTATAATATCTATATGAAAAGCTAAAACCACGTTCGTGTTATAGGGATGATCGGCGATGGCCTGAGCAAATCGGACCTCGAATGAGTGAGCGAGGAGTCGAGGTAAGTTGGGATTAATACGATGTTGTATTTTAGAAGCTTAAGATTATGCTTGGTTGTGCTTGTTAGATAGTTGAATGTGTGCATGTGTGCATGTGCGCATGTGCTTGATTATGGGTGATGCTATGATTCTGTTTGTTGCTCTAGCACGTATTGTATGAATTGTATGAAAGGATTGATCACCCAAAACTGGACTTAATCAAATATTCGATCGATAATCATAATCGGACATGCATGGCAACCCGTTAGGGGAACTTAGGACTCTCCGGCCAAATACCGACCCCTTCGGAAGGGATAGCGCGGGATTGCAAAATGGTCCCTTCTTCATCTTCAGTCGAACTAAGTGATGGGAGAGGAGGTCGCGGCGAGGGTAAAGACAGTGGTTTGAAGGTAGTCGCGGGAGGAGCAAGGTCTCCATTACACAAGCCTGGGTTTGGTCGTGAGCTGTTGCATTAATAGTAACTCCTCAATTCGGATTAGAGCGGGCGCAATTTCTCTAATCTCACGACAGGCCGGATAACGTCCTATGATAGCATTTGCTTGCACATGCATTGCACTTAATAAGTGATTGAAAACCTTATTGTGTGTATGGTATAGTTTTAAGTTCTCCGTCCTAATTTACTGAGCTGTGGTTGCTCACATCACTATAGACGTCGTGTAGGTGCTGACAAAGAAGCGGCAAACAGCTACTCTAAAGCTAGCAGCTGCTGGATCTTGGGGAGTGAGGAAAAATATTGGAGAATAAACACATATTTTTAAGGTCTAAGTTTTTATTTTAGAATTATTTTTCATTTTCGAATGATGTAATAACTAGGAAATATACTATAGAGAAATATTGTAAACTTTAACTGTAATAACTGAATTATAACATATATATATATAATTCCTCACTTTTATAGGTAAATGATTTATTTAAATTACAAACTGTTTACTTCAAAACGGGTTAGTCGTGGACGCCTTGTGAAGATCAGGTCTAAGATAGCGGTTGTAAGGCCAACTTCTATCTTAGGATGGTTTACACGGCGGGGCTGTTACGACTCTACCGCTTTAGGGCGTAATAGTTTACATCTTCTACATGGACCGTTTCTAGCTTACTACCTATCTTCATTTATAACAGTTACCAAACTAGCTACCAGGTCAGTAAGTCTGTTTAGTCAATCATCTATTGACTAAAGTATGAAGCTTCCTTGCTAACCTTAGCTATTTCGAGCGCTACTCTCTTAATTAGCTAGAGTTCCTTGAACATTAGAATAAGATATTGTCGACTATCTCATAAGATTAACAATTAAAATATACCACTCAAATTTCTTTCCATGAATAACAACGATAGAACAATACTTGACACTCCTATTGCTACATCAACTACACATGATAGATAAGTAAACACTTACACTTTGTTTCGTATACAAGAAACATGGGAAAACAAACCATGAAATTTCTTAAACACTACTCACTTACCAAACTCCTATGACAACAATAGAGCTTCTAGCATTCACGAAAGCAATGATAAATCACTCAGGGAATAAAGTAAGAGAAATTAGCTTTAGAAGTAGTCATGCTCTAATACCAAGACGATATAGCCCGATGCGAATGAACATACCGTGTTCGGTATTGCTCGAACTAAGGGGATGGGTTCAAACCTCGAGACGGTCCGAAAGATAAACAATAATCAAAGGTTTAGTAGGGGTTTTTGTGTATCGAAGGTAGATATGGCATATCAACGGTTTACACGAGCTTAGGTTGCACCTAATATGATACATAAGTGTAGCCAAATATCATCGCTACTTATCCACATTCAATAAGCTAGATAAGAATAGTTGAGAGTTAGCAAGAAACTTGGCTCATATAAGAAGAAAATGTCTGAATGTTAATTGTATTGACTATTGTGGCTATTACAATACACAATTATTTATACGATCTAATTAGGGTAAGTCATAGGTTAGTGTAAATTAAAAAAAAAAAGGATTCCTACTAGTAAAGGAAAGTGAATAATTTGTGAAGTGAATGTTGTAAAGAAGCATAAAAAATATCTGGTGACAGAAAAGGATGGTACGGATGTTAGGAAAGATAGGGTACGTATCAGTTGTTTATTCGGCGATCTCAAATGATACTGCCGATTGAGCATAGCATGTTCTAAACAAATCAGGTCAGGATCAGTAGTTCGATAGTTCGGATGTTCGGGGTTCGGAAAGGGTTGGTTCAAAAGGTAGCTCATTGTTGGGTCAGCCTTAGGTGGACGACTCCAAGATGGGATCAGCTTGGCTTTGGCATGCGTTAAGTTGGTAGCATATTGGTTCAATACTTGGCCTTGGACAATTGTATTGTAGAGGGGTCGGTTCAACAAGTTGTTCACTTCAGCAGCTTCTTGTACGACGTAGAGGGTAAAGTAACTTGGCAAGTGGGACTGAGGAATGCACTACTCTTTTGAGTTTAACTCTCTTCGGACGGTTCGACAAATCATATGAGCAAGTTCTCGAGCTCAGGAGTACGTAATTGGTCTATGATCCCTGTTAGAGGGGGTAGAGGCAGGTGTATAAATTGGGAGACCAATTGATTAGGCAAAGGACATGGTATCTTTCCATGTTTTAATAGAAGTAACCTATCTTAAAGGAGCATCAACAAATTTCACACAAATTTTCTCTTGGTAAAATCTTCCAGAGCATCATGCCTCACTAGGAGCTTAAATTAAGCTCTACAAACCAATTAAAGCCTTGCTACTAACAACTACTAAGCAATAATTCTGGTACACATCACTAAAGCTACTAGACTTCGAGCCTCACTTACATGTTGACTCGCATTGATTAAATATGAGTTAAATTTCACTACTACTATTTATGGTTTGTTTGTTATTTATTCTTTCAAATATATACTTCATATAGTACCTTATGTTAATTTGTTGTCAGTATTGGTACTTGATTTATGAATCATGTATCAAATAATGTTTATCTATATGTTGTTCTACGACTTGAACATCATTGAGCCTGATAATCAAAAGTGTCGAGCAATCGACACTTGTAATGATTTATTAAATTTTTAGCAGGATTATTTTTGCCTCCTGTAAAGATAAGTAAGAGAACTTAAAGACAAAACAAAGGTTAGAGAAACCCCTTTTGCCTTAAGCTAACTTAAGTATAATTTGCCGACGGGCTACTCTTTAATAGCTCTAAACCTTACACATTATAGGTGATAAAAAATCACAAAGTGCTAATTCCTAAGCCTTATATTTGACAGACGACAGAAAAGAGATATCCTTAGATTTTAAATCCTGAGAAAGGATGACAAGACAAAAAGCCTTACCCCTTTTAAGGGCGATAAGCACAAACACTATAAGTCCTAAAAAAGATTAATGAGCTATTAGAGGAAGCTCTAAGTCATTAATTGACGACGAGCCTAATACTTTAAGTCTAATAAATAAAGGATGAGCTACTTAGAAATCCTAAGCTATCAATTAGCAACGAGTATAATGCTGTAAGTTTAACTAATAGATGACAAGCTACCTAGAAATCTTAAACCATTAATTGGCGATGGGTAAAATATTTTAAGTCTTATAATAAATACGAATTACGAGCTATTCAAAAGCCTTAAGCCATTAAACGGCGACGGGTAAAATACTGTAATTTGACACCTTATATGGATGACGAGTAAATAAGCCTAACGCCTTATACCATTAAAGGACTTAGAGCCAACTGGCCTCTTTAGGTCCTTGTTTATTAAAGCAAACCAACATATTTCGGGTGCTTCGACCTCTCCTAACGTTCGCCTTTTTTGAGCTCTTGTAGCATCTTGGTCTCTTAGGCCCTTGATCATAAAACTTTTTAGAGCTCCTATGAAGTTAACCTTCCTAGATATTCTCTTTGTCAAACTGATCACCAAAGAGAGTGGGGTACAATTGTTGATAGGTATTTTTTTACAAATGAGCCGAAGATTAGAATTAATAAGATGGTGGCTTAAGTCTAACTTCTAGGGTTCAGTCTAGGTATAAGTATCCATTCGCCTATTGTAAATAAGAAGGAAGACCGTCACATAAGGGATTTGATTTCTCATTCTCTTATTTGTCACATTAATTTACAATTTTATTCTTAATAATTGGACTGATTTAAGCATTGAAGTGATTACGTTGGAACACCTTTTAATGCAACTTGTAGTTGTTTATTGTTTTGTAGGTACCTATGTATGTGGAACAAAAATCTAATATCAACAATTACATAATTGAATAATTATATATAGGAGCATTATTGTGTTTTTATAGCTATTTAAGTCTCATTTTTTAATCAATTATGTTATCTAAATAAAGTTTTATCAATTTCATGTTAATTAACTAAATAATTTAATAACCATTCAAAACTTATTTAACCTTTATTATATGCATCAATAATTGGTTATTACATTATACTCTATTCCATTTAATAAAGTGAATCAACAAAGTAACATCTTTTAGAGAAATTCTTTATGTCTCCTTGTGACTTGCTTACATTCATAAAAATAAAATAAAATTGAAAATAAAAAGAAAAGGCATAACAAAATCTCAAAAAGTTAACACTTCTTTCTTTTTTTATGATTTCATGTAATATTTTGTTTTTGTTTAATTTTGAATATCTATTCGAAGGAAAAATAATAGCATAATGTCACGTTTGCTGTAAAAGAATAGTTCAGAATGAAATGGAATATAATAAATTAGAATGAAATGAGGACTCTAATAAGAAATCTTTTCCTATGTTTGAAAAATAACTACAAAATAAAATAGAACGAAATAACTTTAATTGCTTATATGGAATTATTTATTGAAAATTTTTTTAAGTATTTCATGCTATAATTTTTTTGAGGGTTAAAAGAGTAATTTTAATTAATGAAGTATGAATGAAATGAGAGGGCGAAAATGAATTTTTTTTTGAAACTAAAATTATTAATTTCATGAAATTGTGATTATGGTTTCAAAATGTATCATAAAAACGAGGAATGGGAATTAAACTTGAATCGCAATTTTATTTGGATCAAATTTCTGCGTATTAAATATGATATAAATATATTGAAAGATTTAAGGAATTAAATGCATTTGAAGTAAATAGAAATTAAAATTTATAGTTTATTCTAAAATAAAATAGATAAAATATAATAATGAAGCAGAGAAAAAAAAATAAATTAAAAACTCCGCGTTTCCATGGCACCCTTGCCCCGTTGGCCCGACACGGAACCTCAAAAGCTTTGAAATTACATAGGCGGGAAAGCTTCACGTTACGAAAGTCTTCACATTTTCCATCTTTTACTCGAAAAACCCTCATCTTCGTCGGATTTTTCATTTTTTCAATTCAAACCTATCAATTTCATCTTTGAAATCTCATCTGTCAGTCAGTGCCAACGAAACGTTTCACTTAGTAAACCCAAGTAAGTATAATCCTTAACTCTCCATTCGATCAATGTGACATTGAAGGATTAAATTAGGGTTTTGTTATTGATGCTGCACTGCAGTTGCCACTGTTCCTTTTTGAAAGTTCTTCGTCGTTTTCTTGTCGATTATGCAAGTTGTTAATGAGTTTGAGACAATTCTTTGCTAGATATCTAGTTGGGTGGGCGATCTGCACTTGCCCTGGGGAATACTCTCGAGTGATGTTGATGCTGTGTTACTCGCTTTCTTGATTGCGAAAATGCCTAAAATTTGGATTTCTGATCCCTTACACTGTTGAAATAATTGAATCCCGGGAGTTGAAATCAGCTTCTTTTTTTTTTGGATGCAGATATAGAGAATGGGTATTGAAGACTACCACGTAATCGAACTTGTTGGGGAAGGCTCGTTCGGGAAGGTATACAAGGGAAGGAAGAAGTATACCACCCAGGTACTGCTTTATGATTTCATTTTTATCCTGTGAATGTCAGTTAACTTACTCGGGAGTCTAATGGTTTGGCATGATGCTATTGCTGATTTCAGATCGTTGCTATGAAATTCATCATGAAGCACGGCAAAAGTGACAAGGATATTCACAATTTGAGGCAAGAAATTGAGGTAACTAAATCATTCTCTGCCCCTTTTTGTGCTGCCACATGATGAGAAATTTCTATATGATAATAAGTGAGTGCATTATTGGAGCCGCTTGGAATAAGACGAGTCCAAGTTGTGCAAACACTGCATGATACTTGGGGCTTCAGGCTTTTTGGTTTGGAGTATGTAGGCATGGAAAGGAAAGTAATCAGCTACTGGTGTTTGCTGCACATTGATGTTTTTATCTCAATTTTGCATGATCGAATGACGGCTGTACAAGGAAAACAATAAAAATGAAAGTACTGCCTATGTTTCAAATCAGTAAAGGGTTTTAAAAGCTATAGCTAGTGATTAAATGATGAGCTTTGCTATCACTTTCTTGTCTAGTCTAGGCTCAAATTTATTTATTTATTTATTTTTCTTTCTTTTTTCCTGTTGAAATTGTTCTCCTCTTCTCCAAAAGACAACTCAGACACTGAACTTTGCCACTCAATTTGAAGTCTATAAGTGATTTTTCTTCCATATTCCCCTATGTTTTCTTATGGTTGCTTACAACACCCTATGTCTATCGCCTGTGGCTGATGGCCACTGGCTATCTATTTTTTTTTAGCTAATATTTTCATTATTACAGTTCCTTTCTGCTTGGTGCTGGATATGGGCTACATATGTTGGCCGATGCAGACTGTTTGCTGCAGCAACTGGCTGCTGCTTTTGTAATGGGTGATAGAATCTCATACGACACCTATTAAATGACCATTGAGACAAGATGTTGTGCTCAATAGTTGAAAGTTTTGGTATCAAGTCAGTCTTAGGAAAAGTTTATTTTTGGGTCAAGTTTTACACCATAAAATTATCCTTGCAAGAAAACTTTACTTTGTAATATCTTTGTGCATTTCTCTCTCTGTAGCTTGCTATGGTTTGTCAACAGCAGACCAAATATATATTTCTACTCTGCTTCATATCTATCAGGACATATCTTTCTTTATTGTCATTTTCTTCAGAATAGATCCTCTTAAATGTCATGCTTCTGAGGTGAAACTATCCTCTACAGCTTGAGCTATTGTTTTATTGTAGTTTGGTCTTAGCTATAAAAATCTTGTTACAAAATTATAGAAACAGAGAAGCATATTAATATGTAATAGCAACTGCCGGAGTTGAAAAAAAAAAAATGTTATGTGCAGTCAAATTGTAACTGAAGCATTAGTTTGATTGTGCATCAAGTCTGTGCACTTTAATTTAAGTTTTACTGTCTCATGGTCGTGATTTGTAAGATATGCTGGGTAGACCAGTTAGCACTACAGCTTTAGCATTGCAATCTTTTGCAGCTTGGCTCTAGCTGCAAAAATTTCATTAAAAAACATAGCAATGTAAAAGTATCTATAATATCTGTCATCCATTGCTGGAATGGGGAAAAAAAGAAGTTTTCTGCAGTCAAATCGTGGCCCATGAGCTTCATTAGTAAATAGTCTGTTGATTGCTTATTCATTGTATAGTTCTTTGTTAACTCAAAGTTAAAAAAAAGTAGTTATTGGAAACATAAGCTCTTTCTCATATCGTCTTCTCAGTTAGCTTTCTCTATTCACATCATACGGCTCATCATCTTGAAACCTAGATGGTTAACAAAGTATTGTACACCCAAGATGTTCTGTCTTAGCTTGAAAAATTTTTTTGGCCTTGTGGTTCCACTCAACATATTTAAAGGGCCACATTTGCCTTTCTCGTGTTATGAGATAAAGGATCTCTCTCTCTCTCTCTCTCTCTCTCTCTCTCTCTCGTGTTTGGGGCATACCTTGGGATTTATTGCTAAAGATGTCTTTGATAATGATGAACTACAAAATGTCCTTTTTTTTATTAAATTTATAAAATAGGCTGATTCTTTCCAAATTTAACAAAAACTTCTCCAAATCAAGGTTGAGTTGATGATATCTTCAAAATCTTAAATGCAAGGAATCCATTACTTTTCAATGATGAGGCAACTGGATGATACTTGGCTTTGCCACTTATGATCAAGCTTTTTGTTTAGTGTATGTAGGTATGGAAAGAAAGGTTTATAAAATAGCAATCAGCTAGTGGTGGTTGCAACTCTTTGATGTTTTGATCTCAACTTTGCATGACTGAATGAAAGTTTCATTAATTTTGCTAACAAATTTGCAGATTCTGAGAAAGTTGAAGCATGAAAATATCATTGAAATGCTTGATGCATTTGAGAGTCCACAAGAATTCTGTGTTGTCACAGAATTTGCTCAGGTAGATATCTCTTCTCTCAAACTTTAACACTTCTCGATTTTTAGTGAAAATGATAGATCCTGCTCTGGACCGTCTCAACTGTTGAATTGCTGCTTGTGCAGGGTGAATTGTTTGAAATTTTGGAGGATGACAAAAGTCTTCCAGAAGAACAAGTTCAAGCAATTGCAAAGCAATTAGTAAATATCCATGTGGGAACATCTCATATAAGTTTTTGTTTGCTTTTAATTGACTTTCCCTCTCTTTGCATAATTCAGGTGAGGGCGTTGCATTATTTACACTCCAACCGTATTATTCACCGTGACATGAAGCCACAAAATATATTGATTGGTGCTGGCTCCATTGTTAAGGTTGATGAGTGGACAACTCTTTGTTATTTGTTTAAGACTTTCTCTGAATTAGATCCAATCATTTTGGATTATGTGCTTGGTATTGTCTGTAGCTTTCCTGCTTTTAAAATATAACTTCTTTATCTTGTTAAAAATTAATGTGATGTTTACAAATCCATGGTCCGTTCATTCATGAATCAAAAGTTATATAAAGAAGGATTATAGATGTAATTTATGGTCTCACAAGGTGTTCAACTTATCAAATGCTTTCTGGTTTTGGATTTATTTACAATTAGAGTTACAGTTGATTCTATCTCAGCGATATGCAACTTTGATGTTGTGACGTACCTTGTTAATTCAAGTATGAAAATATCATCAATAATGCTAACAAGAGTTAGTTTCATTTCCATGGAGAAATGAGTTACATTAATTGATTCAAGTCACCGTGCTAAATCAAATATCATGTCTTTTATAAATATAATATATAGAAATTCTTTTTCATAATTTCCATTGAAGTGTTCTCAGGTGGTATTTTTCTCTTTAAAAAGAACTTCGTAACCCCTTCACATCTTCTTGACTAAGTCTAATGGAGAACAGAGAAAATTCAGAAGAGAAACTAAGAATTTTTATTGAACCTTTATTGATTTTGACATTTGAATTATATATTACAAAACCCTGATATCCCTAGAAGAGAGCCATGAGCATATAAGCTAACTAACTAACATGAACACAAACTCACAAATATAACAAACTAACTTTGTAAAAATATCTGAAATATTCTTGTTACCAATACTTCGTCTATTGATAGTATTCACTAGCTAAAATATCTAAAGCAATGGTGAATGCCATATAAGCATACATCCATGCATTACTAACATGTGACACATACACACACACTACCTAAACACACATACTGCACATTCAAAAGACACTATCCCCTGGTTCTTATCAATGTCTTTGGAGGTTTGCGCTGCATGGAAAATCTTCTTAGCTAGGCTTTTCTCTAGTTGGCGAAAATTTTCTTTTATTGACATCATGGGTATTTCTTTTCTTTGCCAATCTTAGGGTAGATATCCATGCTTACTAATAACAAGGTGATGGAAAGAAAAGATCCTGTTTAAAGTTGATTTATGATTCATAAAATTTTGTATAGGTGATGACTCTATGCTAGCACTAGTAGTCATTTGATGAATATGTTTTGTGTCTTTATATGAAAATGGAATTTGTTACACTATTTCTCTTGTAGTTGACCTTTTAGTTATTAAGGTTAGCACCACAATCATCTTCTTTAAAAGTTTAAATTTATAGATTTGGTAGGGGTTTTATACTCATTATTTGATGCTCCCCCTCATTGATGGGTTGGAACTTTGGTTAAATCTCATTAAATAGATGACTTTATTAGATAAGGGTTGAATTACATTGTAGGGTTTCTCGTACTCTGGTACTATGTTAAGGTTAACTCTAAAAATATTTTAATTAATAGTTTAAACTTTGATTTGGTGCAGGGCTTTATACCTATTACTCGACACACTAGTAATAAATGCACCTATAAGTGAAGATTAAATGATGTCAGTTATGATTTCAAATAGTTATATATTGTTAATTTTGATATGGCTGAGGAAGCCTTAGTACTCTTGTTTACTTCATCCTTTCTATTCTTGATCGCACTCATGCTTTTTCCATGAGAAAAAGCCCTGGGACCTGAAATAACTGCTCACTAACAAATAATTTCCTGCATCAGGTGGGTTTGAAGTATGCTTTCCTTCTCTTGTGTGTCACTTTTTATTATTCTTCTGCTCAAACTACTCTGTTTTTAATGCATTTGTTTCTTTTTCCTTCTTACCTGTATCCTTTGTGTTCATGACAATAATCACTCTTAACTGTTCTGGGCTTTAAATCTGGCATTGCTCTAACATGCAAATCCTTTTTTTTTTCCCTTTTGTTTGGGTTACAGCTTTGTGATTTTGGTTTTGCACGTGCAATGTCCATGAATACTGTTGTCTTAAGATCAATAAAAGGTATATCCATTTACTTGGATTTCTTACATTTCCAGTGTTCTACATAACAAAAGAGCCCAGGTGGACTTGACTAAAAACAGAAATAATTACATTTTAGGAACTCCTCTGTACATGGCTCCAGAATTGGTGAGAGAACAGCCCTACAATCACACTGCTGATTTATGGTCCCTTGGAGTTATACTGTACGTATTATTTTTGCAGCCATTTTGATTGATTACTAGCTATAGTCAATATTGGCTGACCTTGATACATGGGATTTTCTCTAGCATGGATATTGCTCTGCTCTCACAAAGTTTTAGATTCAAACCTCTAGATTATATTTTGTGCAAGAAGATTCACATGCTCCTTTTCTTTTTTCAAGTATGTATGCTGAACTCAGGCATTTTTCATGAACTGGCTGTGTTCTTTTATAATCTTAACTGAAAGGACATAGAGATGTGTTGCCAAAAGGCCCAAAACAATACTCGGTATTAGTATCTTCATTTTTCCAACTTTACTTTCTTTCAGTTTCACTTAGGATAAACTGCTTTACAGGTATGAGTTATTTGTTGGTCAACCTCCATTTTATACAAACTCGGTGTATGCTCTCATCCGGCACATTGTTAAGGTAACTACTTTTATTGGATTGTGTTGTATTTACATAACAAGAATGCTAAGACAGTGTACACAATGCAGGATCCAGTTAAATACCCTGACAGCATGAGTGTGAATTTCAAAAGCTTTTTGAAAGGATTGCTTAACAAGGTAGTGTACTTATTGCAACAGGACATACATCACCAGCTTGAAGTTTGTATTCATTTGTGTTCAAATTTACCATTTTACACAATAACATTTGGCTTGTGCTCTTGGGGTATAGACACCACAGAATCGGCTGACTTGGCCTGCACTTCTGGAGCATCCATTTGTCAAAGATACCTTAAATGAAACAGTGGCTGAGGTATGGTTTCTTGTACGGTAGAAGTTGTACACCCATTTTACAGTTGTGAAAATATTGCATGATAGTGCTGCCTTCCCCACCCTCTCTGCAAAAAGAAAGTGGCCTTTCTATTTTTATTACTTGCTTGTGTGTGCTTTGAGTGATGTAAGTCTTAAGATCAATTCTAATTTTTTTGTAGGAGGTTTATGCTCCGTCCTCAGTTGCCAATAGAGATGATATAGCTCGTAGTCAAGAAGGCAATGTCATCCAGAATACTTTTCATGGTCCTGAAGGTACAAATGTTCTGCCTTGTTTCATGCATTCAATGTTGAGCGAATTAAGCTATAAATCAATATTCAACAGGTGGGGGCAATTGTCATGCCATAGACAGCAGTGATGCTACATGCTGTGAAAGTGATGCTCAAACAAGAACTCCTGATTCAGCTAGACAGGATGTTTCACCTCCAAAGGAGTTCCCAGGATTCATGAGCCCCAATAATGTTATGCAATCAGGCAATGCATGCTCTACCAATTCACTTCTCCATTTTGTATCAAAATATCACATAAATATTTGAATATATTAATATTTCCATTATTGCAATCAAATGCTGCAATCTCCTACATAGTCCTGGTTTCCATTTCTGTAGAGATCCAACAAGGTGTTGCCATTTGCTTAAAATTGCATTACTCTGTTCCTTTGAATTTCAAAGTAGATAACTCAATTGTCAAATACAGGCACTTACGAAACTCCATTAAGTTTAAAAAGGTTACAAGAGAATACTGTTTTTTGGTAAACTACTAAAGGAGCTATCTTAAAGTAGCCTTCCTAGTTTTTATTTACAATGCATAACTTGCTTTCACAAGATAAGTTGGCTAGTGCTGCAATTGCTGAGTATTCTTGCAAGTAGCAAAGCCATATCTGAGCTTCTTTCTTTTTTGGCCTGTTTTCTAAGTTGTTCTGCAAAAACGTTTAGCTCTGGTGAAATAGAGCTTCTCTATTTTTTGCTTTCTGTGTTTTGTGTTTTGCATTTAGAAGATTTGCATAGGTTTGGCCTTTTATGGAAAAATTATTTTGGAAGTTGATGATAAATTAATCGCTTTTCATCTTCTTTTACCGAGGGAAGTCTAAGGATTTATGATTAATATCTTGTTTTGTATTTTATTTGTCAAAAATATGCTGTTTGATTTGCTTAGAGCATTGATCTAATTGGATTATCAACAGGGGAAAAAAAAAAAGGGAATCAGAGAAAAAGTAAAATAGCGGGTACATCTTGTTTACTCAAATAGGTGTTGTCTGTGAAATTTTAATTACCTTTGACATGCGAACTTTATTTAAAGCTGAAGCAAGAGACTAGTATCTTGGGGGCTTGGGCTCAGGTTTTTGGTTTAACTTCTGAGGTTTTATCAACTACTGGTTTAATAATGTTGTTTGACTCTAAAAGTTGAATTTATTATGCTATGTTGATTATTCCTCTGACCAATGTTTGAGATTTAGATTCATAGGTCCTATAATTGTGTCCCAAAAACATTTAGGTGAAACAATTTTTCTAATCTTTTACCTTACACAAGTTTGGAATACTTAGATTGCCAGGTGCTGGCCAAATTGGAGAATCACTCTCGCACTGTCAAAGGTGCAAAAATGATTGCTCAAGATAAAGAAGCATTGACAATTGTGCTTCTTCCTTTAAGGAAATGGTCTCAAGGATCCAAAACCTGCGGGTACCTTTGTTTGTCCTTCTTCCTTAATTGTTCATGTGTATCTGCTAAATCTTGATTCATACTCTAATTTGCTCATTACTTTATGTGCTGGCTCTTACTTTACTACACTTGTTTAGATTGCTATTGCTTGTTGGAAATAGTGACTTGACTTTCATTATGTTTTGACTAATATTGTTAGTAGTTAAAGCATTATATTATATAGGATGCGAATTTCTCTAGCTAGTTTATCTTGATAACTATTCCACTTGAAGCAAATCATTTTGAACAGAATATATGTCTTGGAATTTGCTGTTACTATGAGATTTGAGTATCTTCATTACGCATGTTTACTTGTAGAGAAATAAAGCTAAGGATATATGCTTGTCGCATGCTATGAAGACATTCATCCTTCATTAGTAAAAGCTGTTGGATAATATAGTTAGAACTAGATTTATCTAGAATTCATTTGGGATCTTTCTCTACTTTGATTTATGTTTATCTTTTGTTACTATTTTCTCTGGAGATTTGGTGGAGAATATCTTATTGTTCCTAATCTTTCTTGTATATTGGCATATATATATGCAGTTATGTTAATAAATAAATATGTTAATAAATAAAGTTATGATGATTTTCATTAGAGCTTCAAGTGAATACCTTGGCTTGATGAGCAGCCACTTACCCCTTCCTCTTGAAAATTTATTGGAAGAAACTTAAGCACCCACTTACCCCTCCCTCTTGAAAATCTATTGGAAGAAACTTAAGTTTGGTACTTTTATGTCAAAAGTAGCTTGACAAAACTAGCTCTGGCTAATTGATGACTAATACTCATGCCACAGTTAGAGATCAACACTTTATAAATTACCTAATACAAATTAAAGGGGGTTAATTTTAAAGATTGGTTCTAATTAGTGAAGTTGGTGATTCCCGATAGAGGGAAACTCAGATATAAAGTATGGAGCCAATGTTACCTAGCTTCTTTGGATGAGAATGACACAATTTGGGAGGCTCATAAACTTGATTATGATGGCTTGACTTATTAAATTGATGGAGTTATGCATTGGACAAACAATATTTGTTCTACGAGACTGCTAAGCATATTTGGAACATAATCTAAGAATTTCACTTAAAACTTGAGAGCACCTCAAAATGATTAAGATTTGGTCATGTATTCATGTGACCATATATGGAACACCAATCTTTGATTAATTATTACGTTTTACTAAGGAAGATAAGGTAAAAAGCACATTTGGGACACAATCTAAAAATTTCACTTAGAATTTGAGAGCACCTCACAATGATTAAGATTTGGTTATGTATTCGTGTGACCATATAAGGAACACCAATCTTTGATTGATTATTACGTTCTACAAAGGAAGATAAGGTAAGAAATGGACCTCTTTTACACTATCGATTGGAAGTGCTTAGAGTGGTGCCACATATGCCTAAATGCTCGAAAATGATCGAGTCTTTGACTTGGTATGGTGCCTAAATTCAAATGTTGATGAAGTATGAGGCAGACTTCTTGGGAGAAAGATGTTTCGAAAGGGGTGCGATCTAAGAAAATAACAATCGGAAATTTAGGAATCAAGAAGGGAAAACTACAGGTTGCATAAGTTCTATAGGGAAAAGTAGGAAAGACTTCAAATTTGAACGTCTTTGGAGAAAGGTGCTGTAAAAGATGTTCAACCAAGCAAAATTATCAAAATGCCCTGAAAACTGTAGGACTTAAATTGTTGAGCGACTTTCCAATCATCCTGAATCTCATGATCTATCCTTATGAAGGATGGTTGTAGAAAGACATTGCCTATGCTACCTTTCAAGAAGTCTAAGGTCTAATTTTAGCATATCAGTTTCTTTACTTAAGTCAAGTTTGCAATTGTCATTAATTGAGTCCAACTTTTGGTCATCTTTGTCCATATTGTCTAGTTAGTCTTAGTTTAATTCAAGTGTGATGCAATGGCATTTGTATGTATGTGTTCATCATCAAAGAAACATATATTTGTAAATATGAGATTGATTAGATCATGCTTGTAATTGTTTTATAGAGTGATTTACGGTAAAATCTATTATAAAAATGCTTTTGCCCTTACTTTCCTTGCAAATTTACCTACTTTTGTAATTTAGGGATATGTATAGAGAAGCTCATGTTATGTTTAGTATCTGTGAATAGATTGGAATGGAATTGTGATTTCCGCTTTGAGGGTGAATTCGATTCCGTCTTTATGAAGGTGGAATTGCAATTCTTATCCTCTTCCAATTATTATTATTGATTAAATTACTTATTTAATTTTTAATTTAATTATGATATTAAAAAATTAATGTTATTTTTAATAATTGCTATTATGTACGTATTTAATTTTATTCCGTTCCATGGATATTTTCAAATATAGGAAAGTATTTGTCATTCTGCTCCTCATTTTATTTGATTCTATTTCAATCTAATCTATTCCAAACCATGTTCGTGTGTCAAACATTACATTAGATTTCATAGAAGAAAATAGAGATAACAACATAGCAACTTATGAGAATTTTCCTCTGGAGTGGAAGACCAAACACTGCTACAAAGGCTAAGGTGAGAATTTCCCCCTTTGGTTGTGGAGGGCTTGGTATTCTGAAAGTAGAAGCTTGCAATGAGGTTATCCAATTGAAACATATGGCATCTTTACAAGGATTATATAAGAGGTATTTGGGTTGATTGTTTTCTTATAGTATCACTACTAGCAAAGACAATATCGTCCACATACATCACTAACATAATACTAACTTCAAATTGTTTGTAAAAGATAGAATGATCAGATTTACTTTTCTGCATCTTGAATCTCTTAATTGCTTGACTAAATTTTCTAAACCAAACTTGAGAGTTTTGCTTTAAGCCATATAAAGATTTACGAATATGACAAACTCTTCTAAGCTTCCCTTGAGTAAAAAATCCTAGAGGTTGCTTTATATGAACTTCTTGAAGATCACCATGCGAAAAGAGTTCTTGATATCTAACTGATACAAAGGCTCGTTGTGAGTAACTGCTATGGAAATAAATAACCTAACAGATGTTAACTTAACAACGGGAGAAAATGTCAGAATAATCTACTCTATGAGTCTAGACATATCCTTTAGCAACAAGATGGGCTTTCAATTGAGTAATGGACCTATAAGGGTTCACCTTGATTGAAAAAACTCATTTACACCTTATTGCTTTATTTCCTGTAGGTAAATTTACCAAATCCTAAGTATTAATTTTTTTACAGCATTCATCTCTTCTATTATTGCATTACACCATCTAGGATGGGTTAATACTTTATGAACAGCTCTAGAGATAGAGATAGGGTCAAAAGATGCTATGAAGGAACAAGAGGAAGTTGACAAGTGATCATAGGATACAAAAGAAGAGATATGATATGTATATTGATGCTTACCTTTGTGAAGGGCAACGGTAAGATTATCATTTGAGATCAAATCTGATGACGAAAAAGCTGGTTCTATCATGCATTAGGGGCTAAAGTAGAAGTGCATTGTCTTTGAGAATAAACCTGAAGGGGGGGTTTAGGTACAAAAATAGAAGATATAACAGTATAAATTAACAAGTCATTATCCTCCACTTGACCTGCATAAGTAGAAGATGGAGAGAAAGGTGTATCTTTAAGGAAAGTGATATTAAATGATACAAGATATCTATCAAGGCTGGGACAATAACATCTATATCTTTTTTGAACATGAGAATATCCAAGAAAAATATATTTCAATGATTTCGGAGTAAGTTTGTAGCATGAGGGCGAGCATCCTAAACAAAACAAGTACAACCAAATATTTTTTATTCAATAGGAAACAAAGGTTCACTGCGAAAAAGTGCATGATAATGAGTCTTACCATTAAGAATGGATGAAAGCATCTGGTTAATTAGAAAACTAGCCATGGACACCACATCGACCCAAAAGTATTTATGAACATGCATTTGAAATAATAAGAATCTAGCAATCTCAACTCTCAAGTAAATGTCTATTTTTTCTCTCAGCAACTTTATTTTAGAATGGTATATCGATATAAGAAGTTCGGTGAATAATGTCATTTTTAATTGGATGAGATTGAAAAAATTTAGATAAGTATTTTTTGGCATTATCACTTCGTAATATTTGTACCACGACATTAAACTGAGTTTTAACTTTAGCATAAAAAGTATAAAAATGAGTGAACAACTCAAATCGACTTGTCATTAAATACAACTCAGTCATATGAAAGTAATCATCAACAAAAGTAATAAAATGCTCAAATCCAGATTTAGAGATGAATAAATGAGGATCCCATACATTTGAATGAATTAACTCAAAAGGAGCATTTACTTAGTTATTGACTTGAGGATTCAAATTAACACGATGATGTTTGGTATATTGACAAGACTCATAATTTAATGAATCTATGCTATGAAATTCAAGACACATCTTCAAAGAGTGAAACAACTTCATGGCAAGTAACAGACTTTGCTACCGTTGTGTTAAGAATGTAAAGACCTTCATGCCCTTTACCAATAATTTGCTTCATCGTAAGATCTTAGAACAAAGATTGGTTTGGAAAGAATGAGATGTAGTAGTTAAGTGTATGTATAAGTTTGCTAAAAAATAGTAAATTAAAGGACAAATTAAGCAAACTTAAGACAGATGACAAATGAATGAGTGGAGCTGGGTTAACAATATTAGATCTAAGAACATGAGATTTTGATTCATCAGCTAATGTAACAGCAGAAGAAGAGTGTGGTTGATAAGTATAAACTATATTGGAATTACTTGTCATATAATCTATAGCATTAAAATCAATGACCCATTTGGAAGATGAAGAAAGAAGATACGTGTTTGGTTTACACAATTTAGCAATAGTAGATCTTGGAGTGAATGAAAACTTTAGTGATTCTTGATACTTGAAGAATTTGGCGTATTTATCCACATATATCATAATGGATTTTTTAGATTTATCACTAGTGGAGGCAATATGTGCTGATGGTCTTAGTCAAAATCGTTGATTTTTAGCCTGTAATTTTCCATAATCATGCTTCACATGTCTTGGCTTATGATAATAATGGCATACAACTACTTTAGAGTTCTGTCCTCGAGTGTGAACTCCTTTACTAGTACTTTTGTATTGTTGTCTTCCAGGCTCGATCATTATACTGACTCACAAAAGCACTGCTAGATTGAATAGATTGGGAAATCTCTAGACAAAGTATTCAATTAAATGTATCTTATGAGGAAAGGATTTCAAGACTAAGAGAATGTGGGATTTAGCCATTTCAAATTTAGATGGAAAATTGGTTAAAAAACTCATAACAGTCATTTGTTCTCTTTGAGTCTGTTGAACCTTTATATTAGGATTGAAATTCAATAACATGTTAAGCTCTTTATATATTTTCTTGAAATCTATGAAGTAGCTTGTGAGAGATCTATCCTATTTCTTAGCTTGATAAAATGCCTTGTATGCATCATAAATACGAGAAACATGTCCTTTCCTAGAATACAAGAAATTTAAATACTCTATCAATTTCTTAACAAATTCACAATGATGGATTAAATCAATTATTTCATTATTGATAAAATTTCTCATCTACAAGAATAATCTTGCATTCTCCCTTAGCCATATTTGCCTTGAACCATCTCTAGGTGAATCTTTGGTCAAATGATCATCCTTATCAATACTTCACAAGTAGAGCTTAACAACTTTACCCCAATCCAAGTAATTAGATCCATTGAGTTTAGGTTTCGTGATCTTTGACATCATAAGAACCACATTAAATACAACTACTAATTTTTTCTCATCACTCATGATAACTAAGCCGAGAAATATCTTAATAAAAACAGAAATCTGACCTTAAACTGAGAATTAAATTAGCTAAATGAACCAAACAACAATAAAATAAGGTTAACAACAATGAGGTGACATGCTAAATCAAGAACATAAAAAATTGCTTACAGAAAACTTGAGGTTAACCCGATATTGATGATGCAACTATCCAGATCAAAATTCAAACACCAAAAAACGCCCAAATCAAGATGAACAAAACACTAGATAAGGATGATCAAAAACCCTAACTCCCTCAAACAACACTTGAATTGCAAGAGATGAGAGGCATGTTGATTAGATGGCTGCAAGACATGAAAAAAGGTGCAATTGGACACTTCGCACATGCTTAGAAGGTTGTCAAAATCTGGTGATCGGCCAAACTGAGTGTGTTCTTCTCTTCCAAGGTGGGAGTGAGAAAAGAATCTGACGTTATAGGAGAGTTCTTATCAATCCGTTTAGAAAAAACTAGGGTTTTACTGTGCAGTATGATTCTCTCTCTCTTTTTTTTAATTACACTATACCCTGCTCTGATACCATGTTTGTGAGAAGAATGGATACTTTATTTCACATCTCTTTGAGCAATATGATACATGTATATATATAGGTCTAGACAATTTAAAATATGAAAGTAAATAAATATAGAGAATAACTATTTGATACTTTTTATATTACAACTTATGATATGGTTAAATAAATATATTGAATCAACCAAAAACAAAAAAAAAAGGGGAAATTCAACAACTAGCGTTAGTGGCCTCCAAAGGAGTACATGTACACAGCTACAACTGCCTTTAACTGATACCCACTGCCTGCTGTGCTTTGGGGACATTGAAGGGATAGTAATTACCCATATTTATGGACAATAACCAACACCAAAAGGGGAAAAAAACACATGCTGGAATACTGCATATAATTGACCGCTACTGCTAACAACTGCTATCAACTAAACACACACAACTGACCTTTGACACAATAACATGAAGAACAATTGCTAATTGACTTTCTTGCCCCTACTCTTATACACATGCTTAAATGGCTATATGTAGCCATGGACTTAGGAGAACACATACCGGTACTCTTGCTAATTTCTCAAACAAAGGACTAGATGGTCAAATCACCTGCATTGACAGCCACAGTGAGTTTGTTGGGTTTATTCAATGAAAGACAAATCTGACTTGTGTGATCTTTTAGGAAATCCATAAATTAATCTCCATTGTACTCCAAACTCTCATTCATATCCTTCGATTCGATAATGTCAGAGAATAACTGTCATCTAAGCTAAATGAATATTTAGTTGGAAATTGTATCTTTCACCATAGTTCATGTGCATATACACCCTAACAAAATGGGGTTGCTGAGAGGAAAAAAGTGTCATCTACCAGAGAATGCATGTTCCTTGATGTTTTCAAGTTCTATTCAAAGCTACTTTGGAAAAAATAATTCTGGCTGTTGCATATCCTTTTTATTTTAAAGATAAAATCTGAAATTCATCAAATAAAAGGAGAATGTACAATAAAAATTTACTATGTAAAAGAAACAAGTATTCTATAAAGGGACTAAATAAAGAGTATTGCAGGTATAGTATAGAAAAGCAAAAAAGTGTATAGACTAACAATACAAGTGCTGAACCAAAAAAAATAGTACTCCTAAGATAAACTCAAGAAAAGTGCTAACAATATGTAAACCCGAGGAGGAAGGTTGTTTTGGAACCTAATTAATCATCTTTCATCTGAACCACACCCGCTTGAGTGTCTTTTTGAAGAGTTATCTTATGGTACTGAATTCTCTACCTTTGTGTCACCAACCAAATAGGTGCAAGCTTCAAAGGAGGGCTCTTAAGGAGTGTGTTTGTAGGTATTCCTAAAGTCAGAAGGGATATAAGTGCTATCAACCTTGTACAAGAAATTCTCCATGTTGCTTGCATGTCCCTTATCAAGAACGAAAATTTCTATGCTAACTCTCTCCAGGGGGAGATCCTAGGTGGAAAGAGTGAGTTTGAGATGCTCCAATCCTGCAATATATCTTTATATTCCTTAACCTGAAACACTATTTGAGTCCTCTCATGATTGAAGTCAGGCTATTCAAGGTCAATCATCTGACCAGAATTATAATCCTCATTTATCCCTTCCTATGTCACATATTCAAATACCTAGAGCGTAGACTCGTTACTGTTAATATTAAGCTCAAGGTACTTGCTAGAAGGGCATAAGTGAAAATGCATATTTAGTGTAGTATGTCTTGTCTTGGGACTCTTGTACTTGAAAAGTGGAAATCTCAATTGATAGCTAGTTATGGAGGATTGGATTAGTTACAGATATAAACCTTACATAAATGTACAAGCTTAAACTTTATCGTGAATGTCTGCAACTTTGACTTGCAACATGGTATCCTAGTGGGGAGGTCTTGATTTTGAATTGCTGTCTTTGTTTAGCCATCATTCATTGTCCCAAGTAATGAGCTTCAATTTATGTCTCAAACCGCCGGGTGGAGGATCTCTAAAGTTGTTTACCTAAATCTACATGCTTAAAATTTTAGCTTAGTTGTGTTGTTTAATTCTATCAAGTTGAAAATTAAACTTTTGGTGAACTTGACAAGATAAAGTTTTATATGTGCTTACTAATTGGATTTCATGTGGTCACTGTGGGATTTTCTATTATGTTACTAGTCCTTAATTATTGTAACATAAAGAGTTCAGAACATTGCTAAGTGGCATCTTGTAATTATTATTCACGTGGTACTGTTTTGCATGATTTTTCTATTGCTACATTTCTGATTTGAAGTTCATCAATGTTCTGTAGGGATCAAGATGTCTTGACTGCAAGCCAGTCACTGAAAGTACTGTCAAACTTAGTTGCAGCTGGAGCAATCCATTCTGATCATTTACTTGATGAGATGCTAACTGAAATGCTTGGATTTACAGCTACTATAGTTAGCTTAAAATCACTGGATTTCAGTGACTTGATAACAAGGGTAGGCAATTGCTCATGTGCATTCTATTGCTACTAATCATATTTCTATACTGTGGAAACAGGATCGAGTCCTCTGCATGCTTGTTCGGAATTTTTTTTCTGTGCTTTATAATTCTTACATAATAACTGGCACACGCACTGATGGGGAGAGAGGGAGAGAGAGAGATCTTGTAATTGGTGTTCCTCATGAACAAGCAAAGGTAACTTAAGTGAACTCTCCCCCTTTTCTTTTGACAGGGTTTATCAATTATCAGAATATTGGTCGACAAATTTGCAAACGGAGTTACAAACACATATTTCAAACATTGGGTTGCAATAGTTGAAATTTTCTCGGTAACATTTTTCAAGCAGCTTTTGCCATTTCATGTCTACATGTCTTCAGTATGCTTTTAGCTTCAATTCTCTTATGATGTGCAGATTATTAGTTGCAGTGAAGACAAATCTGGAAGGATTCTTCAAGAGTCCAGTGCTTGCATTACAGTGATGCTATCGAAAGTCGCACACAGTTTAAAAGCGTATTCAAAGGAAGCCTCTATGCCTTCTGCGGCGGTTGAGACAGTGAAATGCATGATGGACCATGCTAAGACCTCTGGTTTAGTGAATAATCTTTGTCTTTGCTTAGCAACAGCTGGCACTGGCCTGGCCGCTGGTTCTTCAAACTTGTTGCGAGCTGCTTGTGAAGGATGTAAAGCCCTGTGGTCATTGATTGATGTCCTGGAAATCCTGTCTGCTAGGGAACATGCTTATTTGTTTCCATTAGATGCCATGTATAGTAGTTCACTTTCCCGATTAGAAATCAAAGAAGATGAAATAGGAATGCTTGTCAGAAAAGACTCAACAGAAGTAGTTGATGCATTTGCACAAGCCTTCCTCAAGTCAAAACCCGTGCAAGTTTCTATTTACTATTGTCTTCATCAGCGTCTTGATGGTGCAGCTTTGGCTGGTCTTCAGGTGATCATCACTGTTCAGATCTGTTAACAAATTTCATCTGCATGGAAAAATTTTGGACTATCATTTGCTGTGGAATAACCATCTTAACAAGTAAAGCTTTATAGAATAACTGACTAACGTGAATAAATTGTTGGAAAACTTTAGTGGCTTCACGTTTTTCTCATAGTTTATTTATTTGATAACATGATGTTATCTTTATGTTGCAGTTGCTATCAAGATGCTGCTTGAAAAGCAAAATGGTTCCAAATCTTCTCTGTGGTCTGCCTAGCACACTTCCAGTCACCACTATTGTCAGTGGAGGAGGAGATGGCACTATTATGTCAGAAATATTTTTGTTGCTATCTTTGTGTGCCTCATCATCGAGCAAAGATCCTCAAGTTGTAGAAACAGACAACTCAAATTCTAAATCAACCAACCTCTCCATCTTGGTTATGCATTCATGTATCACACTGGCTACAGTAGCGCAGTGTCTGAAGTTCTATGGAAGAAACTCTGCATTATTCATGCTTACAACCTCTCCAAAAAACCAACTTTCTCGACTGTCAGTCCTTGCTCAATTTTTTACTTCTGATAATGGACCAAGAGCTTCATTTAAACCTCAGTCAGCATCAGCCATGCTTGCATTCTCATCTATCCTATCTCTTGAAGCTGGAACTTCTGTTGACACCCCCATCTGTGAAATTGCTCTACCATTGATTCCACAGACTTCCATCATTTGTAATAATATAAATGTTTTGTCAGCCAATGGAAATGAAATAGCTACTACCATTCCTCAGCTTTCTTTTTGGCATGGTTTCAAGGATGGATATCTTGGTTTGTTAGAATCAACTTTGAAATGGGGAGGACGGTCATCTATCCGACAATTGTGTGCAGGGGCTATCCATTTGCGTTTACTTGAGCTGTTATCAAATAACTGTTGGAACCTGGAGAAAACTGAGAGTGCAAAAGGGGGACTTGGTTTATCTCCCATTGGAGTTCTCTGGACAGTCTCATCACTTGTTTACTGTCTCTCTGATGGAATTGGAGCAATTCATCAGATACTATTTCGGACTGAAGCTATCAAGCTAATCTGCAGTTTAATTTCTGATGTGCACCTGAAACTTGTGAAGTGCTGGAATCAACCTGGGGGCGGGAAGGATGGTGTCAGGGATTTGATAAATACAGCTATTGATATTCTAGCATTTCCTTTTGTTATTGTGCAGAATTCTTCTGGCCTGCCATCTGCCACTACTTCTATAAACAGTGGGTTTCTCCTCAACCTGGGGATGCCTGGTGGAAGAACATTTGTGGAAGATGGTGACACGGTGAAAACAATGAAGGAAAGCATGGGAAAATACATTAAAATCCTCTTAGAGGTGACTTTCCTATCTATCTATGTTTGTGCCTTTGTGGCATGGATGTGTGCATGCAAAGATTTGTACTTTGTAGCTTTTACGTAACCTTTTCTGAAGGTGTCCATGTACTTGTGTCATATATGTAATGGAAGGTAGAAGTTAGATATCTAGGAAAAGGTTATGGTGGATTCAAGCATCTAAGAACTGATTTTTGTTAATGTATAGGAAGTCTCCAGAGAAAGTGTTTTACACATATTATAGAAACTTATTGGAGGCAGTCTTATTCCATTTTTATTTTACAGGTAGGTGTACCAAGCATCATTTTACGGTGCTTGGGGCATGTAGAGCTGAAAGATTCTGCAAGAGTAGTGGCCTTTATTGCCAAAATGGTAGGGTATCGACAACTTGCTGTTCAAGTTGTGAGAAAGGGCCTGCTAGATCCAAAGAGAGTGCGGAAATTACTGGATAATTCAAGCCCAAAGGAGGTCATACTTGATATGCTGATGATCATATCCGATATAGCCCGAATGGATAAGGTTAGACTTCTTTTTATTCATACAACTGCAAATAGAAATCTGACGAGATTCTATTTTGATTCTCAAAGATGTCTCTTTTCATTGTTGCTGCAATCTAATCGCCACACATAACAGATCCTCATCTCTTTATCTTGCATTCCCAAATCCCACCTTTGTGAAGACCCTAAATAACCTGGATTATCACTTCTGTTTTGACTCAAAACTAAATCCAAAAATCAAATTTTAGCTTTGGACAATTTACCATTGTTCTGTTAGACTTGGGTCAACTTGATTGGTCTAACTCAGCTTAGCTTGATCCGACCATAAAATTGGTCTGGATAACTTCTTCCACCCACTTTGACAGCAAAGTGGAAACCTAGTTGACTTGGGTTTACTTGATTGGTCTAACTCAGCTTAGCTTGATCCGACCATAAAATTGGTCTGGATAACTTCTTCCACCCACTTTGACAGCAAAGTGGAAACCTAGTTGACTTGGTCAGTCCACACCACCCCTTCTTGTAGGACCCTGGCCAGGTTTTCAAGATTAGTACGTACTGTTTCTTGTGACCATATTATGCTGGAAAATGCATTGATTTACTACAAAGAAAATCTTTTTTTGGGCAATGAAAGAAAGATTTAAGACTTGAGGAAAACAAAAAGTAAAATGTAAAAAGACCACAACTTTCAAAACTTCCAAAAGTTAAAAATTTTTTTGCTTTATAAATAAATATGAATTATAATTTAATATTTTTATTGCCCATGTTTCAACCCGGGTCCTAGCCTGTTGAACCTTGACCACTTTTAATTCACAGTTCAAACTCCAGTCCGAGGCTCACGTCATTGCTTATTTATTTTTTCTTCTATGTTCTTTAATGATACCTGAAGCAATTCCTTGTGAGATTATACAGGCCTTCTATGAATGCATACATGCAGCATCAATATTGGAAATCCTGAGAGACTTTCTCACTCATGATGACTGCAATATTCGGGCAAAGACTTGCAGTGCTCTTGGTAACATGTGCAGACATAGTGCCTATTTTTACGATTCACTTGTAAGTTCTGGAAATTAAATGCATTCAAAATCTCAAAGATGAGGTTATTTGTCATACATGTACACAGAAGTGTGCATGGACGTCTTCAATCTTTTGGTGACGACATCCATCTAATGTAATGATCTCATGGCATTCTGTAGGCTAGACACCAAATCACGGATATTCTCATAGATCGTTGCTCGGATCCGGACAAACGCACCCGCAAATTTGCCTGTTTTGCCGTAAGAACTCTTTTCTTCATACAATGAAGTTAAAACTCCACATTGCTTGCACGGTTATGGTATTGTTCTGCCTCTAGCATGCTGTGCCAACTTTAGTAGTACCTGGTATCATGGCATGGAAGACATGACAGACATCTGTTGGTCTTCAAAATGCTCTCGACTCTCATGTGATACCTGCACGTGTATGTTGCAGATTGGAAATGCAGCCTACCACAATGATAAGCTGTACGAGGAACTTAGGAGGTCAATACCTCAACTGGCAGTTTTATTGCTTTCAACAGACGAAGACAAGACTAAAGCAAATGCCGCAGGTGCATTAAGTAACCTTGTTCGCAACTCCAATAAGCTTTCTGAAGATATCGTGTCTAAAGGAGCCATGCGGGTATGAGCACTTGAAGTTGGATGCGGTTATTGTCTATTTGGACATTTAAGCTGTAAAAGAAATTTGAATGAGCTAATATACTTGGAATAATTTGCTGACAGTTTATGTAGATGTTTGAATTAGTTTCACTTCCGAGAAAAATCTTACTAATAAATCGAGCGGTGTTTCTCTTCAGGCTTTGCTAAAACTGGTAGCTGATTCTTCGGGACAAGCTCTGGATGCAAGCGGAAGAGATGTTCTTAACGAGTCGCCTCTTAAAATAGTCCTATTCTCCTTGGGGAAGATGTGCACGCACTTGCCCTGTAGACAATATCTTCGTTCAGCAGAGCACCTCTCTGTGATTGAAAGGCTGTGCCAATCTCCGGAATCAACAATTGCTAAATATGCCTCTGCAATTTTGAATAAAGTTTTAGATTCTTAAGCTGTAATATTATACAATAGTGTCCAATGATCAACATGGATGTTAGTTAGAAGCATATAGAATATATATAGAAGTATATGTATAGGCTGGTGGCAACTGTTTGATTGGAAACGTGAGCTTTCAATACCATCGTCTACTGATACAACTCCATGTACACAGCCTTGTATATTTTCCACTTCTCGAATGCAAAAATTGTAATAAGTTTCCCCATCCATATAAAGAAAAAAAAAAAGAAAAAGAAAAAGAAAAAGAAAAAAGGGATAACAATGGTGCTTTCTGTTCCTATTTGATTTAAAATTTAAAATAAATATGGAATAAACATTTTGCTACGAATTTACAATTTCAAAATTTTGTTTTAAATTTGAAGGAAAGATTTCCTGAAATTTTTAAAGTTTGGAGATAACTATTAGATAGTGGGTTAAATGACCCTTTATAATATTATTTAGTGAAGATTTTTTTTTTCTTCTTCTATTTATTCTTAATCGTTATATATGTAATTTTGAGGGAAGGGAAAATTGAATCTAATCCTTCTTATTTAAACGATCAATATTTATATTATTAGGTTGCAATTATTTAAATCATTTTGAAAAGTTGATTTGTAAAATTAAAAAAATAAGGGTTTATTAGAATTTTCAATGAAAATCTTAAGGGTTGGTTTATTTATTTGTCCTTTATTAACTTCTTTATGGTTTTAGAAGAGCAATTAAAATAATCAATTTTATGAAAATGTTTTATAAGTTTTTGTCTTTTTTCTTTCTTTCCTTTTTTTTCTTTTTTTACAAAACTTTCTCTAACATAATGATTGAGTGAAATTGTAATTAACATAAGAGGATTAATCACATATGGTACTTTGTGGTGAGAGATAATGTTGAATTTGCTACCTTAATTTTAGGTTTTTTTTTTTAAAAATAATTTTAGATTTGAACTTTAATTTCCTAAATGTTGGAAACCTTTTGCATCATGTTTACTACCTCATCCTCCTCATCTTCCATTAGGTGCCATAATCTCCGTTAAATCAGTGCTTATTTTGTTAAATGTATAAATTAAAATCGAAGTTCCACTTTACTGCTTTAAAATCGAAGTTCCACTTTACTGCTTGGTACTTCTAGTTTCATTTTCTTTTTATTTTTCCAAGAAACGTAGCAAATTAAATAAGTAATAATAATACATGCATGAGTTTTTGGTAGAGTATATTTGCCAAACTAAAACTAATACTATCTCGAGAAAATTTGGTTTTTCTTTTGTTTGCTTTTATTTATTTAAGGCATAAACGAATTTATTTACATGCACTTTGGGAAGCATTAAATAAGTTCTAAATATAATAATATATTATCGAACTAACATGCATGAGTTTTTGGTAGAGTATATTTGCCAAACTAAAACTAATACTATCTCGAGAAAATTTGGTTTTTCTTTTGTTTGCTTTTATTTATTTAAGGCATAAACGAATTTATTTACATGCACTTTGGGAAGCATTAAATAAGTTCTAAATATAATAATATATTATCGAACTAAATTAAATTAATTGAAAAAATTCAGAAAAAAAAGGGAAGCTAAGTGCAGTCTAGCAGTAGACACGGTTCAATAAGGTTTATTTCCTTCAACAGTTTATTTATTTTTATCCAAACCTAATTATATTTCGAATTTACAAAGACCATTTCAATCTAGTTCGATTTGCAGAGTCCTTTTTGGGTGCCTGTAAAATTCATGGAGACGTTGATCTCCTCAATCAGAGTCGGCAAGAGTTGTGCAAATTGCAACCATATATAGGGGAAAAAAATAAAATAAAATAAAAATCAAAATTTCAGTTGCCAACCATTATTGCAGTCAATGCCCCTACGAAAAAATCGAACCTTCGAAATTTTGGGTCGATTGTGTCCGCTCGGGTTTTTACAGATTGATCAGTTTTTTTTCCTACCCGTATAGACAAGCAAGGCCCCTTTCCATCATCGGCCACCATGACGGCCGCCGCGCACCAACCAAAAAGCCCAATCCCCTGACCACTAGCTACCACCTCAGGACCTGAATCTAATCACCACCACCCCCGAGAACCCACTAGCTGGCGGACCACCAACCGTCAGAAGCCACAGAACTCTTGTCCTCCTGAAAGTGTAGCCTAGGAACTTATGAAAAAGTAACTTTAACCCATTTCGTGATTCGGGTGCCTGATTGCACACCATCACAGGCACGAGCCTTTGCCACACACATCCATGCTGCCCTGAAAAAGTGCCATAATGCAACGAGCAGTGGTGGAGTTAGGGTTAGGGTTGAATGGTTCGAAAAGAGATTATCCATCAGCTTTGTATCCGAGAATGAAAGCTGAGTTGGTCTAAAGGCAGTAGAGTTTGGCCCCAAAGCATGGAGGAAGTTTGTTGTTGCAGGTCGATTTGAGGCACAACTGTCCAAGTCCAGGCAAGACAGCAGAGACTAGAGAGATGGTCTAATTACACGGGCGACTAAGGGACAAAATTAATAGCGCGCAAGATTCAGTAACACAACCATCCAAGTTCAGCAAACACAAAATGTACACACTACTTAGAAGCTCAAGCTGAAATCGGACATTGTTCTGATGGATGGATCAGTACAATGCAATAGAAATCGTGCATATTATTCTGTAGAGGTTCTTACAACCAGGATTATGTAATGCATAAGAAAGCAAACCAAGAAGGTTTGCCAACAGAAACTCTGAGGTTCTTACAACCAGGATTATGTAAACCAAGAAGGTTTGCCAACAGAAACTCTGAGGTTCTTACAACCAGGATTATGTAAACCAAGAAGGTTTGCCAACAGAAACTCCTCTCTCTCTCTAGAGGCCAAAATCAACGCTTCAATCTCCTCGGCGGCTCCTTGGCAGTTTGCTTGCAAAGCTCTTTCGAGAAAACATTCAATTTGTTTCAGTCTCTTTAGCAGCTACGTTGTTACCCGGCAGTGCTTGCAATGCCTGCCTCGCCTTTCCTGCCTGCTTAATCATTTAGAAGAAGCGAAAATCCATTGAAGTGACCGTAAAACCATAAAGTCATTCATCAAACATATTTGTTCATGGTGAGGGCATGTTACCTGAGAGATGTCTTTCTTGCTGTTCTGAAGAGTGAGTTTTTCCTTGAGCATCTTCGTCAGCTGCCTAAGACTCTTGTCATCCAACGACAAGGTGTTTCCCTTGGTAATAATTTCCTTTTTGTCTTGCTCGACTTGATTGACACTCTTGCCCAAATTCTCCTTGTTATCTGATACATAAGTTGTTCTTCGCAATGTGGATTCTCTTTTGGCGGATGACTTTTGGCAAGAAATTTGTGGTAACCGTTCAGCTGCCAAAGGCGAGCCTGTGAGACCTTTCTTTGCAAAAGGAGAAGAATGTGACAGTGAGTCCTCGGTCTTGTTCGGTGACGGTAGTGGAAGATCATCAATCTCCCCAGCAAACTCCACTTCAGGAGTTATGTGTACGTCATACAATGAATCGGTTTCGGTGGTTTCATGCACCTGAGCACTTGGGTGACATTTATGAGCTTCAGTTGCAAAATCTTCCGATTCTGTAACTTCTACATCAATCAATATTTCATTTTCCATCTCATCAGTCTGAGTTGCTGGGATATCAGAACTCATCACATTGTTAGCTACCGTGCTTCCTTCCTCAGCGGGAGCTGCATTGTTTGATTCCATTTTGTTTTCTTGAACAACCACCTCTTCCACCATATCCTGTTTCCGCTCCAGATGAGACTCTGAGAGCACAACTTCCACCCCATTCTCGTGTTGATGAGAGTCAAGTATTGGGATCTCAAGATCCGGCTTCTCCATTTTCCCATCATAATCATTCTCCAAAACAGATACGCTTTCACTGCACTTTTCATCAGCCTCCTCTTCCATATTGGAGTTGTCAATTATTGGAACTTCAGTTTCATCCTGCATCACATTCTCACTGCCTTCACCCTTGCCTTTGCTGTTGCACTTTTCATCAACCTTCTGCTCTTCTTCAAGATTCTCCATTGAAACCCCAATTTCTTTCTCAAGCACATTCTCATAGTCACCACTCTTAGCCTTGTCTACACTTTTGCAATTTTCATGCGCCTCCTCCATGAAGTTCCCACCCTTAACCAACTCCTTTTCATCAGCCTCCTCCATGGAGCTCTCATTCTTATTAACCTCATTTGCATTTGCCCCCTCTATGGAGCTGTCATTCTTAATAACCTCATTTTCATCGGCCTTCTCCATGGAGCTCTCATTCTTAACAACTTCATTTTCGTCTGCCCTCTCTATGGAGCTCTCATTCTTAATAACCTCATGCTCTTCTTCGAGATTTTCCAATAGAACCTCAATTTCTTTCTCAGGCAAATTCTCATAGTCTCCACCCTTGGCCTTGTCTACACCTTTGCACTTTTCAGGCGCCTCCTCTCCGTAGTTCTCATGTCTAAAAACCTCATTTTCATCGGCCTCCTCCATGGAGCTCTCGTTCTTAGAGACCTTGTAATTTTCTCTGAGGTCATCACACATTGGAGTGGCCTCAATTTCTCCCTTAAGTGCACTCTCATCAGAATCACCATTCTCTTCATCAGCCTCCTTTATTATGTTCTCATTCCTAACAATCTCATAATCTTTCTCAGGCACATTCTCCACTTTCATGCATTCATGGTTCTCTTCACAATCGCCCTTGTCTTCCTGAAATTCATACATATCTTCATCATTGCACTTTTTATCACCCTCCTTTATGGAGTTCTCCTCATCCCCAACAGCCTCATGTTCTTCTCCTTTGAGGTCATCATTCATTGCAACCTCAGTTTCTTTATGAGATACTTCCTCAACATTTGCTTTATGAGTTTCATGAACAAGATCCTCAGATAAAGCAACAGCATCATCCTTCTCAGTAGACTTCCTCGCTGATGTATTAGATCCTGCAAGGCAGTTCCATCAAATTAATGCAAAGAAAAATACAGTAACCTGTAACTGATGTATGCAAGATGTAAATCAATCTCTACGTTTTCTCTCCCTAAATCTAATGAAGATGCTTGATTATACCAATCCGAATTTCAAGAAATGAGGCAAATGAAGGACACATACCGGATTCCTCCTTGTCCTCCTCAATTTTCTCTTTCGGTCCTTCCTCCAAAGTTTCTTCATCCATCTTAATAGGCTCAGTCAGCTTTAACTCAGCCATGGTTCTCTCCAACACTCTCACTGACTTCCTAGTGCTGTGGCCCCTCCGTGCTGCTGCAGACGCAGCCTTCTTTTTCTGGGTACTCTGCACATCATCATACTTCACTTCCTCATTCTTCTCCTTCACTTCATCGCCAACGTCCAATTTTCTCCGAGTCGATGCAGCCTGTGCTCTTCTTCTGGTTATTGGCACTGCAGGAGTTTGAAGCGGCACGTTCACGTCCTTGTTCTCCTGATCAGTTTCCTCAGCTGCCTTCCGTGCTGTGGCACGCCGTGTACGAGTCAAGGGATGTGAGCTTTCGGGCTGCTTGACAGGGTTTCTTCGAGTGGCAGTCCTAACTGTGGTTCTAGGAGATTCCGATTCGGGCCGATTAAGAAACTCCTCAATTCCATCAACCTGGTCATTTAAAAGTATCAGAACCGTAAAATTATAAGGATCGCTTTTGAGAAAGTAAAGATAACGAGCGTCTTAACAAGTGCAGTCATCATTGGCAACGAAACCCATTTAGAAATACAAAAGGAAGGAAAATTCTATGATCCCCAAGACAGAGTAAAGAGAGGAAAGAAGACGTGATCACGTACGGTATCTAGAGCGGCGAGAGCGTTGGCCATGGCGACATTGGTGAGGTTTGCAGGGATCTTGTTCTTCTTGCAGAGAGTTTGAAGTTCCTTCCTTGAAAGCGTGTGGAAATCCATTTCGATCGGGTTTTCGGAAAGATAAGACGAGATATTTATGGTTTATGCTTGTTTTAGACTGGAATTCTGAATCGGGAACGATGTCTTGAACGACTGGAGAAGGTAATGGCGGATATATAGGAGAAGTGAGATCTTGGAAAACCCTAGCAAAATATGACCGTTGGAGAGAGCCTGGCGCTGTTTCAAATTTTGAATCTTTTCTTCTTTTAGTTATTATTTTTTATTTATTTCCATTTTATTAGGCTCAGAGTTTAATGGACTAACTTACCTACAATTCTTGGCCCAAAAATAGATCATGTTTGCTAAGAGGAGAATCTTAGGCCCAGGCCTTGTTTCTCAGAATCAGTAAGTAATTAATTAAAAGTTCAATTATTAGTGGAAAAATATATTAAATTTACTTTAAAAATTATTAATATTAATATATTGACAATGATTATGTATTGTTATAAGTATGGAAATGAATATTATAATTCTTGTGGTATGTCGCAACTTTTTGTTATACACTTGTGAGAAGGCCTGAATGCGGAAAGTTGTCATGTTTCGCTTTATGTAAATACTGGCGGCTCAGACCGTTCTTCAAAAAAATAAAAAATAAAAAAAAATCAAAGATTTAATAAGTATTACTTACCATATATATAAATCTAGGTAAGAGTTGAGCCATCACAACTTATCGGGTTGATGACCCATCAAATCGGTAGGCCGAATACTCTTAAATTAACGTTTGGGGTTACGGTTTAAAATCAAGTTAATTCTAAAAATTAAAAAATATATCTATATATAATATACTATATATATTATATAATATATTATATAATATAAATAAGTGTGTAGTATATATAATATATAATAATTAATACATTATATATTATACTATATATAATATAATATAACGTTATGTTTTTGCACTTATATGGTCAAAATAAATTATTTTAAAATAAAAAAAATAAATCGAAAATAAAATTTTTTATTCACGAATAATAACATAAAGTTTTAGATTTTGTTAGGAAAAAAAAAAAGAATAGTTTGTCAATTATTTAAATAATTAAGGAAATTTAGAAAAAATAAAAAAATAAAGAAAAAAAAGTTCAAGTGAACAAACTCGGGCTTAACCTCTTACGGGTTGGGCCTGATTTATCCTTTTCCTAACTTGTGAATTAGTAGTTTAAGGTGGAATTGGCTTGGTGAACACCTCTTCATCGTATATAAATATGTTGAATAAGTATTAATAGAATTTAAAGGCATAACTATATAGTATTGTCAGTGTTAGGTTATTTATTTATTTATTTATTTTTAAGTATCAATTACCACTGCCATGTATTTAAATTTTGATAGTATTTATCCATTACATGTATATATGCACGCTGTTTAATAGCTGATAAAGTTTTTCTCAGTAAATGTTCCATCATTTGCCAAATAAAAGAAAAGGAAAAGGAAGAAGAAAAAGAAGTGTATCTCATGAATAATAGTTTCTGAAATTAACTATTTAAAAGATGCCCACATATCGTGTGCCATGTGCTTAAAGAAATAAATTTGTTTCTTTGGCTAACATAAGAAGAGTTTCAACAGTAACATTTGACTGGAAAAATTGTACATAACGTTATATGTAATAGCAAAAATTTATGGGAATTTCGATTGTTTCAAACAGAAAGCATAAGATATTTAGATTAATCATGGAAGAGATCTGAAATTTTTGGCGATTCTTAGAGACATGTAAGAAATTGTTTAAACTGTTATGAAAAAAAGAAAAAAATGATTGATGTATGATAATATGATGCTAGGAGGAACAATCCGATTTTTGGAAAATTTAGCTTCACCTTAGATGATTTTTATTATTTTTCAACCACAGAAATTGGATATATATAGATATGTTTTTTCGCCAAAATATATACAGATTGGAAAGTGGATCGTGAAAATAGATACTTAATATATTGATAAAGTTGAAAAGAAAAAGTATTTATATAGTATTGATTAGGGGTATAATGTTATGACATAAAATACACATTAAATATTTTACTCCTTTGATTGAAAAGAAAAGGAGGATAATTTCATGCTTTGATTGTTACTATTAGTAATATATTAATGAATTTGTTGCTCACTTTTTATTGAGCTTTAATATACAAGTAATAAAGATTAAATATATATAAGTGTATTAGACGATCACCATATTTAGAAGATTTGATTATACTCATTAAAAAGCTTCATAGATACACCTGTGTAGTACAACTCGAGAAAGTGGTAGAATTTATATATAAATGTTAATAGTATAAATAATAATATCGCATAATGAGATGCGATATAGTAAAGATATTTTGCTAAAATTTTTATATAATTTATAATTATATATATATATATTTTAAAGTTGGTAGACATTTCGTCGTTTGGTAGGGAAAATAAGATCATACTTTTCTTGATAGCAACTGGACATAAATTTGAAGTCCAAGAATACTGTTGTGGAAACATAAATGACTATTCGTTAAGATAAATGATAAAGTATTTGTTGTGTACAATAGATGTTCAAATGGGTTATAACATCAATTAAAAATGCAAAAAAGTAATCCACATATCGCCCAAATAACTTATGATTATGGCCTTTTTTGCTTCTTCATCAAAGCAATCCCAATTCTCATATAAAAAATTTCACCTAGCAAATAAACTGAAGGAAGGAAAGAAAAACTTCGTGACAGAATTCTCCTTTTCGTTGCGGTTGATTGATTGTGTCTAAAATCCTATCTAAGGATCCAAGACATATTACTGGGAGTTCATGTGCCACTTGAACCTTGTAAAGGTGATGGCTAACTATCCTCAAGTCTAAGCCTAAAAACCATCATAAATAATAATCATTCATCTCAATATGAGAGATTGTATGATTCTCTTATGTAGTATCTTATCAAAATAGAATATAATTATTAATTATTATTAATAAATCATAGGATTTATTTATAATGATGATGAATGGTAAAATTTTAATTTAAGATGGTAGGTAGCCACCCATTATCTTAAAAAAAAAAAAAAGAAATAGAATTAATAAAAGATTCATTAGTTTATATAGTTGAAGTATTATAATTCTATGATGATTTTATATTTTACCTTGGGCTGTGATTCTACTCCCTTTTATTTTATTCAAATAAGTGAACTCTCATCATAAAATTCTTTGGAGTCTGACATATGATATACTTCATAGTTAAGACCTTCAAAGCTTCTTTCCTGCTTAATCGTCCGACACAATAATCAATGCCAATCATATATGTTTAATTTACAGAATGAAATAAAATAGAAATAGTATTATGTACTTAAAAAATAAAATGACATATAATAATTATTTTTATAGTAATTTTGATATCGTAGGTAAATATGTAAATACATTAAAACTGATAAAACGAATTTGTTTACTAACTAAACGTTGGAATATCAATCGGGAGAAATAAGGACTCGAATCTTTAAAATTTTTATTTGACCAATTTTCCTCTATTAATCCACATATAACTAATAGTTGAGAGGATAAGAAATAAGATGATATCCTTACAATATCATCTGGTTGCATAAAATTCTAGGCATTCAACTAGTGGTGCTCGTCTGGTCGAACTAGTTCACGGGCTGGATGTGAGATAAATCGTGATCGGCTCTTAAATAGTTTTTTCTTTATTTCTATCTTTTATTAATTTTAATAATTTCTATTTTTTAAATTAACTTTTGACTTGATTTGGTCCTAACTTTTGTGTATTTTTTCTCCAAACGTTACCTCTTTTCTCTTTTTCTTGAAATTATACTAATTCATTAATCATTTTTAATTTTTTTATTAATTTCCAACTTAATGTGGTTTTAATTTTTTTATTTTTTCCGCTCAAATTTTATCTTTTCCTCATATTTAAGTTTTTAACATTTGATAAGTTTTATAAAAAATATTTACATTAACTTAAATTTAATTTTTCATCGATCCTTAACACATAATCAACTTATGATTAATCATCTATTATTAGCTTAATAATACTATTTTTAAAAAATTATTTTTTACTATTATAAAAAAAAAAAGTAATTTTAACATGCCGCGACTTAATGGATAACATTTAATTATTTTTTTCAACTTAATGACCTTGTTTCTTTTTCTCTCTCTTTCTTTTTTTCTTTTTTAAGAAGGTAAATCGGCCTCATTGACCAGCCTATTCAATGGAGGGCCAACCTCTCAAGAAGGGTTAGTTTTCGATTCGAAATTGGCTCTTATATGAGTCTATATTCAGCCATTAATTTGCAAATTATAGAAAATTAATTGGATAAAAATTGGATGGATCCATCTTCAAGAAGTCTATATTATATTTTGCCCTAATAAAATGGATCAAATCTCTCATCTAACTACCATTAGAATTTGGAAAACCGAGAGAATAGGTTGTTCTTTCTTTCTTTCTTTTTTTATTTAATATCAATTATCACTACCAAAACTTTAATAGTATGAAAAATAATTTCTGAAAATGGATATTCAAGGGATGCACTCATAATGTGTACCATGTGCTTAAGAAATAAACAGATTTATTTCTTTTGCTAACATGGAAAGTGTTTCAGCAATTACATTTTACTGGGAAAATTGTACATAACCTCAAACGTAACAACCCAAATTAATGGGGTTCAAATTAGAAGGATTAAGATATTTAGATTATTTATGGAAGAGATTTGTAAGTTGCTGATGATCATTAGAGACATGTAAGAAATTATTTAGACTGTTATGAAAGAGGGGGAAAAAAAAAAAGAAAAGAAAAGAAAATTTTGATGTACAACAATATGATGCTAGAAGGAATTTGCAATTTTTGGAAAATTTAGCGTCGGTATACATGATTTTTGTTATTTTTCAACCGAAAATTTTGGATATATATAGATTTATTTATTTGCAAAAATACATACGGATTGGATAGTGGATCGTGGAGATAGATAGTTAATATATTAATAAAGTTAAATATATATACATATGTATGGTATTAATTAGGGATATGATCTTATGACATAAATTACACACTAAACATTTAATTCCTTTGATAGAAAAGAAAAGGAGGATAATTTCACGTTTTGATCATTATTAGTAGTAATATATTGTTAAATATGTTGCTCACTTTTTATCAAGCCTCAATGTACAAGCGATAAAGATTAAATGTATATAATAATATTGGATGACAGACATCACCATGTACAAAAGACTAGATTATACTCATTAAAAAGCTTTATAGATATGTTTCTTATAACACAGATGGAGAAAGTGCTATATTATTTAACACGCTTCTCGAATCGATAATAGAAATAAGACCACACTTTTTTTGATAGATTGGAATCATTATTACCAGTTTAGTCAACTTAACATATATTTGATATCCAAGTATACCGTGGTTGAAACATGAAAGACCATACGATTAGATGTGTTCTATGCTAAATATATGATCAAATATTTCTTTCAAGAACTTCAAAGCTTGTTCCGTGATTAATTGGCTGACACATGATCCTACAGTATTAAATAAAACAGGAAGAGAATTGTAATGTTTAAAATATATTCTTATATTTATTTCCGATATTGTTGATAAACATGAAAATATGCTAAAATTTATAAAAATTAAATTCATTTCATCCCCGTAAATAAATTGCTATTACACCAAACAAACCTTTGGAATATATCAACAAGGAGGGAATATCTCAATTTTTCTCTATTTATCCCTCTAATATAATGTATCGTATAACTAATGATTGAGATGATAACAAAGTAGATGATATTATAATAATGCCATAACATTATACCTACATTTCTAATTAATATTAAACCATTAATTTGTAAATCACATAAAAATAAAATAGAGTTAAAAAGAGTTCATCCTCTCTTTTACTCTCACTTTGCTAACAATTATCATAAAGTTTTCTTCACCTTTTCTAATTGATTTTATATACTTGTAAAATGCGAGTCTATATATATATATATATATATATATTTATTTATTAAGACTCGCATTTTATACTATAAAAGAAAAATATAAATGAGTATCCTATAGGTGCTTATTAATAATTAAAATAAAGAAATCTTTTACATCTTTTTATACACTTATTTATTTATAACATGCATAATCAATTTAGAAAATATTAAAAATATTATTTTAAACTTGTTAAGTCATATGTTCGAAACAGGGCTCATTTTAATCTTTCACGTCAAAAACATCTACTAATAAGATTGAAGTTCCACACAGTGTGAGTTTAGTGATGACTAAGCGTAAATGTAAGGGAAATTGCAAAGTACCATGTAAACTTTCATTTTTGTGTGAATTCACCCTCCAGCTTTCAAAATTATTTATTTATTTATTTACCTTTTGAACCTTTAAAATTTGCAGCGTTAAACCCTTTTTTTTTTTTTTAAAAAAAAAAAACAAAAAGAAAGAAAGAAATGTGCATGGCATACCGGGTGGTTGACTCCAAAGGGGATCAAAAGAAACGTGCATATTTCCTTAAGTATTGCAGAAAACTTCTATTTCGTAAAATTAACTAGTTCAACAACATCTTTAACCTTAAAATTGAAATCAAAAGTAGCTTTAAATGACACAGTATGTTGCTCATTAGGATAGGTAATAAGAACATTACCTACACTACACATCTAAAACTGCCAAGAAATTATCTTTCCTTAAGAGTGTTAATGGAAATCTATATATTTTTTCATTAAAGAATAAAACCACTTTCTAATAATCTAAATTAATGGACCTTGGGACTATTATCATTCTAAATTGAACTTCCACGTTCTTTTTTCAGTATTAAATAAGGGGAAATTGGTTTTAAAATTTTACTTTTTATTTCTCTTGTGAGTGTGTCTAACGAAAGAAAATTATATAAAATCGGTACAAACAATAAAACATGAAAAGAAAGATTAGAGAAGAGATAAATACAATAACCTTACATTGGAAAAAAAAATTAATAAAATAGATTTTTCCAGTATTTTTTTTCTTTTTTTTTAGGATTATTTAAAAAGTTTCAAGCTTTTATCACTACCTTTCTATATGTTTTTGAAAAGAAGAATGTGTACTTTATCTCTCTCTTTTTAGGTAATGATTAAGATAAGAAAAGAGCATTTACTGGTCTTCGTTTAAAATTTAGTCGTGTGTCATGTACATATCCTTTTTTGACAGAAAATATTAAATAGGTTTAATGGTGCAAATTTTTGAAAGTTCAAGAAGTCCATAAATCTATTTTGGAAGGTCCATTGAGAAAAAAAAAGTTTTATAGAATATTTTGCATTTTCTCCTAAATGTAATCACAAACAGACTTGTGCAAGAGTTAGTTCCGGCCCGTAAATTGGCCCAAATTGAAGATTGGCGAGCTTAAATCAGCCTATAAACTGCTTAGGCCTTTTAACCTAGTGAACTTATCAAGTCAATAGGCTTATGAACTAGTGGTTCAGACAACTTGGATTATTTATTTATTTATTTAAAAAAAACTAAAATATCATCTCACAATCTGTAATTGAGTTTGACATTTTCCTTTATAAGTTATGGTATCCCAATTTAGTCTCTTCACTTTCTCTTCTCCCAATTATTATCTTTCCTTTATCCTTTATCCTTTTCCTTTTTCGTTTCAAAATGTCAACCATTTCCCTACTCTACTAGTCTAGTCTCTATACTACACAACATGAGTAATTCACCAACATATTATAAAGTTCAAAGAGATTTTCTCATGGGAAATAATAACTTGTGATTTTGTAACACCCTGAGACCCTAAATGGCGCTGTAACTTATCATGTATCCCGGCTAGTCTAGAATACGTAAAGCTTTCTAAGTTTACAATCAAAACATAAAGAAACACATCACATAATATATATAATCCACTAGGGAGTAGGAAACTGCATCTACTCATAACTCATCAAAAGTGAAAAACTTAACAGAGTTAAGAAACGTGATGACTCATAAACAACAAAAACAAAAGGTAAATCCAATATCTAAAACCTCAAGTATTGAGCTACGAGTTCATCTCCTTAAAGTACAAGTCCATCAACATAACATAAACACCAGTAACTAGAAACCGGTCCTATCCTAAACATCATAGAAATATAAATAATCAACTCCATTTTCCTCTTAGATGTCGTCAATATACGTCTCCTCATAAATAAAGAAGTCTTTAGATCCAGCATATGAAAGAGAAAAGAATGAGTCGAAGCCTAATACAGGTGTACATATACATAAGCATGCCAAGACGGATCATTCACATACAATTATACAAATAATAGTAGATAGTACAATAGAATAACAAAGAGGTATTTATTACTCTGTCATACTTGGTCTTTATCTATATATATAAGTGGATATAATAATACGTTTTCCTTTAAATCCTTTACGTTCAGAAACTAGAGTGCATAACTTAATATTCTAACCGTATCGTTCTATGCAAAAGTCTATTAGGGAAACATTGCACATGATCAACAGTTGCCCCTCTAGAGATTTACCACTGTAGATCCCTAGAGCAAGCAGGTCAAGCATAATCAACATCTAAGATCAATTAGGCTAAATAGATGTTAGTTCGGTTAAATCATTTCTAACCTAGTAATCATAATCACAAGCACACAACTAATACCACGTATCTGGAATCGCTAAAAAATCGAATACAATACTCTGATCTTAAACCCGAACAAAAGTCAAACCTCGACAAAGGAAATCGAACACTACGAATCTAAAAGAAAACAAAAAGCACATTAACCCTTATATTCTAAGACTAAGTCCTACCTAAGAGTTATAAGCTTATGATCTATTCAATTAAGGTTCTGAAAGAAATTGTTAAGTTAAATAATAATAACATAATATGATTAAATTAAAAAGGTGATATAACTACATATATATAAGATCACTTTTTATAAAAACTCGTAAATTACATAATATATATATATATATATCAAACATAACATATCTATATATATACAAGAAAGTAAGATGAACATATAATTAGAGTATTAAATAATATAAATTATCGAATCGATATGATAAATAAATAATACGTATATACTTGGAAAATAGTATGATTTATAAAAGCTCATAAGGAATGACATAATAATAGTTGACACATAAAATGGTCATACTATGAGTAATATGATATGCCAAAATAGACATAATACTAACGTGACCAAGCAATTAGATCATGAAAACATTAATAACAATAATAAATCTTACTAATAATAAAATAGATTCGTAATATACTAAATCGGCATTTAGGACTTTGTATAAAATATGATTATTACCATAAACTATAAATAAACAAAAATTAGTGACCCACTTGAATGTGACAGAAAACAGAAAAATTGGCCAAAAATATATATCTATAACTAATAATCCAAAATACGACAAATATACTTAACAATAGTTCTTATATAAAATAACATTATATAACATGATAATCAATAATTTAAAAATAGAAATTAAGTACTAACAATACTTAATTCCATACTATCAATGGAAATAATAAATAAAATGATAATAATAAGATATATATTATAAGTATGATATCGAATGCGGAATCGAAAATGGCTCGCAAGGATAAATCGAGAAGAGAATCATTAGATGGACACGACTAAACAATAATACAAAAAAAATTATAATTCGTAATATAATATATTAAAATCATTAATTGATATTAATTACCGAAATGAGCTTGAAACAAATGAAAATAGGGATAAACCAAACTAAACGTATGTGTAATCCAAAAGAATTCGGATGTTGCTTGAACAGGGACAAACGAGTTTTGAGTTGAAAAAAGGAAAAGAAATTGAAGGGACGAATTTCAACTAGAAGAAAATGAAAGTGGTGGTATGATTGGGTAATGATCATAGGATATGGCAGCTTCGAATTTAATTTGGGGGATGGGGTCCGACATAAAGAAACAAGGGAGAGGGAGAGAAGGTGAGTTGGCGAGAGAGACTCCGGGATGAGATAGGAAGGGATTGAGGTAGGGGGGTGGGGCGGGGCGGGGTGGTATCAGGTGATAATGATTGAACGGGAGGGGGTTGTTCATGAGAGAGACAAAGTCAGTGAGCATAGGGTAAGGTAATTAATTAATAAGGGGGGTTTAGGTGAGAAATCAGAGGATGAGATGAGGGAGAGTGAGAATGAGAGCCGAGAGAGAGGAAAGGAAATAGAGGCGAGAGAGAGGGCAGATGCAGGGGCAGAGAGAAGGGTTAGGTGAGGAAAAGAAAATTAACACCAAGAGAGAGTAAGAAGTAACACCCTGAGAATTAGATAATAAAAATTAGAATATAATAAATTAGAAATAAAAATTTAATTTTAGGTAATTATATAAAAATTGTAAAATTTTATCATAACGAGGGTAAATTCGGTGATTAAACTAGGATCCGAGTATACCGCACGAACTAGAACATTAGTTAGAGACTAAAAACGATATTTAGGATATTTGAAGATAATACGATTAATTTCACATTATGGGTTGGAATGATTTCTTAGGGTATACATATAAATCTTTAACAAAAAATTTAGTTAAAAACCTAATTTAGAAATCGATGTGAAAACTAAACTCGAACCTAATCTCAAACCTAGAATAATTGTAAAAGATTTTGAGAACCTAGATAATTGGATATATTAAACCCTAAACAAAAGATAACAATAAGCGTTATAGAATAAAACGAACCTATAATAGTTATAAGAAAAACTGAAATCACGTTTGTGTTATAGGGATGATCGGCGATGGTCTGAGCAAGTTGGACCTCCAGTGAGTGAGCGAGGAGTCCAGGTAAGTTGGGATTAATACGTTGCTGTATTTTGGAGGTTTGAGATTATGCTTGGTTGTGCTTGTTAGATAGTTAATTGTGTGCATGTGCTTGATTATGAGTGATGCTGTGATTCTGTCTGTTGTTTTGGCTTATATTGTATGATTTGTATGAAATGAATGATCACCTTAAATTGGATCTAATCAAATATACGAACTGTAATTATAATCGGAACTGTATGGCAACCTATTAGGGAACTTAGGATTATTCGGCCAAATACCGACCCTTTCAAAAGAAATAGCACAAGATTGCAAAATGGTCCCTTCTTTATCCTTAATTGAACTAAGTTACAGAAGAGGAGGTCGCGGTGAGGGTGAAGTCAATGTTTCGAAGGTAGTCGCAGGAGGAGCCATGTCTCCATTACACAAGCCTGGGTTTGGTTGTGAGTTGTTGCATTAATGGCAACTCCTTAACCCAAATTAGAGCGGGCGTAATTTCTCTAATCTCACGACGGGCTAGACAACGTCGTGCGATGGTATTTGCTTGCACATGCATTGCACCTAATAAGTTGATTGAAAACCTTATTGTGTTTGTGATATAGTTTTAAGTCCTCCATCCTAACTTATTGAGCTATGGTTGCTCACATCCCTATAGACGTCGTACAGGTGCAGGCTAAGAAGCAGCATACAACTACTCTGAAACTAGCAACTGCTAGATCCTGAGGAGTGAGGAAAAATATTTGAAGAACAAACATATATTCTTATATATATTTTCTCACTTTCTCAGGTAAATGATTTATTTAAATTACAAACTATTTACTTCAAAGCGAGTTAGTCGTGGACGCCTTGTGTAGATCAGGTCTAAAATGGTGGTTGTAAGGCCAACTTCTATCTTAGAATGGTTTACACGGCAGGGCTGTTTTACACGGCGGGGCTGTTGTAAGCCCCAAAGTTCAGCTAAGTAACCGTAGGATTGAACTTAGAACCCAAAGTTTAAGGCGATCATCTAAAGGATCCGATTACACCCAAATTATAAACTATTGAGAGAAATATTAGTAAAAATGACCCCGTAAACTTAAATTTAAGAAAATAAATAGTAAAATAGGAGACTATAAAATTTTTAAATTTTAAGCATAATAATTACTAATTACTGAAAAGGCAAAAAGTGTAATCTAATAACTAATAAACTACTAGAGATAGATTATATGTATACTAAAAATTTTAGAATGACCAAAATAATATTTAGGAATGTTCACGTGTACCCCACATGTATTTACATGTAGCCCACATGTATTTACGTGTAGATAAAAATACGCGTAATTACCTAAATTGGCCGAAAACTAAGCAAATAATTAAAAAAATATATAAAATAATTATGAAAAAATCAGAAGAGGATAAGCTAATGCAAGATCAGGTCGTGGTCAGAAAAAGAAAAATTGGCCAATAAAAATTGAACAACTTAAAAGTCAAAAATCAATGAAATTGGATAAAGTCTTGTCAAATTAATGCATAATAATTACAAAAATCGTCTATAAATAGCAAGAAAAATTCAAAAGCTCATTTGGACAGATACAAATCAGAAAAAATTAGAGAGAGTTGAAAATTCGAGAGAAAATCCAGAAAATAAAAAAAAATAAGAAAAACTGTGCAGTTAGGGATTTTAAAGGAAACCCACACCAGACGAGGAGCTGGAAGTGGATGGCCACCACCACCACATGGTGATGGCAGCGCCCAAGCCGGCCAACAAGGCCACGGCGGCCCACGGTAGCCGGAGCCACCCAAACCGGTGAGTCCAAATTCCAGTCCGATTCTTGTGAAATTTTGTAAAAATAGTAAATATAATTATAAAATTATGAATTTTGTTATTATGAGATATTTTTGTATGTATTTTGTAGCAAAAATATTATTTAGATGAAAGCATGTCCCGTAATATAGGGTCCTTAAGAAATCATGCAAAACCGAGCACATTTCGGTTTAGAAATAAATGACCTTAGGAGTGTAGTTTGGAGCTCAATTGTTTTCTATAGGATGCTCATGTGATATAGAACAGTGCTATGAAGCCATTTTTTTAAATTTAATTTTTGAAATTTTTAAGTTAATTTTTAGCCCTAAAATAATGGGAAAATTGGGTAATTTGGAGTTAATTAGGTGATTAGGATATTAATTACTGATTTAGATAGTAATTAGATGTTTAGGGATGTTAATCTCTGATGTGGAAACCTGATCCTAGTGTATGGAGTGTTAAGTATAAGTAATGAAGGTGTTATGTGGTAAATGTAGAAAATTAGAAATATGTAGAATTAAAAATTAATAAATATGGAAAAATTAGGTTTAATTAGATAATAAAATAATGAAAATCAGAACATAACAAATCTGAAACAAAATTCAATTTTAGGTAATTATATGAAAAATGTAAAAATTTCTCATAACATGAGTAAATTCGATACACTAATACGAATTTAAGTGTACCGGATGGAATAAAATGCTGACTAGGGGTAGTAATCGTATTTAGGGTATCTGGAAATAATGTGGTTAGTTTCACATTATGAGTTGAAACAAATTTCTAAGGTCCGGGTACAAAACAGTACCTAGAAATCGAACTAGAATCTAATTTAGAAATCGATGTGGAACCCGAACCTAAACCCAAACCTAAAATAATTATAAAAGACTTAATACCTAGATAATTAGGCATATTAAACCTTAAACAAAACCTAACAATAAGCGTTATAGGATAAGATGAACTTATAATATTATATGAAATACTGAAACCACGTTCGTGTTATAAGGATGATCGGCGATGGCCTGAGCAAATCGGATCTCGAGTGAATGAGCGAGGAGTCGAGGTAAGTTGGGATTAATATGATGCTGTATTTTGGAGGCTTAAGATTATGCTTGGTTGTGCTTGTTAGATAGAGAATGTGTGCATGTGCTTGATTATGGGTGATGCTATGATTCTGTTTGTTGCTCTGGCACATATTGTATGACTTGTATGAAAGGATTGATCACCCTAAACTGGACTTAATTAAATATCCGACCAGTAATCATAATCGGACATGCATGGCAACCCGTTAAGGGAACTTAGGACTTTCTGGCCAAATACCGACCCCTTCGAAAGGGATAGCGTAGGATTGCAAAATGGTCCCTTCTTTATCCTCAGTCGAACTAAGTGACAAGAGAGGAGGTCGCGGCGAGGGTGAAGACAGTGGTTCGAAGGTAGTCACGGGAGGAGCAAGGTCTTCATTACACAAGCTTGGTTTGGTTGTGAGCTGTTACATTAACGACAACTCCTTAACCCGGATTAGAGCGGGCGTAATTTCTCTAATTTCACGACGGGCCGAACAACGTCGTGCGATGGCATTTGCTTGCACATGCATTGTACCTAATAAGTGATTGAAAACCTTGTTGTGTGTATGGTATAGTTTTAAGTCCTCCGTCCTAACTTACTGAACTGTGGTTGCTCACATCCCTATAGACGTCAAGCGGTAACAACTATTTTGAAGCTAGCAACTGCTGGATCCTGGGGAGTGAGGAAAAATATTGAAAAATAAACACATATTTTTAAGGTCTAAGTTTTTATTATTTTTCATTTCCGAATGATGTAATGATATAGAAAAGTACTATAGAAAAATATTGTAAACTTTAACTGCAATAACTGAATTATAACATATATATAATTCCTCACTTTTATAGTTAAGTGATTTATTTAACTTACAAACTGTCTGCTTCAAAGCGGGTTAGTTGTGGACGCTTTGTGTAGATCAGGTCTAAGATAGCGGTTGTAAGGCCAACTTCTATCTTAGGATGGTTTACACGGCGGGGCTGTTATGACTCTGCCGCTTCGGGACGTGACAACTGTTATGACTCTACCGCTTTGGGGCGCGACAGTAGTAGGACCCCTTTAAAATGGTAGGTAGTCACCCACTATTATAGATAAGACGAATGATTCACCTACAATGATGAGCAATAGGACCCTTTTAAGATGGTAGATAGTTATCCACTATCTTAAAAATAAAAAAAGAAAAAATAAAAGAATTAATAAGAGACTTATTGGTTTGTATGGATGAAGTATTTTAGTTCCATGACGATTTTATATTTTACATCCAAAGGGCTATCACTCTATTTCCTTTTACTTTATTCAAATAAGTGAACTTTATCATAAAAGTCTTAGGCTCTAACATATGACGTACCGCATAGTTAAGAACTTTCAAGCTTCTTTCTTGCTTAATCATTTGACACATAATCTAATACCAATCGTGTGTTTAATTTATAGAATGAAATAAAATAGAAATAACATTATATACTTAAAAAATAAAATGAAAAATAATAAATGTTTTAAAATAATTTTGATATTGTTCATAGTTAAGGAAAAATACTAAAATTGGTAAAACAAATATATTCACTAACTAAATGTTAGAATATCAACAAAGAGAAATAGGGACTCCAATCTTTTAAATTCTTATTTTACCAATTTTCCTCAATTATCCATATATAACTAATGGTTGAGATGACAAGAAATGAGATAACATCCTTACAACGTCATTAGGTTGTATAAAATTCTAGGTGTTCAGCCATTAATTCGTAAATTATGGAAAATTAACAAGATAAAAATTAAAAAGGATCCATCTTCAAAAAGTCAATATTATATTTTTCCCTTATAAAACCAATCAAACTTGTCATCAAATTGTAGGAACAAAACAAATTTCACAATTTGTATGCACATGTGATTAGTAACTATTAAAAATCGAATGGATAAGGATGAAGACCAAGAACAAGTTGATATACAGTATACAATATCACACATGCACTCACTTCAAATTCTTCACTTTTATTCACTTTATCATTCACTCTTTGCTTCTTGTACACACACTATTAATGTACTGCACACACTCTCTTGTATTGTTTCACTTTTGTCACTCTTATCTTCTTGCTATACACACTGTTTTACACACACTCTATACTAACTAATCACTAACTACTTATTCATACTTCAAAATAGTTAGTTATAACTATCTAAGTACTCTATTGATTAAGTATGGTAAGCTGCACTATAAAATCTATATTACACTCTCTAATACACCTAACAAACCCCACCCCACCCCCACTACCCCCCCCCCCCCCCCCCCCCCCCCCCGCCTTAATAAAATTACAAGAGATCAATGATTTAGCACCAAGCATCATACGAAATTTCTTAAACTAATCAGCTTTTAGTGCCTTTATAAGAATATCAGCTACCTGTTGATCTGTTGAACAATATTTCAACTCAAGATTATCGTCGTTCACTTGATCACACAAATAATGGAACCTGATTTCTATGTATTTGCCTCACCCATGTGCTACTGGGTTCTGTACAAGAGTTATTACCGATTTATTGTCTACAAAGATCACCGGTAGTTGTTTCACTTTAACTTTCATCTAATCCAATAACGACTTCAGCTAGATAGCTTGACATGTACTAAAAGTAGCAGGCATATACTCTATCTCGCATGAAGATAAAGCTACAATTGGCTACTTCTTTGAACACCATGTGAACATTGTTTTGTTGAATTTGAACATGTATCCACTTGTACTCTTCCTATCCACCTTGTCTCCACACTAATCTGCATCAAAATAGCCAACTACCTCATCTTCAACTATGTTGGCACCCTTGTGAAACAAAACATCATAATCTGATGTCCCTTTTAAGTACTTCAATATTCATTTTGCAGTAACCAAATGTGAACTCTTAGGATCCTCTATGAATGTACTCACCAAACCCACTATATAACATATGTCAGGACAACTATTACATACAAATCTTAATGATCTTACAATTTGTTTAAACAAAGTAGGATCTACACCCTTCTTACTTTCTGACTTCACAAGTTTAATTCCAGTATTGAGTCAAATAATAATAACATAATATGATTAAATTGAAAAGGTGATATAACTACATATATATAAGATCACTTTTTATAAAAACCCGTAAATTACATAATATATATATATATCAAACATAAAATATCTATATATATACAAGAAAGTATAAAATAAACATATAACTAGAGTATCAAATAATATAAATTATCGAATCGATATGATAAATAAATAATACGTATATACTTGGAAAATAGTATGATTTATAAATGCTCATAAGGAATGACATAATAATAGTTGACACATAAAATGGTCATACTATGAGTAATATGATATGCCAAAATAGACATAATACTAACATGACCAAGCAATTAGATCATGAAAACATTAATAACAATAATAAATCTTACTAATAATAAAATAGATTCGTAATATACTAAATCGGCATTTAGGACTTTGTATAAAATATGATTATTAACATAAACTATAAATAAACAAAAATTAGTGACCTACTTGAATGTGACAGAAAACAAAAAAATTGGCCAAAAATATATATCTATAACTAATAATCCGAAATACGACAAATATACTTAACAATAGTTCTTATATAAAATGACATTATATAACATGATAATCAATAATTTAAAAATAGAAATTGAGTACTAACAATACTTAATTCCATACTATCAATGGAAATAATAAATAAAATGATAATAATAAGATATATATTATAAGTATGATATCGAATGCAGAATCGAAAATGGCTCGCAAGGATAAATCGAGAAGAGAATCATTAGATGGACACGACTAAACAATAATACAAAAGAAATTATAATTTGTAATATAATATATTAAAATCATTAATTAATATTAATTACCGAAATGAGCTCGAAACAAATGAAAATAGGGATAAACCAAACTAAACGTATGTGTAATCCAAAAGAATTCGGATGTTGCTTGAACAGGGACAAACGAGTTTTGAGTTGAAAAAAGGAAAAGAAACTGAAGGGACGAATTTCAACTAGAAGAAAATGAAAGTGGTGGCATGATTGGGTAATGATCATAGGATATGGCAACTTCGAATTTAATTTGGGGGATGGGGTCCGACATAAAGAAACAAGGGAGAGGGAGAGAAGATGAGTTGGTGAAAGAGACTCCGGGATGAGATAGGAAGGGATTGAGGTGGGGGGGTGGGGCGGGGCGGGGTGGTATCAGGTGATAATGATTGAACGGGAGGGGGTTGTTCATGAGAGAGACAAAGTCAGTGAGCGTAAGGTAAGTTAATTAATTAATAAGGGGGGTTTGGGTGAGAAATCAGAGGATGAGATGAGAGAGAGAGAGAGAATGAGAGCCGAGAGAAAGGAAAGGAAATAGAGGCGAGAAAGAGGGCAGATGTAGGGGCAGAGAGAAGGGTTAGGTGAGGAAAAGAAAATTAACACCAAGAGAGAGTAAGAAGTAAGATGGTTGCTGTAAGAAAAGAGGTAAGGTTTAAGGTAGGTTAGGAGCTTTTAGAAGATAGGGTGGTATTTAAATATTGAAAAAGAAAATAAAATTAATTATAAAAAAATATATAAATACCGCGTAAGAGAAAATATAAATATATATATATTTTTATATAAATGCCATAATGTGGAGTAATAATAAAAATTATTATATCTTGTATGTAAAATATAAAATTTAATATACTCAATATATACGTGAAGTAAGGATCTGAAATAAATAAATAAATAAAATAATTAAATTGGGACCTTAACTTTGATTTTAAATGATACTAACCTAATGGATTTTACAATTTAATTAAATTACTAGACTAACTAAGGTGTTTTAGACGTACCATCACAAATTACAGTTAATAATTACATTATAATTTATTTCTTTCCATATTGACAATGTATTCTAAGAATTGAATAATAAATCTTCATTCGTTACAATTTCTCTCACTTTGCTTAACATTACTAAATATTACTAAATATTGTAATATTAAAATAACATTATGCTCAGACGGTCTAAATTAATTATTTTAAAACAAAATAAAATTTAAACTAAAAATAACAGTAAATCATTCACGCATCACCTCTACATGTAACGTACATATAGAGTGTTAGTGTTATAATAATGTGGGGGAAAAATAGAAATACGAGAGAAGGTGGAAAATTGTTTAAATTAATTTATGAATATACGAATAAAAATGGAAGAATCGATCCTTGAATTGCTGGTTAAGTCAAATCAGCCCAAGTCTATGGGTTATAAGAGTAATTAAATATGCAAAAGTAATTGATACATTGTCAAATAACTTATGATTATTGCCTTTTTTGCTTCTCCATCAAAGCAAACCTAATTCTCATATAAAAGGTTTCACCTCATCACCTTAGAATATGGAAGCAAATAAACTAAAGGAAGGAAATAAGAACTTCATGATAAAATTCATCTTTTGCCTATGATTGATTGATTGTGTCTAAAATCCTATTTAAGGATCTAAGACATATCATTGGGAGTTCATGTGCCACATAACCATATCATAACTAATAATGATAGGTCATAACTCACTATCATAAATAGATTGTATAACTTATTTATAATGGTAGATAGTAGGATCCTTTTAAAATGGCAAGTAGTCACCCACTATTATAGATAGGACGAATGATTTACCTATAATGATAAGCAATAGGACCCTTTTTAAGATGGTAGATAACTATCTACGATCTTAAAAATAAAAAAAGAAAAAAGAAAAGAATTAATAAAAGACTTATTGGTTTGTATGGATAAAGTATTTTAGTTCCATGACGATTTTATATTTTACATCCAAAGGGCTATCACTCTATTTCCTTTTACTTTATTCAAATAGGTGAATTCTATCATAAAATTCTTAAGGTCTAACATATGATGTACCTCATAGTTAAGAACTTTCAAGCTTCTTTCCTGCTTAATCATTTGACACACAATCTAATACCAATCGTGTGTTTAATTTATAGAATCAAATAAAATAGAAATAACATTATATACTTAAAAAATAAAATGAAAAATAATAAATGTTTTATAGTAATCTTGATATCGTTCATAGTTAAGGGAAAATACTAAAATTGGTAAAACAAATATATTCACTAACTAAATGTTAGAATATTAACAAAGAGAAATGGGGACTCCAATCTTTTAAATTCTTATTTTACCAATTTTCCTCAATTGATCCATATATAACTAATGGTTGAGATGACAAGAAATGAGATAACATCCTTACAATGTTATCAGGTTGCATAAAATTCTAGGTGTTCAGCCATTAATTCGTAAATTATGGAAAATTAACAAGATAAAAATTAAAAGGATCCATCTTCAAAAAGTCAATATTATATTTTTCCCTTATAAAACCAATCAAACTTGTCATCAAATTGTAGGAAGACAAAACAAATTTCACAATTTGTATGCACATGTGATTAGTAACTATTAAAAATCGAATGGACAAGGATGAAGATCAAGAACAAGTTGATAAACAGTATACAATATTACACATGCACTCACTTCAAATTCTTCACTTTTATTCACTTTATCATTCACTCTTTGCTTCTTGTACACACACTATCAATGTACTGCACACACTTTCTTGTATTGTTTCACTTTCGTCACTCTTAACTTCTTGCTATACACACTGTTTTACACACACTCTATACTAACTAATCACTAACTACTTGTTCATACTTCAAAATAGTTAGTTATAACTATCTAATTATTCTATTGATTAAGTGTAGTAAGCTGCACTATAAAATCTATATTACACTCTCTAATACACCCCCCTTAATAAAATTACAAGATATCAATGATTTAACACCAAGCATCATATGAAATTTCTTAAACTAATCAGCTTTTAGTGCCTTTATAAGAATATCAACCACCTGTTGATCTGTTGAACAATATTTCAACTCAAGATTACAGTCATTCACTTGATCACACAAATAATGGAACCTTATTTCTGTGTGTTTGCTTCACCCATGTGTTACTGGGTTCTGTACAAGAGTTATTACCAATTTATTGTTTACAAAGATCACCGGTAGTTGTTTCACTTTAACTTTCATCTAATCCAATAACGACTTCAGCTAGATAGCTTGACATGCACTAAAAGTAGTAGGCATATACTCTACCTCGCATGAAGATAAAGCTACAATTGGCTACTTCTTTGAACACCATGTGAACATTGTTTTGTTGAATTTGAACATGTATCCACTTGTACTCTTCCTATCCACCTTGTCTCCACATCAATCTGCATCAAAATAGCCAACTACCTCATCTTCAACTGTGTTGACACTCTTGTGAAACAAAACATCATAATCCGATGTCCCTTTTAAGTACCTCAATATTCATTTTGCAGTAACCAAATGTGAACTCCTAAGATCCTCCATGAATCTGCTTACCAAACCCACTACATAACATATGTCAGGACAACTATTACATACAAATCTTAATGATCTTACAATTTGTTTAAACAAAGTAGGATCTATACCCTTCTTACTTTCTGACTTCACAAGTTTAATTCCAGTATTGAGTGGATTATCAACTGACTTACAGTTGTACATATTGAACCCTTTCAATATATCCAATACATGTTTCCTTTGATGCATCAGTTAACTTTAACAAATTCAAGTCCTAAAAAGTAGGACAACACACCTAAATTATCATATCAAATTCTTTCTTCATCACGCCCTTGAACCGTTTAATCTCTTGTTCACTACCGCCTATGACTAACAAATCATCAACATACAAACACACCATGATCATAGTCTTATTACCTTTACTATCCTTACTCTTCACATAAACTCTATACTCATGTAAACATTTTTCAAAACCCTATTGAATTAGAAATGAGTCTATTAATTTATTCATAGCCCTTGTTGTTTGCTTCAAATCATATAAAGATTTACATAATCTATAGACTTTGTGTTCTTGTCCATTAACTTCAAAACCCGGTAGTTGAGTCACATAGACTTCTTCTAATGGTCCATTAAGAAATGTTGATTTCATATCTAACTAAAACATAGGCCATGACTTACTACGTGCAATAGCAACCATAAGCCTTATTGTTTCTATCCTGGCTACACGTGAGAATACATCTTGATAATCTACACCTTCTCTTTGAAGAAATCCTCTTGCCACTAACCTTGCTTTGTACTTTGCAAATGCACCATCAGGTTTTAATTTGATCTTGTAAATCCATTTAGCATCGTTGGGAACCTTGTTCTTTGGTAATTCAACTAGCCATCAAGTTTTATTCTTCTTAATAGATTTAAGTTCCTCTTTCATAGCATTCAACCATCTTGAATCTTTCAAGGCTCGATCAATTCCCATTGGTTCTAATCCAACAAATATTGCCAAATGTACTAAGTCACCCTCTATATTCACAGCATAATTAGGGAACACTTCATAATCCAAATATCTCCTTAGAATTTGTCTATTCCTTTGTAGTCTAGAACCACATGCTACTGTTTTGTTTCATAACTTGCTGCTACATTTCCACCCTAACCATATTAAGCATCAAGAGTATGGTTGTCTTCATCTATAACCACCTTCACCTCTCTTTCTTGTTCACCATCATTACAATCCCACTTTTATCTTTTCATCTCATCAAATACTATATCCTTACTCACAATTACCCTCCTTGAATTGGTATTAAAACTTTATATGCTCTAGTAGAATGATATCCCAAAAGAATAGCTTCTTCACTCTTATCATCCAGTTTCCTTCTTTTTATATCAAGAACATGAATGAAACACGAACTACCAAACACCCTAAGATGAGCAACATTAGGTTTTCTTCTGACCACACTTCTTCAAGAGTTTTATCCACAAGTGACTTTATCGAACATTGATTTAAAATATTCATAGTAGTATCAACTGCTTCTCCCCTAAAGTAATGTAGCATGCCTTTACTATTCAACATGGCCTTGACAATGTTCAGTATCGTGCGATTACTTCTTTCCGTTACTCCATTATGTTGTAGAGTAGAAGGAGCTACTACTTCATATACTCCTTCACTTTTGTCACTCTTAACTTCTTGCTGTACACACTGTTTTACACACACTTTATATTAACTAATCACTAATTACTTATTCATACTTCAATATAGTTAGTTATAACTATCTAACTACTCTATTGATTTAGTATGGTAAGGTGCACTATAAAATCTGTATTACACTCTCTAATAGTAACTACCATTAGAATTTGGAAACCTAACAGTATATAGGTTGTTCTTTCTTTATTTTTTTTTTTTTTCTTTTAACATCAATTATCACTACCAAACTTTAATAGTATGAATAATAGTTTCTAAAATTAGATATTCAAAAGATGCGCACATAATGTGTAGCATGTGCTAAAGAAATAAGCAAATTTATTAAGAGTTTCAGCAATTACATTTTACTGAAAAAATTGCACATAACCTCGAATGTAATAACCCAAATAAATGGGGTTTAAAATGGAAAGCATAAGATATTTAGATTATTTATGGAAGAGATTAGTTAGTTGTTGGCGATTATTAGAGACATGTAAGAAATTATTTAAACCGTTATGAAAGAGAAAATATATATATATATATATTTTATGTACAACAGCATTTGCAATTTTCGAAAAATTTAGCACCGCTATACATGATTTTTGTTATTTTTCAACCGAAAAATTTGGATATATGTAAATATGTTTGGTTTTTTGGCCAAAATACAAACGGATTGGAAAGTGGATCGTGGAAATAGATAGTCAATATATTAATAAGGTTAAATATATATATATGGTATTAATTAGGGATATGATCTTACGACATAAATTACACACTAAACATTTAATTCCTTCGATAGAAAAGAAAAGGAGGATAATTTCATGTTTTGATTATTATAAGTAGTAATATATTGTTAAATATGTTGCTCACCTTTTATTAAGCCTCACGTACAAGTGATAAAGGTTAAATGTATATAATTATATTAGATAACCAACATCACCGGATACAAAAGACTGGATTATACTCATTAAAAAGCTCTATTAATAATGTTTCTGTATGATACAAGTGGAGAAAGTGCTATATTTTTTTAACACATCCTGGAGTTGATAGTGGAAATAAGATCAAGCTTTTTTTTTTTTTAAATAAACCGTAATCTATCAATTTCGGTTTTGTCAATTTAACAAATATTTGATATCCAAATATATCGTGGTTGAAATATGAAAGACTATACGATTAGACATCTTCTATGCTAAATATATGATTAAATATTTGTTGCCTATAATAGATGTCAAAAGGGTATAAAGATTTTAAACCTGGCAATGGGTTATAAGATCAATTAAAGATGCAAAAGTAATATATATATATATTGCCAAATAACTTATGATTATGGCGCTTTTTGCTTCCTCATCAAAGCAATCCTAATTCTCATATAAAAAGCTTCACCTCATCACCTTAGAGTATGGAAGCAAACAAACTGAAGAAAGGAAAGACAAACTTCATGATAAAATTCGTTTTTTGGCTGTGTTGGATGGATTAAGTCTCAACTGCTAATCTTAAAATAATGAAAAAATAATCATAAATAATGATAAGTTATGATCTACAGTTATAAGTAGATCATACGATTCATTTATAATAATAGGTAATAAAAATCCTTAAAATAGTAGGTAGCTATCTACTATATTAAAAGTTAAAAAAATAATAATAATAAAAAAAAATCCAATGGTTAGCATGATTAAAGTATTATTGGCCATAATAATTTTATAGTTTACATCCAAAGCGCTAACATTCTGCTTCTTTTTACTTTTACTCAAATAAAGAACTCGTAGTTAAGAACTTGACACATGATCCAAAACATGGCTCATTTTAGTATTTCCTGTCAAAACATCTACCAATGGCAAAGAATTAAGCCCTACACGATGTGAATATAGTGATGACAAAACATAAATGTAACGGGAAATCGCAAAACACCCCTGTAAATTTTTACTTTAACAAAGGAAACCAGCTTGTTCTATCTTTCTTGGTAGCGACTCTTTTAACAAAGAATTCTCTCTATGCCTTGATGCTCTACCCAAATCACAATCGCTCCACGGCGTGGCATCACATAACGGCCGCTAATCAGAGCGAAGAGGTGGTGGTGGTGGATGCCTTGCACCAAAATGCTGGGCTATTAACAATAGAATGGAAGGATAGTTGGTCACAAGAAGGACATGGGCCACAGTGATGTGATTTAGGACTATAAACGAATCGAGCTGAGATGATATAGTATTAAGCAACTTAACTTTAAATAGAAAAACTCAAAATTCGAACTCGATCGAGCTTTAATTTATAAAGCCTAAGCTGAGCTCAAAATGAAATTCGATAAACTCGAACTCGACTCGATTCGATTCGATTAAACTCGTTTAGACTTAATAATCTTAACATATGCTACAATTTTGCTTAAAATAAAAACAATATCGAAACTCAGCTTGAACTTCACTAATATTTAAACTTGACTCTGGTTTAATTAGACCCGTGAGTTTATCAAGTTGAGTATATACTACTCGAGCAACTCGAGCTCACGCTTAACTAGATTGTGGCTGAGTCGAATTCAAGTGAATACCGAGCTGAACTCGAATAGTTTATAAGTAGGCTCGTCTTATTTACACCCCTAGTATGATCCATCACATGCCCAAACTGCAGCACGGAAGACAGGAGTAAATCCTCCAACTGCAAAATCATAGGAGACGTCCTTGGAAAGTCCATCCACATGCCAGATGCCTATGAACAACACTTTTTCAACGCCAAGGGTATGATGGAAGAAGACATGGAAGGTGATCATCAAACCGAACAACCTATACAAGATGAGGATAGCCCCTCCAAGCGAACAGTCCGTTTTTCAAGACAGGAAAAAGCAAAATTATATCAAGCATGGAAATTTTCCTTGATTATCAAAGTTTATGGTACATCTTTGAGATATGATATCCTCGTACGAAAATTGAAGATACCATTGGCACTATGCACAAGAACATACAATTACAAATAATGGTCATGGCTATTACACTCTGAGTTTCGAATGTGAAGAGGACCTCAAACGTGTTATTAAATGGTTTGTCTAATCTTCCGGAGTAGAGAGCAGTCTATGGCACAGTCCACAACATTTTGCTCGCCAGGATAAAGGTCCATGGAGATCAGAAGGATATCAAATGGAATTAGCACCCTCTTTTACAGAGTGATTGTAATGGAGATGGATCCGGATCTCCATTACAAACTACCATATGAAGGCTTCGTTTTCGTGGAAGCGGAAGGACAAAGGAGAGGCATGTTGATGTTGTGGAGCTCGGATATGCTAGACGTTACCATTGTCAGACAAAGCAACCAAGACATTCATGTTATGATCCAAGTAATACTAACTCTTACTTGTTTTTTGGTGGAATGTATGCAACTCCTGATTTCATTGCGAGGAGACAACAATGGGATGATTTAAAAGAGTATGCTCAGGAAATACAAGAAAGGCCTTGGTGCCTGCTTGGTGATTTCAATGAAATTTGAAATGAAAATGAGAAATGGTGGGGCAAAAGATTAGACTATAATTGTGCCCAATTATTTTGAGAATGACTACCAGATCGTAACCATATGGACCTAGGATACATAGGACCTTGTTTCACCTAGTTGAAGTACGGAGAGCTACCTAAGTTAGTCCAAACGAGAATTGATTGAGGACTAGCGAATTATACTTGGAGGAGTTTATTTCCCTAAGCGGCCATTTTTCACCTTCAAAAATGGTCCCTCTGATCATAGGCCATTACTGTTGTCTACTCATACCCAGCAAAAGAGGGGTACAAGCAAAAAGCCATTTAGATTTCAACCCTTTTGGCTCACACATCCTTCCTTTCCCCAATTAGTTCAGAAGGCCTGGGAGAAAACAGACCAAAATTATATACAGGCTACATGAGAATTTAAAGAAAAAGTGACCCAATGGAATAAGGAACATTTAGGTCACATAGGAAAGCAAAAAAGAAGAATAAAGGGATTGAGCAAGCACTTTGCTCCAATCCAAATGGAGCTAAGAAGCCAGCTATCACTGTGGCTACACAGGGAGGAAATCCCATGGAAGATGAAATTTAGAATGAACTGGTTAAATGAGTGTGATCAGAACACAAAATTCTTCCTTGCATCAGTTCTGAAAAGAAGAAGTGAAAATAAAATTCTCTAGATTAAAGATGCACTACGGAACTGGGTAACTGAACCCCAACAAATAGAGATGCTAATTAGAGACCATTTCCAAAAGCTTTTTCGAATGAGCAAAGACCACGTCTTTTGGCCATCTGAGAATTTAGATTACTTGAAATACTCAATTGAGCCAAGCTTTTGTATATTACTTGAGAGACCACTAAGTGAAGAAGAGATTCTAAGTGCCTTAAACACCATGGGACCTTGGAAAGTCCCTGCAAAGGATGGATTGCACTATCAATTTATCAAAGTCTTTTGGAACACAATAATATGGTCTGTACTAACAGAAGTGCATAATGCCTTCCAAGGAAAACCTATCCCAAAAGAGATAAACTCAACTCTTATAATACTCATGCCTAAAAAGAAAGGAGCAAAAGAATTGGCCCAATTTAGACCTATTAGCCTATGTAACACAATTTATTGGCTGATCACAAAAATCTTGTTGAGAAGACTTTAGGCCAATGCTACAAAACACAATCCACCCACGTCAGGCTAGTTTCCTTCCAAATAGGACAGGTAACAAGAACATTACCTACACATCTAAAACTGCCAAGAAATGCTAACTCTTTCACCTATGAGGTATATAGATGAGAATATCGTTATGGGCTTTAAGTTTAACTTATTATTTAGATTTATATATTGATTGTGAACAAAAACTAATTTGTATCTGCAATAAGAGAATTCTCAATAAATGCAAAAGATCTTACTTATTATCTTTACTTAAAAGTGATGATGAAAATCTATACATATTTTTATTAAGAATATATCCACTTTCTAATCATCTAAACTAGTGGACCTAGGACTGCTATCATTCTAAATTGAAGTTCCACATTCTTTTTTCAATATTAAAATAAGGGGATATTGGTTTCAAAATTTTACCTTTTATTTCTCTTATTAGTAAAGAAATATTGGAGAGTAGATTATAACAATAATCTTATATTGGAAGGAAAATAATATAGTTTTTATAAGATTTTTTTCTTTTTTTTTTGGATTATTTAAAAATTTTTAAACTTTTATCACTACCTTTCTCCATGTTTTTGAAAAGAAGGCATACTTCTCTCTCTCTTTGGATACTTAGGCAAAGGTTAAGATAAGAAAAGAGCATTTATCGAGTCTTTATATAAAATTTAGTCATGTGTCATGCATATACCTTTTTTTTTCTTTTTTATAATAGTAAGTATTAAATGAACTCAATGATACAAATTTTTAAAAGTTTAGGGGATCAAAAATCCATTTTAAAAGTATAGAGATGAATCCAATACTAAGAGAAAAGTTTAAGGGGATATTTTGCATTCTCCTAAATGTAATCCTAAAGTTCAACTGCGAATACAAAATCATCTCTAAATGCTTGCATTGATTAGTTTACAAGGTACCTTGATTTCCTTTAGACATAAAAAGGATGATAGGTATTTGAAGCCATTTGCAAGGGTAATATTGGAATTAAATGAAGAAATTACAAGGCATAAAAATTAAGTAGGGAAGTAACCAAGGCAAGTTCAGGGTGAGTTTTTTGAAACCTGAATCTGTCCTTATAAAGTTTGGCGTTTTCCAAAACCCTATGGAGATTTATTCCTTATTCCCAAAACCCAATCTTATAGAGTCAAGAAACCTATAGGGATCGATTTTTATAGAATGTAAAGAATCCTATATGGGCGAGATTTTATAGAGTTCAGATGAGATTAAAGAGAGAGTAGAGTGAAAAGAAGTTAAGTAAGATTAGGATTACATTTATCAACTTAATAATAATAAAAATTAAAAACCAAATATATTGTACAACGTAGATCTTGTGTACGATATACATAGTGCGTAAATTAAAAGTAAATATTTTCTTTTACTAAGTTAGGTTTCCCATTAGATTTTTTTTGTAATCCCAAAACCCAACCATAGATCCTATAGGGTTTTTATCGAATTTAGTGGATCAAGTACCTTTTAATAACCCGCCTGGTTGCATCACTAAAATATGTTTAAATATTATATTTTATATGTTTAGTCTTCCTTATGCTTAAATTTCGACTAATTCATAGAAGGGATGTGAGTTTTATATTCTTCTTAGCAATAAGTATGGATTCTGTAATTCTATCTTCCATTATTAATTGTTTAATAACTTTAAAACTTAATCCTAATCTTACTTTTATTACATTTGAAAACTACCTAATCTTATATTTAGTTGGATTAAACAAAATAATTATATAACTAATTGAATGTAAGCTAATTATAAATTAGTGTACAATAAAGTTTATTTATACAAGATGATCGGGGTGTAAAAGCTAATGTAATGAAAAAATCTTCCTTACTATAATAAAATACTAAAATAATAATATACACCCCTAAATCTCAAGGTGCAAGAGTTAGTGTAAGAATGAAATAATTTAGACAAATTCTTGATGAGGATATCTATGCATTACCTATTGAACTAGAACCTAATTAGTGACAATCATTTCATGCCCAAAGCAATAGTCAATATTAGAGTACCGAACGAAATTACATTGAGCGAGGTTGTTGGATAGATGGATAACTCCATGATTATCACATGATGGATACTAAATGTTTAAACCTACCTTATGAGCAAGATGACAAATCTAACTAGATTTCATTACAATTAGGTTAATGATCGAAATTCAACCATTGTAAAGCTCCTTCAAATATTAGATAGTTTCTTAGAGTGTTAGTAGATAAGATTGCGATTAAAAAAATTACTTAACTTATGGTGGTTTGGCAAAGGTCTAAATAATTAATCCAGTCTACATAACTAAGCTAGTCAAGGAGATAATGGATATGCATACATTGGAAAGCCTAAGAATAGAATTCTACGAAGATGTCAGGAAGTTCATTTAGCTATCTACATATGATCGTTATTGACAAAGATGCATGTATTGAATCTATTGACTCAACTAATAGAAAGCAATGTTGATGCTTGGTTTAGATGGTGAAGTACTATAATGCACCTACAACAACATAATATGTTAAGTTATAAAGTTAAGCAATAAGGGGAAGTTGTGTGCACTAAGTTGACTCTAGAGTAATAAAGCATTTTTAATGGGTTTGAAGAGATACATCTTGAATAGCTATAATTGATCATGGGGAAGTAGGATTAATACAAGTAAATGCCCCAAAGAGCGTAGCTTATATGAAACAAGAAAGAAATGGATATCACCACAATCCTCCATAGCACATTGGTAGGATAAGACAAAGATATAGTAAGAGAGGAAGGCATAGTTTTTCCTAATTAGGACGATATCATGGACATAACAGAAGAGGGCAATAGTGTTTAAGTCCTAAATTGACTTTGCTTTCTTTGAAGCTTATGTAGAGAAGAAAACTACTAAAACAATATATTCAAAAATGAAGGAGCACATTTCAAACTATAAGGAGATATTTGCAGTAGATAGACATGATATTGATCATGGCAATGGACAAGTATGGGAGGCCTTTCATAGATACCTCCTCAAGGAGATGACTATGAAGGAAAATGTTCTTGACATCGAGTTGATGAATGACTCAACAAAAGAGATAGCATGAGAAAGACAGCAAAAAGAAGCTAGTAGCAACAATATTGGATATTTTAGTGTAACCAATGTCATCACACTTAAAGAAGCCTTAAACAACAAGTTGAGCATTGAAATTAATAAACTTTTCCCTTAGTATTGTACTTAGCGCAAAACTTTTACTTATTACCAATAACATTTTGGTAGGGTTAAGGGAATGGGGATATAAGATTTACTTTTTAGAAGAGAAGTAAACCCTTCCCTCATTGTAACAGCCCAAGTGAGATAACATACAACTTCAATGTAGTTTCAAAGCTTGAAGGGGAAGTTTAAGTGTAAAGGTTAAGGATATGCTAGATTTAGCAATGCATTCTTTGCAACCAATATGCATCAAATGAATGGGTCATAGGTAGGAGTAAAGGGAAAATTGTAGGGGTACAAAGGGTAGGAGGAAGAGGGAGCTAACTAATGTAATTGTATCCATACACATATGTTATAGGTAGTTTGATGATCATACTGTCATAGATAGAACAAATAGGATATAGACAACTGTAGTAAGAATTGAGGAAGCATAACGTCTATTGGTTGAGAGATTAATGGAACTCTAATTGGTTGGGAGTAGGGGTAAGGGTGGGGGAATGCAGGTAGTAGGAGAGTAGGGAAGTGTTAAGGTAAGGGGTTTAAATCTTGATAGTATAAGGGCTAAGCTAAGGAATGTTTAAGGTGAAGATAAAGGGCAGCTAAGATGCATCAGGCTTATCACAAGTGGCTAAGGTGAGACCAATAAAGGGAAAGACAATTTCATGAAAATCTATGTGTCAATTAATATAAACATGTTCCTAATGATACCCCTAATATTAGGTTGAGTTCCTATGAAAATATAGGAATGGGGAAAGCATAATTTGTTTGGGGCCTCATGTATGGTATTAAGATGTCATAAACGGTGAAAGGTACTAAGGAAAGTTGAGTTTAAGGAGTGTAATGGAGGATATCAAAGGAAAATTTGTGGATACGTCTAGCTGAAGGCAATCATTAATGTTATAAAAAGTATTCTAAGAATCAATGTCCATAACATGTCAACTAAGAATAATGGGGGTACCCTAAAGGATCCCAGGACGACAAATTAGTCTTATCAAGGAAGCTAGTTAATGGTACATCAATTAGGAGGAGGGCAATCAGCAGTTAATTGGGGACCACATCTATTAGTTTATTTAGCTAGTTTGATCATTAATCTAATTTTATTAATTCATAATATTTCCCTCTTCATAGGTTGATGAAGACACTTTAATTAGCTATGTTCATTTTATTTATTTATCATTTTAGCTAGTTTTATTATTTATTGTATTTCCTTTTCAATTTTCATTTCGTGTATTTTTTAATGACCCATATAAATGCCTTAAGTTGAAACACAAGGGCTTAAATTGCATTCCCAACCAAAAATACAAAACCTCATATTCATTCAGAATCACGTTCTTAACCACAAACCAAAAACTCTATATTCAGTTTAAAATCGCACTCCAAATCACAAACATAAACCCTTTCTATCTACTCGATTCTTAAACACAAGACCTCCCCACCTATAATACCTCCCTTCTAATTTTGAAGAATAATTTATCTAAGATAAAAATTATTTTTGAAACTGGAGCAAGCATATATCTAGTTCATTCCTAAGGGTTCTTGACTTGTACCCTCGAGTTGGATGAAAGAACCTCTTTCAAAATAAACTCTCTCAATTAACTTTTTTTGAAACCATTTGACTAAAAACCCAATTTACAATACTAAACCCAAAAAGACTTAACAGATCGATCAAAGCGTATCATTTACAAACTGGACTATAATTTCTTGAATAGTAATCAAGAGTGAAATCCAGATCGAGAGTGCATAAGGAAGTCTTCTTCGACTAAACTAATCGTGAGTTATCTTTTCCTTATGAAATGAATGTTTATGGTATATCCAAGAAACTCATTATCTAGGTTACAAACTAGGATGGATATAAGATACCCTACATGATTATAGCATTTGTCTTTTAAATAAGAATTTGAATAAATTACCAAACTTTTAAGGAAAAAGAAGGAAAAAAAATGAAAGGACATGAAAAGGAGAGAGAGAGAAAGTAGAGGCTTGTTACAAGTTTTTCCATTCATTTTCCAGTCCATTTCATCCATAGTAGCCAAAATTTCAATTCATGTTATAAAAAGTTTTCACTAAATTTCTCGTTTGTAAATTTCTCAAATTAAGAGTTTTCTTTAAGTCGGCTATGTTCCTCGGTTTTACTTTCAATTGTCATATAAAATGTTAGCGAGTCCGTAAGGTGCTTACCTTTTATTCATTCTCTTAAGGTTAGCCAGCTCATAGAGCTCTATCCTGATTTATACTCTTATTTAAGGATCTAGTTAGCTCATGGAGCACAATCCCAATCCATAGTTTCGTAGGCTTCCAGTCAACTTATAGAATGTTACCCAACTCATAATTTATTCAAGGGATTTAGTAAGCTCAAGAAGTGCTATCCCAATTCAAGTTTCCTCTTCTTTAGGTCTTAGCCGACTCAAAAGGCGCTTTGATCACCTTGATTAGTCAACTCATTAGGGCACGACCAAGTTTTCTTCTTTTTAGGTCTTAGCCAGCTCAAAGGGCGCTTTGACAACCTTGGTTAGTCAGCTCATTAAGGCACGACCAAGTTTCCTTCTCTTTAGGTCTTAGCTAGCTCAAAGGGTGCTTTGACCACTTTAATTAGTCAGCTCAGTGGGGTACAACCAAGTTCTCTCATTTTATTAGGATTTTAGCCAACTTTAGGAGCGCTTACCCATTTCATCCAATTTAGAGCCTTAACTAGCTCAAGAAGCGCTTCACCCGCTTTGATTAATCAGCCTATAGGGGGCATAACCAAATTCTCGTTATTCTTCTTAAGAATTCTTACCAGCCTACAAGGGTGTTATCCTCTCTATTCTTCGTTTCAAACATATCGTCGTTAAATGTCTTAGCGTTTTTTAAGATAAAGTCATCCCGAGGCAAAAATGATGCTTCTTTTATCTTTGTGGTAAAATTTTATATAAACTTTACCATAAAGAAGGGTAATTGTAGATATCTAATTTTTTTTAGTAGGATCCTAATTCAAAAAATAAAAATAAAAAGATAGAATTAATAAAAATTAACAAATGATGAAAATAAAAAAAATGAGAAAAGAAAAAAATTATAAAATTTTTAGAAGGTAAATTAGTTTAGGGACAAATAGTTTAGTTTTAACTTAGTTTAAATAATAAATATTTTAGACAGTCTCGTAGTTTATACACAATTTAATTGTATTAAAAATTAAGGTACAGGTTATCGACCTAATAGATAAGTATTAGAGTATTAAATTGAATTTAACTTAAAATCGTAAGTTCGAATCTTGTCAAACATACATGTACCAATCTAATTTTAAAGTTCAACGAATTTTATGAATTTAACAAAAAATTATGAGAATCATATCTTATTAAATACGATTTGATACAAAAAATTCGTATCAAAATTTATAAATAAAGATCAAAACAGAAGTAACGGGAACTCTACGGAGGAAGCACTACACATCAAACCCCACTCAAACTATCATCACTTGCCCATAAGCAATAGCAATTTTCAATCCCCACGAATAACGACCTTCAATTTCCAATCTCCAGTTATTCGCTCATCCATAAGCGGCATTGCACTCTACCGATCGAACACACATGACCGTACACTGTTACTCGCTGACTTCACTGCACTGCTTCAGTCACGATCACTGAGCTTCAGACCACAACGCATCTACTGCAGCACGCATGCTAGTACTGCACACCATTGACTCGTGCACGCAGTCTCCATTTACTCGAGTTCCTTCGACATCTACTACAGAAATTACTCCAACGTCCGACAAGCACAATCTGCAGTCATGGTACATACCACTGCTCACTGCGCGGTCTGGTACACCGAACAGCAGCTACACATTCAAAATCTACTCCCCTCACTGTTGCACCGTGTCTACACACTCCAAAAGGAACGATCAAGCACGGCACTGACGTCCGCAGCATTTGCTTGCTCACAATTGACAGCCGCTACTACAACTCTGTGCAGGCCATGACGCCACGGTGTTTCACCACTGCTGTCCACAACCACTGATTACTGACGAACTGCACTACTGTGAGTAGACAATATACATCCATGTCTTTTATTGAACACATTCCTCGGTCACGCCGCACATCACAACACGACGATAGCACATCCTCTCTCTCGCTCATCGTCTTTGGCCAAGCACCTGAACATTGAACCACCGACAATCACCACTGCAGCAACAACGGACACCAGTAACCCCACGACGTTGATTACCATCCACTGTTGGTTGCCAACAAATCCCAAACAATTACTTAACGCCACTGTCCGTCACTATACGTTGGAAACCAAATTCAGGTTCCATTTCTTTTTCAGTTTAGATTATTTATTTATATATTTTGTTAGTTATTTAGTTAAGTTTATGTGTATATTATATATATATATATATATATATGCATAAGCTTAAGAATTTTTTAGTATCAAGTTTTTTTTTTAATTTCTCACTTAGAAAATTATTTTTTAAAAATAAAAATTAATAAAAAAACCCTTTTTAAAAAAATAAGAATTTTTGAGAATTTTTTTTTAAATAAAAGAATTCAAGAATTAGTGCCCCTTTTAGAATTTTTTTTAATAAATTAAATTGATTAACAACGTAAACTTGATCGATTTCTAAGAATTAAAATCAACCAACACACTAAAGATTTTTAGAAAAAACTATAATCATCTGATCCTAGCTAGCAAATAAGTAGGCACCTTTAGGACAATAATAAAATTTGTAAAAACCTTGGTTCTTTTTCTTTTGGTTTTTAGTTTTCTTAAAAATATTACAAAAAAATAAAATAATCCTAATTTCGGTTAATAAATAGTAGTACCCATTAGGGTTTAATAGGTTAACCCCCAAATTCGAAATTCTCTAGTTTTTCTCTCAAATTGAAATTAAAGACTAGTAACCAAATCGTAAGCAATCTACTCAATTAATTACGGTTTCTTTCCTTTTTCCCGACTCCAGTTGAGTAGCAATTTCAAAAATTATTTTTAATAAAAAAATGGAATTTCTCAATTTCTTTAATCGATAATTAATATTAAATGAGTTAGAGTTTAGTATTAATCGAAAAATAGGAAATAAATTTTAAATAAAAACTGAAAAATTAAACTCGACGATCCATATAAATTCGTAAAACATGAAAATCCAATCTTTATATTTGCTACACCTTGTTAGGTTATGCCTCTTTGTGAACTTTCCATATATAGAAATATTTCTAAATTAGAGTAGAAAGATCCAGTTTTATTTTTAATAGTTTATCAACATTGTGATTTTACACTAAGAATTATTAAATTGTTTAGTTAAGGTTTTAATTGATAATTGCAATGTGTAAAAGGAGTATGTACGGAGATAATGATGGTAATGATAGTTTAGTGAAGCAATTGCAAACTCACTGTTATCAAGAAGGATTTGTTGGAATTGTAAAAGGAAAATTTATTAATGTTGGGGATATCAATGCTAAAAATCTCAACTATAGTCTTGAAAGGGAGTAATTCTAGCATTAGTAGTCTTGATAAGATAAAGGAAAATATCTTAACCATGAGAGAGATTTGAGAGATGTGAAAGCTTACATGAGGGATTTTCAAAGCAATTATAGAATTCCTTGTGTACATTGAATGCAAAAGTTAGTAGAGGCTTATGGTAAGGAAGCCTAATGGAAAGAAGTGTTTTAAATGCATAACTGTAGAGTGCCCCAATAAACAAACAATAAGTTATAATCCTTAAGAATGGTACTTATAAGATTGAAATTGATAATAAGGAAGTATTGATAAGGTATTTTAGACATGGACCGACCTGGTTAGGCCTATGGTCGACCTAATTTGCTAGCACCTGACTTAATCATTCTATTGGCCAACCTCGACATAAGCTCTCCAATGAAGTCAACCTTTCCAGATGACTTGCAAAACCTCAACACAATCACAATGGTCATTAGACAAATGGATAAGGTTTGGAGACTCGGTTAAACACCATGACCCTATAAATTTGGAACACATTAGACTCTACACTCCCATTACCCGGATCATGTAGACATGTCAACATGCTATACGTGCTCCCTTGATTCTCGACAACCTCCCTTTATGAATAGCCTCGAGCATTTTAATGGTAAAGGTACCTTGACTCTTTATGCATTAAGACCCTCTTTGTGAGCTCTTAGCATTATTACTTACTCTCCCTTTGTACAAATATTGACTTAAATATCGAAATTGTCACACCAAACAACACCCGACTGTCCTTACTATACTTTATCTTGCAAGTCAACTACTTCCTTATACAAAGCCTAAATCATCATACTCTACCAACCAAATCTTACTAACAACAGGAAGAAATAAAGGAGAATGGTATTAAGGTTAAGGTTAAGAGTAGATGTGGAAGAAACAATGTTACAGATAACACGATATTGGTTGAGACTCCTAAATCAAAGCTATTAAAAAACTAAGGGTCTAATGATTCAAAGGTTGTTTTCATGGCAAAGTTGATTCCTACTAATAATGCATCAACATTTTTATCACATAAGGTTTCATGTACTCAAGGTATGGAAGAATCAAACGAAAAGAAAATTTATTCCATGCTAAATGCTTGGTGAAGGATAAAACATCCAAATTAGTTTTAGAGAAAATAATGCTAATGTCACATCTTAAAATTTTTTAAGGATAATGGGGTTATAGACTATTTTGCATCCAGAACCTTACCAACTACATTGGCTCACTAAACGGAGGGACCTACTTGTTTATAAACAAATGCATATTCCTTTTTCATTGGTAAATACACTGATAATTTTTTTTTAATAGTGTAATTCCCATGGATGATACAAACTTGCTATTACAAAGATCATGGCATATGATAGATGTGTAATATATGATAGGCATAGCAATACTTATTTCTTCAAGTAGGGTGACCAATAGTTTGTTTTGTTGCCTAATGACTATGAGCTCTTAAATTTGGCAAGAATGGTTTCCATTCATCAAAAAGAAAAGGAGCATAAGAAGTTTGATCCTAAATTTTAGGCGATTAGCAAAGGAAGAATACCTTATCAAAAGGTAATAGGTTCCAAATTTCAAAGACAAAGTAGATTCATGGGTAAATTATCTCCAATTTGGTGGTGATGTTAGAAATCAGAGTTCACAATATGTTCAGCCAAAAATATAAGGATAGCTTAAAGGAGTAAAGGATGACCAACTGTTCAAATGAGGAAGTCGATCAATTAAGCATCAACCAAGAAGATGTTGGTTGATTAACTAGCAATAGACTAGGTATTTGTTCTAGTTAATTTATTTAGTTAGTTTGCTTCATTGGTCCAACTTTATTAATCCGAGCTACTTTTTTCTTTTTATGGGTACATAAAGATACTTTAATTAGCCATTTTCATTTTGTTTATTTATTGTTACACTCTGAAGTCATAGAGTCGCAACAGTACCGCCATGTAAACCATTCTATGATAATAACTGGCCCTACAGTACTTATCATAGACACGATTTACATAAGGCATCAACGACTCCTCGCATTAAATTAAACAATTCGATTAAAAGTTTAGCTAAAGTTACAGTAATTATCAAGAATTTTAGATCAACATACATAATTATATGTACATTCCATAGAACTTCCCAGAAAACTCTACTTTAATATAACAGTTCACTAATTTACATAACTAATATCAGTCTTTCATTCTTAAGCTATAAAGGATACTCTAGCTATACATCCACTATTAAGCGAATTGATCTTTACACCTCAGGCTTCAAAAAAACTAACCTCTGAATAATTATAGGGCGGCATAATACTCGAAGTATTCAGAAATTAGGACTACAAAAGGATTTATATGAGTATGGGCAACTACAACTCAGTAAGTTAAATTAGAGACTCATGAATATATACAAACATAAACGAGATTATCAAGCAATTATTTTCATGCAATGCAACAAGCAAGTGTCATCACAAAAACATAGTCCAGTCCGTGGCGAAATCAGAGAAATTTCGCCTACTCTAATCCGAGTTAAGGAGTTTTCATGTTATGTAACAGCTCACAACCAAACGTAAGTTTGTGCAATAGAGACACTGCTCCTCCTAAGATTATCCTTCAAACCAATGCCCTTATCCTCACCGCGACCCCCTTATCCTCACCGCGACCCCCTAAAGATAAGAAAAAAACCAATTGCTATCCAGCGTTATCTTTATTAAAGGTATCAGTGTTTAGTTGGAAAATCCTAATGATCCCCTAAAGGGTTACAATGCATGAAAATTTGGATCATTAGAGTCGAATAAGATTAAATTCCATTTAGGGTGTTCAAACAATTTCACACCACTCCAGTTATAACACAAAATCAATCACATTATAATTTCAACACGAATTCGGATACTCAAACACGTGCATAAACTAAGTCTCCGAGTACCATAAAATAATACTCCAATACAGTAAGTAATAACCTAACTTACTTGGAATTCTCAATTGCTCGAACACTTAATTGTAAGCTGGTTCGTGTCCGGGTATCATATAATACAAATAAGTCTTTTTAATACTTATATTTTAATGATTCATATTCTAAGTTATAATTTAACTCATTTCTCCATGCATGCCTATTATTTATTAATAATTCATTCTACTTTATTTCGGGTTCGGTTTTTAAATTAGATTCCATTTTTAATTCTAGAATCCTAAATATGCTCAAATCTTAATGTGAAATTAATCACATTAAGTTCGAGTATTCTAATATCATATTGGGTCTTAATTTACTATTCTAAACTGTTCGGTACACTTTAATCCTAATTAGAATACTGGATTTATTCCTGATGTGAGAAAATCTTATATTTTTTATAAAATTATCTAAAATTAAATTTTATTTCAGATTTATTATATAATGATTTTTATTATTATATTATCTAAATAACCCTAATTTTTCATATTTATTAAATTTTTAATTCCACATATTCCTAATTTCTTACAATTACTACGTAATTCCTATATTAGTTACACTTAACACTCCAAAGGCTAGGATTAAGTTTTCACATTAGAGATTAAAATCTTAAACTTTTAATTACTATCTAAATCGATAATTAATCACCTAATTAACGCATAATTACCCAATTTTTCCATCATTTTAAGGCTAAAAATTTACTTAAAATTTTTTAAAATTAAATTTAAAAGAAAAAGCTTCATAGCACTGTTCTATATCACTTAAGCATTCTACAGAAAAAATTTGAGCTCCAAACTACACTCCTAAGCCTATTTATTTCTAATTCTAATCATGTTTGGTTTTGCTTAATTTCTTAAGAACCCTATATTTTCAAACATGATTAAATTTAATCACTATTTTTTCCTAAATCTGCATACAATAAAACCTTAGAATAATAAATTTCATAATTTTCTAAGCAAAATAAATAATTTTAAAAAATTATACAAAATCAGAGCAGATAGGAGACTCACCCGGTCTGATGACTTTTGGGCTTCCAACACCGATCCAGGTATGTCAGCCAGTCCAGGCGGTAGGTCTAGAGTGAGGTGGTGGTGGTGGCTTAGTCCCAGGTGGTGGTAGTGTGTAGGTTTGGTTTACCAGCCTCTACTACACAGATTTCCTTAATATTTTCCTAAACCCTAATTTTCCTCTTCGATTTTCAGTGCTCTCAATTTTTTCTAACTTCTAACTGTCTAAATAAATTTTGTAATTTTTTCCTTTATTTATAGAGTTTTATAGTAATTATTATGCATTTAATTAGATAAGACATTGCCCCAATCTCTTAATTTTTGCCTTTTGTGTTACTTGATTTTGATTGATTAATTTTTTTCTTCACTTCCTAACCTGCCACAACCAAATCCACATCATTCCTTATTCCTCTGGTTTTTTTTCTGATTTTTCTTAATTAATTAATAATTTTATTTAATTATTTAATAAGTTTCCAACTAATTTAAGTAAATTTCGTGTATTTTTATCTACACGTAAATACATATAGAGTACATATGAACATTCTTAATTATTATTTAGGTCATTCTATGATTTTTCCTATACATACAATCTATTTTTAGCAATTTATTAGTTATTAGATTACACTTTTCGTCTTTTTGATAATTAACAATTATTATACTTAAAATTTGAAAATTTTATAGTCTCCTATTTTATTATTTATTTTCTTAAATTCAAGTTTATGGGATAATTTTTACTAATATTTCTATCTGTAGTTTATAATTTAGGTTTAATTGGATCTTTTAACTGATCATTCTAAACTTTATGTACTAAGTTCAATCCTACGATCATTTAGCTTAACTTTAAGGTTTATATTTATCATTTAGCTAGTTTTATTATTTATTGCATTTCCTTTTCAATAGTTAGTTAAGGTTTCTTTTGATGGCCTATGTAATGGCCTTAAGTTGTAATGAATATAAAGAATTCAAACTGTTTTATTTTTCAATATGAGTTAGTAATTTTTTTCACTCCCATCATCCATTCTTATCAATTTAGCAATGGATCATAATGAACAACCCACTATCAACTCCTTAGATATTGTTGTACACAACTATAATTGAGATTTGTACATCATATTGGATCGTTTTAGTTTAATTGATTATTTCTTTGATCAGGAGTCATAAAGGTAATTAAATTAATAAATCTAGTTTGTTTATTGAATTAGTAAGTCATATCTAATTTAGTATCCAACTGTATCTATTTCTTTTAATTGTTCCCCTGCACACAAAAACTCTAAAAATACCTCTTGTTATCATATGAATCCACAAAATATAAAAATTCCAATCTTGATATTTGCTACACTTAGTTAGATTGTGTCCTGAATACAAATATTTCTTGCCCAATTGGTGATATGGGACGTTTTTTGTTAGCATGTACGTAGGCAAGAAAGTCAAAGAGGAATGAGACATTGTAGGTCGTAGAAGGCAAAGGTTTTACAATCAAACATTGTTTTTCTTTATCTCTAAAATTGTATTAAATGAGGAGGAATAACTAAATATCTGTAAGTCCTTGGACTTGATAACAATTGTAAGATCATCTTGATGATCAATAAATAAGATGAAGCTAGCTCATTCCATCTTTATTTTGAATGAGCTTTCTAAGGATCCAAGGATAATAACCATCTTTGTATGTGTACAAGGTTGTTCGAAAAAAAGTTGGCGGTGAACAAAGCGGTTTGATGATCCCCATTCTAATCCCATCAAACCAACTCTTCCTAAGTCATCCTAAATACAAACCAAACTCCAAGGATTTTGTCATTTAACCCAAGAAGTTAAGCGTAAATAAATATTGGATTTAGCATAATAAATAATATAATAATTTTACCCCTCCAAAATATTTAATGATGACTTCATTTGCATGCAATTAAGGTGAATAGTTGGTTCAAAAAAGGTAGTATAGTAGACAATGTGATTGGTTAAGAGGGGCATAGGATTGGTTTAGGGGAAGAAGAGATGTTTGTGAATAGTTAGGTTCATGGCTATGCAATGGGTGAGAGGAGCAATGGTGGTTGTCCTAACTTAGGTGAAAGGGGTAGTAGTGGTAGAGTGGGACAAGGGGGAAAGGAAAGAATGGGTAGATGTTAAGACATAGGGAAAGGTGGTGAAGAAGGCCAAAGGCGTGAGATCCAATGTTGCACAATTTGAATCGATGATAAGGGATAATGCAATTGCTACAAGTTGCCAATATCAAAGGGAGGAACAAACTATAGGATGATATCGGAGCGAGTTTAGAATGGGTTTTGCAAAAGTCGAACTCAACCCAATATCCTATAGTGCTTTCCAAAACCCTATATATGAAGTTTCCTTACTTCTTTCCACAATTTTTTTTTTTAAGAAAAAAATAAAAGAACATAAATTATAAAAAAAAAATCGTGTCTATTTTTATTAATAGTTATCATTTCTAATTTACTAAATTATTAACAAACAATAATATATCAATTGAGATACATTACATAAGTTACATATATAAACAAATGTAGTCAGTTAATATAAGCCTTAAGAATAAGATTAAAAGCTCATATATACACATGGTGTTATTTTAAAATGGGTTCAAATTTTCTATCGGGTTTTTTTCTTAAATTTCAAAACCCAACCCACAACCCGATAATGTTTGAGAATTAATTTCAAAACCCATTCTAAAACCTTATAAAATTTTTAATAGTTGAAACGAGTCGGAAACCCTATAATGAACCACCCAGTAACATCCCTACTCATAATTAACACCCTAAGGATGAACAAGATCAAAATAAAGATAGCATAGACCAAGTTGTAACCATAGACTGTGATTTGAGTTGGCACAACTAATGGTTGGAACCAGCTATTTAGAACATGGAGATGGACGAACCTACCATTTGAGTTGCTTTTTATCGTTAGAGGATGGGTCGATCAAAGTCAGAATGCTAGTCGATAAGTTTTATACGAATACAGAGGTTTTTTTTTTTTTAAATATTACGAAAAATGGCCCTTCTAAAAAATATTTTACATATATCCCCTCATTTTTCAAAAAAAAAAAACTAAAAAAAAAATAATAAAAAGAAAGCACAACTAAGGCATGTGTTCAAAATACTCGAAAATACTAAGAAGGTACATGCTTAGAGTACACTCGAAAAGCCTACGTCTTCACTATACTATAGCTTTGCCACATCGTTAATTGCTTCAACAATCTTACAATTAGAGAATATTCTATTTGATGGATGTGTGACTCCCACTAAAATCCTATGAAGTGGAACCGTAGAACACAAATGACAAGCAAAAACATTAAAGTTGACATCCTCGGTCCTCTCATTATACGAGTTCCTCTATAACAAGCCTTAATATTTATGTTTTGACTTTGAATCGACTTGACAATGAGTTGACATCCAAAGCCATGCTGAAACAAGGATTTTCCTGGTTAGAAAGTTCGAAGGGTTGCTTCTGAACACCACAAAATTCACTCTGTTAGACATCATCCATACCGGCGCCAACGGTCAGGATTTCTTGAAAATAAGCAAAAAGAATAGAAAAACACCGTCAAATTCAAATGGTCAGCCAAATGGCTTATGAACATTGTTGCAACTAGATTCGATCGTATTGCAGATTCAAGGTTACATGGCAATCAATGTTGTTCACTGCAAATTTTTCTTTCCCGATAGCAGCTGCATTTTCAGCAGAAAAAATTATTTGTGAAAAATGGTTAGAATTATGCACCGCATTGCCGTAAATAATGATCTAACTTAAGAGGGATGAAGATTGCAACAATTCTGCGTTAGTAGAATGAGAAAACTTGGGTGGGAGGGTGGCAAGAGGTTTCTCATCACCAAGTTTTTGAATTGCCAACCCCAACATGCATCCCAAAGCGCGCGCCACTGGAACAGCCACTGCATTACCAATTTGGCAGTACCTGAGCACAAAAGGGTGTCAGTAGAGAATTACTAATCCCCATTTTACCAATCAATTCTGACCTTATCAAGCAAATTGACATTTAATAATTGACAGTACATTTCTTGTCTCACTAAAACTGAGCCTTGTTTTTTCATGACAGATGGTCACCAAATCCAACACTCTTAATATTCTTTTAAATAACTAAAGAAGAGTTCCTGATGGAGGAAAACAGAGTCTCATATGCTGTACAAATTCATGATATCTCTGTATTAACATCTAGTAAAGTGAAAGAGACATCATTTAGAAGGATTTCAGCTTCACATGTAAAGTGGCTCTTTCAACTCCTCCCAGTCCTATTTCAGCCTCAGCCCCTCAGTTCACTTGTACGTTTGAAATCCACACATACCAAGCTCAGTTCCCAACTACTTTATTTGGTTCTTTAAAATTCATCAACTCATCTAAACTTAAACTTCTAGTTTATTAGCATCATTGTTATATAATAGAAGGTTTCGAGTTCAAATCTTGAAAGGGTTATTCGAATTCTCATTTACGTGATTGACTTCTAGTCAATGCCTTGTCCCACTTAAGGAGTATTGAAATATACAAGGACAAATCTTATACAAATTTAGTAGCTTAATCTTTCAGCTGAGCACAGTGATCTAAAATTTGGCAAATTCCCAAATTTGAAGGGGAAAGAAAGCTATGCTTTCCGTGTTTATCAAGCCAATATTTGAAAGCCTAAGTTCATTATCCCAAAAAATTTAACAGTTGGTATGTTTTCATCTAGAAAGCCATTGGGGTCGTTTATATGTAATTTTAGTCTTCTATCCTTTTCAGTGGATCTGACATCTTCAACCAAACATCAATGGTAAAAGCACACAGTAAGAAGGGATACGTTCTAGACACTGGATTATAAAAATTTTAAAAGAATAGTAGATAATTATGTATAAGAAAGACATAAAAACCTGTCTTCAAGTCCTCCAAAAAACCTATAATAGTCTGGAAAACCTTGCAGCCTTGCACATTCACGGATTGTAAGAATCCTGTCTTGCTCTGGGTGTAACACAGCCTGAAAATTTGCCTTTTCAAAACAGTACTCTTTATCACATGATTCAATCATGGGTGACATATGGGCACAAGTAATGCTACCTGGCTGCGATACTCAGGAGTACATAAGACGGTTGAAATAGTTTCATCCCACCACAACCGCCCAAAAGGCCTGCATCCTCATCCAACATTACGGAAAGTTCAGAAAAATAGAAGATTCCAACAATACCAAATGCGTTGGCCAAGAAAAAATTGCAATGTCAAAACGAGTTTGCACTTACTTCGTGGATTTTCCTTGACTGAAGTTTAATGCATAATCTGGAACCTGAAAAGAGAAACCAAAATTACAACTACAAACTCCATATGGCTTCTATAATAATAGTTTAATGGAAAAGGAAAATCAATCAATGGGGGAAAAAGGTGTAGATGTCACGTGAGTTGATCGGATTGCTTTATAGGTTGAAAACCAATTGTCTCTATATGTTCACATCCCAGAAATCATCACTGCTTTGTTGAAAACAGAAAGTTCATAAGTCACAAACTTAGTATCTGCATGGAGAATTAGCTCATGGGCAATTTGCCAATTACCAAAAAGGAGCTATTCATTGCACTTTACGTCTATTCTACAATTTCTTTACTGACTGTCCACTAATTTAAGTCATCTTCATCAATTGCAACAACGACGCAGTAAAAACAATTTATCAGAATACAATTAAAATAAATGAAACTTCCCCAATTTGTGCAGTCTGTCTCATAAATTGTCAAAATCATTGGTCCACAACCTTAGTATGCCACTGTTAGCAATAATTACTACAGACCTTGCTATTAAGCAACTACAAGTAATGAGCTAATCTAGTTGGCAACAACTACAGGACAAAGGTTAAGTTACCAGAATATGATCCAGCTTTTCTATGTCAATCTCAATTAGCTTGAGAGACAGTAAGTTACCACTATCTTCTTTTAAGGTTAGCCAAATTCCCACCAAGCCCAAACAAGAAGACAGATCCAACCCAACTATAATTATCATGATTTCAGCTGTGGACCAGCAAAAGCATAACCAGAATTTATTGGGTGTAGTGGTGTACACACTATTGTGACATAAAAAGGAGGATTTACTCATTCAGAAAATAGAACATGTTTGACAAACATACTGCAGAGAATACATCATTTTTACCAGTGGTCTTCCACATGCTAGTACAATCTCCGTCTTTGGATCACGTCGGGCAACATTATCAGATCCAACAATTACTCCTGGTAGATCCCTAAAGTTTGCTCCCTATGGTATAATGAAGTGAAAAAAAAAAAGGAAAATATAAGGTAAAAAGTTTCTGGTTCAGTTTGTACAAAAAGGAGCAAAATAAAATATTATAGTCATCACAGAGAGCAACAGGTACTGTCTATGACCTTCCTTTTAGGGATTCGAGAGACTCGCTCCATATCAAGCTCTGTCAAAGGCCAGGGACGATGATCATATAGCATATGCTTCTCTTTTTTCTTCAAAGTGCTCAAAGTGATTCCCTTCATTTCTAGGGACCATAAAAATTAGATCTAAAAGTACAGAGCTTTACAGAAATCAAGCCAATGCATGACCTCATATAGGTATGAAAGAATAAAATGTCCCTATTTATCAGAAACCCAAAGCAATTACCATGTGGGAACGAGTTGGAACCAACAAAGGAAGAGGAAAAGGATCTTACCATATTCATCTGCTCTAATATATTTCTGAAAATCAGTTTCGGGGGGGCTTCTGCAATACATTTCTTGACGAGTTTCCCCATTAATCACCTACAATAAGGTCAGACCATAAGAATACCTCATAATTGACAGCAGAAATGGACATCTGGTCTAAGAGATGAAAACTAAAATTACTGGAGGAAGATCGGAAATAGCATCACGAAGGACAAGCGGCTTTTCTAAGTCAGGAACCTGGCCTTCATCATAAGCAACGATGCAACGCTGCATTAAGAAGCATTGTTAGTGAAATGGAAACATGATGAGAATTAAATTCACAAGACAGTTTTAAGGTGACACCTCAAACTCACAAGGAGCCCCATATTTTAATATCACATCATGCGTAGGAAGTGGGAACTGAGGTAATTTCTGCAGAAGAATCATTTATTGTAAGTGTCGGATTTAGCACTACAACCAACAATTTAAAAGATTAAGCTTATAGATACTAAGTTGTGTTCTTTATATTTATCATTAACACTCCCCCGTACTACTGGGCTATGACTTTAATCGAAACTCCACAAGTGGCCTTGATTAAATGGAATGAAATGACAGTATAGGGTTTCAAGCTTATGGCCTCCCAGCTTGATATCATGTTGTGTTTGGCATTACAACCAGCTAATCTAAAACTTAAGCTTGACATACTATATACATTTACTGTATCACAAGATCTATCGAAAATAACTTGCCTGATCAGGATGTGCTCCCCATAGGAAAACACGTAGACGGAATTGTGGAAGCCCATAACAACCAGCAGCCATGATCCCTAATCTTGTTTGGTATTTCATATGAATTAAACGACTTAAGGCATATCTTCCCAAAGTACCATTTGCAAACCTCAAAATGTCAGTCACATTCTCCATCAACAGGTACTTGGGCTTCAAAAAGTTCACTATGTCCATGAAAATTACAATTTGGTGGTTTTTCTCATCACTTAATGGATCATCCACATTCCTATGGCGATTGTAACCACTTATGCCTTGACAGGGAGGACCACCACATATAACATCAACATCACCCTGGAACACAAGAAAAATGTAAGAGAACACTACATGACAAATCATCTTACTCAAGCATACGCTTAAGTAAAAGAACTTACTGGACATGGTAACAGCTTTGTCTTGTAACACTTGATTACAAAATCATGTATCTTGTCCTGGCATTTACTAAAGGATATACAAATTAAAGGGCATTCATCAACAGCAACAAAAGCACCTAAACACCAAGTAAAGAATAATGCATACCTTAACCCTTGAATTGGTTCCCAAGTATCTTCACTAGGGCCATAACCAGCCCAGCGTACCTGTATATTGGAGAATTCCATTAGAGTTTTGGTTATTGCATATTTTTACATAGTTATGTGGCACAGAAAAATGGAACAACTTCAACAGCAGGTGAAAATATTGCAAGTAAACCTTGGTGAGACAATACAATCTAATATGAAAAGAAGATTAATTGTCATTTGTCACCACTTACCATAACCTAATGCGATTACAATAGACTTGTTTTGCTCTGATGTTTACTAATCTTCATTTTCGTTTCCTTCTTTCAAACCCCAACTTATTTTACTCAAAGCTTCAAATAAAAGTGGAAGGAGAACCAATTTGAGTCTTAGGTGAACTTTCACATGCTCTTGCTCTAGCTTCTTAGAATATGACTAACTCTCTAAATGCCTTTCTGGAGCACTAGTCACGATGATGCAATTTGAGATGACAGAAGTCTCTTGCTACAACTCATGAATTAAGAATCCTCACAACAAGGTCTACTTGACATGAATTACCTGAAATATCTCCTAATTAAGACTCAAGATATCACCCTTAGGTCGTATAGAAGCACCCTCCGGTCTCTCGAAACAGGATTTTCAGATATACAAACATTTGTTTCTAGTTCCCGAATTACAACTGCATGCCCCCGGTCCCTCCTACTAGTCCTTCAGATCATCATTCTATCCTATGCAAGCTTCCAAGGTTGGGCTTTCTTATGGGCATGACTTTCTTCCCATCTCTGGGACTTGTCCAATGCAGTCCTTAGTAAAGGATTGACTAAAGGTCAGTCTGCCCAAAAAAGCTAGAACACCAGCCTAGAGTTGGAGTAAAGTCATTAGGCTCAGGCCAAAAGTCACACTTCTGCATGACCTATTAGGGTAGTGAGCAAATTCTGCTAAAGCTAGATGAAATCAATAGCAGAAAAAATAGATACTTATTTCTTTTACCAAAATAGCACTTAGCTGGTGCCAGCATTTTGCCCTATATTGTAATCACCCTAAAAAATTGATGCTTTAGATGTTATATTATGTCCATGTTTTTCTTTAGGAGGAATGAGGACCAAATAAAATGTTCATCCAATGGTTACTCTATAGTCAAAAACAATCAAAAGGGTCACAAAAATCAACGTGAACCTAACTAATCGTATTTTACATTGAATCTAAAATTAGAATTAGTTGTAGCCTTCCAATATCAATTTCTGATATATGTACCATTAATGTAGTATTAGTTTTACGCTTAATCCACATAATACAATGCAATAATAAGCCACCTGCGAGTTCTTTCCTGGCTTTAATAATCAGTATGATATTTCAAATGGACACCAATTAAACATTATGGTATATAGTTCTAACAAGAATGGTCCAAGGGAGACAAGCAGATCAATAGCTTGTACAACAATTAGCCTCCTGAAGAGCAAATCCTCAATGATATAGCCAGGCCAAAGCAATTGATGATACAAGGTTTTTTGCGTAAGTGCAGTGACATCATTAATAAGAAAACAGTTTAAAAAATAGATAATTCGATGTACAAAAAGAAAAGGAGTAAACCTTAGAGGAAACAAAAGCACTAAAGAAAGACAGTAATAGGCTATGAAAAAAGAAAAAAGAGAGATGGTCCATTTACAAATCATAGAAGGGTCTCCCTGCCTCATTTTCTTCTCTCCAAACATGGCAAAGATGCAAAAGCTAACTTCCCATTAGGTTTCAAGGTAAAACAAGGGTCCATTCAAAAAATTGGAAACATCATTTGTTGACATGTGTACCTAAACTGGCCATTCAAGCTTCATTCAAAGTTATCCCATAGGTTCCTCACAAAAATGCATATATGAAGAGATGGTCAAGAGATTTTTCCTCACTCTTGCACATGAAGCATATATTTTGATCTATCACATTCGAATTCACAAGCTTGTGCGCATTATAGAGTTTCTACATTGCCAGCCAAAGAATAAAAGCATGTCAAGGTAGAGCAATTCTTATGCCACAATACACCTGGAGAGTGTTAGCGAATGGCTTTGTAGGCTTCTATACAAGGTCCATTGTGCATTTTTCCAAACCAAAGAATTCAAATGATCAGGGATGGCTAAAAACTTCACTCCAAGTGTTCCTTAATCCCTTCCTATACTCCTCTAAGCAGTCAATTCCAACAATATTTGGAAATCAAAGAACATACCCTGTTTCCTTTGACCATCTCAACTGATATGCCTTTCTCACCAATCCAATCAACTAAAGAGTCCTTTGAATGTCATTTATCACACCAAATGAGAAATTTTATACCCATTCCCCATTCTCCAGTTCAAGAGCTTCAAGTTGCCAGATTATCATCCAAGACCAACATACATTAGAGGGGATCTTGATCTACTAGTTCTATCCCTAAAGCACTTATGTTAAAATTAAAACCGCAACCTATCTGTTTTAAAAGCTTAAACTTGTAATATGGTATGGACTATATTGTTTATTAGTTACGCTCTACCTCACTTATGGATTGAGACTCTACTAAAACCTTCCAAGTGGATGACTTAATTAAATTGGGTGAAATTACGATGCTGCAAATCTACAGCTTCACATAGTAAGACTTGGGATGTAAAACCCAACTGGAAGCTCTTTTCTTAGTTAGATTTTGAAGTAAAGGGCTAAGGAAGACAATTGAACCATGGTTCAAATATCTGAGGGAAAAACCAATTCAAAAAGCATAATTTTTAGAGAAAATTGCAATGGTATGTATTTTAACACTTTTGTAAACAATTGACCTTGTTGTCTTCTTTAACAACCTAATGGCCTGTGTTTTAATCTGGTGTGCAATGTTCTGCCTGGCTGTTATGCTAAAATAAATCTTCACTCAAACCTCTTATTTTAGAAGGAAATGGGATAGATAAGGCTCAACCATCATATCCAAAACAGCATATCCTGCAGCTTTAAGGGAGTAAAGCAATTATATTTGGTTTGGTTAAAAACTAAAAATCAAATTTAATCTATAGTTCTTGAACTTCTAATAATATTAAAATTCTCTGGCATTATTGAAGGTTTTTTTGGGTAAGGAAGCATTATTGAAAATTGAAACAAGAATAAACAGTTAACTTCTCACTCTATTACTCCACAATAAATTGAACAAGATTTTTAGCACGTCTGTTTTGGTGACTCTCATGTAAGCATGCAAGCCCACTAAGCATTTAATAGCAGCACATTTTTGCTGGTGGTCCATAGATTTCTCATGTCAACCAACTATTTTTCTTAAAAAATGGGTGAAATCCATTGCATAGGAAATACTGTACTAAGGGAAATATTCATTTAATATGACAAGATCTCAGAGATTCCAATGGTGGTGAATTGACTTATTATATCAAAAATGCGCATACTTTCAAATGAAGCCTTCGCTTGCCAACTTCATTAGGGTCACCATAGCAAATATCAACCAACTTCTCAACTTCAAATTCATCATCAGGAGCTGCATCTTCTACTTTAGATGGCGATTTTTCATGGGAACTAGCTCTAGGCTTCCTTTGGTTATTAGGACCATCTTTTACTACATACTGCTTGCAGAGCTTATCCCACTCCTTCAAAAGGTCCAAAAAATCTTCTGCAGACTCATTCCTGATCTGAAAAAAAAAAAAAGAAAATGCAGAGACCCATGAAAAACATAATAAATGATATAGTTGAAAGCTTGAAAATGCTCTGTTCCTCACCTGTGTCTCAGGATGATTGTGTTTCAGGCTTTCACAGGCATGTTTGTCAGCATCGACAGCCCATTTCTGTCAAAAGAATGCAAAAACTGAGTAAATTAGGGAAACTGTTAGAATATAGGTGTGCCATAAAATTGCATATTCCAGAAAGCAAGCCCTGACCAAAATAAATCTCTTACCGTCACTAGATCTATGCCAGTGAGTTTGGCACCAAGGCACAAACCCGTTGACATCCCTCCACAACCACAGTATACATCTAATAGGGCTAGTTCCGTCTTCGGAGGCTTATGCTCAGGTAATTCTTTAATTTTCGGTGCAGTACCATTTACACAATCTCCCTTCAAGGATGTGGGTGATTGTAGATTAGTGTTATCTGCATTAGATGTAGAAAACAAAATCCTCATAACTTCTGTTTACTTAGGCATAAGATCTTAATGCGGTTTGTCAATAAAAATATACGGCATCACTCAGCACAATCATTCAGCAATGCTGCTTGACTATCAAATAAAAGTGGATTAAAAAATCTGTTGAAATAGAAAATTAAGTAAACTATGTACATTGTAATTCAACTCACAATCTTTAATGCTGCAGAAAGCAGAATACTCCACAGAATACTTCATGTCATAATAGAAGTCAGCATGTGGTATTGATTTTAAGTTAACCTGTAAAATATATACTCTAGCTCAGTCCCGAAGTAACCATACAAGTGACAAAGGTAGTGCAGCTATATAAATTGCTGATGAGAAATACTAGCAACAAGCAACAATAGTTCAAGGAATTCCATACATTATGCACTACTTGTGAAATTGTGACTTTTGAAACAATGCAGTCCAAAAAATTATCATTCATCAAATCAGAGATAAAAAGGCGCTTCTTGTCATGAAAAGATGCTTCTTCTTTCATTACCTACATAAGGAGGGAAAGGAAAAAAAGGGCAAAAGTGAGAGAAGGGTAATTAATCAACTGAATAGACTTCCAACCATATGAAGAACATAGCAAGCATGTTCTGTATCTTCTACAAGTTCAAAACACTTACAGTGTCTTCTGCTCTATAAAACCACTGAACCCTGGTGTAATCTCCATCATCCTCTGTCTTGAAAAGTTCCAATATTCTGCCAATGTAATTCTGCTCGTTTTCCTTACCCTAGAAGCAAAGTAAAAAGGAAAAGAGAAAAAAGTTCAGCATGAAGATTACAGTTTCCTTATTCCTGAAGATTACAACAAGGCCATTCCATGCCCAAACCACAGATTTTCTTTCATTGAACTTCAGGAACCAGTCAACTTAATACAGTAAACTAATAGGAACAATAAAGAATGAAACTTGCCTTAATATATGCACAATCACCTATGCTGAAAATTTGTTTAAGAATCTTAGCTTGATAATAGTGGCATTTCGCCTCAAGCAGTATGTCATCATCTTCATCATCACTGTAAGAAAACTGAGATGCATCAAATAAAAGGCTAGGAGAACATGAAATTGTACCTACAACAAAGCAAAGTGCTGATGCTATGGCAAATTTAGCCAGGATCATAGCATTAGTTTTCTTTCCTAAGAATATAATAAGCTAGATTCTTTTTCTCAAGGTTCTTTAGAGTTGCTATTGTAAAGATTGCTGATAATTTGGTATGGTTTGATTTAACATTTTACTCCCACTCACAATTTTGGGTTTTTAAAAGGTTAAAGAAACATAGGGTAACAATAAATTTTGTGCATATTTTATGAGTTACAAGGTCAGCATATGTACCTCAATTTCATTATGCGCCTCTTCCTCTCTGGATCCTACAGGCAAGGCAAAATAGGAGAAAAAAAATCAAACCAAAAAAAAATTTCAGAATCTATCTATTGCAAAGGAACCACCCATGTGAGATAAGCTATCTTTTTTGGCACCATCTGTGTGATAGTGTATATCGCATGTGACATTGGGGCTTGACAGACAAATTTAGTACAACAATAACCCAGACCTCATCTTACGAGAGAAGCTTGAAAGGCACCTTCAATGTTATTGTAAATTACTGAATACATATGAACCAAGGTCCCTACAGGATAAATGTAAAAATAAAAGAAATCCTATGGCAGAAGGGGGACGAAAAGTCCTTCAAGCTTTTTTATGTTCAGGAGATACAACTTCACAAAGCCTTGTGCCATTAGTGCAAAAGCATGGAAATAAAAGTTCTTCAAGTTTAGAACTCATTAAAAGCTTCAATTCTTGTACCATCTCAATCCAAATGCACCCAATAATCAAGTTATGAGGCAATTTATGCACCTGACTCAAAAATTCCTAACAGTGTCAACTTACAAAAGTCCATATCTTAGGTAAATATATGTCAAATACCGACAGATTCACAAATTCTCCTTATACACCTTCTGCGTGAGGGGTTGAAATGCCGCAGGTGCAGAGATTAGTTCAAATAGGCATAAGCATAGACTCATATGTCCTTGGTGCATTATGAATGTGGTCTTTGATATGTCCTTATCTGTTAATCCAAGAGTAAGTAGTTTGTTTTTGATGTGATGCTTCAATTGCAGATGGTACCCCTACAGCCTCCTTTTCTTCTCCTTCTTAATTAATATGCTGGAAATGCCAATGTGCTATGTTTTCTCTCAAACGATTTCCGCATTTGTTCATGTGACAAGCCATTGAACCAAAATCTTTTACTGGTCGTGGACCTTCTTTCAAAGTCACAGCATCACGGTCATCAATCAAAGGAAATAAATCTTTTTGAGGCATTTTTGTAACTCCATCATATCTCCCATCCACATAGCTCTCTCTCTCCAAATTTCGAGAGAAAACAAAGGGCTCTTGGGTGAAATTGTTTTTGCCCATTTCCACTAGATTCATACTATTTCTACCTCCTTTTGAATTACCCAAACACATGTTTTATTTCCATTAACTTAGATTTCCACATGTTTCCAGCCATCCAAACACAGCGCTAGTCTTTAGCTACAACAAAATTTTTTTCATCCTTCATATATATCTTCCTTTTCTTTCTGGAACCAAATCTCCAATTCTAACCATTTTAATCAGTTTGGTAGTAATGTTGATTTTATTATGATATCAGAACACTCAAGTGAATGTCATCAATCAATCCCCCTCAGACGGCCAAAGACCCCGTGTCAGGTAATGAAATATAAAACACGCAAAAATTACAAGCTTAAACTTTTAAATTAGTTTGCCACAATGCTGAAGTTAATAATTCCAACTTCAGTTCCCGCTATCAAATCTGCATTGTTTCTTGAACGCTTATAACGACATTCCCCTATCACGGGTTCAACTAAACGAAGAAATTTATCTTTTTTAAAAAAAAAACCTATTTTTTACTCTCTTTTTTTTTAATCTTTCTCTTTTTGGTAATTAGCTTAACTACAAAAAATGTTGGTTCTTTATCCTTTTATCATATATTATCCTTCTTTCCTTTTAAATTTTAAATAATGTAAACTTAAATTAATAAAAGTTAAAAAACAAAAAAAAAAAAAAAGAGAATCTCACTTCTCATATCCAACAAAAAACCAAACATTATTATAACAAAAGGAAGAGGAAAGGCATGCAATGGAAGCAAGAAAGTAACCTTATCCGGGTATCTCCAAGGCCACCTCTGCTTAGCTTCCTCTTCAGGAACAGGGTCCCCGACAAAGAAACTTTCAGGATTCTTATAATTCGAACAACTAAACAATGGGGTCTTCGTCTTTGTCTTTTTAGACAGTTTTGGACTGTCCTTTGACTCTTGGGTCAACGGGGTCAATCTTGGAGATCTTCTAACATTGGACCTATCCATATCCCTGTCGGCTAAAGATCTCTTGACATGACTTCTCAGAATTCGAGTTTGCGATGCGGGTTTATTATCGGCGGTTTCTGACATCGGCATTATCGTCGGCTCATTATCCGATTCTGACGTCGATACTATAATGGGCTTGTCGTCAGACTCCGGCATCGGGATTACTGTGGGCTTATCGTCGGACTCCGGCATCGGCATTACTGTGTGCTTATCCTCGGACTCGGGCATCGAGATTACTGTGGGATTGTCGTCGGACTCCGGCACCGGCACTATGGTGGGCTTGTCGTCGGACTCCGGCATCGGCATTACTGCGGGCTTGTCGTCCGACTCCGGCATTGGGGTTATTGCGGATTTGTCTTCCGACATTGACGTTATCGTGGATGCGGATGTGGAGATCGGGATGGTTGTTGGGTCTTGTTCCGATTCCATGTCCACGAAGTTCAAATCTTGTGAGGATTTGTCTTCAGTGAAATGCGGACAAGAAGTAAGCTTTCTTTGGTCAGCTGATAAACCCTAATTCAGTAAGTAAGAAGAGAGAGAAAGAGAGGGGTATGGTTTTATTTCAAAAGGGAAATTGAATTTTAAGCGGGACGACAATGTAATGTGCCATGTTTGGCACTTAGCAGTGGAGAAACCAATGGAAGGAAGAAAAAGGCTGAAAAAGAAAAAAAAAAAAAAAATAGTATATGAGTTGAAAAAGATTAAAAATATGTGTCTCATTTTGAAAAGTTGCAAAAATTTTTGCATAAAGTTTTCAAATAAAAAAGAATTGTAACTTTTTGCTTTCTCTTTTTCAATATTAATTATTGAAATAATGATTTACAAAACTTATTGGTTTAATTGTATTTTCATATTATTGCAATAATATTATTGATAGGTTTTAACTTAATTATAAAATTGAGATCCTCTTCTGTTTAAAGTAGAATATAATTTTAACTTTTTTTTCATTTGAAAATAGTTTTCTTCTTATAAATGTAAAAAGCAATCTTCATATATTCATTCTCATCCGAAATTTCTTTTTTTTTAATTTTTACATTATATGATAAAATTTATTTTTACTTTTTTATTAGCATAATGTAATTATTTAATTCATATTTTAATCATTAAAATAATAATAGTAAAATTTTAACTTTCAAATGATATATCGTATAATTTTTTACAGCAGTCTTCATTGCATTTTAGCCATTTCTCATCTCAATTCGAGCCCTTTTTTAAAAAAAAAGATTATTATATAATGAAATTTATTTTTATTTTTCTTACTATCGTGATACAATTGTTTAATTCCTTATTTAATCGTTGGAATAATTATAAAAATTAAATGTGGGTGTAATGGGGGTGGAGTGGTTTTGACTCCTCGTACTTTCACGCAAACGAAAAGAATCCTAACGTTAAAGAGAGAGAGACAGAGAGTAAGTAGGTACGATACGTAAATTACGGAAACCGAAACGCATTGAGATTTGACAATGGTAGGTGGGGTCCACTTGGGTAAGCGAGGAAGGACACTTTGAAGTCATGCACTGGACACTATAAGAGCTGCTCCTGTCAAAGCCAACCACGATCAACTGACATCAGACGACCTTGTCGGACAAATTCAAATTACGCTCTCACGAGGGAAGCTTCAGAATTTTTCAGTATTTCCAAGTGAACGAAGTACGATACGCAGGACTCTCGAATGCAGATGGCGGAGGTCGTGAGACGCCGGTAGGACCGGAGAAAATGTTTAATGGTATTTGAGCATGCATATAAAAAGATTGTTAACAAGCTACTTAAAATGTTATATTAGTATTTTAAATAATTTTTTATTTTATATCTTTATTAATTATTTCATATCTATCTATTTTTTTATTTAATTACAACGTTTGACACATTAGTCATATAGATAACTATATCATAAAGAGTAAAATAAAAAATCAATTCTTCGTAAAATATTGATTCTCCATTTTATAAATGTAAATTAAAAAAAAAAAAAGATGTTTGACATTAGTATCTATAACAAACATCTCTTTATAAAAATACTTTTAGTATAAAGACTTTTTCAAGGTTTTTAAAACGTTACATCAGTATTTTAATAACTTATTCTCCATAAAAACTTATTTACTTTATCTGAGATCTTGGAATAAAGATTTTTCTTTTTCTTTTATGTTTTCAATTAATTATTTTTAAAGAACATCTTAATATGTTATCAATAATGTAAATAATTGATAAATTTATTATTAAAAAATTAAATTAAAAAAAAAAAGGAAAACAATAATAATATGGGAAATTATTCTTCTACCTCGTTCCATGCTACAAGAGTACACCCAGCGGCTATACTCTTTGATCCATCATGTAAGCTAAAGGTCATTGATTTTTTTTTTCCCCACAAAATGGATAATTAAATTTTTTTTCCAAGAAATGGCCAATTAAATTTACTTTGCAAACTATATATGCTACTTGATTAATAATTTAATCGTATAAAATCATTAAATATTGTCGTTGCCTAGATCCCCTAGTCCATTGAACTATCAAAGTAAATGTGATTTACTTTCCAAAATGTGGAAGACGCATTATTTTGTTAAAAAAATATAAAAATGGATAATTTTGGGGGTCCATTTCCAGCTGTCAAGAACCTTATAAAAAAAGTTCTTGATCTAAAATCTCATGTTGAGGAGATAAGGGTGCTTAACACTATTGATAAATTATATTTAAATATTAATAAAATTTTAAAACATAAAAATATGGGTGGAACCTTTTTAAAAAGTAGATACCATTTTAGTTCCTCAAAACACAAAAATTAAAGATGTATAAATTGTAACATGCGTAACTAAAGATGCAAACATAAAAATTAAACAAACTAAATAGCATAAGGTATATATGACATTTCCAATCACATGCATCGACTGCATTTCATCTAAATCTCGCTATAAAGCAATTCACAAAAATAAGCTGGAGTGTATCAAGTACGTGTAGAAAGTGGAAATATCCAATAAGAGAACCTGCAACAAAAATACAACTATCATACTTTTCAAAAAAAAAAAGTCTAATATCCACAAAGCCGTTGATAGTAAAAATGATAAATATTTTTTTGATTTTTGAGAATTCAGAATTAATAATTCTTTTGTATTGTAATGATCTATTATTATTGTATTGAATTACTGAAGATATTTCAAATTTTCATGTTTAATTATTTTTATAAAATAAAAACATATTATTTTGAATTATGAGATGAGATAAAAGAAGAAAAGAATCGTAACTTTTTTTATTTAAAATATTTAATATTTTACAATTAAAATATAAAAAATAACTTTAAAAATAGAAAAGAAGGACTCTTGATATAATTTTTTATAATAAAAAGAAAAAAATATCTCTATAAGACTCCAATGTTTTTTTTTTTTTTCCTTATATTGATCTTTGTTGAGCTGAACTAAAGAATTTTCTTTTTCAATAAAAGAGCACTAAGTATAGAGTTAATGCAGCAACCACAAAACCAATATTTAACACTCTACACACTAACAAGTCACAATCCACTACTCCTTGCCTAAGACATACTATACACTCTCTCTTAAATTATACACAAAGTCATAGCCTATGTCATCATTGTGGTCAACACTCATAGATGTACTAGCATCTTAAAAACAAAGTCCCCGAATGGGTGAGCAAAATGCCCCGCATATAGAGTATCACAACTATACACATATAAGCATACAACAAACAATCTTCTATAGACAACGGAGATATAAGAGTGCATAAGCAATCTTTTATTATCTTTAAATTTAGTCTAACAAACACTAACAATTTTGATATATATAATCAAGTACACCTAAAAACATTATGAGAAAGGTTCAAAGTAGTGCGCGCTCTACGTTTAGAGGATTTGTGAATTCTTACTATTCCTACTGGCATTTCAATCTTCCATCTCTTTTTAGGGCCCATCTAAAAGAGAACGTACAATAGAATATCTTTTCAATTTAGCAAGAAATCCTTATAATACTTATATAGTGTTAGGTATCACAAACACTTTGGATTCCAATAATTAACTTATAATCCACCAAAATCATTTCCATATGCAACTCCACTAAGAATAAATGCCACATAACGATCATTAAGATACCACTCTAAAATCATCGAAACTCTCAATTCATTAGACCTGAGCATACAGATGCAACATAATCACATTTAAGACCGATATAATTAGATTCATATTGCTAGCCTATACATGTACAAATAGTACACACAATATGCATGTACCTAAAATGATCAACCCAAGTAAATCTTAATATCCTCTAGTTCCCCATCAAAGATATTATGGCTAACTTAATATTAGATCCTATCGTTGAGTTAGAATATATTCTAATGCTAACTTGATTCAAAACCCCGCTAAACCCCTTCATATTGTTCTATGATTTTACTATAATGGTATGCTTTAGTTAAATTTTGAGTTGTAAAGGATTTAAGTTATGAAAATTCAATAATATAATTATTTAAGTAGTGAAAAGATAACATTTAGTATGTTTTCACAAGGATACCATTCAGATGATGTAAAATCCACAACCGAGCTAGTAAGTGCTAAGAGAAAGGGGAATGTTCTATTACAATGTAACCATCACTAGCTAGCCAATGCTCAATTTTCTCTTGTCAACTGCTTGGTGGTTGTTGAACGAGCTTACTGGTTCCTACAATTGACAGAATTCTACAAATTCCCCTATGACAAATGAACAAAACCAAAACCCCTTCCAAAAAATACAAGTTCCAACCAACTGTATTACTCTAAACCACATTCAAAGATCCATCACAATGAGAATTCCCAACACTCTAATCTTCATTTTACCATCGATATCAAATAGTAAAGGACAAGTTTGATAACCCACTTGATTCTTAAAGTTCTTGTATCTTCTCGTGCAATTCTTCATATAAATAACATTCCTAATCAACAAACCTTCATTAATGCATTACTACACATTAGTAACATTACAATTATGCACTAGGAACTTGCAAACTCCGCACTTACCATCAAACGTAAGACTCCTTATCGCGTGCCCTTACAAAATTGACAACTTATGGTTTTCATCATAAACCAATATTAGACTCCCAGCATATAACTAACAATCAAAGATTTAGGGAGGAAACTCACCTGCCATTGCCTTTAAGTGAAGTTTACCATAAATAATGCCGTTACGTTGCAAAGGAGGGAAATAAAAGGTGAGAAAGAGAAGAAGGAAAAAAAATAAGGAAAAAATAAGGATTTTTCTATAGTTTTGTTCTTATTTTTTATTAAAGTTTCAACCAGATAAGTCATTAAAGGGTACTTGACCCACTAAACTAAATAAAAATCTTATAGGATAAGGTTTAGAGTCGGGGTTTGGGACATAGTTCAAAACCTTATAGAGTTTAGGGTCAGGTTTTGGGATATAATTAAAAAAATGCGATGGAAAACCTGATCCAGTAAAAAATATATATTAATAAAAATATTTACTCTTAATTTATACACCATACATATCTTATACAATTTTCACATTATACAATATATTTGATTCTTAATTTTTATTATTATGTAAGTCAGTAAATGTAATCCTAATCATACTTAATTTTTTTTTCTCTATTTTCTCTTTTGTCCCATCTAAACCCTCCAAATAGCCGCCTCTATAAGGCTTTATGAAGTCTATAAAAACATACTCCTATAGAGTCAAAAACCCTATAGGGTTTTTATAAGGTTTTAGAAAACGCCAAACTCTATAGAGGCAGTTTATTATAAAACCCACCTCGATTGCACAATTATTTTTTATAAAACCAGTCCCGCCGTCCATCTCATCCTTTATTTGTACTTCTTTAAATTTAAATTATTAAACAAATTATAAATCTAACTGTTCGGATTTTGAAAAATGAAAATGAATGGTAAGGTATGTAATTCCCCTTACATATTAGGTGACGAAATTCTAAATTATTGAAGCTCCTTTTGGTATAGCGGCTTGAAATATGTCGAAATTCCGAAGTTAAGCGTATTTAAGTTAGAGCAATCCTAAGATAGGTAACCTCCTAGGAAACAGCTACACTAAGGGACAAAACCGTATGACATTTCAAACCAAAGCAGATAATACCTCGGTAGAACGAGTTCCAACCGAGTCGTTACAAAATGGTATCAGAGCATCTACCAGCCTAAAGGGCGAAGCCTTAGTTGGTGGTGATTCTGGACTTGTGTAACAAAATTGATAAGGACGTCAGTTTTAAAGGGGGGTGGAGTATGATACCCCTTACATGCTCAGTGACGGAATTCTAAATCATCGATGCACCTTTTGGTATAACAGTTCAAAGTACGTCGAAACTCCAAAATTAAGCATCTCAAGTTAGAGCAATCCCAAAATGGGCAACCTCCTAGAAAGCAGTTGTACCAAGGGATAAAATTGTGCGGCATTTCACGCTAAAGCGGACAATAACTCGGTGGAACCAGTTCCAAACGGATCATTACAAGGTAGAAGATAAGACCATAAAATCTCCCGAAAAATAAAGAAACATATCTTTTCAAATATGATGAAAAGGTAAGATATATTTAAGGGTAAATTGACCATTCTACCCCTTGATTTTAGAATATTTACTGACATAGTCATCACTTAATATTTAATATCATTAATCAAAACCCAGTTATTACATAAATAATTTATAATTTGATTCAGGGATTAAATCAAATCAAATTGCATTTAAAACTAAACTACTTCTTACTTAATGAAAAAAATGGACATAATTTGATTTTTAAATGAAATGCCAGCAAACAAGTCAATTTAACAACTCATATGAAATTAAAACACAATTGAAAATCCAACTCTAAACCTAAAACATTATCTCATAATCTCCCGGTCCTTAATACCTTGAATAATTCATTTTACTATCATGCAAACCTACTTTCAAGCTAAACTAAGTTCTCTTTCCCAATTCATACCTTCGTTAAGTACATTATTATCTCTTACTTTAAACAAATTCTTCAAATTTTATAATCCTACTCCCATCTCTCAATCTTTTTCTAATCACCAAACAAGTATGCCTTGATGTTCCATAAATGAATAATCATTTCTCAACCCAACTACTTACATAATATGACTTATGAGATAAGTCCAAATAGTAACTTAAGTAATCTAAGAAAGTTATTGCATAATGGGGTCATTGCAACTAACGGATCACATATAATAGGCGTGCCTATCAACTTAGGAGACATTTGGAGAGATATTACTAGGACGAGGTATTAGATGAAGAACATATAATTTTGGTACCTCAAATGCATGTATATGACAAATCGAACTCAGTGTTCCTGATCGTTTTCAATGAATTGGTTGTTTAATCTTTTATAGAGTGAATTCGACAAAACTTTTACATTCATATCAAGTTTGCTAATATTCTAAATTCCTCAAATAAGAGAAAGGGCCTCTTGTTTATAGAGTTTAGAGGTTGATATTGACTGTGAATGACTTCAAGATAAATGATTAAGATTAAGATTGTAGGTGACCATTAAATCACTTATAAGAATTCAACAATTGTAAAAAGCCTTCTTTTTCTCCTTCTAATCTATGGGCTTAAATAAAAATAAAGGTGTATAATCATTACAAGAAGCTTATTTTCATTATAAATGGCTTAAGGCCTATTTAAGCCTCTTTAAAGTCTATTAAAGCCAAACAAAACCCAAATGAACTAAAAAAAAAATTCTTTTATGAGTTTACCTTTCGAAGACAAGATAATCGAATAAGGTGAAGAACAGAAAATCTGATCTAACGATCTTTGTTTCATGTTTATAAAGTTAGATCTCTATACAACAACGTTCATTGAACTTAGTTTCCAAAATCTTATCAGTAGCACAATAAAATGGATCGAAACTCTTAAATAGAGCCAAATGCCCGATTAATAAAATGGTTTCTACATGACCCTCTACATTTATTGTATGTATTGCATAAATGTAGTTATAATCAAATTGTTATAATCCACTGAAAGTTAGATTGAGTTGTATAAAACCATTTTAAAATTGAAATATGGTTCTATTAGATTCATCACATAAACCGAATGTTGTAAGAGACAAAAGAATTACTTAGAGACCTCAAAAATTTAGAGAGTTCATCACATATTAATAGATGTAACAATAGATCAAGGGTAGATCTATAACAATACAATAAATAATAATAAATTGTATACAAAGTGTAATCATTATAAAGAACTAAATTGTACACAAAGTTTAGCAATTGTAACTAAAGGGGAGGTTATTATAAAATAACATATCAAACAGATTTATAAATAGAAAACAAAACAAAAAGAAAGAAACTAACTTCTCTGCAACAATAAGTCTCAATCTAGAGTTTAGCTTACTCAAAGCAACCACTATTGACTTTCCTTTCATTCTTGAGTAATACCTTATAAAAGAAATCAAGAAAATTTGTTAGTTCTGTAAACCTTAACCATAGATCTAGAACTTATTAAATATAGAGATAACAGAGACTAAAAGAGAGAGAAGGGGACTTACATGTAAGAGATGATTGAGTGAGGACATCTGACTAAATTAGGCTTGGATATAGTATCAAGCCCAACAATTTAGTGCTCTCGTCTCTTTCTTGATCATGGCACCTAAATTAAGACCTTCTGCTACCAATGCAGACAAAAGTAAACAAACCTATCTGTTTAACAAAGTAATAAAGTCAGTAAGGGTTTGAAAACATATTATTGACAATGAATGAGCAGTTACAAGATTTAGTTGATAAAGTTAGAAATTTAGAGATTCATTGGAATCATAATGCTCAAGAAGTAAACCAATCAAATGACCACAATAAGAATTCATTAGCTTCCATATCGAATTTTGACAATTTAATTTTAGCTAATTTGTTTAAAGGCATCAAACTAGAAATACCTAAGTTCGGGGGATCAACTCTACATGGATGGATATTCAAAGTTTAGCATTTCTTTGAATTTCATCATATACTAGATGAATAGAGAATTATAATTGCATCCTTTACTATGGAAGATGCAACCCTAGAATAATTTCACTAGATGTACAATAATAGGCTAATCATTGCTTGGCAAACTTTCATGCATGATTTGCAATTGTATTTTGGACCCTTTGAATTTGAAGATCCTAAAGGAACCCTTTACAAGCTTTGACAAAAAAGGTCAATATAAGAATACCAAAAAGAATTTGAATCATTATCAAATAGGGTGGTAGGCATTTCTTAAGATTAATTGGTAAAATTGTTTCGTTTATAGTTTAAAATTGTTGATTAAAAGAGAAGTTCGAATTAGTAAACCAAATTCTTTACCAAGAGTTATATGGTTAGCTAAAATGTATGAGGCTAAATTTAATGAGCAAATTGCTTTGAAACCAAATTTTGTAGTTCTAAGTGGATTACAGGCAAAGCAATTAACTTTGTAATTTTCTATGACTCAAACTACAACTGTAGCATCATAGAATCATTTGGGGATTAATCCATACCAATAAAGAAGTTGATTACATAAGAAATGCAAGCAAGAAGAGCAAAAAATTGTGCTATAATTGTGATGAGAAATTCCATCGTAATCATAAGTGTAAAATACATTTTTTTATTCTTTTATATGAGGATAAGGAGGATAGTGATAGGGGAGTAGAAGTTTGTGATATGGAAATGCATGATGAGTATATTGATGGATCTACTGCAATGAGCTATCATGCCTTATCAATAAATTCATTTCCTAAGACATTTCATTTTAATTGGAAATTGAATAATAGAGATGCTTCTATTATGGTTGATTATAGGAGTACCCATAACTTTTGTGCAACAATGTTTAGTTAAACACTTAGGTTTAATTATTTTTCCTTTGGCCAAATTTCAAGTCATAGTGAGCAATATGTTGACATGTAAAGGCTATTGCAGTGATGTATCGTTGAATATTCAAGGCATTACTGATGTGTCTAAGAGCTCAGTTACCACTAGATATTACTATAGAGGCTAACGAATCGGTCCTTTAAGATATTGAAAAAATGGGCAATAGATAGTTTAGCAATTCCAATAGCTTCATGAAGTAGTGCGTTGGATGCGATACACCAAACAAGCTTAACATAACTTAGTCTCAGGTTGATGTGACGTATAAGCAAAGAGCTAGAGTCTACTCGTGACTAATCTTGAGCTACAAGTAAGACTGGATAAAAGTGTAAGATATGAACTTGAAGAGGGTTGTCTCGAAAGAACACAAAGAAGAATATCCATTAGCTGATAAAGGATGTAAGATGATTATAGTTACAAGATAAATGATTATTTATAATAAGTCTTTAGGACAACAAAGGAAATAAAGAAATCATAAAAATGGGTAATATTAGAAATAAGAAATCTAGTACCACCCAAAAGGGTATATGCAACAATTAAATAAAAGGAATATAGTACAATATCATAAAAAAGAGTAGGACATGTAGCATCATATTATTGTGGCCATATTGAAGACGGTGGGGTATTAGAGCACTACTACCGAGTTGATCTGATGAGTATTGCTAAGGTGTTCGAATGAGACGTCAGTTCAACAAAGCAGGGTACAATAGAGTAGCATATGAAAGCTCAGAGGTTGGTGATGGGGAGCTTTACCTTGACACTTGATAGGTCGGCATCTAGGTTCTTAGCATTTGGTAAGTAGGCATTAGGAAGTCCGACATCTAGATAGGTAACTGAACAGAGTAGAGTTTGTCCAAACTAAGCACTCATGGAGTTCAACAAACTGTCATCCTGATATTGAAGTTCGTTATGGCTAAGTTGAGACGTCTGAATCCTCCAAACAAGACCATGTAAGCCTCTGAGACATGCTCAGGTGATGGGTCTTGAGGTTAGTAGTCCATTAATTACTTTTTTTTAGACATCCTACATTTTACCTATTCAAGGTACAAAAGTAGTATCTGGGGCACAATAGCTTCAAAAGTTGGGGTTGGTCACTATTGATTACGATAAGTTTACCATGAGTTTCAGTAAGGGTGGTTAGGTTATACTTTTACATGAAGATCACTTAGTAGCACCAAGTGCTATTTCTCATAATCAATTACGTAGGCTTATTTAAATACAAGTAGTAGCTTCTTTTCATCAATTGGTGGTTCGGAAGGTTTCTAAGGAAGATTCAAGTACTAATGGATATATTTTCTCAAGTTTTTCAAATGCCCTCATCATTGCCACCCCCTTAAAAAATTCAACATAGAATTTCTTTGTTGCAAGAGACTTCACCTATTAATGCGTAGCCATATCACTACCCTCGTTTTCAGAAGAGTGAAATAGAGAAACATGTGCAATATATGCCTTAATAAAGTATTATTCAACACAATTATAGTCCATTTTCCTCCTTAGTTTTATTAGTTAAGAAAAAATATGGTACTTGGAGGTTTTGCATAAACTATCATGCTTTAAATAATGTCACCATTAAAGATGAGTTTCCCATACAAACAATCGATTAATTGCTTGATTAATTACATGGTGCATGCATTTTTTTGAAATTGGACTTAAGATCTGGGTATCATCAAATTAGAATGCATGCAAATGATGTGGAAAGACTGCATTTAGAACTCATGAAGGATACTGAGTTTCTTATAGTACCATTTGGCTTAGGCAATGCACCTTCTAAATTTCAAGTAATAACGAACCATATTTTTTAGCCATGTCTTAAGAAGTTTGTCATTGTTTTTTTTTTTATTTATTTATTTACAACATCCTTGTCTATAGTAAGAATTTAGCTGATCACATAGAACACCTCTCTAAAGTGTTGCAAATCTTGTTAAACAACACCTTTTATTTGAAACAAAGTAAGTGTTCATTTGGGAAGGATTCTATTAATTACTTGAGCCACATTGTAACTTCTCATAGGGTATATTTGGATCCTTATAAGATTGAGGCCATATTGAATTGGTTAATTCCAACATTTGTAAAGCAAATTTGAGCTTTTCTAGAAGTTTTATGGTATTATGGATGCTTATAAAGGGTTACACTACTGTAGTTTCCCCTTTAACAGATTTATCGAAGCATGACCAATTCAAATGGACTGGATGTAAGCCCTAAAGCCAAGCCAAGTAATCGTAGGATTGAACTTAGAACCCAAGGTTTAGGGCGATCGGTTAAAGGATCCGATCAAATCCAAATTATAAACTATTGAGAGGAATATTAGTAAAACTGACCCCGTAAACTTGAATTTAAGAAAATAAGTAATAAAATAGGAGGCTATAAAATTTTCAAATTTTAAGCATAATAAATATTAATTACCAAAAATACGAAAAGTGTAATGAAATAACTAATAAATTACTAAAGATAGATTATATGTATACTAAAAATTTTAGAATGACCAAAATAATAATTAAGAATGTTCACATGTACCCCACATGTATTTACATGTAGATAAAAATACGCGAAATTATCTAAATTGGCCAAAAACTAAGTAAATAATTACGGAAAATTATAAATTAATTATAAAAAAATCAGAGGAACCTAGATGAATCAAAATCAAGTCGTGGTAGGTCCAAATTTGTAAAAGAAAAATTAGCCAATAAAAATTTGACAACCTAAAAGCAAAAAATCAAGGAAAATGGACAAAGTCTTATCAAATTAATGCATATTAATTACAAAAAATGTCTATAAATAAGGAAAATTTTTCCAAAAGTCATTTGGTCAGTTTAGCATTTGGAAAAAATAAGAACACTGAAAAAATCGAGAGAAAATCCAGAAAATAAAAAAAAGGGAAAACTGTGCAAATTGAGCAAGTGAACTAAATCCACCACTCACCACCACCTGGGACCGAGCCGCCACCACCACACCACTCTAGCCCTACCGCCTAGGCCGGCGGACAGCTTTGGACCGGGTTTAGACGGTTAGAAAGCTTTGGACCGGTTAGTCTCTTAAATGTCTTGATTTTGAATAATTTTGTAAAATTAGTTATTTTGCCTAGAAAATTATAAAACTTGTTATTCTAAGGTTTTATTGTATGCAGATTTAGGGAAAAATATTGATTTAGTTTAATTACATCTCCAATTATAGGGTTCTTAACAAATTGCTCAAAACCGAGCATGATTAGAACAGAAAATAAATAGGCTTAGGAGTGTAGTTTGGAGCTCAAATTTTTTTTGTAGGATTCTCATATGATGTAGAATAGTGCTATGAAGCCATTTTTTAAAAATTAATTTTTTAATTTAATTTTTAGCCCTAAAATGATGGAAAAAATTGGATGATTTGGGGTTAATTAGGTGATTAAGATGTTAATTACTGATTTAGATTTTAATTAGATGTTTAGGGATGTTAATCTCTTATGTGGAACCCTAATCCTAGCCTTTGGAGTATTAAGTATGGTTAATTTAGGAAATTAGGTAATTAATATAAGAATTTAGTAATATGTGAAATTGTAAATTAATAAATCTAAAAAAATAGAGTTATTTAGATAATATTATAATAGAAATTAAAAAAATAATAATTCTGAAAATAACATTAATTTTAAGCAAAAGTCTCAAAATGTAAGATTTTCACACATCGAGAATAAATCCGATACTACAATTAGGGTTAACGTGTACCGAATAGTTTAAAATACCAAATTACGACCCAATGGGATATTTGGACACTCGAACTTAATGTGATTAATTTCACATTAGAATTCGAGCATATTTCAAACTTAGAAATCAAAGTTTAAAATCCCATTTAGGATTTGAACACCGGAATAGAGTACACGAATTATTAGGACGTAATAGGCATATACGGACAAAAATGAATTAAAATATAACTTAGAATATGAAACCGTAAATTTTAAGTACTAGAAAAACCTATTTGTATTATAGGACACCCCGAGACAAAATCGGCTTGCTATTAAAGGATCGAGTGATCGAGCGATCGAGCGATCGAGCGATCGAGCGAATCCAAGTAAGTTGGGTTATTACTTACTGTAATAGAGTACTAGTTTTGTAGTATTCGGAGACTTAGGCTTGTATATGACTGTAACTGTAAGTAGCTTACGCATATGTTTGATGTATCTGAATTCATACTGAAATTTACATTGTGAGTGATTTTGTGACTAATTGAATTGGTATGAAATTGTTTAAACACCCTGAACGGAATTTAATCTTAGTCGACCCAAATAATTAATAATGTCATGCATTGCAACCCGTTAGGGGATCATAGGATTCTCCAACCAAATACCGACCCCTTCGAAAGGAATAGCGCAGGATTGCAAAATGGTCTCTTCTTCATCATAGAATCTTAAATGGCCTCTATATTGGAGGAATGGTTTATTATATTATAAACATAAACTATTTTTAGTTTCGAACACTTCCCTTATTCCTTCATTGTTATGGGAATTTCATAATTCCCCAATTACTGGCCATTTTAAAGTACTAAAGACTTGTAAAAGAATTGTTGTAGATTAATGTTAAGAAGAAATGAGAACCCAGATTGAAGAATATGTTTGCAAGTGTCTAGAATGCCAACACATTAAGTATGTTACACCGACTCTTGTTGGACTTCTTGTTCCTATCCGCATTCTTGAAAGGATTTGGGAGGATATAAGCATGGATTATATAACCTCATTACCAAAATCCCAAGAATATACAGTGATATTCATGGTTGTAGCTAGACTTTCAAACTATTGTCATCTAGATCACTGGATACACATTTTAATGCTTTGAAAGTAGCTAATATGTTTGTGAGTATGGTTGTTAAATTATATGGTACCCCTAAGGCAATAGTTTTGGATAGTGATCTAGTTTTTGTAAGCAGATTTTGGATCGAGTTGTTCAAGTTGAGTAGGATTATAAACGCCACGAATTTAGCTAATCGTGAATATAATTGAACTCTAATACTATAAATAATCTCACAAGTCGACAAGGCTAAGTAAGATGAAAATTTTATTAAATTATGAAACAAATATAGTGTTGATAATAAAAAATCTTGAAAAATCGATCAATACCTAAATCGTATACAAAAACCCTAAATCTAATATACGCACAGATATTTGAAATTAAATCCAAACTTGATCGAAACCTTAAAACTACAACTTTAAGCTTATAAAATAAATAAATATTACTTAATAGTGATATAATCGTAATTGATTACAATTATTAACTAAATCACGTAAAATTTTTAAAGAAAATATTGAAATAACTCGTAAAAATTATCAACATAATAGGTACCAACTAAATTAATAAGTCTTCATAAAATCCCAAAATTAATTTATAAATATTATTTTTATGTTTGGAAAATTTTAATATTTTTATTTTTATTTTTCTTCTCTTTTTCTTCCTTTGTCTTTTCTTTTTCCTTCTTCTTAATTTTCCTTTTTCTTCCATGTGGATCTTCTCTAATTTTCTAGCCGCCAACATTTTGAAAAAAAAATTCCAGGTGTTGTAAATTCAAACCAAAACCAAATGTAATGATGTAAGTTGTCATATCCTTATTAATGTATAAGATTTTATTATTGTTTTATAAATTACCTTGCTTTTATTTCTTGTTCTTTTCACCCTTTGTTTCACGTTTGGAAACTCGAGAAAGAAAAACCAAAGTACACACACATACACACAAAATTGGACAAGAAAAACAAGGAAAAAAAAAAGACTAAGAAGAAGAAGAGAAAAAAAAAAAGGATCCAACCACTTACTGGATTTAAGTTGCTAAGGATTTAGGTAGTTTATTTATTTATTTTGTATATACATATATTTTATACTAAGTATTTATTTATTTACTTATTTACACGTACATATATGTATACACGAATAGATAAATATATATATGTATCATGTATTTTCTGTATTTATGTATATACATATGTATTATTATATCTAATATACGGTATATGTATATAGGTACAAATAATAATACATATAGTATGTATTTCCCCACATCTATATTTCGGTACATATGTATGCATGTGTATTATATATATGTATATTTAGTATTTTATTATATAGTATATGTACATATACTAGGTATTTCCTTTACATACATATATATATTTAATATTTTATTTAATTATTTGTGTACATATGGGTGATGATGTATATATATATGTATTTATTATTTTTACCATACGAGGTATATACATGCATACGTATATAGTAAATATATGTATATCTATTTAATATTTTCAAAGTATAAGAATTTATATATATATATATATATATATAGATGACGTGATATGAATATACACATATTATTAATAATATTTTGTATTTTAATAAATATACACGTATATAGTACAACCGCATATGTACATAAGTATATAAAGTATAACTAAGTGTATATTATACTTGTACATAATGTATAAGTAAAGTGAAAATAATTTAATATATAAAGTATAGTATACGTGTAAGCTCCACAACCGGGATCTCAGGGTTTCGATCAGCTGAAAAATTTGATCGAACCTAAATTATAAGTAAAGCTAAAAATATTAATAAAATGGTTCCGTAAGTTTGAATTTAAGAAAATAAACAATAAAATAAAAGAATATAAAAATTTCAAATTTTAAGTATATAACTCGTTATTTATCGAAAATGCGTAAAATGCATTCCGATAATTAATGAATCGCTACAATAAATTATATGTATACTAAAAATCATAAAATAACCTAAATAATATTTAAGAATATTTATTTGTACTATATATGAATTTACAAGTGTAGAAATACGCGTAATTACTTAAAATACGCGAAATGTGCTAAAATAATAATAAATAATTAAAGAAAATTCATAATTGATTAAGGAAAAATCAAGAAAAATACAGAAAAATGAGGAAAATTCCAAAAGTAAGGCGTAATAATCTGATATTGAAGAAAAAAATCAACCAATTAAAATACAACAAATAGAATGTGGAAAAAAGAAGAGATAAGGCAATTGTCTTGTTTCATTAATGCACAATAATTTTTCTAAAGCTCTATAAATACTCCAAATTTTTCAAAAGCTCATTTGGTCAGTTTGAAGAGTGAGAAAAATGGAGAGAGGCAAAATTGAGAGAAAAATTAGGGTTAGGAAAAGAAAATAAGAAAACTGTGTAGTTAGGGCTTGTAAGGAGAATCCATACCCAACGAGCAACTGGGAATAGACGGTCACCACCACCACATGGTGGTGACAGCACCTAGGTAGGCCAACACACCCATGGCCATCGACAGTGGCTGGAGCCACCCAAATCGGTGAGTTCGATTTTTAACTTGATTTTGTGTAATTTTGTAAAAATAGTAAATATTCTTAGAAAATTATGAATTTTGTTATTATAGAATATTTTTGTATGTAATTTTTATGTAAAATATTATTTTGATGAAAATATGTCCCATAATATATGGTCTTTAAAAAATCATACAAAACCAAACATGTTTCGGTTTAAAAATAAATGACCTTAGGAGCGTAGTTTTGAGCGAAAAATTTTTATGTAAACTAATTAGATGATATAGAACAATGCTATGAAGCCCATTTTTAAAAATTAAATTTCAAAATTTTTAGATAATTTGTAGGCCTTAAAATAAGGCATAAAATGGATAATTTAGGGTTAATTAAGTAATTAAATAGTTAATTACTGGTTTAATGAATAATTATATATTTTAGGATATTGAAATCTGATGAAGTATGATGCTTGTAGCATTTAGGGTGTTAGATATAATTATTAGGTTAATTATGTAGTAAATAAGTAATAGGGAAAATAGTAAATTTTAAGCTAATTTTGTAAATTAGGGTAATTAAGTGTAAAATCTAATTTAAGATGAATTTAGACATTTTGAAATGATAATTGATGTTAGGAGATGATAATTAGAGCAATAAAAATATTAGATGTGTATTATATACATAATAAGTACTAGTACATAATACACAATTATTCGAAATATAATAAATAGAAGATATTAAAATAAAAATTGATATTATGATAATAATAAAAATATACAATAAATCTGATATGAAACTTGAATTTATGTAATTATATAAAAAATGTAAAAATTTCTCATATCAAGAGAAAATTCGGTACATTATTAAGAATTTAAGTATACTAGATATAATAAAATATTGATCAGGGGTAGTTATGGTATTTAGGATATCTGAAAGTAAGGTGATTAATTTCATATTATGAGTTAAAACAAGTTTCTAGAGTTTAGGTATAAAACAATACTTAGAAATCGAACTAGAACTTAATTTAGAAATGGATGCGGAAATTGAACCCGAACCTAACCCCAAACTTAGAATAATTGTAAAAGATTTGAGAACCTAGATAACTGAATATGTTAAACCCTAAATAAAATATAACAATAAGCGTTATAGGATAAAGCCAACTTATAATAGTTATATGAAAAACTGAAACCACGTTTGTGTTTAGGGAGAAAACTGGATATATTAAACCCTAAACAAAACATAACAATAAGCGTTATAGGATAAAACCAACTTATAATAGTTATATGAAAAACTGAAACTACGTTTGTATTATAGAGATGATCGGCTATGGCTTGAGCGAGTTGGACCTCGAGTAAGTAAGTAAAGAGTCTAGGTAAGTTGGGATTAATACTTTGCTGTATTTTGGAGGCTTAAAGATTATGTTTGGTTGTGCTTGTTAGATAATTGGTTGTGTGCATATGCTTGATTATGAGTGATGCTATGATTCTGTTTGTTGTCCTAGCCTGTATTGTATGATTTGTATGAAATAATTGATTACCCTAAACTGAACCTAATCAAATATATAACCCATAATCATAATTGGACCTGCATGGCAACTCATTAGGGGAAACCTAGGATTTTCCGGCCAAATGTTGACCCCTTTGAAAGAGATAACACAAGATTGCATAATGGTCCTTTCTTCATCCTTAGTCAAACTAAGTGACAGGAAATGAGGTCGCAACGAGGGTGAAGTCAATGGTTCGAAGGTAGTTACGGGAGGAGCGGTGTCTCTATTGCACAAGCCTAGGTTTGGTTATGAGCTGTTGTATTAACGGCAACTCCTCAATCCGGATTAGAGCGGGCGCAATTTCTCTAATCTCACGACGGACCGGACAACATCGTGCGATGGCATTTACTCGAATATGTATTGCATTTAATAAGTTGATCGATAACCTTATTATGTTTATGGTATAGTTTTAAGTTCTCCATCCTAATTTACTGAGCTGTGGTTACTCACGTTCCTATAGACGTTGTGCAGGTGTTGGCTAAGAAGCGACGTAGAATTACCTTGAAGCTAGTAACTGCTGGATCCTGGGGAGTGAGGAAAAACATTTGAAGAACAAACATATATTTTTAAGGTCTAAGCTTTTATTTTAGAATTTTTCATTTCTAAATGATGTAACAACTAGAAAATATATTACAGTGAAATATTGTAAATATTAATTGTAATAACTAAATTTTAGCATATATATATTTTCACTTTCTTAGGTAAATGATTTATTTAAATTACAAACTGTTTACTTCAAAGCGGGTTAGTCGTGGACGCCTTATATGGATCAGGTCTAGGATAATGGTTGTAAGGCCAACTTCTATCTTAGAATGATTTACACGGCAGTACTATTACTACTCTACCGTTTCGGGAGTGATAATACGTATAAACGTGCGTATATGAATAGTGACGTATACGTAAAATACAAGTATAATTAAATAGTATATACAATGTACTATACTATTAATTTAATAAATAAAGCAAGTTGATAAATATATATATATACATAAATATTTTAAATTTGGAAAAAAATTAATAATTAAGTAAATTAGAAAATTTGATAAAATATAATCATAAGTATTTATAAATATAATTATACTGTAAAATAGGAAAATTATGGAAAAAAGTATAAAGTGACATGTGGTACTTGTATGCTACCATGTCACCATTTATTATAAATTAATTAATTTCAAAATTAACAATAATAATAAAATAATTAATTAGTATAAAAAATAGAATTAATAATTCGAAAATCTCAAAAATAGGTAATTATAGTAAAACAAACTTAAACTAAGAAAATTATCAATTATACAATCTAAATGATTATTAAATTGTAATTATACTAAAAAAAGCCTAATTTGATATTTTATTACTTTTTAAGTCAAAATAATGAACGTTGTGATGTTTTTATATCATAATCCAAACAGTAAGTTACAACGTTCAAAACGAATCTCGCTACAAGAAAGTATGCTCGTAAACGATTGAAATAGACTATAAGTTCATAAAGATTCGAGATAAATTAAAAAAGTTATATGTGATTCGATAAAAAATTCAAATCAGCAATTTCACGTAAATTAATAGCTAAATTAAGTAAATAGTACGAGTTACGATAGTAATTTAGTTACTTAATTTTTAAAACTTACTACTTTTCATATTCTCTAATATTAGACGATCACGACATCGACACTTACTTACTAGGTGACTATTACAACCCTTGACTTCGATTATGTCTTATTAAGTATTCCCGATGACTCTATACTTATTTTGTACTTGTAGATGGTGCCCATAAATTAAATATTAATAATTTAATGCATAGGGGCTCAGGTTATGTATGTGTTTGATATTGATTGGTTTATGTGCAAAATACAGTTAAATATGATAATTGAAGATTTAGTTATATGATTTACTGTTGCATAATTTGTTGATAACATTTGATTACCTTATAGATTGACTCAATTATATTCAACTTAACTTAAATTACCTAGATCATACATAAAGTACGAACATTTCATATAATATTCCAGCCGTCACCTTATGCAATTGGTAACGAAGGGCCTTGGAGGGATGGATTCTCACATGATTTGATTAGTACAGTATATAAGAATTGGTATAATAAGACCCTACCCCTAATTCCCGAGTTTTACTAGCGCTAAAGATGCTAACAGTAGGTGGTTGGGGTTTGCGTCTAGAGACTACCGCTGTAGCGTGTAAATGTAGACTGCGAAGGCTATCTTACCACTAGACTTGGATATATGTATACTATTGACTCTTGGGAATAGAAATCTGTTTCGTAAAATAGGGAATTTCTATATGGTTTAAAACTTAGGTGCTAGAGCTTAGTTGTGATTAGTACCGATGTATTCTGATCTTTACTTTAGAGGGCGTTAAATCTGATGTTGTATGTAGCACCGGTCAATTGTATATATATTGTTTGGTATACTGTTTGTTCATATATTCATATATTTGCTAATATAAATTGTTTAATAACCTATTTGCTAGTACAGTATGGAGGGTATCTCACTAAGCTCTTGTAATTTACTCCCCAATAGTTTTCTTTTGTAAGTTATTAGATAATTGGGCATGAGCTAAAAATTGAGTGTTGAGTACCAGTATCAAGGTGCTTAAAAGTTAGAATCTGAAGATAGACCGCGTAAACAGTTTGAATTATTACATATAATTAATAATACTATATTCAGATTTTATGACTTTCGTAAGTTTAAATTTTAGAACTATATTACATAATCTTATCATTCGGTAGGGGATATTAATTCTCTGTGGTTCTAATAGACTGTAGCTTATCGGATATTTATAATCACTTATATGTTATAGTAAGTTAATCAAATTAAGAATTGGAAACTTTAATAACTAATTGTTTATAATCTTGCAATTTTTGGTTTGCAAGACAATTTTTGTATTGTAGGTACACACGTAATATAAAAATTTCAAATAATCTTACTAGGTCTCCTTTAGGGTCATGACAAGGACCAATAGCATTTCTCTAGTATATATCACTCTTAGTCAAATGGGCAAACTGAGGTTCTAAATCGCACTATACAACAATATTTACAAGCCTATGTTGTAGATCATCCCATTAATTAGGTGAAATTTTTACCTTGGGCTGAACTAGCATATAATACCTGTTATCATAAAGGTGCACACGCCATCTCTTTTGAAGTGGTGTATGGTAGACTTCCACCATCATTTGTTACTTATGTTAGAGGTTCATTAGATGTGGAAGTTGTTGATGAAAAGCTTAGAGCCATAATTGAGATTACACAAACATTAAGAGCCAATCTTGTAAAAGCTCAATAGAAGATGAAGTCCTATGTTGACAAACACAGAACTCCTTTTAGAGTTTCAGTAAGGGGACGTGATTCATATTAAACTTCAATGCTATAAGAAATCCTCTCTATCTCAACACTCTTATCATAAACTATCAAAGAGGTTTTATCGCCCGCTTAAGATAGTCATAAGAATTAAGAGTTGTACCAATGAAGTGGAGTTGCTACGATACTATAAGATTCATAATGTATTTTACATTTCAATGCTCAAGAAGGCTTATAGCTCTTAAAACCCTAATTTAGACTTACCCCCTAATTTAGTAGTTAACCATTTGGTTATGGTGCCTCTTTCTATTTTGAGAACCATTTTAAGGGGAGGATAATATATCCGATAGGTATTGGTTCAGTGGAAGGGATTACCTATAGAAGAAATATCATGGGAAGACATAGATACTTTTCGATCAACTTATCTTAAGTGTAACCTTAAAGACTAGGTTGAATTTCAAGACAGGGGAAGAATTGTTACAAGATACAAAAGAATTACTTAGAGACCTGAGAAATTTAGAGATTTCATCACATATTAATAGATGTAACAATAGATCAAGGGTGAATTTGTAACAATACAATAGATAATAATAGATTGTATACAAAGTGTAGTCATTGTAAAGAACTAAACTATACATACAATCTAGTCGTTTAATTAAAGGGGAGGTTATAATACAGTAACAAATCGAACAAATCTATTAATAGAAAACAAAACAAAAAGAAGGAAATTAACTTCTCCACAACAACAACAACGATTAGCCTCAATCTAGAATTTAGCTTACTTGAAATAGCTTCTATCAACTTCCCTTTCATTATTGAGTGATACCTCGTAAAAAAAAAACCAAGAAAATACGTTAGTTTTGTAAACCTCAAGCCTAGATTTAGCTTATTATGTATAAGAGAGGATTGAGAGAGGGCAATAACTAAACGAGGGTTTAGTTGTTTAGCGTAGGCTTTGGGCTTGGATATAGTATTAGGCCTAACATCAAAGTATAACAGACAATGAATAGCTTACGACGGACTTATGATGCATTTTTTGATGTTTTTGGCTTTGACCCTCCAAAATATAAGAAGGAGAGTAGAGAAAGATTAACATTGTGCTTTGCAATTTTTTTTTTATAGAAATAAATAGAGAAAATGATATAAGAGTGGAAATAGAAAAAATTAAAATATTTTACTTTATATTTGAGAATATGGAAAGGGAAAGATTGATTTTACAAGAAAAGAACTGAAGAGTAATTTTTAATTGTTCTGTTTCCAGCAACGTTCGTACATTTCTCTCCAATATTTAAAGAAATAAATGGATTTCAGAATAAAATTGTTTCTGTAATTATTTTCCTTTTATCTATTTTCAATTTCCACTTAAAACCGAATATAACATTTCTTCTTATTTCCACGAATTTCCTTTAATTTCCATGCTGTTTAAGGTCCACTCACACATTAACAAATAAACTCTGCAAATCAACCTTACGAGCTTCTGTGTAAAGTGTTTTCCAAGAAATTATACCTTCAAACATCTATTTATTAACCCTAGCTAGCCTAGGAAATGGAATAAGCAAATATGAATTTTTCGTTTTCTTTATTTATTTTTTCATAAAGTATTCATCTTTATCAATCACATAGCACAAAAGATTAATCAACTACAATAGGGTTTTATCAACTTGAAAATGGCAACTCATCCCACTTTTGCTTTAAGCAATTGCTTAATCATTTGAGTTACAAACGAATTGAATCATAATGATATATTACTAAGCTTGAACTTAAACTTGGTTAGAAAATTTGAAATTTGAGTAAGCTTAGGCTAAACTCGAATTTGATCAAGTTTAGAATTTTGAATTCAAGATCTGTGAAACTTAGATATTTAGGTTAATTTTACAAATGGTACCTAAACTTTGCAACAATATATAATTTACTGCCTATACTTTCAAAAGATCAATTTACTATCTAATTAAAATTATTGTGGTCATTTTCACTATCTAAACTAACTCTACCAAATCTGTTTGATAACATATGACTATAAGAATGATAAAAAAATCGACCTATAGCCGTCGGTAGGTTAAATGATCTATATTTCAAAGTGAATCACGACTTACTATACCTTAAGCAGCTATTTCAATCACTCTAGAGTTAAGGGTTGACCAACGGTTCCCTGATGGGATGTCATGCAACTCCCTTAGCCACCTCAAAGCCTTGAGATGACTTAAACATTCACTTTTTGGTTTGTTTTTATGTTCGGAGTTAATTCAAATAGCAAAAATAACTATTTAAATTTTAATTAAATAGCAAATTGATCATTTCAAAATATAACTAATAAATTATATATTTTGATAAAATTTGGGTACCATTAGTGACATTAACCTTAAATTTTTTACTCAAACCTCGACTCCATCAAGCTCATTCAAGCTTGATTTGTTTAAAAGACATTTTTTATTTTTTCCTAGTTATAATAATATTAATGTTTAAACTCAATTTAAATTTAGCTACGATTTTTACTTAAGCTTAATTAGATTCGCAAATTAATCGAATTAAGCATTATAAAGTTTAAGTTCAGCATGATTAAGTATTTAAGTAGTTTGAGCTCAAATCCGATTTAATTTTTCTCGAATCAAAATTAAATAAATATCGTGCAGATAAAAGAGTCAACATAGGAAATCTAGAGATGCCAATGCGATCAACCGAACAGGCAAACATGTCAATTATTTGGTAGCTTCAATTGATCGGACATATATTAATCGATTCATCTTCTTCACCACGTAACGACTGCTGATTGAAAGCTACCAAAAATTCAAAATTCAATTCGGAGCGGGTTTTTCGGAATCTTCAAACAAGTTGTATACAAAGGATTGGAGTAACAACTAATGGACGCAATAAGTATTCCCACGGGGAATAGAGTAGAAACGATAGGCATCAGCTGAATGTAATACTTTCGCTTCCTTGAAAAGGTTTGAATATTAAAATACGCGAAAATATGAATCCCCAAAATGACGAAAAATTCCCCATGGATCGGAGGAGAGAATTAATTATAATCTATAGGGTTAAAGACTCGAAAAGGCTAGCTCTATGTTTTTTTTTTTTTTTTTAATAAGTTATTGAAAATATCACTAGTTTAGCGACTATTTTTAGATTAGAACATTACAAATTGGGATGAGCATATTTTGGTTTGATTTAGTTCGGTTCACCCCCTTTTTATCAAACTTAACATAAAATTATAACTCCTTTTTTTTTTAAATTTAATATAATCATACAGTTTAATTTATAAATTTTTTAAGCCTAAAAAAACAGTTTAGTCCAAACATTTTTTTATAATATTAAAATTCAAGAATTACTCTTTTTTTATTTTTTTAAATCATGTTGTCTATTTTTGATTTTGATAATTTCCAAGAAAAATCACGTTTGTCCTAGATGTACGGTACTTTTCTTTTTCACATATTCAAACATTGCAAATTCTTTAACTAGAATTTCACAAACTCAGAACTTCTACAATCCTATTTCATATTGTATTTAGCTTCCGATACATAAAATCCAAAATCATATACGCAACAATGCTACTGTTGATGTGGTAATATATGAATTTCAAGAGGAATATTCCACCGTGCATATAGACCCAACACTCAGTAGCTTCTCGAGCGTGTGATCAAGCACTTTTCTTTTTCTTTTTTCTTTTTGTCTTTAATTGTTATCAATTCAGTTTAATTCGAACCAATCAATTCAATTTGAGCATGTGATCAAGCACTTTTCTTTTTTTTTTTTTTTTTTTTTGTCTTTAATTGTTATCAATTCAGTTTAATTCGAACCAATCAATTCAATTTGGTTCTTTGAACCAAACCTTAAATCAATTATATTACACCAAAACCAAATCAATTGCCAAAAATACGCAAATTTCTAATTCAGTTTGATTCGCGATTTATCAGTGTTTTTTTTTATCTAATCATAATTACAAATGATATACCAAAATTTGAAAACCAAGGCAGTAAGTCCTTAGTTTATCCTTGGATCGTTCAAAGGTTGGTAAGGAGGTAATAAACTTGTAACCTACCCCATTTGGTCTTGTGATATCCGGACTCGTGCTTAGGGGGGTTCGTTCGTCCTTACCGGCCTAACCAACTGGTGTTGGTCCCATCAATAGGAATGAAGGAAAAATCCGTCCCCATTTTCATGCATGCGTCTTTACCATGAAATATGTAATACAAGCCAACTTTAGTACAAACGAAAGACTTTGAAAGACAGAAGGCGAAGGAAAATTCAAGCTGGCGTGTTGTTCTATCAAGAATAGCATTATTGTTAGGGCTACACATGGAACTTGATCCGTTGATCCATGCAGCACGAGCTGTTAAACTAAAATGCCACTTCAAAGATATAGCCATGGGCCACGCACATACACCGGCATAAGTAAAGACATTTGGAATACCATATTCTCATTCATCTTTCCTAATTCCTACCTTGTTTTTGCTTAAACTTGATAAGCATAGAAATTTTCAACTTTAATACAAGCAAGGCAAGTAAAATTCCTCTCCTAGATATAATGACAGAGAATATAAACATTGAAATGTTACACGCACGAGAACACCTATCAAATTCTGACAGATGTTGAAATTCAACATTGCACTAGTCTAGTTTGCAACCCAAAAAAAAAAAAGAAAAGAAAAAAATCAATCGACTCCAACATGATGTATGCAGAACATCTTTGTCAAGTAAACTGCCGCCTCATGTACGTATCCTCATGTACAAAAACAGGACCTTGAGTACTCCCTGGAGGAAACTGCGGTTGTCCCAAAGCTATGCCTGTTTGATTGGGAGCAAGTGAACCGCCCAATGGACCCCCCTCTTTCGCTTTAGTCAGGGTTAAATAATAAAGTATCCCAAGGGAAACACTAGCAAGAGATAGGATAGCACCTCCAGCAAAGACACCAGGTTTGACAACATAGCAGTAGTAGTTACCAAAGTACATGCTATTTTCCCCGCGTTGATCATTAAGGGCGGCACCCGTAAGCAATAGAAGGAATGCAATAATGAATGTGAACCTGTACGATTGCAATGAACATGTTTATCAACCTTTCAACTGGCAAATCTATTACGGTAAAGCCAAAATTTATCCACCATATGAAGAATATCGAACTGGTAGAATACTTGAATACCAGAACCGGTATCAGCAGAATACGAACAAATACGGATCATGATGTAAAACTAATGCAATGCCTCCATAACAACATGCTTGGTGTGTTTCATGGGTTCTAATGTTTTCCTTTTCTAAGAAACTTGGGGAGAGAACAAGGGTGAGAACTAAGACAGTTGACCACATACTCCTGATTCCTTGGTGTGTTAGTTTGCTTCTGTTCTAGCAACATTTTCCTCGATCATCAAATTCCATGGATTTGTGATATACGCAATCAAGTGAAAGGAAAGACGGTTTTCAAAAGAGCAATTGGTAAAAAATTAAATACAAAAATAAAAAGGAAATAGCTTTTTGAAAGATACCGCGCTGTGGGTCGCACAGTAAATTACAAGATAAAAAGTAACTTTCTCCCTCCAATTCTCTATTACTTGAGAAAACAAAAACCATGGGCCAAAATGGAATCCTTTCTCTTCAAATCCCATTCCATCTAAACATTGAAAAGTTTCTTGAAAGCACAAGTTTCCTTCACTTCTCAATACTTTGTCTCTCTCGTAAGACAAAAGGTAAAACGAAAGTGAATTCACTGGGATCCAATACGCATTGGTCAAAAAAGCAGAGCCAATGTTTAAAAGTATTTCTCATGTGTCTGTTTCACAAACTACCAGTATTTACTATCAGTTCCTCTTAGCACTACCTCGCAAAGAAGAAATGCTGCACCCTTCACTTCAAGAAAGAAAAGGCAAAAGGGAAAGCCATATATCTCTATCTAATCCAAGCTTCCAGACTCTTTTCTCTCATTAAGCAAGCCTGATATATTCCTTATAATATTACTTTTGGTTGCTCCATTAATGCCGGTAGTTGAGGAAAGACATCAACTGGAGATCATATTACTGAGCTCACAGAAAATCCTACTTTATAAATATGTCCAATTTTCTGAATATGCAGCGCAGAATGGTTTTCTTGGAAGTCTCAACTACTATCCGCTACCATTGTTTCTTTTTTTTTTTTCCATTTACTTCATGCTACATTCAGAAAACAGTCATTAAGATCGCATAATGTCATAAACAATTTATCCTTAGTGACTGCAGCAGCTTTAGGCTTCAGATATTCCATACAGGAAGCTTTCAACAATGTCACAAACAGCAGAAAGATTTTGCCTTCATAGGCTGTCGAATCACTTACCAGCAATTTCCTTTTTTACAGTGAACAAGACAACGCCAGACATGGGAAATCAAAACCACTTGTTCTAAACCACAGTTATTGTGCCACTGTCAAAATATACCAACTAAACATTCCACAAATAAATAGTCAATATCGATCATATAGCTAACTTTTGTTTACCACTTCTAGCTGTTACCTATTTCATGGTCTCTTCTGTTGAATCATATTAATATTCCATATGGCAGAGAAATGGGGGAATTAAATTGGAAAGCTTTTCTACCAAACTATGGACATGTGCTTTTTTGGTCAAAATAAGTTTAATTATTTTTTCATCATTACGTAATGGAAACTTACCAGGAAACTACAAAGAAAATCAATGCCATTGTCCAATTCGAGTTTGAAGTTTGAGGACTTCTTCTGCAGCAAATGCACCCAGTTGCAACATTGATGATCACTTGAGCTATCATGAGAGACACCGCTGCAATCAATCCAAGTGCCAGAGCTGGGCTTCGTGGATATACACATTCTGTAGGACTTGTGAAATGAACCTGAGATCCCTGTTGAACAGTAGAAGTTAGTTACCCATGATTCCATAAAAGGTATGACATAAACGTATTTGTCCTTACTTGTATCAGCAAATATGAGACTTAAGATGCAAAGACTCCACAGCTTCCGTCTACCGGTGTATTTAATATTCTTTTTGGGTGAAAATGTACTTAATATTCTTATTATCCGCTACATGCACATATAGACCAACTAAAATTCTAGAATATACTGCAAATGAACAACTTGCTTATTGTTATGAGATAAAATCAGAACACTTTGCGATACATGAGCAGGGAAACTTAAAATCCCGATTAGACTATCAGGTCGGCTGACATGTTGTGTTAAATGCTGATGGTTCTACCAGCATATAATCTCAAATTCTTGAGGTTGTACTATTTAGTTTTACAGGTTGACAGACGGTGCACATTGCCCCTATGCTGCTTGAAATATTTATTACATAAAATCTTAGGGTATACCAAAAAATACGTCTTTTCTACTTCTTTTTTTTTTTTCGGTTAATTATTTTATTTCTACTACTTTCTTTCTTGATTGAGTGAAGCTGGGTCTGATTGCATGGTTTGAATAAGGACAATTCATTTCAATGCCGGATGCCAAAAGCACCCAGCAATTCCAACTTAAGATTGAAGTTAAAAGAAAAATGCTTGAAGGGCTATATACAAGCCTCTAACATTGAAAACCAGCGAGTTGTTACCATCGATCTGCCAGAGGAGTTTAGATGTAATAGCCCAGTTATAGAAGAGAAAGACAAGCCTTTGCAAGATTTTGTGCTGGCATAACAAAAGCAGTACGGGCATTGCTTTAATACCATGCTATGCTATATCATGTATTATGACCATCCATTCAACCAAACAATGAAAACACGGATATTAACAAAACCAGTTTTACTTCCTAAGGACACGGATATTAACAAAACCAGTTTTACTTCCTAAGGACACAACGCACACCACCAATAAGATTATTAGTCGGAGGGTATACGTGTTGAGAGGGAAATGTTTTCTTAATATATAACACCATCGTTAAAATTTAATCTTTATTATTATTATTGAATATTACCAAAGTAATCTCAAAAGTTTGTGGTAAACAATGGCTTTTAGGGCTAGGCAGGGCAGAAATTGTTGAGTGGTGCTGCTTAACTATCATGGAAAATGGTAATTAAAATTAAATAATTTAAAAAAAAAAAAAAAGACGATCATCGTCCCAACCACCACCTAACACTAAAAAACAACTATAAACACAACAACCACCCTTGATCGCTATGACAACATTAAATAATTGTAATTACTATCGTTCCAGCAAATAAAACACATCCTAGTAAAGCAATTCCATGCTTACGAATTTTGGGATACTACTTAACCCCCGTTCTTTAATACGTATGAAGAGAAAGAAACTGATGCGAATTAGCCTCAACAAAGCTAGAGCATTAGAAAATGAACATGACTTTCGTTGTCCTACAACAAAAAGTTGCAATCTTTACTAGTTCTTCTTATTTGCCAGCAAACTTCGGGCCCTCACAAGACAATGAGAAACAAAAACAAGAATGTGAGAAGAAAACCCAGGAAGTGATTAGTTTTAAGTAAAGACGAAAACTTTAAACAGAAACTTGAAAAGAAAACCCTAAGACTGTTCCATCTCGACTAAACTTAGGGTTAACAAATAGCATACAATGCAGCTGAATAATTAAGCGACTTGCATCAGGAGCGCTCTCTACAAATCTAAACTTTCCTTAACCCAAAAAAAAAAAAACCCAGAACCCGTTTCCGCGAAACAAGACAACCTAAGACGCCTTCGAAGATTACCAACACAAAACCAGTTGATTAAGAAAAATGAAAATGAAAAGGAGTGAAAAACCTTGATCCTGGTGGCTTCAGCAGCAAAACCAGTAGCAACTGATACCAAACCCAACAAACCCACCAAGCAGCAAATAATCAGAACCTTCCTCTCCATCTTCTTGTTTACTCTCTCTCTCTCTCTCTCTCTCTCGTATCAGTATTTACGGACTATTGGTCCCCAAGAATCTATTGTACTAAAAAAAAGAGTCATTGGCTGTGGGGTTGAAGGTTGGAAGTACTCACAGTCACTACTACTGTTGTCTTGGTGTGTATGAAGGAAGGATGACTCTACAGTTTGAGTTGAGAGTGAGTCGAGAGGAATGGAATAATGGTGTCTCCCAAAGCATGAGGGTTTAGTTAAAAAACCGGGTTCGCTGTAAAACCAAATGCCCGCCACTTGGCACTCGATACCATGGTACGCCATCTAAACGCTTGTATTATTTCCTTTCTACCTTAATCCACGTGAATTTGTCAAACAACGGTCTCGTTTATTTGTATAAATAGTAGGGTCGTCGAGTCCTTCTACAGTTTAATTTGTTTCATAAAATTAGTTCGGTCAAATCTTCATCAGTTAAAACATTTTAAATTCGATTTCACTCTTCTCAGATCAATCATTCAAATCCAATATGACAATTTTAATAAATACTACTATCTAATAAAATTGATTAAGATAATTATAATATGATGTCATAATATGAGATAGTCTTTTGCTAAAAAAAAAAAAAAAGAGAGAGAAATCTACTTCATATTTCTGTCAACTTTTTATGAAGGAAAAAAAGTGCATATATAGTTTATTTGAATATTATCAAATTTGGACAAGAAAGTTAACCTAAGAATATAAAGAGGTCAAGAGACAAAAGGTTGAATTATAATCGAATCGGAATTAATAAAAATATTATTATAATTTATATTTATTTTTTAAATAATAAAAATTACTTATATTTTTTAAAATGAAAAGTTTAAAACTTTTTTATAGTTTATTTTTTGTTTTTCTTTTATCTATATTTATTTTTTAGTAAATTAGTTTATAATATAAAAAGTACGAGTGAAAATAATATATTTTAATTCGAGAAAAAACCGATAGATTCTTTTAAGAATTGAGTTAGATTAGAAAGATTAATAGGATTGAACTAAAATCACTATTAATAAGGGTTAAAACATGACTTGAACCGATTTTATAAAAAAGTTAAGTTAAATTGATCAACTCAGATTTGATAACACTACTTTATTTATTCATTACTTACTTTTCTATTTAAGATCATGTGTTACTTATTTATTTAAATTATTTTATTTTCAAATTTTTAAAAACATTTCCGTTATTTTTTATATATGTCTACTATTAATTGGCCCTAGGCAACCATGGTGGTAAGGGATTTTAGGGTTTGCACAACTTTTCGCAACACTTTTTCCTTTCCGTCCTTTTATTTTTTTTTATTATATTGATGAAATATGTTTAGTATTTCTTTATTATATTAAGTAATAAATCTATTTAATGTTATTGTTTTAGTCGATTAATCATTCTATGCTAATTAAAAGGTGATATGCACCAAAGATGGCTAAAAAACCTAATAAAGTTTGGGAATGTCTTATTTTAATAAAAAAAAATAAGGCATTAATGACTCAAATTAAAAAGAAAGAGTACGATTATAAAAGAAAATTACTACTATCCTATGCGTACATTTGCATCTCTAAAAGATTATATATTATACGGTGTCAAGTCGAATAATAAGTGTACAATAGAAGAATAATAATCATATTTATTTTAATTAGTGATAAAGGAGAAAAATTAGGAGGTGAAGAATTATATATTTTAGAGACATGTGGTCTAAGAAAAAGTTTATGTTTTCATTCAAAAACAAAATATTATTTAAGGTACTTTTTAATATCACGAAATAATGAAAGTTATATAAGTCCAATCAAGAGTTTGTCGAATATTAAATTCTATAGAGAGATTCGTTTGTATCTCCGCTTTCTGTTTGGACCCATGCTTAAAAGGGTTACTAAACGGCAGAAAAATAAAATGGACAAACTAAAAGAAGATCACAATGCTATCTTATAGTAAGCTGTGAGTTATGTTTTGCACGTGACAATAAAATTACAATTCTTATAAAATATGATGGAAAAATACTATTATTTTATTTGCTTAATATAGAGATAATATTAGGAAATGTCTAATGATATCAATGTACCCTTATCCCAGTCTATTACTTAATTGTTGCTTAGGTTCTTATGAGTAGAATATGAAAATATGCAAGAAAAAATTTAGGGACTTAATCAAGACGAAAAATTGCAATTTCATAATTGCTAGCAATAAGAATTTAGTAGAATGGTTACTCCACTACTCAAATATTATGATAATTTAGCAAGGAAGAAATAGCTACTATATTCTATACTTATGAAGCTAATTAAATATGTTAGAAAATAGAACCAGTAGATGGGTAAGTCCATGCTAGATTTAAGGCTTAACTCCCTACTTATTTTTATGTTGGTTTAACTATAGAGAAGCATTGAAATGTAAACCAGCATGCTAGATTCTAATTAGAGGTATGTAAGCAGGTTAAACGAGCTAATTTATTCTGTCATATTTTGACTTACGGGTCAAATTCATTTGATTCGCTTTTAAACAATTATAAAAAAACCTCAATCTCCACTCATTTAAAAAGTTAATTAAATGGATTGGCTTACAGACTAAAAGAATAAATGTATTGAACGGGCCAACTCAAACCGACCCACTTTGAGCCGTGGGTTAAACGAGCCAAGCTCATTTAGCCTATTTTTAAACGGATTAAAAAACCATGGTCCAAATCTATTTAAAAAGTAGGTTAAACGAGCCAATCCGCAAGCTAAAACCTACTTGTACACCTTTAATTCCAACCTAATGTTGTTCCTAGTAAACAATTAAGAAAAGAGATTGAATTGAAAACTACAAAGCTTTTAAAGTATTTTAACTTGATTTTTGAAAAGCCTTTATAAGGATTCAATTCACTTCTAAATGTTTAAGATTGCCGTGAAATACTAAACTTGTTGCCAATTTTGATGGATCAAAATTTACAAATTAAGATGAAAGATTTGGATACGAAAGCTTCAATATGGTTCAACTCGATCTTTTAATTCTTGTCATGAGTTAAGCTCCTTTAGTTATTTATTTTGTATTCTTTCTCTTTTGAAAATGATTACTTAAAATATTTTCTTTAATTGTTTAAATATACCTCTGGAAAGTAAGCGTATATCCACGAACTTGATCAAACAATGAAACGGATAAAACAAATACAATAAAGTAAAGAAATAAAGTTTTAGAAAATTATATAAGTGATATGTAGATGCTCTGTCTTATGTGTTAATCTTATCTTCCAACAATAAGTACTAGGGAATTACTTTGTCCCTTCATTGTATCCATTATTTGAGGGGAGAAAAAACAATAGAGGTATACAATTCCTTGATCTTACCCCGTTTCACAATCTTTGCCCCATCATTAACATAAGTACTAAAGAATCCCCTACACTTCTCTCAAATGGCACTCTACTATGGGTTTATAGAGTATAGTCTAACTTTATTTGAGGATTATAATATGATTCCTCACATTTTATCTCAAATCTTTCGGTAATAATGAGTATGAAACTTTAGCTCTCTGGTGATAGTATATATCACAGTATGGTTTTCACATGCACTCCTAGTGGTCTAACAGGCGTGGATGGTGATGGACTTACAAAAAAACCCTTTGTGCTGTTGTCAATGAGGGCCCTTGAATGCTCAAGTTAGCAAAGAGAGTATTAACAAATCGAGAGAGAAGTTAAGATTAAGATGAGAAGTGCTATCATGGAAGGATTGGAAGATAGAGAAAAAGATCCTTTCACCCGAAGATTCATAACCTACTTATAAGGAATGGAGTTGACCTGTTGAGCCATATGTTGTATAAAGATTGGCTTGTATGTAGTATAAGATGGGTCCGTGGTCAATATGAAAAAGGATAGCCCCTTTCTATTATGCCAAAAAAAAATGAAGTCGTAGCAATCTCGCGGTGTAAGCTATTCTAAGATATAAACTGTCCTTACAGCTGCTATCTTAAGATATTAAACTTAGTTCACATCAAGCGTACTCGACTTTACCCCTTTGAAGTATCAAATTCGATATTTGTTTGATATAAACCTATGGAATAATCTTTTGAAATAATTTACAAAAAAAAAAATTGTAATTTGATTTTATAAAAGAGTGGTAGTAAATCTTACAGATACTTGTTGTTTTACATATAGACCAAAATATTGAAAACTACCAAGCCCTTTGAAGAGTCCTATATAGTTTTCCTTAAAAGATTAAAAAGTTAATATTAAGAATGACAACCGGCCATTTATTGTTACATCTCACTCCTCGTCTCAGTTTACTAGTATTCTGATGTTACGTAGGCACTTCTAATTTATTTGAAACCTGTAAAATAAATTATAGGGAAATGAGTGATAACTTGCTCAGTAAATAGGGCGGAGACAAAAGTATGTATTTAGTACATCACAAGCAAGGTTTTCAACTAAGTTGGTTAAATGCAATGCATATATAAGCAAATACCATCACACAACATTATTCGATCCATCATGAGATTAGAAAAATTGTACTCACTTTTTCGAGTTGAGGATAATGATGTCACATACTTACGAATCAAAACAAAACCGAGGCTTGTGCATTGAAGAATACCCTCCTCTCATGACCACCTTTGAACCACAATCCTTAATCTTGCCACGATCTCCTCTCCTGTCACTTAATTCAATGGTGGGGAAATGACCATTTCAGTAATCCTCATTAAAGGAAGTCCATGTTTAGCCGTTACCCCTACTGGGTTGTGATGCATATCAAGTTAGATGTTAAGGCAAGTTTGAATTAGTTTATTTTTTTGGAAAATTAACCAAGGTCAAACAATTCAAGTATAATAATATTCACAGAACAACCATATTATGGAGCTTAACTCCCATCAAATAGCTAACTATAATCACAAGCCAATATATACCAAAATTGCTAGATATTCTGAAATAATATCTCAAAATATTGTAAAGTATCAATTCCACTTACATGTACTTAAGCTCACTTCAACAAATGAAGAACGTCAAGGCTTTACTCATTTGAAAGTCCTGAAAGTATAGAGTCCTCTTTTCTTCTTCTTCTTTTCCTTTTTTTTTTCTTGTCCATTTCCCTCTCTCTCTTCCCTTTCCTCTCTTCTCTTTCTCTCTTTCCCTCCCCCCTCTTTTCTCTCGCGCCATCCCCTCCCCTCCCCTCCGATTTTACTTCTATAAGTAGCATAAAGCCACTTTTGTAATAACCAATTTCCCCACCTTTATAAGGCAGTTGAATTATATATAATTTTTTTTAGATATTTTAATAAATTTAGTATATTTTATTCAATACCTATCATAATTCTTATAATATTCTTTCTTTTCATCGCCAACATTATTAATAAAGAATAATTCATAGTCAAAATTTTCTTTTTCCATGTGTAGTTATTTCGGCTAAGTTTTAACATAATTATTAGTAACATATAATATTTAGTTAAGTTATATTAATTATTTAGGACTTATTTATATAAATCTTATATGACATTTTACACACCAATATTAATTATTAAGAATACGTAATTGATTTTAAAAAATTTATCCTAAGCCATATATAAAATTATGAAACTTTATATTATAACGATTAAACTTAATAAACTTAATATTTCTAAGAAAGTATCATATAAATGAGCTTAAAGTGAAATATTAAAGCTATATGGTTACTTCGTTTAAATTTTCTCCTAGTTATAAGAGTTCAACTTAATCCTACGAACATTATCATAAATCATAATTTCTAGAGTATCTCTCAAGCATTAAATTTTTCAACTAATTTCTTATTAATTTATATAATTATATATCATTGTTTAGGCGTAATTCAGACATTCTCGTATTTATGATGCTTACAATCAATCTAATGAACAAGAGATATCCGACCAATTAAGTTTATACTAATTTAATTGCTTTTACGTATTATCTCGTATTATTAATAATATTATCATATTCATTATTACATTATCAAGATTCATATTCTTGTGATTACTAGTAACATTAGTATAAATTATTTTACACCTATTGACCTAACTTATATATATATATATATATTCCATAAAAAATATAAATTACTTGAAAGCTAGCAAGTTAGAGTAAAGTAGCATTACGCATTTTATATTTTTAGAATTTTGGGTTAATTTACGGGTATAATTATTATTTATACCAGGTATGCTCATAAAAATAAGCGTATAGTTATATGGTAAATTATACTATATTATTTCATTTTATAGTTCGATTAACCTATCTTTAAGTTTTCGTCGCATTTCGAGCTTGATTTTAGGGGTTTGTAAACACTTAATTTTTGCCCCCTTTTTATTTTTCAAATTAGATTATAGGGTTCTAAATTAGAAAAAGTTAAAAAAATAGAAAATTAAAGAAAGCCCCAAAAAATGAAAAAATTTAGAAAAAAATAGGAATTCTAGAAAAATATAAAAAAAAAATAGGAAAAAGTACAAAAAAAAAAGAAATTTAGAAAAAATGTAAAAAAAATAAAGAATTTTGAAAAGTCACAAAATAAAATAGGGTATTTAGAAAATAATAAATTTTTAGGTTGTTTAAATAGAATATAATTTTAAATTTAATTTCAATAAGTTTTGAATAAAAGGCTGTTAGGTCTAGACTTAAATTTGAATCTAGCTCAGGCTAACTTGATCTATATGTGCAATTAATTACATATATGAATAAAGAAAAACCAATAACTTAGCTGGATAAGCATTTGGACTTTGTATTGCATATGACTTAAAGATCCTAGATTAATCCATAGAAGGTACAAAATGTATCTTTTATTTTCTTTTCTCACTTTATCGCCACGTCATTTGCCAATTCACTTCTAAGTATTGTAGACACATTCCGGCATATTCATTCACGCGCAGCTATGTATTTGGCACCACATATTGTCTAGGTTCATCCAATTCAAAATTGGAAGAAAATCATATTGCATTTAATTTTTTCCATCTTTAACACGATCATGATACCTATAAATAGAGGTCTACTTTTTATTTTCAAAAGACAACAAAAACTTCAAAACACTTTAGAAAATAAAAAATCGTAGTTTCCTCTCTATAGCACAGTTCTTCTTTCTCTAGGATAACATTCTCTACGGTGTTTGTTAACGAAAACCACTACTATTGAAGTGAGCCGAGCCAAGTCGAAGTGAGCCAATCCGAGCCGACTCAAGCCGAAGTGAGCCGACTAAGCCGATCTAAGCTGAAGTGAGTCAACTCAAGCCAAAGTGAGCCAATCGAACCGATCCAAGCCGAAGTGAGCCAACTCAAAGCCGACCTTTTTTTTCATTTGTTTATTTGTAAATGTTATAAATGAGAAAAAAAATGAAAAAAAAGAAAGAGAAGAAAAAACAAAAAGAAAAAAGAAGAAGAAAGAAAGAAAGTAGTCTATTTATTTATTTTAATAGATATAGATAGAATAAGTATAAAATAAATAAGATAATATAATAAAAATAAAAATAAATAAATAGGTTAGTAAACAAAAATCGTTTTCACGCTTAGAAAAATTGAGTTTTCTAAAAATAAATGAAAATAAATAAATCAATTTTCAAATTAGAATCATTTAGAATTTCCAAAAATAAAATCCAACTTAGGACCTCTTATAATATTTTCTCAAATCAACTTAAAATGGGTAAAAATGTAAACTTGACAATTTTTCCAAAATTAAAATCAAACCACCCACTAAAGTTTTTTTATAAAAGAACTACGTATGTCTGATCCCGAATAGCGGATACGTAAACATCCATACACATGTATGGGGCGACTTAAAATATAGAAAGTTTTATTTTTTCCATTTTTAGATATTTATGTAAATTAATCAATTTAGTCGCATGTATCATAATTAGATTTTTTTTTAGAAATTAAAAATGGTATATTTGAAAAGCGAAGTTAAATTCGGAAAGTTAAAAAAAGAACCTGTTTAGAGTTTAATAAATTAACCCCCGGATCTAGATCTCTAGTTTTTAAAAAACCGTATTTATAACTTGGTTTTTTAATTGATAGACCGATAGCTAAGTTATAACCAATCCACCTAATTGGTTATAACTTAACCCATTTTCCCGATTCCGGTCGGGTAGCGACTCCAAATCTTTTCAACTTGGAAAAAATGGTCTTCTTTAAATCACAGTCGAGGGTTAATATTAAATGGGTAGGATTTAGTATTGATCGGTTTAAAGAAGACTTAATTTTATAAAAAGAACTGGGAAGGTGAAAAACCAGGCTCAACAGCTTGGCGACTCCACTGGAGAACATTAAGAAGGCTAACCACTTAAAAACATTTCAAAATTAAAATCACTTTTTCAAATTACCTGTATTATTTAGTTATTTATTTATTTATTCTTTTATATATTGATTTGTTTATTTGATTGCGTTATGTACATATTTGTTTTAATTAGCATATTTATTTTAGTAAGCATGAGATTTATTTTACTGCATCTTGAATGCATGGTAGATACGATCGAACTCGGGCCATCATAGGACCTTAAGACGGGGAGTCATTGTGTAAAGCGGACGTAGTGGGGCAACCACCGTTCGAGACTGATTAGGCTACCCCACTTAAACTTCGATGTGACCAAAGAACTGTTTCTTTATAAACGTGTGACGTCACAGAGTTTAAGGACCATTAGAACCCACCTATCTTGCATTACACTTCATAAGGTAAACAAATAATTAGCAAAACGACAATGTTACAAAGAAAAAAAGAAAAAAATGATAAAGATTTTAGAGTTTTTAGTTTTCCTGTATTCTTCCTAGAATTGATGTATATAGGAGATCTTGTATATTAGTCTTTTCCATGTAATTTATGCTTTCTTTGTAATGTTCTAGAAATGGCCATCTCATCCAGCGCCAGGGTTTTCGCCAAAGAGATTCATGTCTACAAACCTACAGACCCAAAGCTTATACTCAACCAATGGTTTCAAACCTTCAATCCGAGAGAGCAACAGTTCATTACCAACAAAATTAGACCCATACTCTCACTAGCCAAAGTGAAAGTTAACATCACGCCAATAAGGGCCTTAGTCCATTTCTGGGAGCCCAAAGAAGTTGCTTTTCCAATTTGGATTACATCTTATCAGCCCAACTTTAGAGGAGTACACCCAACTACTCCAAGCTCCTCCTTACGATGAAATATACGTCCCGGATCTCAGCTTCAGTCCAACATATATCCTCTCAAGATTCTTAGGGATCCGTAAGATTGAGATAAATGAGGCCCTAAACGACTGCAATAAATATGCCATCAAGATATGGGATCTAGTCCATTGGTTTCAGAATGAGCCCAGCTCTAATAATCAAGTATTGTTTTTTGGGAATTGGAGAGAAAACCGAATCAAGGCCTATGCGCTAACTGTGCTCGTTACTATCTTGTTCCCAAGCGGGTCTCTTCTTATGCACTTTAGGGTAACAGAATTAGTAGCTCAGTTCTGCGAAGGTAAATCTTACATTCCTACCTTACTTATTGAGTAGATAAGGAATCTTAACTTCCTTAAAGAAAGGGGCTACAGAGATCTTAAGTTAAGCATGACATTATTAATGGTTTGGTTCGTCAGTCACATCAAGTGTTTTAGGTTGGATTTAATAAGGGGAGCATTCGTGAATAAGGTTGACCTTATTGATTCTTTTGTCGATAAGATTAAATTACTAGAAGATATCCCTACCCTTTTCTGGATAGAGGTTTTACAAGATTTTCAAGTAGAAGACATATTGTGGACTGCCAGGTGGAGCAATTACACTGAGGTCATTATAATTTGCAAGAATTACCATGCTATATCACTGATCGGGATGAGCTGGTGTACAGGCTACTATCTAAGCAACATGGTAAGATAATTCGGAGGGATCTAAGACATAGTTCACAAACCTTCATTGGAACCATCCACTCTTAATCTTGAAGAGCCTTACTCTACAGAAAAAGTATCCAAACTTCATAAGATCAAAGCTTGGTGGGACACTCGGACTATAAGCTCGAACATCGATTTGGGTGAATTCATAGGAGAAATGGATAAACACCGGGTTACCAGAGAGTATTTATACAATTAACTTTACAAGGTAGGCGCAATGCGATATCGGGCACCAGAAGTCCTTCAAACCTCCCCTATGCGCCTTAACTCTGAAATGGTGACCTATATGGACCAAATGAAAGCGCGTATGGAGATCCGCCATGATCCGAAAGATTAATGGGCGAACCTATGCCAAGAATCTAGACAAAGGTCACATACCCTGGAACACTAGCTAAAGATGGCTTAGAAGAAAATTCAAGAGTTTAAAGAAGCAGCTAAACGTGACCAAAAGAAGAACAACATGTCCTTTGGCCCACAGAAAAGAAGGAAATTAGTATAGAAGAATTTGTACCTTTTTCTTTCTTTCATGTAATAAGACTCCAGGAACTCAAAAATAATGAATAACTTGCTGTTCTGTTAATCATTTATCGTTTCTCTCTTTTTCATCTGTGTGATTCACTTGCATTTCATTCATTTGCATCCTTTTTCAAAATATCCTTATGCTAACTTGTTGAGAAGTGGTTTTTACCAGGTTACTAAGATAGCTCCCAAACGTTAAACCTTCCAATGAAGACCCATCAAAACTCGTTCTCAAACCAGAATGGCCAATCAAGGAAACAACAACAATAATGGCAACAGCAACCCCGAAATTATTGACTCCACAGAGTTGAGATTCCAATCTTTGGAACGAACAATAGGAAAGATGGTAGATCAACTGAGCTTCCTTGCTGACAGAATCTTTCTGTTCAGGTCTATGGCCCCATCAAATGAAGAGCACTCTAAAGCCCGATATATAAAGAATACTGAGGCCCCACCCCTTGAAACAGAAGAAGCTTTCCCTAAAGGCAATCAGGGCTTTGAATCCTTTGAAATTGAAGGGGTATTTCCAAAGGCTAACCCAACCTTTGAGCCAAGTACTAACTCATTCCTAATCAACTCAAAGCTTGAAGTTAACCAAGACAGATTGAAGGAGCTCGAAGAGCGGTTAACTCGACAGATCGCCGAAAAGATGAAAACGCTCGAAGGGTATGATGGATTTGAGTACGCTGGATTTGAGTACGCTGGAATAACAGCCTTCTCTGCATATAATTATGGAAGCTTCCTAGAAAAATTCAAAGTACTTGACTTTGAAAAATACAATGGGACTGGATGCCCCAAGCTACACACCCCGTTGTATGTACATAAGATGGGCAAGTATACACAGTACGATCAACTCATGGTCCAGACCTTTCAAGACAGCCTGACAGGCCCTGCTTTAACCTAGCATGCCCAATTGAACTTGAATCAGGTAAATACATGGGAGAGGCTGGCTAACACATTCTATGAGCAATATAAATTTAATGTCGAAGTGGCACCAAACAATGACGAATTTGGTTGTCCTAAGAAAAAGGCATAATGAGTCCTTCAAAGAATATGCTCAAAGGTGGAGGTTCTTAGCTGCAAGGGTATCTACCCTTGTGATTGAAAAAGAGCTAACGGCAACTTTCATTAACACTCTTGAGAGGCCCTACTTTGCTTACCTGATTGGACAAGCCTCTTCTGCCTTTGCAGAAATAATGGTAATAGGGTACATAATTGAGAATGCCATTTCCTCTGGGAATCTACAAGAAATAGCAGATAGACAACCACCCTCCGTTACACCCACCAACAGCAAGCCTAGAGAAGCTACTGTTAGCATGGTTAACTCGAATGCAAGACCTAACTCCCAAGTTTCTTTTAGGATAAATCCCCTGCCAGCTCAACCACAATACAGAAACCAATTACAGGTTAACCGGGCCCCAAGACAGTTCACTATAATACTTATTCCACTTAGTCAGGTGCTCGAGAAGTTAAGAAGAGATAATCTGCTACATTCTGAAGCTCCTATTGAAAGGTACAGGCCAAAGTTCTTTGATCCCAATGCAAGATGTCAATATCATCTAGGGTAAGTAGGCCATTCAATTGATTCATACTGGAGGTTGAAAAACAAAATCTAAGATTTGATCAATGAAGGTACAATACAACTGGATTTTGTGGAGGCTCTTACCCCAAACATCAACCATAACCCACTGCCGAGCCATGGACCTATCATCAATATGATATCTGACCACCTAGAATCTGCGATTAACATGATCGGTCGAAACCAAGAACTAAAGGTTTATAGGTTCCATAAAAAAGAAGTCCCATAAACTAAAAGGTACACATTCCACGTACCTGTGGCCCCCACAAATTATAAAGCTACCCCCCTTCAATTACCAGGCAATAAACTAGGAGCAATCAAGCTCACTTGTAGGAGGAATCACTCGCTCCGGCAGAATCTACCATCCAAAGGAAGACTTAAAGAAGAAGGGCGTACAAGAAATGCCAAACACCGAACAAGCTAAACATGAAGAAGGATTAACTGCCTTCACCAAAATGATTCAGTTTAGTGAGTACAAGATAATGGATCAGCTCGCTAAGACTCCGGCACAAATATCCCTCATGAGTCTATTGATGGAATCAGACCCACACAGAGAGGCCTTATTTAGAACGCTAAGGGATGTTAAGGTCCCTCGTGAAATCTCGGTCGAAAAGATTGGCTCTGTCACAAATTCCATCCTCACCATAAATCAAATTTCCTTCTCCACCGAAGAACTGGGTGAAGAAGGTACCCAACATACAAAGCCTCTGTTCATACGAAGCGACAAAGTCGTAACAACCCGTCGTATAAACCATCCTAAGATAAAAGTTGGCCTTATAACCGCTATCTTAGACCTGATCTACACAAGTCGTCCACGACTAACCCGCTTTGAAGTAAATAGTTTATAATTTAAATAAATCATTTATCTAAGAAAATGAGGAAATATATATATTCACTATAATTTAGTTATTACAATTAAAGTTTACAATATTTCTCCGTAATATATTTCCTAGTTATTACATTATTCAAAAATGAAAAGTTCTAAAGTAAAAGCTTAAACCTTAAAAATATATGTATATTTTTCAAATGTTTTTCCTCACTCCCCAGGATCCAGTAGTTGCTAGCTTCAGAGTAGTTATATACCACTTCTTAGCCAGCACCTGTACGATGTCTATAGGGATGTAAGCAACTACAACTCAGTAAATTAGGATGGAGGACTTAAAACTATACCACAAACACAACAAGGTTATCAATCAACTTATTAGGTGCAATGCATATTCAAGCAAATGCCATCGCACAACGTTATCCGGCCCGTAGTGAGATTAGAGAAATTGCGCCGGCTCTAATCCGGGTTGAGGAGTTGCCATTAATGCAATAGCTCACGACTAAATCCAGGCTTGTGCTATGGAGACATGGCTCCTCCTGCAACTTCACCCTCGCTGCGACCTCCTCTCCTGTCACTTAGTTCGACTAAGGATGAAGAATGGACCATTTTACAATCCTGCGCTATCTCTTTCGAAGAGGTCGGTATTTGGCCGGAGAATCCTAAGTTCCCCTAATGGGTTGCCATGTAGGTCCGATGATGATTACAGGTTGTATATTTGATTAGGTCCAATTTAAGGTGATCAATCATTTCACACAAATCATACAATACAAGTCAGAACAACAGACAGAATCATAGCATCACCCATAATCAAGCACATGCACACAACCAAGCATAATCTCAAGCCTCCAAAATACAGCAACATATTAATCCCAACTTACCTCGACTTCTCGCTCACTCACTCGAGATCCGACTTGCCAATTGCCGATCATCCCTATAACACAACGTGGTTTTAGTTTTTTATATAACTATTCTAGGTTCGTTTTATCCTATAACGCTTATTGTTATGTTTTGTTTAGGGTTTAATATGCCTAATTATCTAGGTCTTAAGTCTTTTATAATTATTTTAGGTTTAAGGTTAGGTTCGATTCGGTTTCCAGATTGATTTCCAAATTAGGTTTTAGTTCGATTTCTAAATATTATTTTATACTCAAACCCTAGAAATTCGTTTCAACTCATAATGTGAAATTAATCACATTACTTCCCAATCTCCTAAATACCATCATTACCTTTAATTAGTATTTTATTCCACCCGGTACACTTAAATCCTTTTTAGTGTACCAAATTTACTCTTGATGTGAGAAATTTTTACATCTTTCATATAATTATATAAATCAAGTTTTCTATCAGTTTTATTATATATCCCTATTATTTATATAATATCAATTTTTATCCTACTATTTTCTATTTATTATATTTCCAATAATTGTGTATTATGTACGATTATTTGTTGTATGCATAATGCACATCTAATATTTTTATCACTCTAATTACTATCTCCCAGCATTAATTATCATTTAAAAATATCTAAATTCATCATAAATTAGATTTTGCACCTAATTACCCTAATTTACAAAATTAACTTAAAATGTACTATTTTTCCATATTACTTATTTACTACATAATTAACCTAATAATTACATCTAACACCCTAAATGCTACAAGTATCATACTCCATCAGATTTCAACATCCTAAAATATATACTTATTCACTAAATCAGTAATTAACCATTTAATTACTTTATTAACCCTAAATTACCCATTTTATGCCTCATTTTAAGGCCTAAAAATTATCTAAAAATTTCAAAAATTAATTTTTAAAAACGGGCTTCATAGCAATGTTATATATCATCTAAGTAATCTACAAAAAAATTTTGGGTTCAAAACTACACTCCTAAGGTCATTTATTTCTAAACCGAAACATGCTCAGTTTTGCACAATTTCTTAAGGACCATATATTACGGGGCATATTTTCATTAAAATAATATTTTTCATAAAAACTACATACAAAAATATTTTAGAATAACAAAATTTATAATTTTCTAAGAATATTTACTATTTTTTACAAAATTACATAAAATCAAGCTTGAAATCGGACTCACCGATCTGGGTGGCTCTGGCCACCGCCGATGGTCATGGCCTTATTAGCCGGTCTGGGCGCTGCCACCAACATTTGGTAGTAGTGGCTGTCCACTCTTAGTTGCTCGTCTGGTGTAGGTTCCCTTTAAAGGCCTTAATTGCACAGTTTTTCCTTTTTTTTTTTTCTAACCTTAATTTTTCTCTCAATTTTTGCCTCTCTCTAATTTTCTCTAATTTCTAACTATCCAAATGAGTTTTTGAATTTTTCTTACTATTTATAGGGCTTTAGGGAAATTATTATGCATTAATGAGATAAGACAATTGCCTTATCTCTTCTTTTTTCCACTTTCTATTTGTTGCATTTTAATTGGTTGATTTTTTTTCTTCAATATCATATTGCCACGCCCCACTTCTGGACTTTTCCTTATTTTGATATATTTTTCTTGATTTTTCCTTAATTAATTATAAATTTTCTTTAATTATTTCTTATTATTTTAGTACATTTCGCGTATTTTAAGTAATTACGCGTATTTCTACATACATTTAAATTAAAATATAGTACAAATAAATATTTTTAAATATTATTTAGATCATTTTTATGATTTTTAGTAGATATATAATTAATCTTTAGTAATTCGTTAATTATTAGAATGCATTTTACACATTTTCAATAAATAACGAATTATATACTTAAAATTTGAATTTTTTATATCCTTTTATTTTATTGCTTGTTTTCTTAAATTCAAACTTACATGATCATTTTACTAATATTTCTAGCTTTACTTATAATTTAGGCTCGATCGGATCTTTCAGTGGATCGAAGCTCTGAATGACTGGTTGTGGGGCTTACAACTGTCATTTATGCCAAGTTTATGCGAATAAGATAAATGCCCTGCCTTATGAATTGCATGCCCTCTTGGCACCATGGCCTTTCTCAATGTGGAGCATAGATATCATCAGCCCTATCACTCTAAGAGCGTCTAATGGGCATCGCTTCATATTAGTTACCATCGATTACTTAAGCAAATGGGTAGAAGCTTCATCATACTCGAATGTTACTAAAGGGGTCATAGTTAAGTTCATCAAGAAGGACATCTTGGCTCGGTATGGGACTCCTGAAACAATCATCACTGATAATGGCACCAATCTCAACAACAAGCTTACGACAGAATTATGTCGACAATTCCGAATCATTCACAGGAACTCTACTCCTTATCGACCCCAAATGAATGGAGTTGTCGAAGCAGCAAACAAAAGCCTCAAAAGAATCTTTGAAAAAATGGTCGTTACATATAAGGACTGGCATGAGATGTTACCTTTCGCACTCATAGCCTATCGAACTTCCATTAGAACATTGATTGGGGCAACACCATACTCTTTAGTATACGACACTGAAGCAGTGTTACCAGTAGAGGTTAAAATCCCATCACTCAGGGTACTATCAGAAATTCATTTGGACGAAGCCGATTGGGTAAAGAAACGCGTCGAACAGCTAAATCTGATTGATGAAAAGAGATTGACAGCCCCGTATCATAATCAATGCTATCAGCAAAGAATGGCTCGGGCCTTCAACAAAATGGTGCGACCTCGTAACCTCAAAGAAGGAGATTTGGTGTTAAGAAAAGCTCTTCCCAATGCACAAGACTCTAGAGGGAAATTCACCCCTAATTACAGGGGTCCTTATATCGTGGAGCGAGTATTATCAGGAGGGGCTTTGATTTTGTCCCAAATGGATGGTCCAGATTTGAAAGATCCTGTAAATATTAACGTTGTAAAATTGTACTATCCATAAGAAATCAATGGGAATTTTGCTTAAGATACGAAAATACCAGTTATTTTGAACATCATTGTGGTCCAATTTTCATTATCTATAAGCAAGTTTGGTATCCTTGGCCGTTGTCATTGTTGGAATAATCACTCTCTCCATGGACAGGTCTAATTCCCTTGACCTCATTTAACCAAACCTATACACTGCAAACACGAGAGAAGTTAAGGAATAAGATCTAGAACATTGGTAATTAACAAAATTATTTAAATTCTTTATTATGGATTGATCCCCCTCAATGGGGAGTTTTATTGTCCATTTTTTCAGAGGAATGTGAAACTCAAGTAAGTAATTACGGGAGATGGGAATGAGGCTTTTAGTTTCATAGAAGTTCCAAAGAAACAAAAATAATGGGTGGTTCTTCTGCATCGGGCTAATCTCTATGATTTCTCCAAAAAGAACCAATAAAGTCTCGAACGTTGTATGTCAAGAACATCTGGGTTGATAACAAGAGACTTAAACAAGAGTCAGTAATTTTCCAATGGGGGGTTTTCAAAAAGAGTTTGACAGATTAGGTGCTATCGACAAAGACCAGGTAAGTATTTCTACACAGTGTTAGTACACCAATTTTTTCTTGCATTTAGACCACTTTTACTCCCAACAATCTTTTTTAACCAACCCAGAGGAGTTTACTTTCTACATTTAATGTTTGGCAAACCTATGAAGACACGATCTTATCTCAGTTCATCTTTCCAAATTTCTTGCAAACAAGCTCCCTCTTCACCAAGTTTTGTAGGGCACTTTCTTTCACCAAGCTTCTCTTAACCGGCTCATAAAGCAATTACCTTCATCATCCTTTTAACTAGCCTTTCAAGTTTACTCATTCTTTTTAGGGTCTTAGCCAGCTCTAGAAGCGCTTTACCCGCCTTGGTTAGTTAGCTCATTAAGGTACGACTAAGTTTGCTCATTCTTTTTTAGGGTCTTAGCCAGCTCTAAGAGCGCTTTGCCCACCTTAGTTAGTCAGCTCATTAAGGCACGACCAAGTTTGCTCATTCTTTTTAGAGTCTTAGCCAGCTCTAGGACGCTTTGCCCGCCTTGGTTAGTCAGCTCATTAGGGCACAACCAAGTTCGCTCATTCTTTTTAAGGTCCTAGCCAGCTCTAGGAGTGCTTTGCTCGCCTTAGTTAGTCAACTCATCATGATACAACCAAGTTTTCTCATTCTTTTTTAGGGTCTTAGCCAGCTCTAAAAGCACTTTGCTCACCTTGGTTAGTCAGCTCATCAAGGCACGATTAAGTTTACTCATTCTTTTTTAGGGTCTTAGCTAGCTCTAAGAGTACTTTGCTCACCTTGGTTAGTCAGCTCATCAAGGTACAACCAAGTTTACTCATTCTTTTTTTGGGTCTTAACTAACTCTAAGAACGCTTTGCCCACCTTGGTTAGTCAGCTCATCAAGGTACGATCAAGTTTGCTTATTCTTTTTACGGTTTTAGCCAGCTCTAGGAGTGCTTAGCCAGCTCTAGGAGTACTTTGCTTGCCTTGGTTAGTCAACTCATTAGGGTACGACCAAGTTCGCTTATTCTTTTTAGGGTCTTAGCCAACACTAGGAGCGCTTTGCCCGCCTTGGTTAATCAGCTCATCAAGGCACGACCAAGTTTCCTCATTCTTTTTAAGGATCTTAGCCAGCTCTAAAAGCGCTTGGACCAGCCAACAAGGCCACGGCGGCCGGAGCCACCCAGACCGGTGAGTCCGATTTTGTGTAATTTTGTAAAAATAGTAAATATTCTTAGAAAATTATGAAACTTGTTGCTCTAAAATATTTTTGCATGTAGTTTTTAGAAAAAAATATTATTTTGATGAAAATATGTTTCGTGATATATGGTCCTTAAAAAATTATGCAAAACCAAGCATGATTAGGATTAGAAATAAATAGGCTTAGGAGTGCAGTTTGGAGCTCAAATTTTTTCTGTAAAATGCTTAAGTGATATAGAACAGTGCTATGAATCCTTTTTTTAAATTTAATTTTCTACATTTTTAGGTAAATTTTTAGCCCTAAAATGATGGAAAAATTGAGTAATTTTGAGTTAATTAGGTGATTAAGACACTAATTACTGATTTAGATAGTAATTAGGTGTTTAGAGATGTTAATCTCTGATGTGGAAACCCAATCTTAGCCTTTGGAGTGTTAAGTGTAATTAATGAAGGAATTATGTGCTAATTGTAGAAAATTAGGAATATTATAAAAAATTAGGTTTAATTAGATAATATAATAATAAAAATTAGAATATAATAAATCTGAAACAAAAATTTAATTTTAGGTAATTGTATAAAAAATGTAAGATTTTCTCATAACGGGGGTAAATTTGGTGATTAAACTAGGATCCGAGTGTACCGCATGAACTAGAACATTAGTTAGAAATTAAAAACGATATTTAGGATATCCGAAGATAATGCGATTAATTTCACATTATGGATTGGAATGATTTCTTAGGGTATACATATAAATCTTTAACCAAAAATTAAGTTAAAAACCTAATTTAGAAATCGATGCGAAAACCGAACCCGAACCTAACCCCAAACCTAAAATAATTGTAAAAGATTTGAGAACCTAGATAACTGGATATATTGAACCCTAAACAAAAGATAACAATAAGCGTTATAAGATAAAATGAACCTATAATAGTTATAAGAAAAACTAAAACCACATTTGTGTTATAGGGATGATCGGCGATAACCTGAGCAAGTTGGACCTCGAGTGAGAGAACAAGGAGTCCAGGTAAGGGATTAATACGTTATTGTATTTTAGAGGCTTGAGATTATGCTTAGTTGTGCTTGTTAGATAGTTGATTGTGTACATGTGCTTGATTGTAAGTGATGCTATGATTCTGTCTGTTGTTTTGGCTTGTATTATATGATTTGTGTGAAACGATTGATCACCTTAAATTGGACCTAATTAAATATACAACCTGTAATCATAATCGGACCTATATGGCAACCCATCAGGGGAACCTAGAATTCTCCGGCCAAATACCGACCCCTTTAAAAGGAATAGTGCAGGATTGCAAAATGGTCCCTTCTTCATCCTTAGTCGAACTAAGTGACAGGAGAGGAGGTAGCGGCAAGGGTGAAGTCAATGGTTCGAAGGTAGTCACGGGAGGAGCCATGTCTTCATTGCATAAGCTTGGGTTTGGTCGTGAGTTGTTGCATTAACGGTAACTCCTCAACTCGGATTAGAGCAAGTGTAATTTCTCTAATCTCACGACAGGCCGGACAATGTCGTGCGATGGTATTTGCTTGAACATGCATTGCACTTAATAAGTTGATTGATAACTTTGTTATGTTTGTGGTATAGTTTTAAGTCCTCCATCCTAACTTATTGAATTGTAATTGCTCACATCCCTATAGACATCGTGCAGGTACTGGCTAAGAAGCGGCATACAACTATTCTAAAGCTAGCAACTGCTAGATCCTAGGGAGTGAAGAAAAATATTTGAAGAACAAACATATATTCTTAAAGTCTAAGCTTTTATTTTAGAAGTTTTCATTTTTTTTTAATAATGTAATAACTGAATTACAGTGTATATATATATATTTTCTCACTTTATTAGGTAAATGATTTATTTAAATTACAAACTGTTTACTTCAAAGTGGGTTAATCATAGACGCCTTGTGTAGACTAGGTCTGAGATAGCGGTTGTAAGGCCAACTTTTATCTTAGAATGGTTTACATAACGGGGCTGTTACAACTCTACTGCTTCGGGGCATGATAAGCTCATCAGGGCATGACCAAGTTTACTCATTCTTTTTTAGGGTCTTATCCAACTTTAGGAGCGCTTTGCCCACCTTAGTTAGTCAACTCATCAGGGTACGACCAAGTTTGCTTATTCTTTTTAGGGTCTTAGCCAACTTTAGGAGCGCTTTGCCCACCTTGGTTAGTCAGCTCATTGAGGTACAACCAAGTTTACTAATTCTTTTTAGGGTTTTAGCCAGCTCTAGGAACGCTTCGCCAGCTCTAAGAGCGTTTTGCCCACCTTGGTTAAGTCAACTCATTAGGCACGACCAAGTTTACTCTTTTTTTTTTTTGGGTCTTAGCCAGCTCTAGGAGCGCTTTGCCTACCTTAGTTAGTTAGCTCATCAAGGCACGACCAAGTTTGCTTATTCTTTTTAGGGTCTTAACCAACTCAAGGAGTGCTAGCCTGTTTTACTTCACTTTATTAGTTCATACGAGCATAACCAAACTTCAATTCTTCTCTTCATCTTTTCGGCCATCTTTTAAAGTGCTACCCTTCTTTTCCCAAAATCCCCGATGGATTGGACTTAAGATAGTATGCTAGCTATAATGCTTCTTTGCATAAAATCCACTCTTGGGGCAAAAATAATGTCTGTTTTATCTTTATGTCAAAGTTTTGCTCAAACTTTACCACAAAGAGGGGCAGCTGTAGAGACCTAATTTTTGCCTCTCTTTTATTTTTCAAATTAAGTTATAAGGTCCTAAATTAGAAAAAAAGTTAAAAAAAATATAAAATTAAAGAAAGCCCCAAAAAATGAAGAAATTTGGAAAAAAATAGGAATTCTAGAAAAATATTAAAAAATAGGAAAATAGGAAAAAGTACAAAAAAAAAGAAAGAAATTTTAAAAGTCACAAAATAAAATAGGGTATTTAGAAAATAATAAATTTTTAGGTTGTTTAAATAGAATATAATTTTAAATTCAATTTCAATATATTTTCAATAAAAGGCTATTGGGTCTAGACTTAGATTTGAATCTAGCTCAGGCTAACTTGGTCTATATATGCAATTAATTACATATATGAATAAGGAAAAATCAATAACTCAGCTGAATAAACATCTAGACTTAATATTGGATAGGTTTAATCCATGGAAGGTGCAAAATGTATCTTTTATTTTCTTTTCTCACTTTATTGCTATATCATTACCACGTCGCGGGCTACGTCATTGCCATGTCATTTGCCAACTCACTTTTAAGTATGATAGACAAATTCCGACACACTCAAACACACTCCGGCACATTCATACACGCGCAACTATATGTTTGGCACCACATAATGTCCAAGTTCGTCTAATTCAAAATTGGAAGAAAATCATATTGCATTTAATTTTTTCTATCCTTAACACAATCATAACACCTATAAATAGGGGTCTACTCTTCATTTTCAAAAAACAACAAAAATTTCAAAACACTTTAGAAAAGCAAAAATTGAAGTTTCCTCTCTCTAGCACGGTTCTTCTCTCTCTAGGATAGCATTCTTTACGGTATTTGTTAATGAAAACCACCACCATCGAAGTGAGCCGATTCGAGCCGACTCAAGCCGAAGTGAGTCGACCAAGCCGATCCAAGCTGAAGTGAGTCAACTCAAGCCAAAGTGAGCCAACTGCGCCGATCCAAGCTAAAGTGAGCTAACTTTAAGCCGACCTTTTTTTTTCATTTGTTTATTTGTAAATGTTATAAATGAGAAAAAAAATGGAAAAGAATGAAAAAAAAAAGAAAGAGAAGAAAAAACAAAAAGAAAAAAAGAAGAAGAAGAAAGAAGGTAGCCTATTTATTTATTTTAATAGATATAAATAGAATAAGTATAAAATAAATAAGATAATATAATAAAAATAAAAATAAAAAATAGGTTAATCAAGAAAAATCGTTTTCATACATAGAAAAATTGAGTTTTCTAAAAATAAATGAAAATAAATCAATCATTTTTCAAATTAGAATCATTTAGAATTTCCAAAAATAAAATCCAACTTAGGACCTCTTATAATTTTTTTTTAAATCAACTCAAAATGAGTAAAAACATAAACCCGATAATTTTTCCAAAATTAAATCAAACCACCCATTACAGTTTTTTTATAAAAGAACTATGTATGTCTGATCCCGAATAGCTGGTACGTAAGCATTCGTACGCAAGTATGGGATGACTTAAAATATGAAAATTTTTATTTTTTTCCATTTTTATATATTTATGTAAATTAATCAATTTAGTCGCATGTATCATAATTAGATTTTTTTTTAGAAATTAAAAATGGTATATTTGAAAAGCGAAGTTAAATTTGGAAAGTTAAAAATGGTACCCGTTTGGGATTTAATAAATTAGCCCCCAAATCCAGATCTCTAGTTTTTAAAAAATCGTATTTAATCGATAAATCGGTAGCTAAGTTATAACTAATCCACCTAATTGGTTATAACTTATGTAAACCCCAAAATTAGTCATTCGATGTTTCGATCGGTTGAAGGACCTGATCGAGCTAAATTATAAAGTAAAACTAGAAATATTAGTAAAATGATCCCGTAAGTTTGAATTTAAGAAAATAAGTAATAAAATAAAGGAATATAAAAATTTCAAATTTTAAATGTATAACTCGTTATTTATCGAAAATGCGGAAAATGCGTTCCGATAATTAACGAATCGTTAGAGATAAATTATATGTATACTAAAAATCATAAAATAACCTACATAATATTTAGGAATATTTATTTATACTATATATGAATTTACATGTATGTAGAAATACGCGTAATTACTTAAAATACGCGTAATGTGCCAAAATAAAACTAAATAATTAAAGAAAATTCATAATTAATTAAGGAAAAATAAAGAAAAATAAGAAAAAATAAGGAATGATCCAGAATTGGGTCGTGGAAACTTCGAAAAAATAGAAAAAAATCGGCTAATTAAATTAAGACAACACAAAAGCAAAAAAATTAAGGGATAAGGCAATTGTCTTATCCAATTTAATGCACAATAAATTCCTTAAACGTCTATAAATAGGAAAAAAATTCAGAGAACTCCTTTGGACAGTTAGAGATTTGAGAAAAATAGAGAGACTCGAAAATCGAGAGAAAAATCAAGAAAAAAAAAAGAAAAGGAAAACTGTGCAGTTAGGGCCACAAAGGAGAAACCAGACCCGACGGGCAGCTGGGAGTAGACGGCCACCACCACCACATGGTGGTGGCAATGCCCAGGTGGGCTGACACACCCATGGACACCGACGGTGGCCGAAGCCACCCAAATCGGTGAGTTCGATTTCTAGCCCGATTTTGTATAATTTTGTAAAAATAGTAAATATTATTAGAAAATTATAAAATTTGTTATTCTGAAATATTTTTGTATATAGTTTTTATAAAAAATATTATTTTTATGAAAATATGTCTTGTGATATAGGGTCCTTAAGAAATTATGCAAAACTGAGCATGTTTCGGTTTAGAAATAAATGACCTTAGGAGTGTAGTTTTGAGCCCAAAATTTTTTTGTAGATTACTTAAATGATATAGAACAGTTATATGAATCCCATTTTTAAAAATTAATTTTTGAAATTTTTAGATAATTTTTAGGCCCTAAAATGAGGCATAAAATGGGTAATTTAGGGTTAATTAAGTAATTAAATGATTAATTAATGATTTAGTGAATAATTATATGTTTTAGGATGTTGAAATCTGATGGAGTATGATACTTGTAGCATTTAGGGTGGTAGATGTAATTATTAGGTTAATTATGTAGTAAATGATTAATAAGGAAAAATAGTTAACTTTAAGTTAATTTTGTAAATTAGGGAAATTAGGAGTAAAATATGATTTAGGATGAATTTATACATTTTGAAATGATAATTGATGTTTAGGGATGGTAATTAAAGTGATAGAATATTAGAAGTGCATTATGTACATAATAGGCAATAATGCATAATATATAATTTTTGAAAATATAATAAATAGAAAATATTAGGATAAAAATTGATATTATATAAATAATAAGGATATATAATAAATCTGATAAGAAACTTGAATTTATGTAATTATATGAAAAATGTAAAAATTTATCATATTAGGAGCAAATTCGATACACTAATACGGATTTAAGTGTACCGAGTAAAATAAATACTGACTAAGGGTAATGATGGTATTTAGGAGATCGGGAAGTAATGTGATTAATTTCACATTATGGGTTGAAACGAATTTTTAGGGTTAAAATACAAAACACTACTTAGAAATCGAACTAGAACCTAATTTAGAAATCGATGCGGAAACCAAACCCAAATCTAACCCCAACCCTAGAATAATTATAAAAGACTTAAGACCTGGATAATTAAGCATATTAAACCCTAAACAAAACCTAACAATAAGCGTTATAGGATAAAATGAACTTATAATAGTTATACGAAAAGCTGAAACCACGTTTGTGTTATAGGGATGATCGGCGATGGCCTAAGCAAATCGGACCTCGAGTGAGTGAGCGAGGAGTCGAGGTAAGTTGGGATTAATACGATGCTATATTTTGGAGGCTTAAGATTATGCTTGGTTGTACTTGTTAGATAGTTGAATGTGTGCATGTGCTTGATTATGAGTGATGCAATGATTTTGTTTGTTGTTCTGGCATATATTGTATGATTTGTATGAAATAACTGATCATCCTAAACTGGACTTAATCAAATATACGATCAGTAATTATAATCAGACATTCATGGCAACCCGTTAGGGGAACTTAGGATTTTCCGGCCAAATACCGACCCCTTCGAAAGGGATAGCGCAGGATTGCAAAATGGTCCCTTCTTCATCCTTAGTCGAACTAAGTGACAGGAGAGGAGGTCGCGGCGAGGGTGAAGACAGTGGTTCGAAGGTAGTCGCGGGAGGAGCAAGGTCTCCATTACACAAGCCTGGGTTTGGTCGTGAGTTGTTGCATTAACGGTAACTCCTCAACCCGGATTAGAGCGGGCGTAATTTCTCTAATCTCATGACGGGCCGAACAACGTCGTGCGATAGCATTTGCTTGCACATGCATTGCACCTAATAAGTGATTGAAAACCTTGTTGTGTGTATAGTATAGTTTTAAGTTCTCCATCCTAACTTACTGAGCTGTGGTTGCTCACATCCCTATAGACGTCGTGTAGGTGCTGGCAAAGAAGCGGCAAACAACTACTCTGAAGCTAGCAACTGCTGGATCCTGGGGAGTGAGGAAATATATTATAGAGGAATATTGTAAACTTTAACTGCAATAACTGAATTATAACATATATATATATAATTCCTCACTTTTATAGGTAAATGATTTATTTAAATTACAAACTGTTTACTTCAAAGCGGGTTAGTCGTGGACGCCTTGTGTAGATCAGGTCTAAGATAGCAGTTGTAAGGCCAACTTCTATCTTAAGATGGTTTACACGGCGGGGCTGTTACGACTCTGTCACTTCGGGGCGTGACAACTTAACCCATTTTCCAAACTCCAGTCGGGTGGTAACTCCAAATCTTTTCAAGTTGGAAAAAATGGTCTTCTTTAAATCCTAGTCCAGAGTCAATATTAAATGGGTAGGATTTAGTATTGATCGGTTTAAAGAAGACCTAATTTTATAAAAAGAACCGGAAGGGTGAAAAACCAGGCTCGATAGGGTTCTAAATAATTTTATACTATATTAAGTAATCACACTTTTAGGGGCAAAATTTGGATTTTGAGTAATTATTTTCAAATTTTAATTTCATTGGGTTACTTCAACTAACTTTTCTATCTCATTCGTAAAATTTGAGCTCAATCGGATAACTCTTCCTAAAACCTTAAATTTAGGTAAAATTGCCTTAAATTCGACTTTAGGGTCTTATATAAAGTAAATTCTCACTATTTTGATTGTATTCTTAATGTTTTTATTATATTATGGATTCTAAACGTATAAGAATTCCTTGATTAGGGTTATCATGTTTCTTGTAAGTTTCTAACCTAATTGGTTTACTTTCCTAGATATCCTAGATCAACTATTAACCCTAATCGAATAAGGATAAGGCTTTATCTTAACACTCAAATGTTCATGTCTAGATTGCTGATTTATGAGATATTATACTTTTCGCTTATTGGTCAGCCTTGAAGAAGGAGCCTATCACATCAACATAAACTATTATCATAGCTTGAATGGTTAGGCTCATAGGTTATATAACAAGCTGTTACATGGCATTTAACAAGGCAAGAGAAGAGTGGATAGTTAATTCTCTTCTTGTGGTGTGCCCTCCAAGCCAAACTTTAGGTAGTACGCGTAGTTTGACTTAATGGTCGAAAGAAGGTTGGTAGGCCATGGATCCGACTGCTATGAGCTGCTTAGGTACTTGGAGCTTGGGACTAAGGAGTTTAGTAGCCATTGGGTCTATTGAAGAACTTCTAGCCCCTTTTCTAGTTTGGAGCTGGAGATGTGCTTAGAGCTCATCTAAGCCCTCGTATAGGCATTAGGTGTAGCAAGGTCCTACTTATGTTTAAGCTTAAACTGGCCGATCCACTCAGTAGGGAGCTGAAGCTTTAGGATAAGAGAAGCGCTTGGGAATGCCTAACAGGCCCAATGACAGAAGCTTGGGCATATAGAGCACTGAGGTAAAAAAGGATTATTAATGCTCTCTACTGTTTTTTATTTAATCTTTCTATTCATTATGATCTCATATATTGTGTCTTGAAATCTTTAATTCTCATCCTATAAACTTTAATGTTCAAATGTTGTGTTATTGGAAGCAATCCTTCAGTCTTCGATGGTGAAATATCTTCTTTCATTATACTTTGTTTTGTTACTATGATTCTTTAAAAAATGTTTCTTTAACTTCTTTGTTTGTGAAACATCCCCATTAGATTTGTAATCAAATTGTAAGATCCCTTAAATTAATATTGTTAGAAATCTAAATTAAGTTCCCGGTTTGATTATTCTAAAATCTTTATTTTACTTATTTATTAAGTATAGTAAAGTTTATTTTTCGTATAGGGTATAAGGATTTTACTAATATTTTACATTATGGTATTTTTATATAAGGGTTATTATCTTAAATAATGTGTATATATATATATATATATACATTATCTAGGATATATGTATATATTCTTATTCTAATTGACTCTTTATTCTTCTTTTGTATGTGAACCCACCTTTCTGGAAAGTCCTAAAACAATTTACCCTAAACTTTATTTCTTGTTTTTCCCCCAGCTGCAATTATCCTTCTCTCTTTCGGCTCTCACTATCTTTCTCTCGCAGCTCATCATCACTCATCTTACTCACGGCATTTTTTTTCAAACCCCCCTAATCCCTTTTTCCCTTCCTTCTTCTCTTAACAAATGGACCCTCGAACCTAGATCTTTATCTTGCCCCCCCTTCTTCATTTTTCCTTAATTCTTCCCTAACACCAACCCCAATTCCCATGTATCGAATTCCCTACTCACCATCTAATCCCATCGACCCTCATTCCCTCTCGCTATCTATTCTTTTCTTTAGACCCCCACTCCATCCCCTCAATCTCTCTTGCCAGCATTGTCGATTGGACTCCAACGCCCTAATCTCCCTTTCGCTGTCTTAATTCCTTAGTCGGCCCACACCCCAATTTTTACTAAAAATTCTTTAGTTGATTTCATTTCATTTTGCCGGACACTTACCGCATTTAAATTCCTTGCATTCTAAGCTTTTTTCGGTAATTAACATTAGTTAATTATTTAGGTATATTATTTTACGGTTTATAATTTCTGTATTGTTATTTATGACAGGTTTTCATTTGATGTCAAATCGTGCTCATTCGGTGATCTCGTCTAGATTTAAATTCGCGAGCCATTCCGATTTCATTTTCGGTATCGTATACATAGTGAATTAGTTATTATTATTATTGTTTTAATTATTATTTCCCATTATTAGTGTAGAAATAAGTATTCATTAGTATACAATTAGTGCTAGTAAATTATTTAATTATCATATTATGTAGTATTGTTTTATATGAAAGTTACTGTTCGATATATTTTATTATAATTTGAAATCTTGGTTAGATATATGTTGGGGCCAAATTTTTGTTTTCTATTTTTTGTTATATTCAAGTCAAATCTCTTTTTTCTGTTTTATTATAGAGTTATATTAATGTTCATATTCTCTATGTAAGTCCTAAGCGTCGATTTGATATACTATGAAACTATTCTATTATTAGTGTGTCTTATTTTTTATATCAACGGTATTACAATCTAAGTATTTTTATCGCATTAGTATTATAAATGTATAACATATTATATTATGCATAATATGTTTGTTTTATTAGTTGATTATTATTATGTCATTCCTTACGAGATTCTACAAATCATACCTTTTCCAATTAAATACGTATTGTTTTATTACCATATCGATTCGATAATCTTTATATTATGATACTCCAATCATGTGTCCACTTTATAATTTTTTTTTCTTTTATATATATATAGATAAATATATATATATTACATGCTTTATAGTTTATTTTAAATAAGTGATCTTATATAGTTATATCAACTTTTTGTTTTAATTGTATTACATTTTATTTCTATTATGGAATTATTATTAGATTCGACAATTTTTTTTAGGACCTTGATTGGATAGACTATAGGTTCATAAATGACTTATAAATAAAATTTAGTCGTAGAGTGCTTAAAGGTTAACATGTTACTTGCTTTTCATTTAGATTCGTGGTGTTTAGTTTCTATTGTTGAGGTTTGAGCTTTTATTCAGATTGTGAGATTGGAGTTCTGTTTTCGATTGTGGAGCGATTTCAGGTACGTGGTGCTTGTTGTTTGCTTATGCTTGCTAGGTTAGAAATGATCTAATTGGACTAACCTATATTTGGCCTAATTAATCTTGGTTGTTGATTATGCTTGACTTGCTCGTTCTAGAGGCTCGCAATAGCAAATCCTTAGAGGGGCAATTGCTAATCATGTACGAGGTTTCACTAATGAATTTTCATACGGGACGACACAACTAGGATTTTAGGCTTCCAAACTTTGGACTCTAGGCATAAAGGACTTAAAAAAAAACATATATTTATATCTACTTATGTATGTGGACCAAGACCAAGTATGGCGGGGTTATGAACACCCCTTTGCTATTTTGTTGGTCTAATGTAAGATAATTAAATTACTGTTTGTATTATTCTATTATATCTGCATTTTTGTATGTGAATGATTGGACTTGGCATTAATACGTGTTTCTTTTACTTGTATTGGGCTTCGGCTTATTTTTTCCTTTTTCAAGTACTAGATCTAAGGACTACCTTATTTATAGAGAGACATATATAGATAACATCTAGGAGGAAAATAGAGTCGAGCACCTTTACTACTATGATGACTAGGATAGAGTGATGTTTGTTTTACTAAAGGTTTATGTTATGTTGAGAATTTTGTCCTTTTGAGGAGATGGACTCCTTTTTGATATCTAAGGATTTAGTTACTTGACTTGTTTATTGTTCTTAGTTATGAGTTGATATGCTTCTAGACTCTGTTGGATATTTCAAGTTTTTATTAGTAAATGTGGTTACCCACTCCTTTGTGGTTTATATATTCTATTTGTGGTATGATTCTTTTATGATTATTAATTTGTACACTTAGAAATCTTAACATATTTCGGACTCGCTAGGATTGGGATATGTAGCGGGCTGTAGCGCCCATTTAGGATCACCGGGCGTTACAGTCCGTCTTTGTGTAATTTGATCTATTGAGTTGTCTTTTGATGATTAATAAGATAATGGATTGCCTGGTTAAATTCATTGTCTATATGATTAGATATATTAGTCAAATATATTTAATTGTTGATGCTAGGTATTAACTTGAAATTTTCCTTTCCTATATCAAATCAACTTCTAAATTTTCTTAAGTTTCTAATTGCTATGCACTTCTGAAACTTCTTCTCGTTTTCGTAAACTTCTTAGTTTCTACACAAGTTTTTGGTTTTCGAATATCTTTTAGCTTCTAAACTATCGTTTAGTTCTGAATATGTTCTTAGTTCTAAATGAGATAGTTCTTGTAAAATAGTGTATGATTTGGCTTCTTCTAACTATTCTTTTCCCTTCATCATGTTGTGTTCTATGTAGTTTTTCTTTTTATAATTTTCCATACTTTTACCTTTTTGAAAACTTTTTTTTTTTTTAATTATTAAGCTTCTGATATGGTGCTTTTCCTTATCTTTTCCTTAAAAGCTTTCCTTTAAAACGTATATTTTGATCCTGTACACTTAATAGATATAAGTGATTTGTTATCATCAAAAGACTTTTACATTAAACTCAATATCCAGCCCATAATTCGAAACATTGGGTCAAAGATTTGCCTCATGATGGATCCAAATCAGGTTGGTTTATTGAAAAAGAAAAAAAGATATTGTAAATTGATATGTCCATGAATTAAACCCCATAACTTGATCTAATAATTAGCTAGGTGTGTTAGTGCCCTTTGGCAATTCTTTGCACCCAAATTTCATAAGTCTTGATTAATAACCAAGATACAGTGTACTGACACATGTTTACCAGACTCCCTTGTTTCTTTACAATTAGATAGAGTTGTAAACAAGAGGAATTGAAATGATACAATCCTTAACTCAAATTACTCAAAATTTTAGAGTCTAAATTTTATGATGTTAAATTTGTTTCGACTCAATTTATCCAATAAATTTTTTTTTAATTAAAATAATATAATATGAAACTCAATTCGAACTCAACTAACATTTATATTTGATTCGAACTCAATTATGTTGCAAGCTTACAGAGTTACTTAAGCATTATAAAATTTGAATTTGACTTAGTAAATTACTTGAGTAGCAGGAACTTGAACATGACTCCACAATTATCGAGTCAAATTGTGTGAATATCAAGTCTAACTTGAATACTTAACGAATATGTTCGAATCATTTATAATAATAATGAAAATGTTTCCACTCTTTAGGCCATTTTTGTTTCTCTTCAGATTGAAGAGAAATAGAAGTGAGTGGAAATTATAGGTAGTTATAAAAACATTTTATTAGATTTCCTTCTAGTTTTACCATTTATATCTAAAGAAGGGTAAAAATTATATTTTCTTTCATTTTTCTTCTTTCCATATAAAATCTTCCCTTTATGTTAGACATATAAGTAGGTCGTAAACAAGCAAAGCTAATTTGTGTTTTTCAAGGCTTAAGCTTGTCTCAATTAAAAAATTATTAAGTATGAGCTTAGCGAATCAAGCTTTTACCTAGTTTGAAAATGATAGGCTTGAGTTTGGCTTGTCTGAAGAAACAGTTTTTGTAATCGAGTTTAAAGTGAGTCGAGTTTAAGCTCGAGTCTATTTACGAATTTAACATATAAAATGAATAAATATATAGATAAATAGATTAATAGACTGTAAATAAAGATTATATTATATATTATATATTATATCATATCATATCATATATTTTTTTATAAACAATAAATATTAAACTCGTGGGCATACTTCCGAATCAAAACGAGCGGGCTAGTGAGTATAACCAAGAATTTGAATCCAACTCATTTCTATAGAAGGGTTTTATTTTAAGTTTGAGTGGAGCTGAGTTTAAATTAAGCTCTCCCAAACGGTTCTGACTCATTTGCAGTGTTATCAGAATAAGTACATTGGAAGTTGTTTTACTAGTGATTTGTCCGTAAGGAAAAGAAAATGGCTAAATCGACATTAACATGGCAGGAATGTTGTCGTTTGCTTAACGACATGCCACCAAACACACGGTTGTTATAAAGCAAACTTCGATTTTCCCCGATGATGGTCCAAATAAAATGTGTAAGAAAAGCAAACAATCGTACAAGTTTATTCTTTTGTATTTTTAGGGTGCATTTCCCATGCCGCGCTTTGATAAGCACTTGCTTGATGGCAACCGAGAAGAAAGAATTCATTCCGTGTTTGACTTTCTCTCTCTAGTTACAACTGAGTTTTACTGTGATACTCGAGCACTCAGCAGGAAAGAGTTTTAGATTATATGCATCTTTCTTGACGTAATATACAGACGCCTTATCACGATATCAAAAGTTATACTTGACGGTGATATGCATAATTTAAATTATTTCAACCATCCAGCAATTCGAGATGTCGACACGCTTCTACCAATTAGGTTCGTTGGGGATTGAACCAAGATCTTATTTTTTATACCAATTTTAGGATCAAATGCTTCACCACTATAATAAAAGTTATGGTTGATGGTGATATATAACTCAAATTAATTCAATTATTCAGCAAGTCAAGCGCTATATTCAATTGTGAATTAACCCATTTCGACATCCGTTGTAGGTGAGCTACCCAAGGGGATGCAACTCCTTCAAGGTGGTTGTGGAGGACGTAATCTCATGGTGTGTGTGTGTTTTTCTTTTTTTCATTTTTCTTGTAATGCTCCTTCTTTTTTCATTTATTGTGATTTTTTTATATTTCTTTATTTTTAGTATTTTATATTAGTCAACTAAATATATTTGTATAAATTACATGAAATATCCTATAAACTTTGAAAAATTGCTACTTCAACATTTCCTAAGGTCTGAAGTGCTAACTTTTGAAATAATTGAGGATTTATGTAATTTTGAAAGTTTTTTTAGGTGTTCATGCAACATACTTTTTATTTTTTATTTTTACCAACTAAGTTACAACTTTGGAAAAGAAAGGATTCAAATACTGATCTAAATTGATGAGAGACCAGTAATGATATCACTAAATTATAACAGTTTTAGTATGTTGTGTTTTACTCTCAATGCTAAGGGAGTATAAAAAATGAACCTTTTTAGTTCATTTTCTTAAATATTTTTGGTATCATATTGATATTGTTTCAAATTATGTATTTACTACGATAAAATATTGAAAAAAAAAATGAAAGAACAAATATATATACATATGTACATAAATATACATATGTATGTATATCTTTATATACACACACACACACAACACATACTCTTATTATGAAATGCAAACTTATTAAATCACTATAACTATAGACACCTACATCAATTTGTTTTGTTTTGTTTTTTGAAAAAGAAAAAGTTTTCTTTTATCAATGATGAACTAATTTCTCGAGATGGTCCCACTATGATTACCTACATATTATGAGTATTTCCAATTTCATGAGCTAAAGTTTAAAATTGCTAAATGTCATACCTAATCTAATTTTTGTTTGTCAAATTTTATACTCAAATTTAAAGTTGTCAAATATTATACCTAATCAAATTTTTGTTTATCAAATTCATTACATGATGTTATTTAAAGAAGTGACATGACAAATACTCATTGGTTTAAGAGTATAGGTGCAAATGACTCGAAGTAAGTTAATAATTTTGATAAATAAAAGTTTAATAGAATATGATATTTAACAATTTAAAACTTAAGTGTAAAATTTAAAAGTATATATATATATAGGTTTAAGTGGTGATTTTGATATTGTCTCATAGTCCTTTTGACTTAGAAAGAGAAGAAGATTTTTTTTTTTATCAAAACATCAAATTTAAAATTGAAATAAATTATACACGTGGATAGGATTTCAAATATCAAATCTCCACTTGATAAATGTCTAGATAAAATAAAGGGATAAGAGACAAAAAAAAACAAAAAAATTGGACTAAAATGACTTTTAGGCTGTTATTCTTGAATGTTATTGGTGATGAACATCAAAACCATAACTATTTTTATATGTTCAATTTCAATCGGAATGTGTTTGCCACTTTAAATCAAAACTTTGATTGTCAAATGAAAAACCAACAATTGTATCATCAACTTTTCCAAAATCTAGGACATGTAATAATTGAAGAAAACATTCTTAGGTTTGTTCTATTTATCCCTCTCCTCTCGACAACAAATATTTTCAAATTAACATTAAAATAGCCCCAAATTTTGGAAAGATAAATAGTGCATCATCGTACATCTACAAATTTAACAAAGTGGACGTGGGTCTTTTTAAGTTTTACACGGGATGGGCTGGGGCCGTTGGGCTTGTCATGGCCCAATCCATAATTCCTCAGCAAATCCAATTAATTGAATAATACTCGCTTCTCTGGGAACACTTTGATTAGTCAAATAATTTTAACTCCAAAAAGGGAATCGACTAATTTCGAGACACATTAATTTATTAATCCTTATTCTAACTTTTCAGTCGGTTCCGGATAACTTAATCATAGAAATAGTCATACCTCTAATACTTTCATCTATCTTTATCTCTAATGCCACTGTATATGACCCTTTAAGTTTTCACTATAATAATAATAATATTATAAATAGACGTAGACTTATCTAAACTAAAGGAGTAAATAAGTCAAACTGTTTAAATCACTCGAATTTGATTCGAGAAAGGTTTATTTGTAGTCGAGCTCGAGCTAATTGAGTAATTAATCGAATCGAATTCAAACTTTATAATATTTGACTCAATTAGCTTATAAGCTTAATTAAGCTCGAGTCAAGTATAAATATAATTTGAGTTCGAGATTTCGAGTCGAGTTTAAACATTAATATTGCTATAATTGGAATAAAAAAAAAAAGAATTTAAACGAGCATAATCGAGTGAGTTTCAGCTTATTACGTGCAAAGTCGAGTTGATTTCAAGTTTAAAATTTAAACTTCATCGAACTCGAGTCAAGTTTTATTTTTGAAATTTTAAGTTAAGCTCTAACTTAGTATTCTATTGTTTCGATTTAACTCGATTAATTTATAGTTCTAATCTAAACCATCTAGCTATGATCAACAACCATAAATGAATAATGAATGATCGAAAAACCAAGAACCAATTTCATGAATCTACACCGAACGTTTCTAAAGTGTCGTTATATCAATTTTGTGTGTGGTCGAGACAACTATGTTAAATTGGGTTCCAACAGTGCTTTTGGTGAGAGAAAATAATTCTTCAATTAATTGTACTACTTTGTTCTTAGAGTGTGCTTTTTTCCGCTAGAAGAAAAATCTCGTATAATTACCCAAAAAGAATCGAGTCGAGTAAGAATAAAATGGAGCACTTGGAGCATTTCTCATGAGGGTCATTGGAATAGACGAGGAGAACCATTCGAATGATATAAAACTGGAAAAATTCAAGGAGCAAATTCGAATGATATTTGTGGGCATCTGAATGACCTCGTCCTCTATAATAAGAAAGGCATTTCAATGAACATCAAAAGGCTTCAAAACGGCACCCCTTAGAAGCTAGTTGTCATGACTTTTGTCGTTGAAGAAAAATAAAGAAGAAAAAAAAAAGAGGTTCTAAATACAATCTATGGGCAGGTATCTGAACGAGTTCTTCAAAGGAAAAACATTCTATCAATTATTATTAATTATTCACTTTTTTTGTACTTTTATTTTGCTTAAATTCTAATTCTAGAGGAAAAGTCTAATGGTATTTGTTGAATTCATTTGTTATGTGATCAAAGCATTAAATTTGAGTAATATAATTATATATTAACATAGTTGCAACTTCATGGTACGAGTAATAATGTTTTAATGGGATGGTTTGAGTTCGAATCCTTTTTTTTCTAAGTTATAATATTGTTTGAAAATTTTTTATAATAAAATTATGTCGTTAAATAGCAAGATAAATGATGTATACGTGAAAACCTTTAAAAAGGTGAACTTGTAATCGTAAAGAGTAGGGAAAAGGAGAAACTTATAAATAAAATTACCTTGTTGCGATTGGTTTTGGAATAAACTTGGGGGGTTATTACACAAATTTACCCAAATTAGGAATATTGAAATAAACTGCTGCTTTAGCGTAAAGTCGTCCTCCTCTTGTTGTCATCATTTTCTTTTGCAGAAACCATAATCGTTGATTTTTAAATGCAATAATTTGAGGCAAAAATTGAACGAAGAATGATCTCCACACCGAGTGAAGTATCCCATTTAACATCATTTTATATCTAACGACTTTTAAGGTGTCATATCAGTATCTTAAGGTATTATTATTTTCTGGATTTCTTCGTTTTAACTGTTCGTTACTTCAAAAGCGTTTCTCATGTTTTTTTTTATAAAAGTTTTAAGGATCAAATGTTATAATTGCTATTAAACCAATAACTTTAATATTTTTTAATATTGTTAGTGATGATAATAAGAATTAAATAAAAAATAAATAATGGTAGTTATATACATATATTAAGTAAGAGAATTTGGAATTAAAAAAAAAATAAAATTGTCGCCTTTTCATAGAAGAAAAAAAGTTAAAAAGTACCTAAAAGAACCTTAAGGTGACATTGCAAAATTTAACTGCTAGAATGATATATACGCTGAAAAGAAGGAAAGAAAGAAGAGAAAACAACGGTTGGAGTCATTAAAAATTGCAGCAAACTCTCCATTTTGTATTTAATTTTATATCCATTAATTATGAACTGTTAATTGGACTATACTAATTGTGTTTTTTTATCAGAATTTTGTACAATAATTGGATTAGGAGTGTAAATGAATTGAGTAGAATCGAATAATATTAAACTCGAGCTCGAGCTTAACTCGAAAACTCAAAACTTAAGTTTGAGCTCGACTCGAAAATATATATAGTAAGTTTAAATTCGACTCGATTAGTTCGAATCTTTTTATAAATATTTTTTAACTAATATTAAATTTATTTATATTTAAATAAATTAGAAATTATATCAAACTTGAATAGATTTACGAGTCTAGTAAGGTTAATATTTTAAAACTCAAGCTCGATTTGATTTATTACTCGAGTAATTCAAACTCGATTTAATTATTATCGAATCGAATTCAAGTAAAACACAAATGAAGTTGGAGTGACTTGTGAACTAACTTGATTCATTTACACTTTAGATTGGATTAAAGTTGCTCATGAACCTAAGTTTTAAAATGTTGAAAGGTAATAACACTTCGTCAATGTATTGTGATTCATCTACGGATGGCGTGGTTATGTCTTATTGTATGAGGAAAAGTTTTCACCGAGAATAAGTGATCCTTAATCTTTGCTTGGGTCTGATACCCGACGGAGTTGGAGTTGTCTAGGCAAGCCATGACTTGTCCACGTTATTTGTATGACATATTAGTTGGAATCTATCCGTTGCTAACTTTATATGCCAGCCAACCGAGGATTCCCCAACAAACGATACGTGCATGTAAACATCGATAGAGTAAGAATGGGGGAGAAGATAACAGATTGATGGCTATGTATCATTCCTGTGAAAGGATAAGATTTATACCCACTCAGCTATAAAATCTTCTCAAATCAAAATCTACATATAATGATTTATAAAATAGTAGAGTAATAGTCTTTTAATGGGATGATCAAATTTAATTTCCTCCTCTCTTAATAAGAAAACTAAAATTAATATATATATATATATATATATGGTAGAGCAACATGAAGTAGATGTAAATGCGTATTCGTAATCAAAATGGAGAAAATAATGGATTGATGGCTATTTACGTAGTGAGCATTTGTCGTTGGTTTTTACTAGAATAAGTCATAATGAGGTGACTTGTTGATTATTATCAAGTCTTTATTTTGAACCATAGCGTCTTCAAAATTTAATCGGAGCTGTTTATATCTTTTATCATCTATTACTAATTTTTTGTTTGATTTTGTATGAGTTTTTATATTTTGTAAAATTGTTTTGATTGGAGTATCAAATTTATTATTCATTGCCAACGAAGGATGAACCCAAAAAAAAAAAAAAAAAAAAAAACCAAGCAAATTAAACCAAAACAAATCGATTTTTTTTTTTAATTTAATTTAAAAAATTCCCAAAGCGAACAAAATTGAAAATATATAGTTAGTTTAGAAGGATAAACTAAACTAATCCATAAAACTCAATTAAATAGTTTATTAAAAAATAATATTATTTTACTTGTAACTAAAAAATTTCTTTTATGATAAGACATGATTTAAAAAAGACTTTAGCATACATTTATGGAGACGTGTATATATATATATATATATATATATATATATTTGACTTTTATCATCATAATTTATAAATTATATATGTGGATCGACTTAAAATTTATATTGTATACTAGCTTCATGATTAGAGTTAGTTGTTAGTAAACTTTTGAAATTTCTTAGCTACACGGTCCTTTTTTATGATATCAATACCTAAATCTATAAATGAATTTAATACTTTTCATATGACATTACATATTTTATGTAAATATATTTTTTTAGGCTATAAAATATAGTTCAATTTGTAAACGAAACCAAAATTTTATGATTAAGCTAAATTATATAGTTTGGTTCAAAATTAAAAAAATATCGAATTGCATTTTTATAATTTGGTTTTATAGTGGAGGAAAAACCAAAGCAAATTACCCCTATCACGAACTTTTCATTGAACTAGGTTTAATGGTTGTTTATCCAATAGATTTTTATAATTATGGTAAATATCAAATTAATTTATCATCTATTACCAACTTTCCATCTAATTTGGTAAAATAGTCATATATACGATGGACTTGTTTAAAATTGTGGTAAAATGCCAAGATCATTAACTCTAACTTGATGAAAATGGATACATGCTCAGTGAAGTTCATTGATTGTGGTAAATGTCGAAATCATCAAAGTTAACCAATAATTTGTCTAGTTTGGTAAAATGATTATATATGAGGTAAACTTGTTAGATTATAGAAAAATGTCAAATTTATCATTTGCTATTATGGTAGCGTTTGATTGTACAATTTTTATAGTATTAAACTAGACAAAACAAAAATCTTATCTTATATTTAATTATAATTTTACTTAATAACTGGATACAAAATTGAGATAATAGATTTGATAAAAGGCTTAAGTTTTATCCCATATATATTACGATACAAAAATAAAATTCATTAAACAAAAAAAAATTGCATTCTCAATAAATACCCCTCATTTTATATCGTTGAGTTAATTAATATTAAATATTATAAAAATATATTTATTTTATAATATAAGTAATTAATTTTTAATATAAATTTTCTATCAAGTATTATACAAACCAAATATGGTACTATAAGTTTGTCCCGTCCATTTCTCTTTGTCTAATTTAATTCTAACTCTTTATCCAATTTGGTAAAATGGTTGTTTATTTGGTAAACTTCTTTTATTATGGTAAATAACAAATATGTTATTTTATTGCAAACTTCTCATTCAATTTAGTGAAAATGTTTTATAGTAAGGCAACTTGTTTGATTGCGGAAAAAAAAAATATCAATTATTACCAACTTTTCTTATGATTTGGTAAAAGTGTCTTACATCAGGTTAATTGCTTGTTTGTTGTAAAACTTCAAATTTGCGATCTTATATCAAATTTTCATCTTATTTGGTAAATAGGTATAGAATATTTTTTTATAGTAATACTAGTAATATAGTACTACCATAATGCTAATTAATGTAATATATTATAGGAGGTTTTTTATTATCTAATATTATTAATTAATTAATTTTTTTTTCTCTTTTATTCGTAAAACCTAGCTAATGTAATACTATTTTGCTAATATTACCGTAAAGGCCCTCTTAATCAATTTTGTTGGTTGTGATAATTATTAAATTAATGTAGCAACTAAATGGAGACATTATATACCATCATGGAACTTGGAAGGAGTGCTTCTCAAGCCGAAATTGCTTGTAAGCGAAAGATAAATAAATAAATTGGGGCAATTTGACAACAGGATAAAAATAAATCAAACAACACAAGATCGATAGCAAATTTGGCGGTGGAGTAGGTTTTAGTTATTAAGTTATTTTCTATTTTATCATGTTTGATATTTATGAAGTTAGTGGTTTTCGTTTTCATCCCCTTTTTCATATTTGAAAATATTTTAAAAGATAGAATCGTGATTGATTGAAATCAACAATTTCAATTTTAACTTTGAAGGGCAATTCAGTATGTAGAAACATCTTTAAATGAGTAGAATCATGATTTCATTTCGTTGTTAATAATTATTTTAATTAAAAATTACTTATTTAACCTTAAGTCAAATTATGATATACAATAATTAAGTATAATTTTTTAATAAATCCTACTATATCCATGCTTAATTTCGTTTTTCCATGGATATTTCTAAGCACAAAAAAGTATTTATCATTTTGGTTTGTATTCCATTCTAATCTATTTTAATTCATTCTATTCTAAACTATTTTAATGTACCAAACATAATGTAATAAAATTCTATATCTAGTAAAAAGTATAAATAATCATAGGATTAATCCGTATTCTAATTGTTTTTGTAGTTATATTTATTACTTGTATACAAGTATTTTGTTTACAATATTTTATTAATGAGAAACAACATTCGGTTCATAAGAAATTTTTACAAAAACCATGGTTTATAGGCTATTTAAGAGATCATATATGTAATATATGCGAGCTATTATGATTTTGTCATTTATTTTAATGAGATTGGTTTAAATCATCTTATCATTTATTTATATTTTTTAAAATATAAACTATTGAATTCATAATTAATTTAATAATTTAGATTTAGACATATAGTATAATATTTATGATACTTAATATCGTGTTTTTACATAAAATCTACAGTCTACTCTATAGAATGCGTATAGATTAAAGAAAACATACTTTAATTTCTCTCAAATCACAATTTTACGAAGAGAATATTGATGTCATACATGAGATCTGCAATCTTTAATTAACAACGTGAAGGAAAAGTAAGATTGCAAATCGAACACAATATTAAACTAAGCATGAGATGAATTGAATCGAGAAAATCCATACTATTTTATTTTATTCATTGTAAGCGTATTAGTTTGAAACGACAGTTAGGTTTAAATACACTATAATCAGAGAATGTTTACCACGTGCGGTAAAAAGTCAAGCAAACCATTCACTAAATGGACTCAAAATATCTTCTTCCGCGGTTTGATTTAGAAAGCGGCTAAAAATCACAGTTAGACTTTTAAGGATGGAAATTTTTCACTTTGAATATATCACCTTTTATTTATTGTTACTTCGTGTAACTGTATATTTATTCCTGTTTATTGCAGTCAATCAATGGACATGTATTCACTTCTGATTAGTTTAAAATAATTAATTTCTTAAAACAATATAATAAAAATAGAAATTGAAAAATCATATGACGATCCCTTGTATAGAGGCTTTCGTGGGTGTTCCGGACTGTGGGGTGCACCACTAAGATCTTTATTATATGATGGGTATCAACCTAAGTGGGGCAAAAAACCTCTTAAGATGGGAGGTCTTTAAAAATTAAAAAAGGAAAAAGGTAAATGAGAAAAAAATTTATTGAGCCATAATAGGATGACCAGGCTAACAAGTTCTTCTTAAAAAAAAAAAATAAATAAATAAAATTCAAGACTATCATAAAGAGGTTGTATTAATCCATAAGATAATGAGTAGTTACCTATCATTAATATTAAATATAATAACAGTTTTATCCATTAATATAGATTGTGCGATCTATCTTCTAATTGAAGATTATACTTTACTAAATATAACATAAATTATGTTTAATGACTCTTTGCGTGTACCAAGCATTTGGATAGGAAAGCCCATAAAAAAGAAAAAAAAAAGCATTATAATAAATAATTAATGACATAATCTAGCTAGAGTTATCTTGGTATAGCTAATTTTTCAAAATTTTCCTGCCCAAATCGGTGTCATTTGTGGACTATAATGCTACCATGATTTATTGAATATAATTTGTAAAGTAATGGCCCAGGGCGGGTTAATTAATAATCTTGGTCCAAGTTAATTATAAACTTACAGGGACTAGTGGTTAGTGGTGGTAGGCAACAAAATTGGCAGCAGTAAAACGTTTTACGGTTGCACGGCTACGGTTAGGTGGACCATGCAAAGCATTAAAGTTAGGCCCTGTTGGGTTGGGGGTAGGTAGGTGATAGTCAGATACCCCTAACCTTTATATATATTTATCTATATATATATATTAAAGAATGGACTTTATCGACAAAGATGTTATTACAAAAGATTAGAAAAATTTATACGTTTATTGATTAAATAGATATATATTATATAAATACTAATTATATAAAAAAATTACGTAATTATTGGTCTTGTATCACATTTGCATATATGATACTAATTTTATATATTAGTCATATTTTAAAAATATAATACTAGTTTTGTATTTATATAGGTATATTGTATTTGGAAAATGCGACTTTTTTGTGCAATGAATATCGTATTTACTAGATGTGATATTGGTACGGTATTGAATGTTTTGTAAATATCAAAATCACATTTCAAAGATACGATTTAGTAATAATAATTTTGTGATTAAAATTATATAATTTATATATACTTCACCCAAAAGATTGTGATTTCCCTGTAAACATCCTTATCCTTGTGCTTCTTAAAATCTATATAAAGTGAATTTGTTGTTTATTTTCATGATTTTATAACCAAAGAAAAATTTATATTTATACCACTTATATGATAAGATAATATTCATATTTGAACTATACGGTTCCACAAATTTTTTTTTATGATCATATTAGCAATAATGAAATTAAAACACTTTAATTTTTTTCTTTTAAAGTAGGCAAATAAAACTTGATTTAGTCTGTCATAAGCCTTCTATGAAACCTATCATTCAAACTAGTCTTGTAAATTTTAAAATTTTGGATAAATAATTAAATCCTTACATTTATTTTCTATATATTCAACCCATTATTTTTTAAAAATAGCATTTAGTTTCCAAATATAAAAAGTGTTTTCAAACCTTATATGACTGTTTTCCTTTTACAAAATAACACAAAAAAATAGAAAGTAACAAAATAAAAAATAATGATGCATTTTTTTTCAAGAAATATTTTACTAAATTTCAAATGAAAGGGCTTAAACTCATAAGATAAAATCTTAAAAAATAAAGCTACCTCTATCTTGAATCTCTCATATGATTTGGTGTGATGCAATTTGGTTCTTAGTTTAATTAAGTTTAATTCCAGTACCAACCTTAGTTTACTTCCTTTAGCTATATACAAATGGAATCTTTTCCATTTGATGGCAGATCAACAATAAATTACATTTGAATCGTGACAATGTAGAAGTAATGTTGGGATGAACTTTATAACTTTTGCAATTTTATACTTATACTTTTGGATCTAACACCTTTAGTATAGTCATTATAATAAGCCAATAACATCATGACGCATATAAGTTCATGATTCTTTAATATAATCTTTTATTTCAAATGCTAAATAAGTATCCACGCCAAAAAGAAGAAGAGCCATATTATCTTTCAATAAATAAAACAAAAATTCAAGGTAAATTAAAACGAAACATTTATAGATAAAAGCATTCATTTCATTATGATTTTATTTTTCCTTTTATTTCATTGAATGGTGATATGGCTGTTTTTATCTAATAAGATGCTTAATTGGCATTTAAATTAAAATATTAAAGTAAATATCATGATCTTACACATGTCAGGATGTGATCATGGCAATTGTACTAATAGTGTCAAATCAAAATGATGGAGCATTGATAATGATAATTAAAGCTTTAACTGTGTATATAACGTGACAAATTGAAAGTATATACCTAAAATTGTAAAAAGTTATAAAAATCTAGCTATAAATTATTCCATTATCCCAAATAATGACTAAAAATAAACAAAATTATATATATATGTAATTAAAATTATTAATCCAACGTAAAAAATAACTTTTGGCATTGCAATAAATGTAGGCAAAACTTCAATTAAAAGAAATGTTTGATGTTGAAATTTATAAAAATGATAAAAATAAAATAAACATTTTATAAATACTTTATTTTCTATAATGAATTTTGACTAACAAAGGTTATGACATGATTGTAGGATGATACATAATAGGTTTGGTTTCAAATATTTAGTACCTTCTAATTCTAAAAATTTGCAAACCCATACATTCATGTTGGTATTGAAATGTCACGTACTTTATTAATCTTATGCCTGGTTACCCTTAATTGAATCTAAATAGTTACATTGTCCACGTGGCGGGCATGGAAAACACATTTCGTGAGTTTTTTTCGTGCCTGTGTTTCCTAACGTCAAACGTTTTCCTTTTCACCCATCCAAACACCTCGTTAAAAATGAAAAAATAAAAAAAAAAAAGTAAAAACGAGTGAATGAAATTATTAAAATGCCCCCAATACTATAAGCGTGGAAAGGCAATGGTTATGTAATTAATGTTCCCCCATTCAGAAGTTTAATTGCAACCAAAATAATTAAATAGGTTTTTTTTTTTTTTTTCCTCCATCAAATCGGCTATTGGTGTAAGAAGTTAAACGGTAACAGGCACGCTTTCTCTGCCTGTATAAAATCGACGTACAAGTAGAACACTCGAGACAAAACAAAAGAAACATTCTTCTTCCCTCTCATCTCAACAACCTTGGACAGCAACAAGAACAAGAAGTATCATTGTATGGCCGCCAACTCGAGTAGCCGAGGGATCGCCGGTATCAGCAAGCGAGTCGTGACTCAGATCTGGAACCCCAACCACCGTGATCCTACCCCACTCCTCCCCGCTACCTCCGCACTTACCTTCAGGTACACTCAGCTGTAAAATTCTAATTCCACCTAATCATCGCTCCACGAGACTATCCAGTCCATCATCTGATTTTAAAATCAACTTTTTTTAACGATTAATGATGGAGTGGATGGTCGGGCACCGTCTAAGTCTACCATATAAGAAGCCCGCTGTGCTGGACTTCGATTTTTTTTTTTTTTAACTATAATATTTTATATATTAAGATGAACATGTTAGTTCCGTAGTGAAAAAGATATTTGCTTCGAGTTTTCTGGGAGTGATTCATTACATGGATTACTCAGTAATAATTCGGATAAATGAAATTTTAACATAGTAGCTTTTGTAGCTGCGCTTGAACACAGGTGATTCTGGTTTAATTTGAACAATTAGGGCAATCTATTAGAGATTTATGATCTTATGTTGTCATGTTTTAGTTTTTGGACATTAAAAAAAAAAAAAAAACTTTCAGTTTCAATTTAATCCTGGTCCCCATAAGATCTGCAGTATCTCTCTAATTAAGAAAACATCCAACCACTGAGTTGAACCATCTTTTCCGTCTCGTCTGAGACGGTTCATCCTTGCTTTTATTTTTAAATTTTTTTATGGCCTATGTTTTTGTTAGTCTATGTTGGTAGGTTGGGTGAAATTAAATAATAATTATTTCCAGAGTTTATCTAAAAAAATTTAATTGTTATTACTCATCTCCTACATCTACATTCGATGCCATGGATATAATACAATAAAATTTTAACGTAAATTTTGATGTATGGCAGTATGATATTAGTTTTTTTCTTTTCTTTTCTTTTCTAAATTATATATTACACATTATCATACATTTGAATTTCATTAATATTTATTTATTTCGTAACGTCATGTCCAGCTTTTTTCACAATAGAGGAAGGAATCTGCTTCGTTTTTTTTTTTTTTAAAGAGAGAAAAACAAAATGAAAGAGAAAGGCAGCTAGAAAGGAGACGCCATAGTTTACGGGTGGGAGAACGACCCTATCAAATGGAACCAAACAGAACTTGATCTGGATTTGGGTTTAGTTGGGTTTGATTTTTATAGATTGTCAAGTAAAATTAAACATAAATTCAAACCATACATTAAATCGAGTTTATGTTTGGTTTATGATAGGGTTTTATATTATCAATCTACGATTCAAACCAAAACAAATCATTGTTTTGATTCGAGTTGGACCGGATACTAAACCGTCCCTGACCTTGGGCATCCCCACTTCAGTACGGAGGACAAGGATGTTGCATGGTGGTGCCATCAATTTCAAGTCGTGTTTGTGATAGGGAAAGCATTTTCCTCCTCCTCCTCCTTGTCCCTTTTATGAAGAATGCGAAATTGCGATCTTTTCATTTTCATCCCACGACTTAACCTGTGGGCCTAAACCCATGTGCAAGATCCTAAACGCGGGGTACTTCTTTTTATCGTCTTTTTATTACTTATTTTTAAATATATATTTTTTTATTAGCAGAAAAGGGTTTAGATATCTTTTCTTTTTAATTTTTTTTTTTAACTATCATCGTACTGCAACGTTGGGAGAAGAGGGAATTGGATCCAGTTCATCCCGGTTGGAGATTAATATTTATTTACGTCATCAAATTACAATATTATATTTAAGATTTTAAAAATCTTTTTCTTCTTCCATTTATGTTCCGATTTGGGGCATGGATTTAGACAATTTTTTTTTTTTCAATTATTATCATGTTGCAAAATCAGGAGATGAAGGAATAGGATCTGATCTATTTTGTTAGGAAATCTGTATTTATATCACTTGCTTATAATATCACATTTAAGATTTTAATTTTATTTTTCCAATCTATATTATAAGTTGGGGGAAATGGGAGATTTTAATGAGATACTAATAATAATGTTATTAAATTATAATGATTTTAAAATTAAATATTTTACATCTAAATAAGTATTTAGCAGTAAGGATACCGTATATTCGGTTATGTCATTTCTTAGAAATCTCTTCTATTAATCTGTTAAATGGTGCGATTTTTAAGATTTACAGACGATAAAATAAGACCGTACGTAGGTTCTCTGTGCTTTACGATCTTCAAGAGCGCATCTTTTTCTGTCTTGATTTTGATTCCTTTGAGATCTGAATGGTAGGCGGAAGATTTCAAATCCATATCTTTTTTTCCAAACATGAAGGTGTATTCTCTAATCTCTAGTCCAAGAAAGGCCACTATTAATTTGTATTTAAAACTATGTTTTTAATATCTAGATTGTAGCCTTTTGTTGAACATAATAATAATAAATTTTTTTACTTGTTTAAAAAATTAATTTCATTCATGAACACGTGATAATACAAGCACTTATAGTACCATATAAAACAAATCGGTAAGAATTGGATAAAAGATTTAAAAATAAAGATATTTGGCATAAATCCAACCCAAAAAAAAAAAAAAAAATCCTACTCATTCACGTAGTGAAATGTAAGATTCCAACTGGGAAACATTATATATAGGGATGACAAAAGGGTAAAAAATAGTTGAATAAAGATGGATATGAATAAAAATAGTCATGCCAAGATAAATCTAGTTGTATTATGTAATTAATTATTAATTTTAGTGAATATTCTTTGGTGATTTCCTATCCAAAAGGGTGCTCTATGCTTCGAGTCATTGAAATATCTGATGCTGTATTTAATAAGGAATATTCTTGAATTAGAGGATGGATCATGCGGTCAAAGCTAATGGCTTAAGCATTTTAATGATGGATTAGGATAAGGATAAGGAGAATGTGGGTTATAACTGCCGTTCCATTTCATAAGCCTTTTGGCTGCCTATCTATAATAAACTTCTAACTTTTTTGAGGGTTCTTTTTGGCTTTTATTTTTTTCTTATTTCGTTTTGATACTGATTTGGAATGAGTTTTTTATGGGCTATATATAAGGAAAAATAAAAGATAAGATTTGATAGATATAAAATAAACATGGATCGAGTACATGTAAGGTATAGATGAAACAAATGAGGTTGTATCCACCTTGATTAAACCTTACTTAAGTCTGCTATTGTTCCTTTTCTGTACCACATCCATAATTTGTGTTTCCTTTTCAAGCACTAATGTAGTAGTTAATACTTGAACCTTTTATTTTATCCTTGTCTTGCATTATAGTCTAGTTGTCTTCAACTAATAGGTGGTAGTTTAACACATTTGAATATACAAATGATAATCTCTTACACTATGTCTAAGTTGAGGAGATTAATGGGGAGGGAAGATTTTGATTAATACCTTTGCTTTTCCTACTCTAAGTAAAGGAAGGAAAAGTTTAGGGGGGAAAGCTTCTTCAGAACTCACAAAAAGCAATATGTCCGACTTTATGGAGAAGCCGTGCTTGTACTCATGCGAGGATTTTATTACGACATTAGAGAAGATATAATATCGATTTAAAATATTATCACAATTAATACGTCAACAACGTACATCTATAGATTGCTCTGAATGTGTTCTGAATGTGATGTAATATAAATGTGTCGACTCTTTTGTGTTATAAAATGGTAAAAGAAGAAATGCACCCTTTAAACATGTTAGCATTTCTTTTTGCCCAAAAAGAAAAAAAAAATGTTAAGCACTTACCTTATTCCAACTAAATTAATTGGCTAGAACAATGGAAAGTGGTGACGCCAAAGGACGATATAAAAATAATTGTAATAATGGCTTTTGAGAAAGTAATAATGGATAAGAGCTAATATCCAAAAGGTATGCTGAAATCATACATATAAAAAAGATTGAAAAGGAAATTTAAACGAAAAAACTAATTAATCTTTAAAAGGCAACACGTTTTCAAATTTTATCACTTCGATGGTATTCTTATAATTTATAAAGCTATATTATTTGTTTGTATTTTCACTTTTGTTCTTTTTTTGATTCAAATAAGAATTTAATCACCTCTCATTATTCACCTTCTATTTTCTCTATTTTTTTTTCTCTTTATTTTCCATCTCTCCTAACTGTTCTCCTCTTGAAATTATTGTAGAAGTTAATCGATCAAACTGATAAATTTACTAAATTTGAGTTATAAAAAATAAAAAGGTGGATACTTGATTACAAAAATAATATCCTTTATTATCTGAAAAAAAAGCTGTTTATTTTAATGTAAAAAACTTTTTGTTCCAGCTAGATTTCTCTACTTTGACATGAATGTCCTAAACGGTCTGGTTAAATTGGACATCAGGACCTTCGCTATGAACTGAAATGGATAGCTAGCACCTTTCTTTTCCAGTTATTTCCAATTATACATAGGACTAGTTTATCGATTACAGTATATAAAAAACACATGATTGAAAATGAAACGGGTAGAAACCAAATTTATTTCTATATTCTTCTCAATGATTATCCGATCGTTCTGTTTATAGGATCATTCAGTTTTACAATTTGATGGATAGAATACTTTGTTACATTATGGTCATTTCAACGGTTAGAATGGTGGATTGGATCTCCTTCTTTTCCCTTTTTGTTTTACATTTTAGTTTTTCGTCTACAAGGTCATTTTGTAATTTGAAAAAAGGGAAAGAATTCAATCCAATAGAAGTCAGTATTATTAAATTTGAGTTGATTTTTACGGTTTAAATTGAGATCAATTATGAGTTAGATCATAAAATTAGTCTAATTTAACTTTGATCTAATTGTGATTGAACAGGGATTAAATTGAGATTCACCTTTTTATATTTTCATCATTTTATATATTTCAGTTAACCATTCCGACTTATGCGGTACGGGCTAAAAATCTCCGTTTAAGTCACAGGTGTGATAAAAATCGCACGTCAAAATCGATCATCTATGGATGGTGGGCCTTTGGCTTATAAAGCTGGACTATTATTAATATTATATCCGGTCTGGTCACTGGTCACTGGTCACTTTAATAGGGGGACCGTCACGGCTTAACTTGGACGCTAGTCCATCCGTTGATGTCTCCGTGTCTCCTTTCTCATCCTCATCATCCGCAAGCAACGTTGAAAATTTGTGGGTGGGTCCTTTTGAATTCAATTTCTACTTGTCGTTGATGTCTTTAGTTAGCTAAGCTGCCACTCCTCACACGTATTGTACCACTGTTGGTAACGAGAACTTGATCTTTTTCGTCATCGTGTTATGTGACAACGGGTGGTTTCGAAAACACTTCTATATATTAAAACATTTTACATTTGGGTATCGCTATAAATAAAGTGGATTTTTCTTCCGATTATATTTATTAAATATAAACTATTGAATTAGTTACGGTTTTAATGATTTAGATTGAATGAATTTAAATTAAAGATGGGATTTTGTTGAAATAAATGATATGACCAAATATCAAACCGATGCATTAATCTAGATAGTGAATTATATAGATTTTAGCCAATGGAAAATGAGATTGTAATCTTAAGTTTGCCTCCGAATCTCTTAAAAAAAATCAATAAAAGATGCATAGCTTTCCCCGTCGGGATGTCTTTGTACTTTTTATGATTCTCGAGAGCATATCTTTTGTCTCCATCTTCATTTTGATTCTTTTGAAATCTTAGTGGTGGGTGGGAGATCTCAAATCCATATCCTTTTCCGATATTATCTATAATCTCCCTTCCAGAAAGTGACTATTAATTTAGACTATATCTTATTTTCTATAATGTAGATTGTTGCCTTTATAGTCAATTTCCTTTTTCAATTTGTGAAAAAAAAAAAAAACAATTTCATTGTTAAACACGTTATAATAGAAGCAGATATGGTACTATAAAACAAATAAGTAAGCATGAGGATAAAAGAAGCTATCCATAAACGAAGATATGCAATATTAATCTAGAAAAAGAGGGAAAAAAAAAAAAAATTCCCTGTACAACACATGATGAAACCTAAGATTTTAATTGGAAAAAAAATGATATAAGAGGAATGACAAAAGGAAAGAAACAAAGAATAACTGGGTTAAAAACCAAAACTTTGATGTAGTTTTTACTCCTTTGATGGAAGTACGGCTGCATATATTCGGATTTGAATCAAGACGGTTTTTTATTATACTAATTGTGTAGCAAAAGGGCTACAATAAATAAGAAAAGAAAAAATTATATAGTAAATAAATCATACCGATTTGGCCAAGGAAAAAAAAAAAAAGAAAAAAATCATGTCAACATACATTGATACATCTACCTGGATTACGTAATTAAGTATTAATTTACTTTTTGTTGCTTTCCTACCCAAATGCGTGCTCGATGCTTGGATGCATTGAACATATCTTATGCTTTATTAAATAAAGAATATTCGTGAATTAGTGAAGGGGTCATGCAGTCTAAGCTAATGGCTTTAGCATTTTAATATTGGATTAGGATAAGGAGAATGTGAGTTATAACTCCGATGTTGCTTTATAAACCTTTTGTCTGCGTACTTATAATGAACTTCTTCTAACTTTTTGGGACTTTCTTCTTACGTTTTTTGGTTTGTCTTATTTCATTTTGGTACTAATTTGAAATGAGTATTTTATCTATTGTATAAGAAAAAATAAAAGATATACTCAATACATATAAAACAAACCAAAATCGAATACATATAAAATATAAATAAAATAAATAAGGTTATGTACACATTGTTTAAACCCCAATTAAGTCACCTTGGTATTTTTTTTCTCCATCACCCATAATTTATATTTTCTTTTTAAGCACTAATGTAATAGTTGAACTTTTACTTTTATCATTGTCTACATTATTATCTAGTTGTCCTCAACTAATAGTAGTTAACCTAACACATTTGGATATTCAAATGATAATCTTGTACACTTTGTTTAAATCGAGGAGATTAATGGAGAAGGAAAAATTCGAAGGAACTTTAAGAAAATGAAGGATATCATAAAATAATAGATTTAAGGGAGATAACTTTTTCAGAATCTATAAAAGCAAACCGTCCAAATTTATAGAGAATTGTTCAAAACCTGTGCTCGCGCTTATGCTTATGCCTCTGCATGGATTTTTATTGCAATGTAAATACGAAATTAGAGAAATAATATATCTATGTAAAATATTATAACAATTAATATTTTATACTTCTATAGATTGTTATAAATGTGATGGGAATAATTTTATTTAATTATGTAGATAAACACTACATGTTGTCTTTATGCGACTATTGATGGTCCTTTCTGTTTGTCATTTCTGCTGGTTAGGTGACGCGTATATCGGGATTAATTTTGTTTCTCCAACCCTTTCTTTTGAAAATTATTCTATAGTCCCGTCAGATGAGATAATTCGGTCACCAAAATCGAATTATCCTGTGTTATAATTATTTCGACGTTTAAATAATAGATTGGATCATCCTGGTGAAAATCTCCATTGAAGTCACGACGTATGAAAATAAAAAATCGCACGTCAAAATCGATAGTATGCGGATGGTGGGCCTTTGGCTTAGAAAAGCTGGAGTATATGTATATCCTGTGATGTGAACAAGGGCGGCATTGGTTGACGTATCTGTGTCTCCTTTTTCAATGAGAAAGCGTTGGGAATTTCTGGTTTTGTTCTTTTTGAATTCAATTTCTACTTGTCCCTATGTCTTTAGTTTACTTGGCTGCCGCTCCTCACACGTAATTGTACTGCTACCTCTAACCGAAACGTTGTCGTTTGATTTTACGTGTTAACGGGTATTTCTGGAACATTTATTTTTTTATCTTAAAACAAAATATTTTATTTTAGGTTTGATTTAATGGAAAACTTATAAGTTAGTCTTATTTGTCATTTTAATAGTGTTTCGAAATACGTTCTTTTTCCATATGGTTTAACAAATAAAATCAAATCTTAACGAGTTCTCTTATTGTTTGTTGATGATATTGCAACATCAAATATCTTCTCAATGAAAATATTGATGATGACAATTTATTGATCAATCAATCGGTTGTTTACAGGAGAGGTGCACACACGTCGGTGTACGATAAGAACCCGGATGATCAAATCCGCTCGAGTGTGGTACCGGATGAAGTGATTCAGCCCCAGTCCGACAAGTATTGGGCACCACACCCACAAACTGGGGTGTTTGGGCCTGCGTCGGAGCCCAGCCCCACCACGGGCCACCAATCCGCCGCCAGGAGTGCAGATGCTGGAAAAGAGGGCCCGACCCTGGAGGAGAAAGCTTGGTTCCGTCCCACTAGTCTCGAGGATCTGGACAAGCCACTTCACTGATCATCCCACGGCTTGAGTGGAGAACCTATCTCTCTACTTCTTACAACTATTGTCTATATGTGTGCTGTTGCTAAAGCCTTTCTTGGTAGAACACTTGAAGAATAAAGCAGTGTTTGCTTATGGGTAGTCCTAGATTAGTAGTAAGGGTTTGTTTTAGTTATGTACTTGTTTATCGGACGCCTATGTTTTATGTATAATAACTTGTAGTTGCTTTTGTTACTTAACGATTCTAGTTTTAAGTATTATAGTTTGATTAGGAAATTCAAGGCTTCCAACTTTAATCATTAAATTAGGAGCTATGCTTGGTGTCATATGGCAGGTTGGTGCTTGGTTTTGATTGTTTGTTTAGATTGGTTAGTAAATTTCGCTTTTCTTTTTAGTTAAAAGTCAAACTTGAGTTTGATCATACTTAATGATAATTACCTCAGCTTGTTGTCCATCTACCAAAATTCTGCGGACCATGTAATTGTGCAAGACCAGAAAGTTCTGCTTATGGTTACGATTGCACCATTTAATAGGATACGAACGGACCTAAGCACGGGTTGGTCTTGACTTAGGTGGGACTCAGGTGGTTTTTGAAATGCCCAAGGACACGTCAGGTCCATGGAATTTGAAAAACAAAAAAAAAATAATAATAATAATAAGCATTAGAAAAATGATGAAAAATCAAAATAGTTGAAAATGGTGAAAATTTATAATATTTTCACAAAAGAATGTTATCATCCTTTAGTAATATGAGATTATAATTAAGTTTTGTTTCGTAATATTCTTTTTAGGCTTTTCACATGCATTATTATATGGTAACTCGATTTGTGTACGATTTTGTATGAATAAATGCAAATTATTTTCTAACTTTTTAGGTCTTAGGTTAGAACTAACCTTAAGTGGATCAATCTTGATTCTCTCATTTAGGGACTTTTTGATCAATTTGAACTAGGTCAAGACCCATACCAAGGTTTGGATACAAAAGCAAAATAATGATAAACTATGGATATATGGTTTAGATATGAAAAATTAATCATAACGAATTGAGAATTAATTTAATGAACTTACAAGCATAATGGAGATATGGTTGAGCTCTTACATGCACACATTTCAACTAAAAATATTTTTTCAAAAAAATAGAATAAACGAGTTTATATAATATTAATCAAATCATTTCAAACTTATTAATTGTGACATTAAGTGAAGCTTTACGTTTTTCAAATCAAACTCAAACTTTATCATTTTAACGTGATTTGTTTACATCACTATTTATTTTTATCATTAGAGTGTAAAACCCCTTCCTTAAAAAGAGGAAAAGAAAAGAATAAAAAAAGAGAATGACACTTTTAGATGTTACTTACCTTTTTGTATGTTCAAGAGTCTTCTTTATTCGACTTCTTTTGTCATCACTTTGGTATTAGTTTTGCTATGTTTTTTAAGTAATGTATTTGTCAACATAAGATACCAAAGAAATTAGAGTATAAGTACATGTATTACTCCTCTATTACACTTGGTATTTTATTATATTAGAGTAGTTATGGATTTTTAATCACTTTGCATGCTTATAATTTTGCTTCTAATACTTTATATACCTCTGTTTCATAACTTAATATAATGTTATTTGGCTAAATAGGTGTCAGCATTCGATTAGTTTATGATAATTGATTTAATAAAATAATATTAGCAAATGTATTTAATTAAATAACTAATTGAAAATAATAGGAAAAAAAGGCCCCTCAAGCCATTGCTAACCACCTCAAGTTTAGGGTTAGGCAACTAACAAAGGGATTGGGGGGTGATCTTGGTTGAGGAAGGAGTTAAGGGTTGGTAGGTGAAGAACGACCATATATACATATATATATATTTACATATAGAGATGGATTGTGCTACTAGATTAAGGTGGTGGACATGGAGTAATTGAAAATGAAAAAAGAAAGCATTTGAAAGCCCCTTGTGCTGTAATTAAGTCATATAACTAAATGGACTTTCAAGCATTTTATTTTATTTTATTTGTTTTACGTTTATTTTTGGTGATGATGGCCGGTTACCCAGTACCTTAAGAGAGAACGCCAAGGCTTGAGTTTGATAAAGCTTTTAGAAATCAAAACCTTCCCAAAAGTTCCAGAAAGTCCCAATTCATCATATCTTAGTAGGTAACAAGTAAATACCCTTAATATTGATTATGTAAATATGAGATAGATTGTTAAGTTGAATAAATCTTAACCATTCATTTGAGGAGGCCACTTATATATAACAAAATTTCCCTTTGTTTGTAATCTATCAAACAATTAGTGAATTACTTGAGTTTTTAGAACCTCTCTTGCTACATACTTCTTTTTTTTTTTCCTTCTCTCTAGAGCTTTAGAGTTAATTGTGATAAAGGTTGACTTAGCTCTTTTTTAAAGCCCTGAATAGTCTATGCATCACACATGAGGGTTAGTCCAAATATTCTTCATGTAATAAATGGTATCAAAGTGCAATTGAGAAGCAATGGTTGGAAACATGAATGATGCTTCTAAGTATGACAATACATTAACGACCAGTTGGCTGTTGATGGACTAACTAATTAATAGTTGTTTTTGGGTAATGATGGACCTATGAAAGCTAGGTTGGCAAGGATGGAGCTAACTATAATAGACATAAAATACGATTTGAAGGGTGAAAGTTCAACATGGAAAGGCTTGAATAGGAGCTTTTACAAAAGATGCCATTGTCCTTAATCTGGGTTATAGGAGACCTTCACAAATGTAATTAAGCCTTAGCGATGGTGCTTGCTATATTAAGTAAGAGATCAAATGAACTATAGGCTGTGATGCAATAAAGAATTGTTGCTTGCTAAACATCGGTCTAGCCTAGACATATCCGCAAGATTGATGTTCTTAAGTAGAAAGCCTATTCAAATACTAGGAGGATAAGGAAAATCAATTACTTCCTGTATAGCCCAAAAAGATGCTTTGACGATATAGGAATGATAAAAGATGTCTTTAGGCTTCGCTTTGGCCCCATGTTCCTTTATGATATGCTAAATTATGTTAGTGAAGAAGATCGAAAGATGCAAGAAGAGGTGAATGACATGGTGACTTAGGAGGGGTTTAAAACGGAACTAAAGGCTTAATCTTACTAATGGTACGTATGCAAAATATATAATAGTATGATTTTGAACAAAATAAGTCTTAATTCTGTCACCTTAAGAAAATAAAAAACATAATAGATTCACAATTATACTTTAGATTATTACATTAATATAAAAAATGGTTTTTGTCTTTCCAAAACTATAGTCTTCTAACAATGCCTCTCAAAAATCCCCTATTGTAATTCTATATCTTGTTCTTCATCTAAACCAGAATATTTATTCTCATTATTGAGATAAATGAGCAAAAAGATACAAATAACATGAGGCTTATATATATATATATGTAATAGCTACATGCATATCAAATAACTTAACAACAATTGGACTACACAAAATGATGCGTCTCTAGGGTTGTATGCACGAAGAAGCACTGCAATGAAAGGGAACGAAAAAAAAAATGGTGTTTAGCAAATCTGGATAACTACTAATCAGATATGATACACTAATTGATCTTACTTAACTTACAATTTACTGGATATGACTCATTAGTCTGAATTATAGGATTACTTACCATTTTTCTTTATTAAAGGAAATAAATAAGAATTATAGGATAAATGAGAACGTTAAGATTGCTCAGAAAGGAAACTTGACACAATTGATAATGTAATGTTGTATTGTCTATATATAAAATAAATGAGATTTATATACTAGCCCCATTAAGGTTATAAAGCACCATAGAAATGATAAAAGGGTAATTTACAAATGGAATATACGAAACATACTAAAAAGGGCAAAATGAACAGAGAATATTTTGCACTGAAAAAGTAAGGAATCCTTTTGAAATGTTGTACCAAAGGACATGTGTCACATGGTAGCTAAAGATATAGAAAGTAGCTGGTTTTACTAAAGAACACCTTGAGGTGGCTCAACTTTAATTTAATACAATTCGGATGAAGTCAAGAAAAGATATAGCAATCAGAGCAGACTTGATCTGGTTTAGGTCAGAGCTCGGTTACTAAAGGATATTCAGATCCTCTTCAAGTCAAGTATCTCATAACTCAGTTTGAACAGAGGTTTGATGTTGGTCAGTTCGGAAACTAATTGGATCATAATATGAGCTTGGTAATAAATAGGGGTTGCTTGGCAGGCTGGTACTTCTACTTGGAAGCTCGAGAATTGTGTTAGTCCATATTAGAGCTTGATATTTGAGTTGGTAGAAATGTGAAAGATGGATGTCAAAATAGGAGTCCTTGTCTTGAATGAGGTTTTAAGCTAGTATTTTTCATGTGAGTCTTTATCATCCTTTAGCTTGGCTACATGTTATTGGTCCAATGAGTTGATTTCTATCATGGAAGATGCATTCCATTAATGCATATGACATGCATTAGTTTCAATACCCTACCTTAACTTATCGTTTAGACTAATAGGTTGGAAACTTAGTACTGCAAGTACAAACTTGGTAATAAGAACTCCAGTACCAAGCTAGTTGCTATGAGGAGTATTTGAGAGTAATGCCCCCAAAATCATTAAGTAAAGCATTTTTATATGCATTAAATGAGTTTCTTAATCCTATCTTAGTAGAATCATACTTCTGAAAATTTGACCAATAGATCCTTTTGACGTCATATTATGTCGTGGTTCAACTAAGCAATATATTTATAGTAACTAAGTATATGATACCAGCACAAATCATACAAAATCAACTAAGCCTTAGCATTAGTTAAACAACTAGACATATTCTAAGCATAATCTACATAAGAAGATTAATTAAGTAAAGCCTTGTGGGGCTATTACATGCATAAGCTTGCTTTCAAGCATTTGTGTAGTATATGTAAACACCTATGTCCATAAGATGTTTATATAGACAACATAAACCACTAATAATCATCCATTTACATTAAGCAAGCATTTAAAGCCTCTGTTTACAGATGTAATAATTTACCAAATCTATCCACATCAAGCATAACATTTACTTGCAGGGGCTTAGTCATGTAATAATTTATTTCTCGTACCATGTGTACTATTCACACCATTAATTTAGAATAGTCCTATATACCTAAAATTCTTAACTTTCCATTTTGTTAAAGCACTTCTAGAAGCTTAGCTTTAGGATTCAAGTGAAATAAAATATGAGATCGTGTTCTTGGGTTCTTAAGTCAATATAAATAAATGAGTTGTTTCAAAGTTAACCTATTTTATTTGAAAAGGAAAGTGGTGGTGCAAAATCAAAGGGAAAAGCGGTGATTGGAGTAAGTTTTCTATTGATTCCTTAAAATTTCCTTATTGTTGCTAGTTTCTTCTAAGGTTTTAGGGGAAGGATTTTACTTTGAGTTTTGAATGTTTTATGCTATAGTTGCATAAGGCTATACAAAAATTATAAAGAGCACATTTATTTATTATTTATTTTTTTGCTAAAATAGAGAGAGAGCACAATTTAGATGTTAGTTTATGGGCATCTAGATGGGTTAAGGGTAATCAAAAGATAGGGCTCGCTAGATGTCATTATTTGATGTATCTGAGTGTATTCCTTCATGAAGTCCATTATAGTCTAATAATACTGATTTCTTAACGGGGTTGCCTAGGTTAGCTCTCGCCCCATCTTTCTCTTTCCCCTTCCCTCTAAAGTTGTAATACAATAGTTGGCTAAAGAAGAAAAAAATATCTTCTTTCAACATTTGGCACCATCTTAAGGAGTTTAGGTCTCAAATTATTGAGATAAAGTGACATAATTTTGGAGGTCTTAATGATACAATTAGGCATGAGATAATGTAACTTGATTAGTCTAACTAAGAATGGTGTGGTGTTTTGTGATTGATGATACTGGCATGTAAGTCGTTACTTATCATTACCTTATTAGTTCTTAGAAACTAATAATATGGTTATTGATCTTTTGATGTCATGTGACATTCTCTTATTAGTTCTTATAGTGATAATATGGAACTTAGTGGTCTTCAAAATCGATATGACCTTAAACTTTTGAGATATAAAAAATGGAGTTTTAATAGAAATTAGGAATTCCCCATTTTTGTGGTAGAAATCCTTTAAGCACACTTCTTAAATCACTCAATTCTAATATATAATAAAGTTTAGCGATCCTTTGTAGTTTATTTGACGATTATATTATGTTTGATATGCAAGAATGATGCAGAATGGATTGAAATGAAATGATAATAGAATTAAGAACATAATGAAAAATGCATTCCTATATATTCAAACATTTATGAAATTATTAACCTATATTATATTTTACTGTAGCATATTTAGAATGGAATGTAGTATGTACATAGTGATAGTTGTCAAAAATTCCCTTAATTTATGTATGTAATAAATATACATTATACATTATAAATTATAGCTTGTATATTAGTATATATATATATATAATGTTAAATATTATATCATAATTGATGATATAATGATGTAATATAAATTCAAATATAAAAATATAGTAGATATATAATACATATTGACATAGAAAAATAAATATGTGATATATGACGTTATATATATTGTGTTATTCTTATGTGCTAGTTATATTAGAACATACTATGTTACTATATATATGATTATTATTAATGGGATTACATGTAATATATAAATATAATATCTACAACTCTATTTAATTAATCATGTTATGCATCTATTATATATGTGCATGTATGTGTCTATATATATTATATAGTCTTACGAAATATATTGGTATATATGTTTTGTTATATTCTAATATAATATATTGCCATATGCACATATAAATACATATGTATGTGTAATATACTAAGAATTAATAGTGGTCATCTAAAATATATTGGATTGATGTTAGAAGGACTTAAGCAACCTTGCATTGGTATATATGTTTTGTCATATTCTAATATAATATATTGCCATATGTGCTTATAGATACATATGTGTGAATAATATACTAAGAGCTAATAGTGGTCATGTAAAATATATGGGATTGATGTTAGAAGGACTTAAGCAACCTTGCAAATCACAGTCTAATTCATATACTATTCACAATATTACATTCAATATGTATTATGATTGGAATGATGAATTCTTTTCTATTTTTAGAAATGCATACGGATGGAATGTAATGAAATGCTATATAATGGTATTTATAAAGATTTTTTTTTTTTAAGTAACCAATAGTCTTATAACTTAATAGCATTGATATTGGTTTCTTAGTAGAATATATTAGGTTTGAATTACCCATTTTTATTGTAATTATTGAAAAAAGTTTTTAAGTATCAAATGTCAAATTAATTGAAGGTTAAATAAGTAATTTTCAATTAATATTTGCAATTGCTAATTCCATTTTGTAAGAACACTTCCAAGTATGGAAAAAGAATGGAATATGAAACCACGGTATCATTCCAAATATATTTTTGTGCACCAAATACGATACAAGCTAATAGCTCGTCATACTTCTTTATAACAGGAAGGGATAGAAGTGAAAAAAAATATTATATACACTTTAGGTTTAATGTTGTGTTTGGTAAATAAAAATAATTTTGAGTTAAATTGAAGAGAACAGAATGATGATTGAAGTAATTAATCTTTTTTTATGTTTGGAAGTACATATAGAAAAGAATGAGATTAAATGTGCATAAAGCAACATTTTTTAAAATCATTTTTAATTATTATATATCATAATATATATATTTCCAAAGTATTGTAGATCATAATTAGGTAGAATCACTTATTCTAATAAATTATAATGTTGCAGCACTATAAATATAGGAGGGGAATGGAATTAGAATGATAATACTATTTTGAACCTATTCTTATATACCAAATAATATGAAATTTGAATATATACCTTTAAAATTGAATCAAATGGCCCTATGAAATTATTAATCTTAACGAATTGTAATTCGGTTTTTAAAACCGTCACTAGACATAGGATAAGAAATGGGATCTCCATCGTAGTTCCATATTAGATCATTTTTTTTTTTATCACACATAATATTAAGATTTATCACTCAAACATTTTCACAAATTTTTTTTCTTTTTAAATCCTAACTTATGTCGATTAGGGTTTTTAAGCTGAAAATTTAGGGTATCAAAATTCACCTATTTGCAAAACGTAACAAAAAGATATTTAGAGATTTTCCAGTCAAGAAAGGAAAAATGAAAAAAAAAAAAAAATAAAGATAGATACTTAGATAGTCCATGACTCCCCTCGTCTTCCCAAATCCCAAGTCGACCAAAACCGGATTACCAGACCAACGCACATCTACAAGAAGTTCAACTTCTTATCCTTTTGATTTTTCAGAACTCACCATTAACATACTTTGATTACGACATGAATACCAAGAAGCAATCCCCAAACCTAAACCCAGCAATTAACGTTGTTCTAATTCTGGATAACTGACTGGACCATGCTTTTACACAGGATACTGCCACTGGATTAACAGTAGTAACAGAAGACGGCAAGACACTCGTCTCTTCAAAATCCTAATAAATGGCCACAACATGTACAGGTATTCCCATATTTGCATTACACCGTTATTCTTCGGATAAGAATCTCTCTAGGACTACAAGCAGAAGTAATGGTAGAACCTTTATATCATCAACAGTGTCTTGCTCTTCAAGTCATGCCCCTCCTTCCATTGGTACTGCACCTGAACACGCGAGTGCGGATAGTACTTATACTGATACTAATACCGATAATGATACTAATACTAGTACCCCACAAAAGTTCACATACAGCAGAGCATTACCATCAGTCAGATGGCCCCACCTTAAACTCTCCGAGAACAACTATCCTCCTCCCCCCCAAACCCTATCCCAGTCTCTGCCTTCCCGTGCTGTCGAGGACGATGACTCTGATTCACTGGATAGTGTTGAGAGGACGGAAGAAGCGGTTCAGGGTGTTGGAATGGGATTCAGTAGGAATAAGGTAAAGAAAATGAACAAACTTGCTCTTAAAAGAGCTAAAGATTGGAGAGAGAGGGTTAAGTTTTACACCGATAGGATTTTAGGGTTAGGGCCTAATGAATTTGTGGCTGATGTATTGGATGATAGAGCTGTGCAGATGACCCCTGTGGACTACTGCTTTGTTGTCAAGTGGGTGGGACAATCTAATTGGCAACGTGCACTTGAGGTCTATGAGTGGCTCAATTTGAGGCATTGGTATTCTCCCAATGCTCGGATGCTTGCCACTATTCTGGCTGTGCTTGGGAAAGCCAATCAGCAGGCCCTGGCTGTGGAGATTTTTGATCGCGCTGAATCATCTGCTGGGAGTACGGTTCAAGTATATAATGCCATGATGGGTGTGTATGCACGTAATGGTAGGTTTAGCAAGGTCCAGGAACTGCTTGATTTGATGCAAGAGAGAGGTTGTGAACCTGATCTTGTGAGTTTCAATACATTGATCAATGCGCGGTTGAAGTCCAGTCCTGTGGAGCCGAATTTGGCACTTGAGCTTTTAGATGAGGTCAGGAAGTCCGGTTTGAGACCTGATATTATTACCTATAATACTCTGCTCAGTGCCTGTTCACGCGATTCCAATCTGAAGGAGGCAGCGAAAGTTTTTGCTGATATGGAGGCTTGGAATTGTCAACCGGATTTATGGACTTACAATGCCATGATCTCTGTGTATGGTAGATGTGGACTTTCTGATAAGGCTGAGGAGCTCTTTAAGGAACTGGAGTCCAGAGGGTTTTTCCCAGATGCTGTGACTTATAATTCTCTGCTCTACGCATTTGCAAGAGAAGGGAAAGTAGAAAAGGTTAGGGAAATATGTGAAGAGATGGTGAAGAAGGGTTTTGGGAAAGATGAGATGACATACAACACCATTATTCATATGTATGGGAAGCAGGGCCAGCATGACGTCGCATTGCAGGTTTACAAGGATATGAAATCATCTGGCTGTGACCCCGATGCAGTTACTTACACTATTCTCATAGATTCTTTAGGTAAAGCAAATAGGATCAAGGAAGCAGCAGTTGTTATGTCGGAGATGTTGGATGCTGGAGTTAAACCCACTGTCCGCACTTACAGTGCTCTAATTTGTGCATTTGCCAAGGTAGGCCAGCGAATGGAGGCTGAAGAAACTTTTAGGTGCATGCTGAGGTCTGGAATCAAACCTGATCAGCTTGCATATTCAGTTATGGTGGACATCTTGTTGAGGTGTAATGAAATGAAAAAGGCGATGAAGCTGTATAAGGATATGGTTCATGATGGTTTTTATCCTGATCACACGCTCTATGAAGCAATGCTCCAAGCGCTTGCACGGGAAGAGGATGCGGAAAATGTTGAGAGGGTAATGGGAGATATTGAAAAGTTGCATGCCGTGAAGCCACATCTTGCTTGTTCTATCCTTGTAAAGGGCGAATGCTATGATAGAGCCGCTGATATGCTGCGACTTGCTGTTAGAAGTGGTCATAGCCTTGACCGTGACAATTTGCTATCCATATTGAGTTCATTTAGTTCATCAGGCCGGCATTCGGAAGCCCTAGAGTTGCTTGAGTTTTTGAGGCAGCATACTGGTTCCAGTCCACTAATAAGTGAAGCGCTTATTGTTTTGCTTTGCAAGGCTGACCAAGTAGACACAGCCTTGGATGAGTACACTAGGGCTGTAGGGTTTAGTGCATTTAGCCGGAGTTCCATCATCTATGAGTCACTTGTTCAATGCTGTCAAGAAAAAGAATACTTTGCTGAAGCATCTCAGGTGCTGACTGACATGAGATTTTATGCTGTTGAGCCTTCCCTCCGTCTCTATCACATGATGGTCCATGTATATTGTAGAATGAGCTTTCCAGAGACAGCTCATTTTCTGGTTGAACAAGCAGAAGCAAGGGGAATCATATTCGAAGATTCCTCTATGTATGTGTCTATCATCGGGGCATATGGGGCACAAAAGCTGTGGCAGAAAGCTGAAAGTTTAGTGGGCAGTCTTAGACAGAGACGTACTTTGGATCGAAAAGTTTGGAATGCCCTTATACAAGCTTATGCAGCAAGTGGTTGCTATGAGCGAGCGAGGGCTGTATTTAATGTTATGATGAGAGATGGACCTGCTCCTACGGTGGAGTCCATAAATGGTCTTTTGCAAGCTCTGATTACTGATGGCAGGCTGGAGGAACTCTATGTGGTAATTGAAGATTTGCAAGACATGGGATTCAAGATAAGCAAAAGTTCTATTCTCATGATGCTTGATGCATTTGCAAGAGCTGGAAACATATTTGAAGTGAAGAAAATATATGCTGGAATGAGGGCAGCTGGTTACTTTCCTACCATGCATCTTTACAGGACTATGATTGTGTTGTTCAGCAAGGGAAAAAGGGTGAAGGATGTTGAAGCCATGGTATCTGAGATGGAGGAGGCAGGATTTAAGCCTGATCTCTCAATCTGGAATTCTATGCTCAAGTTGTACACTGTTATAGAGGACTTCAAAAGGACTGCTCAAGCGTACCAGCAAATTCAAGCTGCTGGATTGAAACCAGATGAGGACACATACAATACTCTTATTGTAATGTACTGTAGAGATCGAAGACCAGAGGAGGGTTTGTCCTTGTTAAATGAGATGAGAAGGCTTGGATTGGACCCCAAATTAGATACCTACAAGAGCTTGATATCAGCTTTGGGTAAGCAGCAGCACTTGGGGCAAGCAGAGGAACTCTTTGAGGAGCTGCGGTCTAGAGGATGTAAATTGGACCGCTCTTTTTACCACATCATGATGAAACTCTTCAGAAATAGTGGAAATCATTCCAAAGCTGAAAAGCTTTTAGGCATGATGGAATCGTCTGGAATTGAAGCAACTATTGCAACTATGCATCTGCTTATGACATCTTATGGGAGCTCAGGGCAGCCTCGGGAAGCAGAAAGAGTTTTGAACAATATAAAAGGAACAGGTGTAGGTCTCAGCACGTTACCGTACAGTTCTGTGATTGATGCATACCTGAGAAATGGCGACTATAATATTGCAATTGAAAACCTAGGCAAGATGAGGGATGAGGGTCTAGAGCCTGACCATAGAATATGGACATGCTTCCTTAGAGCTGCAAGTCTATGTCAATACTCCAGCGAAGCCATTAATCTCTTAAACGCGCTACACAATGTTGGGTTCAATCTTCCGAGTAGGTATGTCAGTCCTTTGTAGTTTCTATATATCAAATCCTTTAGGATCTGGGTTCTTGTAATGGAGCTATGTTCACATTTTTACAAGAAGGATAACCTCATGATTTATTTCCTTTTCTTATAGGCTCTTGTCTGAGCAAGGCATGCTGATTCATTCAGAAGTAGAGGATTGTCTAGACAAGTTAAAATTGTTGGAAGACGATGCTGCATTTAATTTTGTTAATGCTTTGGAGGATTTCCTATGGGCATTTGAACGCCGTGCCACTGCCTCCTGGATTTTTCAGTTGGCTATAAAGAAAGACATATATTGTCATGATATTTACAGGTATGCATCTGATGCTTGCTAGTCGAATCGTCTCGAGATGTATGCTTGTCAGTGTCAAACTGCGATATACAAAATTTTCCCTGCAGTTTATCAAATTCCTTGTTGCCTCCTCTTGATGATGTCAATGAAAGACAGATAACTGGATCATTTTTAAGTGTTGGGTAAACACCTTATGAGCAGGCCCAGCTCAATTACTTCATAGCGGGAGATATTTTGTTACTGATTTCGGAAAGTTTTCTTGTTTTGGTCATATTTGTAGTGAACTTCCCTGAATTATGAGATAAACCTGCTGGTAGTTATTTATTTATTTATTTTTTATACCATCCGATAATTTGACATTCTCACCATCTAATGGATGCAGGGTAGCCGAGAAGGATTGGGGGGCTGACTTTAGAAAGTTGTCAGCTGGGTCAGCTCTTGTTGGTCTTACTTTATGGCTTGACCGCATGCAGGCATTCTCTCTTTCACTTTCTCATGCTTGTGAAACTTAATCGTGAATATATGAGGACAATTTACACCATTGTATAAGTTTTACGCGACCCTGTCCTCTAATATCCTTGACAATACAGTAGTTTGTGCTAAGTCAGTACTATATGTTTGTGCTTGTTCTTATTGCCAACGATGACATTGTATTGGATAAAGAACTTTATCCCCTGATTCACTTCTGAATTGGGCAAAACTAATTCTCTGTATGGCTTTTTTATGGTAAAATTGGGATAAATTTTCACCAGAAATCAGCAGCGATTGAGTAGATCTGGTTACAGCAAACATATGTATAGCATTTATATATATTACTACCAGGAGAGTGCACATGGAGTTCCTATTTGACACCGGACTAAAATTGATATACATTTTTTATGGTTAAGTTAGTGTTTTACTTGTATCATTTCAATTAATGCATCGTGAAACTTTCCTGTCACTTACATTTTTGATCTTTACTCCAGGATTGATATGTGACTTGAAGCATACAAACATAAATCTTATCTATGCAATAAGCTTCCTAACTAACAATATTATTATGAGATGCATCTTTGATTGTCAGTGTAAAAATGATTGTTGTTTATTACTGGAAGTGATTATGCTGTCTCATATCTTCTATCAACTTCGGGTTGAAAGTTTTGCCAACCTCATTTTTTGTCGAGTATTTGAAAATTGTATGGCTCTCAATTTCAGATAGGAGCTAGAGAGGGCATTTCCAAATATCATCTTTTCATGCATCTCTTTTCACATATACTGATATGTGCTATTTGGGCTTTTCATACTGATTATGGATTAGATTAGACCATCATGCTGATGTACTTTCACCTGTTCATCTTACATGGCAGGATGCATCCTTGCAAGGTCATCCGCAATCTCCAAAATCTGTGGTTCTAATAACAGGAACAGCAGAATATAACCTTGTTTCACTCAATAGCACACTGAAGGCATTTCTGTGGGAGATGGGATCTCCCTTCTTGCCCTGTAAGACAAGGAGCGGGTTGCTAATTGCCAAGGCCCATTCCCTAAGGATGTGGTTAAAGGATTCCCCATTTTGCTTCGACCTTGATTTGAGAGATGCTCCTTCACTGCCCGAGATAAACTCGATGCAGCTTATCGACGGATGTCTCATCAGGCATGGCCTTGTTCCAGCATTTAAGGAAATAACTGAGAAACTTGGAGTAGTTAGACCAAAAAAATTTTCTAGATTAGCTTTGCTGTCAGATGTGAAGAGAGCCAAAGCTATTGAAGCTGATATAGCGGGAGCAAGGGAGAAATTAGAAAAGATGAAAGAGAGAGGCGAGATGAGGAGGCTGAGCAAGAGATAGGAGATGAAAAGTAAGGGTATATAATGGTGAATTAGCTATTCTAAAAGAAGTTGATTCCTCATCGGTTATTTTTCCAGATGAAGGATCAGATTGCAGTTTCAGGAGTCATAAGGGGAAAATGGTGGCACATTTATACCTTGCTTGTGAAGCTGAAAAGAACTGATCTAAGAAATAACTCCTGCACAAAACTTTACTGATGTAGGACCACAGCTGGTTGTCTGCTCGATCAGGAAGAATTTATTACCGATGTTTTGATGGAGACAGGACATACTGGCCCAAAGCCAACCAAAACACCATTTCCTGCTGGGATGAAGTTGGATTGTGACTTTGGTGAGTTATTGAATGATCCTAGCTATTTCACAGATTGGTAGGCAGATTATCTTAAATCAACTTGACTAGGCCAGACATTAGTTGTTCTGTCCATGCCCTTAGTCAATTCATGTCAAAGCCTCGAACTACTCATCTTCGTGCTTTGTTTCATGTACTGAAATACTTGAAGGGTACTATTACTTTAGGCTTGTTTTATCCAACAAAAAATGCTCTCACTTTAGCCACATTCTTGAATTCTGATTGGGCTGTGAGCATGGTTGATCGACGATCTGTTACCGGTTATTGTATTAAACTTGGTTCAGCTCTTGTTTCTTGGAACCACTGTTTCTACTTCGTTGACAGAAGCCGAGTATCATGTTCTTGATGCAGCAACTAAGGAGGTCTTGTGGACAGCGTGTATCTTGAGAGATTTGCATCTTCCAGTCGAGCTGCCTGGTTAGCTTGCCTGTGACAATAAATCTACTTTGTTAATGGCTTCGAATCCTTGTTCACATGCTTGAACGAAACATATTGACATAAATGTGCATTTTGTTGGAGACCATATTTCTTCTGGATTTTTGCAAGTGTTTCATGTGCCTTCCCGACAACAAATTGCTGATGTTCTTACAAAACCCGTCAGTGAACAGCAAGTGTTGTGGTTCCTGAGACAAGTTGCTAATTCAGGAAGTTCCAACTTAGGGGGGATGATAAGCGCTCATCTATACTGGCTTATTTATTACGTGTCTTACTTTTTATTCTTACACTTGTTTGTTTTCTATTGGTTGTATAGTTTTAGTTAGTTACATAGATTATTGCTTTTACGTAACGGATTGAACATTCACATTCATTCAATATAAAATTTTATTTCACCTTTTCTGCTTTAAGTACAGAACACATCAATGGTGGAACTCTATGTCTGGATGAAACACGCTAGGATTCGTCAGTTTGATCGAAAATGGATGAAACAGATGATAAAGCATGAAGAATGTGCCTTTTCTCTTAAGTGGAAACGCATCAACTTGGTGCATTCTTTCTTGCTGAAAACCAAAACGGGTAAAATTTATCCGAAATTTGCATTTTTCTTGTAGAAAACACATCAATTATTTGAATTTTCTTTAGGTGAATCTATGTAATGCGTTTTTTGGGAAGACATGAACATCACATAAAGTTTTCAATCAAGGATGTAAAACCTAAAATGCTCTGCTAAGGTTTCAAAAAGAACAGAGTAGAATTGTCTAGATGCTTGCTTTAGCCGGTACAAAGAATGAAGCAATCGACAATCATGTCTTGGTTTTGGCTTTAAACATACCCTTTATGAGGCTTTGATATAATTTTTCTCAACTAGAGACCCATGATTTAATTAAGTTAATGTAATGACTAACCTCTAAAAGTAGAAAAAACAATGAAAATATGCACAATAGCTAGTTTTGCACAAGAGAAAGCAGTGTGCTCACAACCCTTGACTTGTCCTTACCTAGAAACTTTTACTACTATAAGTCTAGCTTTAAACCTTTCAACACTATCTTGTCGAAAATTATTTTTACAAACAACTACATTCATGAACTATAAACACATTAGCAAGAGGCCATATTATCGGATGTCCATGAAGCAAATCGGTTTATATTAAAAAAATAGATGAGAAGAAGAAGACATGGTATGGCGAGGCCATAGCAAAAGCTACTTTCTATCTATCATAAGCAAAATCTTGAAGCCATTGCGGCATTGTAGTGTCATTATGCTCCCTAGTAGACATGTGCTGAGTATATGAAATAGGAGCAAATGTAAGAGAAGCTCATGTATAAGAATGTATGAAATGGCCTAGACACAAGTGCACCAAGAACATTGGATGAAGTAGAAGGATAAGGTAGATTAGGATGATAAAGAATTGGGTGGGAAAGTATCATACATAGTAGTATTGTGGAAGTTTGTAAGCAAATATTTCCCCATGAAAGATAGCATCTTGACTGATAAAGACTCTTTTAATCACAAGATTGTACAACTCCTACGCCTTATCATCAAGGGACAGCCCATTAAAACAAACTTACATGCTTTTGGGTTAATTTTATCGTGGATGAGGATGAGGATGAGGATGAGGTTTAACATTGGTAGAGTAGCAGAGATAATCCATTGCTTGTAAGTTTGACTAAGGAGGTGTTTCACCATGTAGCTATCCCATAAACTAATTAATTTCTTTTGTTTTAGTTATTATTTTCCTCTTTGTAAAACAGATTTTCCCAACGTGTACAATAAAATTTCCAATGGCTTTTTGTAGTCTTACCTTCCCAACTACAATTTTGATTTTTTTCCCAAACTTTAAGGCAAGTTGACACCTAATCAAATGACCCTATTGTTTCCAATAGATGCTAATGTTTACTCTCAACTATGTGGTTTATTAAGGTGTACATGAGATTGCCTTTTGATGATGGATTCCTTAAAAAAGATGTTTGACATTCTTTTAGAGAAATTTCTTGCATCTTTTGGAATTGATTTATAGTCATTTTCATTTTGAAGGTGGTCCACATGCTTCATGTATAATTATTAACCACTAATATAAAATTTTTTATGAGGCTCCCAAAGGCCAATATGCAACGTTTGGAAGGTGTGCGAGATTAAATATGACTGTGCTTAAAAATGAAAAGATGCATTTTTGCCATTATGGAAGCATTACGACAAAAACTCAACAGACTGCTTTCAGCATTTTGACAAGTGTTTGTGTTTAGATAAAGAAGAGTGGTCCAGCTTTAGCATGAAATAGATGCGACAAAATATCCTAACCTATTATAGGAGACACAACATGATTGAAGAATTTAAAGAAGAAGACATGAAATATTAACAGTGTTAGAAAGTCCACCTACCTCCCTTTTACGCGGTCATCTGAACAAGCATTGAAGTTTTTGGTTTTATTCATCATGGTGCATGGGAATAGCTAATTAGATTAAACTCAGAAGATCGTACGTGTTGTTTTTTTTTTTTAATTATTTCAATGCATAAAATAAATGAATCACGTCTCATTTTAATCAATATAGATCTTGAGTTGAAAATTATTTTTCTACTTCTATTAAAGCGTTCCATAATGATAGTAGTAATAATGAATTTGCCAACGATCGTAACATTATTCTTGTATAGCAACAACGTCTATCTTCAACTATACTACCCTTATATGCCATCACAAAACGATAACACTAAATGTATACCATTTACCTGCCATGAACCATCTATATCCATGTTCATCTCCCATCTAATAAATGCTAAGTTTCATTGTGGTTTACACCATCCATAGATTATCTTTTGCTACTCTCAATCATGAGTTCCCATTTAAACTCTATTACCATACTTCCTTATAATATAACTACTTTATAACCTTTGGGCATCTCCGCTATCTAAGCACCTTAGACCCCAAATAAATTATCACTATGCTTCGTTTACTACATTTTCCTTAAGTACTTTGGCTATTACAAAGGATATCGCTACTTATCCTTTTCAAGACATATATGCATTATTTGATATATCATTTTTCATAAATCCATTTTTCCCACTCTTATCTTATCTACTTGTGATAATGTTGCTATATCTCTGCCATCATTTCTCTTCCCTTCACTCCCCTTCCCCCACCCCTATATAGACCCCATAATAACCTGAAAACTAATGATACCACTCTTATCTATCCCTTTGATATGAAATTCTATTAGTCTCTCAACTACCAAATCTGATGATTTCTTAGTTTCAACTATCTTGCCTTTACTCCCATATGCCCACTCTTATCTTATCTTTCTTAATCAATACCTATTGCACCTTTTTCCCTTTGCATCTCTACTTGCTACCTCTCTATATTCATCATTATGCTTTTTACCTCCCTCTCCTTTTACCAACTTTATACCCTTATCCTCTCACTAAGCTACCTAAATTGATGTTGATCATAATACATTTTTCAAATATTGGTCTAAGTGATAGGGAGTGAGTAAGAACCGACAAGATCAAGTCAAGATTCTCTTCACTTAGCATTTGAAAAATAGGGCATGTATTGCAAAAAAAGCTTTTATATCTAATGATTCATATTATGCATAGAAGACCTAGTAGCCCCATTTCAATAGTAGGGATTTACAAGCATAATGGCAAGTAAGAAGGTGTCCAGTTGGCATAGGAGAAGCAATCATAATAGCATCCATTGTGCTGTCCAAACAACATTATATAGGAGCGTGAATGAGACCAATATTTACTATACTTTCTTTCCATTTTTTTTTTCTTTTGTTTTATGATGCTTTGACGCTTGTTATGTTTTCCATTGTAAACACCATGTATATGTTTCAATACATCATTGAAGAGCTTTCTCATAATTAATCCCCTTATTATCAATTCTGTTATCGAATTGTTGCCATTGCCCCCTTTAATTATTAAATGATCGTAAGTCATATTGGTAATCGATTAATCAAACCCAATTACTTCTAAAGATTATGAGTCATATCAATTCCTAGATTTAATCACTACTTTAATTTCTTTAATTGGTGACTCATATCTAATTAATTGAATCATTAATACCCTTAGCCTACTTCTTACTTGAAAGAACTACTTACTAGGTAGTCGGACTAGTGGGGGCCTCATTTGAAGACATACTAAAAGCCATGCCTTTCAAATTGAGGATGATGCTTGTCTTCCAACTTCCTAATTAGAGGAAAAATGGGCTCATTTAGAGGTGGATTGATGGGGATCATGACTAAGGATGGATAAGGTCGATTGTAGGGATGGGTCTAATTTTACCGAAAGTTTGAGCTTAAATAAGTTGATGGAATTGTGCAAAAAACAATAAATGTAAATTAAGCAAACCTACGAATAGCTCCAAGGATATAGTGCATCAAGGATCTTCTAAGGACTCATAACACAATTTGATATGACATACAACATGGTCTGATGAAGTTATTCGCCATATATCTTTGCTTAAAGGATAGGATAAGATTGAAAAAGTGTAAACAAGCTAATGGTAGCAATGTTCTCAAAAGGATATCTTTAGTGTATTGAGGATGAAAAACTGATGTAGCTACATGTACAATGCGTATTTATACTCAAGAAACTATGACAACTTGCCCAAAATAGAAAAGACAAAAAGGATAATGTCTGAAAGGAGTGATGTACAAAGAACAATAAGGGGATAATTCAAGTAAATTAATGATTGGTGTTGCAGATTCGTTAACACAAGTTTGGAATACATAGCTGTAACATATTGGGGATGTTTTGGTAGAAACAGACAAAATGGTATGGTTATAATCGAGGGCCGAGCAAGAGCATAGAGCAAAGGTGCCGGGAAAACCTAAGCTCATTCGAGAAGGAGTTGTTGCGGATATTTGCTGGAGCTCTTAACTTCTTAGCACTAAAGTTGCTGATCTGGAGGACGGCTTAGCTATGGTAAAGTAGGTGTGTGTGAGGGGTTGGGTTGTCGGAAAAAGTATTTGGCCAGTTAGTACACTACTTTCAACAAATCTGCGGTTACTCAGCTTGGTATAAAAAATTGGTTGGTTGAAGCAAGAGAATTCGCCTTATTAGTCCTTCAAGGCCTCGAGCTTAGTTGTAAGTTAAAGGTCTAGTAGTCTGATTCATATTATTCCCTCGTAGTTGATTTGGATTTAGGATTAAATCCGACTAGCCTACGTCCAATGCTTCTTCAAGGTGATAGGGATTAAGGTTAGTAACGTTAAAAGCATTGAAGACTTTATAATCCTTGGGTAGTTCTAATTTATAGGCATTGTCGTTAATCTTTTGAAGGATTTTGAAGAGGCCTTCGTCTCAGGTAGATAGTTTGTTCTTCCTCTTACTTAAGAACCTTTCCTTGCTTAAGTGCAACCATATTAGGTCTTTAGGCTGAAACTGTACTGACTACCTTTCCTTAACCTTTTCTCACATTTTCTTTGTAGCTTGATCAATCTGTCGAGTAACCTTCTCATAGATGTATTGTAGGGACTATGCTCAGGCTCTTGTATTAAGCCCTTCTTACTTGGACATGGGTATTGGGGTGTGTTCAAGGGGTAACTTGGAATTAAAACCATAGAAAACTTCGAAGGGGGTCTACTTGGTAGTGTCGTGCATTGTATGGTTGTAAGCCAATTCTATCATGGGTAAATAGACGTTCTAATCGGCAAAGTTCTTCCTTACTACAACTTGAAGTAGTAATCCCAAAATATGGTTGACCACTTCTATTTAGCCATCAGTTTAGGGATGATAGGAGGTGTTTAATAGCAGTTTAGTCCTCATTCGATGCCACAGAGTCTTTTAGAAATGGCTTACGAACTTTAGATCTCTATTTGAGACTATACTTCTCGGCATACAGTGTAGCTAAACAATTTCCTACAAAAAATACAGAGCAATAGGTGAAGCATTGTTAGTCTTAGAGTAGGGCACAAAGTGCGCCATCTTACTAAATCTATCTACGACAATCATCAAGGAATCTTTGCCTTAGATAGTTTTAGATAATCCAAGGATAAAGTCTATGCTTAATTCAGTTTAGGGTTTGGTCGGGATAGGTAAAGGCATTGCTTTCTTTTACTCGGCTCGATATTTGGCCCTCTTGCAAGTAATACAGCCCTTAACAATTTAGTGTATGTCTCGTCTCATTCTCGGCCAAAAGAATCTCCTACTCAACAGTTCATATGTTCTACTCTTTCTAAAATGTCTAGAGAGTCCTCTACTGTAGGCTTCCCTGATAAGCAACTCTCTTAATGAATAGGTTGGCATACATAACTTTCTACTTTGAAAAGATAGCCATCCTCTATATGTTACTCATTTAATGTCCTTCCATCAGCACAATACCTAAGTATAGGCCTGAAGTGTGGGTCCTTAGGATATTAATGTTTGATGTTCGCAAACCTTGACAATTTGGTTTGTAGCTTGGTTAGGAGAACATGTCCTTCTGATAGGGCATCGTTAATGATGTTATTTTTGCCTTACTTGTACTTTATTGTAAGGTTGAATCCTTCTAGGAATTCAACCCACCTTGCTTGTTGTTTGGAAAATTTGGTTTAACTTCTGAGTTATCTCAAAGACTTATGATTGATACAGATAACAAACTCTTTCGGCAATAGATAGTGCTGCCACACTTAGAGCACTTGATTAAGGGATAAAAGTTCTTTATCATATACAGAGAAGTTCAATTGAGGTCCTTTGAGCTTTTTGTTGTAGTAGGTAATTAGTTAAGCTTCTTGCATTAAGACAGTGCCTATACCAATGCCTGATGTATCACATTCCAACTCAAAAATCTTCTTAAAGTCGGGTAAGGCTAATACAGGTGCGAAAGTTAGTTTTGCCTTCACTTCAATAAACTTCTTTCCTCCCTTTCTCCTTACATGGCCCTTTTCTAGAACTTCATTGACTTATCTTTGGAGCTTAGAAGCTTGCTCAAGATACATTTGATAAGCTAGCTTGATCAACAGGGCAACACTGGGTATCAAGTTAATGAAATGTTCAATGCCTTTGAATGGGGGTAATCCTTTAAGTGAATGTTTTAAAAACAGGTCGGCATATTCATCTAGTAGTTCTCTCACCTCACCGGGTAGCTCAGTTTGTTCCTTTAATTTTAATAGCTATTTGATCAACATAAAAGTCGGCATGTCAACCTTTATAGCTTTTCAAAGCTTGGTTTTGCTTAAGATAAAGTTTTCTTGGATCCTGAGCAAGTTTAGATTATAGCTTGCTAACTTGACTAGGTGTCATAAGGTTTAAAGTAACTTTCCTTTCATATTTCTTGAACACATAGGTGTTTTTAAATCCATCATGCATAACTCTTCAGGTCGAAAAGCCAAGGTTAACCAAGTAGTTCGTGTGATGCACACATGGGTAGTACGTCACAAAGAATCTTGTCGGAATACTCCCAATAGAGATTGGTAGCAATACTTGTTAAGTGACATGAAGTGTTTTTTTCTCATTTAACCAGTACAACTTATACGGCTTCAGATGTGTGATAGTCAACAACTTTAGCTTTTTAATTAGGTCAGCGGATGCTCATTGGTGCAACTCTCACTATTTATTATGAGTGCATACAAATGATCATTTACCTTATAAGTGATGTGGAATAGGTTCTCTCTTTGCTCTTCCTTGAGTAGGGGCTCCAAACTCATTGCACCTCAGACAATTATAGTAAACTTATCTAGATCCTCGATGAACACATCTTCTTCGACTAATTCATCCTCCTAAGTGGTTTCCTTCTCGGGAACAACCTCTTCCTTGGGTTCTTCATCAATACTATCTACTTTAATTTTTGAGACATCTCCTTTGATGACCATAGTTTGTCTGTTCAGACATTGAGTAGCTATATGCCCAAACCCTTAGCATTTAAAGTATTTAATCTGGCTCATCTTCCTCTTAGATCCTTATCCCTTGTCATATAATCTTGTTGATACATCACCATTGGGTCGGCTCTTCTGTTCGGACCAGGCATTTACCCTTTAGGTTGACTCGGTATTTAACTGAGCTCAATAACTTTCCTAAGTAGGTTAGCTTGACTGATCAGGTTGACTCGTCGGGGGTCCAGGTGTCACTCAGCTCCTTCTCAACCTTTCCACTCGTTGGGCTATCCTTATGGCCTCATCCAATGTGGTGAACTGTTGAAGTTCTACAATAGCTTGGATTTCACTTCTTAATCTAGTAAGGAATTTGGATATTAGTCATATTGACAGCTTTTCTATTTCACAGTGAATCATAAGTATTTAGAATTCTTGAATGTATTCATTAATAGTTTGGCCTCCTAGTCTCAACTCTTGAAGTCGAGCAAAAGTGTCTTGTAGATATATATCTAATATAAATCTGTTTTTGAATATTGTCCTCATCTCAAGCTAAGTACTTACCTCTCGGTATCCTTTTTGTCTTCTTATGATTTGAAAGCTCTTCCACTACATGGTCGTCATGTTGGTAATAACAAAAAACATGTTCAATCTTCTCCTCTAAATCCAAGTAATCATCCGCACTTCTAGACTCATTAAAGCTTGGAATCCGAAGCTTCACATGGTTAGTAGCTCTAAGTGCTTGAGCTCCCTCTTCTTTAAACTCTTCTTCTCCATCATCATCTAAATCTTCTAAATAAATCCTTTTTCTTACTCATCCCCCTACTCCTTCGCCTTGAACTTTTCGAGCTGGGATTTGATTCCTAATAGGTTAGGCAGCTTGTGGGGGTGTTTTATACAACCTCAACAAATCGATAGGCCATTGCATGAACAACTTTAGTTAGGTTAGCGCAGAGGTTAGCTACCTCATCTAGTCTCTCATCTATGCTTCTAGGCGTGCCCTAGGGCTGTCGGCCATAGTGGATAATACTACTGTTGTCGTCCTCAATACTAACATTAACACTTGGGTCTATAATTTTCATCAACAATTTTGGTGTCAATCTTCAAATCTGGGATACAATTATTACTATTTTCTAAACTAAACAATATGTATACTTTCCACATAAATGTCCAATCGTAAATACTTTAACTATAATGATGAACAAATCACTATACAGAAACTTACTTTGTTTTCAAATGCTCGAAATAGGGCAAAACAGAGTATACTTAGGAGCAAATTACCACACTTTACTAATAACTCCAACACTTTAAGGATTCTCTTCACAACTTCGACATACTACTATAGCAAGCAATACTTTACAAAACAAATACAACTTACCCAAACGAAACCTTCGCTCTGATACCAAGATGATGCAAATTGTGACCAAGGACAAACAAGATCAGTTGCAAGGATAAGTCTAAGCTTATCGAAAGCTTGAAGAAGGTGATGAAATTGTGCAAAAAATAGTAAAGGTAAAGTAAGCAAACCCACAAACAACTTCGAGAACAAAACACATAAGGAACTTTTGAGGACTTATGATATAACTCGAAATGATGCATGAGATGGTTCAATGAGGTTACTTACCACCTAGTCTTACTCAAGAGATAAGATAAGAGAGAAAAAGAGTAAACAAGCTAATGATAGCAATGTTTTCAAAGGGGTAGATTTGGTGTATTAAGAATGATAAGATGATACGACTACTTATACAGTGGGTATTTATACTCAAGAAATTATAGCAACCTATCTAAAATGGAAAAGATAAAAATGCTAATGTCCAAAAGGAGTAATGTACAAAGAATAATAAAGAGTACAAATGATAATTTAAATAAATTAATAATTGATACTATAGATTCCTTTATGTAAGTCTAGGATATGTGGTAGTAGCATATTATGGAGGGTTAAGCAGGGGCGCCAAGCAAAGGTGCTGGATAGACCTGGGTTTATCCGAGAAGGAGTTTTTATGGATATTGTTACGCTCCGAAACGGTAGAGTCGTAATAGCCCCGCCGTGTAAACCATCCTAAGATAGAAGTTGGCCTTACAACCGCTATTTTAGACCTGATCTACATAAAGCGTCCACGACTAACCTGCTTTGAAGTAAACAATTTGTAATTTAAATAATTCATTTACCTAAAAAAGTGAGAAAAGTTATATAAAATCACTATAATTCAGTTATTACATTATTCAAAAATGAAAAGTAATAACATATGTGTTGATTCTTCAATGTTTTTCCTCACTCCCCAGGATTCAACTGTTGCTAGCTTCAGAGTAGTTGTTGCCGCTTTTTAGCCAGCATCTGCACGACGTCTATAGGGATGTGAGCAACCACAACTCAGTAAGTTAGGATGGAGGACTTAAAACTATACCATACACACAACAAGGTTTTCAATCACTTATTAGGTACAATGCATGTGCAAGCAAATGCCATCGCACGACGTTGTCCTGCTCGTCGTGAGATTAGAGAAATTGCGCCTGCTTTAATCCAGGTTGAGGAGTTGCCGTTAATGCAACAACTCACGACCAAACCTAGGCTTGTGTAATGGAGACTTTGCTCCTCCTGCGACTACCTTCGAACCACTGTCTTCATCCTCGCTGCGACCTCCTCTCCTGTTACTTAGTTCGATGAGGATAAAGAAGGGACCATTTTGCAATCCTGTGCTATCCCTTTCGAAGGGGTCGGTATTTGGTCGGAGAGTCCTAGGTTCCCCTAACGGGTTGTCATGCATGTCCGATTATGATTACTGGTCATATATTTGACTAAGTCCAGTTTAGGGTGATCAATCATTTCATGCAAATCATACAATACATGCTAGAGCAACAAATAGAATCATAGCATCACCCATAATCAAGCACATGTACACATCCAACTATCTAACAAGTACAACCAAGTATAATCTCAAGCCTCCCAAAATACAGCATTGTATTAATCCCAACTTACCTCGACTCCTCACTCACTCACTCGAGGTCCGACTTGCTCAGGCTATCGCCGATCATCCCTATAACACAAACGTTGTTTCAGTTTTCATAAAATGATTATAGGTTCATTTTCTCCTATAACGCTTATTGTTATGTTTTATTTAGGGTTTAATATATGTAATTATCTAGGTCTTAAGTCTTTTATAATTATTCTAGGTTTAGGGTTAGGTTCGGGTTCGGTTTCCGCATAAATTTCTAAATTAGGTTTTAGTTCGATTTCTAAGTCCTAAACATGCTCGAATCCTAATGTGACAGTAATCACATTAAGCTCGAGTATTCAAATATCCTATTGGGTCTTAATTTAGTATTCTAAGCTATTCGGTATATACTAGTCCTAATTAGGATATCGGATTTATCTACGATGTGAGAAGATCTTACTTTTTTATATAATTACCTAAAATACAATCTTAATTCAGCTCTAATATTATTCTGATTTTTACTCTAATATCATCTAAATAACCTTAATTTTTTAGATTTATTAATTTACAATTTCACATATTACTAATTTCTTATATTAATTACCCAATTTCCTAAATTAACCATACTTAATACTCCAAAGGTTAGGATTAGGGTTCCACATCAGATATTAACATCCATAAACATCTAATTACTATCTAATCAGTAATTAATATCTTAATCACCTAATTAACCCCAAATTACCCAATTTTTCCATCATTTTAGGGCTAAAAATTAACTTAAAAGTTTTAAAAATTAATTTTAAAAAAATAGCTTCCTAGCACTATTCTATATCATATGAGCATCCTACAGAAAAAAATTGAGCTCCAAACTACACTCCTAAGCCTATTTATTTTCCATTCTAATCATGCTCGGTTTTGCACGATTTCTTAAGGACCCTATATTTTCAGACGTGATTAAACTAAATCACTATTTTCCCTAAATCTACATACAATAAAACCTTAGAATAACAAGTTTCATAATTTTATAAAACTATTTACTATTTATACAAAATTACACAAGAATCGGGCTGGAAATCGGACTTACCAGTCTAGGTGGCTCCGGCCGCCGTGGCCTTGTCAGCCGGCCTGGGCGCTGCCACTACCGTGTGGTGGTGGTGGTAGCCATCCACTTCCAGCTACTCGTCTGGTGGTGGTTCCCTTTAAAGGCCCTAATTGTACAGTTTTTCTTATTTTTTTTCTAACTCGAATTTTTCTCTCAATTTTTGCCTCTTTCTATTTTTCTTACTTTCCAAATTGCCCAAATGAGCTCTGTGATTTTTCCTGCTATTTATAGGGCTTTAGGGGATTTATTGTGCATTAAATAGGACAAGATAATTGCCTTATCCCTTAATTTTTGGCTTTTATGTTGTCTTAATTTAATTGGCCGAATTTTTTCTTATTTTTTCCCAGCTGCCACGACCAAATTCTGGATCATTCATGATTTTTTCTGATTTTTCTTTATTTTTCCTTAATTAATTATGAATTTTCTTTAAGTATTTAGTATTATTTTAACACATTTCGCGTATTTTATATAATTACGCGTATTTATACTTACATGTAAATTCATATATAGTACAAATAAGTATTCATAAATATTATTTAGGTCATTTTATGATTTTTAGTATACATATAATTTATCTTTAGCGATTCGTCAATTATCGAAATGCATTTTACGCAATTTCGATAAATGACGCGTTATATACTTAAAATTTGAAATGTTTATAGTCTTTTATTTTATTGCTTATTTTCTTAAATTCAAGTTTACAGGGTCATTTTTACTAATATTTTTAGCTTTATTTTATGATTTAGGTTCGATCGAATCTTTCAACCGATAGAAACCTCGGATTGCTTAGTTGTGGGGCTTACAGATATGTGCTACAGGTTTCGGCTTCTTGATTACTTTTGAGAGATTTGTGGTTACTCAGCTTAGTAAAAGAAATTGGTCGCCATCAAGGATTAGCTAGCTTTGGTAGGGGTTAGTTGGAGCTGGAGAATTCGTCTTGTTAGTCTTTTAAGGTCTTGGATTCGGCTGCTAGTTAAAGGTCTAATAGCTTGATTCCTATCAAGGATGGAGTATAGCCTATAAAGCTTATGTCACGTATAGTCAGGTTGTTCACATTGCAAATCTCTTTATAAATATCACAGAGAGAGAGAGAGAGAGAGAGAGAGAGAGAGAGAGAGAGAGAGAGAGAGAGAGAGAGAGAGAGAGAGAGAGAGAGAGAGAGAGAGAGAGAGAGAGAGAGAGGAGAGAGAGAGAGAGAGAGAGAGAGAGAGAGAGAGAGAGAGAGAGAGAGAGAGAGAGAGAGCCTTATGTTATGGCCCTCCCTCCCACATTTATATTCTCTATGTTACTACTACCATGGGTAGATCAAATTGAAAAGCAATTTGAATACCACAAAGTGCCCGATAATGCAAAGACTAGACTTGCTGTGTTGGAGTTCACTGGTTATGCCACCTTGCGGTGGAAGAACTTACAAGCCACTGGAAGGAAGGAAAGAGAACGAGAAATTAGGAGTTGAGATGAAATGAAGAGAGTCATGCGAAGAAAGTTTGTGCCAAGCCATTATTTGCAGGATGCCTTCAAAAAACTGCAAGAATTAAGACAAGGAGGATCGAGTGTGGACACTTATATTAAGGAATTTCAAATGTTAATGATTTGATGCGAAATTGTAGAGTCATAAGACCAAATTGTACCTCGATTCATTGGTGGGTTGAAGTATGAGATTGGGGATGTCCTGGAAACCTTGGATGTTAGTACACTTGATGACACAATTCGAGCCACTCAGAGTTTAAAAAGGCGTCGAACAAGAAGATTCCAACCTCCTATCAACTGTCCTGGCAGTAGCTAACCTATTCCGAGCAGACCTGTACAAATAGAACTAAGCAAGGCTACTGAGACTCGACTTGCTTAGACTACTCAAATAGAGGAGAAGGAACCCCCAAGGAAATTTGAGAAAAGCTAGAGTTTAGGGAGGAAGATGAGTGAGATCAAGTATTTCAAATGTCAAGGATTTGGATACATTGGACATATGGCCGCTCAGTGTCTGAATAGGCGAACAACGGCGGTCCGAGGTAAGGCGCTGACCGTTGAGATCGATAGTACTAATGAAGAAGTAGAGGAGTTGAAGGAAGATGGATAGACTGAGTTGTTCGAGGAGGAAGTTATCTACAGTGAGGAAGGCAACTTCATGCCAACTGCTTTAGTGTTGAAGACGATAATGGGTATTAATCCTGTATCCAAAGATGAACAGGGAGAGAATCTCTTCTGTATTGGATGCAAGGAGAATGACTCACTATATGCAGTGATCATTGATAGTGAGAGCTACACCAATGCAACCTTTGCATTTATGGTCCAACAATTAAAATTACTGACCATGCCCTACTCGAAACCTTACAAATTTCACTGGCTTAGTGACAAAGGAGCCCTATAAGTGAACAAACAGGTATCTATGTCAATCTACATTAGTAACTATCAAGATGAAGTGCTCTATGATGTGCTGCCCATGAGTACGTCCCACGTTTTACTTGGACGGCCATGGATGTTTAATTGAGCAGTTATATATGATGGAAGGAGGAATACATGCTCTATAGAATACGAAGGCAGAAGGATGAAACTAAGTCTTATGATCGCCGACTAGGTGAAGGTCATGTAGTCCCAACTAAGTCAAGCCTTGAAGAAGGAGGCTTTAATATTGACCCGAGCCAAACTGAAGAGAGAGATGGAGCTCAAAGGATCGACCTATTTTCTAGTTTGAAGAATTCTAGAACTGAGACCTGAGGAGAAGTCACCTGCCAAGATAAAGACCTTACTAGAGGAATTTTCCGATCTGTTTCCAAAGGAGTTACTAAAGGGTCTAGGCCTAATCCGAAGTGTCGAGCTTACAATTGACTTGTAACCAGGAGCAGCACTTCTAAACAAGCCTGCTTATAGGTTGGACCTTGAACAGGTTGCTGAATTGCAAAGGCAAGTAGACGATCTTATGAAGAAAGGGTATGTACGTGAGTCCCTTAGCCCTAGCGTCGTTCCGGCCTTGTTAGTACCCAAGAAGGATGGTTCTTAGAGAATGTGCTTAATAGCCAAGTAATTAATCAAATCACCTTCAAGTACAAGTATCCTATACTTAGGTTCGATGACATGCTAGATGAGTTAAGTAGAGCAAGAGTGTTCTCTAAAATCAACCTTAAATTTAGATACCATTAGATTCGAATATGTGAAAGTGATGAGTGGAAGACCGTATTCAAGATACGATAAGGTTTATATGAATGACTTGTAATGCCATTTGGGTTGTCTAATGCACTGAGCACATTTATGCGCCTGATGAATCATGTGCTTCGAGAATTCATAGGGAAATTTGTTGTAGTTTATTTTAACGACATTTTGTTGTACAACCTCGACTTGGAGATTTACGAGGAGCATCTCCGAAGAGTCTTCTTGAAACTCCAAGTTGAACAACTTTACGTCAATCTAAAGAAGTGCGACTTTTTTCCGATTTGAGGTGATCTTCTTAGGGTATGTTGTGAGTAGAGATGGTATCCGAGTCGATGATGAGAAAATAAGAGCAATCGTAGAATGGCTTGAGCCGACTTACTCTACAGATATGAAAAGCTTCCATGACTTAATGTCTTTCTATCGCCAATTCATAAAGGATTTCAGTATGATTGCGACCCTACTTATCAAGCTCTCAAAAAAGAATGTTGAATTCAGATGGGGAGAGCAGGAGTGAAAGAGTTTTGAGGAAGTGAAGGAGAGGCTAACTACAACCCCCGTCTTAGCTTTACTGGAGGGTTTTTCTTATGACATAAAATACAAGAATAGAAGAAACAACGTAATGGCCGATGCCCTATCAAGATGACATACCCTCCTGACTGAGCTACAAACAAGGTTACTTGGTTTTTCAACCATAAAGGAATTGCATGCTGAGGACCCATGCTTTGATCCTATCTATGCTTGATGAGAGGAAGGACGGAGTTCTTTTTTTCAACCATAAAAAAAAAAAAACCGTGGGTTATGTTATTGTTTTGCTTTGCATCGAACTACTGTACGTTGAGGTGCTGCTGCTCGCGTGGGGTTATTATGTGGCTACTAATCTATGGCTATTCACTGTTTGTCATGGAATTGTGTTTTGTATGTTTTGGATCTACGTGAATGTGACATGTGTGTATGTGTGTGTGTGTGCGCGTGCGCGTGTGTTAATGCGAATGTTTGTGGAAATTATAAATGGAGATGTGAATTATGAAAACGTATATTTTCACAGCTTATTGTCCACTATTTATAAGCCATCAATTAGGATCTTTTTTTATCATAGATTTAATCTTAACAAATCCAAGATGTAATGATATTATTATAACCGATTTGGATTCATTGGAGATTTAATTTAGTTTCTAGAAACCCTTTATTTATTTAAGCTTCCTTTCTTAGGCCCAATTCAATCCATTTTAATTTAGCCTAAAATACACTTTAGCCCATTGTCACGCCCCGAACAAGAAGTATCATAACAGTCCTGCCGTGTAAACTAATCTAAGATAGAAGTTGACCTCATAGCTGCTATCGTAGACACAGTTTACACAAAGCGCACAACTCAACCAGCTTGAAACGTCTGTTCTGACACCTGTTAATATCCAAACCTGTGGTAGAGCTTTTACAAAATACTTGTTCTATACAACCTGCTGTTTAGTACCACAACAATATTTAAACAAACATTTCACGTCCAAGGGTAAAGTTTACAATCAGAGTTTATTAAAAATCACAGGTTTTGCTTTCTATATACAATAAGTTAGAAAACTAGTGGGCTCCCAGGGAATTCCCATTTAGTTTTCCTTAAAACTTAAAGACAAAGCCAAAAGCTCGGGTTCAGTTAAATTCCTCGATCATTACTTTCCCACACAGCAGCACACTAACTTGGGAACGGTGGTATTTGAACATCTTGCCTTCACTTAATACCTGCAAAAGATTCTGTAGGGATGTGAGCACAACCGGCTCAGTAAGTGGGAAGGAGTCAGAAGAGTACTATACAATCACGAATAAGGTTAATAATCATGATGAAATGCAATGCAATCACTCAAATGAAAACATCGCACGGTGTTATCCGGTCCACTATGAGGTTAGAGAAATTACATTTGCCCTAACCCGGATTGAGGAGTTTCCTTGCGACTCAAGTCAGACCAAACCTGGGCTTGTGCAATGGAGAACACCCCCCTCCCATGACCGCCTTCGAACCATGGCCCCCAACCTTGCCGCGACCTCCTTGCCTGTTACTTAGTTCGACTAAGGATGGGGAAAGGACCATTTCAGCTATCTTCATTGAAGGAAGTCGGTGTTTAGCCTAACACTCTTAATTGTTTCCCCTAATGGGTGATTATGCATGTCCAATTACATTTTAGTCGAATAATTGTTAGTGTTAATCAGGGGTGGCCAACAAGTTCACACAATACAGAATCCATGCAAATATGCAGAACAGCACACCAAGGAGTTAAACTCCTGTCACGACCGAGTATCATTCACACACACAACATGCACATAATCATCTAATTACAAACACAACCAGAAGTACCCTTGGGTCCCCGGATACCTTAAATAGTACCCAAACAGCGGTGAAGCTACAATCCCAACTTACTTGTTTAGATGTTCGCTATTGCTGACTTGAATTGTCAACCGTCTTTGGGAGGTCCTAATTACATAAAAGGTCCAAATTTAGTTTTCCTAATAATTATGAAAACATTAGGGTTTAATCTAAAATGGTTATATATATATATATATATATTATTTCCATAATATGCAGTCATGTTATTACTATATATCGAATTAAATTATTAATTATTGATACCGTACATCATATATATTATTACATATTATATATCGTTTTGATCGTATCGAAACGTACTTTTTATTTATTAATTCACGTTTTGATTCCGGTAAGGTTACCGAAATGTGTATATTCTTGAATATGATTTAGTTATAGGTTAGATTACTTAAGGTTATCCGATTTCAACAAAACTAGTGTCATTGAGTTCTTATAGACCTAACGACATGTTTTACGAGTCCTGTTTCTAGAGATGGATTTTAACGGGTAGTTTGAATTTTTAATACAGTTATACATAATTATATAAAAACGATCGTATTATGTGTAATTTATAGATTTAAATTATATTTTATCCAATTTGTCCTTATATTGTAACAATATAAGTATTATTCAATTCTAATACACCTAAAGTGTATCCCGATCAAAAAAATTAATAATTATAATAAAAATCTCCATTTAATCCAATCTGATCAGCAATCCTATATATAGGTTTTATTCAACTATTTAATATATTTTAGCCTATTAATATTACAAATACACCCTAACTAGTAATTTAAGCTATTTTACTTAATAAATTCGTAATAAATAGTTCGGATTACCCAATAATTCCCCAAAAATTTCTATGGACTTATAAAAATATAGGGAATTCAGTCATCACTTGGTTTCAAGTTTCCGACATATTACCTATATTTTCATATTGACGATTTTACCTCTAAATTTGATAAATTATCCAATTGTAATTCTTTTAGCATCCAATTAATTTCAATCTGACTCAATACTATTACTATTCATCATAGATCAGTACATATCCATTTCATTAATTAATTTCATAATTTCCTATTAAATTCATAATTTCAGCCTATTTTCGTGCTAATTTCAGGCCTAAAAATTCAATAAATATTAAAATTATTCAAATCAAAATTCGGGCTACATAGCAATAACCTACATCTCATGCATATTCTACACAAAAATTTTCAACTAGAAACAACATTATTTAGTACATTTATTTTACAATTATATATTCGAATGAACAGTAGATTTCTTAATAAAGTATATTAAATATTACGAATTTTTCAAAAATAAAAATATCACATGAAAGCATGTTTAAAATAACCTAAGTACAATTTTTTTCATAATTTTCTGGGCGGATTTACTAATTTTTAAAAATTCTTGAAAAACAGGGCAAGAATTTGACCTTACTATTCTTGGGTGCTTCGGTGGCCGGCGGCGGTTGGGAGGTTATCGGAACGCCTGCGCGGTGGGTGGACCGTGTGGGGTTGGTTGGGTTTCACAGCAGAACTACTCTAGGTTAGGGTTCTACACTTTCACGAAATTTCCCCTGTTTTTTCTAAATTTCTTTTTATTTTCTATGATTTTTTTTCTGATTTTTTTTTCTGTTGTTTTTGGTTCCAAACTACTAAATGTTGTCATTCTGCTGCTAGGATAATTTTTATAAAATTCTTTCACCGCCTATGGATTTTTCTTTATTTTTTTCTTTTGTTTTTTTCTAATTTAATTAAGCATGAGGTGTCATTTTATTGATGAATTGCTTTTTGAATCAGCAATTCTCCTACTTCTGCAGCAGCCGCGTAGAATCCAGCAATCTCCATTGTATTTGATTAATTTTTCTTTTTCTTTTATTAGATAATTACTTAAATATAGATATTATATGTGAGAATTTGTTATTTAATTAATATTCAAATTTATAACCTATGTAAATAACATGTGAAATTTATAAATTTACTCATATAATTAAGTTTCTAGTATATCTTTTATATGTAGGATATGTTCTAAAGTCAATTTCATGAATTCAACACAATAAATATATAATTACACAATTTTGGGTTAATTTAAGGGTATAATTATTATTTATACCAGGTATACTAGAAAAATTACGTATATTTTTATATAGTAAATTATCCTATATTATCTCATTTTATAGCTCAATTAACTTATCTCTAAGTTTTCGTTGCAATCTAAGTTCAATTTTAGGAGTTCCGAACATTTTAGTGCTTTATTAAATATTCCAATTTCTAAGGGCAAAATTGGGGTTTCGGGTCATTATTACTAAAATTTAACTCTACTGTAATATCTCGACTAACTTTTTCATTCTAGTCGCAAAGTTTGGGCTCAATTGGATAAGTTACCCTAAAAGCCCTAAATCTAAGCTCGGTTGTCCTAAACTCAATTTTGGAAGCTTACACCCATTCGATAATTCCTAAGTTTATTTAGCCCAATATAATTAGATAAAAATCTTCTTCATATTAAACTGGACTAAAAAATATTTTAATGGAGCCCAACTATTTAAGACTTATAATTTATTAATTTGAACATGTACCATTGTTCAATCCAACCCTAAAGACTCGACTCGACTTGTCTAAACTCTACTTGACACTTATATTATTTTTTTTCAATTTTCGTTTTATTTATTTTATTATTTTTTATCTTTTCTATTTTTTCAATTCAATTTTTTCATTTTTTTAAAAACCTAGCTCAAAAATAAAAAGAGACTGAAATTAAAATAAAGGGTGGCAAAAATGGGGTGTCTACATAGGTCTGGCACATGTGAGAGTCTGATAGTTGAATCTGCAGAAAATTAGGTCGGGGTAAGAATCTTCGTCTCGAATAAAGCCCCAGGCTAATATCCTCCTCGTGAGTCTCTGGAGTCCTTAGGCTCGACTACGTGTAATTGGTCTAGGAGGTTGATTCCTATTATAGTTGATTGAATTTTGAATCTAGGTTAAAGGATTTTAAGCACATCTTGTTTTGGTATCGAGGTTAACAATAAGATGTGTTCTTCGCGGGATATCATGGTTAGTATTCTATCTATAAGCATTGAGACTTTTGAAACTTTTGGTGGGATGGGTTGTATTCGTTATTGTTGATTATTGATTTAAGGCTTCAATTATAGTTGTGGAGAGTGGGTATTGTGTTGTTGTTAATTGCATAGAGTGGTATTGTGATCTTTGACATTTTGCTTGTTGAAGATAGTAGAAGTTTACCAAGTATTCGAAAGTTGTCTAAGTGAGCATTTGTTGTTGTTGAGCTATAATAGTGAAGTTGATATATTGGAGGGATAGAGTTTATGGTGGTGGTTTTAGTACCAATTAAAGATGAGATGATAATAGCCATGCAAAGATTTGTGGCAATGCAAACTATTCACGTGGAGGTAAAGGGTACCATAAAGGTAGTGGCATGGTGGTGGTTATAGTGTTGTTAGTATTCTCGTATGCCAAGAATTTGAAGAGCTAACCGAAGAGGGTGATGACAATTTCATGGGATCATGTAGTAGGGAAAACATTTGTCATAAGGAGTTGAAATGCTTGGAATAAAAATTTTGTCTTTTAAAGGTAGTAGCTTATTGAATGACTACCTTGGTTAGCAGCATAAGGTGGCAAAGATGGTTGAGTATTATGAGTATGATGGGGCCACCAAGGTACATTCAATAGCTCTTGGATTTATTGATTATGTGCTCTATGGTGGAAAAATATAAAGTCATAGCAAAGGAAAGATGGAATGATGAGGTCATGACTTAGTGGGAGATGAAGCAACTGTTGCATAAACAATCTGTACATAACTATTACCTTCGAGAGATTATCTTGCTATTCCAATCACAAGAGTAAGAAAAAGAAAAAGTAAGCATAGAAGACCATACAAAGATTTTGAGATGTTAATGATTCGATGTGAGGTAACCTTTAATGACATGATTCAACTTGCTAGTAAGGTAAGGGTATTATTAGTTAGGTTGAGTTATATCTCCAATTATCATTTTCTAGTAATCCTGTAGATAATGATAAGTAGAGAGACAACATGAGGGGTGAAATTCAAGATCACAAAGGTGAGATACAAAGGCTTATGAATCAAGTAGTAACAGCAATAATAGAACTCCTAATGCACCTAACGTCTAGGAGTTAGATGGGAGACACTAAATATATAAATCTAATGAGGTTAAATATTTTAAATATTTGAGTTTTGGCCACATCACTTTTCAGTACATTATTGATCAAACTTTAATTGCTTTTAGAGATTATGAGTCATATCAATTTATTTAATTGGTGACTCATACCCAGTAAATTAAACTGTTAATATCCTTTATTTTGACTGTATGATAAATGTACCTACCAAATTCCTTATTGGCTCCAAAGCATACATCAATGAATTCAAAGCCATCCTTAAACTTTAAAAATAAACCTTCCCCTTAAATTCTTGCCACAGGCTAATGTCCTTTGTGATCCAAATTGGGTCGTTCGCATAAAGGAAGAGTTTGCCTCTTTCATCAAAAACAAAATGCCTCATTCCCCTTCAACCTCACCAAGATGTTGTTGGTAAACTTCGAAGTTTTGCGTTAAGTAAATGCCGAGAGAGAAGTTGATTGTTTTAAAGCACTAATTTTCGCTAAAACTTATTTTTATTGGAAATGCATCGATTATATTGAAACATGCGATCATGTTGTAAAGCCTAATAGTGTTCATTTTGTTCTTTCTCATACTATCTTTTCCTATTGGGTCATTCTTTAGTAAGATGCTAACCTTTATGTTCATCTCCTTGAGAAGGTCTTCATGAAATAGCCTCTTAGGTTTTTCCAATCTTGTTAACCTTTTACGTTTGTCAGTCACAAGTCTATTTGATACATCTCAGGGTAAAGACATACAAGGCATACTAAGAGGAAATTGAACTAGGAAAGAAAAAGTTAGCAAAATCCAAATACAACCATTGGATGTGATGCACCGGCAATCCACTAGCCTAATAACCACTTGATATGGCGCATAAGTGATTTGAGGTGGCATTCGCCACTACTCTTGCTGAAGGAGTAGATAGGAGTAAGGAAAAATGGAGACAAATGCTTCCAAAACTGTAATAATCTATATTATTTAAGCTAGAAAACCCTTAAGTAACCGCTATCTTCTAAAATTACCATTTAGTCATCAATTTAATAATAAATAATAAGAAAATACACTTTTATATTAACTATTAATTAATTCAACAAGGATATATTTGTCAATTGCATAAAAAATAATTATTATAGTAAATTTCTAATAACCATTTTAACCTCACCAAACCACTACAGTACTTACTTCTCATAATATTTGTTAGAATTACTCTATGATTCACTCCTACGTCTTCTCATATTACCCACTTTCTTTAACACTTCACTATGTCATCGGTAATGCATGGACAAGTAACAATCAAAAGTATAAACTTGAAAATATTAATATATTAGAGTTTTTCTATAAAATAATTATTTTGTTATATAACAAACATAATGAAGAGAATTTTTTTAGTAGTTATATAAAAATATATACTCACTCTTCCTTAAAAAATGATTCTAAATATGAATTATAGTATTAATAAAATGGATGTAGGTGTTTGATAGTATTATCAAAATGCCAAAAAATGCGGCTAACGTATATTAGAAGGCCCTTTATATCAACCAAGATGGTAAAAAACTAGAAAGGGTAAGCACATGATTAGTATAAGGAAGATTCCTAGTATGCATCCTAAAAGGGGTAAAAATTTGACAAATAGTACAAGAATTTATCAGAGAATCATCATGAGATCATGTGCCATAGGGATACATGTTGGCCGCTCTAACAAAAATGGAGGAAAAAGGAACATTAGGCTAGTCTTTAGTGGAAATAGGAGCTCTAGGCTTCAGGTAGCTCAATACGTAGTTATCAAAATCAAGATTTTACTCATGAAATTTTAGAAGACTCTTTTGAGTTAATTCAAGAGTAAAATCATTTTTTTTTGTAAAAATTTACGTTCTTAATTGATTTTACACGTTAAATTTGGTATAAATTTATACTTTTAACCTAGTTTACTGATTATATATATATGAGTTGAATAAACCAAAAAAGATTTTACTAACTCGTTAACTATTAGGGTATTAAGTTGTCTTTCTTAACTTATTTTGATCTTTTCTTTGTTTTTTTTTTCCTCTCTCTCTCTCTTCCACTCCTACTCTCTTATTTGATATTCATAACTTTTGTTCAGGTCTTAGTTCAATGAAAAAGTTTATAAGAAAAATTATATATTTAAGTTTATACTATTGATAGCTCAAAATTAGTCAAAATTTTGGTTATTTTTCAATTTATTGCTTTTTTGAAACAATATATTGAAAAAAAAAATTAGTTTTGACTTTTCTTGTTCTTCTCTTGCAAATTTTAGAATATAGATTAATAACTTTTTAAAGAACAGAAAAGCTCAATTTCTTCATTTCTCTATTTCCATTATGCATTTCATGTATTCTATAACTATTATAAGTATATCTATAATTTTTCGAAAGCTATTTTACATAGGTTGTAGAAACATACGTTCTTACGTTTAATTTTATGTTTCAATTCTACAAACTCTAGTGATTTTAAGTGAATAGCAAGTTTGAAAACTTACCTAGGTAGCATGGACAGACAGCTCAAAAATGGATGCATTAGTTCGTAGATCAAATAAGCTAACTTAACCTTGGTCAAGTTGGGTAGACAGACGACCCAACTCAGCCTCTGGCTAGCTTGACATCTCGATTGGTATAGATAGTTAAGTCATTGGACTTTCCCAAGTTCTTCGACCTCTCCAAGGCCAGGTCAGAAAAAGTCATTATTGTGATTAATGTCCTGTATTTAAGTCAGTTAAAGTGTTACTAACTTTGGATAAGATATGAATCTTTGTCCCTCATAGGCTTAGGAGCTAGTATTTGATAGGTAAGGCTTGTAATTTTTTAACTCGGCTGCGAGTGATGGGTTTAGGGACTTGATTCCTATCATTATTTATAGTTTGAAATAGGTTCTTATGCTTGGTTCCATTAATTAGTAGCTTGCTTCTACATTTTAGCTTATACAAAACAACGTTAACACATCTATGCTTGCCTGCTCTCAAGCATCTGACACTTTTATTGTACTTCTATACATTGATAATATCATTCTAACTAGTAACAACCATATCTAACTCTTTCAGTACATCTTTATTCTCTTTTGCTACGTTGTTAGGTAGCATCCTAGTGATCTCCATTTCTTCCTCGGTATTCATCTTAGCCAAACTCCCTAGGGCATTCATTAATGTTAATCTCAATTTACCTTTAATTTTTTGAAGTGCCACAACATGCATCTCCCAAAAACTTATTAAAATCCCCCAATCACCTCGAAGTTAGCTTAATGGCTTTCTTATTGCTTAACCCTATAACTCGTCTTGAGATTGTGGGTGCATTGTGGTATTTCATCATTACTAGACTAAATATCAATTTTCTACTCAACTAGTTATGTTGATACATGCATCTTTATGATATTAATCACATGTAGGAAGCCAAACAAGCTCTCCAATATTCTTATGGAACTTTTTCTTTCAATCTTTTAATTATAAGAACATCTAATATCATCTTGATTACTTTCAGCCATTCATACTTGGGTGATGGTCTTAACATTTGTTGATTTACTGTAGAGTAGGCACAATCTCATCTCTTAACACTCTAAGAAACAACTTACTATGTTGAGAAACTCTATTGAGATTGAACATCAAGATTAGCCTATATGCCATTGTTGAGTCTACTTTGATTTATCACCTTCCTTGCTCATGAGTTGGGGTCCCATTTAGTGTCCCATTATCTTATGCTACAACAATTCAACCTAACTATACAACATCCTGTTCAACATGTTCATGTCAAATATATTGATATCGACCATTACTTTATGTACGAAATAGTTACCACTAATTAGTATCTAGTTCGATACATTCTTGCACACTACTAGCATACATATCCTTACTTAGAGCTTGTCTACAATAACATTCGGTCATTGTTCCTAGAGATAACTTGGCTATAATCTCATGTTGACACTTGTAGGTTAAGATTTAGGGTTATGAAACTCTTAAATCTTTATATAAACACTCGCTTATAGATTAAATTATAGTTTACTATTTACAACATAGTAAATTATACAATTATTCATTTAATACCTCTCAACATAACCTTTATCCATTCTTTCATCGTTTTTCTTAGACCTCCCTAGTATACCAGAACGGTTTCTTATTATATTAATCACCTAATGTTGATCTAAGGAAAAAAGTAGACATTATCATTTAGTATTATGTTGGATGAATCAATAGTCCAAGACATGAAACAAGGTCACGTTGATGGACGAAACGGGTCGACACATTGCTCTTCCTTCTATTACCTTGGACCAAAAAAAGCTCATGTTATGTTTCAAGTGAAGACCATCATGGTACTAGGAATTCCTACAAACGAAGAAATAATCAACAATAACATGGGGGCATAAAAAGAGTACGACCGGATATTTTCATCATACCATGTTTATAGGGCGTGAAAAAGGGTTCTTTTATTATGTAGTGGAAGGTCTTACCGGTGGCGAAAATCGGATCTGGGATCGATATTACTAAATCGAGGAAATGGGTTGCGAAGAACAAGGACTCCAAGGACACGTGCCACGTAAAAGATAAGGAGGAAGAGTGTTCAAACTAGAGGGGACATGAGATCTCAAGGCTAGCATGTTATGATGAATGCCTTTCAATGCAAATTTTCCTTTCTTTTTTTTTTTTCCCCAAAAAATATTCATTAAAAGTGACACACGATGAATTTGTATATTAGATAAGAACACATAAAAAATTGGTACTTGACCCATCATAAAAATACCATGCAAAATAATTATAATTACTCATATATATTCACAAGCTAAATTGTTAATATAATCCTTTTATCTTTAAAGAATGTTTATTCTCTCTATCTTTAAACTCACTATTTAGGTCTCCGAATCTTTTGAATAAGTATATTTGGACTTTCATACAACTATTTTGCCTTTTGATCTTGTATATATCCTTTTTTTTTTTTAAGCAGTTCATATCAATTTATCCAAGGAAATAAAATAACAAAATAGGATAGAGAGCACTTTTTTAAAAAAATAAAAAAATAAATAAATTTGGGTAAATGCTCAATTTTTTTATACAAAGAATCTAAATATATATAAAGTAAATATAAGAAAATGTGTTTGTTAAAGCCCTGTTTATTTCTTCACGTTTTTTATGTTGACAACTTGACATAAAAGGAAAGGGCACAAAAGTAGATTTAGACATTTTTTTGGCGTTTATATTTAGGGAAAGGGCACATGGGGAAGATATTTATGCGACATGATGTATGGCTTCAATCTATCCGTGCACGGTCGACCGTCCCCTACGTTCATGCAAATGCAAACTGTGATATGTCCCTTTTTTATTTATCTTCTTTAGTATCATAAAACCCCAAAATGCATACGGTCCACACATACTATGATTACCTAGAGAGGTCCTACCATGAGCCTCCAAAGCATATTTTTCTAGCTTCTCGACAAATGAAGGTACCAAAAGTTATGCTATCAATATGAAAAGTGAATGATGAGATTAATATCTCTGCTCTAATACCAAAGATATATGAAATACGAATTTGATTTGGATTGCTTTATTACATGCAATAAGTTCAAAAACTTTTTTAGATTTTGAAATTTGATTATTTATAGCAACTTTTGCGATAATCTTACTTGTTAAAATAACTATCTTAGGATAAGTTTTGAGGTTTGTAAGGGCAATACTTTACTTGTTCCAATGGCTTAAATTTTTTTTAGTAATCTTTAAAGCTCTCAAGGTTATAACAAAAACTAGGTCATTACATCCTCAGTCAACGCTTCAATTGTATATTTCGATAATCATCTTTTAATGCATCGAGGAAACTTATGCAACGTGATGCCTACCTAAAACGAAAATATATTAAAAATTACATAAACATAGTCTCTTATGGCTAAAGTCCGATGTGGTTATTGTACTTGAAAGATAAATTTACTTAAAAAGATCATTGCCAAACATGTGATATCCCTTGAGCAAGATGCATTAGGTTACTTAAAATCTTAGGGCATTTTTCTATGTAACTGGTTGGAGTGTACTAAACTAAGAATTCAACAAAAAAGAATTATTGAGTATAGTTAATATAATTTATGAGTAATATAAGTAGTATTAGTTTTATATAGTAATAATTAAATCCCATATGGTCTATATAGAGTGATAAATTTGATGCTTAGGCTTTAAGCCTAGTAGTTACCTAAATTTGGCTTTTTAAACTAAAATGGGAAGGTTTAGAAAGTTAAGTATATGGATTTTGGGATAATTAAGAGAGATTTAATATGATGGGCTTAGAGTAAGGATTATTAGACCGGTTTGTTTGCTCTCTTGACTTTTCTAAAAAAGTTTCATACACTTGTGGAGGTCTTCCATGAACTTAGGATTAAGATGAGGCCATTTCAAGGCCCATATATAATAGAAGATATTGATGTCTAAGCTCGAGCACCTCCTTATTTGACACATCGAGAAATATTATCATGCTGTGAAATTACTACAATAGAAGGTCTTATACAGCTCAAAGTGAAGAATGCAATTCCTCAAGAATCATGGATTTGATACTATTAAACTCCTCTACTTATTATATATATATATATATATATATATATTCGAGCTTTCTGATATTGTTTACTTCTCCTTCGTACCTCTTTCTTTCTTGGTCATTCCCTTCATACCATTTCATGCCCTTCTCCAAGGTTATGTATAGAGCAAACGCATGCATGGTACGTAATAGAGGTGTGTAAGTAGTTAAATAGGCTAACCTAACCCGACCCGTTTTAATTCGCAAGTTAAATGAGTCGAACTCATTTAGCCCGCTTTTTAATTAGGCAAAAAAACCTCGGCCTTGACTAATTTAAAAAGTGAGTTAAACTGATCAGTCCGCGATCTAAAGATGTAAATATATTAAACAGACGGACTTAGTTTAGCTCATGAGTTAAACAAATTAAGTTCATTTGGATTACTTTTTAAACAAACCATAAAACCTTAGCCTAAAGCCGTTTAAACAACAAGTTAAACAGATCAACTCACAGACCAAGACCTATTTATATACCTCTGATAAGTGAAACTATAATGGACCCTCTCATCTATGGTCTTTATACAATGTTTGTGCCAACTAAAAGAAAATAATGAAAACAATGTCTATGTTTTTTTCAATATAAGGCTGTTTAGTAAAATTAAAAGTAAAAGAAATTTTGCAAAGAGATAAAATGCCAAAAGTTAGGTCTTGCACCTAATAATTTAGATAAAAAAATCTCCAACTCCTAATGGCACCAAAAGTGGGTCGTCCACTTTAATATTTTAGATAATTAATTGTCTTGCATGACATTTTTTCCAGTGACCACAACAATAATATGCTATGATGGGTTACGAAAGTTGATATCATAAGACAAGAATTACTTTAGGAAGGAGGATTCAAGCTGTAGTAATATAACATGACATCAAAGGGTGCAAATCCGAAGAAAAACTCAATAACTCTTTTGAAAGATTTGGTCGATTTTTCAGAGGGCTTTTAGCAGTGGCTGTTATTCGTTTCCATGTTTCCAAAACCAAGGATTTCAGTACTACAAATTTATGTGATACTTAGAATTATTTTTTAAGATAAAAAGTATTTATACTTATATTTACTTCTATGAAAATGCGTGGGACGTCTTTTATAAAATCCTTGGTGAAGTGTGACAATTTTCGATAATATACAGCACACAAGCAATATAATTAAGATTTATACGGAAGCATACTTAAATCCATATAAAATTTCTTTTGAAAAAACAAAAATGGTTTAGTCTTTCGATTTATAATAATGTTTACTCTTGATTTTTATTTTATTTTTTTTATAAATGAGATGTCCGAAAAGACAAGAGGAAAATTTGTAATTGACACACTACTAAGATGGGACCTTAAAACTAGAGTTGCCCATTGAGTTAGCCCAAAACGGTTGGTTCACGGGCTCAATGGCGGTTGAATGGTAACTGTCTCGTGAAGGGGCAGTTTCGGGCTAGTTCAACCGACTCGATTGTTGAAAGATCGGTTCGATCCTTGAATAGTTTTTTTTTAATAATATTTATTTTTCCATTAGTTTTATTAACTTTTTTTAAAAATATATTAATAAATTCTAATAATATGACATCCTTTCTCTCTCTCTTTTCTAAAATGTATTAATTTATTAATAATTTCTAATTTTTTATTAATTTTTTACTTAATGTAATTTCAACTTTTTTATTTTTTCCCCTTAAATTTTATCTTTTCTTTATATTCAAATACTTAACATTTAATAAGTTTTACAAAAATGACTTATATTAACTTAAATTGAATTTTCGATCTATCATTAATACATAATTAATTTATGATTAGTTATTTATTATTAGTTTAATAATATTATTTTTAAAAAATTACCTTTCACTATTATAAAAAAGATAGTTTTAATATGTCATGATCTAATAGATATCATTTAAGAATCTTTTTCTAACTTAACAGCGAGCCGATCTGACGATTTATGAATTACCGATTCGAACGATTTTATTCTTTTGAACCACTAGGCTTGGCAATTCAAGCGGACAGTTTGGCCAACCTCTCAGGAGTCGAACTGATTTAAAGTTCGAAACAAGCTATTGAACAAGTCTACTAAAACCCTCATCAAACTCATTAGGGGATATTGGAGCAATGATACTATTCTCAAGAACTTTCTGTCTAGGGTAAGCCGCAACCGATGCAGATGTGATTCTCGCCAAATTTTGTTGGTGTTTGGGGCATGTTACCTGCTAGAGTGTGATCATGGCATTAAAGTGCTATAAAGTGGGTACCACTTGATGAGTGACGAAATAGAATTAAAAGAATTTCATTAATAAACTAAAATCAATTTACACAATTACCAATTCTACTAAAGAATTATAACGAGTGCGGGGTTTTGTGAAATTCAAAGTTTATAACGCAAATTAACTTAATATAAGTTTTAATCAAATTAACCTCAGTTTAGCATAACAAAATGGACCAAGTTTGATTCTCCCTCCCTAAAGAGTTATATATGCAACGGTTAAAAGGAAAAAAATTGATTAAATAATGACATTAGTGTCACATCTATTTTGAATGGAGTTATTCGTTTGTCGATGCCAGTAACATCGAAAATAAAGTCATACATCAACCCCCTCCTCTGTCATATTCAGCCACATTAAATGATTTCATGAGTCAATGAATGAATTAAAATAATTGATCTAGACCCGAACACATTATAAACATATTTAAATAGGTATTACCTATTACAAATGGTTCAAGTTTAGTTAAATCTAAGCCTCTTTATAATCGAATTATATCTAATCATGTTCCAATAACACTTTTAACTTTTAATTTCTTTTTTTATACTTTGGCCTCTATATGATCAATTTATTCGTTTTCATATTCAAATTTATGTATGAGACATATATTATTTAAACCCGAACTTTATTAATAAAACAACTTAACACAATAAAGAAATACCGGATTTGATGTATAAATTAGTTTTTGTTCAATTAGTCACAACATATTGTATATTAACTTGATAAAGTAGAAAACTCTCTTTGAAAGTAAATGTTTTTATAATTTTTAATGTAGTTTTCATTGTAAGTATTTAGTAATGTGAAGACAATATGAAAATCGTCTCTATAGTGAGTATGCTTTCACTTTGTGCTTCTTTAATTCTTGCTTGTTTCTAGTCCCAAGAAGAAATTCTTAATGATGGTTATTTTCATTGGTTTTTACAATATAATATCTTGTATTATAAAGAATAAGAAGATAAATTGGATAAATCAATGTTTGGACTGTTTTTTCTCATATTATCTAATACGCTTTCTCAGATATAAACTTCATAATTATAATATATTTAATTTAGAATTTTTTTTCTCCGATGAATGAGTTCAACCTAAACATGAAACATGCTATTAAACTAATCGGGTTACAAGTTTAAATTTTTAAATATAACCAGGTAAGTCCCTACGCTATATGCAATTATTAATTCAAAATATACATTATTGATAAGAATTTTAAAAAAAATAACTCAAAAGATTTTTACTATGAACATGTCTATTGTATATATTTATACATATATATGTGATATATGCTATTATTTAATTATATAAAATGTAATATATTGAAATTTTATGTAATTATTTGACATTTTTTCATGAAATGATGTGCCATATTAAAAAAAAGTTATAATCTTTTAAAATATAGGAAAGAAATATCATGAAGGTGAAGAATTGTGTTGTCTTGCATTTATGCAAATTTTGTAATTATTCTAATAGTTATATATGTCACTTACATTAAGAGGATGCATTTTAAATAAAAACTTTTGAAATTATATATTATAACAGATAATAAATAAATAAATGGATCGTATTATAAATTTATTTTTTTAAGTGACAAATCCATTATACCAAGACATGAAACAAGGCACGTTAACATGAATTGCTAGGCATAGCATTAATATTTGGCCTAACTCTACTAGATGATATGTAACTTTTAGCAAAAAACGATACAATATGTTACGCTCCGAAGCGGTAGAGTTGTAATTGTCCCGCCGTGTAAATCATTTACAACCGCTATTTTAGACCTGATCTACACAAAGCGTCCATGACTAAACCGCTTTGAAGTAAACAGTTTGTAATTTAAATAAATCATTTACCTAAGAAAGTGAGGAAATATATATATACACTATAATTCAGTTATTACAATTAAAATTTACAATATTTCTCCGTAATATATTTTCTAGTTATTACATTATTCAGAAATAAAAAATTCTAAAGTAAAAGCTTAGACTTTAAAAATATGTGTTTATTTTTCAAATGTTTTTCCTCACTTCGTAGGATCTAGCAGTTGCTAGCTTTAAAGTAGTTGTATGCCGCTTCTTAGCCAGCACCTGCACGACGTCTATAGGGATGTGAACAACCACAGCTCAGTAAGTTAGGATGGAGGACTTAAAACTATACCATAACACAACAAGGTTATCAACTAATTTATTAGGTGCAATGAGTGTTCAAGCGAATGTTATCGCACGACGTTATCTAGCCCGTCGTGAGATTAGAGAAATTTCGCTCGCTCTAATCCGAGTTGAGGAGTTGCCATTAATACAACATCTCACTACCAAACCCAGGCTTGTGCAATGGAGACCTCACTCCTCCCTCGACTACCTTCAAACCATTCATTTCACCCTCGCCGTGATCTCCTCTCCTGTCACTTAGTTTGACTAAGGATGAAGAAGAAACTATTATGCAATTCTACGCTATTCCTTTCGAAGAGGTCAGTATTTGGTCGGAGAGTCCGAGGTTTCCCCTAATAAGTTATCATGCAGGTCCGATTATGATTATAACTCGTATATTTGATTAGGTCTAGTTTAGGGTGATCAATCATTTCATACAGATCACACAATACAAGCTAGAATAACAAACAGAATCATAGCATCACTCGTAATCAAGCATATGCACACCACAGACTATCTAATAAGTACAACCAAGCATAATCTCAAGCCTTCAAAATACAACATCGTATTACTCTCAACTTACCTGGACTCCTCGCTCACTCATTCGAGGTCTAACTCACTCGGCCATCACCGACCATCCCTATAACACAAACGTGGTTTCAGTTTTTCATATAACTATTATAGGTTTGTTTTATCCTATAATGCTTATTGTTATGTTTTGTTTAGAGTTTAATATACCTAATTATTTAGGTCTTAAGTCTTTTACAATTATTCTAGGTTTGGGGGTAGGTTCGGGTTCGGTTTCCACATCGATTTCTAAATTAGATTCTAGTTCGATTTCAGCGTACTGTTTTATACCCGAACTCTAGAAACTTGTTTTAACTCATAATGTAAAATTAATCACTTTACTTCTAGATATCCTAAATACCATAATTACCCCTAGTAAATATTTTATTATATCCAGTATACTTAAATCCTTAATAGTGTACCGAATTTACTCCTGATGTAAGAAATTTTTACATTTTTTATATAATTACATAAATTCAAGTTTTCTATCAGATTTATTGTATACTTTTATTATTATCATAATATCAATTTTTATTCTAATATCTTCTATTTATTATATTTTCAATAATTACATGTTATGTATATAATACACATCTAATATTGCTAACACTCTAATACCATCTCCCAACATCAATTATTATTTCAAAATGTCTAAATTCATCTTAAATCATATTTTACTTCTAATTACCCTAATTTACAAAATTAACTTAGAATTTATTATTTTTCCCTATTATTCATTTACTACATAATTAACCTAATAATTACATCTAATACCCTAAATGCTACAAATATCATACTTCATAAGGTTTCAACATCCTAAAACATATAATTATTTACTAAATCAGTAATTAACCATTTAATTACTTAATTAATCCTAAATTACCCATTTTATGCCTCATTTTAAGGCCTAAAAATTATCTAAAATTTTTGAAAATTAATTTTTAAAAATAGGCTTTATAGCACTGTTCTATATCATCTAAGTAGTCTACACAAAAATTTTAGATTTAAAACTACACTCCTAAGGTCATTTATTTTAAAACCGAAACATGCTCAATTTTGTATGATTTCTTAAGGACCATATATCACGAGACATATTTTTATCAAAATAATATTTTTTTTCTAAAAACTACATAAAAAAATATTTCAGAATAATAAAATTTATAATTTTGTAAGAATATTTATTATTTTTTACAAAATTACACAAAATCGAGCTGAAACTCAGACTCACCAGTTTGGGTGGCTCTGGCCACCTCCGGTCGCAGTGGCCTTGTCGGCCGGTCTAGGTATTGTCACCACTGTATGGTGGTGGTGGCCATCAACTCCCAGTTACTCGTCTGATGTTGGTTCCCCTTTATGGGCATACTTACACAGTTTTTCTTATTATTTTTTCTAACTCTAATTTTTCTCTCAATTTCGCCTCTCCCTATTTTTCTCACTCTCCAAACTGACCAAATGAGCTTTTGAATTTTTCTTGCCAGTTATAGAGCTTTAGAGAAATTATTATGTATTAATTTGATTAAATAATTGTCTTATCTTATTCCAATTTGACTTTTGTGTTGTTCTAATTTAATTGGATAATTTTTTTCTTATTTTTCCCAGTTGCCACGACTCATATCTAGATCATTCCTTATTTTTTATGATTTTTTTTATTTTTTATTAATTAATTATGAATTTTCTTTAATTATTCAGTATTATTTTAGCACATTTCGCTTATTTTAAGTAATTACGCATATTTCTACCCACATATAAATTCATATATAGTACAAATAGATATTCCTATATATTATTTAGGTTATTTTATGATATTTAGTATACATATAATTTATCTATAACGATTCGTTAATTATCGGAATACATTTTACGCATTTTCGATAAATAACGAGTTATATACTTAAAATTTGAACTTTTTATATTCTTTTATTTTGTTGCTTATTTTTTTAAATTCAAACTTACGGGATCATTTTTACTAATATTTTTGGCTTTACTTATAATTTAGGTTTGATCAAATCTTTCAGCCGATCGAAACCTTGAGTGGCTGGTTGTGAGGCTTACACAATGCATAGAAATTTTACCGCTTATACATATTTTAACAATATTTACATCATGACCAAGCCACTTAAATGCTTACTTGGCATGCTACATGGTTGAAAAAGAAAAGATAAATTGTCTAGTTAAGATATAATCATTAATTTATAGTAACCTAAACTAAAACAAGAAAAAGAAATTAGCATCATCCAATATCATCATATATTTAACTAAAAGTAATCAGAATATATATTATTAATAAATTATAATGTAAAATGTATTCAACATTCGCAAAACATTATCTTTTTGTATGGGAAGATTTTATCAAATTGGCAAAGAATTAGAAAAGTATTTCAAAAAGAAAAAAAAAAAGGAAAAAACCCTTAGTTTGACCATCACCAATCTCACTACTATACTACTACATCTTATCCCCAACATTCATGGAGTATCCAACCCCAGTATTAGTGTCATTAAGGAGGAAGGCTTGAACTTTCCACATCATGACTATAATGAAAATGTTTTATGAGGTTTAACTGGGGAGTGTCGTAAAGGTTATATAGAAAAGGGTCTCTTGTGTCTCTAGGTAGTCAATTAGAGGTAAGGTTCAGTTTCCATTAAATTAGTAACAAGGTTAGAAATTTTTTTGGTACTTTTAAACATTATGTACGAATAGAAAAGGAGATAGAAAGAGAAAGAAAGAAAGAAAGAAGGGAGAGAAATAGCATGAATAAGAGTTATGTGTATGGAAATGAATTGTGTAACTACTAATTATTTATTTAATCACATGGTAATGGGTAATTTTTGAAAAACTACCACCATACTATTATGTCTCCATATGTAGTTGTGATTACACATTATATGTATATGTTGAATAATAACTATTAAATCGTTTTGGAGGAGAAGAGATAAGACACACTCATTAAATCGTTAGTTTTATGTGCTAACTTATCGAACTTTAGCTAATTGAGTTAACTTAGGTATTAACTTTAATCTGATACTAAAATTAGCACCAGAAAAGTTAAGTTGTTAATTGTAGAATCACCTAAACTTAAGTATCAAATTTGGCATTAACTCTTAGGGAAAATATAACCACTGCAAATGTGCCTCATTATATATTCTAAAATATACATGCACTTAGTCCCATTATTTTTAGAATCGAGAGTTCAAATTCCAAAATCTTTTTTTTTTTTACTAATAAATCCTGAAATTTTCTAAGAAGTGCTTTTAGGTCTCTATATGATCATTTTGCCCATTAAAAAATAATTTTAGTACTATTTAATAATTTTATATATGAGTAAAATAATAAAATAAGGTTCAAAAGCACAAATTTTTCCTTTTTCTTTCTTTTTTTAAGATTTGAAGATTTAAATGTTCAATTTTAAAGATAAAGAGTGTTAGGACATGGAGCAAATCTAAAAAATTCATTTACAATTTATTCAAACTATAAATATTAGAAGCAATATTATTATTGGTAAGTCAAAGTCTCCTCACAAATGTTTTAATATATATGTGGAAAGTATTTGTAGCAATTTGTCTCTAGAATGGCTCTAATATCAAGTGGACCCAACATAAAATACAAAAGAAGGCAACTTGTGAAGATAAAATATCTAATGCTCAACAGCATCCACATAGTTACCTTTTATGCATGTGGAGCCATCACTTGCTTTATGTGATTTTCGACGTGTATACATAACGACAAAATCTTTACAATCCACTTACTCTATATACATTTGAAGATGTGTATCTATAACAACAACAGAGGAATATTGTGGCAAACTTTTTGATATAATAGTTTTAAGTTTATTAAAATTTTAAATATTAAACACATCCAAGAATAAGTAATTATTCAATCATTTGCCTTAATTATTTAGCAAGTGCTTGTAAAAATATGCCATCTATATTATTTTATAGTTTAATAACTTATTGTTCTACAATACCACCTTTTAATATTTTTTCTTTAATCCCAAAAGATTAATTGATCGAGCTACCACAGTTAATTATCTTTAAAAAAAAAAAACCCTTTTTCCAGTTTCCCCTATAGTCACCCTTCCATTTTAGAAACATTTTTCTAAATTTCATCATTATAGTATTAAATTAAAGATATCAGATTATCAAACTATTGGCTCATATTCCTTCATCTACAATTTCAATACATAAGAAATTTTCAATTTTTATTTTTTCAATGAAGGCATTTTGAGTATCTTTGTATTGACATTTAAGAAAATAAACCGATGCTTGCCATTTAGGTTTTCTTGTCCCCCATTTTGGGTCAATTAGAATCATTATTGAAAATAATGTTGTAAGCTTGAATATGTAAACACAAAAGTGAGATAGGATCATGATTTGCAAGAAATGTGAGTGTCCATACATATTCATTTCACTTAATTAGATTTTCATTTTTGTATGTAATTAGAGTTTGGATACCATTATGGAGAAAGCAAAAAGAAACTTTTCAAAGGTGATAATGCCTGACAACTATAAGGGATGTGCCAATAACACCACAAAGGTTATGGCTAGAAAATTAACGAGAACATATTGGTTATTAAGTAATTTTTATCCAAAAAACCAAGTTACATTATTTATGTGTTTGATTGAAGTTTCAATTATTGATCAGTTTATTATTTGTTGCTTGACATCACTAGGGTTTTGGTTTGATAATCATGCATCCAGACGAAATTATTGTGTTTTGTTTGACTTTGCTCGTCTTTTGGTTCCACTTAAAATTATGGTCTATCATATATGAATATGATTCACCTTGGGTCAATTAATAATAGTCATTTAATTAATTCTTTTGTTGCAACTAAAAGCATTTTAAAATAGTAAGATAATATGTACTAGCTTTATAACCGAGCTTTTTTTAGTTATGGGGGATCAAAGACTTCTTTAAGTTAATGAATTTATTATTTTTTTTGAGATAATTATTTTGACAATTAAGGGGGGGTTTGATTTCCATCATTTAGAATAAACTATTTTATCTTTTATTTTCCTTTGCAAACTATCTCGAAAGGGAGCTTGAAAACAATTCTATATTTGCAATATTTATACAAAATAATTAATTAATTCTTAAGAAAATATTTAAAGTAGTATCCCTATAGTAAACGTTGAAAATGGCCATTTAGCTTATCTAAAATTGATAAGGAAAGGTCAATATTTTGATGAGCAAACCTTACTCGATATCGTAATACTTTATTTGGTTTTCACATTTCATATAGTTTTTAAAGATTCATATTGAAATTAATATACGAGTTTAATAACTTAATCATTAAGTAATGCCAATTTATATCGACAAATTTTATAGTATTACGTACGAAAATTCCCTAATAAACATCATGTTTGTCGGTTTCCAAGTACCTTGCACGCTGCGATTTTGTTAATAACGTAAATTAAATGTGGTTAGTATACATTCAGTTTATCTTAGCAAATACATTCTATGTTACATATTTTTAAAATTGTTTATGCACAAACCTTTTTTTTGTTTAATCATCAATAATTGTTACAATTCAAGTCTCCAATTGTTTTATGTGTTAAACTTAGTTATACTATTATATTTAATTTTTACATAAGCATTACTAATGCAAGTCATTTAAAAAAAAAAATCGGTGTGAGGATTTTTCCCTTTAAGAATTAGAAGTGACCACTAAGATACATCATATACTTTTCATGAGACATGTGTCACGCCCCTAAAAGATAAAGTCGTAACAGCCCTGTCGTGTAAACCATCCTAAGATAGAAACTGTTCTCACAGCTACTATCTTAGATCTAGTCCACACAAAGCGTTCTCGACTCTACTCCTTTGAAGCGTTCAATTCGATACTTGTTTGATATAAATTTGTAAAGTAATCCTATGAATTAATTTGTAATAATAAACTTATCATTTAACCTTACAAAAAAAATAGTAGTAAATCCCACAAGTACCATCATTTCATATACAGACCAAAATATTGAAAACTACTAAGCCATTTGAGGAGTTTTATATAGCTTTTCTTAAAAAATAAAAAGTTAATACTAAGGGCAATAACAGGCCATTTCTTTTTGTATCTTACTTTCCGTCCCAATTTGCTAGGGTTCTGGTGTTAGGTAGGCACTTATAAAACATTTGGAACCTGTAAAAAGAATTATAGGGGAATGAGCGACAACTTGCTCAATAAATGGGGGTGGAGACAAAAGTATGCATTCAGCACATCACAACCGAGGTTTTGAATCAAATTGGTTAGATATAATGTATGTACAAGCAAATGCCATCACACGACATTATCTGATCCGTCGTGAGATCAGAGAAATTTCACCTACTCTAATCCGAGTTGAGGAGATTGACGTCACACACTTATGGATTGAAACCAAACTGGAGCTTGTGCAATGGAGAACACCCTCCTCCCATGACTACCTTCGAACTACAGCTTCCAACCTTGCCGCGACCTCTTCTCCTGTCACTTAGTTTGGGTGGAGAAAGGACCATTTCAGCTATCCTCATCGAACGAAATCCGTGTTTAGCTCGAGAATCCTAGTCATTACCTCTAGTGGGTTGCGATGCATATTAAATTAGATATTAAGTCAAGTTTAAGTTAGTTCATCTTTTTAGAGTGATCAACCAAGTTCAAACAATTCAATAATTATATTCACAGAACAATCATATCATGGAGCTTAACTTCCATCATAGCAGATCGAAACCCAACCACAGCATTGCATACACACAAATAGCTAACTACATTTACAAGCAAATACATACCAAGGTCCCTAAATATTCTGAAATAATATCCCAAAATGCGATAAAGTATTGATTCCACTTACTTATCCTGGCGCTCACTTCTGAAAACTTGTGCTGTCAACAATCAGATCATTAGAAGGTCCTATATATATAAAACCTAAATTTAATTTTCGTAATGGTTATGAAATCATTAGAGTCTTATCTAAAGCAGCTATATATATATATATATATATAAAGTATATTATTATTTTTATTATATAATAATATATAGTTTCATTATATTGATTGAGTTAAGTTATTCAATATTAATAATATACGCAATTATACTATTACGTATAATATATCGTTCCGATTGTATCAAAACGTACTTAGTCGTTTAAATCATGTTTCAATTATGGTAGAGTTATAATAGTACGTAAATCAGTAATATTATAGAGATATAGGTTATATTATTTAAGTTTATCCGATTTTAGTAAAAATAGTTTCATTAGACTCGTACAAACTTAACGACATGTATTATAAGTCTTAATTTCTAGAGATGACTTTTAACGGGTAATTCGAGTTTTTAACGCAATTATACGTATCTAATCAAATATCATCATACTATATGTAATTTATGTTATTAAACCATATTTTACTTAATTTGTCAATATAACCTATTATATAGGTATTATCTACCCTAATACCTTTATAACGTATCCCGGTTATTAAAATATTATTAAATATATTAAAAATATAATTTTTATCCAATCTGACCAGTACACAAATAGATAGTTTTTATTCACCTATTTATCATATTTTAACCTATTATTACTAGAATTGGGTATTAGTTCGTTATTTAAAATATTTTACTACGTAAATTCATAATAAATAGCTCGGTTTACTAAATAATTCCCTGAAAATTTCTACAAACTCCTAAAAATATGTGGAATTCAGTTAGTAATTGGTTTCAAGTTTTTTATTTATCGCTTATATATTCGTATTTACGATTTTATCCTTAAATTATCCTAAATTACCTAATTAATATCCTTTTTGCACCAAATTGATTTCAACTTGTCCCAACATTATTATTATTTCCTAGAAATTATTACATGTTCATTTCATCATTTAATTTAATAATTTCCTATTTATTTCACAATTTCAGCCTATTTTCGAACTATTTTTAGGCAGAAAAATACATTAAATATTCAAATATTCAAATAAAAAATTGGGCTACATAAAAATTATGTATATATCATAAGTGTCTTACAAAAAAGTTTTTAGCTAGAAACTATATCATTTAGTGTATTTATTTTAAATTTCAAATTTCGGATGAATAGTACATTTATTAAGGAAGTATAGTAAATATTCCTAATTTTGTTAAAATAAATTTATGAAATGAAAGTACATCTAAAATAACTTAGAAATTAATTTTTTCCATATTTTTCCTAATTAATTTAATAATTTTTCAAAAATAAAGAAAAATAGGGTAGAAGCTCAAAACCTAAGTTCATCGAAGCTCCGGCCACTATTGGCCAAAGAGAGGTTGTCGGCCGACCTAGTCAGTGGTGGCTCTACTAGGTGACGATGGGGCTCCACGTCAGGTCATCGAAGGTCAAAGAACTAGCTAAGCTCGATCATTGCTCTGTTTTTTCCTATTTTTTGTTCAATTTTTCTAATTTTTTTCTGAATTTTTCTTAGGTTTTCTTGGTTACCAAAATGTTAAATCTGAGTCCTAAGATCCTATTTATAGTATTTTAGGTCAGTTGGATTTTTTCTTAATTATTAAGTAATTTATTTTAATATTTTTCTTGAAAAACAAGTAGTAAGAGTTGTTAATTTTTTATAAATTTGCTTTTGATGCAGCTACTTATTCTTTTTAAGCTGCTCAACATTTAATCCAATCATATTTCAAGTAATTTTTTATTTTTTTATAATTTTTAGATAATATTTTAGGATATTTTGGTATTTTATATTAGTATTTAATGATTTTTTTGTTAATATACAGGTATATATCCTATATATATCATACACGTAATGAGTAATTATATACGTGTAATAATTTTTTTAGCATATCTTTTATTTTAAGATACTTTTTCCCTATTTAATTTTTGCGAATTTAATGCTTGTTATGTATAATTATATAGTTTTAGGTTAATTTACGAGTATATTTATTATATGTACCAGGTATACTCCTAAAAATACGAGTATACTCATATAGTATATTATGCTATATTATTTTCTTATATTGCCTAATTAACTTATTTCTAAGTTCTCGTCGTATTCCGAACTCGGTTTTAGGGGTTTCGATTATTTTTTACACTATATTAAGTAATCATATTTCTAAGGGAAAAATCGGGATTTCAGGTAATTATTTTCAAAATCCAACTTCACCAAATTACTTCAACTAACTTTTTATTTTAGTCGTAAAGTTTAAGTTCAATTGAATAACTTTTTCTGAAAGCCCTAAATTTAGATATAGATGCCTAAACTTGACTTTAGGGTCTCATATGGAACAAATTCTCCTTATCTTGATTATATTCTTAATATTTTATTATATTTTTTACTTCCACGTGTATGAGGATTCCTCAATTAGGGTTATCGTGTTTCTTGTAAGCTTTTAGCCTACTTGATTTATTTTCCTAAACGCTTTAGATCAAATATTGATCTTAATCATATGAGGACAAGGTTTTGTCGTAATACTCAGATGTTCATGTCTGGATTGCTAATTTATGGGTCATTACAACATGCACAGTGCTTTTTCTAAATAGAATGGCCAATAAAAAAGGTATATCATTTTATTAATATAAAATTATAAGAACATGATCGATATTTTGGCATTTTTATAGACTCATAATGTATATTTTGTCCTTTGATAATAATATTATCTATGTTTTATTACTATGTATTTGATTGGTCCATAACAATTGATTTAATAAAATAATATTACTAACTAAATTTAATTAAATATGTTAACAAATTACTGAGAATTAAATATCAAAAAGGAAAAATGCAAAATTTAAAAGCATAAAGTATGTTTATCTATTATTTGCTAGGTATAGCGTGTAATGCATTTAAATAACTTTAAAGTGTTGAATTACCCATGTGACGCACTTTTATTAGTAGTTATTTAAGATAAGGGATAACTCTATCATACAAGACATCTATACGAAACTTACTTGACCAGATAGGTTCTAAATTAATATTCATGGTTACAACATAAGTTTCGAGTTACGATCTTCTAAAACCTTCTCTTATAAAGTACAATACAATATCTTCATTTTCTATACCACCTTAAAACATATACCGTAAGATATATAGCGTTGATGGGCTATTTTAGATAGGAGAATCCTATGCTTAGACCCTATTTAAGACTTAAGTAGAGCTTTAATGGCCTATTTTGATTTACTGTTTTAAGTTGACTTACTTCTAGCTCGGGAGGTCACTATAGAAATAAGGCCAAATTCTAAGGAAATCTTATCAAACTCCCTCAAGTCGTAAGTACAAATTTCAACCTATTCAAAAGAAAATCTTTAAGCCTCAAAAGGCTTAGGCCGCTAAACCTAGATTAGCAAGGCCCAACTTATAAAGCTCCAAGTGAGCTGCACTGAAACAGTTACAAAAATGGAAGTCGATAACTGTTTCTAGTCTACTTTCCACAAAATACTAACAACGCCATTAGTGTTAGAGATTCACTTTCCTATTTTAGTTCGGTCTTGTCTCCTATAAATAAGGGATGAGGCATATAGGTAACATCATCTTCTACACATTCTCATACACTTACACTTTTTTGTATCCCCTATACCCTTTCTCTTGTATAACTACTAACTTAAGTATCAAAGTGGTTACGTTGGACAATCCATCAACACTTTATGCTTACTTGCTCTTTGTTTTATAAGCACATTAATGCTCTTATATAGAACTTGACCATACTCTATCCAATCTATATCCAACATACAGGATACAAGTTTTAGGTATCATGTATTCACTTGCCAAATTTATTAAGTAATATATATGAATACATATTGTCGAGCTTGATTTTTTAGTTTCTTTTATTTAAAATTAATTTCCTTATTTCCCGATTAATACTAAATCCTAACACATTTAATATTAATGATCAACTAAAGAAATTGAGAAATTTTGGTTTTTTATTGAAAATAATTTTTGAAGTCACCACCCGACTGAAGTCGGAAAGAGAAAAAAACTGTAATCAAGTGGGTGGATTGATTACGATTTGGTTACTGGTGTTTAATTTCAATTTGAATGAAGAATTAAAAGGTTCCGAATTTGGGGGCTAACCTATTAAACCTTAACGGGTACCACTATCTATTTACCGAAATTAGGATTATTCTTCTAATTGTAATATTTAAAAAATAAATAAATAAATAAAATAAAAAGATATAAATTTTTACATATTTTATCGTTGCCCCAAAGGTACTTACATAACCTCTAACAAGGATCAGACGATTGTAATTTTTTCCGAAAACTTTAATATGTTGGTTCTTTTTATAAAAAAAATAATTGGTTGAATTTGTGTTTTATTAAACATTTTATTTTTATTAAGAAAAATCCTTATAAGCCTAATTTTTATTTCTAATTATAAAAAAAAAACTTAAAAACCTAATTTTTGAAAAGTCCCGAATTAAGATTTTTATTTAAAACAACTAAGTGATAATTTTTTTATTTTTAAGAAAAACCCTAAAGACCTAATGAAATATGCAATTTTTATGAAATATGCAATGTTTTACATGATGAATCTTTTATATAGAAAAAATGCTTAAAACATAAAAAAAAAAATTCCTAATCATAGAAAAGATATCTAAACAATAGAAAAGATATCTAAATAATAGAAAAGATATCTAAATAATAGAAAAGATGTCTAAACCATAGAAAAGATGTTTAAACCATAAAAAAGGAACCTAAACTATGAAAAGGATGTTTAAACTATAGAAAAAAATTTAAATTATAGAAAAGATGTTTAAATCACGGAAAAGATATATAAACTATAGAAAAGAAACCTAAATTATGGAAAAAAATGTCTAATCATAGAAAAAAAAACTCACACCATAGAAAAGAAAGTTATGGAAAAAACATCTAAACTGTGGAAAAATAAGCCTAAACTATAAAAAAGATATCTCACCGTAAAAAAAAAAGTCAATCAAACATTTTTTTATTTTATAAACATTAATTTTTTTTATCTAGAAAACCTTAACATGCCTAATGTAATTTTTCTAAATTAATACAAAATACAAAGAACGAGATTTTGTAAAATATGAGATTTTATAATAATGTCATTTTGAAAATATGAAATTTAAAAAAAAAAAAGAAAACTAAAATTTATCTTAACACGTGTTCATTAGACACTAATGCTATAACTAATTACTAGCAATAAAAGAAATGATAAAAATAAAAAAAATTAGTATAAGTCTTAAAAATTATTGCACGTATACTAAGTGAGATAAAAATAAATAAATAAGACAAGTTATAGACAATAATTAAAAACCACTATTATGTATCTATAAAGCAAAGCACGCAAAGCTGATGAAAGGAACAGATTGGATCTTTAGTTCTATTGCGGGCACAACTATAGAATTGGTCTAAGGAGTAGGTTCAAGCGTGTTTTTTAACAAATGTGTAATTGTTCTCTTTTGGCTTACACCATGCAACCCTTATTTATAAAACTCGAAAAAAAATCTTTTGAATCGAATCGAATCTAAATTGATAAAAATCCAAAATAGATTCGAATCTTACAAATCTTGATTTTATTAGATTTAACGTCATCGTATTAGATTTGTTTTTCTTTTCGACAACTATTTAGTTAAGATTCCATCAAATTAATTTTTTCAATTTTTTTTCTTTTTTAGTTTTTTTATTTCTTTTTTCCAATAATTTTCTTTTTTTTGTATTTTTTTATCATTTTTCAATTTTTTTTTTATTTTCTAAATTACGACCCTAAAGACAAAAATTATAACTAATATGGGCAAAAATCGAGTGTTTACAGCTGCCCCTCTTTGTGGTTAAGTTTGAATAAAACTTTGCCATAAAAACAAAAGTGACCTCGTTTTTGCCTTAAGACGACTTTATCCTAAAGACGCTAAGACATTTAACAACGATAAGTTTGGAAAGAAGAATAGTGAAGGTAGCGCCCTTGTGGAATGATAAGAATCCCTAAAAGGAATCATAAGAGTTTGGTCAGACCCCCTTATGGGTTGAATAATGAAAGCAGGCGAAGCGCTCCTTGAGCTGGTTAAGGTCCTAAACTAAATGAAATGGGTAAGCGCTCTTAGAGTTAGTAAAAACCTTAACAGAATAAGAGAACTTAGTTGTGCCCCGATGAACTAACTAACCAAGGCGGTTAAAGCGCCCTTTGAGCTGACTAAAACTTAAAGAATGAAGAAAACTTGGTCGTACCTTAATAAGCTGACTAACCAAGGCGGTCAAAGCGCCCTTTGAGCTAGCTAAGACCTAAAGATTGAGTTGAGGAAACTTGGTCGTATCCTAATGAGATGACTAACCAAAGCAGTCAAAGCGCCCTTTGAGCTAGCTAAGACTTAAAGATGAAGAAAACTAGGTCGTTTCTTAATGAGCTGACTAACCAAGGCGGTCAAAGTGCTCCTTGAGCTGGTTAAGACCTAAAGATGAGAAAACTTAGTCATGCCTCAATGAGCTGACTAACCAAGGCGGTCAAAGCGCCCTTAGAGTTTGCTAAGGCCTAAAGAATAAAGAAACTTAGTCTGCCCTAATGAGCTGACTAACCAAAGCGGTTAAAGCGCCCTTTGAGCTGGCTAAGACTTAAATAATGAAGAAAACTTAGTCGTGCCTTAAGGAGTTGACTAACCAAGGCGGTCAAAGCGCCCTTTGAGCTGGCTATGACCTAAAGATAAGGAAACTTGGTTGCACCCTAAGGAGCTGACTAACTAAGGCGGTCAAAGCATTCTTTGAGCTAACTAAGACCTAAAGATAAATAAACTTGATCATGCCCTAATAAGTTAACTAACCAAGGCGGTCAAAACGCTCATTAAGCTGGCTAAGACCTAAAAATGAGGACACTAACCAAGGCGGTCAAAGCACCCTTGAGCTGGTTGAAACCTAAAATATGAAGAAACTTAGTCCTACCCTAATGAGCTAACTAACCAAGGCAGTCAAAGTACCCTTTGAGCTGGCTAAGACCTAAAATATGAGGAAACTTGGTCCTGTCTTAATAAGCTGACTAACCAAGGCGGTCAAAACGTCCTTTAAACTAGCTAAGACCTAAAGAATGAAGAAACTTAGTTGTGCCCTAATGAGCTGACTAACCAAGGCGGTCAAAGTGCCCTTTAAGCTGGCTAAGACCTAAAGAATAAAGAAAACTTAGTCGTGTCCTAATGAGCTAACTAATCAAGACGGTCAAAGCGCCCTTTAAGCTGGCTAAGACCTAAAAGGGAGGAAAACTTGAATTAGGATAATGCTTCCTAAGCTTACTAAATCCCTTGAAGAAATTTTGAGTCGAGTAACATTCTGTGAGTCGGACGATTGGGAGTTCAAGAAACTCTGGATTGGGACTACACTCTACGAGTTGGCTAGCTCCTTAAGAGATTATAAATTGGGACTGTGTTTTGGGAGCCAGCCAGAAGCTTAAGAAACTTTAGATCGGGACTGTACTCTATGAGCTAGCTAAATCCCTAAATGAAAATATGAATTTGGATAGCACTTCATGAACTGGCTGAAGCGCTAAAGAAGATATGGATAGGAACAGTACTCTATGAGCTGGCAATATCCTTGATAAAATGGATAAAGAGTAAGCACCCTTCAGACTTGCTTAAACTCTATTGACTAAGAAACATAGCTGAGTCGAAAAAAAACTCTTGACTTGAGAAATTTACAAATGAGGGATTTGGTGAAAACTGTTTATAACATGAATTGAAAATTTGGCCAATGTGGATGAAATGGAAAAACTTGTAACAAGCCTCCACTTTCTCTCTCTCCTTTTCATTTTCTTTTTCCTTGAAAGTTTGCTAACAGATACAAATTCCTATTTAAAAGGCAAATGTTATAATCTTGTAGGGTATCTCATATGTACCCTAGTTTGTAACTTGAACAATGAGCTTTTTGGATAGGCCTTAAACATTCATTTTGTAAGGAAAAGGTAACTCACGATTAGTCTAGGCGAAGAGGACTTCCGTACGCACTTTTGGTTTAAACGTCGCTCTTGACCACTATTCCAAAAATTATAGTCCAATTTGTAAGTGATACACTCTGATCGATCTATTAGGTCTTTTTGGGTTCAGTTTTGTAAATTGGCCTTTTGGTCAAATGGTTTTAAAAGAAGTTAATTAACAGGGCCTATTTTGAAAGAAGTGCTTTCATCTAACTTAGGAGTACAAGTCAAAAACCTTAGGAATGAACTAGATGTGTGCTTGCCCTACTTTCAAAAATAATTTTTATCTTAAATAAATTATTTTTCAAAATTGGAAGAGCTTTTAGTAAGGAGGTATTGTGGGTGAGGAGGTCTTGTGTTTGAGAATTGAGTGGATAGAAAGGGTTTATGTTTGTGATTTAGAGTGTGATTTTGAATTGAATATGGAGTTTTTGGTTTGTGGTTGAGAACATGATTCTGAATGAATATGAGGTTTTGTGTTTTTGGTTGGGAATGCGATTCAAGGCCTTGTGTTTTTTTAGCAACTTAAGTCTTCTTTGATTGGGGATTTTCTCAAGCCTAATATTTGGGTATTTTTTCATTTTCCTTTTTCCTATTTTTTTTTTCATTTTTTCATTTCATTTCTTTCTTTTCTCTCCCCAAAAACAGCTATCTCTTTTGTCAAGTTTTTGTCTCTAGATAAATCAAGGCCCTAAATCCATAAGTTCAGAGTGCATTGGCTTAGGTAAGGTATGTGTGACCTTTGGGTATTTGAAAAAATGTTAGCTTTTCTTCAAAGGGAACAATCTATCGAAAACAAAAATTATCCTTGAATTATTAATGCTGGGGTAAACACAAATCAATGTTATCCATCTCTCCTAATCAATGACCTTAACTTCCAAATTGCCCCACTGTGAGGGTGGTTCTTGACAGGGTTTAACATTTGAAAGAACTCTAGATCAGTCCAACGAGGTTATAAAAGGATAATTGTGTTTGGGATTTAAAAATGAATGCTTAACTTCATTCTGATCTGCGTATCAAATTCAAAATGGACCTCCTTTAAAGAACGAGTCCAAAATATCCTCACCATGATATCTCTTAACTCTCAAAGTATTTAAGGGTTAGTGTGTAAGATAACATGCCTAACGCAATTTTTCTAAATTAATACAAAATGCTATAACTAATTACTAGCAATTAAAGACATGATAAAAAAGAATTAATACAATTCTTAAAAATAATACATTAATACTATAACTAATTACTAGCAATTAAAGATATGATAAAAAAGAATTAATACAATTCTTAAAAATAATTACGCATATACTAAGTGAGATACAAATAAATAAATAAAACAAGTTATAAATAATAATTAAAAACTACTATTATGTACTTGCAAAGCAAAGCATGCAAAGCTGATGAAAGGGAACAGATTGGATCCCTAGTCCTATCAAGAGCACAATTATAGAACTAGTCTAAGGAGTGAGTTCAAGCGTGTTTTTTAACAAATGTGTAATTGTTCTCTTTTGGCTCGCACCATGCAACTTCTATTTGTAAAATTCAAAAACAAATCTTTTGAATCGAATCGAATCTAAATTAATAAAGATCCAAAATAGATTCGAATCTTACAAATCTTGATTTTATTAGATTTAACGTCATCGTATTAGATTTTTGTTTTTTTGACAATTATTTAGTTAAGATCCCATCAAATTAATTTTTTCGAATTTTTTCTTTTTTAGTTTTTTTTTTCCCAACAATTTTCTATTTTTTTGTCTTTTTTATTATTTTTCAATTTTTTATTATTTTCTAAATTATAACCTTAAAAACAAAAATTATAACTAATATAGACAAAAATCGAGTGTCTACACATACATACATATATATATGTAAATTTTACTAAATATTATATATATATACATATATATTTAAACGAGTGAGTGAAAAATAATTTTATATTTTTTGTTAAGAAGATTAAAAGAGCAAAAACAATATTAGATAATGTATCTAGGTAGATATTCTTTAAGTTATATTATTTGCCAACTAAATCATTTTACTCTTTCTTGTATTTGGAATATAATGTGTGAGAGTGAGCCACCATAAAAAACTTAATCTTATTTAGCATAAAATTGTATCTTCTTTTATTTTGTGTATACACCTTATGCGTTCAGCATTTAATTTTATTGTAAACAAAGGCAATGATATGGAAAATAAATGTAATCACAGTTTATCACTAGAAAATGTGTTAAGTTAGAAATTTAGGTGAAGATGAAAAAAGTTTATATGCTTATACTTTTATAAGGTGTAGGTTCTAAATTAGTTTACAAGTAAATTTCGATTTTAAAAGCTGGAGAATTTATATCTATGGTGAGAAATTGATAAGATTTTATATCTTATATATCATGTACTTTTTACCGTTAGTAATTATTCAATATTAAAACGTTCTAATGGTACGTAATATTATGTGAATCTTTTACGGGGACGAAATGTTTATGCCAATAGGAGCACAAGGCACGGCAAAGGAGTATATGAGGAGGGCTTATTTGATTTACTACGCTTGCTTCAAAAAGTTACTTCCTCGCCCAAAAAAAAAAAAAGATAAAAAGAAAAGAGGGCCTTCGATGGTTAATGAGCCACATGAAGCGCTCACGCTGGCTCATGAAGGTTGTAATGTGTTGATGGGTAGGTTAATGAAAACGGTGGATCCCAATGTTGGCCATCTCGTCTCGATCGCGCACGTTGGACGTCGAAGACTGGACAAAAAGGCACCAAACTGTGGATATCGTAAAGGTCACAGATGACGTATGTGGTCCTAAAGCAAACCATTCCTGAAGCAGAAAGCTGGCTCCTCTGTTTAAGCATTTCTAGTATTGGAATCTGCGAGCATGTTGACGTTTTGGGCTGTACTATGAGTATCCTAATCTTTCTTTTCCTTTCCCCTTCAAAAGCCTTTTAGTTTCCCAAAGTGATAGTGATTACTGTTTAGAAAAAAAAAGATAAAGAAAAAAAAAATAGAAAAACAAAAGAAAAACAAGATCAAGCTTTCTTGTTTTTTAAATTATAATATTAATGTAAATTCAAACATAATCCATCTTATTAAAATATTAATATTTATACTATTAAATTATTACGAATATCTTATTAATAAAATAAAAATTTTGTCACACATTCATTATGTAGTTACCCCAAAATACTAAGTATCGATGATGATGTAATTATTTAAAACATAGGCCAGTACATTCCACGTGCCTTCCTCATTTAGAATGCCTAGACACAATATAAAAAGAATGCTGGGTCCTTAGGTGAATTCCTAGATACATGACATTGTACTTATAGTATTTGTCATTTTTGTACTTATCGATCTCAATATTCACACCCTGCATTCCCTTATTCAGAAGCAAAGCAAAGCAAAGTTTCTTGGGCTTTTTATCTTTTACCACTGTAAGGTGTGAACCACCATTCCATGTTCCAATCCTGTTCTATTTAGTAATAAATATTAATGTAATGCATTCTGAAATTTATTCGATCAGTTGAAAGTTCAGGTCATTCGGATTATATGTTCGGGTTCTCTTCTTTCTTTTTTGTACTGATGATTACATCTCATAGTTTCTTTTTCGCTTTATTTTGATGTCAACAAGAACATGTGAACAATTTTGTAGTACGTTTAATGAGCACAGGACCATTCGGTTCGTATTCTTGTGGTCCGGTGGCATGATAATTCTTCTTCACAGAAGACAGTAGGCCCTGTGATTTAGATAACAAACCTTTTCGATTCAAACCTATGAGGAAGGAAGCCGTTGGATATCAAAAGGCCATGAAAATATAAATATTTCAGTCGTTTCAGAATTAATTTTGATGCCCCACCCAGTGAAAATGCCATAAATGAACTTTAATTTAGGCGTTTAATGCAAATGTTAATCACCGATTTTTTTATCCTGCCTGGCATGGTTATTATCTGGTTGAAGGTAATAAAAGAGATAATCGGAAATCGATCGACAGAGAGATCTTCTTCAAGTTTAATCGACCCGAGATGGAAGAAATACATGGATTTGGTAAACGTGGAAGGGTTTCTTTCAAGACTCAACAACGGTTACCGCCGGGATACACAGTAAGTTAAATTACTTGTGATCCATCTCGGGATGGTGCTGATTTTACAAATTTACTAACCTTTTGATCCTTTTCATCTTTCTTCTCTACTCTTCAACAGAACGGGAAATCGCATGACACGTTTTGGACAGGAGGAAATGACTACCTGAGGACAACAGCAGAGGTAGCGCTACCGCCTTCTTATTGTTGTCAGTCTCTGGATATTTTAGGCAGTCCAATCAGTGCCATGGAGTACTTGTCTCGTTCATGGAGTCCAGCAGCCTCCAACTTCCTCCAACTTTTCTCAAATGTAGGCTGCTACTTTTCATCCGTCTTGTTGCAACATAACATAACATCGTTTCACAGGGGGAATATGAGATGACTGCTTTGGGAACGCTTACGTGTTTGTTTGTAAATATGTCTAAATAACACCAAAATGGAGATCGACCAACTAATGATCCCTTAATTTATCGGAAAGATGAGAGTTCCTGGAAGATTGTTTCTGTGCATACCTTAAATATGTTCATATAAGATCTCTGTATCTTGCCTTGCAGAATCTGTTGTTTCCTCTGGAGGATGGTTGCATTTCCAAGGACCCTGAAGACGTCTTACATGAAGGTTTCAGAATAGGAGAGAATAAAGGGGATCCAGAAACAGAGGCAACAAAGGAGAGTCCCTTCTTTTATGATACTTATTCTGCAGGAGAGCAAGATGCAGATTCTGAATCCAATGAGAAAGAATGGGACATATCTCAACATAATAAATATATTGTCAACAGAGCCGACAACTTGCAGGTAACCTGCCATCCTTCATTGCCTCATCCCTAAAACAGACGTTTATTTAATCATTTTCAAAGGAAGTTCTTAATCCACTATTCAGCCAACTGTTGCCAAAGATAATTAGTGCCTAAGCAAGCAAGCGTCCAACAGACTATTTTTGAACAAAGATATTATACTTTGCCTTTATGATAGAAAATACCAGTTTCAGACTTTGCACCTTGATACTAACTTACCTTGTGTTCGTGTGAATTTGGATGTTTGAGCAAAACTATGAAAACTGAATGCGATAAGAGCTTAGATTTTGTCTGATAAATGTGAAATGATCGTGAATCTCTGTTTTCTGTGGGCCGTTATACACAGGCTTTATTTGCAATGGAGAGACCGCATGCAGCTGCCAAGCAACAGCACGCATCGATCGATGTTAGCTGGGTATGGAGCGAAAAATTCCATGTATCCTCTTCAAACATCCTTTTGGCTAGTGCAAATTCATGATGACTTCAATGTGATTTTAGATAAACGTGAAGCACTTAAAGGGATGGCTGAGAGGAAAACCCTTAATCAGCTTGCTTAAGTGGCAGAGAGAGCGGAAAAAGGAAGAAATTCGACTACACACAGCTAAAGTGGATGCTGCTCTATCTGTTGCACGATTGGCGGCAGCAATTGCAGGCATCACTGGTAGCAGCATCATAGGAACGGCAGGAAATATCAACCCTCAGAGTAATAGTTCTATGGTGGCTTGCAACAACAACAACACGGGGAATGTGGTTTCTTTTGCTGCAGCTTTAGTCGCTGCTGTGTGTGCTGAAGCTGCAGAGTCAGCTGGTGCTCCTAGGGACCATGTTGCCTCTGCAATCAATTCTGGTTTTGCCACACAAGCACCAGCCGACATGATCACTCTAACAGCTACTGCAGCAACATGTAATGGTTCTGCCACCCCTATAGCCAGAGTCTCAAAGACCAGATATTTAAGTTGATCGAGCATAAAATCATTTAACTTGATCGATTTTCAGGTTTAAGAGGAGCTGCAACACTTCGATCAAGAGTTATCGGTGCTTACTCCCATGAAAGTGAACAACTACTAACATCTGGGACTCCACTGGCTATCGTCACCCCTTCTGGTAAGTGTTGAATTAATCTCTACAGCCAATTGATCTATAAAGGCTTAAGCCTTTTAGATCTTGTATGGTATTAAATTTATTATCCAACTAAAAGCAAGATGACTGTCTCTATACAACCTACAGTTCGTGAGACATGATTATAACGATGAAGATAACTTTTTCATACTCAGGCCACAAGAGGCATAGATTGGCATCCATCCTGATGAAGCACAGAAAGTTACTGTTGAACCTTGCAAAGAAGTGCTTTGGAGCGGTCGTCACATCAAGGGAATGTAAGATGCAATTCAGAAGAAGTGGAAAACCTAAAAATGCTATTTTCTTTCAGTATTTTTCTAGTAAATATGCTAATAATCCCTTAGAACATTCTTGAAACGATGGAACTGACATTCCTTCTGCTCGGTCATCTTCGTGCTTCTCAGATGCGATTTTGGAAGTGAGGGAAAAACCTCACGAAGCTCGTGGCTACTATTTGTTGAGTTTGCAAACTGATGGGGGATATATCAAGCTGTTGTTCCAGGATGAGAAGCAATCATTCATCTGGATGTCAACGATTTCAAATTTCCTAAAGATGCAGACTGCTGCTAGGGACAAGTACCACATGTGAATCCGGATTTAGCCAGTCCATTGCACTGTAAATAGGGTAGACTTGATGCAAGCGGTGAAGTTATTCAACGTACTCGTACTTAGCCACATAGATTGATAGAAATGGAGCACGCTCCTTCATAATTTTGTTCCAGGAAATCTATCTCCATATTCTTTTTTTCCCCAAGTGCCACATCCGAATAAAGCAAAGAAAATCACAATGTTCACGTTGACAATTTTCTGATTCCAAAGAAAAAAGGAGAGTCACGATCGCAATTTATCGTGGAAAATCCCGCTTGCTACCATTGAAATCCCAACAGAAAATAAATGTATAAGACATCTGACTTGAGGGGACAGGCATAAAAAAGCAAGCGATACTTAATTCTGCTGATAGCACAAGAACAAAAAGACGACTTTATATCGCAGAACTCTCAAATGCTTTTGGAGTAGCAATTTTGGAGACGAAATGAAATAAATGATGTACTAAGGGGCTTAATATGAAAGAACAGTAGGAAGAGCTATATGGACTATGCTGATTAGAGAACTTCAGTTATTAACTACCTTTTATTTACCAGCTTAAACTCTTGAATGAATGCTAGTTTCTAATTGTCAGATGTCATCATTATTCCTTTCCCCATAATCTATTGTGTTAGAATCAAGATGCGAGCTACATGTCAAGGGAAGTGTGGAGATGTTAAATATAAATCGCATCTCTATCTATTAGTTTAAGGTTTGGACAAATCTATGGCTTCGGTACATGCTAACACTTTCAAGCAAGTAGAATCTTAAAAAACTTCTTTAAATCACAATCCATTTACATTCTCATTGTGTTAATTATACTAAGAAGGGATTGCACTCACTGAACAGTCAATAAATCCAATATATTTGCGTGCTCTAATTATTTTGGTTATAACCAAATTTCTGCGGAAGTAGCAGAATGCATGCACGAAAAACCACGAGAATACGTTAGCTCTCTTGCTAAATCGTTACCGATGTGCAGACCATGACATAACCTGTTACTTGAAGATATAGGACCACTCAGCACTTCACAAATTGTAACAACATGCAATATAATAATACATGCAATAAGAAATGTTAGAGAAATTTGAGTAACTTTGTGGTGCAATATGAAAGAAATATGAATAACATCAAAAACTATGAACATTCCTTTTGCTTCTTTTGAATGAATTTACGTTGAACTGAATAACGAGTTATTCACTTTTAAGCTGTAATACAATTTTTTTAATTATTTTTTTTTTTTAAGTGAAGTAAGATATCTTTCGTTCAAAATTTGTACATGGTTTGTGTACAAAAAGCTCTCTAAAAAATTGCCCAAGAAATCGAGCCGAGTATCAAAACAACAAAAGTATACTTAGTTCGATTTCCTAGCCAATACAAAAGATAAAAAGAGCACAAAAATAAAAAAACAAAAAAATATGATATTGATTCAAAAAGTACCTCTATAGGAGTATCTTTATTTTCTATCCTTCGTTTGTTCCTTTCTTTCTAAAGCCAATAACATCCAGCAGCTAAAGCCCTCTTCTGTAGTGGTTGTAACAGCTTCAAAGCTCCTGGTCTTAAGAGTTCCACAAGAGATCCAGCTTCTGATAGCTTAGCTTGAGTTCATCCTATTGCATTTTCAATCTGCTTTAAAAAAAAAAAAAAAAAGAAGGAAAAAAAAAAAGAGCGATGTATAATGATATCCAAAAAAAAAAAAAAAAAATGATCATGTGTTTTCTCCTCACTACGACATGAAAAACAGCAGTTTACTGCAACAACATCCCACATTAATTGTTTATCAAGAGTAATTAGCTTTTTTTGCACCTCAAATAGATAATGTTTGATTACCACCTGATCTCCATGCCAACTTGTCTGCCTCACGTACTATTGGCCTCATGTCACCAATACCATCTTTAACAGCTGCCCATCTCTCTCCTTTAGGCCACCTCCATTTATTTCCTTCGATAAAGGTGTTAAGTAGAGCATCTTTGGGCAACCTAAGGATACAATCTCATTGTTCCTCATCCGTTCTACAAGAGGACCTTTAGGGTGCTAATTATCAGACCAAAAGAATATAAGGCTTCCACTTCCGACTTTCCACTTCGAGAAGTTGCCTTGCCAAAGTTGTCATCCGTAGGATTTTCCTCCAGGCCCAAGAGGCATCACCTGGTATTTTAATATTCCAAAAGTTTTTTCCTCTTAGTAACCCTTTCTTTACCCAGCATGGCCAAAGAGATGTCTCATCATCCATACATAGCACCCATATATGTTTCAATTGTACCACTCTATTCCACAGTTTGATGTCAATAACTCCCAACCCACCTTCTTTCTTAGGCCTATATATATCCTTCCACTTAACTTTCGCTCTAGCCTTAGTCTCTTCATATCCATTCCACAAAAATCTCTTCAATTTAGTTTCTAGAAGGTTAAGGACTTTTCTTAGAAAAAATAAATATAATGGACGAATACACTTCAAGGGAAAAAAGAACACTCTTGATAAGTTGCAATTTGCCTGCATAGGATAAAAAATTACTAGTCCAATGGCTAATCCACTTAGTAAACTTGGCCATTAAGTTCAAACAATCATTACTTGAAAGGTTAGCCCAAAATAGAGGAATGCTGAAGTATTTGATGGGTAAAGAACCAACTTCAAATTCAACATATTCATAATATGTCTCTTAATCCGTATGGATACCCCACTAAAAAAAATCTAGCCTTTTTTAGGATTAACCTTCAAACCTAATAGAAGATGGAATTCATGTAAGGCCTCTTTTATATGCTCCTAGGTTTGAGAATCTCCTTTGGTAAAAATCATAACATCATCTACAAAGCACAAATGATTTAAGTTTTCTCTCTTGCATCTCGAATAGAAATCAAAGTCTATATCTCTTTTCTCTTGCATGATACAAGAGAATACGTCCATAACCAAGATAAACAGCTATGGAGAAATAGGAACTCCTTATCTTAATCCCTTTGATGCTAGGAAATAACCGACTAATTCCCCATTTATATTGATAAAGAACATAGTAGTAGTAACACGAGAAATAATCTAGTTAAAAAATTGCATTAGAAATCCAAAAAAGCTCGGCAAGTGTCCAAGGGATTCCTAATTCACATTGTTATCTTCATAAGGTTTACTTTTATTACATGCCTTGGCCTCTTATTACCATTGTGGTAACCTCGAAGAAGCTCTTGAGCAATAAGAATATTGTCCACTATTTTTCTTCCTTTTATGAAAGCAGTTTGCCTTTTGCTTTACAAAGAGGAAAGTACACCCTTTAACCACTCTACCAATATTTTGAGATGCATTTATATATAGTGTTGCAGTATGCAATTCGTCTCTAATTCACAAAGGATGAAGGATTCTCTTTTTTCGGAACTAGGGTGCGATACACATTTTTACATTAAAGGAAAGTTGAAATGCTAAGGCACCATTTGAAAAAGAAACTTAAAAGTGCAAAACATGGACTTTTTGTAGTTTCATTCCTCCATTTTAACTGTTTTTTAAGAGATTGAAAAAAAAAAAAAGAGAGAGAGAAAATATATCTTTTTTCTATGGTTGTCACTCAAATTGTCAAACACAAACTAAAATGTTAAATATCCATTTCCTTCATTTTTTTAAATATCCCTCCCGTTCAATAAATAAAATTGATCAAATAATCTAATATCATTTGATATTTTAATCATGCTACTTGCAAATGACATATCCTCCATCCAGATCCATTGAATTTTTTAGAACAAAGCGATAGTCACCCTTCTACTTATAGTTTCTTTGGTAACAAGAATTAGCACATGAAACTCAAAGTTCGACTAGAAAAAAGCAGGGCTCCCAGATGCTTGGCCTTTTTCCTATGATACTTGCTAAACCAGCCCAATTCTTCTTCCCTTTCATCTAACTGAACGTTCACAATGTCCTTGAAAGATAAAAAGGCAGTCGGCATGCAGTAAGGTTCTATAATTACATTCCTAATTTCCGGGAAACTTGCCTGTGCAATTTATCCATTTTAGTTCTATCAGCTTCTGGTGGATCCACAAAGAGAAGTGAAATCTCGAATCTCACAGAAATAGAGTTGGCTTAATAAAGGAACACATTCAAGATAACTGAATGATGAATTAGTAAACGGAAAGAGTCTTTCAAACCAACATTACTTGCTAGCTTGCTTTGGTGAATAAAACAGAGCTGCCTATTGAAATGGGGAAAAAATGGAAGAAGAAGAAGAAGAAGATCAGGAAAGTTTTTCCTTTAAAGGCAGATTAGGTTCTTCGACAGGGAATTTTCACCAATACTCAAGTCCTGCTGACTCATTGAAATGATAAAAGGATACGAATAGAATTTGTTTCTTCATTACAGAGTTTCCAAGCATTTACAGAGAGTAATATGCGAACTTGCTACTAGACAAGTTGATATTGCCCACTCTCTGAATTCTAGAGAACAGGTTGCAGCCACAAATATCTCACATTGATCTCCTGCTGTGAAGACTGACCTCAACATAGCATCAAGAGGTGAAAACAGAAGCTAAAATATTTCCTCTAAAGAAGTGCACACCAGCACCATATTACTCAGATTAGGATCCGTCACTATCACTATCCAGATACATTTCTACAGCTCCTCTGTCACTAGTGTTCTTGCCTTCTGTTTTCCTCTACTCCTCTTTATCTCTCTTAGCAGCAAGCTCCTTTGCTAGCTTTAGTCTTGCACTCACAGCTTCCCATGAGACAAGGTTCTCCATAAATATAGATATGTAGTCAGGCCGACGGTTCTGTGAGAAAAAGTCATGCAGTTAGAACAGCACATATGGACATAGGAGTAAACTAGCGCTAAAATGAAAACCAAACTTTACCTGATAATCAATGTAGTATGCATGCTGTCAAAACGAGAGAGAAAGGGTAAAAAAAGAAGCGTAATGCGTGTTAGAATAGATCCATCTGCAGAAGCTAGGAGCAAGACATTTTCTAAAACAACAGGTAATGACGGATCATACAAATTACCTCCCAGATATCAATGGTGAGAAGAGGCTGCATCAAATAAATAAAATAAATATTATCAGAATTTTGTACAGAAACTACGTAGCAACATCAAGCAACTAATAAACTGAAATAGGTTTCATGCACTGATAAAGGTAAACAACTTAGCCCTTGTTGATGCCTTTACCTCAGAACCTTCTAATAGAACAGAGAGAATGGGGAAGAAAAGAAAATGATACGTATTTTGCACTTGATGCAGGTGTTTTTCCAATTTTCATGAACTAGTGTAAATGATAGTGTCATTAGAAAAGATACTAACCGAATAATCCCATACAAGGGGATTCACAGCATTTGGAGTCTTCACTATTACAAGCTTTTTATCCTCCTCAGATGGAAGGGGGTTGACAGCATTCCCAACATTAAGCCTGTTTGCCTTATCTAAAAATGGATGCAATATCAGTCAATTGAATTTCCCCGCAATCAGACAAGCAATTCATCAATCAAATCCAAGAGAGGAAGTCCACTGACATGCAAGCCAAGCCCAACCGGATCCAAACTGCGTTGCTGCTGCTGAAGTGAACTCTTTACTAAATTTCTCAAATGAACCAAAATCTCTCTCTATCAGTTGCATAAGATCACCTGAGGGTCTTCCTCCACCTTTTGGCATCATTGATTCCCAAAAAAATTCATGATTCCAAACCTGGATAGACATTCAACATATGTTAAGATTTAAACTTCAATATTAGAAAAAGAAGAATAGGAAAAGTAAGTAATGCCTCCATAGAAATAAGATGGTCTCCAAGTAAATTTGGAAAACTAAGCGAAAGGCAAACTTTAGAATCTCTATTGTATTTTTAATGAGTTCCTCTTGCCTACAACAAGCCTATATATAGTTTACTATAACCTACAAACAAATCTTTATTCCATTAACCATCCAACCACCTCAGCCTTACATAAACATAACAAGTAACCACTAGCTAGAACACAAAACCTTTTTCTTTTTTGGTACTTCAATCATAACACATAGAGAATTAATTTCAAGAAAAAAAAATTAAGAGTAGAAATATCTTCAGCTTTTGGGAGAGAATACTTGCTAATGCTTTAATTAAGTCTGGAGGGGAGTACAAAGAGAATCTTGGAACTGTTTAGCATTCGACCAGAGAAATAGAACATAAATCCAGCAGAACAATAGTGTATGATTTTCCAGCCACATTATGCAATCCACCCGGCACCAACTATGAAGTCATCTCAATCTATTTCTTAGAGCATTGTTTATTCAGGGAAAGGCAACTCAACATTTATGCTTTCTCCTTCAAATTCTGAATTTATACAAAAGTTTGATTAGGCAAAACCAGTCCTAGACCTTTGCTAATTGTTTTTATAAAATTCTACGATGCAGACATTTACTCTAGACCTGATAGATATCAAGTTAACCATATACATAAGGCAAGAGCAGCAAATATTCCATTCGGAGCTAAATATCATCACCATGTAACCACATGTGATAAATTCTTGTCCTATTACGTATACAACATATGCCAAATATGTCTTTACTTGTATTAGTCATGATATCAAGAAATTTTATAACTTGCGGACTAGGTTATATCTACCTGTGCTGCATTGTTGAATGCTGGAAGCATGTCACCTTTGTTGTAGGTAAGAATGACAATGTCTTCAAGTGACATTCCACCTAGCTCAGTACTGGCTATTTGTTTGTTTAAATTTTCCACATAGGCTCTCTGGTGCTTTCCCCAGTGAAAAGAAAGTGTCTCCTTGCTCATGTGGGGCTCTAAAGCATCCTGCAAATATTGATCAGAGTAGCAGCTGAATGATCGCTACATCAATAGGGTGCTTTGTTTTGCAGAAGATGTTTATGGAATATCTTTGACATTTATAATTCAATTTTGTAATTTTTCAAATGTTATTGTAGTAATTCTGAAAGCTTGCAAATTAATCTTTTAACAATGGATGGTGGTGGGACATGACTTATGGTAGCAGGAGGGGACTCGTGGTAATTCGCCATAGCAAAAATGATAATAAAAAGTGAGAAAACAAGTTTCACTTTCCAAAAGAGGAAAGGGAAATAATTTTTAGCTCTTGCTAACCATCACCGAGAGCCACTTACCAACACCATTGCCTTCAATCATGACCTGTCTTTGAAAGCTACCACCATCTAGGACTATTTTCTATTACTACTATAATAGTTAGATTAAAACAAACATAAAAAATTTTCGAAAAGAAAGAGTTATTATCTCTGCAATACTAACACACCATTAATAAGAAAAGGCATGGCTAAAACCATTTACTTCACAATAATATAAAAGGAGAAAGTACATGGTTTTCTCTGTTAGTAGAGAGATAATTGCATACATTCACAAAATCAGTGTTGCAGCTTGGCAGAAAAGCTCTTACTTCCACCAAGTGCACTTACACATTGCTCAGCTATTATCTCTTAATACTCCATTATGGATCAACAATTGAAATGCTACATTGGCCATTGGTATCCAAACAACTTCTTGTAAGTAATGAGTAACGGATGAACGTACCAACTACTAGAGGGCACTACGAGTCCCTCTTCTGGATAACTTATCATAAACTATCACTCACTCCCAACGAATAATGAAATGACTGATTTGTAAATATTAAAGAGAGGACACAGAGGAGAGACCATCGGATAAGGAGGAGGCTTGAGCTCGAATTTCGCCTTTATTACGTTAACGCGGACACTCCGTCTGCATTGCCTCTGCATCAAAACACAACAGTCATTAAACTGGGTAATGCACCAATAGCCATTTTGATTACACAGAAAAGTAAAGACAACGTCTGAGAAGTGATTTCCGTAGTGCACGAGGTGCATTCTCGCTTTCGGCATTAACACTTTGCCCTAGATAGCAGAAAGTTATTGCATTTACGATTTCAATTTGGAAAAAGCAATTGGAAGTTCTGCTTGACAAATTTTTGAGATGAGAGAAGAGAAATCGGCCGAATCGAGTGGAAGTGAAATGAAACGAAACGAAACGAAACCTGATTTTTCATCCAACCCAATTTGCATCTGCGTCTATGATTCGAACCCAGAACAACTTCTCGACCACTTCCTACATAGTTATGAATTAAATATAAGCACGACTCAGCGAGGGAGAGAGAGAGAGAGAGAGAGAGAGAGAGAGTGTGTGTAGAGTGATACCTCCACGAGGAAGGAGAGCGGAAGGACATGGCGGCGGAACATTTGAAACGGCAAACATCGTTGTTTATGTCTCGCTGTCAAAGCGGTCGCTTGTTTTGTTTGCGTTTTTTATTGGAGCAAAATGCTGCGTGTGGTGTCGGTCAAAGGCGATGATAAGGCGCTACTTTAAAGCTAGTACAGTGTATTACAGAGTAGTACAACTTTTTAGAGATGAGAACAGGGTGGTTGTACTCATGATGAAGAAAAGATGTTGTCATTCTGAAGGGAAAAAATAAAATAAAATACCAAAAGTGACCTTTATGCTCCACGTCTCCTTAAGCATCTTATTATCTCTCCTGAAAATCTTCCATTTTTAAGAATTATAAATTCCCAAAGTAATATGTAGGAATGCGACATAGTCCTTTGCTCTATGTCCACTCATCATTTCAACAGGAACTATTAATAAGTGAGGATGTTCTACATATTTTTACACCGGTGCTCCTTTGGTGCAAACGTCTCAAGCCAAACGGAGATCGGCTCTCGAGTGCTTAAAAGTTTTTACTAGTTTAGAGTCCAATAATCAAATTTAGTCTTTTACACTTTGTCTTCTAACCAAAGTTCCTTTGATTGTTTAGGTGTTGAATATATCTTTCAAATATTCAGGTACTACCTCACGCATACATGTTGTAGAACAGCAACACTGCTGTCGGGCTTTCAGATAAATGAGAACTTCATATGCATTGGTAAGTCGAGATTAGGAGCCTAGTACCAAGGCTGCAAGATAATTTTAATTTTTTCCTTGGTGTATGACTTGAAGCACTACTCGATTGTACATGTTACTCTGCGATCCATGATCTGAGTTAAGGTCACTAGTCGTTTAATTCTATGCACATACAAATACATTTATACAAATTCATATTTATACGAATATATTTGTACATGCACCTTTTTCTTGTTCCGTTAAGCACACGCCTAGGTTGGAACTTATTTTAGAACTTCAACAACGAAATTACACAAAAGTCATGGTCCAATTTGTCCAAATCAAGGAATATAAAGAAGCAAATCCAAAGCAATTAATGAAAGCCCATCTGCCAATTCGACAAGTGCAAGTCCAATGTCCAGCAAGTTCATTCATGTGTTTGATCAAATCACATCATCTGAAACGCATATCAACCTCACGAGAAGCTGTTGGCTTCAAACTTCTTCCAAGTTGCTTTTCGTAAACCACATACAGTTGTTTGATCCTTTCTCGTGCACTGTACTGAGCCGATCCTGCGCACGTGCGGCTTGCGACTTCACACGGCATGGTAATGGATCGGAACTCGAGTCTTCACAAAACTTTGGATGGATAACTTTGGTATAAGAATGAATCTGCACCAGGTAAATGATGGCTCATGTTGGAGATCAGAAGTGCTGGGAATCCATAGCTTTGGATAGATATGGAGCCCCTTGATCCCAGGACTAGTAGAAACATCGTCAAACTCCCCGAATTCTTGGGAAAACTTACATGTGGCATGCGGGTCTATCCTCTGTGCCTGTTAGCATTGGTTGTTGGTTCAACACTGTATGTTTTGAATTCTGCATTTTGAAATTTCCCAGCCAATCGCATTTTTAGGCAAGGAGTTGAATCTCTCCAATTTTTAAGGAGTCGGATCCCTTGAAGAATCTTAAATCACAATGCAATTAGATTTCCAAGAATTGAACTAGACAAGCCTAACAGTCACCATTCATTTACCAAGATGAAGGAAAAAGGATTTGATAATGGATTGGCTCTAGAGTGAAAGTTTGAAGCTTAGCTTTTAAGAGCTAGGTTCTTGTGGCTTAAGCATGAGAAAGGCACCTAGGTGAATAGAAAGATAAAGAAATGCATCCTATTGGGGCACGCGTGGAATCACAATCAGTGAGATAGATCCACTCCAACCCATTTGCAATCTGAAACAACATACACATACTTTATCAGTAAAAACAAAACCCCAATTCCAACTCAACAAATTAACGAATTCCTGATGACAGTTTTGATGACTTCCCACCGTATCAGTAAAAAGACCATTTACAAGGAACTAAAAGGCGTTAAATAGAGATCAGATGACTCTTTAAAATGAATAGCAATATGTTGCCAGTGACCTCTTCGTCAGCTGACTGCAAACTCCCCCATAGCATCTCTGTGTCGGAAGGATCGCTGTCCTCTGTTGATGCTGAAAAATTTCCCATCTTAAGCCCAAACTCTTTTCTTGGGAGTGAGATCTGATGTTTTTATTTTGTCCATCTTGGCAGCAACGATAAAATCATTCATGCTCAACCCTCCTGCAGCAGCATTTGAGAGAAGTTACTCATGAGGCTATAAGATGAAAAATTGAGTGTACAATTTCAGGGGAAAGAAGTAGAATCAGAAAAGGGGCCTTCTTTGCCCCACTTTTAACAAAGCCATTGAAGTCTTTTGGTCAATGTTATAACTAGGAAGTTATTTCTTGGATGAGGACATTAACCCCGGAGCTTATTTGAATTGCCCTGATGATCTCAGAACATCCATCTAGGCAAATGCTGAAGTTTATGGCCTAATGTAAATATAGAAGCTTGTTAACAACACTTAGGGTAGATAATGAGCAACCAACTTTCGATTCTAAGTTACTCGATAACCTTGCTCAAACTTTATCATTGATTGCCCTCCATTCACTATTAGCCTTGCTACCTCAGTAGTAGCAAGACTTGTATGAATATGCATTCGGTTGCTTGTGCAAGTTGAAAGACAGAACCATTAACGGGGCAAGCAATAATGGAAGACTAGAACTAAGATTTGGCAAAGAAGGATAGGCAATTGCAACATCTTGAGTGCAAATATAGGTACCAAACTTCTGTTGTCAACTCTGAATTTCACTTGTTGAAAGGGAAACAACTCTGAAGACAAGGACCGAAGTAGTTGCCCGGTCCAAGACGACTGAATATAGATGCTCCAATCTTGAAAACCATTGGATCAATGGGACTCTAAGTACACTGCATGAAGCAACCATCACTAGTGTTCCTACACCACCCTACTCATTCGCTTTTAGGGATATTCATTGTAGGACATTTTAATTAGTATTTATGTAGTTATCTATTTCAATTTGTGCATATTTCAGGATATACCGTTAGGTTTATCTTTTTTTTTTTTTTTTGAGGAGATATGGTGAGACTTAGCTTTGTCTTTTATTCAGAGAAAGCAAAAATAAAGAAACTTGTATAACTAAGTGATTTTATCACATAAATAAACAGACAGAAAAAAGCATTAATCGGAACTTTTATTAGTAATTAGTGTTCATCAGATAGGAGTCTTCTCTCGACCATGTATTCATATATATATCACCCATGACTAGATCCAAAGCTCAGGCTCGTAATATTCGTTCAGAAAACACTCAGACGTTTGAGCGTGCAACAAATAAGGTCATTTGCTGTAACATCTCACCTTGAAAGTTTATTTGCTCATCATAAAGCAAATTGCAGCCTAATAGCTTGCAATTTTCCAGTTCTCTGAAATTAGAGGCTCATCTTAACCTAAAGTGTCATTAACAAGTGCACTTTAAGAAGTTTCTTCTTTTGATTTCTAACCAGCAACCCTAGTATCCTGTAACATCTTCCTTCAAACTAGCAATAAACGATTGCATCGTATCTTTTGTAGCACTCTATGATCATAGTATTTTGGTCCAGAATTGAAGGGGAAAATAAAAGTTGCAAGCAGGACTAGAATTGTGGACATACCAATTGAAGAAGTCCACAACTCGGCTCGAACTTGATTAGGCTGCTCCAAATGCAAAGTTGGAAAATGGCCAGTAGGCTCGACCACCTTAAGAATCCTATTAATAAGCTCAACCCCACATGCGAAATCTCTGACTTTCCACAGACACTGCAGCTTAGGCCCACCGTCTTCTTCTTCCAGCAGTCTCCACCCTACAACCTACGCCACAACACAACAGGACAAAACAAAACCCATGTTGGAAAGAAGCTAATAACATAAAAAATCAAACACATGCTCCTTAATCACTATCAAAATTACGACAACAACTTTAATTTCAAAAGCAGCATTCCCGGTACTTCCATCGAGAAGCGAATAATAACAAGAATGAAAGGAAAGGGACCTTCTTGAGCAGCTCTTGGGCATCGTCGGAAGACATGGGAGACTGGAGGGCAGAAACGGGTGAACAATCCTGTTCGGCAAGAGACAGAGCCGAGGCTACAGGGATAAGGATCTTATGTTCGGTGTTGAAGTTGCCCAAGACCTTCTCTCCGAAGTTACTCTCAAGCTCCGCCGGGAAGGGGTCTCGGGCACCGAAATCACCGTGCAAGTCGGTACCAAGTGCATGTGTCCTGGCCCATGTCTGTCTTCCATTGACTCTCACTCTGACTGGCAGCTGGAACTGCTGTGTCTTGGTCTGAGTGGGGAGGGAGAGAGAAAGGGTGAGGTGGGTGGAAGCCAAGGCCATGGCCATATCTATGGATGGCTACTATGAGCTTCTTGTGTCAAAAGTGGAAAAACAAGAGCCAAGCCTGTGTTTTATTTCTTGTAGTTGTGGCTGCAAGCGATTGAAGATTGGACGGTCCATATTGGAATTTACCCCTTGCCTTTTGTCCGTAGCTATCTTTTTAAAATTATTAAATATAATTTTATATATAAAAATTTTATTAATATTTATATATCATTTATCGATTTATATAATATTATTAAATTATTATTATTAAAAAAATATTTTATTTTCAGTATTTGATCTTCTTTCTAATGGAGTCATAAATCTTTATATTTTTATTTAAATTTTAATTTTTGCAAAGTTTTATACAAGACTTTTTCTTAGTTTCATGAATTTTTTATTTATAAATGTCACATGGAATAATCTTATTAGTTAAAAAAAAATTCAAATTAATAAGTAATATCACTATCGAGTCAATGGCACTACATACATTTCAGCTTTATACATTTTCTTAATTATATACTTCAACTTTTAACTTATCATATAATATGAATTTTGTAATTAGCATTTTAACCGTTTAAGTTAGGATTTTGATTAAATTCATATGTTAATAGGGTAGGATTTCAAATGGATCAAACACTATGAGTTGGGTTTCTAGTGGGCAATGCTTTGTTTTAGTTAAAAGTTGGGTTTCCAACGAGCTATGCTTTGTTTCGGTTGATGTTTTGATTTTAGATGCCATGAATTTGTGTGTTTTCTTATTTTTCAAATTATAGGCAAAGATTTTTCTTTTTCCTTTTTTAATCCAAGCAAAGTGAAAATTTTCTTAGGCTAATTAGTAAAAAATAAGGAAACATAAGTGACAATGATTGCTACTTATGCCGATTAGATTCACAGTTTAAATGGGAGATGATGAAGGTATATATGGAACTAAGAAAATTTCTAATCAAATATATTATACGACAAGACAATTGAAAGAAAGTGTAAAAAGTTAAAGTGTACAGGTACCATTAACCTTATGATTATTCGTAATGGTGTTAACTAAAATAACATAATATGTAAAAATTGAAATAAAAAGAAAATTTTTTAGAAAATAAAATATCTTACCACCTAGCATGAATGACTAAGATAGGTACCACCAAAGTCTAGTAGGTAATAGTTAACTTTTAAAGATTTTTTTTTCCTTGTTTTTTTTAATTTTTGTAGTAATGAGTCATTGTACACCCCTCGTGACACTACCCAAGGTGGTTGAATTTATTTTTTTTTTTTCCTTACACTTTTTTGTTTTTTATTTTTGAACTTTTCATTATTTTTAATTATTTATATAATTTATATTAATATAGTTATTTTATTTATTTAAATTAATAATTTGAATCTTCTAGATTGCACTGTGTATTAAACATTAATGGAATACCTAATGGTTCTAAGAAAATATATCTTTGTACTTTTTGCTAACATTGATAATTGTAATAAAAAATGAAATTTACAACTCATCTAAAAACCTATAAAACGTTAAAGATTAAAAATGCTTATTTATTTTAATTTTTTTTTTTTACCAATGGATGCTCCATATAATCTAAATTTCGATAATCAAGTTCATTGATATTTTTAATAATGCTTTATATGATCTTTTTTTAATGGCCCCTTAAAAGGTGAGAAGGGACTCGAATTTTTGTAGCTTTTTAGATGAGTTTCACTTCAAAAAGATATTCTTTAAACTTATGCCGATTTGAATAAGAACTTTATTTACTAAATATACAAAAAGTCATAAACATATGATAAATATAATAAATATCAAAAAGTACATATAAATGAAAAAATGATTAATTACAAATACATGGCCTATATTATAATGGTTTTACAAAGAGGTGATCTGAGTTTTTTTTTATGATAAAGATATGACCAGTATTATATATATATATATATATATATTTTGTTAATGACATTTAAGGGACATGTGATACACTTTTATTAGTAGATTCAATAATTAAATACATTATAGAAATAAATATAATTAAAAATTATTTAAAATGCATTAAGTAAATATATAAGAAAAAACTGAAAAAGAAAAAGAAAAAATAACACATATTTCATAGTACTAATTTTGTAGAACTACGTAATGTGTGGAGACAAAAAGCAATCAATTAAAACACAAGGTTGATTAGTGTGGGATCAGGAGATTCGTTTTTGCTAAAGTAAGCTTTAGTACAGAAGAAACTAGAAGCCGAAGACGACCCTCTTAGAAATTGGAAAATCAAACAACAGGTGTTTCTTTTTATATTTACTTTATGCATTTTTTAATAATTTTTAATTATATTTATTTTTATAATTTATTTAATTATTGAATCTGCTAAGAAAAGTGTCTTACATGTCCCTTTAAGTGTTATTAACAAAAAAAAAAAAAGTACAAAATACCGCTCATTTTTATATTGAAAAAAATAAATCAGGTAATTCTTTTGTAGAATTACCATAACATAATTACTTATTTGTAATTAACCATAAAGTAAAGCAAAACGTATATTCAAATCTATTTATGATTTTTCTCTTAGACAAAATGATTAAAAATTTTAAAATATACAGCAAATTAACAAGAAAAAAGAAACTATTCCTAACAATTCAGCTTCTAATATTTTAATATACTTAATATTTTTACGCCTAAAGTAATTTTTCAGTGGCAAAATGGGTTGTTCGGTTTCTTTCACCGCAAGTTTGGTCTTCAAAATGGTAATTTGAGGCTGAAGTTAGCGATCTAAATTAGTATTACTACGTTAAATGTTTAATATGTGAGGTATAAATATTAATTATATTTAAAAATATATATTAACGATAATTGATAATTTTCTATATAAAAATATTATCATATTTTAAAATATTAGAATTTTACTATAACTGCACTAACACTAATCCAATTACGTCATGCAGTTTTTCAAACTAAGGCATCATTTGGGCATGCAGAATTACCTACCATCGTCGTTCATCGACCATCGATCTAGCGAATTTTAATCGCATAAAAATTTGAAGCCGAAATTATAGAGAAAGGATTTCGTAGTATTAATATATTATATAAATCGATGAAAATATATAATATTAATAAAATTTTAATATATAAAAATATAATTAATATTTTTTTTAGTATTTATCTTTATTATTATATATTTAGATATCATTGATATTTATCTATCACTCATCAATTTACATAACGTATTGATTTTATTTAAAAATTATAAATATAACCTTTAAAACTTTGAAAACTATAATGAAATTTTCAATTTTCTAAAATTTAGCGGTATATATCTAGGAAAATGTTAATTCTGTAGATTTTTTGTTTTATTGCAATATTTTAAATCAATTGTTTATATTAACATACGATTGCATAATTTTTAAAGTTGTTTTCTTACACGATTTGACCAGCATTGATGGATGAAGTATTAACCATTAAGTCCTTAAAACAGAAATATATTTTCCAACTTGAAATTATAGACTACTAATTTTAAAACTCGACGAGTTAAACTCAAGACGGTGTCAGAAAAGGGGTCATAAGTTTTTTTGTTGTTAAGTATCTCGTCAACAGCAGTCAAAACCCCGATTCACGAAGGAGGAAAAATATGACAACTCTATAATTAATTTATATAAAATGTCATATAAAATCTTTAGGTATAATACATTAAAAAAAAATTATATAAATATAAATTAAATAAAAAAATTTATCTAAATACTTAAATTAAATTACATCTTTAAAATATGACAATTAAATTAATAAAAATATCGCATCTAAAAGATGCATCGTCATGTTTATAGTTACGACAATAATAATACCGCATCTATGTACATGTGCAGACTGTAGTTATATATATTGTATTTAAAAAATGCAATATAGAATCGGTATATTAATAATATTTTTAAAATAATTTGTATCTTATATAATATTTATTAATTTTCGTGATAAATATTTAAATTCTTCAAATATGTAAGATTAAGCTTTAAAGATAATTGATTTGATATTTGTTCATGAAAAGTAAAGAACAATGTAAAAGGAAAAAATAACTGGACAATGAAATTATCAACAAAATGGTGGAATTTAGTTGAAAAACCTGACGTTCCTAATAGCAGAATGGTCTTTTCTGATAAATTGCTCTTCCAAAATCATTATTAAAAAAAAAAAAACACAGAGATACAACATAGTGAGTTTTATTTTTCCAACATAAGCGAGATATGAGAACATGGATCATGGAATGCAAATCCTGGTCAGTTGGTTTTCCACTGCAATTCTTTTCTTAAACATTATTGCTATTGAAATACTTGATTATAAATAGTGGATTTAACGGGAATGGCGCGACCTTTCTACAAGGAGAATGGTGTTGAATATACATCAAATTCTTCACTGGCTGATAGTTGTGGTTCCTGCGGGTTACAGCACGGTGCATTAGCCAATTTCTCCAGCATCACATTACTCCTAAATAATTGTTAAAATTGCTGTCTTATGATTTTCATGATATTTTTCTTAGATAAAAGAGATGTACGTTTCTTTTTTTTTTTAAAAAAAATTATAAAATTTAATATACGATTTTATATGATTATACCGATTCTATACATTCAAAGTAATAATGAAATAACGATTTTGACAACCATAACATTCTGTATAATTCTATTAGTTTTGTTTAATTTTATACAATTATACTGATTCTGCATATTCAAAATAATAATAAAATCACAATAACATTCATTTACGTGTATCATCCATTTTCGTGTAAATCCATCGACAGCTGCATACTCCAGAATTTTTGTGTGTGTGTGTGTACATATGACTTATAAATGACAAAGTTCAAAATTACCTGTATTAGTCCAGTGACTGGACTTGTGCTCTTCAGATTCAACATACCTCTGCGCCGTTCTGTGGGCTTATTCTGAATGGCAGCGCGCATTGACTTTAGCATGTTCCAGTATGAACCAGTATCCTTGTTTTGAATAGCTTGAATGAAAGAGAGAGTCATTGCACCAAATGCAACAGGAGCATTCAGCTGAAGCTGTCGAAGAGGCCATTGATTTGGTAAGTCGACTAACAGATCGCTCGGTGTTACTAATTTGCAATACCATATATGTAAAGACGAAGGCCATACCGAACTATCAGCTGCAGTTCCTTTGTCATCACAGCCACTGAAGCAGAAAGCCTTGCCACCACTTGTTCCTTTCCTTTTCCTTGATGTTGGTTGCCATGCACAATAACTATGCCTACATCCACAAGAGAAAAAGGCTGGGGGCATAGTAAATAGGAATTCCTAAAATAGTACACGATGTGTGTTTGTTTCGCGGAAAATGTCTTCAGAACCGGTTTTAGTAGTTGGTGTGATCTACTAAAATCTTCTGATTCCGGTAGCATGTATTAGTGAGAGGGAATGGTAGAGGCCAGTGCCCAATGGTGATGGTAAGCTAAAGCAGAAAATCTTATGGGAAATGATTTCATCTTTTAAAATGGAAATCGTTTACTACATTTTCAATTATAGCAAAACTGCAAGATATGTTTGAAATATGTTTATGGTGAATCAAACAGACATTAGCTCGGGTTTATGGAAAGTTGGACAAACCTTCCCATTTTGCAGTTATATGGCAAATCTAGGACTGTGCCACTGTGACAAGCATCGATTATGGCATGGAGTTTAGCGCCAGGAGGAAGAGGTTTTACAATTATTTCATTGATGTCATCATCAAGAATCATAGTCTCTCTGGTATCTCCAAAGTCAGAGGGGCAAAGGAATTCATCTTCACCGTCTGATTCATCACCATCTTCATCCTTTACATGGTGACCATGGCCAGAAAAATGGAAAACTAGAGAATCACCAGGTTGACATCCTTGTACAAGCCATCTTAGTGCATGCAGGATGTTCTGTGCAGTCGGAAGCAGGTTAGGATGGGTTAACATAGGAACTTCATCTGCAAAATACTTTCAGCAAGAAAAGGTTAGAATTCCTAAGTGGCCAAAATGGAAATTGCAGGTTGATAATCTTTAATTGCTTTTTGTTTTTTTTTTTTTTGGTTTGAGAACTGTGGTGACACCCCACAACATATCAAAATGACAGAGATACCGAATTTCGAAAATATCATACTTGCATACTTTGAACAATATATACTTATAATCGTTTTTTTTTTTTTTTCCATGTCGATTTGAGTGTTTCCTTTATTTATTAAATATTTTGGAGATCTGTACAAGTCAAATAAGATGATGTATCGATCTAAAAGAAAATTACAATTGTATATTGATACAAAAGATAGACTTGGTAATGTATTAGAAGAGAGATTTTGCAATGCCGAAATTTTTCAGGTGTGTAAACGTGGTTTTAGAAATTTAGAGTGTCCCTATAATCATGTTGTTGTATACTGTATCTAGTTTTTATATTTACTCGAGTGTGTTTCCTTCTTTTCCTTTCATTTGTATATACAAGCATGTGTGCATTTTTGTGCAAGTTAAACTTTAGAAGAGAGTTTATGCATTCACACACCTGTAAGAGTGATTATGCAAGACTCTGGAAAGTTAAAGGTATTGACCAACAAGTTCTTCATGAGATTTGCATCATTAAGACAACCTTGGAGCTCGTACGGTTTGTTCTTGTATAGCACACCACAGATCACAGCTCGCTTGGAGCCATAGGGCGAACGCAAGTCACCTTGTGGTGCATGGTTGTAAGGCGATGAAGCCGGGATTGCATACTGTTGGTTATGAGATTGATAAGGATATTGGCAAATTTTCCCAGAGGGTAAAGTGAAGTAAGAAATTGATCTGGTTTGGTTCGCTTCAGTTGGTGCATCCATGTTAGACATGCCAGGTATGAGTGCTCGGTCAGGGCCATTAAGCAAGGGACTTGGGGGTGCATGAATATGGGAAGGCAATGCAGGGATCATGCTGTATTGGTAATAGTGATAATTGTAAGTACCATAAGTGTGAGGGGGTGAAGACTGGAAAAATTTAGGATAGGCTACAGGGGTGATGGCATTGCACATGGCACAATGAATCACCCGAGTGCCTGAGGGAAGCTGCAAGGTGGTGTAACAGTTGGGGCAATCTATCAGCATATACATGACTAAGAATTTAATTTGCTAGTGGAGATAAGATGCAGGACACCACTTATTCAGTAAAAATGGTGGAAAGAGGGCCCAACAAGATTGTGGAGACTATCCAAGAGCTGTAGGAGACTGAACATCAACAACAAGGGCACATTATGATGTTTCAGCCGCAGAAAGGGGGAATAGGATGAGAGAAATGAGGGATAAATCTAATATATAGAGTGTAATATGAAGTAGAGAGCTGAAGTGAAAGCGGCATGTGCACTGTTAGATTTAGCTCCACAAGCAATCGATCTAAAACTTTAAGTTTATTGATCAGTATGTACTTTAATATTTTATACTTTGACACTTCTCCCACTAACAGGTTAAGATTTTAATTGAAGTCCATCGAGTAAATCAATTAATGAAATGGGGTCATAAACACGACGTCATACTCTAATACCGATCCACAACCGATTGATCTACAAGTTTAAGCCCACAAATCAGGGTTGTGTTTTGACTCTCCGTACTTTAATGTGAAATGGAGAGTTGGAATGAAGGGACAGGAAGTTGGTGAGCATGTGCTAGGAAGGTGTGGGGGAACAAGAAGTGGTGAGTTTAATGTGAACTCCGAAAGGAGGAAACTAGTAAATGAGTAGACTTTGACTTTTCTTAATACAAAGGGTTAACTTAAATGCTCATAGGTCTAGGACAACGCTTAGTGGCTAAGGCTGAGGCACATGATGATAGATGTGCTTGTGCTGGCAATAAACAATGGTGTTTAACTAACTTTTGCAGGTTCTTGAGCTAGAAGGCATCTCAAAAACTAATTGTATTTTCAGTATCATTAATTTCTGTCACGTGTGATAAGCATTAGAGGTAGTAATTTTTATTTGTGAGCCTGCATTCATTAAACTGGAGTAAACAATGTAAATTCATTTTTCTATTGACATTTTAGTACGAAAGAAAAGGGACATATAAATTCCTCTTTCTATATGTGAGATCTCAGGCCGAAAATGAGCTGAACTACTCGAGTTCCATTTACTTTAAGCTTAGTTTGGCTCAAACTCAATTTATAAATCAACCAAACTTGAACTCAAAATAAACTTCGTTTATATAAATAAGCAGAGCTCAAGCTCATATTGAGACTCACAAATCAGCTCATGAATAAGCTCGTTTATATTATTAATAAGTTAGCTCACTAATAGGTTTATGAGTAGGCTTATAAACTGATACATTATACTAATTTTTTTTAAAAAAAATAATATAATATAAGAATAATATAACTAAAAAATTATCAAACAAGGATATTTTAAAATTTTTGAATTAGTTTTAAGTTTTAATTCAAACTCGAACTCGATCTTGAACTTGTTTAGGCTTGTTAAGATAAATGAGTCGAGCTCAAACTTCAAAGTCTTTAATAAGCTCAAGCTTAACCCTATAATTTTTATCCTCAGTAAAAGCTTGGATTTGCTCGAACTCAATAAATTTTAAATGAGTCAAATCGAGCTTTTGAAAAAAATAAATGCAACCAGTAGCACCTTTCTTCTCCTCGAATATCCAGAAGGAACAAAAAACACGGAACCATTTTACGATTTTACTCTTCTTACATGGTATACTTTATCAATGGTGTTCAATGAAGGAAAACATGCCTATGGAAGCTACACTGATATTCATAAATGCGAGTATGGTTTCTGTTTTTTATTTTGGTATAAATTCAAGACTTAGTTGAGCAAGTGTTTCGCAGAGTAGGTGAATTGAATTGTGTTGTGCTTCAATCTAATTTAACAGCAGATTATAGAGTGCGAATAAGCACATGCCCCGAACGAAAGAGAGATGAGAAGAGATATGTGAAATTATTTTACATACTCAAGACATAGTTATGTTGTATCTGCAAGTTTAAACTTTTAGATAAGATAGTTATAGTACTAGTCGTAATATAGTATCAGAGCTTAAAGAAGAAAGACTACATAATCAAGCAAGAGATAGGAGTAAGGCCAAAAAGTTATGCTTCAATTGTATAACATCCAAAAACATCAAACAAAGTCAGTGAAAGGGCCAGATTCGATTAATTTCTGAAAAGGGTGACTATACAACAAGTTTTCAAGGATTTTATGGAAAATTGAAAGTCAGAAATCAGGACTGTCGGATCGTGTAATGACGCCCAAATGCCTTCCCTTCTCTCTTCAACACAAAACTAGTTACAGAACATTGCTTCATAGTTTCCTCATATCCATCGGCAGAAATTGTGGGTGAGTGCTGTTTGTATTGAAGCCTGCAAGGGGACATAGAATGTCGAAAAAACGGGATGTTCAAATGTTTGAAATCCTTATGCTGAAGGAATCCTGTTTAAACAAACAAGACTTTTAAGTGTAAACGAGAACAAGTCGAGCATCGTAGCTTTAACTTTGTGCATCTGCACGTGTGATGATTGCAACAGCTGGTAAGATTTGTAGAAAACAGAGACAATCACAATTTTGTCTGCAAAACTATTAGTCAAGTACAAATACACCCACTGGACTTCCAAAAGTGACTTCGTTTCTCATAATTTTGGAAAACATGCATCTATCTCCCCAAATTGTCACAAAAAGATTCTAAACCATTGCTAGAAGACCCATAAACAGAGACGGCTTTAGGATCTTCAATGATAGTCGAGAAGAGAAGCGCATATTGTCAGTTTCGATAATTATGGATGTATCCGTACCTAAACCGATAGTTGTAAAGGTGCATTTGCAATTTGCGCCTGAAAATATTCCTATGTCACCCAAACCAAATCTAAAGGATGATAAAAGTTTCATTTTCTTCGACGATATTCATAGTGCAGTCTTCACCAAGCAAGACAGACACTCCAAAAACAGAACAAAAATTGCTGAATTGGACCTAGACCTATTTCACTAGTCATGGAGTCCACAAGCACCAAGGGTATATAAATTATAAAGACATTGCTTATCAGTGCATCCAATAGGAAAAATGATTCTTGCACTCCTATATGCTTGGCTGTCTTCTATGTTTTATGGCTCAACAGTCATATAAGTGCATTGTCATCCTCCTAGTCAGCCTCAGAGCATTTAAATGACATTTTAAGTGCAGAGGATGTACCTACCTGTTACAAAGAGAAGGGCTTCCAGTATACATCGAATGGTTCGTTAGCAGTCAACTGCGGTTCCTGCAGGCATATAGAAGATCCGAGTCTCAAATTACTCGTGTAGATGTATCCGTTGAAGAATTATCACAAGAAGAAACTCATTGACTACATAGCCTATAACAACAGTGGGGTGTAGGATTAAAGGACATCAGGTTTTTTCAAATGCAATGTCCCTCGAAACCAAAACCGGTCCTATATTGCCTCTGTTGTCTTATATTTAGTCGTATATTAGTCTGTCACAAGGAGAACATTATGCAAAGTTCTGGCTAAATCTCTGTGCAAAATTGGAAAAAAGGAAAACGAATCAACGTAAACCAACAAACATAAAAATACACTAGATCTGACAAGTTGAAGTTTGCAAATTGTAGAGCTAAATCCAATTTTTGGGCTTTAAGCTCAATAACTACTTGATTTGACTCTTGAGCTAAATTGATAGGGCTGGGAGAGCTCAGCCCATGCATTCGGGATGATCCATTTGATTTTGCATGGTAGGATTAGAGCAGAAACTGTTAAATCGGCCCGTCACTCCTGATCGTCTCTTACATGTCATTATGCGTCACTTCTCTAAGCCACGTATAGTGTAAAACACATGCTGCTAGCACATGACCATCATAGCAAAATCCATAAACCTACACAAATCAACTATTTGCAAATCCTAAATTTATTGTGGTATTGAGTGATTAGGTCATACATTCGAGCCTCCCCACACTCATTTTGCCGCTATTTAATATAATGGTACAAATCACCAATTTTCGGCCAACATCTCAATCCGCATGTAAGGAAAGCCATTATTGAAAAGCACACCAGATCTAACAGGGTTAAACTCTTAAATCAATTGGCTATAGAATAAAATTTATTAATATTCAGAAGGTATTTGACAGACATGTAGTTCTATGATGGAAGACATACCTGTCGTCGACCACCCCCAAGGCTTCCTCCTGTCACAAGCATGGTTATAAGAGTTGTTACCAAAACACCATCCAGTTCCTTGAGAGTGCTCCGAATAGTGGACCGCATTGCATTTAGCATGTTCCCATAAGTAGTTGCCTGCCCTCGTTCAATAGCTTGGATGAAAGAGTAAGTCATTGCACCTGTTGAGGTAACCTTTGAAAGAGCCTGTCGACAGAAGGTAATGAACTCATAAGCTGATCTACAATGTGGCTCCATTCTAAATATCCCAAATATTTTCAAGAAAAAGGAGCAGGTAATACACCATCTGCGGCTTTATCGGGACTAACTAATAAAAGGCCTGGAGCAGGAAGCAAATCTTAAAGAGGACAACAACTATATTAGAAGTTTATATAGCATTCAAAGCCTTACCGGCGTATCAACAGAAGTTTGATCATCATCACAACCACTAAATGAAATGACCTCACCTCCACTTGTTCCTTTCCACATTCCCGATCGGGGGCGATGATCCTCCCATGCATACTGTCCATTTCTACATCCATAAACATGAAAGTAAATACCTCCATCTGAATTTAGCCTAACATCCAACTAATATAGAGCCTTGATTAAAATATCTATTTGCAGGTTTTGAATTCATGACCTCCCCTGTTACCCATATCATGTTGAATTTAACTCAAGAACCAGTCGATACGAAAGTTCAAACCAGTTGTGGAGCTAAACGCAACAGCCTCTACTAAAGGGAATAGTTGAGGAAAACAAACCAACCTGTCCATCCTACAGAGGAATGGTAAATCCAGCACGGTTCCGCTGTGACAAGAATCAATGATGGCGTGAAGCTTAGCGCCACGAGGTAGAGGCCTGACAATGGTTGCATTAATCTCATCATCAACAATCATTCCACTAGTCTCAAAGTCCGTAGGACAAAGGGTTTCATCATATCCATCCACCTCGTCACCGGTATAGTTCCGTTTTTGGGATCCATGGCCAGAAAAATGGAATACCAGAGAATCACCAGGTTGACATCCTTGGATAAGCCAGTACAAGGCCATTCTCATGTTATGTAAAGTTGGGCGCTTCGATGGATCAGGTTCTTCTTCTGTTAAAATTAACACTAGCATTCAAAGCACTCAGGAAAGGAAAAGTATTGAAATATAAAACAAGGATCAAGTATATACATTCAGTAAGAGAACATGAAATTTTTTAAGAAGTGCATCATAGTCATCTCAGAAGATTGAAGGTACCAGTATCTTTTAGCAATGGGGGTAATGGTGGCGGAAAACAATGCTAGCAACCGAATTTCAGCGGAAGTTCTGATTAATAATCTACGGAAAACGCCATTGGATGAGGAGGAAAAATTAATTTCCTCTTCTCAAAAATGGAAATCATTTTCCTCGTTTTCCCATTATTTAACCCATTACCTTAGCTGCTACATTAATTACTAATATGATATTCGATAATAATTCCAAAGTTTTTGCAGTAATTTTGAAAACACGATAATTGCATTTATTACACGTTTCACGAGAAACGAAATCTAAGCACACTAATGGAAGTAATCAAACAAAGCAATTGCTATGTATGCATCCTTAATCCTAATCTTAATTAACTAATCATCATTAGACTCCCTATTTAGGAAATTCAACACAATCAAAAATCTGAAGATTGCTGATAAGAAGGAAAGTCAACGCACGGACCATTAAGCATGAGAATACAAGACTCAGGGAACTCGAACCGGTTGACCAACAAGTACTTCATGCAATTGGCATCATTGATGCAACCTTTGAGCTCATATTGGGTGTATTTATAGGACACGCCGCATATGAGAGCACGCTTGCGCCCATGAGCAGAAGGCAAGGGACCTGGTGGCGCGTGATTGTAGGGGGATGGTGGTGCTGTGGCCTGATGTGGTGGTGGTGGAGGAGGAGGAGGATAAGAATTGTGGTTTTGGTAGTGGTGCTGTGGAACGGAGCGAGGATCGGCCACCAAGGTGACGGCGTGGCAGATGGCGCAGCGGATGGACTTGGCACCCGGTGGCAGCCGCAACGGGATGTGGCAATTTGAGCAGTTGATCAGAAAATACATCGACTTTGCGGCTAATTTTTTGAATTCCGGTTTGATATAGTTTGATGCACAGACAAGGACGAGGGTGAGTTAGACTTATGTGACCAAGATGCTGAAGTAATTAGAACAAGAAGAAACTTGAATTGATGAAGAAGGAAGAGCAGTAACGATGACATGATTATAATGATAATTTATAATAGCAACTTTAAATTTAAATGTGACAGCAAGATATATTAAAGAACTATTTTTTAAAAAAATTTACAATTTTATTCTTAATTTTTTCCGTACAAATTCCTTAAAAGTAAGTCCGATAAAACTTTTAACCAATCAAAAAGTTGAAAAAAAAAATTATAAGTAACTAGACTAGTTTGACAAATCACGTAGCCGTGGGTACTGGGTTAAGGAGCTGGCAATAAAGCTGGTGTAATATAATATTTATTTAAATGATGCTCAAAATATCGATTATTACTCAAGGAAAGGCTTTTTATAATTTTTTTAAGTTAATTATAACATAAATGCATAAAAACATTTTACTTCATTTATTAATAGATCACGTTAATAATATTAAAACCTTTCTCCCTTAAAAATACGTACAGTTGTATAGGCTTTTTGTAATATTGTATTTGTCTGTAGCCCCGCAAGCATTCGGTGAGAAAGTGAAAGAGAGAGAGAAAACGAAGATTTCATGACTCGCCAACTTCGTGTTTGAAATTTCCAATAATGACCGTGCGTTTTGAATTTGATCGGTTGGTGTCAATTCTCCAAGATACCAATGGCGGAACCATGGAAATGAAGATTCTGATGTCATGTCAGCCAAACATCTATGATCTACCAAAAGTTTAATACTCCGAGACCGTATTGTATTAGCATACTATCACTTATAGTTTAATATATATATATATATATATTTATTTATTTATTTATTTTTGTTAACCTAAAATACCTTAATACAAGTAAAGTTTCTCTCCTATGGATCTTTCTTGGAGCAATTAGCTTGGAGATTAAACACGTAACTTTCATGTTATTGAAGAGAAATTTTTATCAATCTTTTTGAAATATTAGTTAATAAGTCTTAAGAAGTATATTCTTCATCTTTTTAAAATTTATTATAATTTTTTCAAAATATCTATAGAAAGAAAATGATGTAGAAGTTTTCTTTAATCGTACCAAAATCAACCCATTCACATTTTCTATATATTGCACATAGGTTTCCTTGTAGTCTTTTATTTTTAAAATTAGGTGTTTACACTTAAATATTAAATAAAAAAATGTCAAATTCTTACTTACCGTTTTACCCTTAATCTTTCTACGTACTTTTAAAATTCTAGTTTTCTTTCTTTTTTCTATCATTTTATACAAATTATAAGATATAACCTACTCAAATTAAGAAATGTGAACAGTTTGCCACATATTCATATCATAATATAAGCATACAACATTCAAAACTAACTATAGATCCACAATTTGTACCGTAATAACATGCTTTTAATTTTTATAGCAATCTCGTCTATTTACAACTATTTGCAACTTCATAGATATAAAAATAAATAAATAAATAACTAAGATGTTATGTTCCTTAAACTATACTGAATCAACTTTTTTCTTAAATACTTTTGGTGTAGTAACATTAATCTCATTCTCATTAGGAGAATTATAATGTAATGAATCAACGTTTTGAGATAAATTTAAAAGTTCGTATAAGATATCATCGTTCTGAAAAATTTAAATAAAAAATTTAATGTTTGATAAAACAATTCAAATAAAGGATTTATAATAACAAATTCATAAAATTATTTGCATGTAAAACATCCATTCCTTATTTGATTTTTTCAAAACATTGGTATCTTTTTTGAATCATTTTATGAAACGTTAATTTCTTCTTTGAACTTTTCGAAACACCGATCTCCTATTCAAATTTATCCTCAAACATTTTTCCTCTTTATTATAATTCTCCCAATTGCTACGTAAGAACTTACAAATGGCAATAAATAATTATCTTACCTATAAAAAACAAAACCTCATAAGAAGTGAGTTAAAGTTTAGTATATAATCATAACATACACATATGTATGTCATGCGAACACAACATGTATAGCTTAAATCTAATGCAATATTCACGAGTCACTTTCTTTTATTTAACCTTGTCACACCATCAATCCAAACATTTAAGACTCGAAATAACTCATAACTTCTCAACAAGTATATATATATATATATATATATATCATATCATGTTATAATATGTAATTGTAAAAGCTAGGAAAAAGAGACCTCAATTTGAAGAGAATTTAGTTGAATCAATTTTTGATACACAAATGCCTTTGTGTGGATTCACTTTTATCTAATAAGATTGTACATCCACCCCTAGCATCTGATAAGAATTGTTCTATCCTTTTAAAAAAGAAAAAAGAAAAAACCTTCTCGCTTAGCTTTTTCTTCATTTATTTCTTTTATAGGCAATTAGAAATATAAATTATTGGATATGATAATTAGGTTAATAGTTAAATAAATAATTTTAATTAATAATAACTAATTAATAAGGAATGAAATCGTGATTTCACCTTTTTAAAGGACTAATCGAATTTCTTCTTTAAATTGGAATTTTCGATTCCATAAAATCACAATTCTATCTTTTAAATACACTTCCAAATGTAAAGAAAGGAAATAAAATCTAAAATTATAATTCTATTTCAATCTATTCATGCTTACCAAATGTGAAATAAAAGTATACCTCTAGTAGTCATACATCACTAGATTAATTAGATGGTAAACTCATAATACAGTTGATTTATATGGTCTCACACCATGCTATGATCTATAGTTTCCTCACATTACCATAGTATTAAGATGGCCTTAGGTCGAAAGATGGCATTATACGTTGTAGAGGATTAATTTATTTTATTTATTCAATGTTTCATTATATATAAACTTATTAAAAGTTTTACCTATTTACAAGTAAATAAAACTTAATATTCTAGAAAATTAAAAGAATTTCTATCCTAAAGATAAACATAATATATTCATCCATAAAAATCTTAAAAATAAGAAACTAAACATAATCAAAACCTAAAACTAAGAAATCAAATCTAGATATTAAAACTATATCATACCTAAATAACAAGAAATTAAAAAAAAAACTGTACTTACTTCTACTAATTAGCATCAATTATAACATTGATGAGATTGAAATCATCCTATTAATAGGAATAACTATCCTAGCTTCTTTACTTATACACATCAAATTCATGGGGTATTTGACTCTGTTTATGTCTTAAAACTTTTAACATGATTATTCTTATACTTTGATCTCGAATTTCATATATGACATATAAGGCTATTGTTAAAATATGTTTAGTATTTCCACAATTTTGCTTTATTAGAGCTCAATTGGGTAGTTTTAGATAGAGGTGTACAAGTAGACTTTAACTCGTGGGTCAGCTCCTTTAACTCGTGGGTCAGCTCCTTTAACCCACTTTTTAAATAAGTTTGGGCTAAGGTTTTTTAGCCTGTATAAAAGCAAGCCAAATAAAGCCAACCCATTTAACTCGCGAGCTGAAGTTAACAAATTTAGGTAAGCTTGTTTAATATATTTATATCTTTGGTCCTTGGGCCAGCCCGTTTAATCTATTTTTTAAATATATTAGAGCTAAAGTTTGTTAACTCATTTAAAAGGAAGCTAAATGGGATCAGCCTGTTTAACTCATGAACCAAACCGAGTTGGCCCATTTAATCCGCTTGCACATGGCATTGATATTGGTTTCCTTCCTAAGCAAACTTATCAAATTTTTACAGTTTAAAGATAATATAAAATATATTTAATGCATAATATAATAAAATATAATATTAACTATATTTAGTTATACGATATTCCTTATACTATCAAATCATATGGAAACAATTTCTCAAAATTCTCATATTGAAAAGGCAAAAATTGAAGTGGAGTTAAGGATATTCTAGATATAAGAATATAGTATAACATAGATTAAAACTTTAAGTGAAGTACATTTACAATAGTACTTTGATTCCTTTATTCTTTTAATTAAAGCTTAACAATTTCTAAGTATTAATAGATTTATGTAAGTAATCTCCTAAATAAATTTAGGGCCTTTTTTTTATGTCTCTGAAATTAGTCACTGAAGTTCATTATTAAGGAAATTGCAACAAACATCGCTAAGCATACCATAAGGAGAGCAACTGAAGAAGTAGATGAGGATTTGCAAACACCCTTGTAAAGATATCATCCTACATGAATAACAATACACCTTAATTAAGAACGAAAATTCAATATCAAGAATGAAAATTCACATAATCTTGAAAGAAACACTATAAAAGGGAAAAATTACAACTCTTGTCTAATGTTAAGAATGAAAATTCAATTTCTAGTCTTGAAACTTTAATTGTCAAAAGTATTCAAAGGAAAACAAAAGTTGATTGAATGGATTCATGTATTAAGAAAATCATCATGGAATCTCTCAATACCTTCAGTTCCATAAGGATGATAAGCATGGTGATATCACCGCGCATCTTCTTTTTGTTCGTGCATCTATACCTACTTCTACCATTGCTTTCTTTATAGCAAACTATGCAATCTCTTTTGCAATTGGCTTTACAAATTTCACATCTTGCAAGTATGTTAAGGGAAGGGTAACTAGGGTTTATAGAGTAAAAAGAGTAGAGTTTTTAAGGGAGTTAAGGATGATGAGTGTAAAGTTGATAAAAGTGGTTTTGATTGAGGTTTAAAAGGATCTAGGTTTTAAGAAACATGAAGAAAGTGTACACGAGGGTAAGCATTTGACTTAAGTAAACCTAAGCCTAATAGATGAATTGAATTAATTATAGCTCTATTAGCTTAACACATCATAGTATAATTATTTTAATCATATCTATTCTATTTTATTTGTATAGTCTAATTACTTTAACCATATGTATTTTATTTTATTTATATATAATTTTGAAGCTAAGAGAAAGAAACCTTAATTTGAAGAGGATTTGGTTGTATCAATTTTTTATGCATATATCCTTTTGTGTAAATTTACTCTAATCTAATAAGATTATACAACCATCAATATAAGAACTTTAGTATCTACAAGAGTGGTTCTATCTTTTTCCTTTTTACAAACTTCTTGCTTGGCTTTTCTTTTTATTTATTTCCTCTACAGGTGATTGAAAATAGAAATTATATAACTTTAAGTCTTTGTTCATATATATTTCATATCTATTATTAATACTATTATTTATCATTTTTATTTATATATTTCTGATTTGATTTCACATTCTCTTAGATGTTCAAAATTTTATTAGAAAATATATTATAATATATAATTGTTGAAGTTTTTTGTTAGTATACTTTTAAAATTATGGCTTTTTTTTTCCTAATAAAGCCTCTTCGATATTAATATTGGGTCATTAGAATTTTCTTAAAAGGCTCCATTAGATTTTAAATCTTCTATTGATATAACATTTCGAATTGTTTATATCTAATATATTTTGGTTATTGGAATTTTGTTGAAAGTTACATTATTATTATTATTATTTTGCCCTTGGATTTAATCATGTTCCATTACATTTTAATTTTAATTGGTGAATTTCCATATAGTATTTACTTTTGAAATAGGTTTTTAGCCACCATTACTTTTAATAAAGAGTTATTATTAATTTTAATGAGTATGTTTCCTATTTATCTTATTATTTTTTGTTTTCAAATCTTGGCATCACCTATATAATTTTTTGAATAAGTAGTTGCAACCCTTTGTATAATTAATGCGAAATGATACAAGTTCTTACATTAATAATGTTCCATTCCACTAGTTTGAAAGATAATGATAATTTTGATATATAAAATATAATTGTATTTTTTTATATATCTATCTATCATAATATATAATTTCAACAATTTTTTTATTATTATTTCTCTTAGTTTTTTTAACTCATTGTACGTCTATAATATCTACTTTTTCATTTAATTATAACTATTCCTTTTTAATTTTTGGGCATTAATTTGTTTCCTCAAAAGTTACATTTTTTTGTATAAGTGATGTATCTTTTAGAGTGGTTGTAACTTTACATAAAACAAAACAACACAACTCTTTTAAGGTCGTGTCTTTTAAGGAAAAAAATTAATGTCCAAAAATTAAAAATGAATAGGTATGATTAAATGAAAAAGTTGATATTAAAGAAATATGATAGATAAAAAATAATTAAGAGATGTGATAGTAAAAGAACTTCTGAAAGTTAAAAACAAATGAGTATAATTAAATGAAATAGTTAATATTAATTAGGTATAATGGGTAAAAAAAAGAAAGATATAATAGTAAAAATTTTGAAAATATAAATTATAATAAGTTATAATAGATATAAGAAAAATACCATTATCTTTTTATATATCATAGTTATCATCATCTTCCGTTGTTAACATGTCAATTGTGATCATTTTTATAAGTAATTTTTTTTTTTTTGCTTATAAGTATAATTTAAACCAACAACTAAATATAATACGGTTCTTTAACCAACTATGTTATGTTTTCATGAATTAAAGGATCGTAACTTTTTTCTAAATATTATAATATCTTAAATAACTATCAATAATTGTATAAATTATAATATATAAAATATATTCATATAATTAAATAATTGTATTCACAATCTTTTAAATATGAAATTATTAGTAGATAAATTACTATGATATTTTACATAAGTTTTTGTTTTCATAAAACGAAACCTATGCATTAGGTGGGGCCTTTAACTAGTTATAATATATAATTTAGAAAATAAAGTATCCAAAAATAAATTTTTATCAAATTAATTTTTTATATGAATCTATCATAGTCTCGCTTATCATGTCTCATACTTCAATCTCATGCAAGATTTTTTAAATAAAATCATTCTTTATCCTTAAATAATACATACATACATATATATATATATCCAACAACATCACAGTAATTGAAAGTATTTTTTTATTAATTCCCCGTATAACCTTTTCTTTTTTTCTTTTTTATAGGCAACAATAAATACAAATCTTTAAATAATCAAAACAAAATAAATTATACATCTCTTATGTACTCAACCATAAAGCGATCACAACAAGATTTATCCTTATTTATTTTTCTCGATTTCTTGTAATCTTACATTGACATTTGCTTTACTCTCTCGATTCTTTTTTAAACTTAACATTGGAGTATGCTTAACAGTGGTAATCATTGGTCTTCCCAATGAAAATAAAGAGCAGTGTATTATATTGTACTCTTAATGTACACTTCCTTATTAGCATGTCTTAAAAGAGAGAAGCATATAGCCTTCATTTTTTAATATACACTATTAAGTTTCACGTTCATGTACATGTATTTATGCATACGTACGTATATATATACATATACTATTTTTTAAAATTATTTAGACCAAAGAAGCCTTCTCTTATTATTTAGACAAAGTAATTCATTTTCAAAGCCTTAAGTTGCTTAAAAAGTTTTTTAATGTATTATTTTATAATACATGAGAATATTGAATTATATTTATATTTATTGTTTTTTAAAAAAGAATTATAATCATTATTCAAACTTTTATATGTGCATTACACATCTCTTTAACTAGTATATATATTAGAATCATCTACACTACTTAATAATATTTGTTATGAGAAAGAAAGAAATGAATATAAAACTAATGATAATATAAAAAACAAAACTAAATAGACAAATCAAAATACGATATATTTTCTTAACCTATTTTTTTAGTTAATCATAAAACTAATTATTATATCAAATAAAAAAGCTAAATATAACAAATAAAATACAATATGTTAAACCTCTTTCTTATTATTACATATTTTGTTTGGAGAAATTGAAGAACATAAATGAGGGTAGAGAAAGAGAGAAAAATAAATTATTCAATCAAATCATATTTTAATTTTTTTCTTTCATAAATTTAGGTTGATAAACACTTAAATAATTGAATTAAGTCACATTAAGGTCCTATATGAATTAGTAACTTTATATAATATTCAGCTTGAGGTTATCTTTATAAATATTTTTTTTTTTTTCATAATATAAAGGATTAACAAAAAGTATTACTAATAAAATGTTAAAGACTTCAACAATTGTCTATATAAGTGTTAACAAGTTCTAGTTGGATTGTACTAAAAGATATATAAATAAATAAAATGATTAACTCACATTCCCTAATACCACAATCTCCATCCTAGTAGTTTACAAAACTACTATAAAATAAAAAAAATGTTTAAGATGTTATGACCAACTTCTTTCACCTTATTGCAGCACTACTTGTTTTCACATGAAAACAAAACATATCACCAAGATTATTAAAAAATAAAAGATAAACATTTAATCTCTCACACTATTTGTATTAGTATACTAAAAGAAAAACTGTAAACACAAAAATACAAAGAAAACCATGTCATTACTATCACATATTCATATTAAGATCTTTATCAAACTACTATAATGAGATGCAACAAAACTGAGAATAAAGATGTGATATACAAGTGAAATTTTTTTCTTTTAACAATATGTGCAAAGAGACATTATGGCTCTAAATTGCCATGTAGTAGGTGACTTTGTACGAATATAAAAAGTATTTGAATCAAGGATAAGACAAATACCATGAGAGAGATGAGGTAAGTTTACAAGTTAATTTAATTTGAATTTTCAACTATTTATTGGAATTTAAAGATTAATGGAAAATATAATTCACACTACAGATTAATGAGTTGAAATTTGAAATATTAACAAAAATTTATGTAAATGGGAATTGAAACATGCTATTATAGTGAATGTAATGACACCACAATAGAAATGTAAAAGGAGTTGCTTTAATTTTAGTTTTCAAAAAAAAAAATTCAATAATATTTAAGTGTATAACTTCATATAGGGTTGGTGATTCATGTTATTATGTTATGTCTCGTTTTCATCTTTAAACAAGTTCATGTCTAGGAAACTTAAGCTCATGACATGACTTGTTTATTAATAGTGTATAGAAACCTAAACCTACAACTTAGTATGTTTGATATTTGGGTTAAACCCATTTATATTAGGGCTAACAATTTATATTACCATGTTGTATCTTGATTATCTTAGATTTGATACAATTTATCAATTAAGAAGTTATAATAAAATTTAAGAAATATTTATAGATACAAAAGGAAAAGAATGATCATAATATTTAAATTTTACAAAAAAATGACATAGTATATTTATACTTAATATAAAATTATGACCTAAACAAAAGTTTAGTAGAGCAAAATCTTACCAAAAATAAAAAATCTAAAAATTTAAGTTATATAATATTTTTAAATTAAGTGGAACTATAAAATAAATGTATATTAATATTACTACTAGTATCGAATTCCAAATTTATCATATTGTTTATCATATTTTTATGGGAGATAGTCAAATAATTTAAACATAACTTTATTCTTTTCCCATTTAAACTACAATGAAATAAGAAAAGTATATAACATTATTAAATTTGAGTTACATAATATCAATAAATTCAGTAAAACCATTGTAATGCCCCAGTTCATAAGCAGTGAATAACCAAGCCAACAAATACTAATTAGCCTATTTTCAACCATTAGCCCAAAAATTTAAAACTTGTGTTGATAAGGTGTTCACAATCATGACCTTATAAACTAGTATCATGACCTTCTATAACCCATATGGGATACTTAACCATAGGGTCTCATAATCTCTCTCTCTCTCTCTCTCTCTCTCTCTCTCTCTCTCTCTCTCTCTCTCTCCCTCTCCCTCCCCCCCCCTAAACAAGCAATGTCCTCGTCACGAGACCTTACAATTGAGCCCCGATCTTTCCCCCTTTTCAGTATACAATTTGAGCCGCCCACTACTTATAGGTCATCCTGAAAGCATATATGGAGTCACACTTTGGTGACACTTCCTACCTTCCTCGAATCTCCTCTAAATTGGAGCCAGACTCGAATTATGTCCCTATTGGCATAGGGTTCACTTTAATACCATTTATAATGCCCCAATCCATGAGCAGTGAAAAACTACGCTAACAAACACTAATGGGCCTATTTTCAACCACTAGCTTAAAAGTTTCTAGCTTATGTTGATAAGGTATTCACAACCATGACCTTATAAACTAATATCATAATTTCTCATAACTCATGTGGGACACTTAACCATGGGGTCTTACAACCATAATTAAATACATATTAATATTACTATTAGTGTTAACTTCAAAATTTATCACATTATATGTTAGATTTTCAAGGAAAACAATCAAATAATCTACACATGAATTCATTATTTTTTACTCTTTTAAACTATAACGTAACAAGAAGAATATATAGTTAAAAGTACTTGATACCTTTAATTAAGATCTTTGACTTAGTAAAAAATTATTTGTGTAGTAAAATACAAATACAAAAAAAAATATATAGATATGTATAGTACGTTTCATGTCTGAGATTTGAATCAAGAGTCTCATGTTAATATCTATATCTAAGAGCTTGACCCAAACCCAAGCACGAATTTAGGCATTAATTTCTTAAAGGAGGTCCATTTTGAACGTGGTATACAGATCGAAATGAAGTTATGCATTCATTTTCAAACCTTGAACACAATTATCCTTTGTTGAATCTGTTGAACCAATTAGTAGTGCTTTCTAATGTAAACCTATCAAGAACCACCTTATGGTAGGGAATTAAGAGATTAAGGTCATTAATTAGGAGATAAGAATAAAAATAGTTTGTGCTTATCTTAGTAATAACAATTCAAGAATGACTTTTGTTATCAATAATTGTTCCCTTTAAAGAAGAGCTAGCACCTTTCTAAACACCGTAAGACTACACATACCTCACCTATGCCCATACACTTGGAATTCATGGATGTAAGGCCTTAAATCTCTTAAAGACAAAGATTTGGTAATAGAGATAATCACTTCTGGGGAGAAAAGAGCAAGAAATAATGGGGCAAAGTAATAAAAAAAAAAGAGAAAAAAAGAGAGAAGACAGAGAGAGAGAGAGAAGAAACGCTTAAGCATCCGATTTATATGAAAAAAGCCCTAACTAAGGAAGGCCTAGAAGCCTAAAATTCTCCAAAAACACAAGGTCTTGAATTACATTCTCAATTTAAAAACATGAAGCCTACATATCTTTTTCAAACTACACTTGTAACGCCTCAGAACCTGAGAGCATCAAAACCCACCACGTGTCCCCGCCTTTCAGGAACACATTAAGGCTCTAAAATTCAACTACAATCTCCAAAATCACTTATAATAACTGCTTAATGGGTATAAAATAACAAATCTCCAAATACATAAATTCAAGTAACTCATAGACGAGTCACGTTAGCCATAAATATACTAAATAACTAGATTTTGATATTTTATAACATACCAAGCTACCACCTCTCCTTCTCAACTCAATGATAGCAAATCTCATAGTTGAAAAATTATCGATTTAACCTACAGTTATAAAAATAAAAGAGTAAGCCAAAGCCCAATATAGGTGCACAAACCCATACGGATGTTAAGCCTAGAACATTTACATGCATATAATGCAACTATAACAGAGTATAAACAAACATCAAGTTAATTATCTTTAATTTAAACCAGTATCCAACAAAGAGGTACTCGAGACCCCATCACACCTTGATCTTTTTCTACACATATAAGTGGACATCAATATACGTTTTTCTTTAAGTCCTTTACGCCGAAGGTCTAAAGACCATAAGCCTAATGTTCTAACTATGTCATCCCATATGAAAGTTTACTAGGGAAACCTTACACATGATCAGCAGTTGCTCCTCTAGGAAACTGTAACTACGAGCCACTATAGCAAGCGGGTCAAGTAAAATCAACAAACCAAATTAATTAAGCCGAATATAGATTAGTCCAATTACATTCTAAGTCCTAATAAGCACAACTATACAAACAAGCACAACTATACAAACAAGCACCACATACTTGGAATCGCTCTAAGATTGAATACAATACTCTAGTCTTAAACCCCAATAAAAGTTAGACCTCGACAAAGAAAACCAAACACCATGAATCTAAAAGAAAATAACTATCATGTTATCCCTTAAACATTCTAAAGCTAAGTCCTACTTAGGAATTATCTAAGAGCTTACTGTCTATTCAATTAAAGTCCCGAAAGAAAAGGTTGAGACAAATAATAAAACATGATAAGATTAACTAAAAAGGTGATGTAACTAGATATATATATATATATATATATAAGATCACTTTTATAGAAACTTGTAAAGTACATAATATCTATATAACGTGTATATATATATATATATATAAGAAAGTATACAATGAACACAAAACTAGAGTACCAAATATTATAGATTATTGAATCGATATGGTAAATAAATAATATGTATTGAAATAGAAGATAGTATGATTTGTAAAAGCTCGTAAGAAATGACATAAAAATAGTTAATACGTGAAATAGACATACTATGAGTAATATAATATGCCAAAAAATAGATACATAATACTAACGTAACTAAGTAATTAGATTACGAAAACATTGATGACAAATATAAATCTCACTAATAATAGAGTAGATTCATAGCACAATAAATCGACATATAGGACTTTGTATAAAATACGATTATCGACATAACCTTTAAATAAACAGAAATTAGTGATCTACTTGAATGTGATAGACTTAGAAAATTGGCCCCAAGATATATCTATAATTAATAATGCAAAATATGATAACATATACTTTAACCATAACTCTTATATAAAATAATATTATACAACATGATAATCCATAATATAGTTTAATATCAGAAATCGAATACTAATAATACGTAATTTAACACTAACGACAAAAATAGTAAATAAAATAATGATACTAAAATACTACATTATATGGTACCTAAACTGAATTCGAAGAGGCTTGCGCAAGTTGAAATTGGAACGAGATTACTAAATGGCATGAACAAAACCTAACATAAATAATAATACGAAGTTATAATATGTAAAATCATATACTCAAATAAGTTAATTAATAATATTTACCGAGTTAAATCCAAAATGCACAAAATAAACTCCAACCGAAAGTGAAAAATCACTTTAGATTTCGGATAGCTACTCAAAATAAATTGAATCGAAGAGAATGTTACCTAATAGGATTAAAAAATTGAGGGGTGGAAATTAAAGGCATGGGCTTCAAAAATGCTTGGTTAGTAACGTTTTGAGAATTGAATAAAGACGAAAAAGAAAATGAAGGGGACAAGAGAAATCTAGGGTAATTATGAGGTAGGTTTGGCAAAGGGGTTGGGGACAGGGGAAAAAGAAAAAGAAATAAGAGGCCAGGGGGTAAGGCGATGGGATAACGGGACAGACGATAAAGAAAGGAAGTAGGGTAAGGGGATTAAATGAAGGGGAAAGGGGATGGTGCAAGGGAGACAAGGATGAGGAAGAAGGGTGACGAGGTGTACAGGGGAATTAGAAAAGGAAGGAGGGCGAGATTCAATTGAGGGTTTCAGGGTATGAGGCTGGGGAATTTATGAAGGGAGAGAAGGGAATTGGGAGAGAAAACAAGGGATCAGGTGAGGAGAGTAGAGGTGAAATAGAGAGTGAGAAGGTGAGACAAGAGAGACAAATCATTGAGGTGAGAGAAAGAGAGAAGATCGAGAGAGAAGGAATTGCAGCTAAAAAGTAGGGTTTAGGGTACGGTTGCTTAATCTAGGACCTTCCAAAATATAGAGAGTAATTAAATATAGAAAAAGAAGACAAAAATTAATTACAAAAATAATTGAATAAATATTGCATAGGAAAAATGGATTTTTATACAATATCACAATGTAAAATACTAATAGATTTTATTGTATCCCATACGTAAAATATAAAATTTACTATGCTCAAAATATACATGAAATAAAATTTAATATATTTAATGTATACATAAAAATAAAGATTTTAAAATAATTAAATCGGAACCTTAATTTCAATTTATAACGATACTAGCTTAAAGAATTTACAATTTAAATCAATAGTCTAACCAGGGTGTTTCAACATTACAAACCACAAACATGAAGCCTTCTTACTCATCCTGAATTACACAAGACCTTCCCACCCATAAGACTTCTTACACACAATAAAAGCTCATTTGATCTTAAATGATGAATTATCTTAAATAAAATTTGTTTTTAAAACTAGAGTAAGCACACTTCTAGTTTTTCCTAAAGGTTTTTGACAAGCACGCTTAGTTTGGATAAAAATATCTCTTTCAAATAAGCCTTCTCATTAATCCCTTTTAAAACCATTTGACTAAAAGCCTAATTCATTATAATGAATTAAAAAAGATCTAACAGATTGATCAAAGCATATCACTTATAAACTGGACTATAATTTTTGAAACAAGAGTCAAGAGTAAAATATAGATTGGGAGTATGCAAAAAATCTTCTTCAATTAAACTAATTATGAGTTACCTTTTCCTTAGGAAATAAATGTTTAAAATCATAAGTCCCTACCAAGAAGCTTAACATCGGGATCGAGAGACATTTTTAGAGACTAAGAAGAATATAAGATGCCCCATAAGGTCACTAGGGAAGGGGATGGTTATCGTACTTACTTTTTAAATAAGAATTTGTACCCATTAACAAACTTCAAAAAAAAAAAAAAAAGAGATGGACGAAGAAAAAGAGAGATAAAAGAAGAGAGAAGAGAGAGAGAGCGAGAGAGGAGAGAGAGAGAAAGTAGAGGCTTATCACAAGTTTTTTTTATCAATTTCCTAAACCATGGTAGCTTGAGTAGCTAAGCTTTCGATTAATATAGTCGTCTTTCTTCCAATATGGTCACACCTTTTAAGTTGACCCCCATAATCTAAGCCATCTTCCCTAATATAGTTTTTCTCATGATTGATGTTTACTAACTCTTTTTCAAATTAAGAGACCTTATCCCTAATACTTTTTTCGTTATAAATGGTTTTTACTAGATTCCTTGTTTGTGAATTTTGCAAGTTAAAAGGTTATATCCCCTAATTTTGCTTCTTAGGGTCTTTAGCTAGCCTATAAGGCACTTACTTTTTGTCCATCTCACTTATAGTCTTAGCTAGCTCATGGAGTACTTTACTCGTTCACTTAGGTTAGTTAGCTTAAAGGAGCATGACTGGGTTTTAATTCGTCCTTTAAGGTTTTAGCTAACTCATATAGTACTTTACCCATTCGCTTAGGTTAGTCAGTTTAAATGAGCATAACCAGGTTCTAATTTGTCCTTTAAGATTTTAGCCAACTTACGGAGCGTTTTACTTGTTTGTCTAGGTTAATTAGCTGAAAGGAGTATAACCAAGTTTCAATTTATCATTTAAGTTTTTAGCCAATTCAAAGAGCATTTTAGCCATTCACTTAGGTTAGTCAACTTAGAGAAGTATAACGAGGTTTTAGTTTGCCATTTAAGGTTTTAGCTAGCTCAAGGAGCGCTTTGTCTATTTATCTAGGTTAGTCAACTAAATGGAGCACGATTAAGTTTCAATTTATCCTTAGGGTTTTAGTTAACTTCAAGAGCACTTTACTCATTTGCTTAGCTTAGTTAGCTTAGAGAAGCACGATCATGTTTTAATTTGCCATTTAAGGTTTTAGCTAATTCAATGAGCGCTTTGCCAATTCTCTTAGGTTAGTTAGCTTATAAGAGTATGACCTGGTTTCAATTTGCCATTTAGGGTTTTAGCCAGCTTAATGAACGCTTTGCTCGTTTGCTTAGGTTAGTTAGCTTAGAGAAGCATTGCTAGGTTTTAATTTACCATTTAAGGTTTTAGATAGCTTAAAAAGCGCTTTATTCGTTCGCTTAGGTTAGTTAACTTAAAGGAACACGACTAGGTTTTAATTTACTATTTGGGGTTTTAGTTAGCTTAAGGAGTGTTTTACCCATTCATTTAGGTTAGTCAACTTAAAGGAGTACCAGTAGGTTTCAATTTGCCATTTAGGGTTTCAATTAGCTCAAGGAATGCTTTGCTCGTTTGCCTAGGTTAGTTAACATAGAGGAGCATGACCATGTTTTAATTTAACATTTAGGATTTTAGCCAACTCAAGGAGAATTTTACCTGTTCGCCTAGGTTAGTTAGTCTAGAAAAGCACGATCAGGTTTTAAATCGATTATTATTTTAAGGTTCTTGCCTGCTTGTGGGGGTGCTACCCTCCTTTCAGTATCTTTTAAGGTTCTTGTTAGTTTATAGAAGCACTACACTCCTTCCAATATTTTTAAGGTTCTTGTTAGCTCACAAGAGTACTGCCTTCCTTTCAATATCTTTTAGGGTTCTTATTAGCTCATAATGGCACTGCCTTCCTTTCAATATCTTTTAGGGTTCTTGTTAACTCATAAGGGTGCTACCCTTCTTTTAGTATTTTAAGGGTTCTTACTAACCCACAAGGGTGTTACCCTCCATTCAGTATGTTTTAGAGTTCTTGCTAGCTTATAAAAGTGTTACCCTCCCTTTAGTATCTTTTAGGGATCTTGTTAAACCAAAGGGGCATTACTCTCCTTTTAGTGTTTTAGGGTTTTTGCTAGCCTAGGGGTGTTACCTTCCTTTCAGGGTTCTAGCCAACTAAACGCTTATGAAAAACTGACTCTCATGTCTTAATAAGCTCTTAGAGCACCACTTTTCTTTTCAAAACTTTTTGTCACCAAATCTCTAGTAGATCAAGTTTATGATAGCTAAATAGTTGTAGCACTTCTTAAGGCAAATTCATCTTCAAGGCAAAAATGATATCTCTTTTTGTATTCATGGTTATGTTTTACTCAAACCTCACTATAAAGAGGGGGAGATATAGATACCCTATTTTTGCACCATTGTGTGTTTTTTTTTTTTCTTTTTAGAATAAAAGAAAAGGGTGCAAATTCAATTTTTAAAAAAAAAAAGAAAAAAAAGTTTAGAAAATTTGAAAAAATAAAGTGTTAAAAATGTTTAAGTCAAGTCAATAAGTTGTTTAGGATAAACTCAAGTAATGTTTAGAATATACACTCAAGTTGATAAATTTAGAGTATTTGAAATTTTTGGGCTTTATTAGAAAAATATTTGTAAGTCCATTAAGATATTTAAATTCTTTGAAACGGGATTTTGTCCAATTTAAAAAGAATATATTTTAATTGGATTAATTAAAATAAAACTCCACATTTATTAAATTTAAAAGTAGTGTTAAAATATATTTAACATGTATATTTTAGGCTATTAATTTTTTTTTAAATTGGATTAGGTCAAATTGGGTTTGGGCTTAAATGGTTGATAAAGATTCGATTAAGGAAAATTTAAATATATATGATTACGTTTCATTAACATTTGAGAAATTGAGCATAACTTAGTTGGTAAGGCCTCACAAGAGAGATTCTTAGATCTTGGGTTTGAGCTTCATTGAGCATGCAAGGGTAATTAGATGGCCAATGCGCTACTACGTACCAAAATTTTTGTGCTTTGTGTACTCGTGCTTTTTTGTACTCTGTGTGCTCATGCTTTTTTGTGTACTAAATCCGTCATGCTAACGTATCTAGATTTCGCGTGCTCATGTTTTATGTACCACCTGTTTATTTACGTGTTGGCCTTCGTTCTTATGATGGCTTGCATGCCCGTAATTGGACTTTGAATATAATACAAAAAATATATTTTTTACTATTTTTGGGTATTTGTGATGATTTACGGTACTATTTGTTTTAAATTTTTCCAAGCTTGAACATAAAGCGTGTATATTATACAATTGGTATATATTTATACAATAATTTATGAAGATTATTAAGTAATTTAATGAGTAAATATAATGCAGAAAATAATAATTACATGTATGAGTTTTTTACTCAAAACATTCTTACGTACATATAAATATACATGTTAGATATTTTAAATGTGTATGTTAAAGTATTAATTAAAAAATATATATGTTGAATATATAATTATATATACGTATGAATATGTATATGGATATATGTATTTAATAATATATAATATGTAGACATATATATGTACGTATGTACGCGTAACCTTGCATGCTTGTTATTAGGCTTCGAATATAGTACTGAAAATACCTTTTTTATTATTTTTAGGTATTTACGATGATTTATGGTTTATTTATTTTAAAATTTTTCCGACCTCAAACATAGAGTGTATGTATTATACTATCGGTACTTATTTATACAATAATTTATGAAGATTATTAAGTAATTTAACAAGCAAATATAATGCTAAAAATAATAATAACTTTTTACTCAAATCATTCTTATGTGCGTAATAAATATATACATTAGATATTTTAGATGTGTATGTTAAAGTATTAATTAAATAAGATATACATTGAATATATAATTCTATGTATGTATGAATATATACATATATAATATGTAGACATATTATGTGTTACGCCCCGAAGCGGTAAAATTGTAATAGTCCCGCCATGCAAACTATTGTAAGATAGAAGCTGACCATACAACTGTTACCTTAGACCTGAATTACATAAGGTATTCATGACTAACCCGCTTTGAAGTAAATAGTTTATAATTTGAATAAGTTATTTACTTATGAACTTAAGAAAAGTACGTACTTGTATTAAAATAATTTGAGTATCTTATAAGATTTAGCAATCTAGTTACAATTTAATTGAGCAATTTATAAACTAATGCTAAAAGCTTTAAAATAAATTTAACTAGAAAATGTATTTGGTCTTCAGTTTACATCCTTACTTCGCAGGATCCTGCAGTTGCTAACTTTAAGGTTAATATAAGTCGCTTCTTAACTAGCACCTACAATAACTTTTATAGGGATGTAAGTAACTACAGTTTGGTAAATTAAGACAGACACTTAAAACTATATCATAAATATAAATAAGGTTATCAATCAAATTATTAAGTACAATGCATGTTTAAGTAAATGTCATCGTACGACGTTGTTTGACTCATCATAAGATTAGAGAAATTGCACCTACTTTAATCTAGGTTGAGAAGCTGCCGTTAATGCAACAACTCATTATCAAACCTAGGACTTGTACAATAGAGACACTACTTCTCTTGCGATTACCTTCAAACCATTGACTTCACCCTTACCACGACCTCTTCACTTATCACTTAATTCGAATAAGGATGAAGAGGGGACCGATTATACTATCTAGCGTTATCCCTTTCGAAGAGGTCGGTATTTGGCCGGAGAATCCCAGGTTTTCCCTAATGGGTTGCAATGCAAGTCCAATTTATGTTTATAGGTCTATATTTGATTAGGTCTAGTTTAGGGTGATCAATCATTTCATACAAATCATACAATACAAGTCAAGCAGCAAATCAAAATTATATCATCAACTCAGAATAAACACAATCAAGTACAATTTCAAGCCTCCAAAATACAACATTATATTAATCCTAGCTTGTCTCGACCCCTCGCTTGCTCATTCGAGGTGGGACTAGTTCAATCCATCGCCAATGATCCTTTTAATACCAACGTGGTCTTAGTTTTCATATAATTGTTATAGGTTTGTTTTATCCTATAACACTTGTTGTTATCTTTAGTTTAAAGTATAATATATTCAATTATCTAGGTTCTCAAATTTTTTTACAATTATTCTTGATTTGGGGCTAGATTATGATTTAGTTTCCACATCGATACTTTAATTACAATTTTATACACGAACCCTAGAAACTTGTTTAAACCCATAATACGAATTAATCACATTACTCCCAAGCATCCTAAATACTATAATTACCCCTAGTAAGTATTTTATTTTACCCGATACACTTAAATTCTTATTAGTGTATTAAATTTACTCCTGATGTGAAAAATTTTTATATTTTTCATATAATTACCTGAATTTAAGTTTTCTATCAAATTTATTATATATTCCTGTTATTAGTATAATATCAATTTTTATTCTAATATCTTTTATTTATTATATTTCCAATTTTCGCATATTATGTACTATTATCTATTTTGTACACAATATACATCTAATATTTCTATTACTCTAATTATCATCTCCTAACATCAATTAACATCTCTAAATATATAATTTCATCATAAATCAAATTTTACTCATAATTACCTTAATTTATAAAATTATCTTAAAATACATCATTTTAACCTATTACGTATATACTATATAATACCTTAATAATTATATCTAACACCCTAAATGCTACAAATATCATATTTCATTAGATTTGAACATTTTAAAACATATAATTATGTACTAAATCAATAATTAACCATTTAATTACTTAATTAAGAAAAAATAACCCATTTTATGCATCATTTTAAGGTCTAAAAATTTAGAAAATTCATTTTTGAAAAAGGGCTTAATAGCACTGTTTTATAATCCCTAAGTAGTCTACATAAAAATTTTGGGCTTAAAACTATACTCTTAAAATTATTTATTTCTAAATCGAAACATGCTCGGTTTTGTATGATTTTTTAATGACCATATATCACGGGACATATTTTCATCAAAATAATATTTTTTTCTAAAAAATAAATACAAAAAAAATTTAGAATAACAAGTTTCATAATTTTCCAACTAATTTTGCTATTTTTAATAATTTTAAAAAATCGGGTAGAAATTGGAACTCACTAGAACTGGTGGCCATGGGTGCGTTGACCCATCTAAGTGCTACCACCACCATGTGGTGATGGCTATCTACTCCCAGCTAATTGTCGGGTCTGAGTTCTCCTTAGAAGCTTCAACTACACAATTTTTTGTAAAAATCCTAATTTCCTCTCAATTTCACCTTTCTCTAATTTTCTACAATTTCAGACATCCAAAATGAGCTTCTGAAATTTTTTGACTATTTATAAAGGTGTAAAGCAATTTTGATGCATTAAATTGAGGTGACATTGGTCTTATCCTTTTCTAAATTGTTTTTTTTTTTTTGTTTTAATCTAATTGCTTAATTTTCTTTCTTCCCTCTCAGCATGTCACGCCCTTCTTCTAGACATTTCCATATTTTTTTCCTTAATTATTTATGAATTTTTTTTAATTAATTAACCTTATTTTAACATATTTCATATATTTTAAGTAATTACGTGTATTTCTACCTATATGTAAATTCATACATGGTATAAATAAATACTCTTAAATATTATTTAAGTTATTTTATGATTTTTAGTGTGCATATAATTTATCTTTGGCGATTCATTAATTATCGGAATATATTTTACGTATTTTTTATAAATAATGAGTAATATATTTAAAATTTAGAATTTTTATATTCTTTTATTTTATTACTTATTTTCTTAAATTCGAATTTATGGGATTACTTTTACTAATATTTGTAGCTTCGTTGTAGAATTTAGGCTAAATCAGACAGTTTGTTCGATTACTCTAAATTCTACGAATCGAACTTTGAGTAGCTAAATGTTAATCGTACATTATGTACGTATAAATATGTACGTACATACACGTGCCCTCACATGCCCATAATTAGGGTTTGAATATAATATCGAAAATATGTTTTTTTACTATTTTTGGGTATTTGCGATGATTTACGATATTATTTTATTTTAGATTTTTCCGACCTCGAACATAGAGCGTGGGTATTACGCTATTGGTACATATTTATATGGTAATTTATAAAGATTATTAAGTAATTTAATAAATAAATATAATGCGGAAAATAATAATAACATATATGAGTTTTTTACTTGAAACATTCTTATATATATATTATATGCATATAACTCCATATATAAAAAAGAATAACTAAGGAAAGCAATTAATTATTAACAAACCGAGAATTAATTTCCATTAATATACAATAACTTTAATTATTACATAGAAAAGAAAATGAAAAAAGAGAGAGAGAGAGAGAGAAAACATACACAAAGGAAAAATACAATCCTAAACGTCATCAAAGGGTAGGAATGAAGAATTCGACGTTGGACCACCACTAGGACTTGGCGAATGGGGTGAGGGTAGGTATTGAAAACCTTGCCAATCAAAATATGCTCATTGTCAAGCTTAGATCTCTTCTATCTGATTATGTTGCCTACTTTGTTCGGCTCAAATATTAACAACATCCCTTTCTATCATTGTTACTCGATTTTCAATATTCTATACAACTTTTTATATCTTCGTGAAGTTTCTCACCATTTGTTGTCAGTTAGCCATTATCGTTTCGAATCGACAGAATAATTCTTTTATGGTGAAAGGTTCAGGGTCTTATTATTGCTCTTGTTGTCCCTAGTTTCCTACCCTCTTATCTTGACTCCATGGGATAAGGTCTTAATCGTCGACATCTAGTTGTCCCTCTTGGCCTTCATCCTTACTTGCATGTTGTTGTTGCTACCCCTGCCTTATCCATTGACCAGTTTTCTCATCACGATAAAAGTGTAGTTTGTTTTTCACATTCATTGGGTTGAAGATAGATTTTGTCTTATGCAGTGCATAATCACCTAGGTTGAACCCATTGGAGAGAAAAATAAACCTGATGAGTCAGCCATAACTTAAATGCTTGCCCCTTAACGATAGCGTATAAAAGGAAGCATTAATTAACAAAATGACCAATGTTAAATGGTCTCCTTTCCACCATGCAAAGAGTGAGAAAAGATCTTTCTCGTTGAAGAAATTTGTGCTTGATCGTAGGGCAATTGAATTAGTAATTATGGGGTGTAGGATTTAAGAGGGTAATAGAAGATCTTCAGCAGTAAGATGCTTTAAATGCTAGGCTTGTGTCTTATTTAGACCTGTTGATTGCTTAAAAATACATAAAAATGCTACGGACATATCCCAAGCTATTAGCATATGTGTAGCATGCCCACCATGCCAATTGAATTAATCATTGATGAAGTTCGGTGTGATCATTAAGACTTGGCCGAACATGAAAGTAGTGAGGAAGCCAGTATCTTGATTCGTTTTACACTAAGGCAGGATGTTGTCATCAGGATTAACAATACTAGAGGTTATGTTAGAGTAAAACACTTAGACTAAATTGATTTACATTTCGTTCTCCAACTTTACTATTTCCAAAAAACCCGTCACTTTAAGAGCACCTCGAAAGTCATATATTTGGTGGAGTTTTTCAAAGTTGTATGATTAGGTAAGCAGAACATTTCGGGTACGGAATTCATCCATAAAGCAATGCCACATTTGGGGTCACTGGTTCGAACTAAGGGGTCATTGGCCACTACTTTTTACTAAAAAGAATAGATAAGAGATGAAGATTAATGAGAACGCTAAGGTTACTCAGAGGAAAACTTGAGTAAATTCTTATAATTAAAGTTGATGTTTTCATACTGTTTTCATACAATTAAGCCGGGGTTTATATACTCATTTACTAAGGTTATTTTACATGTATGAAAAGATAAATGGGTAGTCTTACAACTAGACTACATAATACATATTAAAAAGAATAAAAGAGATAAAAGAATATTTAGTACGGAAAATAAAGAATCCTTTTGAAATGTCATGTCAAAAGATACGTGTCATTCGGTGGTTAGATGTCAGAAATATGGTATAAGGTAGGCAAAAAGAAGAAAAGAGAGTTTGCAGTCAAGGATCGACTTGATCTAGATCAAGTCAGGGCCCAGTCATCACTATAGAATAATCAACTTGGGTTAAGGTCGAACATTTGTGATAGGCTCAAGAGCTTTGCTCGGATAATCTTAGGGCTGTTTGCTCGAATATTCTATCATAACACAGTTGTTTGGCAGGTCCGATGCACATGAAGGCTTAGTAGTCGGGTTGGCGGAAGAGGGAAATATAGAGGTCGGGATAGGAATTTTAATCTCAGATGAGGCTTCAAGTTAGTATTCTCCAAGTGAGTCCTTAAAGTCCTCTAATTCAACTTCATGTGATTGCTCCAAGGGGTTGATTTCCATCATTTGCTTGGGAGTTGAAAAGATTTGTCCTCAAATCTGAAGTAATCTCTAATTCTTGTTCTTTTGGGGCTCTTGCAATATCTTCTTCTTCTAGTCTGTAGAGAATCGGGTTGAACACATTAAAAGTGGAGGAAACATCATAGTTATTGGACAATTAGATCTTATAAGTATTACGGTTGATCTTTTTCAGACTCTTGAATTGACCATTAACTTGTGAAGATAACTTATTCTGTATTAAGTGCGAAATTCATTATCGACTAAGGTAAATCCATGTTAAGTCTCCTAATTGAAAAGAAATAGTTCGATGGCTTCAGCTACCAATTTCTTGTTGTCTCTGATTGAACTTAGCGATCTCCCTAGTTATAGATTGGTGTAGCTCATGTAATTCTTGAGCTCAATTAATGTAAGCTTCACAACCAGTCACTCAGGGTTTCGATCAGTTGAAATATTCGATCGAGCTTAAATTATAAGTAAAGTAAAAAATATTAGTAAAAATGATCCCGTAAGTTTGAATTTAAGAAAATAAGTAATAAAATAAAAGAATATAAAATTTCTAGATTTTAAGTATATAATTCGTTATTTATCGAAAATGCGTAAAATGCATTTCGATAATTAACGAATTGTTAGAGATAAATTATATGTATACTAAAAATCATAGAACGACATAAATAATATTTTTTAATATTTATTTGTACTATATATGAATTTACATGTAGGTAGAAATACGCGTAATTACTTAAAATACGCAAAATTAGTTAAAATAATACTAAATGATTAAAAAAATTCATAATTAATTAATGAAAAATAAAGAAAAATTATAAAAGATAAGGAATGATCCAGATTTTAGTTGTGTCAGCTGGGGAAAATAAGAAAAAAATTAGCCAATTAAATTAGAACAGCATAAAAGTCAAATTGAAAGAAGATAAGTTAATTGTCTACTCAAATTCATGAACAATAATTTTCTTAAAGCTCTATAAATACTCTAAATTTTTCAAAAACTCATTTGGATGTCAGGAAGTTTATAAAAATAGAGAGAGGTGAAATTGAGAGCAAATTAGGGATTTTAAAAAAAGCACAAAAAAATCTGTGTAGTTGAGGCTTTTAAGGAAAACTTAGACTCGACGAATAGCTGGGAGTGGACGGCTACCGCCATCACACGGTGGTGGTAGAGCCTAGGAGGGTCGATACACCCATTGCTACCGACGGTGGCCGGAGCCTTCCAAATTAGTGAGTTTAATTTTCAGCCCGATTTTGTGTGATTTTATAAAAATAGTAAATATTCTTAGAAAATTATAAATTTTGTTATTCTAGAATATTTTTATATGTATTTTTTAGAAAAAATATTATCTTGATGAAAACATATCCTGTGATATATGGTTCTTAAAAAATCATGCAAAACGAAACATGTTTTGGTTTAAAAATAAATAACCTTAGGAGTATAGTATTGAGCCCAAAATTTTTGTGTAGACTACTTAGATAATATAGAATAGTACTATGGAGCTCGTTTTCAAAAATTAATTTTTGAAATTTTTAGATAATTTTTAGGCCTTAAAATGAGGCATAAAATAGGTAATTTAAGGTTAATTAAGTAATTAAATGGTTAATTACTAATTTAGTGAATATTTATATGTTTTAGGATGTTAAAATTTGATGAAGTATGATACTTGCAACATTTAGGGTGTTAGATGTAATTATTAAGTTAATTATGTAGTAAAAAAGTAATAAGGAAAAATAGTAATTTTAAGTTAATTTTGTATAATTAGGTTAATTAGGTGTAAAATTTGATTTAGGATGAATTTAGACATTTTGAAATGATAATTGATGTTAGGAGATGGTAATTAGAGTATTAGAAATATTATATGTATATTATATACACAATAGGTGATAATATATAATATGTAATTATTGGAAATATAATAAATAGAAGATATTAGAATAAAAATTGAGATTATATAAATAATGGGGATATATAATAAATCTGGTAGAAATCTTGAATTTATGTATTTATATGAAAATGTAAAAATTTCTCATATCAAGAGTAAATTCGCTATATTATAAAGGATTTACGTGTACCGGGTATAATAAAATACTAACTAGGAGTAATTATAGTATTTAGGATATCTAGAAGTAAGGTGATTAATTTCACATTATAAGTTACAAAAAGTTTCTAGAGTTCGGGTATAAAACAGTACTTAGAAATTGAACTAGAACCAAATTTAGAAATCGATGCAGAAACTGAACCCTCACCTAACCCCAAACCTACAATAATTGTAAAAGATTTGAGAACCTAGATAACTGGATATATTAAACCTTAAACAAAACACAACAATAAGTGTTATAGGGTAAAACTAACTTATAATAGTTATACGAAAAACTAAAACCATATTTGTGTTACAGGGATGATTGGTGATAGCCTGAGCGAGTTGGACCTCAAGTGAGTGAGCGAGGAGTCCAGATAAGTTGGGATTAATACATTGCTGTATTTTGGAGGCTTGAGATTATGCTTGGTTATACTTGTTAAATAGTTGGTTATACATACGTGCTTGATTATAAGTGATACTATGATTCTGTTTGTTATTTTGGCCTGTATTGTATGATTTGTATGAAATGATTGATCACCCTAAACTGAACCTAATCAAATATATCACCTATAATCATAATCGAACCTGCATGGAAACCCATTAAGGGAAACCTAGGATTCTCCGGTCAAATACTGACCCTTTCGAAAGGGATAGCGTAGGATTACATAATGATCCCTTCTTCATCCTTAGTCGAACTAAGTGACAGGGGAAGAAGTTGCAGCGAAGGTAAAGTTAATGGTTCGAAGGTAATTGCGGGAGGAACGGTGTCTCCATTGCACAAGCTTGGGTTTAGTCCTGAGCTATTACATTAATGGCAACTCTTCAACTCGGATTAGAGTGGGCGCAATTTTTCTAATCTCACGACGGGCTAGACAACGTCGTGCGATGGCATTTGCATGAACATACATTGCACCTAATAAGTTGGTTGATAACTTTGTTATGTTTATGGTATGGTTTTAAGTCCTCCATCTTAACTTACTAAGCTGTGCTTGCTCATATTCCTATAGACATTATATAGGTGCTAGCTAAAAAGCGGCTTACAACTACTCTGAAGCTAGCAACTGCTGGATCCTAGGGAGTGAAAAAAAAACATTTGAAGAATAAACATATATTTTTAAGGTCTAAGCTTTTATTTAGAATTTTTCATTTCTGAATAATGTAATAACTAGGAAACATATTAAGGTGAAATGCTGTAAACGTTAATTGTAATCACTAAATTATAGTATATATATATATATATATTTACTTTCTTAGGTAAATGATTTATTTAAATTACAAACCATTGACTTCAAAGCAGGTTAGTCGTAGACGTCTTATGTAAATCAGGTCTAGGAAAGTGATTATAAGGCCAACTTCTATCTTAAAATGGTTTACACGGCGAGGCTGTTACGACTCTGTTGCTTCAGGACGTGATAGTTAACTTCAGGTTGACTCTCTTTAGCAGCTATAGGGGTGTTAATTAGGCCTAAGGGAATAGTGGGATTGATGCCATAGATGGCCTCAAATGGGGTCTTTCTAATGATGTTGTGGATAGTTTGATTGTATACAATTCTATAACTAGTAAACACAAATCCCAATCCCTCGAGTTCTTTCTTACAACAGCTTTGAATAAGTTACATAGCTTCCTATTCACAACTTCAATTTGGTTATTAGTTTGAAGGTGGTTATTGGAGCACAAATTTAGTTCCAAGCTTTCTCTATAGAGTTTTCCAAAAATAGCTCAAGAATTTTGTGTCTCGATCTAAAACAATAGTCTTTGGCACTCCATGTAGTCGGATAATTTCTTACAAAACAAATAAGTAATATATAAAGAATCGTTAGTTCAATAACATAAAATGAAGTGTACCAATTTGCTGAAGCAGTCCACTACAACAAATATAGAATATTTTCATTTGGATGTTCGAGGCAACCTAAGACAAAGTTCATGCTAAGGTTAGGTTAATATAAGGTTAGTGTTGGCAGGAGCATGTATTCTCCATAGGGCACTCTTTTCCTCTCAGCTTGCTTGTACACATCACAACTTCCAGCCACCTTATGAACATCTTTGGCCAAATTAGGCCAGTAAAAGTTTTCCTTCAACAGATTGGTTGTCTTGGTCTCTTCAAAATGACCAGATAGTCGGCTACTACGAGCTTCGCTAACTAATAGCTCATGTATGGAATAGTTTAGTATGCACAACCTTCTTTCTTTGAAGAGATTGCCATCTTTGACATAATATCCTCCAACAGCAACTCTACCTTTCCATTGCTCTACAATAGGACCAAAATAAGGATCATGAGCATACTGCTTAGAGATAAGTGAAAATCTTAATAATTTTGTTCGCAAAGTGGTTAATAAAGTTTGCTGACGTGACAGAGTATCGACAACCATATTTGTACTTCCCTTCTTATCTTGGATCACATGTGAAAATGCTTCTATAAACTCTAACTACTTGGTTTGTTTTTTCGAAAGTTTGTTTTAACTCCCAAGATACTTCAGTGACTTAGGGTCAGTGTAAATAACAAACTTTCGTAGAAACAAATATTGTTGCTAAATAGTAAGCGCTCGAAAAAGAGAGTATAACTTTTTTCTCATACATAGAATAGTTTAAGGTAACACTACTAAGTTTATCATTATGGTAAGTGATGCGTCGTCGCTCTTGCATTAGGATGGCGCTAATGTTAACATCTAACACATCACGTTCCAATTCGAAGGGTTTGTCAAAAGCTAATAGTAATAGGATAGGGGCGGAGGTGAGCTTTTCCTTGAACTCCCTGAAGCTTTGTTCAGCTTAATCATTTCATCTGAATTCATCACTCTTTTTTGTCAGTTCGATCAAGAGGGTGGCTTTGGTACTAAAGTTTTTAATGAATCGTCTATAGAGTGATGCTAGGTTATGAAAATTTCAAACTTCAGTGGCATTTTCCAACGTCAGCCAGTTCAAGACAGCTCAAATCTTCTCCTCATTTGCTCGGATTCTTGCCCTTGATACTACAAACATAAGAAAAATCACTTCATTTTGGCGTAATATACATTTCTTCAAATTTTTATATAACTTCTTGGTTCACAAAATGTCAAAAACTGCTTAAAGATGTTAAACATGGTTATTCAGGTTGACATTGTATACTAATATTCCATTGAAGCACATGACCACACGCTTTCTAATCAGAGGGCGCATTACATGGTTCATCAATCTCATCAATATGCTCAATACGTTAGTAAATCTGAACGATATAACTAACCATTTGTAAAGACCATGCGTAGTTTTGAAGGTAGTTTTCCATTCATCACCTGGTTTCATGTGAATTTGGGAGTAGCTACTTTGTAGGTCAATCTTTGAAAATATTTTTGCATCATGGAGCTCATCTAATATGTCATTAAACCTCAGCATTGGGTACTCGTATTTGACGGTGATTCAATTAATTGCTTAGCTATCGATGTACATACCCTATGAATCATCCTTGTTTAGGATAAGTAGAGTTGGTACAGTACAAGGGTTTATGCTTTCTCTCACATATCCTCACTTTATGAGTTCATCTACTAGTCTTTTTAGCTTAACAACCTATTTTGGGTTCATTCTGTATGCAGGTTAGTTCAGTAGGGTAACGCCTAGCTGCAAATCAATACCTCTCTATGCCTTAGACCAGGGATAGTCATTTAAGCAATTCCTCAAGAAATAAGTCAAAAAACTCATTAGTCAACCTTCAAATTTCATCTAGAGCATTTTTCGGATCTCTCATCTCTAGCAATCTTCTAATCAATAGAAACATAGGCTCATCGACCTTCTCAGCATTTCAGAGCTTTTTATGGCTCATCACTAGGGCCTTCTTCTTACTTGCCTAAGTAAGTTGATTATAGGTCTCATTTACTTAGGATGGGACTATGGGTTACAACACAATTCTCTTTCCATCATTAACAAAAACATAAGTGTTCTTATATCCATTGTGAGTAACATGTTGGTTGAACAACCAGGGTTTCCCAAGTAATAGATGTCAAGCTCCCATTAAGACAACATCACGTACTACTTTGTCCCTATATACATTCCTAATACTGAATGATACGGTTAATTGGTTAGTTACATACAAAACACTCTTATCATAAAAGCCAATATAGCTTTAAGATTAGGGAAGCTTTGAGGTTAGCAGACCTAACCTCTATATAAAGGACCGTGCAACTATGTTAGTACAACTTTCGCCATCCACTATTATGGTGCATAATTGTCCTTTGATGGTATACTTTGTATGGAATAAATTTTCTTCTTGATCTTCCTCAAAGTTCAATAGGGAACTCAGTACTCGTCTTAAGACTAAGTCATCATTTCTCCCTGATTAGCATAGACACAGGTCTCCTCTTCTTCTTCCCCTTTCTCTTCCTCTTCCCCTTTCTCTTCCTCTTCGGCTTCGGCTTTTCCAACATCCTTCTCTTCCTCGGGCTCGCTTTTGTTGACACTATTCATTACATCTCCTCGAAGCACCATAACATGTTAGTTTGATACTTAGTAGCCATGTGTCTAAAGCCTAAGCACTTAAAGCACTTCACCTTGCTGGTCTTTCATCTTAAGGCTTGTCCTTTCTAATATGTCATCAGGGTTGGTCTAGCCTCGGTTTGGCTTAACTGGCCTACTCGGCTATCATTGTCGGTCATTCTTCTCATTGACTTAGCTTAAACAGTTGGTGCAAAATAAGGGTTTGAGAAAATGCTAGCTAAAGTCGGCTCGAAGCACTTCTCCTTTGCTTTTCAACCCTTTGCACTATCTTAATCGTCTCTTCCAATGTATAAAATCTTTGCACTTCTACAATGTTATGAATCTCATATTTGAACCCAAAAATGAACCTTAATATAGTATAAGCCTTCGGTTCTTTTACGTTGGCTTAAATTATAAGTATCTGGAATTCTCTCACATAATCATCAACAAATCATTCCTTGGCGGATTTCTTATAACTTTGCAAATGTATTTTGTAAGTAAGTCTTAGGCATAAATCTACTCCTTAACAACTTTTTCATATCATCTTAGGTCCTTACTCCTTGTCTTCCATCCCTTATTCTAGTCGTCTTCAAATTTTTCTACCACATTGTGGTATATCTAGTAAACTTCAGTGTAGTAAGTCGGACCTTAACAGCATCTGTATACCCATAACAGTCAAACACCTTCTCGACCTTCTCTTCTCTAAGTATTTCTTTGCATCTCCACTTCTACTTAAGGGTGGGATTTAAACCTTGACATTATCTAGTCCTCAAGGAGCTTGATGTCGTTGTTCCTGTGTTTGGTAATAATCAACCTTTTCTTCTTCCTCACCAAACTCTTTGTCATCTATCTATTGTAAGCCCTAAAGCCAAGCCAAGTAACCGTAGGGTTGAACTTAGAACCCAAGGTTTAGTGTGATCGGTTAAAGGATCCGATCAAACCCAAATTATAAACTATTGAGAGGAATATTAGTAAAACTGACCTCGTAAACTTGAATTTAAGAAAATAAGTAATAAAATAGGAGACTATAAAATTTTCAAATTTTAAGCATAATAGGTATTAATTACCGAAAATGCGAAAAGTGTAATGAAATAACTAATAAATTACTAAAGATAGATTATATGTATACTAAAAATTTTAGAATGACCAAAATAATAATTAGGAATGTTCACGTGTACACCACATGTATTTACGTGTAGATAAAAATACGCGTAATTACCTAAAGTGGCCAAAAACTAAGCAAATAATTAAAGAAAATTATAAAATAATTAGAAAAAAATTATTAAAAAATCAGAAGAGGATAAGATGAAGTAAGATCAGGTCATGGTAGGCCAAAGCTACAAAAAAACAAATTAGCCAATAAAAATGAGACAACTTAAAAGCAAAAAATTTAGAGAAATTGGTAAAATCTTGTCAAATTAATGCACATTAATTACAAAAAAAGTCTATAAATAGGGGAAAAATTTTCAGAAGTCATTTGGTCAGTTTAGTATTTGAAAAAAATCGGAGCACTGAAAAAATCGAGAGAAAATAAAAAAAAAAAAAGTAAAACTGTGCAGATTAGGCACGTGAGCTAAACCCACCACTACCTGGGACCGAACCACCACCACCAATCTACACTAGAACCACCGCCTGGATCGGCTGACAACCTTGGACCGGGCTTGGACAGCCAGAAAGCTTTGGCCGGTTAGTCTCTTAAATGACCCGATTTTGCCCAGAAAATTATAAAACTTGTTATTTTGAGGTTTTATTGTATGTAGATTTAAGGAAAAATATTGATTTAGTTTAATTAAATCTGTAATTATAGGGTCCTTAACAAATTGCTCAAAACCAAAAATGATTAAACCGGAAAATAAATAGGCTTAGAAGTGTAGTTTGAAGTTCAAAATTTTTCTGTAGAATGCTCATATGATGTAAAATAATGCTATGAATCCATTTTTTTAAAATGATTTTTTGAAATTTTTAAGTTAATTTTTAGCCTTATAATGATGAGAAAATTGGGTGATTTAGGATTAATTAGGTGATTAGGATGTTAATTACTGATTAAGATATTAATTATATGTTTAAAGATGTTAATCTCTGAAGTGGAACCCTAACCCTAGCCTTTAGGTATTAAGTATGGTTAATTAGGGAAATTAGATAAGTAATATAAGAAATTAGTAATATGTGATATTGTAAATTAATAAATCTAAAAAAATAGAGTTATTTAGATAATATTATAATAGAAATCAGAAAAATAATAAATCTGAAAATAACAATTAATCTTAAGAAAAAGTCTCAAAATGTAAGATTTTTACACATCGGGAATAAATCCGATATCGCGGTTAGGGTTAGCGTGTACCAAATAGATTAGAATACCAAATTACGACTCAATAGGATATTTAGTCACTCGAGCTTAATGTGATTAATTTCACATTAGGATTCGAGCATATTTCAAGCTTAGAAATCAAAGTTTAAAATCTCATTTAGGATTTGAACACTGAAATAGAGTACACGAATCATTAGGACGTAATGGGCATACACGGACAAAAAAATGAATTAAAATATAACTTAGAATATGAAACCGTAAATTTTAAGTACTAAAAAGACCTATTTATATTATAAGACATCCAAAGACAAAATCAGCTTGTGATTAAGGGATCAAGCGATCGAGCAAATCCAAGTAAGTTGAGTTATTGCTTATTGTAATAGAGTACTAGTTTTGTAGTACTCGGAGACTTAGGCTTGTATATGATTGTGATTGTAAGTAGTTTACGCATGTGTTTGATGTATTTGAATTCGTGCTGAATTTGTATTACGAGTGATTCTGTGACTAATTGAATTGGTATGAAATTGTTTGACCACCCTAAACGGAATTTAATATTAGTCGACCCCAAATAATTAATAGTGTCATGCATTGCAACCCGTTAGGGGATGATAGGATTTTCCAACCAAATACCGTCCCCTTCGAAAGGGATAGCGCAGGATTGCAAAATGGTCCCTTCTTCATCCTTAGTCGAACTAAGTGACAGGAGAGGAGGTTGCGGCGAGGGTGAAGTCAATGGTTCGAAGGTAGTCGTGGGAAGAGCGAAGTCTCCATTGCACAAGTCTGGGTTTGGTTGTGAGCTGCTGCATAACATGGAAACTCCTCAACCCGGATTGGAGCGGGTAAAATTTCTCTAATTTCACAACGGACCAGACTACGTTGTGCGATAACACTTGATTATTGCATTTCATAAAAATAATTGTTTGATAATCCTGTTTGTGCTTGTATGCATTCATAAGTCTCCAATTCAACTTACTGAGCTGTAGTTGCTCATACCCATATAGATCCTTTTGCAGGTTCTGATTTCTGAACACTCAAAGTACTATGCCGCCCTACAACTACCCAGAGGTTAGTCTGTTGGAAGTCAGGGGTGTGAGGATCAAGTTACTTAGTATAGTGTGTACTTAAGGTGACCATGTAATTAGGAATGAAAGACTGGTAGTTAATCTGTAATATAGTGAACTGTTATGTTATGCAAAAATTCTTAGGAAGCTTTGTGGACTTATATATATAAATAATATTGTACATGTTATTAGAAATTTGTACTATTTATCATAATAGTAGTTTAATTGTTAATCGGACTGTTTACTTCAAAGCGAGGAGTCGTCGACGCCTTGTGTAGGTCATGTCTATGGTAGGCACTGTGAGGCCAGTTACTATCATAGAATGGTTTACACGGCGGGACTGTTGCGACTCTGCGACTTCGGGGCGTAACAGTTTTCGGTTGGTATTAGAGTGTAGTTTTAGTAAACTCGCTTTGAAGCATCATACCTTAAAAGAAATAGACATTATAGGAATATTGAGAGCGGGTAATACTAAGTGGGCGATAAAAGATTGTATAACATAAGTAACCTTAATCTTTAACATAGGAAATATTAATTGGATTAATTATAATTACAGGGCCGAAGGGGAGAACTAATTCATAGTTGGATATGGTTTGGATGGAATGGAGAAGTATCTCCCATTGATTATAGGGTTAAATTACAATGGCTACTAATGGAACTAGCCGATTGGAATATATTTAGGACAGTTGATGAGATTATCGATAAGTTTCATGATTGAATGTGCTATAGCTGGAAGGATGAGTGGGCATGGATGGAGATGAGTTTAGGCCCCCAATATAATAGATACACCGCTATAGCAGCTTTTAAGCAGAGATGGTTAGAGAAGGAGGGAATTATAACCCTGATGATGCCCTTACAGTATTTTCCTGTTAGGTTAGAGGATGAGAGACCATACCCTGCCAGTATTGCACACATCACTGCTGACATTCCATACATTCCTAGACAGTACCCACCAGGGATCATTGATTGGTTTCCACAGTTTCCAGAGCCTGCTAGGGATGGTATAGAGATACCATTGAACCCTAGTCCTGAACCTGAACATGAGATACCAGGACCACCACCAGAAAACCCACCTCCAGTTGAACCCCAAGAGGATGGAGTTCATATAGAGGAAGACCCCGAGGAGGACCCAAAAGAAGAAGAAAAAGATCCAGAAGAAGACCCTGAAGAGGAGCAGGAGAACGAGGATGAACCTGGTGTTGACTTACATGCCTTAATCATGCAGGTGATTGCAGATACCGGGATAGCTGGAGTAGGAGCTGGTAATCCAGTTGAGTCGGATGATGATGAAGTACAGGAGGTGATTGTGATCCCTGAGACTCTAGAGATAGTATATATAGACTCTGCTTCAGAGAATGAGCATGAGGATCATTTGGTAGGAGGCCATATGGGTTATGATCCCTTTGATGGAGTAGCTACCACGGATTCAGAGGAGGACTAGTTTAGTTGGATGACTGACATGTTTAGTTAGTTAGATTTTTAGATATGATCTAGTAGCAATTTTGATAGAAACTGATGTATTTTAGTATCTTTTGATGTATTTTGACTTTTGATGTATCTTTTTTACTTTTGATGTATTTTGTAGCTTCTGGATCAAGTTAGATGTACGCTGTAAGTAAGTTTGATGTAACCAGTTGATGTAACCTTTTGTTTTATACAGTTGTAAAGATCGAGTCTGTACTAAGTTATGTAAGGAAAGATGTAATCGAGTTGTAAATTTGATGTATGTATTTGAAAGTTATCGAGTTGTATCTTTTGTTTTGAAGTTATAATAGTAATGATGTAAGGTTGAAAGAAATATACAGTGAAAATTAGATTTCTAAGTACGTTGAATTTAATACTATTGTCATTACTATTTGATATGAGTACATATTGCAAGCATTTATTTATTTATAAACATTCTCTAAACAAAAGTAGGGATAAGTTATAGATAGATATAAATGCAGGATTATAAGTTAAACTAGTAAGCGATTATGGCTGAAGCTGGAAACGGGAGTAGTCAAGGAGGAACTGAAGGGAATCAAAACCCTCCACCACAAGCACCATCACCACAAGAAAATATGGCTATTGGGCAAATACTTGCCAGTATGCATACGATGATGAGACAGCAAGGAATGTTGATTCAACATCTTATGACTGGTGGTAATGTGGGAAACAGAAGACCCCAAGAAGTTGAACAACAAATAGAGCGACCTCAAGAGGTAAATAAACTTCCTGGGTTTATAAAAGTCAACTGTTATTTTGAGGGGGAGATGGGTAGGCCAGATGTAGCTGACGACTAGTTAGCCCAAGTTGAACGGAGTTTTGAGGCTTTTAGAGTCCCTGAATCCCAAAAGTTATCTTATGGTACATTTATGTTAAAGTTAGCTACGAGAGTATGGTGGGACTCGAGAGCAAGGCTACTTGGAAATAACATTGATTGGAAACAATTTAAGGAGGAATTCAGGAAGGAGTATTTTCCCCATAGTATTCAAAACAAAATGGTGCGAGATTAGTTTGAACTGAAAAAGGGAGGTATGGGTGTAACCCAATATGAGACTGAGTTTAACAAATTGCTACAATATGTACCAGGCTCATATCGAGATAATATTGAGTTGAAGAAAGATTTGTTTCTGACCGGATTTAACCTCACAATGTGTTGCAAATTGTTGGATTATGGTTTTACCACTTACAATGAAGTGATAGATAAGGCAAGGCAACTGGAAGATAATCGTGTGAGGATGCAAGCAATGTGGAGTCAAAAGATTAATAGAGGATATCGACCAGGTCCATCATTTAAGAGATCATATCCTAGTGCCTCCAGTAACAGTTTTGGACAGAAGAGAAGGAGACCAGTAACTCTGGCTAGTAACCCAGCGCAATCAGTACGTAATTTGAGCTTTTATGACAAGGATGGAAATGTCAAGTGCTGGAAATGTGGTGTAAATCATTTTCCAAGAAATTGTCTTCAGCTTAAGGGAAAATGTTTCATACATGGAGATTCGAACCATGTACTGAAGGCATGCCCTAAGATGAAATTAGTGAAGTATAATAAGTGTGGTAGAAAGGGCCATTTCTCCAGGTATTGTCCACAGTTTGTACTGCACCTGCTCATATCTTTGCTCTGGAGGATATGGAAATTGAGGAGAATGAAGATTTCTCATATTTTATGGAAGAGTACTACCATGATGATGTTGAAGAGCTCATGAGAGTTGAAGAGGAAAATGATGAAGGACTTATAACTGGTATGTACTCAGACTATCTATTGTAATAATAATTCTAAGTGTGAATTAAATTGAAATATTTGCATTTTAAGATTTATGAATGTTAGTGTAGTTGGTAACCATAGTAATAGTACATTCCAGGACATGTGCCGATAAATGGACAACCTGCTTTTTTGCTATTTGATATTGGTGCATCTCATTCCTTTGCAAGTCAAAAATTTGTAAATGAATAGGAGATTAGTGTGGTTACTATTAATGTAACTTATAAAGTTAGAACTCCGACTGGGGAGAAAGTAACAACACGAGAAGTAGTAGCTGATGGTAGGATAAAAATTCAAGAGAAGGAGTATCCTATAAGTCTTGTGATATTACCTCTATAAGGTTATGATGTCATAGTGGGAATAGATTGGTTATCTAAGAATAAAGCCATTGTGGAGTGTAGAAATAAAATTATCAATCTTAATGAGGGAGAAACTATATTTCAAGGAAAGGCTGGTGGAAGTAGGTTGAATTTATCAATGATGGAGATATGTGATGAACAAATGGAGACAAAAGTAAAGGAGGATGATTGGAAATTTTGTTGGGTGTTTGTTGTGGATGCAAAGAAGGAAATACCCAAGGTAGCAGACATATGGGTAGTGAATGAGTTTCCAGATGTATTTTCGGAGGAATTACCAGGTTTAGCCCTATCCCAAGAGTTAGACTTTACTGTAGAGTTAGTTCCTGGAACTGAACCTACTTCTAAAGCTCCATATCGGATGTCACCTATGGAACTTCAGGAACTGAAGAAGCAACTTCAGGAACTGAAGAAGCAACTTCAGGAGCTATTGGATAGGAAGTTTATTCGACCGAGTGTTTCACCATGGGGAGCACCGGTATTGTTTGTGAAAAAGAAAGATGGTACTATGAGATTGTGTATGGACTATCGGGAGTTAAATAAGGTTACCATTAAGAATAGGTATCCGTTACCTCGCATTGATGACTTGTTTGACCAACTCCAAGGTGCAACTGTGTTTTCTAGAATAGATTTAAAATCAGGATATCATCAATTGAGAGTTAAGCCGGAAGATGTACATAAGACTGCATTTAGAACTCGATATGGTCATTATGAATTTTTGGTGATGCCATTTGGCTTGACAAATGCTCCGGCTGTATTCATGGACCTGATGAATCGCATATATCAACCATATTTGGATAAGTTTGTTGTGGTGTTTATTGATGATATTTTGATTTATTCAAAAACCAAGGAGGAGCATGCAAAGCATTTACGATTGGCATTACAGAAGTTGAGAGAGAATCAATTGTATGTCAAGTTAAGTAAATGTGATTTTTGGTTGGATAGAATTTCTTTTCTGGGTCATATTATATCTAGTGAAGGAATCTCTGTAGACCCGGATAAAGTGAAAGTAGTAATGGATTGGAAGCAACCAACCACAGTGACTGGCATACGTGAAGGCTTAATAATTGGGTTGGCAAAAGAGGGAAACATAGAGGTCGAGATAGAAATTTTCATCTCAAATGGGGCTTCGAGCTAATATTTTCTAAATGAGTCTTTGGAGTCATCTAGCTCAGCTTTGTAGCTTCGTGTGATCGGTTCAGGAGGTTAATTCTTATTAGTACTACTAGATGCTGACAGTACATGCTAATACAGGAAGATGGTGTAACTGCTTACTATATAACCTGTAGAAATACTTTATCCGGTAAATCCAAGTCTAGTATGGGTCACTTAAGACAACATTTAGATATGCACAAGAAGAATGGTTTGACATTAATAAAGCTTAACGGAAGACGGGACAAATTAGCATGTAGTTTTAGCAAACCTGATGACTTCGTTTTCAATAACAAAGACGCACAAGAGTATCTTGTGCAAATGATGGCTATTATAAGTATATCATTCTATATCGCAAGACATCCTTACTTTGGAAGGTAGGCAGCGCAAAAGTTGTAACCTTGGCACTAATACGCAAGTCGACATACCTTGAAAAAAGATATAGTTGTAGTTTATAACAAAATATGATGGACTTTAATGAAAGAGCTATTGAGCTTTCCTAGTAGGTACGTAATCCACTTGCTTAACTTCATAATCTTAAATTGTTTTTTTTTTTTTTTGTTTCTCTTCAAACATATGACCGCATTGGTTCTATGCATTTCCATAACATCTCCTTCACTTTTGAGATTTGGAAGTCACTAGTGACTACCATCAATGACAGTTCCATGTGCGTTACTGCATACTAGATGGACAACGAGTGGTTAGTAAAAAATGAATAATAATGTTCATTTTTTCCTCGATTCCTATACAGGGCAAGCGATTGCCGGCAACATTATTAACACTACCTAATCAGACAACATCCAAAGAGTTTTCAACGTCGATCTTGATAATGCCTCTAATAATACAGCTTCAATTAGACACTTAAAGGGTACGTTCAATCCAATCTACGGAGGTGACTTCTTCAACGTCCAATGTATCTGCCATGTGTTCAACTTTGTAGTGTATGTCGGTCTCAAGGGTTGTAGTTTGAAGCTCACCTAGCATAGATCCAATGTGCAATAAATGCTATGCGTACTTCTAACAAAAAGCTTACAAAGTTCTTACAAATCTGCACGGCCAGTGGTGACAACAAAGATCAGCAACTTCCACCTTTGGACTACATAATAAGGTAGAATTCGACTTACAAGATACTTTCATATGCATATAAGATGAGGGTCAGTCTGTCGATGTTCTATAACTATATGATAATTACCAATCATGACATCACCCTTGGTTCAATGATAGAACATGATTAAAAGTTATATAACAAGATGAAGGCACTCTTGAGGGCCTTCTTAACGGCAACAAAAAAACTGTTTGGCTTGTACTACTTGACGAGCAATCTCATTCTCCCTAACTTGGTTAACATTTTGGACGTGTTGTAGCAATATTGAAGTATTCCTATCATGCGCTCTACTATTCAAGGTAATGTATGGAAACTCAAGGATTATTTTGTATCATTTCCTTACCTCTTCTACGTGGCTAATACATTAGATCCAAGGTATACATTTTTTATCACCCGTAGTCTTCTCAAAGAGTTTTATCGAAGTGTTAGGGTTCATAATTCTGAGTATCATACAACTACGCTTAATTTTGAAGTGTAACCTATGCTTAAAACTTTGTATGCCTTTCATAGGCAAATGATGCATAATTTAACCTAGCTAACACAACCTAGCAGTTATATACTCGATAAGCGAAGCAAACAAATTGTAAGAAGCAGTAAAGATCAAGAAAGTGCCTTTGCTTTTGACAGTAAATTTAGAAAGCTACTGTTTTATGAGGTACAATGATGAGTGGAAATGGAAGAGGAAGATTACAATGTTCTCTCTTGGTCGTCCAGTAAGGTACACATGATGCCAACCCTTTTTGTAGTGGTTTGTGGTATTCTAATACCTCCGGCCTCAATGGTTCCATTCGAGTTAGCTTTTAGTTTAGGTGGGTGACTACTTAATCCCTAATGCCTTTTGATGCATCTAGAAAACTGTTAAAGCTTGCATGTGCTTAAATGATTGGGTTGAAGTATAGATATGTGACTAAGGAGATCATTCATATACATAGTTTTCTAATAGTAATAGTGACATGGGATCAAGCAGTTCGAATGAAATACTAGGCATTGTCTTGGGTGAACATGGAGGTGAAGACGATGGTGATGATGATGAGGACGATTAAGAAGATTACGATTGACTTATTTTCTTTAGGATTTTCAGTTTTTTTTTCCTTTATTTCCTTCCATAAATTCCAGTGGCTTAGACTGAAATTTTACTTGTACCATTAAATTTTGTTAATGATAACATCATACAATGACCCCCTTCGATTTACTTTCGTTGTAGATGTATAATTTTAGGGAAAAAAATTTTTAATGGCATCGAGCCTTTTAATATATGAGAAAATAAAAAATTAAAAAAATACATTTTTCAATCAAGAAATAACATTTGAAAATTTGAATAATCATGGTGATTGAATAGTTTATAAAAAAGGCAAAAATTAATTAAATTGTATTACATACTTATATTTGTTAATTAAGTAATTTGTTAATAATTTATTTATTTATTCAAAATTTACTATTTACTAAATAATTTACATAATATACTACAAAATTATTGTGCATTTATTAAATAATTTATTATTCATTGAATTATTTATTATTTATTAAATATTTTATTTTTCATTTACTAGTTTATTATTAATTGAATACTTTACTATTCATTAAACAATTTATTATTATTTAGTAGATAATTTACTACTCATTGAATAATTTATTATTTATTTAAAAAATTATTGCTTTTTATATAATTTATTATTAATAAATAATTTATCAATATTTAAATAATTTTTTTATCAAAATAATCTACTATTTAGTGAATACTATAATTACTTATTAAATAATTTATTTCCATTGCATAATTTATTATTTACGAAATATTTTACTATTCATTGAATAATTTATTACTTATTCCAAAAATTATTATTTATTAAATAATTCATTACTATTAAATAATTTATTATTTAGATAATTAATTCATTAAAGAATTAACATTATTTACGATAAACAAGGGCCTATCCATACTAACAGTGTGCTTGTGCTTAGGCGACCCAACTAATAATTGTTACGCCTCGAAGTGGCAGAGTCGTAACAGTCCCGTAGTGTAAACCATTCTAAGATAGAAGTTGGCCTTACAACTGCTATCTTAGACCTGATCTACACAAGGCGTCCATGACTAACCCGCTTTGAAGTAAATAGTTTGTAATTTAAATAAATTATTTACCTAAGAAGATGAGAAAATATATATATACACTATAATTCAGTTATTACATTATTTAGAAACGAAAAAATTCTAAAGTAAAAACTTAGACCTTAAAAATATGTGTTTATTCTTCAAATGTTTTTCCTTACTCTCTAGGATCCAATAATTACTAGCTTCAGAGTAGTTGTAAGCCGCTTCTTAGTCAACACCTGCACAACGTCTATAGAGATGTGAGCAACCACAACTCAGTAAGTTACGAAGGAGAATTTAAAACGATACCATAAACACAACAAGGTTATCAATCAACTTATTACGTACCATGCATGTTTAAGCAAATGCCATCGTACGACGTTGTCCAGCCTGTCATGAGATTAAAGAAATTGTGCCCGCTCTAATCAGGTCGAGGAGTTACCATTAATGTAACAGCTCGGGACCAAACCCAGGCTTGTACAATGGAGACCTCGCTCTTCCCGCAACTACCTTCAAACCATTGATTTCACCCTCGCCGCGACCTCCTCTCTTGTCACTTAGTTCGACTAAGGATGAAGAAGGGACCATTATGCAATCCTACGCTATCCCTTTCGAAGGGGTTTATATTTGGCCGGAGAGTCCTAGGTTTCCCTTAATGGGTTGCTACGCAGGTCCGATTATGATTACAAGTCGTGTATTTGATTAGGTTCAATTTAGGGTGATCATTTATTTCATACAAATCATACAATACATGTCAGAACAACAAACGGAATCATAGCATCGCTCATAATCAAGCACATGTATTCAACTAACTATCTCACAAGTACAACCAAGTATAATCTTAAGCCTCCAAAATACAACATCGTATTAATCCGAACTTACCTAGACTCTTCGCTCACTCATTCGAGGTCCAACTTGCTCAAGCTATCACCAATTATCCCTATAACACAAATGTGGTTTTAGTTTTTATATAACTATTATAATTGGGTTTTATCCTATAACACTTATTGTTATTTTTTGTGTAGGGTTTAATATGTCCAATTATTTACATTTTCAAATCTTTTACAATTATTCTAGGTTTGGGGTTAGGTTCGGGGTTAGGTTCGGGTTCAGCTTTCACATCGATTTCTAAATTAGGTTTTTAACTCAATTTTTGGTTAAAGATTTATATGTATACCCTAAGAAATCATTCCCACCCATAATGTGAAATTAATCGCATTATCTTCGGAAATTCTAAATATCGTTTTTAGTTTCTAACTAGTGTTCTAGTTTGTACAGTACACTCGGATCCTAATTTAATCATCGAATTTACCCCCATTACGAGAAAATCTTACATTTTTGTACGATTACCTAAAATTAAATTTTTGTTTCAGATTTATTATATTCTAATTTTTATTATTATATTATTAAATTAAACCTAATTTTTCATATTTATTAATTTTCCAATTCTACATATTCCTAATTTTCTACAATTACCACATAATTCCATCATTAATTACACTTAACACTTCAAAGGCTAGGATTAGGTTTCTACATCAGAGATTAATATCCCTAACCCTCTAATTACTATCTAAATCAATAATTAATGTCTTAATCACCTAATTAACTCAAATTACCTAATTTTTCTACCATTTTAGGGCTAAAAATTTACCTAAAATTTTCAAAAATTAAATTTAAAAAAATGGCTTTATAGCACTGTTCTATATCACTTAATCATTCTACAAAAAAAATTTGAACTCCAAACTACACTCCTAAACCTATTTATTTCTAATCCTAATCATACTCGGTTTTGCATGATTTCTTAAGGGCTATATATCATGAGACATATTTTTATTAGAATAATATTTTTCCTAAAAACTATATACAAAAATATTTCAGAATAACAAAATTCATAGTTTTTTAAGAATATTTACTATTTTTTACAAAATTACACAAAATCAAGTTGGAAATCAGACTCACCAGTCTGGGTGGCTCTAGCCACCGCCGGCCGCCGTAGCCTTATCAGCCGGTCCAGGTGTTGCCACCACCTTGTGGTGGTGGTGGCCGTCCACTCCTAACTGCTCGTCTGGTGTGGGTTCCTTATTATGGCCCTAATTGCACAGTTTTTTCTTATTTTTTTCCTAACCCTAAATTTTCTCTCAATTTCGCCTCTCCCTATTTTTCTCACTTTCCAAACTGACCAAATGAGCTTCTAAAAATTTCTTGCTATTTATAGAACTTTAGGGAAATTATCGTGCATTAATTATATAAGATAATTGCCTTATCTCTTTTTTTTCCACTTTCTATTTGTTGCATTTTAATTGGTTGATTTTTTTTCTTCAATATCAGATTGTCACGCCCCACTTCTGGACTTTTCCTCATTTTTCTATATTTTTATTGATTTTTACTTAATTAATTATGTATTTTATTTAATTATTTATTATTATTTTAGAACATTTCGTGTATTTTAAGTAATTACACGTATTTCTACATACATGTAAATTCATATATAATACAACTAAATATTCCTAAATATTATTTAGGTTATTTTATGATTTTTAGTATACATATAATTTATCTCTAGCGGTTCGTTAATTATCGGAATGCATTTTACGCATTTTTGATAAATAACGAGTTATATACTTAAAATTTGAAATTTTTATATTCTTTTATTCTATTGCTTATTTTTTAAAATTCAAACTTATAAGATTATTTTACTAATATTTCTAGCTTACTTATAATTTAGACTCGATCGGATCTTTCAGCCAATCGGAACTCTAAGTGACTGGTTGTGAGGCTTACAATAATTGTATTTGGTGTGTTCGTACTTTAAAATTTTTTTGCATACCTATGCTTAAGCTACTGATACACAAGCCCACGTATGCCTGGTTTATATGCCTGAGCCCACTTACCATTCCTAAGCACACTAGGTGCTTTTTTTTTTCCTTCTTCATCCTCGTCGTACGTAAATCATGCAATTCCTTCTTCTTCAAGGAGTGGAGCTTAGTTCCATAATAAACTATTTGATAACTTTCAATCTTATCAAATCTTAATTGTTTTTTTGGTTAGATTTGACAGAATCATGAAGAAATTATTTGTAAAACATCCATATTTTATAAGGATTTACACAAATATTGCTAAAAGAAGACTTGATAAACTTGAATGAATTTGAATCTTAAGAAAATTGGATGTGTTTTGATATAAAAAACTACTGATGAAATTTGAATGGAAGTTCTATAAAGCTAGGGTTAGATCAACACAAAGCAAGAGCTCAATTACACATATACGGCACAACCATTTTTTTTTTCCTCCTTCACCAATCACTATAATCACCACATTCCTAACTTCACCAACCCTCGACCTACTATACTGCACAACCCATAGCAAACGCCCAAACCCCTAACCACTCTCTATTTCGAAACCATTCATATTGAATACCGGCCACAACTTTACACCGTGACACTAAACACTCTACCATCGTTTAAACCTGAAACCAAACACCTAACACAACACCACTGTGGCCCAACATGGCAGCCCAACGATCAAAATTGAACACACAATTCAACTATTGCATAATGGTAAACATGACACGAAAATTCGACATTATCCAATTACTTTCTCCACTGTCTTCATCCGACCTTATCTCACTTACGCATAACCCACAAGAGAATCTAAAAACAACCCGCGTACCCAACACTCACAATACTCACATGACCACCTTATCCTTGTGAACCTCACTGCACCAATAACCACTATCTTTAACCTTCTTCAGTCATCCCCTATGAACAGCAGTTGTCCCATTGTTGACGTATGACCTAACCACCATAGTCCACTCAACTTGATGCTGCAACAATCCAAGGCCACCCCGATGCACATAACATATCCAACAACCACTCAAACACTATGGCCAAAATTTAAATAAATATGAAACCACTAAAACAACTGATGGCATTCAGTTGACCGCCCTAAGTCTAATACAAAACTCATAAAAATGCGATTCCCTACTCATTTTTGCATCCGAATAAGTTAGAAACACTCCCTATAGTTGCTACCATCTTCTCTAAGTTACAACCCAATTCATGACTCGTAGAGCTTTAGACTGAACCTAACTTAGATTTGCATTTAGACTTGCTAATTGACCCACACGATTTGCTCCTTGCTGTATCGAAGTTCGATATTTTTTCATGCTTTTGTCCTTTATTTTCTCATCATTTATTTACTTATGTATTTATTTATTTAGTTACTAAAATAATCTATGCTTTCTTCATTGATTTGTTACAAGTTTTAGAAGTGATCTAAAAAAGAAATAAAAATGATGTATTCTAGTAATTAAAAAAGGGTGTTTGATATCAGGCAAATGCACTTATCAGTTTTAATATAGCGGATGTGAGTCCGAGTTGATCCCTTAGAGACTCCGAGTATTAATATTAACTTTAGCTTTATTATTTAATCGGAAAATTATGATGATTTGAATGAATTAAAAATATTGAAATTAACAAACTCAACTAATTATGGGACTTGATTAAGCAATTTAGAAATCAATAAAAGTAAGAACAATTTCAAGAAAGTAATAACGTATTTAGGAATTATTTCTCCTAGTGTTTAACATGTAATTGCTTAGAATATATTCAATTCAATTTTTATTATTCTTGACTAGAGGGATTTACAATTAAAGTTAATACCTTTCTTAAGCATATTAACCCTAATCCTAAATTATTTACCGAAATCTCTTCACTTAGTAATATAATTTAGAATTGCATTAATGTATAATGAATTCCTACATAAATAATTAACTTTCCGGAAGAAACATGTATCTTATCTCTAAGTATACATGTAATTCTCTCCAATTATATAAAGATCTAATTACACATGTAATTTCTCAATCAACATGCATAATATCATAAATTGATATTCTAGAAATATCAATTAACAATTAAACAACATAATTGAATCAAGCAAAAATAGAAACTTTATTAAGAATTATAAATCAACCCAAGAGTCACATAAAACCCTAGGTTCCATAATCCTAAATATACGAATTTTAAGCTATCATAATGAAATTAAAAACGAGTTCCATAAAAAACATAAAACAAAACATGAAAAACCCCTTTGATTGATGAAAAAATTTTCTAATCTTGAAATTGGTGTTGCTTTCGCCTTTTTTTTCTCCTTCTCCTCAAGTCTCTTCTCTTCTTCAATGTCTCATGTATCTTGTGAAACCCTAATATGTCCTTTTATACTGTATTATAAGGTTTTTGTTTTCTTTACCAGATACGACCTGGGACATGATCGTGTCTCCAGGTCGTGTAAATTTCTGATCCTGGTAAAATTTTCTGCATGGACACAACCTGGGGACATGGTCATGTCCTAGACTGTGTAACTTTAAAACTTCATAACTCTTTCATTTGAATTCCGAATTGAGTGAAACTTGATTCATTTTCTTCATTTTTGATCCAAGAACGCGTTCAAACTTTGAAATCAAAATTTTACTTAATCAAGTATCAATTTCTTTAAAGAAAACAAAAAATGTAAGGGAAACACTATAAAATCATCATGTAAAATATGTTTAAAATTAGAGTTATCAGTGTTCTATCGCTTTGCAAATTTCTATATTTCTTAACAATAAAAATAAAAAAATAATAAACCCCTTTTCGAAGTTAAGGCTTCTTTAGAATCTTTTCCAAGGAAATAAAAATAAAAGTAAAATTAGGACGCTTTAGGATTTTTCTTAAGTAAGTTTAAATCGATAAAAAGCTTAAAATCAACTATTTTTCAAATTTAAAAGCACATTTAAGGTTTTCAGAAACAAAATATGGGAAGTCTTATTAGAGAGTCTGTAGGCACGTTTAGGGCCATTTAAAATGGAGATTTTTTTTTGTTTTTTTTTTCCCTTTTATAAATAAGTTGACTTAATTTCTCAATTCCTTTTATTCTAAAATAATTTAATTTTTATTATTCTAAATTTAGAATATATTAAAAAGGGTTACTTTTAAAAATGAAGTTAATCTCAGAAGGTTAAGATGGTATTCGTAAGGATTTAATAGGGTAGCTTTTCAACTTAAGAAATCTAGTTTTTTAAAATCTTTTTAAAAAATTTTCAAAACAAAAGCTAGTGGCTAAATTAGAATTAATTTACTTAATTGGTTCTAATTTAAATACCTTTACCGGTTTTATTGAGTGGCGACTTTAAGGTTTTTAAAAATTAAAAAAAAAACTAAGTTTTTCTTAATATCTAATCGATGGTCTATATTAAATAGATATAAGGTTTAATATAGACTGAGCTAAGGAAAATAAGAAACCAAAAAATTAATCTCAACAAGTAAGACAATCATTTGTTGTCTTATATCATTTTAATAATGTTTAATTTGTGTTATACCTATAAACAATTAACTACTACTTAAGGAAAATGCACTGCCCCACTAATCATAGCAATTTACTCCATTTCTCATAAAGCGATATCCCATTAACATTTCAGTTGCCATATTGTAGAAAGTAATTTCCCATTTGTTTACCTGGATGAAAACTCATGATTTTATATTTTTATAATCATTAGATTTGAAAATATTAGTGTTGTTAAATCTGGATTAACTTTTCCAATCTAATTTGAGTTATTTATTTAACTTTCATTGACAATGATCTTGCTCCAACTGGTTGACCTAATCGGTTTAACCCGATTTCTATATGAACCCACTTGTTTTTTTTTTTTGTTAAAATATATTATTTTTATTATATTTTCTAGCAAATATATTAATTTATTAAAAAAATAAATATAAATAAAAAAATAAAAAATAAATTGCAAAATGTTTACAACTTTTAGTTTTTAAGAATATTGGTAATTTTTATTATTTTATATATAAATATAAATTATATTATAATATTTTTATTGACCTTAAATGACCTTCGAGGTTAATCACGCAATCCAAGTATGGCAACATTGGAAAATATAGCCATATTATATATATATATATATCTTTTTTATATACATTGTTGGTGCTTGTTTGTTTAGTAGCATCTAAAAAAAAATCTAAATTGATATTCATTAGAAGATACATTTGAGTTTTGTAACCAACGTTTATTAGAATAATTTTTTGGTTGATATTGATTCAAAATTTATCATATGCTAATTTTATAAAACAACTAATAAAATGCTTGTAAAATTCCTTGTTCACATCGATCAATATCTTATTCATCAATTGTTTCATTTCAATGATTTTATCCATCACTTAAACAGTGTTAATGCACGTCATTGTTTGAAGAATTTAATACTTATAAATTCCACATCATGCATTTGATCTTGCTTATATCATAAATCATGGTTAACCGATCTAGAGTTGAATCAAAATAAAATGTTAGGCTATGAAAAAGTTCCAAATCAAATATATAATTAAGTTTAAAATAGTATTTAATTATAAAAATTAAACTGAATAACAGTATTGTATATAAAATTTATATTAAAAATTAATTATTTATATTACAAAATAAATAACTTTTTATAATGTTTATTAAAAATAATATTTATTAATTTAATATTATAACATATAAGGATATTTTTGAAAATTTAAAATATTTTTATTTTTTTAGTAAATTTTATTTTTATATTGTAATTTAGATTAAATAAAATTTAGATATTTTATTCAACCTAATTTTTATTTAGTTATTAAATAAATTTAAAGATATAACTATATTTATATATTTGATTTGGTTTGAAGGGAAAATCGGAAATGGAGAAAGCAAACAGAGTGCAGGGAGTAAAATCGTATTGGAAACAAAATTTAGGGCGACTCTGTAATTACCAAAATTTGCAAATCCGCCTTCTTCCTTCCTCATCCAAACTCCAATACGCACAGTGCTATACACACGCCTCTCGGTTTGGAAACCCTAAGTGAAGCCACTCAGCGTACGAAGCTGTACAAAAAAGTACATCGATCAAGCGATTCGATCTGTGTTCAATTACCGTGTTAAGCAAAAGGAAAGAGTAAGAGATGGATGAAGAACACGAACACGAAGTTTACGGAGGCGAAATCCCTGATGAAGAAGGAGAGGTTGATGGAGATGTCGATATGTCTGCTAATGCTGAATACTACGCTGAAGAAGATCCCGACTCCAATGCTGGCTCCAAGGTATTTCAGATTTTGTTCCTCTCTCTCTATCTCTCTGTCTCTCTCTTCAAGTTGTTGTTTGAAGATGAATTGAAACAGGACCTCGAGGATATGAAGAAGAGGTTGAAAGAGATTGAAGAAGAAGCCGGTGCTCTTCGTGAACTCCAGGCTAAAGTTGAGAAGGAGATGGGAGCTGTTCAAGGTCTGTACTTCCAGCTTTCTTCATTATTTGCCCTAATTCTTATTTTTCTGGCATATCATTTGAATCCGAGTGAAAGTAGGCTAAATAGCAGTAGGTTAAACGTAAAGTGTGTATTAATTAGTATTTATTTACCCGAAGGAGTGTGTAATTAGTGCTTATGGTAGGATGTAGTTCCAATTTTGCATAGCGGGGATTGAAAGTCCTGTCAAAATTGGCCTTGGTTCGCTTGATGCAGTGCGTCATGGTCATTCATGGATTCCCACCACCAACGCGATTGTTGTTACTACATCCTACCCTGGACATATACCTCACTCATGCTTTCGTAGCTGCATATGCCATTGTTAGGACGGCTAATCTCAGTGTTCTCCCCCCCTTAATCACACATGGAAGCGAGTCACTCTTGATCTCCCATACTTGGTTCCTTAATTCCTCCAATGGGCTTGATTATTTTCCCTTCGAAACCAGCTTCTCTCTCTCTCGTATTGGAGTTAAGTGTGGTTTTTATATTGCTGGAAAAATGTTGGTTAATTGATCTATCTTGCAAATTACCGATAGCATTTGGCTCTGATACCATTTTTGGAGTGCCTGTGTCTATTGTGTAGGACCTACTTTCAGATCAACTCAAAGCCTCGTTGTTAGCATTTCGGTCCTTTTTATGAGAACCTACGATTGAAGTGCATTTGAGGCTCAAATGAGGGACCATCCTGATTTTACTGGGAATTGGATGCTTAAGAGAGAGAACCTGTCAATCTCATACAACGCAAGAACTTTAATGAATAGCTTTCTGCTTGATTTCTTCATTTCTTGCATTGAGTCTTATACTTATCCAATCTTAGTGGCATTATGTTCTCAAAATAAATAATGGAGTCTCTGAAGATAAAAGATCAATATTGGAAATCTCTTTATTACATCAGTAGAGGAAATCTCCAAATATAACAATCCTTATATATCTTATTGATTGCATTTTATAGGCTTGCCCTATAAAGAAACCATATAAGATGCTAGTAGATTGCCCCTTAATTAGTTAGAGGTGAAGAAATAAGATGCGAGGAAGCTACAGTTTAGCATCCCCAAAGGAGTCCAAGTCAGTTAATTTATCATGCTTGAGGAAAGCATGTGCTATAAATTGGTTGCATAGTGGCCTATGATTGGCTACTTACCTTGAAACACAAAAAATTAAAAGGGTCAAATAATTAATTAAGCGATTTTATATAACTCAAAATAACTGTTGGGTTTTCTCACAAAGCAAAGTGGTTGCAAGATAATTAACTGGAAAAATGTAGTTGCTAGGTACCTCAATGTTGTTATATCATTGCTTTATTTTTATGTGGTCTTGGATTATATTACTTAGTGCTGCTTTTGTTTTCTTTATTGAGGTTTTAGGCTTTATCTGTAATTTGAAAATTTCTCTCCATTGTGCATGTATGAAGATTCCCCTAGTGGCTCTGCAACTATGGCTGAAAAGGAAGAGGTTGATTCACGGTCAATCTATGTTGGAAATGTGAGTTATGCTTTTCCCCTAAGCAGTAATTTACTATGCTTAAATCATTACATTCTAAGACGAGATTCAGAAGCATTTTCTAGAGGGAATCTTGAGATCATAGGATTGTGATAATAATAGCAATGACATAAGTGCTACTAGCAGTATCAGGTTGTACAGTAGCTGTATTGTCGGGAGAGTATTAACTGTAATTTCTTTTGCTTACATTTTTGTTTCACTCTTTTCTAGTTAGTTTTTAGGATAATGGAATATCATAAGGATTATGATAATTACCATGACGAGAACATTGCTAGCTGATCTTGGTTTTATATTAGTTGTACTGAATAGAGAGTATTGACTGTAATTTCTTTTCATTGTATTTTATGCCTGCAGTTGTTTGCTATCAAGATTTGTGAATGTAATTTATCCCAAAAAGATTTGTGAATGTAGTATTTTCCTCTCTAAATAAAGTTATCTCACTGGTTCATAAGAAGTAAAGCTGCAGGATAGCCATGATGTAACCCTCATCAAGCTCGAAGGATTGGCCATGGCAACAACTAGGTCTTTTCTAACCACAAAAGAATAGTGACCTAGGCTTGTTGTGTATACATTGAAAGAAAATGAGTAATGCCATTATAACTTGTTTTAAGCTCCATTCTAAGCATAGTCTTTAGGTGTATGACTGGTTTCAAAAGTACCTAAGTTTACCAGAGAAATGTTGCTATATGGTGGCAACATCACACACTAGACTCTGTAGATATTGCTGATATATTTTCTTTTGGGTAATGGGTATTCCTGATGTATCTGAAGAAGGCACTGAAGAACAAGAATTGGGTATGTGGTATGATGAAGGAGATGAATGCAATGCACTAAAATGGAACTCAGGAGAAGTTGGTTGGTTTTTATCAATGGGCTTATACTCTCAAGGGTGAGGTCAATGGATCAATTCAAAGAGACAAGGTAAAATTAGTGGCAATGGGGTACACCAAACATATATGGCATGAATGAATATGGTAAGGATTCTACAAATTCAGCTTCAAATTAAATTGGGAATCATAAGAGCTTGACAAGAAGAATGTATTATTCCATGGAGACTTGGAGGGTGGTTTACATGGAAGTCCCGCCAGATTTTGAAGGAAAATTTGGACGAGAAACAAAGTTTCTAGATTAAGGAAAGCCCTTTATGGCTTGAAATAGCCACCTTGGACTTGGTTTGCAAAGTTACATGAAAGCTATAGACAGTGTCATGGAGATTGTACTCTCTTCATTAATTATCCAGGGGAAGGTAAAACATGTGGCAATGCTTGTGTTTATTGGTGATATGATATCATTGAAATAGATGATGGTATTAATGAGAAGGAAATTGCAAGAACAACCAGTAGAAGTGTTTGAGATTGAGGATTTGGAAAACTATGGTAGTTTAAGCAATGTGGCTCATACTCAATGCGGTATATCATATGTAGGAAGGGTGTTAGGTTGTTTTATGCATAAACTTGATAAGATTGGTTAGAAGCTGTAAACCATATTTTGCAGTACATAAAACAATTTCTGCAAAAGGAATTTTATTTAAAATAGAGAGAGATATGACTGTAGAAGCATACATCAATGCAGATTATAGGGTATTGCGTGTTTGTAGGAGGCACCTTGAATGTAGGCTGTTTGTATGTTCTTAATGTTTTGCCTAGGAATTTTTCTCCTTTGGCTGTGTTTTTGTTTTTTAATGTTACTTTCTTAAGGTGAAGGTAACTCTTGTTTTTTGTTTTGTATCTTTGTTGCCTTTTGTAACATTTCCTTTATTTAATGAAAAGTAAAAAAATCTGAACTTATGCCCTGACAAAAAAAAAAAAATGATTTTGCAAAGTAAGAAACAAGTTATAATACTATCTAGAGGTTCTTTTTTTTACCCCCCTTTTTCTAATATATATATATATATATGTATGTATGTATGTATATTCATGGGTGGAATGTCACATTTTATATGAGCTAGAGTTGAAACTGAGTTTAAGAGCACTGAACCATGGGAATTGCAAACTCTGAGCAAAGAGGTGATTTCTTCACATATAAAAACATCTCCTCACCATTTGAAGGGTAAGTATAGGGAACCAGAGATCATAGGATTATCCCTGTAACCATGTAGTTAGCTGTATTAGCCATATTAGGATTGCATCTCAGCTGTAATGAATGGAGACTACTGCTCATAATTCCACTTTTCTCTGATTTTTTCATACCTATGAGATTGGGATGGAAAGGAAATTAGTATTCTATGGTATACTTCATTCCCATGTTTGGTTAAGAGTAAAATTACATTTTGAGATAGTGTAGCAATGAGGTACAAAGTAAAAAAAAAAAAAATACCTCTTCTATCTACACCACAAAAATTTTAAAAAATAAAAATAAAAAAGGTTCTAGGTGTGAATCGTGAAGTGAGTCGGCAGTCAGAAGTGCATGATCAGAAGTGTTGGTAGTAGACTACTCAAATCAAATTCTATGTTCTCTTTCTCCTCTTGTCTTGTATCATCTCTCTCTCTCATCACACTCTTCTCTGTATTATAATTGGGAAGCATGGTGGGCGGCAGAGTCACATGTTGGCAATGTGATACAATTGCATATGGTTGTGGCCTAGATTTAGGTTGCCTGGAGGCATGATAGTGGTGCCATTGCTGCAACTAGACGAGATGCTGGGATCCATTCCGGTCTTGATTGTGTGACTAGTTGCCATGGCTTGCTGTGGTGGTGGTGATTGCATAGGTGGGGCTGGTGTTGGTTGTGATGGTTGGTTGGTTGTTGGGCGATAGTGGTGGAGTTGGAGTTTGGATGGGTTGGATTGAGAGGGATATGTTTGGAAAATTAGATGGGACCAAGAAATGAGTCATGATAAAGCATTCCTTAGCACCCATCCCAGGAATGTCATTCCAAAAATATCACTATTTTTGCTCCACAATGCAAGGAAAGAAGAGGGAATAGAATAACCATTTCTCTCAACTAAACGTTTAATATTTCCCACAATAGTAATAATTCTGTTCTAATTGGGATTGGTACACTAAAATATACACAGGAAAGCTTTTCTTTTCTACATATTCTCCTTATGTTTTTCTCATTAATAGTATGGTCTGCTAGTACTTTCATCTTAAATTGTATTAGTTGAGAGTGAGAAGTAGCTGTTTACTTGTATAGCCACTAGGAATCATGCAATTACAATCTACATTTCTTTTTTAAATTTATTGGGGCGAGTTGGAGAAGGGTAATTTTACTATTTACTAGTAGCTGAATATTCTGGCTTTAGTCAGTTTTGCTTCATCTATATTGCTTCACATGAAGTAATTTTATTTTATTAATGGAGGGCATGGCTCTAAGTGGTCTGGTACATTTGGGAACTTGAAATCCGACAAGATCTGCATTGAATAAGTTTAGCTTACAATATCTAGGTATCTTCAAGAAGTCTTCTCAGGGAAATTTAAACCTGGGTAATCATGTAGTATGTTATTAGGCTCTTGATGCTCAGTCTCAAGTTTAATCTTTTAGGGTAGATGTTGCAATTACTTTTGGTGATGCTGTAGCTGTCTTAGCGTAATCCATTTTCTGTAAGCTGCTCTGCTGTAATGTGTTCCTCACAAACACTATACATAAGAAAGAGCTACCGCATTAACTTCAAATGTGCTTTCAATAGTCACTAGACAGGAGAACTTCCCTTAGAAGACTTATGTGAGTTTGTGGCTGACAAGTGATTTGAAAAAATTATATTAGCTGCTACCTGTGGCAGTGATTGTTGATAAATTCAAGTTTGGATTGAGCATACCACCAATACTGATGTGCTCTTAATTTATTTAGATGAAACTGCAACAAATTTGTATTATACTTTATGATCAATAGTATAATTAAAGTTTTGCATTTCGATGAACTCTAGTTGGAGGTGATTTTCTTGTTCCTTTTGTTGGATAAATGCAGATGCATATACTTAAACTTTTGCATTTTGATGAGCTAGTTGGAGGTTTGCTTTCTTGTTCTTTTTGTTGTATCCTGTGAACACGGATGCTTGTATGAATGTGCGATACAAATGCTTGTGATAATATTGGTGCTAACTCTATCCCTGTTAGGCACCAAAAATGTCTGTCGAAATATCCTAACCTGTTTACTCAGTTCTTGACTTTTTTATTACTAGCAAGCCAGTGGGGTTGAAATCAACCTTATTGATATAAATTGTGAATATGTTGGATTTCATGAAGTAAAGCACTTTTTGATTATCATCCAACCTAATAGAATGTGTACAGCTTCTTTAATTCTTTTAGCCTTTTCTTTGTTCCACCATATAGTAGAACTCATGATTTTGGTGGCATCATGCTTGTATAATTTTTCAACTTTAGGTGGACTATGCCTGTACCCCTGAGGAAGTTCAGCAGCATTTCCAGTCTTGTGGGACTGTTAACCGCGTCACTATTTTGACGGATAAGTTTGGTCAACCCAAAGGATTTGCTTATGTGGAGTTTGTTGAAGTTGATGCAGTGCAAAATGCCCTGTTGTTAAATGAATCAGAATTGCATGGCCGTCAACTAAAGGTGTTTTAATTATTTGCCTGCATTGTAAACAATGGTGGTGGCATTAATTGTTTTCTGATGGTGGTTTGGGTTTTAAATAGGTCTCTGCTAAGCGGACAAATATTCCTGGAATGAAACAGTACCGAGGAAGGCGACCCAACCCCTATGGTTTTCGATCTAGGAGACCCTTTATGCCTGGCGCTGCCATTTTCCCTGCTTATGGTTATGGGTAAGCACTCGCATATTTTCAATACTACGGGATTGAGAGCAAAAGGACTAAGGTGGATTTGCCATGCCTTGAAATGGAGTGAATTGATTTTTCTTTTTTTTTTACAAGTGAAGCTCCATTCATTATAAATTTGCAGAAAAGCTGATTATTCTTTTGTTCTGCTCCTATACACACATATATATTAATGGTCGGATATTCTTGAGAAAATAAAGCAACGTTTCTGCACTATCTTGTATAACTTAGATTTTGAGTATAAGAAGAACCCAAAACTTCTTAAAGACCTTTTGTCTGCTGTGTCTTTTGCTTGAATACCAGTGAGTTTCGTTCACCTGAAGCACTCACGACTGAAATAACCCTATCTATTTTGTTACTCGCCTAAATAAAGGGTTGTGCTCCATTTTGAATCTTATCTAGTACTAGAATGTTAGCTATCCATCATCTATGTGCCAGTAGTAGTTACTAGTTCTTCTCTTGTCCAGGAGGGTTCCAAGGTTCAGACGACCAGCACGATACAGGCCTTATTGATTTTCCGTTTTTCACTCCTATGGTGATGAATTGGCAGCAATTACCCGTACCCCATTGCCGTGCTGGTGATGATACGATATTTGTACAAGGACCTGAAGGAGTGCATTTAGCCTTTTTCACACCCATGGACTGAAGGGTAGTTAGATTTGGTATATGCTCCTTTGAAGAGTAGAAACAAGCAGCTTAGGGAATTTATAGGAGGAACGAGATTGTAACTTTATATGGAACTATGGATGAGATTTATATTGTTGCTGCTAAGACGTGGTTATTAGTGGCTACTTCACTTTATTTGCGACTATGGTGGAGTTAATAGTTTAGTGTTTCATCATGTTTTCCTGATAACACGTACCATGATTTTTTCCCCTTAAATGGAATTTCCCGTCTCCGAGATCGCGTGGCGGGAAGGCAATGAAAAACAATCCGCGACTCCACATATTAGGAGGGAATGCAGATGAATTAAATTATATTTATAAACTATTCGAATTCAATATAATATGTTTACTTGAATTTAATTTCAGTTGAGATTAGTTTGAGAGTTCGTCAAGGTCGAATTCAGAACTCTCGAGTTGAGTTTGAATTGGAACTTAATATCGTGCCATTTTGATTCGACTAGGAGTGGTTAGCATCGCAGGTTTTAGGGGTTTTTTTCTTTAAATAGTTTATATGACTTTTAGTTTGAAAACGATATTCTTTTTTCCTTCAATATTGTTAAATCCTGGCCATCTAACTTTGTTCAGAACTTGATAATGCAGATGACTTTTACGTGGCATGTAAATTAATAGTATATCGTGGGTGGGCTATGTTATTGTAATGCGCGTGCCTAAACAACTATATATTTTGTCATAAACTAAAACATAAGCCTTTCGCATAGATTAATATGATTAAGAAAAATTGATGATGAGTTTATGCGATAAGGAGATGGAGGTTTTATGCGATACTGGGTGGTTCTTTGGAAGGATAGTAAGTGCTTTTACTTTTAGTCTAGCAAGTAGCCAAGAAATATATTCTTCCTCAAAAAATTTGTAGGAATATTTTGATAAAAAAAAAAAGAAAAGTAAAATACGGAACCGCTTATGATGGGTTTATCGACTCTAATACTATAAACATCACGTCAAGTTAGAAAGTAGGATAACTGCTCGAATTTGATTAGCGAAAGATTTTGTATTTAATAGCTTAAATGCATGATTTTATGATTTAATAGCCGTATGAAAAAAACCTATATTTCTCTTGTTAATTTTATTCTCTAAGTTCTCAAATTGCATGTGTACTTGTATGAATAAGAAGTGCTTTTGAATAGAGATTGAAACAAGTGTTTATAGGTTATTTTAGACAAGAACTTCCAAAACTCAAGCTAACTTGTTTAGACTAAGTCGAGCTCTTAGAGCACTAACCGACCTCTTAACTTTGGCCAAGCATCCTCCAACTTTACCACCCTCAACAAGACTTAGACCAAGCTTTTTAGAGCTTGACTGACTTTGCCAAAGATTGTGCCAAATTCCTAGCTTCAAGTCTAGGTTAACCTTAACAAAGACCTCTAAGCTTCTTAGATCTTGGGTCTCTAAGCTAAGGTCTACCAAACCTAAACCCATGAGTTTGAATAGACTAGGCAAAAATAGCTCCGTAAAAAAGGTAAGTTAATAATTATAGCTAAATATTTCTCATAAAATCCAAAGTAGATCTCAGGATGCTTATACCCTTCTTGAAACGGCCCGGTTGATCCCTTATAAATGGAGGATGAGACCTCCTAATAATGGATTTGGTTCTTTTACATACTTTCGTTATATTTTCTCTTATACTCAACTCTTGCTAATTTAAATGTTGGAGTAGCCATGCTAAAACTACCTTTAACATTCCTTTTAGCTTAACTCTCACATTTTGTAGGTGATCAACCATCTTACATGATTAAGAAACAACAGTAAGTTTGATGCAAAAATAAATACTTTGAAGAACCTTGTAGATTGATAAAAAATATAATTATTTTAAGAGAAATCCATTTCATAAGATTAATGCATATTCTTAGTAATTTCTAATAGCAAGAAGATATCATCATTCATCACAAAATAATAATTGATTCTATTACTAATCGCCAATGAGTGTTGTTAAAGCAGTTGGTTTTCCAACTAAAGATGTACAAAGTGGAATAACAAACAGAATATTAGATAGACGTTACTTTACCTAGCTTAAAATAAATCTCTTCTTTTTCCTCTTGATTGCCTAAACTTGTCTATACTAAAAAAGAAATGTAAAGACTTCTAATTCAAAGATTTATGCAACAACCGTGTACCATAGAATAAGCAAAAAGTAATAGAAATATGTTATATATTTGTTGCATTGTCTTAGATGTATGTCTTCAAGTTAAGTGGTTTATAAAAGATTATAGTTGTTTCATTTTGTATTAATAAGCTTATTAAGTTTCTATTTGGAGGGTGATGTGGTGTGTGCTGTATAGGAATCTAATGATGCAGTGTGTATGTGTTGTTAGGAAGTTGTGCTTATAGGTACTTATAGGGAAAAAAATTCAATAGGTATTATATGCCATGCGTTATATATATGTAACGTATAAGTACCGATAAAATATTAGCATATTATAATGGAATGGATAGTTTTCAAATTAATTATCATGCGTAAGTTACATATGTTATACATGTTAATATCTTTTTGGTATTTATATGTTACGTCTCAAAATCCAAAAGTCATAACAATCTCGCCATGTAAATTAACTTAGATTAGAAGTTATCCCTTTAGTTGCTAACATAGATATAGTTCATACAAAGTGAATGATAACTAAACCAGCTTCGGAGTAGTCAGATGAGTACCTGTAGTACATTAAACCTGTAGAGTAACTCTTAACAACATATATATTCTTATACTTACAGATAATTCTATTCATTACATTACCTTATATGTATTAGGAGTCTAAAGTTTTCAAAGAAACTTTATCCCTCTATAGTAAAACCTACATTACATATCTATATAAAAGTCATCTAGTAAAAATTAGAAGGCCTTCTAGGAAGGCTTTATAATTTTCCCACAAAAGATAAACAAAAGAGACTTGGGCTTCATTCCAATTACTGGGCTTCATCACTTTACTCCCTAACTTGTCGGAACTAACTTGTGGACAGTTGTAACGAGACATCTTCTGAAACTTACTTTGCACCTGCAAAATAATCTATTGAGATGTGAGCTACACTAGCTCAACAAGAAGGGATAGAGTTATAAAAATATATTATAAATATGGTTATTCAATCAATAATTAAATGCAAATGTAACAATCAAATGATATCGCATTTCACAATGTTTAACTAGTTCATTGTGAAGTTAGAGTAATTTCGTCTATTCTTATTTAGATTTTGAGGAGTTTTAGCATGACACTATTAGACTAAATTTGAGCTTATGTAATAGAGACATTTCTCCTCCTTAGATAACATTTAAACCATGGTTCCTAACCTTGTTGTGACTCCCTCTCTTGTCACTTAGTTCTAGTAAAAGTGGGAAAATAACTATTTTTGTTATCCTTATCGAAGTGCTAGTATTTAGTTCGATAACCTAATTGTTACCCCTATTGGGTTATTACGAATGTCAGGTTAGGTCTTTAATTAATTCAAGATTAGTCCGATTTATCAGGTAAGTAACTAAATTCATATACTTAAGACATGATATATCAATCAGAAAGCAGTACTTCGAGTTTAACTCCCAACTATCAATGAGTATCTCAAGTACACACATAGCACACGAACATATAAACTAATTACATTCATGAACAAGTATTCTTGCTCCTCCAAATATCCTGGCATGATACTTTAGTATGCTACGATGCACAGATCCCAACTTACTTAGGTTTATAAATACCTTACTCTTGATAGTCGCCTCTCTGTTCTTCAATTATCCCTAGAAAGACATAATAAATTAGTTTTCAATCCTTAATTCCTTAATCATTAGTTGAATTCTTATATTTTTTATTGTTCAGTCATAAATTTTTTAAGTTAATTTCTCTTAAAAGTCATATATAAATTGATATTTTTTCCAGATTTTATATACAAAAATATGCGAGAATAATTTCTTTTCATATTTTTCTAAGCAATCCTTATATTTTTATAGAATTTCTAAAAATCGGATGAAAATGATACCTCACTAAAAAATTGGCCTTTGACCACCAGCAACAATCATCCTATTGTCAATAGCCTTAATCGGTGGTGGTGTTCACACTGTACTAGCTCCTTAGATTAGCTTACTCTCCAATGCTCAAATTACTCCTGATTTTTAATTTTTGTAGTTTTTCTCAAATTTATCCTTTTGATCTTTAAGCTCCCCATTGAATTTTCTTAAATCCAACTTTGCATGTATAATATGTTGGAGAGGTTTTTCCTAATTTTCTGAACCAATTTGAAGTTTATAGGATTTTCTCTTTCTTCTCCAAGCATTTTTCCTTAAATATTCTAAGTTCTTACATAATTCCTGATCCCTCTAGCTAAACACCTGTCATGGCAGATTTCACACGTCCTTAAATAAAATTCCCAATTGTCATGAATATTTTTGAAATTATTTTAATAAATTTTGTTAATTTTCTTTAGTTATCTTAGCTTAAATCACATATATTAGGGTATTTTGATTATATACAGATATACATACATGCTTAAAAATTACATACGATGCATACATATATATTATTTTATGTCCTAAATAAATTTTATTACATATCTAACTTATCTCTAAAAATTTACGAATTAACAAAATCTATTTTATGCGATTACGATGATTAGTGTATAATATAGTTAGATCGTATTATTTTAGCTACATTATTATTTTATTATATTTTTAATATCCAAGCCAATGAAGTTTCTTTGTCTAATATCTCGAGCCTAAATGTAAATTTCTAGATTAATCGGATTAATTTTACTTATACCCTAAATTTACTTACTCAATTCCTAATTGTCAAGTATAGAGCTCACATTATACACTACATGTACTAACACATGGTACGTATTACCTATTGAATAATTTTCCAGTTATGGGAAGGAAGTTACCTTAGGAGTTGTATGTAGACCTATGTAAGAGTTGGTTTTGAATTATGAATTAGTTTGGAACCAGCTTATCGGGTCATTGAACTAGCCAGAGCTCATTTTAGGTGGGCTTAAACCAGCTGTTGAAATGTTGGGCGTTAAGGGTCTAGGCGGCTCAATATACATATAATGCAAATAAGTATTTAGTATATATAATATATAATAATTAATACACTATATATATATATATATATTATAATACTATATTATATATAATATGTATAGTCCCATTCCACTTCGAAAAAAAAAATCTTCCTATTTTATAATTTTTGTTGCTTTGGCCGTCCTTACTCAATATTATAATATAACATCACGCTTATGCTGTTTAAATGAATTATTTCGAGATTGAAAAAAAAAATAAATGAAAAATAAATTTTTGATTCATAAGCAATGATATAAAGTTTTAGATATAATTGGAAAAAATAGATAAATTATTTATAATAATTAAGAGAAATTCGAAAAAAGTTTTTTTAAAAAAAAAAACACTCACGATTTAAGGGCCACCGAATCTGCCTTTGAATTATCGGTTTAGGTGAGCCAGCTTGAATCCCCCCTGGATACGATTTACTTTTTTACCGACTCGTAAATTGACGGTTCAGGGCTAGTTTCGAGCCGGGTTAAACCGATGCACAAGTCTAATTGTATGTATTAGAAAAAGAGAAAACTTTGGAAATAAGTTGAAAAACTACCTTGTTTATATTGGATATTACTAATTGAAAAAGGAAATAAGCATCTTACTTAAGAGATGGTTGAATACTCTCTTAATGAGCCTTAAACCTTTTGTGTCAAGAATAATCTAGAACCTATTCTTGTTTTGCATGAGCCTAGAACAAATTGGTATTAGGGTCGCTCTTTATGGAGGAATTAAGACAACTCCAGTAGCAAATTGAGACATTCTTTCCTTGCAGTAGGAGGATAGGGTACACATAAAGACTTGAAAAACTGACCAGCCTATTGTGAGAGGAACTTAAAAAAAACCTTGTAACATGTATTGTGGGCCATTGTTACATAACAATGAATTGAGGGAATTATAGAAGTTATAACCACGAGAGCTTCTTATGACTTATCAACGTGAATTTGAATAATTTGCAGCACAATCCCTCACCCTAGTGTTGAGACAAGAAATGGCAATTTTATTAGCGGGATGAAAGATTGTATGGTAGTAAAATTGGGGTCACAACATTCTAAGGATTTCACCTAGGGCTATCCCAATATGTCTAGATTGGAAGATTTTAATCGTGCCATAATAAACAAGGGTAGGAACTAAGCATTGAAGGAATTTTGACAACAGTTATTATAAACTCAATAAATAATGAAGAATATAATTACGAGATGCTAAAGTTAAGGAGATACACTATTTAATTAAGGACTTGGGTTTTACTTAAATTAGTCTTATTGGACAAACCATGTTTTATGGACCATTTTTAGTGACAATTAAGATCACATGTAACCTTTTGAATAGAATTACCCTCTTAGTTTTAAATACTAATGTTATATTTTTGTTATTTTGGTAATATTTTTTGTATAATTTATAATTATATATTTTTTTTTTCTTTTTGATATTAAACATGCAATTTTTTCCAGTTTGTCCTAATAATGTCTGGATGGTGATGTGGCGTGTATGTATTATTGGAAAGTTATGCTTATGTGTAAAGTTATATAGGAGGGAAGTTAAATCAATAAAAACAGGAGACAAGTTCTAATTTTCTTAAAATACATCTTCATTAAGAGATTGTTACATCCTTCCTTAATGAGATCAAAACTTCAAGATGGGGTAAAGTGGAAGAAGAAGGCATAGGGATGATCTGGAATTTTGTTTTGTTTTGAATCGCCGTAAAACACATTATATGACAAGTAACATAAATCGTCAACTTTAACACCATCACGTCCCATGCGACCAAAAAAAAAAAAAAAAGCAACATTCCCAAAATAGTAAGAAAATAAAGATTGTTCACTATACGCAGATACTTAAGCATAAGAGAAGAATGATAGTTAAGAAGAAACTCTAGAAGCTTAGCGAGTAGTAAGGAGAAAATGAGAGAGAGAGAGAGAGAGAGATATGAGAATTTTGAAAAGGATAAATATTACTGATTTAGCTCCTAATCAACTTAGCTCCAAAAAGATTAAATAGTGGCTTGTGTCTGAAAATGTTTATGTTATTATCATTTACTTTTAAACTTATATCATGTTTAGTATGAAGGAATAGTTTGTAATAAAATGGATTATGAGGATTAAAATGAGAAATTATTTTCTATATTTAGAGATGGTCATAAAATCGAATAGCATTAAATGTTTAAATAGAATATTTACCAAGAATATCCTTAATTATTGTATGTTATAATTTTTTTAAGATTAGAAAGGTGATTTTAATTGATCATAATCAATGAAATATAAATAGCTTACTCTCAAAGGCGGAATCCCAATTTTCCTTCTAGCTGACAACTTGCTTTCAAATATAAGGAATGGGAATAAAAGTCGGAATCGTGATTTTATTTCATTCTATTTCTATATAACAAACGTGACATTAGAGATGAGCACAAAATCGAACTGAGGCGTAGAAGTTGTTCTTGTGGCCGATGGTTTGATTTTGTAGTCTAGTGGTAGAGTATCTACAACATTTCACGATATGGTGTAGGGAATTGAAACAAATTGATTTTAATAAATCTATATTAATGTGGTCTCGAACACTACTTTGGTTTCTTAGTTTTTTCATTTTGTTTTGTTTGAAAAATTATAGAAATATATCCTAGTGGCTTTTTCACTCCAAATAAAATTGAATTTTGAAAAGTTACCGGGAAAATGACAAGTGGACCGTAACCATCACCTCCCATGTGTTTTTCCTGATTTTCTTTCTTTTTACGCACCTGTTATTCTTGGTTCGTTGCTCTTTTTCCTCCACCACAAATCACATCGATAGAGGATTATTAAGCTGAAAATTTGATTTCTTTCTTTTTTAAATTCAATTTATATTGAATTTGACTCACTTAACATGAATCTTTTAATCAGATTAAGAATTTAAAAAAAAAAATTGAAAAGGAAGTTACTACCCGATCGAAATCGGAAAAAAAAAAATGAAATTAGGCCTATGGGTGGATGGACCCTAATTCCAGTTATTGGCTCACGAGTTTTTCCAAATAATACTTTTAGAAAAAATATAAAAACTAGAAAATCTTTGGTTCGAAAGCTAACTTATTAAAATATAACGGTACCCAAAAAATCCATGAAATTACTTAATGGGTCTTAAATAGTATTTTAAATGATTTGGGTTTTTTATTTAAAGAAGAAAAAGGGAAAAACAAAAACTTTTATTAATTTGAGCTGCTTCAAGTGCTTACGTACTCATGAAGCCAAATCAAGCCTACATAATTCTCAATTAATAAAAATTTTAGTTTGTTGGGTCTTTTTGAAAAACTCCTTTTACTTTAAGTTAATTAAATTTTATTAATTTAGGAAAAATAGGCTTCTTCGTCTACTTTTGAAAAATTCTATGAAAATCTCTAACTTTTGAAAAATGCCAGTATATTTTTTCTTTGGAGAAATATTTTATATATAAGAAAACTAATCTTAAGAGAAAAATCTCATTTTATTTGAAAATCATAATCATGCATTTATGGCAAACAAGACACGAGATGTTAAGACACTAAAGGGAACCTAGTAGGATTACCTCAAATTTTCACATTATATGTGCATTCATGATTCGAAAATTGTCTTGTAAGTTAGAAATTGCAAGATTCTAAATAATTAGTCACTAAAATTTTTATTTAATTAACTTACGACCACATATATGTGACTATGGATATCCGATAAGTCACAGTCCAATAGAACCGTAGAGAATCGGTATCTCTCACCAAACAATAAGATTAGGTAGTAAAGTTCTAAAACTTAAATTTACTAAAATCACAAAATTTAAATGTAGTACATAATAATTCAAATTAACCATATAATTTGTCCTCAGAGTTTAACTTCTATGCATCTTAATGTTGGCACTTAACTCTCAGTTCTTAACCCATGCCCGATCATCTAGTAACCTGCAAGAGAAAACTATTGGGGAGTAAGCTACACGAGCTTAGTGAGTTAACCCTCGTATTATACCAACAAACAAGTTATCTAACAGTTTATTATCAAACATATGAATACATGAGCAAGCAGTATGCTAAACAGTATATATGCAGTTGACCGATACTGCATATAACATCAGATTTAATGCTCTCCGAAATAAGGGTTGGAGATATATTAGCACCAATCACAACTAAGCTCTAGCACCTGGGTTTTTATCCTTATATCATTATATATATATATCAATTCCCTATTTCACTAAATAGGTTTCTACTTCTATCAGTCAATAGTATATAAATATTTAGGTCTAGTGGTGAACGAGCTCTCGCAGTCCACGCTCATACCCTACAGCGATGGTCTTTAGACGCGACTTCCAGCCACCCACGGTTAACGTCTCCAGCGCCAATAGAACCCGTGAGCCAAGGGTAGGGTTTTGTTGTATTAATACTCCTATACTTACTATCAAATTATGTGGGAATCCATCTTTCCAAGGCCCTTCATTACCAACTGCATGAGGTGACGGCCGGAACATTATATGCAATGTTCGTGCTTTATTCATGAACCGTTTAATTTTAGTTAGGTTAAATATGATTAAGTCAACTTATGAGGTGGTCAAACATTATCAACAAATCATTCAAATAATGTAACAATCAATTATCTCACATTTAACGGTATTTTGTATAGAAATCAATCAATATCAGTCGCATGCATAACCTAAAACCCCATGCATCAAGTTATTAATATTTAATTCATGTGCACTAACTACAAGTACAAAACAAGTATAAAGTCATCGAGAGTACTTACTTGGTCATAAATGATGTCAAGGATTGTAATAGCCAAAGGTAAGTCAATCTTGATCTTAAGATCACCAACATTAAGAGAATATGAAAAGTAATAAGTTTGGGAAGTAAATAACTAAACTAGCATGTTGAATCATATTGTTTACTTAAATCGATTATTAATTTACGTGAAATCATCGATTCGAGCTTTTTATCGAATCGTGTATAACTTTTTCGTTTTAGCTCGGATCGTTATGAATTTATAGTCCATTTTGATCGTTTTCGAGTGTATTTTCTCGTAACAAGGTCTATTTTGTATGTTATGACTTGCAATGTAAATTGTGATATAAAATATCATAAAATTTATTATTTTAGTTTAAAAAATTATAAAATACTAATTTTAGCTTTTTCTTAATATATTTATAATTTAATAATTATTTAAATCATATATTTGATATTTTTATTATTTTGAGCATATTTTCCTATTTTTTAGATTTTTTACTTTATTATGATTATTATTATTATTATTATGACCTTTATTATTTTTATTATTTCTCATTTTCTTATTATTTATGTACTTCACGATTTATACATACATATATATATCTATATATATTTTCAGTAGACTACATATATATAATATAGTTACGCGCTATATGTATGTATATACTTATTTTATGAAAATAAACATACTCTTATGTACATATATATATATTCATTTATTTGTATTTATACATAATAATATACTTATATAATTTTCGAATACTTAGATATATATATATAAATAATCTTCAAATACCTATTCCTATATTATATATTCGGTATATATATATTTATATAGTATTTGTTATATAGTATGTATACTATATATTATACATATATTATGCCGTATACCATAAAGCATATATTCTATATTATATGTCTTATATACATATATATACTACTGCTTATGGAAATATACTACTACATATATATACTATACGAGTATATATATACATACACGAAAATAATTATACATGGGTACATATATATATAAAGTTTACAGTACACACACACACACATATATATACTATAGTTATTAAATGAAATTACTTAATACTAATTGTAGGTATCTTAAAAACAATACATAATACATGCTCTTCCATATACCTATGTACATACATGTATACATACCTAACCCTATACATATATAAAATTAAATCTAAATATTTATGCACATAGACATGTATTAGTAATGTTATATGTAGAAAAATAAATACTATATACTACATATTATACATGTATATACTACATATTATACATCTATACTACTAAAATAATTACTTACCTATTTATTAAATTTCTCTTCTTCTTTTCTTCTTTCTTTCTTTCTTCTTTTCCTTCTTTCTTTTTCTTTCTCTCCTTCACGGTTTGCTTCCTAAATTTTTGTGTTTATGCAGAATTTTTTTTTTCTTTTTCCAAATTTACATTTTCTTCCCTTGCTTACGTGATTGGTAACTTAAAATGTAAGTTAAGATAATTTCCAATTAATGAGAACATGACAAAATTAATCATTTTTATCTCTCTTTTATTATATACTTAACACATGTCCATTTAATTCCTCACATGGCTGCTTCATTTGCTTTCTAGAACATGAGAAATAAAGAAAGAAAGGAAAGGAAGAAAAGAGATAAATTGAAAAAAAAAATGAGAAGGAAAATAAAAATTAATAATAAATATATGTAATTTTTCGAAATATATAAATTATAATAAATCTCATCATAAATTAATTTTTAAATTTTTGTAAAATTTTATCAATTTAATTGGTACCCAGTACAACTATAATTTTTACAAATTATTATAGCGATTTCGTTATAATTTCACGTGAATAGGCTCTTTAGTCAAAAATTGCAATCGACTATAATTTTATTACTATTGAGTAATATTTAACTATTTTATAAGCTTATATTTATAATTTTAGGGTTTCGAACAAATTCGGATTCAATTTTGATTAATGATGCTTAAAGCAGTTTTAGAGTTTTAATATGCAATTGAGGGTTTTGATCAATTTCTAAGATTTTTACTACTTATAATATATTTAAATTTATGATTTATTATATTTTTATCTTACTCGGATTTAATGACTCTTCAAGTCATCTATAGTATTAGGATTCAATTATACTCTTAGCTAGCTAAATTTGTAGGGTTTACACGAGACACATGGTAACTAATCTTGCAAATGTCTATTGTAACATGCCAATTTATTAGAAACTAAACATGCTAAACCTGCGAATTGACAAGTAGATTATTCACTTAACATGTCAATTACCGATCATTTAAGTTAGTTATGAACAAACCCTAAAAAATATCACTCTTGATTCAAAATTAAATTACTCCCTCTAAACCACGAACTTAAAACAATCCATCAATTGAGCTTAGTTTTAGGATGAATGTAAAATGTTCCACTATTTTATCTCTGATCAATTTGCTCTATAATGAGTGAAATCGAAAAGTGAAAGTTGATTTGATATTATGAACGCCTAGAGAGAGAAACTATTGATTGTATATAATGTAGTGATTTTCAATACTTAGGAGTTGAATGAATGAGTGTTATGAATCTCTATTTATAATGTTAGGTTGGAATTACTTCCCAAGAAACTTCCATCTTGGTAAAAGATTAAATTTTTGTGACAATGAAAGTTTTGTAATACATTTTGGTTCTTCTATTTTTAGCAAAAATTGAATATGTTTTTGCACAAATTAATGGAAAATAAAGGTGCATATGTGTAATAGAAGATGTCCTTACATATTTTGATTAAGTATGTTGAGACCTCTTGTAAGGATATACTTTAATTTAGCTAGTTTTAACTTAAGCACAAAATATATCCATTTATTAGTTACGGAATATGGTTTTTTTTTTTTTTTTCCAACTTTCCTTTAATAAAAATTTTAAAAATTAAACACGCCTATATTGTGTTTTTCGTGTCCTTTTTATTCTATATTTTTTTTGGAATTTTTTATGATAAAAAATGTGTTGAAATTGAATAAAATTTACAAGGGTATATTAGGTTGAACCTTTGACCCATGTGCGCTATGTGGCACTTGATGAGTAGTATTATATGGTGCTCGATGAGTGGCATGTAGTGCTACATGTTAACCAAATCATTGTGTCATGGCACCAAATTAAGTGCTGCATTGCGGTACCAAATTAAGTGTTTATATGTTTTTTTTCTTATTTAAGGTGTTGATTATGAAGATTGTTATAATTTAATAGTATCATTATTAATCTTTCATCATGATAGATTAAAATTTGAATTCCTCTTCGTTCTAGTTGGAAAAAAAAAAGTGTTAGATCATTCGTGCTTTACGAGCTTAAAAGTTAGATTTCCCTTTTTATTTAGTATTTGAATTTTTTATGGAGAAGAATTATAGACTTAAAAAAAGTTAGTTTATCTATGGACATTTGTCGGTTTAAAAGATTAAACTTTGTAGATTTGAATTAGTGAAGGCTTCATGTATCGTTGACTACATTTCATTTTATGACTAATTTTGATGTATTATCCACAAAAAGTTACTTATTTTATTTTATTTTATTTTTTCCATGTTTGCTAGTATATACAAGTGATGGTAATAAACTGAATTTGTTTAGTAGTTATTTTTCGTGAATAAAAATTTGATATTTATCCATAAAGAGCTTACTCTTTCAAAGGGACGGCTATACTCGAGGACTAAACACATATTTTATGGATTTTACTCGGATCAATAATTGTAAATAAGATCCAATAAAAGGATAATTTTATCATTTTCTATAAGTTATAAAACCTAATTGTTTTATGTAAGTTTTACTTAATAATTAATTTTAGCCAAATTATACATTCAAAAAAAATGCTATTATGAGGTTCAAACATAATGCATGGTAACAGCTGTCCCTTGAGTTTCGTTGGCAAGGATTTTGCATTGGCCAGAATTCCTTTTTTTTTTTTTTTTTTTTTTCTTTTTTACTTTGCCCTTTGCATTAAAGCATTGGTCTAAATCAATTGTCTTACCTTTAGAGAGTAAAGAAGAAAGAGGATTTGTATTAGTGTGTATACAGTGTCTTACTTGTAGGGTTTCATCCTTATTTATGGCCCTCATGAAGGGTGATCTTAGATAAATACATATCTTGTCTAAATAGGTAAATATATCTTCCCTAAATTAAGTAAGTTTCGAGGTTCTCGAAAGTAACGTGACATTTTAATTATTTCTACGAAGTAATGAGATTAGTGTTCTTTGACACCTGAGGTTTAGGCTTCCCGAAAATGGGCTACCAAGTTTGAGATCCTCATGGCATGGATGCTATAAGTTTGATCATGATACGAGAATCGAGGTCTTAACCTAAGCATACCTAGGTGTAGAGCTGACTAGAGGTTAGCCAGACTATGTTCAATCCTTCGGGGACTAGATTTGGTTATCTCAAACCTACCATGGTTTAAGATAAGCTAACCTATGGTCTTTAGACATTGGAATGGGTTTTGAAAGTCTATGGTTTAAAATTGTCCATCAAATGTGAACATCTTATATCACACCATTCAAGTACTTTATGATACAATTAGAATATTAAAGCCACGATCATTGTCTCTACACCTCTCAAACATAACACTAGTTTGGAATAGCTTTAATCGACTTGAAACACATCAAAGCATTTCTTCTTTCCCTTTTTGCCCTTGATTGATGATGAGAATCTGAACATTTCCTTTCGTTGTACACCATTGATGCTTCGTCATTGGGAAATCGATTGATTTTCCAATTACACCTCCTCTCCCTCGAGAAAAGGGATTCCTATAATAATATGTTTGGTTTACGGAATAATATAAGGTAATAATATAATTATAATTCTTTAAAAATAGAATAAAGAGGTAATAATTATTCTTTATAATTATTTTAAAGTTTGATAAATAAATATGAAAATATGACGTAAAAATCAAAGAATAAGTCCTACGAAGAAATTGTAAATCCTCATGCATGGAATGATTATTCCGCTGATCAAATACAACAATGGATCTGGAAGCGAAGAATAATCATTTTACTTCATCCTTACAACGTCAACCAAATATGCTATAAGTGTGGTATGCCACATGTGGCATAAGAACATTTGCTACAACTAGTTCTCTTAAATTAGTGGTATATATGTTAAATTCTCATCCTTTTCGTACTTCACATTAAATTGTACATTTAACATATGATGAATATTTTTTCCTATTGAGAAGATTGAAATTCAACGGTTGGCGTTGGCACATTGCCAACAGTGGGATTGTTATCCTGTATTTTCTTTTCGTCCTCTTCACCTAATGAGTATTAAAATAAAACGAAAAATAGGATACACATATTTATCGACAAAAATAATAATAATAAAAAAAATTACACATACACAATTTTACGGGTGTTTAGCCGACATAATGTGAGCCAACCCTTTTAAGTTCGTGACCACGTCAAGAGAAAAAAAAAAAAAAAAAAAAGACAATCATGATGATATGGTAACGGACGTTGTTGAGTTCAAACTCTTCTTGCACACTCATTTAACCTCTATTTTATTTATTGTGTGTACGTGTCAAACTAAGACTCAATACTATTGAGCTGCAAAAATAGAGCTTAACTTAAAAATTCAAATTTTCAACTTGGTGAGTTTACATTGTCCGAATTCAAGGTTGATTTGATTTGAAAAGATATTCAATAAGTTTGAGTTTAATTAGGTTAAATTTGTTTAGATAAAAAGTGGTTTTATTTTACTTAAAATAGTGAGGAGAATTAGACCTGCATAAAGAACGGTTTCGAACTGTAAATCAGCTCGACAAGTTGAACCATTTTCTTAAATCATTGAGATTTAAGAGTCCAAACGGTTCAAGAGGGCAGAACTGTACAAATCAATAGGTTGTGAACTGGTGGGTTGGTTCGGTTGGTTCACCTCCTTTAAAAAAAAAAAACATAAAGAAAAAAGATGTTACTAAGTCAGAAAAAATAATTAGATAATATCTAGTAGGTCATTGTATGTCAAAGTTATTTTATTTGCGATGGTGATAAATAATTTTTAAAAAATAATATTATTAAACTAATGATAAATGACTAATTATAAATTAGTTATGTGTTAAATATATATAGAAAATTCAATTTCAATTAATGTAAATAATTTTTTTTAAAACTTGTTAAATATTAAGAACTTCAATATGAAGAAAAAAAAATTGAGAGAAAAAAATAGAACGGAATCATATTAAGTCAGAAATTAATAAAAAATTAGAAATTATTAATGAAATAGTATACTTAGAAAAAAAAAGAGATCACATTATTAGAAAATGTTAATGCATTTAAAAAAAATTAATAAAAAATTAAATGTTAAAAAATAAGATTCAAGGGTCGAATGGGATCGGAACTACTCCTAAACGGGTCAATCACGATTCAAACGTGACCAATCCTGTGAACCGGCGATTCCCCGTTGAGTTGGCCCGTTGCTTACCTCAAGGGAGAATTATAGTATAAGGGATTAACATTTGGGGATAGGTTCAATTATGGGATTAACTTTTCAAAAAATTCAAATAAAGAATTAACGTTTTCAAAAATTTAAATAAAAAACAAATATTTTATAAAATGGTTTAAAAAATAAATTTATAATATTTAATCTTAAAATCTTTTGAATTATTTTTATAAAACGTTGATTCGTTTTTTAAACCTATTTAATATTAGTTTTTTATTTAAATTTATTTTCAAACATGGACCTATTCTATTATAATTTCCCCGGAATATCACTACACCCAAATTTGACCCTTACTCAACTTGCACATAAGCTCGATTTGAGCTGGTTTGTATATAACAGCTTGTGAAATTAAATATTATGAAATTTGGGCTTGATTATAATAAACTATGTGATTGCGTAGATCAAGATCTCGATTCCATCGGATTGCTGACGAATTAATCAAGATTAAATATCGAACTGAATTAGAGAATGCTAGAAGATAAAGCCAAAAACTAGGCAGCATATCAAAGGTTTTGTGGAAAGAATAATATTGGAATAATTCCTATTCCATGCCCAGATAAGGAAAATGGAAAATACAACTGACGTTTGTGGAATTTAGGGCAAGTAAGCTTTAGGATATTCGTAATTACTTATAAATTGCGCACACCAACAAAAAAATCTCGTGTTGTATTAAAATACGAGAACCATATTTAATAACACTTTACAGTTTTGAAAATTACAACTTAAACATGTGATTTGTGTGATTAGTAATAAGGATTACAGCATTAAGATGAGTTGTGGAGTCTTATTTTAATTCCTATTTGGGGTTGCCCAAGAGCCAAAGTCAGAGGTTTCTTGCTTGTCTGGTCTTGGATAATATATTATATGTTTCACTTGAGGAAAATCAAACGTGGACAACGTTAATTCTTATTAAGTGTAATTAGGATATATTGCAAATACATCCCCGTAAAACCATTGATTAGATAAGAATAAACCTTTTAAACTTCCAAAGCATATTCAAAGTTCCCATTAACCTTTAAAAAATAATATAAATCCTCTTATATTTGTTTAATATATACTTAAAAACTCTGTTTTAGAAAGGAAAAATAATAAATGGGGAAAAAAAGTTATTGAGGAAATTTGTTAGAGGATTATGTGTTTGATAAGGATTCGCTATTTACTATTACTTGTTTTACGCATTTTTATTTTCAAAGTTTTGAAATAGAGTTCAAACCATGTTTTTCAAAGAGAATTAAATACTTGATTTTGAGAAGGCGTTGTTCACATGAAGCAAACATACGTTCAAAATATTCATATACTCTTTAAATAAAGCATCCCTAAAGTTCAAAAAGCGTCATCACTATTTATGATTCTCTAAGCCATGATTTTAGGGATTTAACAATAATTTAGAGGGTATCTATATATTTTTAGAAGTTGTAAGATGTAAATTCAAGTTTTATAGAATTAGAAATATAATTATACGTGAATGGTAACGGTGGATGCGTATTTGCAATTATCCAATATAATAATAAATTAAGAGCGTGGAAAGAGATAAGAACGAACAAAGTTATGCCAGCCACATCACATGTACGCGGCGAAAATAAGATAATTAGAAAAACTCAACTTCAATTGGAAATCAATTCATTCAATGAATAATGGATAATGTATAATGAATTATGGATAATTGCTATGACGCTTCGCTGCGTATACTTGGAGAATTATATAAATTAATTTCCAAACTTGGGAGTATTTTTTTTCCACTAAAAAAAATATGGAATTGAATTCACAACGATTTTCCGTTTTAATATCACTTGAGATGTATTAGCCACCTTTTTGGCAGTTAGCATAGTGCATAGATGGTAAAATTCTTTTGTCAAACCCTATATTTTATCCGGTTTTAAAGTAAGAATCTATCCAACACAGGAATATCACTAGAGCGTGTTTAGAATGAGTTTTGTAAAATTCGAAACTGACTTGATATTCTATAGTATTTCTCAAAACTCTATAGGATATTTTATAAGGTTTTCATTCTATTTTCATAATCCGTTTTTATAGGGTTTTTCAAAATCGAGTTAAAACCTGATTCGACTTGTAATATTAGTAGATGACCTCAATTTATTAATTTTCAAATTAACTATAATATGTAGAGTTTCCCTATTTCTTCCAACGATTATTTTTTTAGGAAAAAAAATAAAAGAACATAAATTATGAAAAAAAAGAAAATTGTATCTATTTTTAACTGGGACTAATAGTTATCTTTTCTAATTTACTAAATTAAGTACAAATAGTGACATATCAATTGAGATACATTGCATAATTTACATATACAAATAAATATAGCAGGTTGATATGGGATTTAGGGTTTTTATATATGTATATATTATTATTTTAAAACGGATTTGAGTTTTTTATAGGGTTTTTTCTTAAATTCCAAAACTCAACTTCTAATACTATAGGATTTGAGAATTAATTCTACAACTTGTTCCAAAACCCTATATAGTTTTTAATGATTTGTACGGATTGAAAACTTTATAATGACTCGTCCAATGATATCCTTAAATTCCTACTCCATTTAATAAAGAAAAGAAAATAAACTTATTAATAAGCTACGAGTGCCTTGGCCATAGATGGTATATCCACTTATGTACAATTATAATGTTTTATAATCTTTTAGTATCTATAATGGGTATGTCATTAATCAGTATCTTAGAACATATGCTAAGAACCAAATAAGCTGAAGTTTATTCACATTCATTTTCTTGGTAATACTCAAATGAGTATCATAGGAAATCCACGTACTTAAGCCTTTTTATAGGAGAAAAAGAAAAGGAAAAAATGATATACTATATAATTCTTAACACTTAATTATTCTCTAAACTCATGTTGGGGATTTTTCTACAGTAACACTAATAATATAATGTTACAGTAACATTGGTTAAGATAACTTATTATAGAAGGTAAGCAAATTATCTTTTTTCTCTCCCTTTCCTAAGATAACCTATTATTAATTTATTACTTGGGTAACATGTTACCATATTTTAATAAGATAGACATAGGGATGCAACCAGAGTGGATTTAGGACATGTTTAGCAATTTTGGCACCCATCCCATTATCTATAGTTTGTCTCAAAACGCTATAAGGTTTTAAAGATGTTACTTGAAACCCACTCAATAAGCTCATTTGGAGACTTGATTCTAATTCTTGAACATGAAAACCATTTTCCTCTTTTTGTTTTTTTCCTTAATGGTAAGTTATGTAAATTTAATTACAAAAATTAAATATGTAATATAAAGATTAGGAAAAGTAAAGTATTGAAAATCTATAGATGCAAAGTAGTTCTACAAATCAACAACAGAATATTGAACTAGAAATTGCTCAAAATTTATTTCGACAAATAGTAAGCTTCTCATTTTTGTTGGAAAACCTCTAAAACTATTACTTAATTAAATCTCATTGCTTTATTGCCAATAAAAAAAAATATTTTTCTGTAGATTAATGACCCTATCCTCCTAATTGCCTCAGTATGGGTGGTTCTTAGTAGGGCTAATTTAAAAAAATCTACTAAAATGCTCAAAAGGATTTGCAAGGGATAATTGTGTTTAGGGATAATGAAATGAATACCTAATATCATTTTGACACGTGTACTACGTTTAAGACAGGCCTCCTTTAAGGAATGAAGCTAATTATTCATCTTGATGACACTCTTCTCTTATGTGTATTTGAGATTAGTGTTTGAGACATTGGTTGTTTCTTCTCATCCTAAACCTTTGAAGTAATATGCTATCATTCCCTTAGGTAGAAAGTTTTAAGTTTCGGTTCATATTTTCTTTATTCATTTTCACTCATTCGAAATGCCTCTATTTAAATCTCATTTCCAATAAAAAAATGCTTTTTTATTATATAAACAAAAGAATGACGCACATTATAATATGGATATCTTTACAATTATTATCCATATAGTTTCACCCTATAATAAGGGGGGAAAATGTTTCCCTATTGACAAATAAATAAACGAGCTATAAATAAATGAATCGGTTTTATAGGCAAAGTAAATTAATGCTTGCATATCAAAATATAACAATATCTTTATTATAGTGTGAACTCAAAAGAATCAATTTTTTGCTTTATTATATTAGATTTGTTGTAATCAAACATGATGGCATCATGTCCATCCTTAATTAAAAGTACGAAATTCAAGAGTTTGCTAGTTTTTTAATTGATAATTTTTATTTTCTATGATATATAATAATTTAGTTACTTTTTACCGAAAAGTTGGTTTTCTAACAGGATTTTTTAAAAAACCTAGAACTTGTTCCAAAACCTTATTGGGAAATACTTTATAGTGTTTCTATCAGGTTAGATGAGTTAGAAACTCTATTACGACATGCTTAGTTTTATCCTTAGATAGATGGTATAGATTAAATTTTATTAAATTAACGATTTATATTGTTTTGTCTGATAATAATGTATTTTTATTAGTGTTATCGTAAAAATTCCCCGCATGTTGGATTTTGTAACAAAATTTATTTAGTAATTACAATTCATTGCATCACATACAAAAGTGATCAAGTTAATTATATATATATAGCTGCTCGTATCCCTCTAAATCACATCTTATCGTGTATGAAAAAAATATTTATCCTGTATCATTTCTTTTTCTTTTTCCTAATTTAATTCGATAGCACGCGATTTGATAATGGCCAATAATACCACCGTATGTAACAAAATAAGTTGAAGTTTATTTACATTCCTTTTTGGTAATAAGCTAATAAGTATCATGAAACCATACACATCTGCACTTATTTTATTGAAAATAGCTTGTCTTATATAGTTCTCAACGCTAGGACCATTTTGTAAACCCTATTACAAAGACATTTATCTAGGATCATCTAATAAAATTTATTTGATAATTACAGTTTGAATCAAACCTTTATCACATTCCATCACATCATATAAAAACGATCAAATTATTTATATTCAAATTATATAATCACCCGTAAGTTTATGAATCAGATATTATCATGTTTCATATTGTAAAAAAGTATTTACCTTATATCCTTTCTTATTTCTTACCTTTATTGACTTAGATCTTAGATATTTGAAAATATACATCAATACTCTCATACACCCTCGGCCTTATTTTTTTTTTTTCAAAATTTTAAGTATTTTTATTGTTTTCTCGGAGGGAAAAATAATAAAATAGAGTTCAAAGCGCGTTTTTTCAAAGATGGGTTTAAGTAGTTGATTCTGAAGAGGGATTGTCCACATGAAGTAAAAAGAGAAGTGATGTGTTTACAATTTACCTAAAAATATGCATATATAATATGCGTTACAAATGAAGCATTGCTAAAGCTCGAAAAAACGTCATCACTATTTAGGGCTCTTCCAGCAATGGTATTAGGGATTTAAGGAGAGTTCAAGGGTATTTATGTATTTTCAAAATTATAGAATGTATAATCATATTTTATAGATTTAGGAATATACCGACACATGAATTGTAATTTTATTTGCAATTATCCAGTGTAATTATAAATTGAGTGTGAGACTAAGAGATAAGAGCGGCTAGCAACATCATTACGTACGCGGCGAAAATAAGCAGATTAGAGAAAACCCGACTTCTACATTTTATATCAATTCATTTAATGAATAATGGATAATTACAATGACGTTTCGCCGCGTATTCTTGAGAATTATATAAATTAATTTCCAAAATTGGGAGTATTTTTTCCACGAAAAAACAAAAAGAAAATTATGGAAGTTGAATTCAAAATGATTTTCTATTTTAAATATCGCTTGACTTGTATTGGGCACGTTTTTGGCAATTAGCACCGTGTGCAGATGGTTATTTCTTTCCCCGTCAACTCTATTTTTTATCCGGTTTCAAGATTAAAATAAAGAAAAACCGATTAATTTGTTATAGAAACTACGAGTGCCTTGGCTATAAATGCTATATCCGCTTATGTACAACGTTTTATAATCTTTTTTCTTTTTTTTTTTGGTGAATAACGTTTTATAATCTTTTAATATCTATAATGGGTATATTATTAATCAATACCTTATAACATATTTTAAGAAACAAATAAGCTGAAGTTTGTTCGCATTCTTGGTAATACACGAATGAGTATCATAGGAAACCACATATTTGAATCGTTTTATTAAGGGGGAAAAAAAAAGCTTATCCAATATAATTCTTAACACTAGAAGCATCCTGTAAACCCATATTTGGATTTTGTAACAAAATTTATTTAGTAATTATCATTTATTTCATCTCATCATACAAAAGGGACCAAAAGTTAATTATGTAACCATTGTATCCATCTAAATCGCATGAAAATGTATTTATCGTGTATCCTTTTATTTTATTTTTCCTTTTTAACTTAGTTTAATGGCATGCAATTTGATAATAACCCATAATACCACCATTTATGGACAGGAAAACTTTTTTTCCAAACCCTATTGGCTGGCTGCCACCATGAACCAGAATTTCCAAAGAATGTGGAAGCCAATATCTACCCGCGAAACCACAATTTGGAGAGTTCCGTCGCGTATTGAAAATCTGCAAAGCAACGCTAGGGAATTTTAATGGCAATTTGCTACTACATGGAAAAAGTGATGGGCTTGTCCTATCTTTTTTCGACTTCTGATTTTTGGTCCTTCTGCCGCCGACTACCATGTGTTGTGTGTTCCATTATGCCTTTTGTCATTGCACTTCACAAACATTTCTCTAAATGTTATCTTTCATCCTAATTTTTTACCTTTTTTTTATTAATTAACGATCTAAAACTTAAAAATATCAATTTAGTAGTTGAATTTGACTTTTTTTAATTAATTACCCAAACTTTATTTACAGTAAACTGCACCAACTTTAACTGTTTTTATAATTAACTATCTTATCGAGAGAAAATTACTTATTTACAATCAACATTAAAAAAAAAAATTACCAAAATACTAAACTAATCTCGTATATTAAAAATACGACATAACTATTTATACTAATATTATATTTTAAAGATACGACATAATATCGTATTTTATAAATAGTTATGTCGTATTTTAAAGATGCGATATAATATCACATTTTACAAATAGAAGATGCGATATTAGTGTAAATACTAATATCGCATCTTCAAAATACAACATAATATTAATATTTCAATATTTTTTTTACATGATTTATAATTATATAATTTTCTTTTAAAATCGATAGATATATAATTCACTTATCTTATTGAGGTAGCATTTCGAAAAGTTTACAAATAGTAAGTAGAAACTTTTAGACTTAAGATATTCGGTTATAAAAATAGTTGAAGATTAGGTATCAAATATAATATTTGTGTGGAACTTTTTTGTAGTATGATAAAAAAAGATTGTTAATACTTTTTTAAATATTAATTAATAAATACTAATAAAGTTTTAATTTATATGCATTTCGAAAAGTTTACAAATAGTAAGTAGAAACTTTTAGACTTAAGATATTCGATTATAAAAATAGTTGAAGATTAGGTATTAAATATAATATTTGTGTGGAACTTTTTTGTAGTATGATAAAAAAAGATTGTTAATACTTTTTTAAATATTAATTAATAAATACTAATAAAGTTTTAATTTATATGGTGTATGTATAATACGGATGATAATTATTCAAAAATTCACCATTTTACTATTATGTGTATATAAATTTATAATTTTTTTCCTTTTTGCTTAACTTTATCCATTATATAATAAATGAAAAGGAGGTCCTACCATTTCGTCTATTATTTTGATGAGATCGATTTTATTTTCTATCTTACAGTTTATTTACATATTTTAAATTTTAAATTATTAAATTTAAAATATATTTAATAGTTTAAATTTAAAAAAGTGTAAATCAATAGTAAAATTCCGAGTGATGTTAATTTCGTACAAAATAAAAACGAGACAATCGAAAAATCCGAAAAACAACGAGTTTGCGGAACTTCGTAAGAATAGATGTAACACACCAGGCTGCGGTTAGCAAAATCACTGTTTTCATGCGACGTTTGCCACGTTGTTGGTATCATCCGGAAATTAAAATTATTTGGACATTCTAATCTAGTAGCAATCTAATAAGTATGATATATATTAATTTGACATAATCATAACTGATTATATTATGTTTGTATTATATATGATATGAAACCTATAATATAAGTGTGTTATATTTTTAGCATAAATCATAATATATAATTATATACAGACACATGTATATATACACATACATATATATATATATATATATATATATAGTATACATTCTGGACTATTAAAAATAATTCTACAAGATGTGGCCTCATGTTACACATCGTATTTTACATTATAATACGTATAATATTTGGTTTCCAATCCTAGCCTTCAGGAACGGTCAGGTAGGTGATCCGACGGTCCACCTTTTGAGCATTCGGACTTTGATTGTCCTCATTCGATGGACTGAACGATTGTGCGGCATTGCTGTTTAACCTCGTGATCCCTTCGACCCTGACTGATTGTTATTCCCATTTGTTTTGATTGACCAATCCCATTTCATAAGGGCTTAATCGGATTTTTACGACTTAAAATATATTATTTTAATTTGTTTTTCTAAAAAATACATCAATCTATTAAGAAATATGGATAACTTTTTTCTTTTATAAATAAAATAAATTATATTTTTAATAACCTAATTCCATTCTTACTCTATCCAGATTCAATCCTCTTGACCCTTGATTTCTTTCCGATTTCGTGCGAATCTCTTGGTCTGAAAATGATAACATCGGAGGAGATTAGAATATTCTTTTTTATATAAAAAGGGTTGGATGTTTAATAAGTGTAATTGTGTGCTTATCTTAAGATCCCATATTTATTTTTTAGGACTCACCTTTAATTTGTATTTTTTAAAACTTAAATTAAAAAAGTATATATATTGGTCAATAAAAAAATTTGAGAAAATGTAACTTGGGATAGAGGAATGAAATAGTTCCATACGAGTCGTAGTTTCATGAAACAAATTTCGGAAAGATATCTGGGGGCAAACCAACCTACTAATTTGGGCCGCGATGATATAAATTTTCCAGTTCAGACTAAAGCTTCCAATTTCCAAACCAAAAATTAAATTAAATAAAGTAAAAAAGAAAAATGTTGAACCAGTGACCTCTAACCTTCCCTATATAAACCCTACCATCTGCATTAATGTCTTCACTCAGAGTTTGATGCAGTGTGGTTGACTGCTCCACCTTCCTCTCACCACCGTTTTGCTTTGATACCCTTAAGTCCAACATAACCCAAAAATATTCTTCTTCTTTTTTATTTTTTGTATTTCTTTTCAATTGATAAACAAGAATAAGAAGAAGAACCACCATGAATGCTCTTGCTGCCACCAACCGTAACTTCCGTCATGCTTCCCGGATTCTGGGTTTGGATTCTAAGTTGGAAAGGAGTCTTCTGATCCCATTTAGAGAGATCAAGGTTTTGGTTCTTTATTCTTCTTATTGTGATTACAATGTGAATGGGTTTTCGATCATTTCATGTACTTTTTTTCTTTTGAATCGTCGTACTTTTAACTGAAACATGTTTGTGTGTTGTCGTTTTTGGATGTGTTTATATTAAATAGGTGGAATGCACAATACCCAAGGACGATGGCAGTCTGGTGTCGTATGTTGGTTTCAGGGTGCAACATGACAATGCCCGCGGTCCCATGAAAGGCGGTATCAGATACCATCCTGAGGTAATTGATACCAATATTAATCTTACGTGCTGTGTTTGTTTCGTAATTTTTTTATTTTTTTCGGAACTTTTTCGATATTTACTGTAATCAAAATTTTATATTTATTGTATACTAGTGGTTTTTAGCCGCCAGTGATGGTGGATAACGGAAGTGGTCGTGGTAGCGGTAGCCAATGGTCGGTTGGAAAGAATGAAAATAAGGACAGTGATTTTGGTTTTTCTAAAGAAGAAATCATTTGTATTTCTCAATTGTTAAATACTGTAACCAAAGCCGGCCGCAACTATCGTTTTTCGCCGCCACCACTTACTCCTAGGAATGAACTTACAACCTATTGATATTAATTAATACAATAATGTTTGTCGCTTGCAAATTTTTACCAGGAATCAAATACGCTAGATCATAGTATGTAATTGAAGAAAGCGTGTTTACTTACGTTTAATATGTCACAGTCCCATGATGTTTTGCTGTATAATAGGTTGATCCTGATGAAGTCAATGCTTTGGCACAACTGATGACATGGAAAACTGCGGTTGCTGATATTCCATATGGTGGTGCGAAGGGTGGGATTGGATGCAACCCAAGAGACTTAACTAAGAGTGAACAGGAACGTCTCACTCGTGTCTTCACCCAGAAAATCCATGACCTTATTGGTATACAGACTGATGTTCCTGCTCCTGACATGGGAACTAATGCCCAGGTTTGATTTCTCGTTTTTCTTCTCGAGTTCTCACTTTTTTTTGCAACCAATGGTTGAATGATTGAAATATGAGATAATTTGGGAGCTACAGATTGACTGCTAAGATTACACATTGTACTACTTGGTGGTATATGAAGAGACTTTTGGCTTTCTTCTTGTAGCATCTGTTCAGCAAGCTGATGAAAGCTTTCGATGAGATATTCAATATCGTTCTAGGCATGATAATGGAACCAGCTACTTCCTATGGGAAATCCCTTGATTATTTCTAGCAAACCTGTTTAAACTCTCATATTTTACCGCTGGTGTAGTAAAATTGTGCTGTGTGGATTCTGAAATGGTGTCCCACTTCATTCCAATGCAGACTATGGCTTGGATTTTGGATGAGTACTCAAAATTCCATGGCCATTCTCCAGCAATTGTCACTGGGAAGCCCATCGTAAGAGCTTGTGTTTATTTTGCTGTCAAGGAATATGATAATCATCATGTATTGTAGGGCAGGGTCGTTTTTCATTCTCACATGCTTTTCTATTTTTTTTCTGGTGTTAGGATCTTGGTGGATCTCTTGGCAGGGAAGCTGCCACAGGAAGAGGTTGTGTTTTTGCTACAGAAGCTTTGCTTGCTGAATACGGGAAATCAATCAAAGATCTAAAATTTGTAATTCAGGTATGTGGTGGAGCTTACTTTTATGTGAATAGGCAATGTACCTGAAATGCCTTGCTCGAGGATCTCTCTATTCTTTTTGACCCATGAAATCTACAGGGGTTTGGAAATGTCGGTTCCTGGGCAGCAAAAATTATTCACGAGAGAGGAGGGAAGGTAATTGCGGTGAGCGACATCACCGGTGCAGTTAAGAACCCTAATGGCCTTAACATCGTGGACTTGATTGACCACAAAGCAAAGACTCAGAGTTTGCAAGGCTTCCAAGGTGGAGAGGCAATGGATCCAAATGAATTGCTTACACATGAATGCGATGTTCTTATCCCTTGTGCTTTAGGCGGTGTTCTTAACAAGTACTGTGATTCTCTCTGCTGTAATAGTGTGAGGTTTTGGGTTTGTGGGCTTTGTTGACATATTTTTGTTTGTTTTGGTTTCAATCTTTCGCTGATGAAGGGACAATGCAGCGGATGTGAAGGCTAAGTTCATAGTTGAGGCAGCTAACCATCCAACTGATCCGGATGCAGATGAGGTAATGTCTCAATCATTCTTATCTAATTCCTTAGGGATAAGAATCTAAGACGACTCCTATGTGGGAAATTGTGTATGCAGATCCTATCAAAGAAGGGTGTCATAATTCTCCCAGATATATATGCAAATGCCGGTGGTGTGACTGTGAGCTATTTTGAGTGGGTTCAGGTAATGTATTACTTGTTAGATATTGTATGCTCTCTGTTCTTCTACACCCAATTGATACCGGGTGTTGATAATTATGTGCAAAGTTTCATTTCACCATGAAAAAAAGGTGCCTATAAATGGAGAACATCAACTCAAAATTCTGATATGTTTGAAGTTTGTTCCTGGTTAATTCTTTTCATGAGATTCTCTATTAGCAGTTGCCCTGTCAAGTTTCGTTGCTCAGGTTTTAATTGATTTTTTGATTCTCTGGCTAGTATCGGTTTTTTTGCCTGGATCACGAGATAATTACAGCTCCCCCTTAGTTAGAGCCTCTAGCCTTTTTTTTTTCCTTCTTTTTATAGTAAATATTTTCCATTTTGGGCTTACACATTTTAGTTATTGGTACCCCTGCATAAATTAATACAACTTGATTTCAAGCCTTTTCCATAAAATGGAATATGAAGAGGAGTAGCGTAGGCGATGAGTTTATTGTCCACTGTGTCATTATTGAAAATATAATCTACATGTAAAGTAGCGACGAACCTAATTTTTCTTCTTGCAGAACATTCAAGGTTTTATGTGGGATGAAGAGAAGGTGAACAGTGAGCTACAGCGCTACATGACCCGAGCTTTCCATAACATCAAGAACATGTGCCAGACGCACAACTGCAATCTGAGAATGGGAGCTTTCACCCTTGGAGTGAACAGGGTTGCCCGTGCAACGCTTTTGAGGGGTTGGGAAGCATGATTTGTTTCTCTTTTCTTTCATGTTTCCCAGGGCTGAGAAAGATCAATCCTTTTGTTTCATATTTTTCAATTTTTGTCTTAGTAGTGTTGCTTTAGTTTCTGCAGCTGTAGTTGCAACTTGTCAAAGATCGCTTCGGTTTCATATTCCTTTGAGGAGAACAATTCATTTTTAATTGGAAAGCTGCTTCTCATTCTTTGCAGCTTGTATTGGGCATGGGGGATTTTTGGATGAGACAGTGGAACTATTGTTGCAGTATTTGGAAATGTTATCATCTTTTCACCTTATTGCCTGTTTTTACTTTTCTCCTAAATTTTATTATATTAGCCCCACCTTTGTCAGCTGGTTTATTTAGAAATAAATGGTTCTACTCAAACAATTTAATGATCTAGTCGAATGGACAGATTGATGTAAGAATCGACACATCTTCCATTGATCAACATGTGGTCTCTACTGGCCGGTCCTATGTATCAAAAGTTAAAAGAGGATGTAGTGCAATCAGCTGCATCTACTTGTTCTCGATCTGGGTTAGTTGCTTATGATATGGCATTGCAATCTATAAGTGAACTATTCGGTGAACTTTCATGTCCTGTGCTCAGGTTCTTGAGCTTGTAAGCCTTAAAATTCCTGTGTGTTAAAAAAATTAAAACAAGATGTAGCGCAATCAGCTGCATCTACTCGTTCTTGATCTGGATTAGTTGTACATGATATGGCATCGCAATCTATAAGTGAACCATGTGTGAACTTTTCATTTCCTGTGCCTCGGGTTCTTGAGCGCTTATGCAGCTTTTATTACAGGTAAGTAAAGCTGTAAAATGCCCTAGTTTATGTCTTCACAAAATCATCGAAATATAATGTGCCATAACTGTTAGTTTATACTGAGTCAGTCAGTTATTTTGAGGTGGAAATCGCTGGTTATATTATATGCCTGCTCGTTTGCCCATAACTTTTTCCTGACACACTCTTTTGCAAGCGAAGAAGATAAGGTTATTCATTTCAAGCATGGGTCAGAGGCACACGGGACTTTCATTGGATGAAATAAAAGGATAAACTGCTAAAAAGGAGCAGACTCGTGATTTGAGTAGCCATGGCTTCCACTTCCATTTCTGCCTCTATACACCGTTCCTGTAGTGCAAACCACGTGATTCGGAAGCTACAGCCTCAAGTAAAGCAGAGGCATCCATTTGGGGCTAAGCAAGCAATGCAAGTGGGGATACTGGATTCTGGTGGACAGAGGGGGCTTAGCGTGGCCGGCACTCAACCACTGAAGGATGCTGATTCTGCCATTGGTAAATTACCGAAAGGAGTTAGTGATAAAGTGGAGCATCGTCCTGATGCAGAATCTTCTTGTGTAAAATTCCGAGATGCACGATGGAAGAATGGGACCTGGGATTTAAATATGTTCGTCAAAGATGGAAGGATGGACTGGGATGCTGCTATCAAGGCAGGTAGAGAAACTAGGAACTGATAAGAAATTTCTTTTGATCATATATCTTTCGATACATGGTCTTAATCAATACTGTTCTTTTGCTTTGCAGAGGCAAGGAGGAGGCGGTTTCTTGAGTTGTATCCTGAAGGAGCAACTAACCAGGAGCCAGTAGTCTTCAGGAGTTCCATAATACCTTGGTGGGCATGGATTCAAAGGTCTCATCTTCCTGAGGCCGAGCTTCTAAACGGTTAGAACTCAAAGAAACTGCATTCTTTTCCTCCTTCGATCCTATACCCCTTTGTTCCATTACTTCAGCTTGCTACTTCACAATTCACAGGTAGAGCAGCGATGATCGGGTTCTTCATGGCTTATTTTGTGGATGCATTGACGGGGCTGGATGTGGTAGGCCAAACAGGCAACTTCCTTTGCAAGGCAGGGCTCTTTGCGACCATCGTTGGAGTAATGCTGTTTCGACGAAGCAAGGATTTGGATGGCTTGAGAAAGCTTGCCGATGAGGCAACATTCTATGACAAGCAATGGCAAGCGTCTCATGTACAGCGAGGAGATCAAAGCGATCCCTTATAGTTTGTGTGTTGGAAGCACCGTTTAATTCCATGTTTGAGCTGTTAATAAGGTTATCTTGTTTCTTCAAAGCTGCCATTGTTCTTTGACAGGCAGCCCACTGCTGCCCTTCCTTCCAAAAATTATAATTTAGAGAACATTTTTTAAAACCGTATGTAACTCCCCTTGAATTTAACTAATGTTTAAATTTGATTCTAACTTGATTAGGGTTCTGAGCTAACTAAGCTAAAAATCATAAAACTCGAACTCAACTCGATACATTATTCGAGTAGTTTGAATATTGATATGAATCAATTATTGTTAAACGAAATTAAGTAACTCAAAAATAGGTTTAGTCTTTTAAGTTAAAATATGTATTAATAGTTCTTTTGATATACTTTGGATGAGGTATGTTAACTCGTCATATTATGTATAGGCTGCCCTAGCATTAGACTTTAGTTGATTTTGATGTAATGTTTATGATTTAATACGATCAGAATTTGGTTTTTACAATAAAGGCTTAAGGAGCCGTATCATTTTGGCCGGCTGCTTGTCATGGCCGTTCCACTTGGCTGATTTTGTATTGGTGATGACGTTTCTTGGCCAGTTTTGCTTAGTTTAATCTCTATAAATATTGCCTTTCCTCATAAAAGGTTGAGTTAAAACGATATAATATTGATTGAACTTGAATTCTAACTTTGTCGACTCGATATTTTATATTTTATAGTTTAAGTTCAAGTGGAATTTAGAATTTAAAAATATATATAAGTTCTCTCGTTGATTGATAAAAAGGCATTTGCATCTATAGATAGTTCAATTGAAAGAAAAATAAAAATATGTATACATCAAATATCTCTTTATCAACCTAAAAATCATTTTTGTTGATGTATCATTGAACATTAGCCATTTCGATTATTTTCAATTTATAAGTTCAATCATCCTTTTTAGTTTTTACCAGTGACATTATCCCTAAAAACATTTCCAGTGGTTATTAATTCACCTAATATGTGTTTGAATGATTTATTTCATATAGTGCAAAATAAGACGGTGAAGTTGCTGCTTTAATAGTGGTATATACCTCGATGAGTGATGGATTTTAGATATAATTGAATGCAAATCTAATAGTGAAAATTAATGATACTATAATCAAATATAATGATGAAAATATAAAATACGTAAAACATAAAAGCTTTTAAATTTATGATATAACCTAATGATACAAACATTGGTTTTTCTACAAAATGGATTAGACTTAAATTCCTCTCTCCAAATTATAATGTAATTAAAAAAAAAATCAAAATCTTCAATGCACTTCGAAATAAATATATACGTGTAAAATGTATGGATTCAAATCGATGGAATTTTAAAGAGTATCTGTCCTTTATAAAGTGATTAGCTTTTAAATATTATTATTATTTTATAAAAATATGAATCATCGTATATTAGCTTATAAATCCGGTCTGGAGTCTGTAGTAATATCTTATAATGTTAGCAATCGTAGGAAGTATTTATATATTTTCATGGGATTGGGTTCGGGTTTTCTTTTGTTTAATATTTCTTTCTTTATTTTACTATCTTCTATATTAGATCTTTAGCTAAATCTAATTCATTATATTAAAAGATGAGAACTTGTACAATTAGATTGTAAGTGTTGATGATTCGTAATTTAAGGGGATGTTTGAAAACCAATTTAAACTCGTTATTGTCAAATTTGATTCAAATAGTTAATTCGGACACATCATATCATATGATCATATGATTAAAGATTAAAGTGATGGAATGGAATTTGATCATAATTCAATTAAAATTAAAAAAAAATTGGACTGAACTGATTTTATAGTAAAATTAAATCGAATTGGATTTAAAGATTTAACCAGGTTTGATGATATTGTCCAAAACAATGCACGATCTCAACCCAGTGAAATGGCCTCGAAATGGATAGATGAACTGATTCGATGTTGCAGTGAAGCTCCGACTAGTCCTTATCAGGCGCATCCTCAATTATTTCCTTTTCCATCCAATAAATAAAATAATACTAATAATTAATATTAATGATAATTAGTAATTCCCCTAGAGCACCTTAGGATACACATACGATATATATAGGAGAAAAGATTTACACAGCTATACATAATATGTTATTCTTAATAATAGAAGGTACTTGATACAGAATTATTAGACAAAAATTATATTTTAAATCCTTAATATTTATCCACTTTTCTTATTTGAGTCCTTAGCTTCTTTTTTTTTCCTTTTAATTTAAGTTTTCAATATTTTCAAAACCTTCCAAAAACAATACTTCAATTAAATCCTTTGAATTATTTGTCAATTCATGACAAGTATCGGCTTCAAATTAGTCAATGATAATATATACTTACATAATATGATAAAAATAATTTTGAATAAGTTTAATCATATAATATGATAAAATAATAATAAAAATCATGTAAAACAATAAAAGGCACAAAAAATAGGTGGGAAAGAAAGTTATGCAAATCCCATCCATATTGCCTGACTACATTAAGGTTAATAAGAAGATAATATATGCTCAAGATGCATAAAAACTCTAACAAATTTAATGAAAGCCGAACTTCTATAAGGTAATATTGAGATCTCAAATATAAATAAAAAAATTTGCTAAAAAAAAAACATAAATAAAAAAAGTTGAAGACTAAGTGGATAAATATTGAAAATTAAAGGTGTACTTTTCTCAAATTATTTCATACATTTTGATTATAATTATTTTTATATATTAAAATTTTATTTAATATAATTATTTTTTTTGAAGAATAAAAATAATAAACATGTGACACCACCATGCCGAGTAATAAAGAATTTTTAAGACCAATGCTATGTGAGTTTAATATGTTGGAATAAACTCAAAATGGAATCCAACTCTAAACTTCATTCCCTCTCTATGTTTAAAAGTAATTCTATAAGTTGGAATTGCAATTTCTTAGAATTGACGATTCCAATTTTAAGAGGAAATTCATTTACCCTTTAAAGAGTTGTATCATGGTTCCATTCCTCTCTCATCAATGAATATATACCTCAATAGCCATGTATGTTTGTTACATCATGAATTAAGTTAATCTATATTATTAAATCTGATTGGTGTTTAAGTAACCATAATTGATATCATCCTTTTAAAATTACTATTTAGTTCTCCAATCTTATAATATATAACAAAAAAACCTAATACCGAATTAACTATAAATATATTAATACTATGAATAAATTTGTCAACTGCCTAAATTTTCTTTCTCTCATAATTCCTCTCTCTTTTCCCATTCATTCTCTCTCCTTCCCTACTATTGTCACATTCTACAGTAATATTATTCTTTCTCTCTCTCCACCATTGTTGTAAGCTCCACAATTTGGTGTTCAGGGTTTGATCTGTAAAATTTAAGGCGATCGAGTAAATTATTCGATTAAGTCTAAATTTTATGACGAAACTAGGAATATTAGTAAAATTGGTTCTGTGAATTTAGATTTAGAAAAATAAATAATTAAATAATTAATTATTATAATATTGAATTACATGTAAATTTCTCGTTATTTATTGAAAATACGTAAAACGAGTTCCAATAACTAATAAATTGATAAAATAAATTATATGTATACTAAAAGTCATAAAATAACTTAAATATTATTTATAATATTTATTTGTACTATATATATTTACGTGTAGATAAAAATACATAAAATAACTTAAAATACTGGAAATATACTAAAATAATACTAAATAATTAAAAAAATAAGGAAAAAATCAAGAAAATTGTAAAAACATGTGAGCTTATCCAAATTTAGGGCATGGCAAGTTGAATTGAAAAAACAAAATCAACCAATAAAAATGAAACAAATAAAAAGTAAAAATGGAAGAGAACAAGAGGCAAATAACAACAAATAATTCAACAAATCAATCAAGTAGTTTTATAAATTTAGAAAATCATCCCCATTCCTCATTTTGGTCAGTTAGGAATAAGAAAAAAGTTAGGGAGATGAGAGAAAAGAAGAAAGAGTAATTTTACAAAAAATTACAAAAATAATGTGTAATTAGAGCCTTGGAAGGTAACTTACACTCAACAGTTACTGGGAAATGAATGGTCATCACCATACCACCCTACTCCCACCACCACACCACCTTACTCCCATTACTTAAGGCTGCTGGCACACTTGTAGCCACCACTAGTAGCTAAAAGCTGATTGGTGGGGTAAATCAAATTCCAACCCAGTTTTGTTTAATTTTATAAAAATATTAAATGTGTTTAGAAAATTATGAAATTTGGTATTGTAAGGTTTTTAAGTATGTAAATTTAAGGAAAAATATTAGTTTGATGAATCGGTGCATGGAAATATATTGTCCTGAAGAAATCCCGCAAACTTGAGTTTTATCCGATTTAGAAATAAATGATTTTAGAAGTGTAGTTTTAAACTCAAAATTTATGTATAGACTACTTAGAGAATGTAGAACAGTGCTATGAAGCCATTTTTTGGAAATAAATTTTCGAAAATTTTAAGTAACTTTTAGACTTTTAAAAAATATATATATAATTAATGATTTTGGGGTTAATTAACGGTTAATTGAATAATTACTAATTTAGTGTATAATTAGGTGTTATAAGATGTTCATATCTGATGTAGTATGATAATTGTAGCATTTGAAGTATTAGATGTAATTATTATGAGTATTATATAGTAGATACATGTAATTTTAGTAATATGTGGAATTGAAATTATAATAAATAGAAAATATTATGAAAAAATTTATAATATAATAATAGAATTATGTAATAAATTTGGTAGGAAACTTAAACTAGCGTAATTATATGAAAAATATAAAATTTTCTCATAACGAGAGCAAATTCGGTAGTTAAATTAGAATTAAAATGTACTGTACAGATTAGAATATTAGCCGGGGACAAAAAGTGATGTTTAAGATATAAAAAAAAAATATGATTAACTTCACATTATGGGTCGAAATGAGTTCTTAAGATTCACGTTTAATACCGTAATCGAAAACTAAATTGTAAATTACATTGGAAACGAATTTGGAAACTGAATCAAAACCTAACATAAATTAAAAATAATTGAAAAAGACTTAAAAACTTGAATAATTAGGTATAATAAAACCCTAAACTAAAGATAATAATAAAAATTTTAGAACAAAACCTGTTTATAATAGTTACATGGAAACTGAAACAACATTTATATTAAAAGGATTATAATATCTCATAAATCAACAATCCAAACATAAACATTTGAGTATTAGGATAAACTCATGTTCTTGTACGATTAGGGTCAATAATTGATCTAGGGCATTCATGGAAATAAACCGATTAGGCTAAAAACTTACAAAAAACATAGTAACCTAATCAAAGAATTCTTATATGTTTGGAAATCCATAATATAATAAGATATTTAAAATATAATCAAAATAATGATAATTTGCTTTATATGAGACCCTAAAGTTAAATTTAAAGTAATTATACCTGAATTTAGGGTAATTATACTTAAATTTAAGGTTTTTAGGAAAAGTTATTCAACTAAGCTTAAACTTTACTACTAAGATAGAAATCTTAGTTGAAGTAACCTGGTGAAATTAGATTTTAAAAATAATTACCTAAAATTCTAATTTTGCTTTTAGAAATATGATTACTTAATATTATACAAAATTGCTCAAAACGCCTAAAATTGACTTCAAAATGTGACGAAAACTTAAAAGTAAGTTAATTAAGCTATAAAATGAGATAATATAATATAATATAATTTACTATATCAGTATATACGTATTTTAATGAGTATATCCAGTATAAATAATAATTATATTCGTAAATTAATCCGAAAGTATAAAAATATATAATATGTGATGCTATATGACTCCGACCTGCTAGCGTTTAAGTAGTTTATATCTTTATAAAAATATATATTTATAAGTTAAGTCAATATGTGTAAAATAGTTTATACTAATGTTACTAGTAATTATAAGAATATGGATCTTGATAATAGAGCAATGAGTATGATGATATTACTAATGATACGAGATAATATATAAAAGTAATTGAATTAGTATGAACCTAATTGGTTGTATATCCCTTTTTCGTTAGATTGATTGGAAGTATTTATAGATGTACAAATGTCTGGATTATACCTAAACAAGAGTATATAATTATATAAATTAATAAGAAATTAATTGAAAAATTTAATACTTGAGATACATTTTAAAAATTATGATTTATAATTTATGATAACATTCATAAAATTAAGTTGAACTCTCATGATTAGGAGAAAATTTAAACGAAGTAATCATATAACTTTAATATTTCAATTTAAGCTTATTTATACGAAATTTTCTTAGAAATATTAAGTTTATCGGGTCTAATCACTATAACGTGGAGTTTTGTAATAATATAGTTTAGGATAAATCTTTTAAAATCAACTATATGATCTCAATAATTAATATTGATAAGTAAAATGTCATATAAAATGTATGTAAATAAGTTCTAAATAATTAATATAATTTAACTATATATTATATGTTACTAATATTTTTACTAATAATTACATTAAAATTCACCTAAAATAATGATACGTGGAAAAAGAAAATTTTCAACATAAATTATTTTTCATTAACAATGCTAGCGATGAAAAAAGATAATATTCTTTAAACATTTTAGGAATTAAGATAGGTATTAAATAAAATATACTAAATTTATTAAAATATCCATAAATATATATATACATATATATATGTTAACCACCTTATAAAGGCGGTAAAATTGTGGCTATATAAATATGTAACTTTATGCCGCTTACGAACAATGTTAGGGGGATGGGGTAAGGGAAAGAGAGAAAGAATGGAGAAGGGAGAGAGAGAGTAAAAGTGGAAAAAAAAAATGAAAAATAAAAAAATAAGAAAAGAAAAAAGAAAAAAAAAGAGAAGAAAAAAAAGGAAGAAGATGAAGAAGAAAAAAAGGGAAAAGAAGAAGAAGAAAAGAGGATTGGAAGATTTAATTTTTCGATACTCGATACTATCAAGTAATCTTATTTTTATAATTATAAGTGTTGTTTTTTAATTGATATTTAATAGTTATAGAAAAGATATGTCTGTTATTTCATCGGTTTTTTAAATGGAGTATTTTATTTGTATCATTTCCTTCTTTTTTGAATTATAAACTTAAAATATCGATACCTATAAGATTTATATATTATTAACATTGATTCTCAAAATGAGTGAATCTCTAGTAATAATCATTTATTAGAACTATTAAAAATTGAACTTCATATTCCTACAAATTTAATATCATTCATTCTGTAAATTTGAGTATATATGATTTATTATATTTTGTTGCAAAATTATGTGAAAATAATTTTTTTATTACATAATATGATATCAATATGATATTGGTTGCTATTAAGTTTTATCTGTATATTAGAATTAAAAATGCCCTTTATAGATAATCTTTTAAACAAAACAAATAACATATATAGTTGAGTTTATACAAACTCCATTATACTAACCTTACTAAAAATGAATCACATTAAGTAATAAACCAAATGTTTTCTATAATATTACGGAAAATACCATCCTATGACAATTTTTCCATAATTAAAGCATAATATAAACAATAGTAAATACATTTTGATATAATTGAAATAATATAGTATAAATAGTAGTAAACTGCATATATTAGATATTATTAAGTAAATTGCTACAACCTATATGATAAAATAAAATACTTAAAATATATAGGTATATATATAATGTGTATGTACATAAATATATATGGGAGAATTACAACAGAGGGATCAATGTTGAATTGACGTTTCAAAAAGTTCAATTAAGGGATCGATGTTTCATAAAATAGTTCAAATTAGAGATTAAAATTTCGAAAAGTTTAAATAAGGGATCGATATTTTATAAAGTGATTCAAATAATTTTATGGATTGGTTATTATGAATCCCTTATTTAAACTACTTTGTGAAATGTTGATTTTTTATTTAAACTTTTTAAAACGTTAATTCTCTATTTGAATTTACTCTCAAACATTGATCCTTTCTATTATAATTTTTCCAAATATATATATACGGAACTCTATTGAATAACTGTATAAATAATGTCTTAACTAAATACTAGATAAAACTCTAACATTTTCATAAATCTTACGAAAACTAAATATGAGCTTAGGTATATATATAGGACTTCCAAGTTAGTAAAACCCTGACGTTTCAGATTTTGTCGAAGTGAGTTTTAATACAAATAAGTGGAATTAATACTTTATAGCATTTTGGTGATGGGAATTGAGCTACTGGCCCTTTGATTTGTAGCCGACCTCGAGGACTGGAAGGTTTAATGAGACGAATTCTTCTATGCTAGCCAAATCCTGCCAAAGCCAAGTACTTCTTTATTGAGTTGCACCTTAAATTGTGCCGAATGATTACTAATCTTTCCCAGATAGGATGTTGAGAAATGGATGATTGAGACAACATCCAATCTTCCTTCATGCCTGACCACTTGGCATTACCTTTGCCGGCATGTAGAGAGAAAGACCCCAGTCTACATAATCTATTCTTGCTTAAATAAGCCAACTGACTGTACTGTTTTGTCCGCATTTTCTAAAAACCTCACTAATACAGTATCCCCACTTGTACAGAACCACGTGTAGAATTCGCTCCACTAATTATTGCTTCTATGAATATTCATTTTTACACTTTTGCATTATTATATATTATTATTTTAGGGTAACACCCATTTTGTCTTTTCCCTTTTATGAGAGTTGTCCTAAATTCTTGCGTATAAATACCTTTTGTATTTGTAAGTCGTAGATAAACAGATTATAATTAATACACTTGAGCATTTTTCCTTCCTAGTATGAACACTTTGTTGTTTTGCACTTAGCATTACTCATATCTTTTTTCTTAAGTAAGATTAGGTGGTAAGTAACCTTACCGGATCAATTCGTATATCATATTGAATTATGTCGCGAGTTTTCGGACGTTATATTAGTGCGTCGTATCCTTTGGAGCTGTTCGTAGATTTTGCTTACTTTTCATTTGTTGTTCATTCCTTTTGCGCATTTCTCCCATTTACCTTTTCGAGCTTTCTATAAGTTTGGATCCATCCAGTGATCAGCTTTATCAATTCTTGGTCATGGTTTGCAATATCTTGGTATTGGAGTGGAGGTTTTTATTCGAGTTAATGTTTGTTTTTTAAGTTCTATTATACTCTGTTTTCTGTGTGTGAAACAGAACAAGTTATTGTGTTTATTTAAGTGCTATGTTGTTAACTGTTAATTTCCTAAAGTATTCGTTTGAACTTTGAATTTGTGAGAAAAAAATGACTGACCCAAGTATGAATATTAGTACTAGTGATGACAATGAAGTTGTCCAGCATGGACGATAGTAGAGTTATCTACCATGGACGATAGTGGAGTTATTTACTATGGACGGCAGTCTCAAGATACTCTAAAAAATACTAACGAAAGACTTGATAAGGTAACTAATCTCTTGATAGGCTTAACTCGAGTTGCTCATACGTTGTCTCACCAACCTACTGAGGCAATGCAAAATACCCTACAAGTTATAGGGAAACTCTCAAAATCATTAACAAGAGACTTGATGAGGTAGACAATCTCATAGTGGACCTAACTCGAGCTGCTCATGCATTGTCTTATCGACTTACTAAGGCAATGCAAAACACCCCATAAGTTGCTTAGCCTGTTAGAGGTCAGAACCTAACTTGACCCATTTGAGGTAGAGGAATAGGCAGACGAGTGAGGAGAAGGATTAATTTGGCAGACATGGGAGACGAGCAAGAAGAGTATTTTGAAGAAGAACGTATACGAATTCCCAAGGCAGCCAACCATGTGAAGCTTTGGATTCCGAGTTTCAATGGATCTAAGAATGTCGATGAATATTTGAAGTGGGAAGAGAAGAGTGTATGTTTGATTTCTATTAGTACAAGGACTACGAGAAAGTGAGAACTGCTGCTGTTGAGTTCTTCGGACATGTTTTCATGATGTGGAAGAATTTTTAGATGATGAGGAGACGAGAAGGCTACCGAGAGATTAACAGTTGGCTCAAGATGAAGAGAATACTTAGAAACAGATTCGTGCCGGAAACTTATCTTCAAGATATTTTCACTTGGTTTTAAGAGCTGAGACAAAGAAGTTAAATTATTGATGAGTATGTTTAAGAGTTTCAAATGCTCATGATTTGTTGCGAGGTAGAGGAACCACCAACTTAAACGGCGTCAAGATTTATTATTGGACTAAGAAGTGATATTTGAGACATTGTGGAGCTTTAACGATTTACTACAATGGATGAAGCTGTTAGGATCACCTAACAAGTGGAGAAGTAGAGAAAAGGTCGAGTGCCAATTAGAATGCTAATTAGCCGACTTGGATAAGGAAGTCATCGAACTCTGTCGAGTACCGAGCCGAACAAAAAGGCAGATCCAACAATGAAGTGCCGGCTCGAACTTATGAGAGAAGGTAAGGCCTTGGAAGGAAGGCGAGCTGGATAAAATGTTTTAAGTGCCAAAGGTTCGGATATATGGCTGCTTAGTGCCCGAACCAAAGAATGATGGTCATCAAGAGAGAAGTACCAAAGATAGAAGTAGAAAGTATGGATGAGGAATCTGAGGAGAAAGTGGTTCCAGCCAAGAAAGAAAATGCTGAGAAAGAGTTAATTGAAAAGGATGTGTTTACTAAAGACTTGGATAAGTTACTCATGGTTGTTCGACACACTATGAACGTAGAACCTTCACGAGAAGAGGAGCAGAGAAAGAACTTGTTCCATACTACCTGTAAGGTGAATGATCAGGTGTGCTCCCTCATCGTAGATAGTGGAAGCTGTATCAATGTGGCATTAGCTAATCTTATTTCAAAACTGACGTTGTTGACTGTTGCACATCCGAAGCCGTACAAGTTGCATTGGTTGAGTGAGAAAGGAGTATTACATGTTACTAAGCAAATACTACTGCCGATTACTATTGGGAACTACTTTGATCGGATTCTCTACAATGTACTACCCATGTATGCTTCCCACGTATTATTAGGTAGACCATGGTTATTTGATAGGAGAGTTATACATGATGGCTATAGGAACACGTATACATTCAAGAAGGATAATAGGAAGATTATGCTAAATTTGATGTCATTGAGAGAAGTTAATAAGTTGTAAACGAAACTTACTCGTGGATTAAAGAAGGCTCTGGTGATGAGTAGAGTTGAGCTTTGAAAGGCTATCAATGCTGATGAGCTAACCGTATTGATGGTAAGGCAACTATTAGAAATGAAGGAGTGGGGTGAGCTACCCCAGGAGATCAAGGAGTTGTTAGATGAATATGCTGACCTATTCCATGAACAGTTACCCGAGAGGTTGCTCTTAACTTAAGTCATAGAGCACTACATTGACTTAGTAACTGACGCTGCATTGTTGAATAAGCTAGCTTATTGGATGAATCCTGAGCAGGCTATTAAGCTCCAACGTCAAGTCAATGAATTGATGGAAAGAAGCTATGTAAGAGAGAGTCTCAGCCTTTGTACTGTGCCAGCGCTTTTAGTACTGAGAAGGATGGAACCTGGTAGATGTGTGTAGACAATTGAGCCGTGAGTAAAATCGCGATTAAATATAGGTATCCAATCTTGAAGCTAGAATATGTGTTGGATGAACTGAGTGGAGTTAGGATTTTTAGCATGATTGATCTTAAATCTGGTTACCATTAAATCTGCATGAGGACAGGGGATGAGTGGAAGATTACATTCAAGACTTGACATGGACTTTATGAATAGATAGTTATGCCCTTCAGTTTGTCGAATGCCCCAAGCACTTTTATGAAACTAATGAACCATATGCTGAGATATCTTATAGGGGAGTATGTTGTGGTGTACTTTGACAATATCTTGGTCTATAGCGCCAACATGCCGAGTCACTATGAGCATCTTAAAGTAGTCCTAGATATCCTCTGTGCCAAGAGACTATTCGGTAATCCAAAGAAATATTGCTTTTATCACGAGGAAGTGATATTCTTGGGTTATGTAGTTAGTGGATGAGACTTACGAGTCGATAATTAGAAGATTTGAGCAATTGTCTAATGGTTGACTCCTATTACTTGTGCCGATGCGAGAAGCTTCTATGGATTGGCTTTATTCTATTGGTGATTCATTAGAAATTTTAGCACCTTTGCAGCATCACTTACCGAGTTAATAAAGAAGAACATCGACTTTTGATGGGGAGAAAGGGAAGAAAGGAGTTTTATTGAGATAAAAGAAAGATTGACCTCCGCTCTAGTGTTAAAGCTACTTAACTTCAACAAAATTTTTGAGCTGGAATATGACGCATCAAGCATTGGAATAAGTGTTGTCTTAATGCAGTAAGACCGACTAATTGCCTTTCATAGTAAGAAGCTTCGAGGACCCCAGTTGAATTATTTCGTGTATAACAAAGAACTTTTGGCATTGATCTGAGCACTGTAAGTATGGTAGCACTATTTACTAAGAGAGAATTTGTCATATATACTGACCATGAATCGTTGAGATACCTCCGGAGTTAAACTAAGTTGTCGAAGCGCTAGGTAAGATGAGTTGGATTCCTTGAATTCCTTGAAGGATTCGATTTTGTAATAAAATATAAGTAGGAAAAGAGTAACGTAGTTGTAGATACTCTATCGAGAAGGCATACGCTTTTATCTGAATTGCAAACTTGGTTGTTTAGTTTTGTAAGTATCAAAGAGCAGTACCTTAAGGATCCACACTTTGGACCTATACTTGTACGATGTATTGATGAAAGAACAATAGATGGGTATCATGTGAAGGATAGCTACTTGTTCCAGAGTGGGAAATTGTGCGTGCCGACTTGTTTCCTTAGAGAGTTATTGGTCAAGAAAGCTTACGGTAAAGGACTCCCTGGACATTTTGGAGAAAGAAGAACTTATGAACTGTTGAATAGTCAAGAATGAGGAGAGATATGCATTGAGTTGTCGAAAGTTATGTTATGTGCAAGAAAGCTAAGTGCCCAGCTGAGCAAGGGAGAGCAATGTCCCTACCTATTCCAATGAGGTCATAGACTGAATCGATCATGGACTTTGTTTTCAAACTATCGTAAATTGCTCGAGGCAAAGATTTTGTAATAGTCTTTATGGATAAGTTTAGTGAGATGGCACACTTTATGCTTTACAACAAGACTAACGATATTTTAGCTATTGCTTCTCTTTTCTTGCAAGAGATTGTACAAATAGATGACATACCGAGAAATGCAGTATCCAACAGAGACTTAAAGTTTTTTAGCTATTTTTGGAGAACCTTATGGCATCAACAAAGGTCCAAATTATTCTTCAGTACCTTAGATCACTCCCAAACTGACAGCCAAACATAGATAGTTAATCGCACTTTGGGATCACTATGATGGTGGGCAAGAAGTTAGCTGATTGAGACGTTTACATGACATCATTAAGCAGACTCCCTTCGAAGTGGTCTGTAGATTCAATCTTAAGTCACCCATTTACTACACCCCTGTATCAATACTCGTGCAAGAGGACCCCGACGCTTTGTGTAAATTAAGTTTAAAATAATGATTATAAGGTCAATTTCTATTTTAAAATAGCTTGCACAACAAAACTATTACAACTCTACCACTTTGGGGTGTGATAATTATCACTTTCTCACTATTCTTTATTCGTTTCTTTCTCTTTCTCCCCTAACATATTCACTATCCCTTATTCCTCTTTCTACGACCCCTATCTCTCTTTTCTTCATCTATTAATATCTTCTATTAATATTATAATATTTATTATATTGTACAACTCATTAATTTTATGCACCCATAACGGATGTGTGTCATCTAATAGTTTTTTTGCAAATATACTATGTATAAACTCATATCATGTTTGGTATATGAGAATGAATATGAAATAAAATTATAATCTCAGGTTCCATTTTCTTTTACATGATATGTTAGTACAATTTAATCTTTTTTTTCCTTTATAAGTATGAAATCACAATTTCAATCTATCATCATTAGCCAATATTATTTTTACTTAATTTTAACTTGATTATGCCCTTCAATAACTAAAGACTTCTTCTACATGATATATTAGTGCAATTTAATTTTCTTTTTCTTTTATAAGATTGAAATCACAATTTCAATCTATCATCATTAGCTAATATTATTTTTACTTAATTTTAACCTGATTATGCCCTCCAATAACTAAAGACTATTTTTTATAAATATTATTTTATACATGTTAAATTTAATTCCATCCTATAAATATTTTCAAGCATAGAAATAAGTTTATTATCCCCTTTTTTAATTTTATTCAATTCCACATCAATACATTTGGGCCTATCAAACACTGACTTTCAAATCCATTTAAAACGTGTTATGGAATAGCAGCAACTCCGTAAGGGTGATTTCGCATCGGAACCCTTATAGGGAGCACAACCAACTTGTTAGACAGAGGAGTTGCTAAAAATAAATAATAATCAGACACTTATCAATCTTTTCTTTAATCCATTCACTAAAATTCGAATCCCAATTTACCACAGCCACGAAAAATTCACCACTCAAATGCGTGCACCCTCTCTCTCCACCTCATTGTCTTTCTCCGGCGACCGCTCGGACGCCGAGCGCCGCCTCCACGAGGCTGAAGAGCGCCTCCGCGAGGCAATCGAGGAGCTCCAACGCCGCCAACGGAAGGCGGCCAAATATGGCGGCGGTTCTCACCCCCATTCTCCTCCCTGCCACCACTCTCCCGACGAGTCGTGCGTTGCCAACGCTATCGGAAACCTGTGCCAGAGCTTCCTTCTGTCGTATGGCGTCCGAGTCGGTATAGGGATTCTCCTTCGCGCTTTTAAGCTCGTAAAGGGACAGTCCTATTCGTCTCTTCTTGATCTCAAGGTTCGCCTCAACTCTTAATATGCATTGAATTAATTGATCCCTAATTTTCTTGTCTTCTGCTCCAAACGTTGAATTGTGCCGTTAGACCTGTTGATGAGCTTCTTAAAGTTTACATTTTTGTTCGTTCCTGTGTTCGAGTTGCTGAATTTCATGATAAATTTCAAGCCTTGTCGAGAGGGAGAGAGAGAGAGATGGTGATTTTGTGAAACGGTGTTAACCAAGCCAAACCTTAATGTAGCTGGTGCACATGTGTTAGGTATGAATGAGGATAGATTAAGATGCAGCTATTCGTGCTGCTAATTTATTTTTGTGATTTGATCCAGCAACTGGTCTCGGAGAAAGATCTGATTGTGAGAGAGGAAGCATGCAGAGTGGGTCTTCTTTTTGGTGGCTTCACTGGATCTTATCATGCTCTTAGATGTTTGTTTCGGAAGTTGAGGAAGAAAGAGACACCTTTGAATGTGTAAGTGTGGTACATTGATTTTGATGATTACCTGTTTGGTTTGTTGTATTTTCTAGATTGTTGTTATTATGTATGGATTGAAATGTTTGGATCTTTATGCATCATAGAGTGTATTAATCATATATGACATTGTTTAAGGTGATGATGTGACCAGAATTTTATCAGGTTCCATTGCCGGTTTGTCTATCTTAGCATTAGATGATTCAAGCCGGAGGCGCACACTTGCTCTCTATCTTCTTGCTAGACTTGCTCAAGTATGTTTATTATGACCCTTCCTTATTGCTTCCCTAGGGATTCTGCTAATTCTGAGGTTTTCTCTTCAATTTTGTTTTTGTATGTTACTGAGTAGACTTGTTTGCACTCCCAGTGTGCTTATAATTCTGCAAAATCTAAGGATAAGTTTCATCTCTGGGGAAGCCACTGGAGACATGGAGATTCTTTGCTTTTTGCCATTGCATGTGCACAGGTAACATATTAAATACTTGAGACTTTCTGCTGACTACTTTGCCTGAAACTTCCAGATGTTAAACAAGATGAATTTACAGTAGATGTGTTCTGGAAGCTGATGCCCTGCACAGAACAATTGAGTATATCCTCATCCTTGGTCCGATTTCTTGGAACTGTTAGCTGAATGAGAATAGCTTTTGAAATAGTTTTCAAAGATTAAAATACTTGCTATGTAGCTGCCTTAGTTCACTGAAGGAAAAGTTTTTTCTATATGGTGGGAGTGACCGATACATTGCTATTATTCTTTCTTGAATTTCTACTTGGTGTGTTTACCTTTAACTGGAGACTTTCAGTTGGATAGTTGGAACATCTTTCTTTGATGCTACTAAGGTTGTGAAAACCAATAAAACAAAGACTAGTTCAAAAGTGTGAAAATTTTCTCTCCTGCCCCAGCTTTACCCTGCATGGAGAACCTATATCGTCCCTCTGTTGGTCCATTTGTTTTCCCTTTATTTATTCTGTTTTCAGTTCAATTTCTTTGATTATATTCCTTTTACATGGTTGAAATGTGCATCTACTCTTGGTCGTGTTGTTCTAATAGCCAATGGCTTATCTCAGGTGATGTATTCCTTTGTAATGCGCCCAGAGAGCTTGCCAAAATCATATCAAGACTTCATTCAGAAGACAGGGCCTGTTGCAAAGCCTGTTTATAAAGCTGTGAGAGAGAACTGTCGAGGTCTACCTGTGGATGTCGCCTCATTGTCTTTATTCTTATCTGATTCAGGGAAATCAGACAGTGTAAAATTAGAGGAATTCCCCTCCATAATTCCATGTTCTGTTATTCATCCATCTGCTGAATCTTGCTTGATTCACAATGCCAATGCCACGTCAGCTACATTTCGGAAGACATTTCCATTGTACTTCTCTTTGACGTTTGTACCATATGTTGTCCTGCATCTACAGAAGGTATGATCTTTACCCTCTGGATTTGTCAAATTGGAATAATCTTTTCCTCTTCCCTCCTGCCTGCTTGTACTGTTCTCTACCCCTGGAGAAGCAAAGGAAAATGTGAAAATTATATGTTTGAAAATTGTTTCCTGCAACATCAAGGAGTTGAACTAGTGGATAAGGCTTATGAACTCTCATAATATATACATATATATATATTTTGGTTAAATGAATACTATCAGTAATAAGGAATCGAGGATATACAACTGCATATAGTGGGAAAGAGACGACCCAAAAAGTAGGGCAATACAAAATGGAGACTAGATCAAACCACTCAAGGAAACAAAAAAATTCCTAACTGGATACAGTAGTTCAAAATTTGTCTTGTAACAATGTCAATGCTTGGTAAACTCCTTCCCAATCTGATGTTGTCTTGGACTCTCCAAATGCAATAAACCACAGCTGCAAGTGCAATAACCCAACTAAACTTAGTTAATTTTAAATCTCATGATAAGTTGGATGTGTTCTTGGTGCAAATCTCACCAATGATACTTCTTAGGGCTATTTGTATTATAGAAAGTAAATTTAATTAATTTATGCTTCTAAGAGTGGTCCATATGTTCAGAGGCAGACCCTTTCAGTTTTTTTAAAAGGGGGAGGGGGGGAAAAGCTGTTGGCATCTGAAAATGTTTATTACCAGATTAGTGAGCTAAAACTAACCAGATTAATTAATTAAGTTGGATCAGTTCTTGGTTCGCATCCCACTAATGACATTTCTTATGGCTATTTATATGGCACAAGGTAAAGTTATGATTCATGAGTCTAATAGAGTGATTCCTATGCCTAGAGGTAGCCCTTCATTAGAAAAGGGGGGGAAAAACACCTGTTTAATTAATGCATCAGGTCCCCTGCTCATATTTCTCTTATTACTCCCAAAAAATTTACTATTATTCTAACTTGTTCTCTTCAAATCAACTTTAGTTCATGGATGCCCCTGCTCGTACATGTTGGTTGACTCTCAAAGGTGCTGTTCGCTCAACATCATTCTTATCTGCATTTGTTGGAATTTTTCAGGTAAGCTTCTGCTTATGTTATATATATATATATATATATATAAAAGGTGCTAACATTCCTGTTACTCATATTTGTTTTATGGTTCAAGGCAGTGATATGTTTACATAGAAAGGTTGCAACAAAGGACCACAAGCTTGTATATTGGTTTGCCGGTGGAATGGCTGCTCTTTCTGTTCTCCTGGAAAAGAAATCTAGACGAAGTGAACTTGCTTTATATGTTCTTCCACGAGCAGGGGATTCTTTATGGTACATTTTAGTGAACCGTCATCTCCTTCCTGATATTAAGAACACTGAGGTGTGTGCATTTTAGTGACCCGTTTCATCTGGGAAGTAGTTTTCATTTGACGTTACTGATACAGGGTTTTCACAACGTTTTCGTGGAATATTGAATGTGACCTCTTTTGTCTGCCTATGCAGGTGGCTTTATTTTGTGCTTGCATGGGAGGATTAATGTACTATTTAGAACATGAGCCGGATACCATGGCTCCATTCCTTAGGGGCCTGATTCGCCGTTTTCTTGCTAGCAGAATCAGCAATCCTGTTGCTCCATCAGGTCAGACATCTTCCTACAACTATCTGCAAGCTGTTGATGGAATGAAGAAGCCAAAAATGCTGGAAAACAGGGAGGGTGAAGATTTAGCTAATGATAAATACGATCTTGAATCAATACCTGGACTTTGAAGCTTTTTTGCCTTTTTTTGGGCATCTCATCATCGAGGAAGCCGGCAATTTAACCAATTGCTTGTCCTGGGTTGCCGCACCGGGCTGCAAATTTTGCTCCTATGTAATACCCAAGTGGTTTCATTATACCGTTTCCCTACAGTTTTTGAGGGACCATGTAATTTGAAATCCTTGGAATCATAATGATAATCATAATCATTGTGGAAGATTTCTGTATCTCTATAGTGAGCATTCTTTTAGAAGGGGCGGCCAGAGCCATAATAATATTGTAATCCCTGTACTAGGGTTTACCTTACTGTAAATAAAATTGTTACTTTCCGTTTGACTTAGCAGTATTTGCCAATAATTTGCCTTTATTTTATTTATTTATTTATTTTTTCAATTTTGATATACATAGAAATGTAGGTGAGGAGTAATCAAATATGATTCATTCAGTTGGGAAACTATGTGACATAATTCATTCTCGCATATTATATGTGATATAAGTATATTAACTTTCCCTTTGAACTTAAGAGGTGTATTATACTGGAATAGAATCAATCATTCACACAGCCTGAATGATATGACTTCACCCTCCCTCTTGTCTGGCAGAACCAAAAAGGATGGACTTTCAAAGAAGACAAGGCCATATTTCGAGACCGGAAATCATTATCAGTTGCACAGACAATTCATGACTACACGATCTCCAAAATTTTTAATTGAGTACTTTTTCCTGTGTAAGCATGGTTTCTTGTTTTCCCCTCATTTGTGTATCTCTAAGTGGTGAATTTAACGACTAGATTTCGATGACTTTCTATTTAGACCTGAAATTGACAAGACTCCCTAAACAGATGCGACAAAACACACAAATCCCCTAGAAACATATTTGGCATGCATGCAGTCTGATGATTGTGGATATATATATATATATATATATATTATCCTGTTTGCCATAATATTACTGTTTCTACAGTATTTTGTCTGCCACAATACTATCACAATATCCAATACTTTCATTATAAAAGGAACCTCAATCTTCATACGGTGGACACAGAATCTAACTCCACAACATCCTCCTTCATCTCCTCTAATTTATAACCACTACAGGCGGTAGTGCTAAAACTAGTGGGATTTTATGCAAATATGAAATCTCCAAAAACAGTAATATCAGTCGATTATGGGGTTTTGATTGATAAATAAATAGAATCTTGTGGAATTATATTCGAATTAATTAGAGATTCCCTACATGAGATGTGAAATAAGAGAAGAATTAATTAAAATAGAAATTTTATTGATTAAAACTGATTCATACAAAATACAAGAGTATAAATGGATATTGAAAGAAATAGATAGATATTGAAAGAAATATTGAGAGGTAAGAATAGTATATCTACCTCAGAAAAGAAGCAAACAATTATGCTTCAGGAGAGTGTTTGATTGATTGGAAGCAAACAATTATGCTTCAAGAGCTTTGGAAAATGAAATGAGAAGGTGGAAGCCGAAGAGTGGGTTAGAAGAAGAGAGGAGATGAAGTCGGATGTTGTGGAGTCGAATGTTGTATGTTTTGTTCTGTAGATGTCTAAACAATATAATCTCCAGAATTGGGAAGAAAAAGCTGAAGTATTACAATATCTGTTTAGTGCTATAGTCAGGATAGTTTCATAAAAATTATCTTTTGCTTGCTTTCAGTGTAATCAATATTCTTGACCATTAATAAAATCAAAATTTTATATGTCTGTAGATTATAATCCTTTTCGTGAAAACGAACTAGAACAGTTTCATAAAAATTATCTTTTGCATGCTTTCAGTGTAATCAATATTTTTTACCATTAATAAAATCAAAATTTTATATGCTTGTAGATTATAATCCTTTTCGTGAAAACGGACAGGATATAGAATTATTTTATAATTATTTGATAGATTGTATATTTCCTTTTCTTCAACTGATGCAGATGAAGTAGAGTCCATATCATTGACTTGGATTCCATTATCACAATCATATTCTGATGAAGAGGATTCATTTTCACAAAATATTTGCAAAATAATTTCCATTGTTTGATTATCTAAATGTAATTTATTAAGTTTATTGTTTATTTTATAGAAATTTGCCGTATGATCAATCTTTTTACACTTATAATATCTTAGTTGTTTATATGATTTTCTTTTATATTTTATATTTTTAGGTTGTTTATTTTCTTTTTTAAATGATTTTTTCCTAAAATTTCTTCGAGGTTTTTTATCTTTACATTGAGGACAATTTGAAGAGGATTTTTTTATTATGTTTTGATTTCTTATTAACAAAAGATGGATCATATTGAGCACAGAAATCATCAAGACTTTGGTATTTTAAGCGCTGTTCATTTTTTAATTGTTTTTGCAATCTTATAGTATTACACAAATTAGTTCCAATTTTGTTAACATATGATACTAATTCTCCGTATGATAAATTATCATAAGGAATTTCTCCATTGTTTTCTTCCCTTAGTAATGTTCTAACTTGCTCACCTATTAATTTTGGTAAACTAGCTAATTTTTTTTTTTTTTTCAGAAAGGTTGATTGCAATCATTTCTGAAAAAGACTTTTTGAAATAAAATATCTTTATATTGCCTAAATTCTCTTAAGGATCTACACTTCATATTAGATAATAAATCTAAAGTTTGTTTTCTAAGAGTTGCAAAAGGTTCATAAATTGGAAATCACAATATTAGATTGCATTTAGTCTTGTGATCTAGATTTATAAGATTAAGTAAGTTAGTCTCTTTTGAAAATATGAATTTACTTAGAAGATTTATGTCCTCTTCTAGCTTTGCTCTCACTGAGCAATCAGAAGAATCTATGTTAAATAATAAAGATGAAATACATATAAAAGATTTTGACAAACCTATAGATAAATGGAAAATACCAAAAACTTCTTATGACTAAATATATCAAATAGGCAAATGGAGAATTTTTGGAAAAAATGAGTATATTATAGCCACAAAAGAAAATGATATTCTAGCTTCTGATCGTTTAACAACAATAAAACTTTTAAATGTAGAATCAATAAAAAAAATATGCAAAAGATTGGAATTTTATGTATTTAGGTTTAGTTTAAGTATGAGCAAAACCTCTCACTAAACTAGGTCTAGATACCTTTATTTTTATGGTTTTCAGAGATGTTAGGGAATTAATATATGAAAGATCAATACATGCCACTATTGAAACTAGTCTTAGTAGTGGATTAGTCCAATTTGAATATCACCCAAATATTACCCTTGCTCTTAGAGATAAGACAATAATAAGTTCGTTAATTCTCCAAATCAAGACACATAATTATAGAATGGTAAAAGGATCAATACCAATAGTAGGAATATACAGAATATATTTCAATACCAATGTAAATTCCTCTTTGATTGTCAATGGGGTGTTAGATGATTTACATACATCTAACCATGATTTGATATTGGTTAATCCTTTATTTGATGAGATTTTTTCTTTTCCTTTATCTTTCTCTTTTTTGGGAGGCATCTCCCTGCAAGAATTCATGTGTAAGGAAACCGGGAAGAGAGTTCGAAGATCCATTGATATGCTCTATTTCAAAATCAAATATAGAAAGAATCGATTGCCATCTGGCAAAAATTTGTTTTGATGCAATATTTTGTAAATCTTTTAATAAAAAATTTTTAACTGCTTTACAATCAATTCTTAACAAAAATTTCTGATATTGTTGAAACAATAGCTAAAATTTCTTTTTTGATTGTAGAATAATTAGATCGACAATCATTCCAATTTTTTCACACGAATTGAACAATATATTCCTTATTATTTTGTTTTTACTTTAGAATTCCTCTGAATCCTAATTCAGAAGCATCAGTTTCTACTATTTTCTAAAGTAAGGGATCTGCAATGTGTAAACAAGGAATTTCTTTAATTCTTTGTTTGATCATTTTTATTATATTTGTATGTTCATTTATCTATTGAGGTGGATTTTTCTTTAACCTTTGATATAATGGTTTACATATTATGTTAAGATTTGAGAAAAAATCTGCAACATAATTTAAACTTCCTAAAAATCTTTGGAGTTGATTTTTGTCTTTGATTTCATTAGGGAATTTTTTAGTAAATTCTATGGACCTTTGTATGGGAATTATTGTCCCATTGTGAATATTAAATCCTAAGAATCTAATCTTAGTCTGAAAGAGATCAATCTTCGTTGGTGAAACAATTAAACCATTATTTTTTTATTACATTAATGAAGATTTTCATATGTTTAAAGTGTTGATCTATATTGGATGAAAATACCAAAACATCATCTATATATATTATTTTGAAATTGGTATAATCAATCCAATGAAGTCCTTTCACAATTATCTGATATGGAATCAACCCATTTACTCAAAGCAATTTCAATAGTCTTGCAATCAGAAAATAAAGTTCCAATGTTGCCTGAAATCCCACAATCAATAGAGAACCAGAGAAAAAAATCAGAATTTCCAGCTCATTGAGATATCCAATCCAACCCCAGTATCTTCTGGATTTATATTTACAAATCAAAGATCAAAATTTTTTATAAAACCTACTTCCAGATATGTTTTTTTTGTAGAAGAAGACATGTCGGAAAAAAACCCCATTGAATTTACTAGAAAAATATTTACAAAAGATTTTTATTATATACCATATAATATTTACAAAACCATCCAGTTTTATGAAAAAAATTTGATTGAAATTGGATCAATCAGATTCAAACATTTTGAAAAGGATGGAATGATCAGCTATTCTACGGCTAGGATATTGAGAGTAATTAGTCTGAAAGAATGGCGGACTCATCCAACCACTCTAATAAAACTCGATATAGAACCATTTTCAGCACAGTCAAGTCATCGAGCTACTTATAATTATTATGATTATAAGCAGGCGTGGTGGAATGCTTTTTATCAAATGAATTAAAAAAGATTACATACTTGGTTAATATTTTTCGATAATTGCTGTTCTTCAAATATTCCTAACTGGTTTACACACTGGTAGGAACAATTTGGTGTAACACCTGAAATCATTCATGAGAATGCTAGGATGGATTCAACACATTCTTAAAAGAATACAATCTTATATCTCATGAAAAGAATTTTCAAAAGGAAATGTTATATTTTGTTCATCTTGGAATATCTTTGGTTATGGCTTGGTGGTTTGATTACAAGCCAGATTGGATGTCAAATACTATCAATTTGGTCAGAATGTACAAAGTCAAACGGTATGACAGTTTCAAAATGTGGAATAAGTGTGAAAAGGATTCAATTTTGAATTGGATCAAAACTAATTCCTCAAATCCACCATCCAGAATTGCGACTCCATAATATCACAATAGAGGATTCTGATTTCTTCACTTACGAGTGCCACTTCTTCAGAAAAAATGAAACAAATCCCGAAAAAGGCATTGGTAAATATCAATGAACCAGCATAAGAATCAAGTTCAGACTTAGACTCTACATCTCACCACAGCGAAAATACCAATGAAGATGACTACTATGGAATAGATTTAGGAGATCCATGAATATCGTATCTTTTTGTACTGTAAAGTAGAAATACGGTATATTACACATGTACCACAGTGTACAATACTATCAATCTCAATCATTCAATGTCTACCACAATACTACTGTTTCTACAGTACCTTGTCTACCACAATGTTACTGTTTTTACAGTACCCTGTCTGCTATAATACTATCACAGTATCCAATACTTTCATTATAAAAGGAACCTCAATCCATCATACGGAGGACACAGGATTCGACTCCACGACATCCTCCTTTATCTCCTCTCTTCTTCTAACCCACTCTTCGGCTTCCACCTTCTCATCTCATTTTCCAAATCTCCTGAAGCATAATTGTTTGCTTTCTATCAATCAAACATTCTCCTGAAGCATAATTGTTTGCTTCCAATCAATTAAACACTCTCCTGAAGCATAATTGTTTGCTTCTTTTCTGAGGTAGATATACTATTCTTACTTCTCAATATTTCCCTCTCAATATTTCTTTCAATATCTGTCTGTTTCTTTCAATATCCATTTATGCTCTTGTATTTTGTATAAATATGCTTTAATCAATAAAATTTCTGTTTTAATTAGTTCTTCTCTTATTTCACATCTCGAGTGGGGAATCTCCAATTATTTTGGGTGTAATTCCACGAGATTCTATTTATTTATCAATCAAAACCCCATAATCAGCTGGTATTACCGTCTTTGGAGGTTTCATATTTGTATAAAACCCTACTAGTCTTGGCACTGCCGCCTGTGGTGGTTATAAATTTTCTTGCATGCATATTTATATCACAAATTCTTACTGATATTCATATTTATAATTATCTAGATAATGCAATAGAATTTCTTGAATGGTATTATATTAATATAATTAATAGTGATTGGTACTAATAAAATGTTTTGTTCTGTAGATGTCTAAACAATATAATCCCCAGAATTAGGAAGAAGAAGCTAAAGTATTACAATATCTGTTTAGTGCTGTAGTCAGGCTAGAAAAGTTTCATAAAAATTATCTTTTGCTTGTTTTTAGTGTGATCAATATTCTTGACCATTAATAAAATCAAAATTTTATATGTCTGTAGATTATAATCCTTTTCGTGAAAATGAACAGGGTATAGAATTATTTTATAATTATTTGATAGATTGTATATCATTCCTTGAAAGATTCCATAAATTATATTTTTTAATGAATATTGAAAATATTTTAGATCATAATTGAATGTCGTAAATACAAAAGATAACAACGGGGAAGATTTAATTGAATATAATCAATATTTAGAAGACGCAGTAGAATTTCTATTTATATAATTTAAGCTTATTCTTTATTAGGAAATAGATTTTATTTGGCTAACATATATATATATATATATATATATATATATATAAAACAAAGATGAGTAGGTATAGAGTAGATATGTATGATGTCTTACCTGTAATTTAACCTATAAATATCAATTCCAAAATTTTGAAAACGAAACCTATCTTATAACATTGAAAAATCATCTAAATCCTATGCTCTATTGAGCCTTTAAAATTTCCCATTACATTTTTACAATATTAAAAATTTTTAGGTAAATTTCCCAAACATTTCATCCAATTGAAGTGTTAATTGCATGCACCTTAGAGGCATCTCAAACATATATAGGGAATAGTACGTAGAATCCTTCCATAGACACTCCAAAAAAGGAGTAGTGTTATCACTATCATGAAAAGAAGTACTGTAAGCATATGTAGCCTATGGTAGAAACCTCACCTAATGTTAAGGACAATCGTTCAAACAGTATTGCAAATACTTAAATAGTTGATTTAGCACTTTTGTCTAATCATCACTTCGAGGATGGTAGATGCCGCTTACATTCAACTTAGTGCTGCTAAGAGTAAATAACTCTTTCTAGAGTTTACTCATAAACACAGCATCTTAATTAAAGACAATCAACCTAGGATACCTACATAACTTCACTAGCATGTGTAAGAACATTTCATGCCAATGGAATTAGTGTTTTAAGGCCCAATTGACAACACTTAAATAAGTAGTATATTATCACTAAGATAATAGTATATCTTTATGGCTTTGGTAAACGATTGATAAAGTCCATACTAATATCTTCATAAACAAGCTCAAGAATAAGTAGTATAGCTAAAAGCCTTATGATCTAGTAATATATTTCTATTGTTGACGGATTATGTAGTTTTTGACATAGTCTTTGACGTGATGATGCATGCCTTCCCATGAGATTGTTGGAGTAATGTGTTTATAAGTCTTTAAAACCACAAAATAATAAGAAGAAGGTAATGCATGAAGCTATAATAACAAAAAAAAAAAAAAAAAAAGATAGTCAAAATATAGTAACTAATTCTTCTATTGTAATGATATTTCATAATAGTCCCTTATCAGCAAGTAAAAATCGATGCCTCAAAACTCAAATAGAATAATCTGCACTTGCTTTAAAGTATCAAGAAAAGTAAAGGGTAAACTAAGAATGGTGATTAAAGTTTTACTTTGGATAAAGCATCAATCACCTAATTATATGGGCCAATCTTGTACACTATTATGCAATCATTACCTCAACAACCTAGCCAACTACTTTTGTTTGCTTAGGGGTTTATATAGCTTGAGTTAAGATCTCCTTTATACTTTGATGGTTTATTTTATAATGAAATGAGAATCATGTAAACACTAATGCCACTTCTTTACAACCTTAGTTGTAGAATATAACTCCCTGATTCATGCTAATGATTGTGATAAGCAAGAAGGCAACTTTTTATTAAAATAAGGGATAGTGATATAACACAAATGTTCAAATCAAGAAAAATAGACACATGGCTCCAACAAATCAAGCATATTATAAATTGTCGAAGTTAACAATCTTACCTAAGCTGCAAGCTCAGAACCCTTTGGGAACTCTTGAGTAGAGATCCCAAACAAGAAGGAAGAAAATACCTACTACTTTCTAACTAACGTCCCCTTATTTATAGCCCCCAACATTTGGGAACAACTCTCCAAAAATAGCTGGTAAGTGCGCTACATCAGCAATTTATTTATTCTATACTGAATATTAATTCTTGCCACATCAACAAGTCCTTTATTCTTTATTAAGTATCTACTTTTACTTACTACTAGCAAATCCTTTATTCATTATACTACTAACAGCAACTAAAACATCAAGTAACAGAGCCAAAAGCTTTGGGCTGCCTAGAATATATATGAGAAATTGGCGTAATCACTCTTGTCATATCAATACCCCCTCTTAAAACGGCATCCTTGTCCTTAAGGATGAAAGAAGGAAACTGGAGCTTAAAGGAAGCTACATCCATATAAGGAGAATCCTCTACAAATTCTCCTTACCAGTGCATTAAAAACGAAGGAACATCATGGCCATTACGATGAAAAAAATGACAGCATAAAATATGAAAGGGAACATGTAGCTGAGAGTCCTCAACAGGCAGCAAATCAAATGGAAGAACAAAAGAAGAACCAACTAATTTCTTGAGCAACGAAACATGGAAAACAGTATGCAAATGGCAACCATTAGGAAGATTCAACTTATAACCCACTGTCCCAATCTTTTCCACTATTTGAAATGTTCCATAATAGTTAGGCGCTAACTTAGAACCATGATTCAACTTAAGCTTGACATTTACAACTAGACGTAAGCAAAGAAATACCCACTCGCACACCTTAAAAAATATATAACGAGGATTTATTAACTTGATGATAGTTTCGGAGTTGAGCTACATCCAAAAGGCGACGTAACAACGCCAAAGTGGCATCCCTCTCCTGTAATGCTGCTAACAAAGACTAATCACTAACTTCCTTTGGAATATAAGTAGGAAAGCAGGATGCAATCGACTATAAACGATTTTAAAAGGAGTCATTCAGGCCTACGAGTGGAAGGAAGTGTTATACGAATACTCAACCAAAGGGATCCAATTAACCTAAGTCTGAGGCTTCTCAAAGGCAAAACAAAGTAATATTCCAAACAGCAGTTTAACACTTCTATTTGCCCATCCATCTCGGGATGATAGGATATATTGTAATTTAACTGAGTCTCTTGAGCTTTAAAAAGCTCCTTCCAAAAGGTACAAATAAAAAGTGGATCTTGATCACTCACAATTGTATGGGGGATGCCATGAAGATAAACAACTTCTTTTACAAACAAATCAGCCACCATTTTAGCCGAATAACGATGACACACAACAGAAAATGCCCATATTTAGATAACTGATCAATAACCACCAAGATAACATCAAACCTTTCGAACTTAGGCATGCAATTAATAAAATCCATGGAAATATCTTCCCAGATAGCAGAAGTGTGAGACCCCACAAAAAATAGACTATTAACTGAAAATTAGTCAGCTCGAAAATGACTTGTAAAATTTAGAGTAATTACATAAGTTGTTCAAATTAAATCCAAATTTTATGACGGAGCTTGAAACATTAGTAGAAGTGACCCGTTTGGAGGATTTAAGAAACTAAAATAACAAACTAATTAAATGTTATAATTAGTAGATTATATGTGTATTCTTCGTTATTTATTGAAAATATATAAAACAAGTTTTGATAATTAATGAAATGTTAGAGATAAATTATATACATATTAAAAATTATAAAATAGCTTAAATAATATTTATGAGTATTTATTTATATTATTTATACATTTACGTATAGGTATAAATATCGAAATTACTTAAAATACTTAATATATAGTAAATAAATATAGAAAAATTAATAAAAATTCAGCAAAATGACGTGTTATGCTAGAAGGTGGTGTGGCGAGTTGGGATGTGGTTTTGAATAAAAGAAAAGTAGTTATAGGGATATCTAATGAGGATTAAATTAGAAGAATAGACACTTGTAACCTAAAAGAAATAGTTCACTGACCTAACCTATGTCTATAAATTTGGAATTCACCCATCTTAACTCCATTTAAGCCTTTAGCTATCAAGAAAAAAATGGAGAGAGGTTGGAATGAGTAGTGTAGGTAATTTTATAAAATTATAAAAAATATAATGTAATCAGGGCTAGATAAAGGAATGAGTACCTAAACCAAGACCTAAGAGCAAATCAAGGATGGCACCTAAAGGGAAACTACTCGCTTAGGCTAGTTAACAAGTTTGGAGTGACCAGAGGTGGTTGGTAAGATGGTTTTTGGTCAGCTCCTAAACTTGATTGGATTTTTATTAATTCATTAAAAATAGAAAAGCGATTCCAAAAATTAAGAAAATTGTATTTTGGAATATTTTTATATATAGCTTTTTGGGAAAATATTATTTTGTTTAAGTTAAGTCTTTAAATATAACACTCATAATAAATCAATAAAATTAAACCTATTTTGCTTTTGTTTTCAAAAACCTTATTAATGTTGTTTTTTTTTTTTTTTTGTAAAACACCTATGATGTGTATTATTACCATGAAAATATTTTCATGATTTTTTCCCTATATTTTTATCTACTTTTTAAGCCTTAAAAATTCTATTAAAGGACTATTTTTCTAAATATACTTAATAGTTTTCTAAGAAATTGGGCTAGATTCTGTTTTGGTGAGCATTCTGACATATTATGATGCTGGTTAATGTAGGAAGAATAAATCTTTAGTGTTGGGGGTATTCGATTTGTATGTTGAGGGTATAGTTTTGATAGTTATGACATATGTGTGAAGTGCTAAAATAATAGAATTGAGTATAGCTAGTTTAGGCTAGAGTAGTATTAAATTGTATATTATACTTACATTAAGATACTGAATTGAATTGTGGGGAAATTATGTGAAAATATAGAATGCTTGCGGATCAGAAGCTAATTTAGGTGCTGAATTAGAGGCAAGGTTGATAATAATACACTAAGGAGTCGATTTGAACCTAAATCCAAGACTACATTCACCTGAGGTAAGTTAATTAGACTTTGTATAATATGTCAAGAGGCCTTTTTGAGAATTGTGAATAAGGTATAAGCAGGAGCTCAATCAGAACCTAATTCAGAGGCTGAATGAGAGATGAAATTAGAAGTTAAATTAGAACCTAGTTAAAAATGAAACTAATCATAAGAGGCTTGAAACCTGAATAATTGAGTATAGTAAAACCCTAAACTAAGGATAATGATCTAAATCACAAAATAGAGCCTATATATATAGTAATTGTGTGAATACTAAAGTAATATTTGTATTATAGGGACTAATGACAACGTCAAAATACGAGTTACACACTAATGAGTAAGTTGGGAGTTTAGATAAGTTTGGGATCAATATATAACTATATTTCGGAGTACTGTTTTATAATATTTGGATGCTTAAGATTATACTTGGTTATACTTATAGGTAGCTTGCTTGTGTATATGCCTTTGTGTGCGTATTTTTTAACTTAATTGTATGATATTAGCTTACTGTTCTTAATTGCAGTTAGTTGTATTGGGTTGCATTGATTGATTGTCATAAATTAGAATTAACAATATATGACTTATAATCTTAACCGAACATGCATTGTAATTAATTAGGGGACACTTAGGATTCTCCAACGAAATACTGAACCTTCAAAAGGGATAGCGTTAGAGCATAATGGTCCTTTTTTTATTCTTAGTTGAATTAAGTGACAGGAAAAGAGGTTGTAGCAAGGATAAAGGTAGTGATTTGAAGGTAGCTGTAGGAGGAGTGGTATCTCTATTGTACAAGTTTAGATTTGGTTGTGAGTTATTGCATGTGCACTAAAACTCCTTAATCTAGATTACAGTAGGTATAATTTCTCTAATTTCACCATAGATCGAACAATGTCATGTGATGCCATTTTTTGTCACATTGCATTTAAATAATTGATTAATGACCCTGCCTGTACTTGATGTATAATCTTATGTATCTATCTCAGCTTATTGAATGGTTAGTTGTTCACATATCTATAGATTTTGTTGCAGGTATAAGCTAGTAAGCGACATTATAACTATCTTGAAGTTAGTGATTGTTGGATCCTAGAAAATGAGGATATAAAACTGACTAATAGTTACACCTTTGAAGCTTTCGTTCTTACTTTTTAATCTTTTATTATCAAACTATGTAATACTTAAGAAAACTAGTTTATTGAATTATGTAGACTTCACTTAGCTTATCTAAATCTTAATATGTGTTTTTTAGAATTCTGTAGGTAAATAACATCATTATTTTATGTTTGTTTACTGCAAAGTGGGTTAGTCGTAGACACCTTGTGTAAATCAGATTTGTAATAATAGTTGTATGGTTAACTTCTATCTTAGAGTAATTTACACAGCAAAACTATTATAACTCTGTTACTTTGAGATGTGACAACAAGGAATGGGAGGAGGACTGAGTAACATAGCAAGAGGAAGACTAAGTAACCTAGCAGGAGCAAGAGTTTGTGACTTATTGCGTTGAAAAACGTCACAAGTAGCAACAAAAAATCTCTATCCTTAGGCCTTCTTACCCGAAATAGATTAGAAGATAGTGGTTTGTATGTCCAAAGAAAACTAGCATGCTTACCTACAGGTGTGGAGTGAAATTCATGGAGAAATAGATTAACCCATTGAGAACCAGCAGGCACAACTAATCTACCATAATGATATAAAGTGTCATGCTCAAGATGATACCCCTTGCCTACATCTTTTCCCTCTTTTAACAGCTTTATTTTCATGGCCAAAGTAAAATCACGTAGAACATTTGCATGAATCTCCTCTAAATCTAACTAAATAGAACCAGAAATTCCATTCAATTCAACTTCCTCTTGAACATAAGATAAAGAATTAGCTGTTGTATTTTCAGAACTAGATTTATATTCAATTGTAAAATCATACCTGAGCAATTCTGAAAGCTACTTTTATCGATCAAGTGTAATAATGTGTTATTGGAGTAAATGCCTTAAACTCTTTTAATCTGTATGCACTAAAAACTTCCTACCTAACAAATAAGGACACCAATGTTGGATAACAAGAACTAAAGCCAGTAATTCTTTTTCATAAGTCGATTTAGCTAAACTTTTATCGCTTAGCGCCTTACTGTAATAAGTAATTGGTCTATTTTGTTGCATTAAAGCAAGCCCTATTCCTCTTCTTGACGCATCACAAACAATAATAAAAGGTGGAGAAAACTCTAGCATAGCCAAAATTGGAACACTCACCGAAGCTATTGTAATACTTTAAAAGCTTATAGAGTTTTATCAGACCAATGAAATCTATCTTTTTATAGCAAATTTGTTAATAGCTAAGCAATCTTTCCATAGTTCTGATGAATTTACAATAATATTGTGATAATCCAAGAAAACCATGCACTACTTTAGGTAAATTGGTATGGGCCAGTTTAAAACACTTTGTAGCTTATTTAGGTTCATACTTACTCCTTCAAAAGATATTATATGCCTCAAGTATTCTAATGAATGTGTAGCAAATGAACGCTTCTTTTCATTTTCTTTAAAATTTTGTGATTGTATTAAGGAAAGGACAATCCTCAAATGCTCCAAATATCTATCCAAATTAGCACTTAAAATTAAAATATTATTAAAGAACACAAGTGTAAACTCCCTTAAATAAGGTCTAAACAAGTAATTTATTGCAGCTTGAAATGTGGCTGGTGCATTTGTGAGACCAAAAGGCATCATCAAGATTTTTTAATGGACTTGGTGAATCCTAAAAATGGTTTTGGGGATATCATCCTCAACTACCCAAATTTTGTGATACTTAGCTTTGAAATCAATTTTGGAAAAAAGTTTGTGCACCAAACAAATCATATGAAAGTTCATCTATGATGGGTATTGGATATTTATCTAGAGTCGTTGCTTCATTAAGGGCACTATAATCCATATAAAAGTGCCAAGAACCTTCTCTTTTCTTTGGTAAAGTTAGTAGACTAGAAAAAGGACTAGAACTTGGTATGATAGTTTTAGCCATAGTTGTTGAAATTATGATTTTACTATTTATTTACACATCAAATTATATAGAATCATATAAAAACGATAAAATCGTAAATTTATAAAATTGTATATTAAAATTCATAATTCTACCAAAATTTGCACCTAAATGATTTTTACATCCATTTTAAAATTTATAATTCTATCAACCGCTCAATTTCACTTTTCTACACTTGAGCATATCTATAGGGTCTAACATTAAGAGGACCCTTGCTTTCCATAAGAGGAACACAATGATCATAGGCTTATTAGGGGGTAATTCTTTCAAACACAAGAACAAACTCAATCAACAAAGAAGTTAGACGAAGATCATCAACATCTGGTTCTTCCAATTTTTTGGGAGAATGTAGCTGCCAATCATACTTCCTGACTCCAAATCAAAAATTTTACTCAAAGAACGATAAGTTGCACTGGATTTATATAAAGAAAAGTCTCCATACATAACACAATCACTAGTTTTAGTAGAAATAGCATGACCATGTATTTCCAATCAACACAAACCTCTCCTAGTAATGTAAGCAAAGTAACACCTAATATCAAATCCATCCTCTCAACTCTAAAATATAACAAATGACTGTAAATTCATGGCCACAAATCATCAATTGTACCTCAGAACAGACACCATAAGATTCGACTACACTCTCATCATTCAGTTTCACTTGGAAAATAGAAAACTTATCTACTTGTACCTTGTAAGTCATGAATTAAGCTACTTGAAATAAAATTATGGCTATCTCGACTGTTAACTAAAATAGAAATTGAGGGAGATAGAAGAGTACCTTGAAATTTTAATGTATTTGGTATATTTAGACCATTAAGAGCCAATAAAGACAAACTCCTTACCACTAGCATTTATGTAATTGTCAAATTGGATGGCAACTATTTCCCTAATTTCTTTGTCCATACACTCATCTTGTAAATGATTAGATCCATCTTCCAAAACCAAGAACTACATGGATTTATTTAGACACTTATGACATGCATTAAAAGGTTGGTTGTAGAGAAAACAAAGCCCTTTAGCAAATTTATCCAAATATTTTGAGTATAAAGCCGCTTCTGACCATGAGTACCACAAGTTACAGGATGAGTTTAGCTCAAAGTAAGTGGTACGGCTACTACAGTACTACTTTAAGCCAATGTTGGCTCATTTTGTTAAGAAGACCAAGTATTTACAAACTTGTTAAGAATAGGGAATTGATTCAAATCCCTTCCCTAAGGATTTACAAAGGCGGATGGAGTAGTTGAAGAAGCAATAGTAGTTTAGTTATGTAATACCCCTTAAATGCTAGGAGAATAAACTTTAATTATCGAGGTACCTTTTGGTTTAGTGGCTTAGAGTATATCGAAACTTTAAAGTTAAATGTGCTCAAGCTAGGCCAATCTTAAAATGAGTGATCTCTTGAAAAGCTATTGTACCAAGAGATAAAACTGTGTTGCGTCTGACATCCCTGTAACAACTCGAATGGAACTCTTTTGACAGAAGTATTGTCCGATTAAGCTATTGTTCGCTTTAGTCTAGAATACCACATGATTTTGTCCCTTTGTGTAGTAGCTTTCCAATAGATCGCACATCATTAGATTGACCTCGTTTGAGTACACTTAACTTTAGAATTTTGACGTGCTCTAAGATACTATACCAAAAGTAAGGTTAGGAAAAAAAAAAACTATAAACCACAAATCGAACCTAAACCAAACCAATTGAACCAAAAAATTGATTATTTTTATAAACCGTTTGATTCACGGTTCGGTTTGGTTATATATAAACGATTTACGGCGTGAACTGAATTGAATCAAACTGAACAGTTTGGTTAAACAAAACAAAGTTCATGCAATTGTTTTATATTTATTTTATTTTTTTCCATCATTTTTAGGGATTTTATCAAATTTTTCATATTTTGTTTTTCTTTGTCTTATTTTTCGATTAATTATTAAGATTAAGTTGAGTGAGTTCCATATAAAATTTCACATTTAGAAATTTTTCTTTTCTAAATTGTTATTTTTCTTATATATTTTCAAATCAAAGGTTTGACCTTAGGGCTCTTTACATGTCTCTCGTCTCATTTCCAATCTTTGGTATATCTCTTTTATTTTCTTTATATCGCTTTTAGACAGGTAGCGCTACTTCTCCTTCCTTATTATTGTTCATTGAAACAAAGTCTCTTATTATTGTTCAATCAAGTTGGGTTTATTAAGATCTTATATAACTTTTTGTTATGTATTGTTACACATGATAAATGTATAAGAAATTAATCGAGAACATATAAAATTTAAATGAAATGAAAAATATGCTATTAGAGATAAAAATGTTTAGCAAAAATTTGAAATAAATGGTTTAAATCAGACCGAACCGGTTGTAATTAGGTTTAAAAAATTTATTAAGTGAATCATGTGGTTAAGTTTGATTGTAAGTAAAAATCGAAACGTTATATTAGGTTTAATTTGGTAAGGGAGGCAAACTGTACCAAATCACCGTACCGAATCGAATCGAATCGAATTGTACCTACTCATAATTAAAAGGTACCTCGATAATTAGAGTTCCTTTTCCTAATATTTAAGGGGTATTACAATTCTCCCCTTTGCATAACTAGTATCTTTGTCAGTTTCATTACATAAATCCATGGTTATCAAAATTGCAAGTCAAAAATACGATTCTATGGGTATACTTTTATAATATTTTTCTTAATTAAAATATATATACATTTATGTACAGATATTTAGTAAAATTATGAACTTTCATGTATGATTCTATTAGCTTACGATTTTATCAGTTCTATATAATTATACCGATTTTATGCATTCAAATGAATAGTAAAATTGTGATTTTGACAACTATGCATAAGTCTAGGACCACTAGCAAACAAGGACTTTGCCCTTTTAGCTAATGAACTGCTTTGATATCACCTGTGACAACCTAATTGGAACTCCTGCTATCAAGGTATTATTTGCTTTAGCATGGAATGAATGCCGTATGGTTTTGTCTCTTGGTGTAACAGCTTCCTAGGGGGTCACCCATCTACTACTAACGTAAGTAGATTGCTTGTATTTTACAGTAGATTTTATCTACTCTTAACTTATTTAGTTATAGTGCATGTGATTAATCTTGTATATGTGAATGAATGTGACATGTTATTTATTGAGTCATGAAATGCCTTGCAAAATCCTTGGTATATGTTGTTAGATGAGTTAAGCTGGTTTATTGTCTAGATTGACTTTAATTGTGTATTGCTTGGTTGTACGTGATGATGTGGATGTATATTGTTGGATATAATTATTTGTTAAGATTTGTATTAACTATTAACCTTACCTTTTAAGGTGTTCACTTAAGTGAAGCTAATGTGTTTTTGGGATTGGACACACGAAGAGACACCAAAACGAACAAGAACAAGAAAATAAAGTTGGGGGGGGGGGGGGGGGTGTTTAGCAAATCCATAAGCCATCTAGTTAGATATGACACATTAACAAGATCTTATACGGCTTACGACTCGTCGGATGTGACTCATCGGTTCGAATGATAGGGTTGCTCGCCATAATTCTTAGTAAAGGGATTGATAAGAGCGAATACATAAGAGTTTTCTAAGATAACAGTCTTAAGAGGTTTTGGATGATATGCTAAAATTTGTCTACAACTTTATACATGTGTTCTATTTATATATAGTAGCAAACTTGTCAATAAAAGGACTAAAATGATGCCCTAGTGGCATCCTCATAAATACATAAATAAACATGAGAGTAATTTAGGAAAAATATAAAAAATAGGAAGTTCAAATAACATAAGCAAAAATAAGTAAAGAAATGAGATATCTGGAGTAAAGAGCTAATAAGTTGGGTTAATGAGTTATTGGAGACCTTGAAGACCTACCCTAGGTAGACTTAAAATTATAGTCAACTTGAATTGAGTTGACTAGCTAAGTTGAGTAGAACTGGCAGACCTAAATTGAGCTAACAAAGCCTAAAGCTTAGAAATCGATTGGGTTAGTACCCTAAATCTTATCATCATCTCCCTTTTGAAAAAGTTTTAACCCAAAACTTAGCAATGGACTGCTCTAACTTCCACTTGGATCAAAAACAAATTACAGGAGAAAAACAAAAATAAACTATAATAGCTCAGCTCAATAATCAAAGCAAACACAATTCGGCACTCTTTTTACTCATCATGAATGCGATTAATGAAGCTCTTCATTAAACACCCTTCCTTCTACTCATCATGTATCCGCTCAATTATCCCTAACTAATACTAGCAGCTATCAATCATGAGGAATAACATAACTTCAGGCTCAAACATGATATGAGCTTGGGGGATCTAAACCTATAAGACCTCAAATTCTTACTCAACCACAAGTATTCTTAGAGCTTCATGCTCTCCTAATGTTAGGCCTTCAACTTCATTTTCAGTAGTTATCACCTCATCCACTTCCTCACAACTTCATTCTTCTCTCTTTCATCTATACACTTCAAATTCTTCCAATGTAAGAGAGCTAAGGATAAGAACAATACAACTTAAATAAGAATATTCATCACCATGACCTCGAAAAACACTAATAAATAGCCTATAACATCTAACAAGCACAATACCACTACGACATATATCATCTTCGGTTAATATAGCATGAGGACGGTTAATATAATAGTACCTATGATCATCATTAGCACCAAGTGTCAATGGCAATGGGATCACATCAAGAACATGAGCACCGAGTAGCAACACTTCTTATCCTTCCTTTTCAAACCGCTTCGTATCCTCAACTCTTACTTCCTTTCCCCTAGATCTCTCTTCTTCAGTATTTTCTAATTGAGAGTTCTTTTCCTATCTTATTTCATCCTTGATCTCTTTAAACCTAGTAAGTAGAATATCTAATTGTTCCAACACAAGGGGAAAAAGGATCTGAAGCTTGGTAAGAAAATTTCATCATCAAGCCTTGTGCATTACGATGTCTATATTGAGTCTAGATGCCAAGTCAAATAAATTTCGATTCAGTAATGTTGAACTTAGACAATAACCAATGTTCTGATCTACTTCAACATGTGTGCAGTAATTTGTAAGCTTGTGTAACTTCGGCACATCAAGAGCTAGGCTTTAGTGCTTGTCAACATGCAAGGAGACAATATCTTGGCAACTCGGAGAAATAGCACAGTGCAACAATCAGGGCTTGTTAAATTGAGGATAATAGTTCGGCTCACAACAATATACTTCGGCAATGACCAATACTATCCAACACTAGTCTACGACTGAATTTCTCATAGCTCACAGCTTGACACAACGACTCAGAACTCCCCTACAATATACAGCCCCAACCACACACTTGCACTTGACACTTGTTTGGCCCTACGCTTATAAGTACGACACAACTCTTCAACTCGAGTGTGCACTTTGCTAAACAAGGCAACACACACTTAGTTACATTCAATGGCTGACTGCAACTATTGGGGACACTTCGGCTTTGACCTACTCCGGCAATTCAAGGGTAGCTTCGAAGATTGTCTCTTAAAGGAAGTAGTAAGTCGTTACTTCTTTGAAATGTGGACAGCAACACAACAGCTCAACTGCACTTCAGTCTCGACCACTAAGTAGAACAACTCCGCAACAGTTACTCTTTGATATAGCAGCTCGCTCGTATCCAATTTCAGCTCGGCACTTTGACTTGTAGCGGTTAGGAAACTTTATAATAGGACAGCATTTTTACAGCTCAGTAACCTTTAAAGTAAAAGCGGACAGCACTACTCCTTCAAGCTTCAGCTTGGCACGGTTAGCAATGGGCCTCACTCTCCGCACCAAGGGATTAGCCACACGAACACTCTCCGTACAGCACTACACTTGGATCCTTGCTCGACAATAGCTTGAAGAACAGCTTGGTTACACAAACACAACTCGGTATTTTGGGCTTCTCGACAACAACACAGATTAGCTCGGAACTCAAGCGGGCGAACAAATCTCAACGTAGCAACTCGGACTTGGTTCACAATTCAGATAAGCATTGTTACGAGAGCTTGGTCCGCACACACTCCAGTTCGACTAGTGTGAAGTTCGGTATAGATCTCAATTTGCAATTACGATGTAGCTCGGACTCCTACAAAGCTCCATACATAAAGAAAGATCAGAAAATTTTTCACTAGTAGTCCAGCTTAGTTATAATAATACGGTACACTCCAATCAAATGATCTCGCAACTCGAACTCGGAAACCCTTGGCTCTCGCACATAGCAGCACGGAAATTCATGGCTATAAACTCACGGCAAACACTATTTTAAGCACTAACATAGCCATGCAAATACCACCACGAAACAGCCCAACACTGCTACTACCCACGCCAAGCTTACAGACTCAGTCGCTCACCTCAATAAACACCACCACACCAGAGAAACCACCACGCAGCAACTCACGACTCCTATGAGTCTCTTTTTTTTTTGTGAATCACAGTCGTAATATAGCACTTTCACTGTGTCTCGCACACTCAAATTCTAATGGCCACCATTGCATTCTAATGTTCCTGCTGGTGATGCACCTCAGTTCATGACCCTACACACACTCTCTGCTGCATACATTATTGCAACCTCTCGAGCTCGACTAATAACTCACCATCGCACCACCAAGCCTCAGTAACACGGGTGCACCACCTCTCCTCTGCACACTACAGCGCCTGTACGCTCATTAAGTAAATTCACTTGGTCACCATGCACAAAGTACAGCATACATGCTCCACTTTTGCACAATCCACGAACCACCATGTAACTCCACCTTATCTACACACTCTCCAATAAACACAATAGGGTGTAACTACCTCTCGCTACACACTACGTAAAATTGCAGTGTTGCTACACCACTCAACTCTGGTAGCCGCTACACCCAAACTCACAAACCCGCTACTACAACAAGTCGACCACCCACATGATTGCCTTTGATCCATAAATGAACTCCCAAATTAGGATCTGAGGCGGAGGATGCAAGAAATCGAATACCCACTGAATACCCAAAAAGCGCACTCACAGATGAGTACCTTTTGTCGTCGTATTGTTCAAAACCCCCAAAAATTAATAATGCGCATCCCCGATAATCTCAATCAAATGTCTCCAACAAGCCTTAGGAAACCCACAATTGCCTGGACTCAGAGCTCCTTCCATCGTTCCTCTCCTATTTATGAAAATACATATATTCACTGGGATTCAAATATTACAATAATGCTTGCAAGGTTTCATCGTATTATATTTCCTAAGTGATACATTTTTTGAAAATAAAAAATTTTAAAATAAAAGCTAAGGCCTTTAAGATTTATCTGTTCTTTAGATATATTTCGTCACTTTTCAGGTTCCAGCTGTTACTAGTTTCAAGATAATTATAGGCCGCTTTTTAGCTAGCACCTAAAACACCGTCTATAGGAATATTAGCAACTACAACATAGAAAATTGGGATGGAGATTTAAAACTGTACGTCTAACATAAGCAGGGTTATTAACCAATTTAATTACATGTAATGCATGATTAAGAAAACCCGTCATGAGATTAGAGAAATTTCATTTGTTCTAATCCGAGTTGAGTAGTTTTCATTTAATGTAACAGCTCACAACCAAACCTAACCTTGTACAATGAAGACATTGCTCATACCACGACTACCTTCGAACCATTGATTTTTCCCTTACTGCGATCTCCTTACTTGTCACTTAGTTCCACTAAGAATAAAAAGGGGACCAATTATGCTATTCAACGTTATCCATTTCAAGAGGATTGGTATTTAGCCGGATAACCCTAAGTTTTTCCTAATGGGTTACGATGTAAATCCGATTTAGAATTATAAGTCATATATTTACTTAAATTGGGTTTAAGTTGTTCAATCAATTAGACAAATCACCTAAATACAAGGCCAACAATAAATCGAAATCATACTATCAAACTCAAAATAAGTACATGTACACAATCAATTATTTAACACGCACAATCAAATACAATTTAAAACCTTCGATTGCTGCAATTTAATACTTCGAAATACAGTAACGTATTAATCCCAATTTATATAGACTCTTCGCTTACTCATTCGAGGTACGACTTGTATAAGCCATCGCCAATAATCTCTATAATACAAATATTGTTTCAGTTTCCACATAACTACCATAGATTGGTTTTATCTTAGAACGCTTATTGTTATCATTTGTTTAGGGTTTAATATATCTATTTATTTAGGTTTTGTCTTTTACAATTATTCTTAATTTATGATAGGTTCTAATTTCGTTTTGCGAATCCGGTTTCGATTTAGGTTCTAATTTAGTTCCAACTACTGATGTTACATATAATCTTAAGATTTCATTTCGAACCATAATGTGAAATTAATCACATTATGCTCAAGTATCCTAAATATCATATTTGGTCTCTAACTTGCTCTTTAGTTCATTCGAAACATCATAATTTTAATTTAGCTACTGAATTTACTCCTAATGTGAGAAAAATTTACATTTTTCATAAAAATATGTAAATTTATATTTCATCCTCCTTAGACTTTGTATACGAAGTTCAATCCTACGGTCACTTAGCTTAACTTTAAGGCTTACATTTTCACCCTCCTTCAAAAAATTTTTGTTCTTAAAACTTCTATATATCTAAATTGTACTTAAATGACTAAACACATTAATTACATACTTTTACTAACTTGGAAGTCAGAAAAGCCATGGATACTGTTTCACCATCGTTGCTTTTGGCTCCCAAGTCATCTCCAAGTCTGTACCTTCGTTCTATTAAATCTTTACGTACTCCATATCTCTATCTCTTAACTTCTAAACTTGACTATACAGTATTTTTATGGGTTGCCTCACAAATTGAAAATTCCTTGTTAACTCTACTAGCTCTATCTCTACTATCATATTCGGGTTTTTAATGAATTTTTTTAATATGGAAACATAGAATACATTATGATAGCCCAATAGTGGGGTCTACTATTTGGTGGTGGTGACCATTTCTCTCCAGATGGTCGTCGAGTGTAGGTTTCCTTTATAAGCTCTAATTACGCTATAATTTATTAATTTTTAGCAAAATTGTTTTCTCTCCTCTTCTCTCTTTTCCCTAATTTTTTTTTTTCATTCTAAACTGACCAAATGAAGCTTTGGAAGTGGTTTACTGAATTTATAGTTAGGTTTAGATAAATTAGTGGTTCATTTGGTGCCAAATGTCCCATTTGCTTTTCCTTTTTCACCTTTTAAGTGGCCTAATCCTATTTGTTGAATTTTTATCTTGCCACGCCTATTCTTTAGATAATTCCATATTTTTCTTGATTTTTTTCTTTTTTTTTTTTATAAATTTTCTTTAATTATTTAGTCTTATTTTAGCATATTTTATGTAATTTCGCGTATTTTAACTTACACGTAAATATATATAGTAAAAATAAATATTCATAAATATTATTTATTTTATTTTATGATTGTTAGTATATATATAATTTATTTTTATTGATTTGTTAATTATTGGGATTAGTTTTATATGTTTCCGATAAATAACAAGAAATTTTACATATAATTTAGTATTAGATTATTTAATTGTTTTGTTACTTATTTTACTTAATCCAAATCACATGATCACTTTCACTAATATTCTTAACTTTGTCATAAAATTTGAGTTGGATCGGGTAATTTGCTTAATTACCTTAAATTCTATAAATTGAACCTCAAATAGCTGATTGTGAGGCTTATACTTATCCCTCTAAACCTTAATAAGAAATACACAAATCCACTTTCACCCCTTTGTTTTTCTGTTTAGATCGAGTCGACGTTGCCCTCTTACATTGCTGTTACATCCCGAAGTGGCAGAGTTGTAATAACTTCGCTATACAAACCATTTTAAGATAGAAGTTAGCCTTACAATCGCTATCTTCGACCTAATTTACATAAAGCGTAAACGACTAATTTGCTTTGAAGTAAATAGTTCATAATTTAAACATGATAGCTACTTATGATTTTAAGAAAACTATATATTTAAATTAAAATAATCTAAGTACTACAAGATTTAGCTACTTAATCATAATCTACCTGAGTAATTCGAAATCTAATACTAAAAGCTTTAGATATAAACCTAAACTTGAAAATGTATTTAGTATTCAGTTTTTATTCTCACTCCCTAGGATCATGCAGTTACTAGCTTCGAAGTAATTGTAAGCTACTTTTTAGTTAGCACCTGTAACAAAGGATATAAGGGTGTGAGCAACCACAGCTCAGTAAGTCGGGATGGAGGACTTAAAACTATACCACAAACACAAATAAGGTTATTAATCAACTTATTAGATGCAATTTATTTTCAAGCAAATGTCATCGCACGACGTTATCCGACCTGTCGTGAGATTCGAGAAATTGCGCTCGTTCTAATCCGGGTTGAGGAGTTACTGTTAACGTAATAGCTCACGACCAAACCCGGGCTTGTGCAATAGAGACACCACTTCTCCCAAGACTACCTTCAAACCATTAACTTCACCCTTGCCACAACCTCCTCACCTATCACTTAGTTCGGCTAAGGATGAAAAAGGAACCCATTATGCTATCCAATGATATCTCTTTCGAAAAGAGGGGGGGTATTTGGCTGAAGAATCCTAATATTCCCCTAATAGGTTGCTATGCAAGTCCAGTTTATAGTTACAAGCCATATATTTGTCAAATTTAGTTTAGGGTGATCAATCATTTCATATAATACAAGCGAGAACAACAAACAGAATCATAGCATCACTCAAAATCCAGTACATGCACACAACCATCAATCTAACAAGTACAACCAAGTACAATTTCAAGCCTCTAAAATACAACTACGTATTAATCCCAACTTACTTGGACTCCTCGCTTGCTTACTCGAGGTCCAGCTCACTTGAGCCATTACTAATCATCCCCATAATACTAACGTTGTCTTAGTTTTCATATAACTATTGTAGATTAGTTTTTATCCTATAACACTTATTGTTATAATTAATTTAGGGTTTAATATGTCCAATTATTTAAGTTCTCAAATCTTTTACAATTATTCTAAGTTTGGGGCTAGATTCGGGTTCAGTTTCCGTATCGATTTCTAAAATAGGTTCTAATTTAATTTTTAAGTACTGTTTTATACTTGAACCCTAGAAATTTGTTTCAATTCATAATATGAAATTAATCACATTACTTCCAGATATCCTAAATACCATAATTACTCCTAGTTAGTATTTTATTTTACCCGGTACACTTAAATTCTTATTAGTGTACCTAATTTACTCTTGATGTGATAAATTTTTATATTTTTCATATAATTACATAAATTTAAGTTTTCTATCAAATTTATTATATATCCCTATTATTTATATAATATCAATTTTTATCCTAATATCTTTTATTTATTATATTTCCAATAATTACATATTATGTATTATCACCTATTATGTACATAATATACATCTAATATTTCTATCACTCTAATTATTATATCTCAACATTAATTAACATTTCAAAATGTCTAAATCATCCCAAATCAGATTTGAACCTAATTACCCTAAATTACCAAATTAACTTAAAATATATAAATTTTTCCTATTACTGATTTATTACATAATTACATCTAATACCTTAAATACTACAAGTATTATATTTCATCAGATTTCAACATCCTAAAACATATAATTGTACATCAAATTAGTAATTATCCATTTAATTACTTAATTAATCTTAAATTACTCATTTTATGCCTCATTTTAAGGCCTAAAAATTATTTAAAATTTTTGAAAATTCATTTTTGAAAGAGGACTTCATGGCAATTTTCTATATTACTTAAGTAGTCTATACAAAAATTTTGGGCTCAAAACTATACTCCTTAGATCATTTATTTCTAAACCGAAACATGTTTGGTTTTACATGATTTCTTAAGGATCATATATCACGGGAAATATTTTTATCAAAATAATATTTTTTCCTATAAACTACATATTAAAATATTCCAAAATAATAAAATTCATAATTTCATAGGAATATTTATTATTTTTATAAAATTACACAAAATCGAACTGGAAATCGAATTCACCGGTTTAGGTGGCTTTGGCCACCGTCGGTGTCCATGGGTATGTCGGCCCACATGGGCACTGCCACCACTGTGTAGTGGTGGTAGTGGTGGTGGCTATCCACTTCTAGTTGCTTATTGGGTCTAGGTTCTCTTTAAAAATCCCAACTGCACAGATTTTTATTAAATTTTTGTAAAACCTTAATTTACTCTCAATTTCACTTCTCTCTAATTTTCTAAGATTCCTGATATCCAAAATAAGCTTCTAAAAAATTTGGGGTATTTATAAAGATCCTAGAGAATTATTGTGTATTAATTTGATTAGACAATTGCCTTATCTTATTCCAATTTACCTTTTGTGTTGTTCTAATTTAATTGGCTAATTTTTTTTCTTATTTTCCTCAGTTTCCATGACGCAAATCTGAATCATTCCTTTTTTTTCTTAATTAATTATGAATTTTCTTTAATTATTTAGTATTATTTTAGCACATTTCGCGTATTTTAAGTAATTACGCGTATTTCTACTTACATGTTAATTCATATATAGTACAAATAAATATTCCCAAATATTATTAGGTCATTCTATGATTTTTAGTATACATATAATTTATCTTTAATGATTCGTTAGTTATTGGAATGTATTTTACAAATTTTCGATAAAGAACGAGTTATATACCTAAAATTTGGAAATTTTATATTTTTTTATTTTATTGCTTATTTTCTTAAATTTGAACTTATGAAATCACTTTTACTAATATTTATAACTTTATTTGATAATTTAGACTCGATCGAATCTTTTAACCGATCGCCTTAAATTCTACAAGTCAAATTTTGGGTAAATGATTGTAAGTCTTATAGTTGCTGCTGCTTCACTTTCACTGCAACCTAGATCCAACTCATTGGAGCTCTAAACTAGTCCTAATAACTTACTCTCCTACCCAAGTCCAGCTTACATGTGCATCCCCCTAACTGGGTCCAGCCCCCTTCTACTTTGTTTTTTGTTTCTTTTTTTTTTTTGTGTATTTTGAGTATGTATGTGTTTTTTTTTATTTTTTTAGTGTAACTTCTAATGTAATTGTAAACATAAAAAAAATAAAATAAAAAGGAAAGGAAAGGAAAAGAAAGAAACCAAATTAAAAAAGGAAATAAAAAAAAAAAGAAAAACGAGAAAAATCTTAGTTTTATTATTTTTTTATGTTTACGAGAGAAATATATTAATAATAAAAAGAATAATAATGAGAAAATAAAAATAAGTAAAAAATAATAATAAATGGGTTTTTCCACTTAGAAAATCATTTTTCAATAAAAAAAATTGACCTTTTCAAAATTAGGACTTTTCTTAGAATTTTCAAAATAATAAATCAAGTTTAGAACTCTTTTAGAAAATTTTTCTTAAATAAACTCAAATCAAGTAAAAAAAAAAAAGCTTGATGTTTTTAAAAAATTAAAATCAACCTACCTAGCAAAAATTTTTATATATGAATTACGAACGTTTGATTTCCTGATAGGTACATAGGTACCTTTAGGGGAACATAAAATTTGTAAAAAAATTTGTTTTCAATTTATTTTGGTAAATTATAGCTTATGTATTTTTTTAAATAAATCTAATCCAATTCAATTCATTTACTGGTGATTAAATTTTGTTTTAAAAAGGACAATTTTGAAAATTAAATCTATTTTTGGAAAGTCAGTAGTAATACCTATAAGGATTTAAAAAAAATTAATCCATGGACTCAATCTTTGATTTTAAAGTAAACCAATAGCTAAGTTAAATTGGTTTACCCAATCGATTTAACTTAACTCTCTATTTTTTTTTTTTTACTTTGATCGAGTAATGACTCTAAAACAATTTTTAAAATAAAAACCAAGTTTTTATTAACTCTTAGTCGAGGGTTAGTATTAAATGAGTTAGGATTTAGTATTAATCGAGTTAAGAAAAATATTTTATAACCGAAAAAAAATTAGGCCTGATACCCAATACTTGAAATACCTTAAATTCTTGCTCTCTTTTTTCTCTCTTTTTTTAATATACTTAATAAATATCACATCTACGGGTTTTGGAAAAGAGACATCAACTGAACTCATCAACAACTCTACGCAAAGGATGTTGTAGATTATCCTGAGACTAAGGTGACCTTGTGTCTTGGCATAAACTTAAATCACCAATTCTCTAATAAATAAATATTTTGTGGCACAACAAAACCAATAATAGACAGGCGATTTCCTGAATTCCAAGCAGCAACTTCAACACATTTAATATGGTAGTTATGGAAGAAACGCAGCAGTCGTCAATAGTATGTATACATATAAAAACTCCATTAAACTTTACACATTCCCTCTTGGAATAGTACTCTAATACCAACAAAACTTATGGGTTTCTAAGGTTAGATATGTAGAGAGACACCACAACAAACAAGAACAAGAAAATAACAAGGGGGATTTAGTAAATCCATAAGTTATCTGGCTGGATATGAAGCATTAACAAGATCCTATACGACTACGACTTATTGGATGTTACTCACCGATTTGAGTTATAGGGTTGCTCATCACAATTCTTATTAAAGAGATTGACAAGAGTAGGTGAAGAAAAGTTTTCCAAGAGAAAAGCCTTAAGGGTTTTTCATTATTATACCAAAATATATCTAAACCCTATACATATATTCTATTTATACATAGTGGCAAACTTGTAAAATAAAAGGAGTAAAAGAATGCCCTAATAGCATCCTTATAAATACAAAAATAAATATGAAGGTAATTTAAGAAAAATACAAAAAATAAAAATTCTAAATAATATATGCAAAAATAAGTAATCAAATAAGATATTTGGGGTAAAGAGCTAATAAGTTGGTTAATGAGCTATTGGAGACCCTGATCAGCTACCCTGAGTAGACTTAAAATCCTAGCCAACCTGAACTGAGCTGACCAATTGAGCCGAGCAAAACCAGTCGAGTCGAGCAAATCTAGCCAAATCAACCTAGAAGAGCTGACTTGGTCGAGTAGGCCTATCTATCCTTAATGTTTTTATCCAAGAAGAGCTCATAAATAGGTCTTCAACGCATGTAAAGCTTCCAAATAGGTCTTTGGCATATAGAGAATGCACAAGCAAGTCACTAACATAGCCTAAATCTTGGAAGTTGATTAGGTTGATACCCCGAAGCCTATTAGAACCTGATACTGAGGTTTTAGAGATGGGAATTGTAAATGGAATAAAGTAAAAGTTGGGATTAAAATAGCTAGTATATGTATTGCATGCATAAGTATATACTTAAAATTTGAAAATAGCCATATATTATATATAAATGTACTTAAAATTAGTGTTATAAATAATAATAATAATAATAATAATAATAATAATAATAATAATAATAATAATAATGATGGACAATTAGGAAGCTGCTACAGCAAGGGATAAATCCGTGCGACATATCATGCCAAAACCGTGCAATGTTTGACATCAAAGCAGATAATACCTTAATTGAAGGAGTTCTAGTCGAGTTGTTATAAGTTATCACATTAGGTGTTTGTGAATATGTTCTGCTAATATAGCCTAATTGTTTGACACTATTGTTGTGCATGTACCTTGTGTAAGCACTACAATCTAATGTTCGGGGTTCGATCCGTTAGATTTAGGGTGCTTGAGTAAATTGTCCAATTCAGCCCAAATCTTATGACGAAATTAGGAATATTAGTAAAAGTGATCTTCTGAGTTTGGATTTAGGAAAATAAAGAATAAAATAATTAATTATTAAAATATTGAATTATATGTAAATTTCCCGTTATTTATCAAAAACGTTTGGAACGAGTTCCGATAACTAACAAATTGATAGAGATAAATTATAAACACACTAAAAATCATAAAATAACATAAATAATATTTATGAGTATTTAATTGTATCATATATTAATTTACATATAGGTAGAAATACATGAAATATGTCAATATAATGCTAAATAATTAAGGAAAATCAAGAAAAATATGGAAAAGTCCAAAAATGAGGCGTAGTAATATGGAAAAGAAAGATGGAAATTTAACTAATCAAAATTAAATAAATAGAAAGTGGAATAAGATAAGATAAGGTTAAATGTCACTTTAATTTAATGCATAAAAAATCCCCTAGAACTGTATAAATAGCCAAAATTTTTCAGGAGCTCTAGTTAGTTAGAAGAGTAGGAAAGATAGAGAGAATTGAAACAAGAGAAAATTAGGATTTTCCAAAAAAATACCAAAATATATGTGCAATTAGGGCAATTGAATCGAACTTACAACCCACTACCAATTGGAACAAAACTTCTACCACCACTACTCCTCAGACTCATCGCCTGGATCGATTGACACACCTAGGGCTGTCGCTGGTGGCCGAAGCCACTAACTCTAATGAGTCCGATCTTCCTTCTGATTTTCATATTTTGTTAAAAATACTAAATATGCTTAGAAAATTGTGAAATTTGGTATTCCAATGTTTATAAGTATGTAGATTTAAGAAAAAATTTTAGTTTAATGATTTTGTATCTAAAAATATACTGTCCTTAAGAAACTGTATAAAATTGAGTATACTTCTATTTAGAAATAAATGACCTTAGGAGTGTAATTTTAAACTTAAAATTTTTGTGTAGGCTAGTTAAGGAATTTAAAATAGTGTTATGAAAGGATTTTTCAAAAATCTATTTTTGAAATTTTTAGGCCTTAAAATGATGCATAAAATGGTTAATTTAGGGATAATTAAGTAATTAATTGAGTAATTACTGATTTAGTGCATAATTATATGTTTTAAGATGTTGAAATTTGATGAAGTATGACACTTGTAACATTTAGGGTATTAGATGTAATTATTTGGGTATTATGTAGTATATATATAATAGGTAAAAATGGTAAATTTTAAGTTAATTTTATAATTTAGGGAAATTAGGTGTAAATTTTGATTTGGGATGAATTTAGATATTTTGAAATGTTACTTGATGTTAAGGGATGATATTTGAAGTAATGAGAATTTTAGATGTGTATATTATGTATATATTAGATGATAATGCATAATATATAAGTATAAGAAATTAATGAGTAGAAAAATATTAGATTAAAATTGAAATTATAATAATATTAGGAATATAGACAAAATCTAGTAAGAGACTCAAATTTAGGTATTTATATAAAATATGTAAAATTTTCTCATATTAAGAGTAAATTCGGTAGTTAAGTTAGATTAAGGAGTATACAGTACGAATTAAAATATTGGTTAAAGGTTAAATATAATATTTAGGATATTCGAAAATAATGTGATTAATTTTGTGTATAAAATTGTACTTAGAAACAGAATTAGAACTTAATTTAGAAATTGATACGAAAACAAAATCAGAGCTTAATCTAATTCAAGGATAATTGTAAAAGACTTGAAAACTTAGATAATTAAGTATATTAAACCCTAAACCAAAGATAACAATAAGTATTATAAGATAAAACCAATCTGCAGCAATTATGTGAAAAACTGAAACAATATTTGTATTATAGGGACTTTTTGTGATGACTAATACGAGTCACACCTCGAATGAGCATGCGAAGAGTTTAGGTAAGTTGACATTAATACGTTACTGTATTTTAGAGTACTAATTTATAGTATTCGAAGGCTTAAAATTATACTTAATTGTGCTTATTAGATAGTTGGTTGTACGTATGTGCTTATTCTGAGCTGACGATATGATTTTGATTTATTGCTCTAGATTGTATTTGTATGATTTGTTTGAAATAACTGAATACCTTAAACTAGATCTAACTAAATATATAACTTGTAAACATAAATCGGATTTGTATAGCAACCCATTAAGGAAAACTTAAGGTTCTTCAACCAAATAACGACCACTTCAAAAGAAATAGTATTGGATAACATAATTGGTCCCTTCTTCATCCTTAATTTAACTAAGCAACAAGTGAGGAAGTCATGGTAAGGATGAAGTCAATGGTTCGAAGGTAGTCGTAAGAGGAGCGGTGTCTTCATTACATAAGCCTGAGTTTGGTCGTGAGCCGTTGTCTTAAATGGAAACTCCTTAATCCAGATTAGAACAGGTACAATTTCTCTAATCTCACAATGGATCGAATAATATCGTGCGATAATATTTGCTTAAACATACATTATATCTAACTAATTTGTTCAATAACTCTGTTTGTGTTTGATGTATAGTTTTAAGTCTCTGTCCCAACTTATTGAGTTATGGTTGCTCACATCCCTATAGAAATTGTTGTGGGTGCTAACTAGAAAGCGATTTACATTTACCTTGAAGCTAGCAACTACGGGATCTTGGAGAGTGAGGATATAAAACCGAAGAAATGATACATTCATAACTTTGAATTTTATTTTTAAAGTTTTTATGTATTTCTCAAAGTAGATTATGTTCAGGCTGCTAAATATTGTAATATACTCAGATTATTTTAAAATAAATATGTATTCCTTATAATTTCATCGGTAAATAGCATGTTTATTTATGAACTGTTTACTTCAAAACAGATTAAGCATGGATGCCTTGTGTAAATTAGGTCTAAAATAGTGACTCAACTGTCAGCTTTTATTTTAGAATGGTTTACACGACGAGACTATTACGGCTTTGCCACTTCGGGGCATGACACATTGGAGATACATAAACTCCATAATCAAACTCTTTTTCCACATCAAAAGACAAATCCATGGCCTGAGCTAAAGTTATAAGCCTTAAAGTTGAGACACAAATGAAAATCTTCTCTAGTAACCCTCCTAAAAAATACCCTAACATCTGCAATTCCATCATTGCTGGTGCTTGTGACAACAGTGCTTCTAAATCATCAATATACTATTCTACAGTAGTAGTTTGTCATAAGGTAGACAATCATATAAAAGGATTGTTAAAAGAACTTCTATTATAGCTCTTCAAAAGTTTTGTTGTTAATATTTCCCAATTCAGATTAGGAATCCTACGTTTAAGTGTCTTAAGCCAATAGATTGATCTTTCTTGTAGATACAGCGTACTTTAAGTGCTTTTCTATCTTCTTTAGACCTATGGACTTCAAAGTATTGCCCTACAGCTACTATCCAATTGGCAAGATCGAATCCCTCAAAGATTGGAAGAGTTATGTGCACTAGATTAGACTAACACTCACCATCTACATTGTCATTGTGAGAATCAATATGATCTTGTTAATTTGTTATCGCATCATACTTAACAAAAACTCTATTAGAATGTTTTCTTACTCCTATAGTAGCAACTTGAGAGTTTTCTCCTCCTTTATTCGCCACACTCTTACTCAATCTATGAACTAAAACATCCTTCAATATTTCCTAAATGGAAGCCACTATTGTATACAAATTTTTATGACTCTTGACATAATTATTCACCATAGATTCAAGAGATTTCTTTCCTTGTTCCATCACAATAAATTAAACCTTATGATTATGATCCATAGTAGAAACCTACTGTTAAATATTTGGCAAACCACCATGAGTATCATCTTTATTCTACTCTAATTCTTTGATTCAATATTCTATTAGAGTCATGATTAATTCACAAATTCAACATATCAATCTACAATAACTAGAGAATCTCCTGCAAGACGATACCAATTGATAGAACACAAATGTTCAAATCAAGAAAAACACACATACGCTCTAATAATTATAGATTGTTGAAATTAATAGTCTTACCTAAGCTACAAGCTCAAAACTGTTAGATAACTCTCAACTAGAAATCCCAAACAAGAAGGAAGAAAATATCTACCACTTTTTAACTAACTTCCCCTTATTTATAGCCCTTAATTGCTAGAAACAAGTCTCCAAAAATAGCTACTAAGTACGCCACATTAGCAATTTGTTTATTATGTACCAAGTATAAATTCTTGCCACCTCAAATCTACTTTTACTTGCCACATTACAAGTCCTTTATTCATTATACTACCAGCAACAACTAAAACATCAAGTAACAAAACCAAAAATCTTTAGGCTACCTAGAATACACATGAGAAATGGGCCCGATCACTCTAGTTATATTAGATAGGGTTATTGTTTTGACGTAAGACGGTGCCCACTCCACTTCCAAACACATCCATATCTACCATAAACTACTTACTAAAGTTGGGAAGAGCAACGGGGGCATTTATCAAAGCTTTCTTTAGGCTTTGAAAGTTGCAATTGTAGTTACTATCCACTTAAAGTTATCTTTTAAGTTTTCATAGCAAGTTAGTCGATAAGCTAACAATAGAATTACAACCCTTAGTAAAGTGCATACAATAACTTGAAAGTCCTTAGAAAGCCTAGATTATTTACTAATTGTAGCAAAGGTCAATCTCTACTACGACAACCTCTTTACATTTTAGGCACTTCACCTTTAGTTACAACATGCCTAAGTATTCTATAATATGTTGCCAAAGGAGCGTTTACATTGCTTTAAATAGAATTTTTTGTCAGAAATAACTTAGTAGAACAAGAGACAAATGCTCTAGGTGTAATTCTAAAGATCAGCTTTAAACAAATATGTCATTAAAAAAAATGATGATGACAAACTTACATGAATATAGCTAGAGAAGTCTATTAATTATAGTTTACAAAGTTTTGAGCACGTTATTTAACCTAAATAGCATAATAAGGAATTGGTGATACCCTTCAAAATGTTAAAAAAAAAAAAAAAAAAACTATCTTCTCTATGTTATTAAGGAATATGCAGATTTGGTGACAACAAAAATGTAAATATAGTTTGAAAAACATTAAGGCACCTTATCACTAATTAAGTAGCTCATCAATGGTGGAGATAGAAAACTCATCATCATAACCCATCAATGCAATGCACAATAATCAATACAAAAGCATTATGTGCAATCTTTTATCTTAAGTAGTAACATTGGAGAAGAAAAAAGGTTAGCACTATATTGAATAATCTCATATTTAATATCTCTTTACTTTGCTTCTCAATCTTAGCTCTTGAAAATGGAGATAACGAGAAGGCCTAACATTAATAAGGAAGGTACCATTAGCCAAATGAATAAAGTGTTGCATGTGGCCTAATAAGTGACGATAATGCCTCAAATATGTGGGAAAATTTACCCAATACATACTTAAAAGCATCATATTGATATTCTCAAATGTATTAAAGTGTGCTTGCTATGCCAATAGTTGAAAACACGAGGTAACTACTATTACGCTCTAAAGTGGCAGAGTTGTAACAGTCCCACCTTACAAACTATTCTAAAGTAGAAGCTAGCCATATGATCACTATTTTAGACCTGATTTATACAAGGCGTCCACGACTAACCCGTTTTGAAGTAAACAATTTATAATTTAAATAACTTATTTACTTATGAACTTAAGAAAAGTACATATTTACATTAAAATAATATGAGTATCTTACAAGATTTAGCAATCTAGTCAACTTAATTGAGTAATTTATAAACTAATGTTATAAACTAATGTTAAAAACTTTTAAATAAATCTAACTAGAAAGTGTATTTGGTCTTCAGTTTACATCCTTGCTGCCTAAGATCCCGCAATTGCTACCTTCAGGGTTGATATAAGCTGCTTCCTAGCTAGCACCTGTAATAACATCTATAGGGATATGAGCAACCACAGCTCAGTAAGTTAAGACGGAAAACTTAAAACTATACCACCAACACAAATAAGGTTATCAACCGATTTAGTTTGATGCAATGTATGAACATGCAAATGCCATCGTACGACGTTATCCGGCCCGTTGTAAGATTAGAAAAATTGTGCTTACTCTAATCCGGGTTAAGGAGTTACCATTAATGCAACAGCTCACGACCAAATCTAAGCTTATACAATTGAGACACCGCTCTTCCTGTAACTACCTTCGAACTATTGACTTCACCCTTATCGCGAAAACTCCTCACTTGTCGCTTAGTTCGACTAAGGATGAAGAAGTGACCAATTATGACATCCGGTGTTACCCCTTTCAAAGGGGTCGATATTTGACTGGAGAATTCTAATGTTACCAGAGAATTCTAATGTTCCCCTAATGGGTTGCTATGTAAGTTCAGTTTATGATTACAAATCATATATTTGATTAGGTCCAGTTTAGAATGATCAATCATTTCATACAAATCATATAATACAAGTCAAAACAACACATCAAAATCATATCATCAACTCAAAACAAACACAAACAGGTACAATTTCAAGCCTCCAAAATACAACACTATATTAATCTCAACTTACTTGGACTCTTTGCTTGCTTACTCGAAGTCCGATTCGCTCAGGCTGTTGCCGATCATTTCTATAATACAAACGTGGTTCAGTTATTCCATGTAACTATTATAGGTTGCTTTTATCCTATAATGTTTATTGTTATCTTTTGTTTAGGGTTTAATATATCTAATTATCTAGGTTTTTAATTCTTTTACAATTCTTCTTAAATCATGTTAAGATCCGTTTTAGTTTTCTCATCGATTTTTAAATTAAGTTTTTAACTCAATTTTTTGTTAGAGATTTATATGTACACCCAAAAAAATCATTCGACCCATAATGTGAAATTAATCACATTATTTTCGGATATCCTAAATATCGTTTTAGTCTCTAACTAGTATTCTAGTCCATATGATACATCCTAATCTTGATTTAACTACCAAATTTACTCCTAATGTGAACAAATTTTACATTTTTCATATAATTACCCAAATTTAAGTTTCTTACTAGATTTTATATAAATTCATATTATTAGTATAATATCAATTTTTATTCTAATATTTTTTATTTATTATATTTATCGTATTTACATATTATGTACTATTACCTACTATATACATAATACACATTTAATATTTCTATCACTCTAAATATCATCTCTTAACATCAATTAACATCTCAAAATATGTAATTTCATCCTAAGTTAGATTTTACTTATAATTATCCTAATTTGCAAAATTAACTTAAAATTTATAATTTTTACCTATTATATATTTACTACATAATATCCTAATAATTACATTTAACCCTCTAAATGCTACAAATAGCATACTCCGTCAGATTTCAATATCTTAAAACATATAATTGTGTATCAAATCAGTAATTACTCATTTAATTACTTAATTAACCTTAAATTACCGATTTTATACATTATTTTAAGGCCTAAAAATTATCTTAAAATTTTAAAAATTAATTTTTGAAAAATAGATTCATAGCACTATTCTATAACCCCTAAGTAATCTACACAAAAATTTTGAGCTCAAAACTATACCTTTAAGGTCATTTATTTCTAAACCGAAACATGTTTGATTTTGCATGATTTCTTAAATACAATATATTTCTAGACATAAATTCATAAAAATAATATTTTTCCCTAAATCTACATACTAAATACTAAAATATTTAAGAATAATAAATTTCATAATTTTCTAATAATATTTAATGTTTTTACAAAATTACACAAAATGGGTTGGAAATCAAACTAACCTGTGTGAATGGCTCCAGCCACCACCGACCACTGTAGCCTTGTCGACCAGCTTGGGCGCTGCCACCACCGTGTAATGGTGGTGACTGTTCACTTTCAAGTGCTCGTGAGGTATTGGTTCCCCTCTAAGGCCCTAATTACACAAATTTGAGTAATTTTTTTTAATTAATCCTAACACTCAATATTTCAATTGTCTTTATTTTTATCACTCTCCAAACTGACCAAATGAGCTTTTTAAATTTTCTTGTTATTTATAGAGGTGTTGGAAAATTATTATGCATTAATTAGATAAGACAATTGCCTTATCTCTTCTTCTTTTTTTCACTTTCTATTTATTGCATTTTAATTGGTTGATTTTGTTTCTTCAATTCCAGATTGTCACAACTACTTTCTGGATTTTTCCTCGTTTTTCTTAATTTTCCTTAATTATTCATGCAATTTTTTTATTTTTTAACATTATTTTAGCCTATTTTGTGTATTTTAAGTAATTACACTTATTTCTAACTACATATAAATATATATATGATATAAATAAATATTATTTAAGTTATTTCATGATTTTTAACGTACATATAATTTATCTTTAACGATTTGTTAGTTATCGAAATGCATTTTACATATTTTCGATAAATAATGAGCAATATACTTAAATTTTGAAAATTTTATATTTTTTTATTTTATTACCTATTTTTCTAAATTCAAACTTACGGAATTATTTTTACTAATATTTCTAGTTTTATTTTATAATTTAGAGTCGATCAAATCCTTTAGCCGATCGGAATCCCGCGTAATTGATTATAGGGCTTACAACTACACCAATTTGAATAATACACTACAATTGATGATGTAAAATTTGGCTTAATGCTTTATTATTATCTCTTTTAAATTGCACCATTTTGCTAATCCAATATAACTTTACTATTAAACTATCCTAAGTCAATAGTAACTTATCCTAAGCTTTGAAATAACTCTACTATTAAACTATCCTAAGTCAATAGTAACTGATCCTAAGCTTTGAAGTCATTGGATCCTTAAAATGATCTTTACCCCTTGAATAGGTAACACATACAAAATATCCTCAAAAGTCAAAACTTAAATAAGGAAAGGTGCCTTAACACATTGCCTTCTTAAGTCAATCTACTACCATTCCTATCATTACATCAAAACTTGGACTTAGTAATGTTGTCAATCGAAGACGTTTGATAAGCTGTTTTGTAGAAAGTAATGTGTGCTAATGAAAATATAATGTTATGATAGATCATTTATATTGGACCTTGGAAAACCTAATGTCACATTAGGTATGTAAAAATGGTCTAAAATGAAATCAAAACTAAATAATAACTCTATTCTTGTATTTGGAAATGTCTATGTAATTATTGATTCTATTCCAATCTTATGTTTGGTTGCAACAAATTTAAAAAAGAATTAAATGTGCACATAGTAATATATATAAACGTCTTAATTATTGTTAGTCATAAGGTGGAATATAATTGTGAGTCTATTCCTATAAAGCAAACTCAAATTCTCTCCCAAATCTAGAATTGCCAATTCTAAGCATATTCTAAAACACTTCTAACATAGCAAAAGAAATGAAATCATGATTCCATTCTCCAAGTCTATTCTCATGTACAAAACGCAACATAAGAGAATAATAATAAAATGCCTTACTTATAGCAGGGATATAAACATAAAAGATAAAATAACCCTAAATTTATTGCAAGGAAATTGATAATATAATGTTGGAAATTAATAACATAAAACTTAAAATAATAATATGAAATATAATAAAACCAAGAAGAAATTACATATCTTCTAATTGTCTCACGAGTCATGCTAACAATACTCTGCTTCCCCTCCATGCAAAGTTGACAACTCTGTTATAATACCATGCAAGCTTTCTGAACTAGTTGATTAGACGTAAGTAACCTGCAAGGAAACCAGTGCAAAAGTAGGCAAATAGATCTTGAGCTGCTAAACCATACATAACCCTCATTGGTCCCATCACTAACCCTCATAGCCGCTCGGACATCCAACCTCAGTAGCTTCCCAATTTCATGTTGGATTAGAAATGGGGAATTGGATTATTAGATGGTGATGGTTTGCCACTCCATTAAGTTGTGATCAGTTGTTAGAGAGTTGGATGGCTTTGGCTGCGTTTTGTTTAGGGAGTCAGGTTGGTTTGGGGTTCCGATTGAGTGGGTTAAATATATCTTAAAGTTTAACTTTGCTATGTGAGCAACTACAAATGATTTTGAGTTCTCTCAAAATGTTAATAGTCCAAGTCAATTTCAATCAGCTAGGGCATCACAGCATGCATTATAAGCTTGTTCGTATATTCCGAAACTTAAGAACTACTTGGCTCCAGAATACATTAAATTTGAGGAACTATTCTGGTGAAACATACTATACATTTTCTAACACATTAACATGACAACCTAGAAGTGGCCCTTAATCAAAAGGGTCTATTCTTGGGTCGTGCTCACTTGCCATAGCCATCCCGGTGCAGAGGCATGTAGGGCACATCACCTGGAAAGATATCAAGTACGTTAGGAACCGGAGCTGAGCATCAGTAAGTGTTAAACTAGACCATGAACAAATGTAATACATTCCATTTTGATGATAAATCTTAGTGGATGCACATGGATGAGGTTATATTTGTGACGCCACGTTAAGAAAGCCGACATGGAATATTGGTGCTCTCTAATCCTAATGATCTTCTAATATTTCATTGAGAACATGGCTTGATATATCTCCATGCAATTCTTAACAATAGAAAGTTGTGACATACTATCACAACAAATGACTTGTCCAACCTTTCCGGATCCAGAACAATTCGAGCATCTCTCAGTTTTAGGCGCTGACAGAGGCTGATCCCCACTATTGACAGTTGCGACTGGCTCGATAAGAACAAGCGATCCTGTGCTGGAACAACGAGCACAGGCTAGATACCCTGCATGCAAGAATGTAAATGCAAAGAGCGTTAAATCCACATCTGAGTGTCATCCTTTATTCAAACTTTGGGAAACACTAAGATATCTAAGCATGGTATAATATTTGAGGGAAGTTTATTATCTAATCACAATGGCTTAGATGCTGTTGCTTAATGAGCATAATTTAAAGGCAATCTGATGGGATAAAGAGGTGAGTTTCATTGTAGTCATGCTTGGATGTATTACAACAAAAGAAAGCATGTCTGGCATGAGTACCCAAGGCAATGGATGGACTAAAACCAAAAGAAAGTTTCATTTTAGCCTATTGGAAACTGATATCAGCAAGATTTTGAATTGTTTTCTTTAATGCTTCTGTCGTTTAAAAAAGAAAAAAAAAAAAACAATGAGAAGCACTTCATTTCTTTCGTATACCAATCTGATTTTAGCTAAAGATTATTCTTGGAGAAATTACGACATCAATGGTTAAAGACACCAAAGCTAACCAATGTATCCCCAACTAGGCCCATTATCCTTCCTTTCGCTTTCCAATATACAACATAATATTTCGCAACTATATCAGATGCTATTATTAATATGATTTGTTGAAAAACTAAAATGACTTAGTTTGACAGAATTGTAAAATGAATATGTATTATTTTATAATTAATACTATATTAAAATTTATATTATTGTAGTTAAAATTCATATCATACACAAAAAAGAAACAAGTGAGGAATAACAACAGAAATCAAGCGGTGTCTCTCAAAAGAAAGTCAATAAAATGATTCCTCTTAGGCCAATGCATTTGGGTTAATTATCTTCTGCGAGGATAAAGAAATTGAGAAATGTCCTATTTGATGCTACCATTAGCACTTAAATATCAGAGGGATGATGTGGCTGAAACGAGGTTATTTAATGCAAAACTTGATATGAGAAAGTTACACAGCTTAGCTAATAAATGCTCTCCTGAATTGATAGCAAGACATAATCTATTGACAGAACGAAAGTCTGCATAATGAGACATCTGCAGAGCTTTACCAGTTCCAAGGCAATACTTGCATCTTTTATGCTCTTGCTGCTTTACATTGTTTATTTCAACAACCATCAAAGCTGAGATAACACCAACTGCTCCTCCTGAGAATGATGCCACAATTGGATCAACCTGACTGCAATATCAGGCAGAGATGGTCAAGAACACACAACAAAACAAATGATACTAAATATCAAAAGAGGATGTAGGCCAAGTAAAAGATCCACCATTAGAGTATGCTTAATGATGAGATGTACATTATATAGATTAATTCATACAAAAGTCCCATAATGTAGGCTGCACTCAGAATTGAGGTGGGATACACATCAGACCACACCCTATTTTCTACATCTCCTAATATCTACATGCTAGGCAATTGCTGATTAAGAGCTCTTTGTCATTAATGGAAAATGGAAATTATGATCCCAGTATAATGCAAGAGACTAACACCTTTTCTTCTAGAATTATCATTGGCATAAGTGAAACACCGAAGCTTGAAAGATCCATATTGACATGCATCTTATAGCTACAAATTCTAAGGAAAAATATAAAAACATGACCTATGTTTTGGCGCTTTTACAGTCAACTGACCTATGCTTATTCTCTTAACAAACTCATATCCTGCGGTCTTTTCCATTATGCAATAGACATGTGCTCTGTTAAAATCCTACACGATATGCACGTGACCTTAAAAAAACCCAAATCACACATAAAATCTCATGAAACCTTCAACCACACACTTCAAATCCTTCTCTTCATCTCCAAACCCTGCACAAAGAAGCCCCAAATCATATGAAAGATGGGGACTGAGGGTTTGTTTTGGATTTTCTGATTTGTCTATGCAATTTGGTGATTTCTTTGGGATCACATGCATGTATATGGAATATTAACAAAGCACTTGATGATTTCTTAATGGATAAGAACATGGGTCATGAGTTTGTTAAAGGAAAAGATAACAGGTCAATTGATAAGAGCAATTGTTTTTGTAACCAATAAAGTTTGCTTACGTAAACAAAAGTGATGCTAATGAAAACAAAAGGTAAAAGAATAAAATAAAAGAAAAAGTGAGAAACAAAAGAATCAGAACGAAAAGGACCACAAGTATGCTAAGAACATAAGCCCAACTCTCTAGGCTCGCTAATGTAAATTCTGCATAGATAAAACCAAGATTCACTTTCTTGGATTATCGATTGTACAGATCTCATTCTGAGAAGATTTCCTCCACGACAGATGTTTTCAGGAAAATATACAGACCTTTATAACGGAATTAATAGTTTGAAATAAGCTGTGCAAGGCAAATTTTTAAAGATGTCACCCACCAAAAGTTTACAACATGAAACTTTTTTCATGCAACTATATGGAATATAAGAGCATGAAGAGGTGTAAAAATATTGAATTCCCAATCACTTAAATTTCTAAAGCATAACGTCATATTCCAACAGTAGAACCATAAGCATATGATGCTGCAATTAGTCTGAAACAAGAGCATACAAATATATTGTAGTGGAGTAATAGGCATCCCACGGCAAATATCTCCGCTTGCAATTTGAAGCCAAAATGCTTGCACCATCATTTCCATAATCATAAGTATTCCATTTGAAAAACGACCCTCAATAGTTTTCCATATACTTCCAGATGTGTAACCATGTGCAAGAAAATGATTTTAAGCACCAATAGCCCACAAAAATTCTATACCTAACTTTTAAAACTTCAATCCATAGAAGAATTCTTTGCAAATTTCCCAAGCCATTTGGCATTTTCCAAGAAGAGCAAAACTGAAAGTGGAAGTATATCTAGTGCCTTTTTTCTTGGAATGGAAACCTGCATCCTAAAGGTACTTAGGGCTAACTAATCCAAAACCAAATTTTTTATAATGGAATTGCGAGCTCAAGATTTGAGAAACTTTTTCTGTCTGTGGTCTACACATGAGCTATGTGTCCACTTCATTAATTGAAAAACTTGTTTCTAGACACCCTATAGGCTAAAAAATAAAAAAAAGAAGAAAAAAAAAAACAAAGCAGGAACAAAAGAAAACTGTTCCTTCCTGCTTCAGTACTTAGCCCACACAAATTGTACAAATGGTTGCCTAATCAAATCAGTGGAATCTGTAAAATAACCAATCTCACCCTAAAAAGCCCCTCTCAATTTTCGTAGTCATCATAGTCAACAAATAAGAAAAAGAGAGGGAAAACATGGAAATGCATTGTACAGTAATTTTACATTCCTAAACTCACCCTTGTGGGATCATGCAGAAAAGATGTACACACATTATAATGCAAAGCCCATAAGCCAGAGAGCTAGCATGAAAATATTAATGCAATAACGAGAACCATACCTCAGCTGCATTGGAAGATGTACACTTCGGATAAAATCTGCATATGATGTTCCACCTAGTCCCAGTTTAAGTTCCAACTGCAATATATAAAATGATCATCAAACAGGACTAATATGCAAAATGTGAAGTTAGGCAGGACAAATTTAGATCCTTGTGTGAAGTGGGGGTAAAAGAAACACTATTCTAAAGAAGGAATTCTCTCATTTATGAACTTATAATACATAATCAGCAGCCAAATTATAGTTAGTTGGACAGAATATTAAATAACTTACTGTAGGTGCTAGCAGGCCGCCAAAAATTATAATCCCAGCAATTAGAGAGAAACAAGTCGCATAGTAAACCTTCAGATTATCTGAGGTCTGCAGATTTACAACACATGCTAATTAATAAACTAACTAGACCAATACTAAACTGTAAACTCGATAATGATTGCAGACAAATGCTACTTAAAAATTAAAGTTACTTACCAGAGGAGGCAAAAATGGGATGAATGATGGGAAGTTTGGAAGCTCATTTTCGTGCTCTTCTTTTAAAATTCCAAGTTCGGCACTTTTGATTCTCTGTTGAATTCTTAGCCTCCGAACCTTTGGATATGACAGAAAGCAGGAAATTAAACAGGTCGGGACATGGCAATCAAATCGTTTAACCATTTAGCAATTAGTTTATAATGACACGAATAAGCTCTCGGAACTTTACCTAACATGCTGAATTTTACTAAGGTTCAATCAATCAGACAGAAAAAACATATGTATATTTATCTCTAATAAAACTACAACATTAGCAAAGATAAATCCAAAAGATTAAACAAGTACTTAATGAAAGCTCCGCCATAAGAAATCAAAGCTCAATATCAATTGGATAATCAGTAAAAAATTTTCAATTTATCAGAATCGAAAAGTTCAGGGATCTGTTTCAAATAATAAGCGAAAACCTCTTCCATGTGCAAGAAGATTTTGTTACGACGACTTCGGATGTTATCCTGAATTTCCTGGTGTTCCATTTTAGCAAAGTCCTGTACTGTTTCGGGTCCTTCTATGATACAGAATCTGCAATCAAAACATGAACTTGTCGGAAAACCTCCAATGCCCAGATACAAACACATACATACACTCACAAAGGAAACAAGAAAAAGAAACTTTTTTTTAATACCCAGCAGGGTTGTTCTTATCAACGAAATCGGAATCAACAGGAGAGGTGAAGGAAGAGGATGAATCGGAGTCGATAGACGCCATGCACCGCCATTTCAATCTCAATCTAGTGGCGGAGTGATGGAAGGACAAGGGTTTAATCGGGTACGGGAGAGCCAGGATCCGACCCGAACAAATCATGGTCGAAAACGAAAACCCAATTCAAGTCAAGTGCTCTCTTTCACTGATCAGGAAACCAGATATTTTTTTGAGAGAAGAGCAGTGAGTGGAGAGGGGTATCGAGTGGAGTCGGGGTTTCGAACCTAAAGGGATCTTTTTCATTGACTTAAAGACATGAAAGCTCTGTGTAACGTACGTGTGAGGAGCAAATACATTGGTGTGCGTTTGTTTAATTTAATCACTTAATGGTGTTGTCATTGTCTCCACAACCCATCTCCTTTCCCGATCCCACTTTTATTTCTGTTTATGTGCGCCCAACATCATCCGCTAGGTCGGATAGTTCCAATTCTCCAAATAGGCAGGAAAATCCGTCAGATGGAACCGGCTTTTATTCTATTCAAGGTAAAATAACCGAAGCAAACTACTTTGAACAGCTAGGGACACAAAGGGAATGGGCTCAGAACGGGTTTGGAACGAATAATAGGAATATTGTTTTTTAAAACAATAGTAATGTCTTACTCGCGATTGAAAAAGCAAAATATTACTCAAAAAGAATTTTGGTTTATAAAAATTGTCTTAATTGCAAGTTAATTTTGATGAATATGTACATGTTTACTTTACTATGAGTTGATATGCTATTTTGGACCTTTAATAGCAAACTCTTCGTTTTTCGTAATCCACTGTTGAGCTTATTCTGATTCTAAGATATCATGGGATAGGAATATCAATTGAACACCTATTTAGGACATAGGTCGAGCTATTTAAACTCGTATACTAAACATGCTCGACCTATTAGAAATCATGATTAACCTAATTTAGGTCTTTAACCAAGCTCTTCTTAAATATTTGAGCTATCTATAGCTTTGCCGTGTAGTTTGGACGCTGGACAACCTCCATGAGATGTGTTCTTAACCCTTCAATAGGTTGGTCAACCTATTCAAAGTGCTTAGCTAAAGACAGAAGCCCACCAACAAAGAGAACAACTCCCTATAATGAAAGCCAATCATCTCTACCTTACCTTCGGATATCTCAAGATTTGCCATTAATGGGAAATATGCTTCTTATTATATTGGGATCCATATTTATCAACTTTTCATATTTATCTCGCCATTCTCCATTATAAATACCAAATAATCCTATTGATAAGGGATATTTACGCATATTCTATCGCTATCTTTTTTTTTTTCTTTTTTGCTTTGCTATATTTGTCTTTCACATTATCTGACTTAAATATTAGAGAAGCTTTGCTGAATGATCATCTATTTGTTTGCTTACAGTGATCCGTTTTGCAAGCTCATGCAAGCATTCTCAAAGGCTTATCTAATCGAATCTCTATTTAAAAAAAAATCCTTATGACAATAGTACATAGCAAATTTTGTAATTACTATCTCTTTTATTATGTTTTTTGTTTTCTGTTTTCAATTCATTCTTTGTGTATATATAATATGATTCAATACTTGTATCATGGTTTAAACTTGATTATATCACTATATTTCAATACAAGTTTGCATTGGCTAGTACTTGCTAAGATATATGTTAACTACTTTATCCATATGTTATGTAGGCTAAGTATAGTAAGATACATTTGAAATTACTTAGTTATAAGAGTAACGTCTTCATCAATTTTTTACATGGTATAGTTATATGTTATTACGAATGTTGTCAAACCTAAACTAAGAGATTACCTCGAGAGTGAGAAGAAGTCAAGGGTTGAGAGATCAAACTTAGTCGAACTGGTGTGAACAAACTTATTGGAATGCGATTCATATATGATCCACATTCTTAAGATTTGAAAGTTTTCAACTTAGGATAGTTCTTTTTTTTCCTTAAATTTACATTAACTTTTTTTAGTAAAATGGTGCATTATTTAAAAAAGAAAAAGAAAATAGTATATTCCAACACAAAAGACCTGGTTAAGTCTTATAGAAATCAAATTGAATTGATCAGGTCAACCTATCAAATTAGGTCACTGTCAATGATGGTCAAAAGGGAGGGACTTAATCTGGTTTTATGTTAATTAGTTCGAAACAATTTGAACCAAGCTAGTCAATCCTTCCAACCCTGATTACTATTGAAGGAGTTCAATAATATAATAAGAGAATTTATATGATGCATAAAAATTTTGTTAGAAAATAAATTATGTTAAAAGCCATGAATTGAATTGAGTGAAACCTAAGTTTAAATCAACAATTTTCTAACTAAATCATGTGATGGTAAGGATACTTAGAGCAAGTTCAAGAAAAGGTCTTAAGTTTTTCAAATCCTATAAGAATCTTATAAGATTTTACCTCTTATTATTGAAAGTTGCCATAGAGTAGGTTTATATAAGAGGTTCGGACGACCATTGAGAACAATTTTTCTCATAGGGTTCGAATAAGATGAAGGAAAATAGAGTAGAAAGTGTTAGATTAGGTTAAGGTTACACTTACTAACTTGTACACAAATGAAATTTGAAAAATTAAAAGCGTTATACAATATAGAATTGGTGTACCACATGTGTGGCGTATAGGTCTAAAGCAAATATTGTCACTACTATATTATTTTTTACCTGGCATGGCTCTCTATCGGCTCCTTCTTATAATCTTAAACCTTACCCAAAAATCATACCCTAAACCCTATAGGATTTTAAATTATATACCAAACCCATGAGATATTACCTTATAGGGTTTTAATCAAGTTGAATGAATCAGGTATCCTATAAGGATGTGTTTGGTTGCAATTGAATCCTCATATGGTGGTAGAAACCTAAACTTAGACTTTTTAATTTGAAAGAGAAAATTGACCACTCACTTAATCCAAATTGTAGCCCATGTGACTGAAGCCCCATAACTTTCCTTCCCTTTTTAAGAGCTATAATAAGTTTTGAATCATATGAATTCCATGGTTGATATTTTAAAAATTGCATGTATTTTTACTGGATATACCTAACACGTTTATGTAAGGTGTGCTATCGCAGTTCTTTAAGGTGTGCTATCGCAGTTCTTTAGGCTTGTAAAACGAAAATATATAATGGTTGATGGTTAAAGTTACAACATTAATACTCCTTACAATTCATAGTAATGGCTAGCTTAAGTCGTGAAGCTATAGTGATTGATTTATTAAACGTGGTTATAATTTATTTAGAACACTATTGTTACGTAGGGATAAGATAAATTAAATTCTCTAATACTCTTGTTGATAACTATAAATTAAATGAGTGGAAATGAAAATATGTTTGTAACACAAATTAACAATTTACTTATTCAATAATATTAGTCAATGCCGTTGTAAATTAATAGCACAAACATTTATCTTCCAACGGATAGATTACCTTAGAGAAAGAAAATGGAAAAAAAAAAAAAAAATTGGCAATTTTTGAGAGATTCTTCTAAAGAGAAACACCATAGTTTCTATTTTTTAAATGACGCTTTAGAAATTCTCTTTCAACAATAGTATATCGTTTAATACATACACAATTATTGGCAACGATCTCTTCCCGTTCCTATATAAGGAAAAAAGAAAAAAAAAAAACGAGAAAGATTCTTGAAACAAGAAAAAGGAGGGTTAGCTATATATCAATTATCTACTTATTTTTTCTCCATTAGTTTTTAGTAATTTTTACTTTTTGTATCTTTATTAAATAAAGAAGTATCTAAACATATTTGGATTAGAGAAATGAAAGTGTATTGTCCAACATACATTTCATGTGCGTATTTTTAACGTATAAGTTTTCTTATATATAACTATAAGGACTGAGGAGAAAGCACGAGTGGAACACTGCTCTCATGGCCATTAAGCCCAAGATCCAAAGCCCATGGCCTACGGGGAGCCTCAAGCCTAATTTCGGTTGTTGAAAACTGCAACTAAATTGTGAAGACCATGCTTGTTTCTCTCTGAAACCCTAGATAGATCCATTTCCATACTTCCCTAAGTCGAACTATTGATCTTTCTTTTTTTCTTTTCATCATTAACAATTGATTTTGACACACGAGCGTGTTTGTACGAATGAATCTTTCTTCTCGAGTGTAAAGATGAGAGAGATGGCGGCGATGACTGCATGAAATTCGAGCTCAACAGACCGGAATGTAGGGGACTTCTCTAATAACACGAGGCTCGCTTTGCGCGTCCAAAAACGCCGCTGAACTGAGCCATCTCTCTCTTTCAAGCTTCTATTTTCCTTTTTTCTCGTCTTTTCTAAATTATTCAGTTATATATTTTTGGTTTTTTTTTTTTTTTTTGAGAAATAACGAAAAACGTTATAATAAGAATATGAAAAAAGATTTAACAGTCCTATTAATAAGTCATGTAAATTAAAGAGTTCTGATGATAAAAAATAAAATAAAATAAAATAAATTTAGAAGTACTAAAAAATCATGTGGACCGATGAGTATGTTTATGTGATGACACAAAGTTTCTTCTTTTGAAATGATTTATAAAATTGAAGAAGGAATGCTGGCTGAATCGAACCTATTACTTTAATTGCCGTCACTGAGTAGCTCCTTTTATTAAAAAAAAAAAAAAATTGTTCTGGGTTTTGTTTAAGGATTTAAGTATTAATTAATCAGTGCTGAATTCGAGCGTAGGATGAATCAAATAAACAAACGAAAGGTTTAACTACGGACACATGTAAATTGAGCCATTGACGATCTGATTACTTTTGATGATTTTAATTCAAGGAAAAGTACTGTGGTAGAATGCTGTTACATTTGAGGATTTTTATTGACTTCTGACCAATAAATAGTTGGAACGTGGTTGGGTTGGCTGTGAATGTTGAAAAGGATCGCAGTGTGACGAAAAAAAAAACAAAAGAATCTTAAGACCCTACACTCGCCATTGCATTTGATTTGTTGTGTGGATGAGAAGAAAGTTTCCAATCCTGATGAACGATGACGACAGTTCACTAATGATTCTCATACTTATTGATGTATTGATTATTAAGAATATTCCGACCTATCTAATTTTAGTGTCAATTTTTAGTAACTAGTTTCACATACACGTGATATTGGAGTTTGGATAGAAAAATTTTAGCTAATGCCAATTTTGCGGATCCAATCAAGCGGATTTGAGTGAGGTATTCTAAATCGAACTTAACCCAAAACACATTGTGCCCAATTGATAATCTAATAAAATTTAATTGAAGTACTTTTTTTTTTTTTTTGTCTCCTAACTATCGTGTTAAAACTTTACGGGATGGAAGTATTGCACTTAATCCATTTCGTCGGAAATTGAGTTTAATTGAAATACTTTGAATTTCTTATTTTTGATGTCTTTGTATTTGTTGTCTTTACTTTTTGCCGATAGAGAGTTTTAGGATTTGGAACCTTCAAGAGAATCAAACAGAGTATAGGCTGGAGTGTGTATAAGAGAGTGTAGGTTATATTATCCATAAGCTTTACCCTCTATTTATAAGGGAGGGGATAAGGCTAAGATAGTTATGGAAAATAAATCTTGGCACCTGAGGGTGTACTTTGGATTTTATGGATAATGGTTGAGGATAGTTGGCAAGATGGCATTGCTAGCAGCTACTCTTGTGTTGTACAATTGAAGTTTCATGGGCTAGACTTAGCCGACCTCTATTTGTAAGCTTGGTTTTCCTTGGGAACTTGAAGACCTTTTTCTAATGTGGTTTTGGAGTCGGGCCAACATCCTAAGACTGGTCAATAAGCATCCTTAATGGCTTGGCTTTAGATCTATCGATGCCACATGCATTGCATTGCAAGGAGCTCAACTTGAAAAGAGGGCTTAGATTAGACCTCAATGGTTTAGCCCAAATCGACTGTCTGAGCCTAGGGGCTCATGTTTAAAATGGTTGATCAACAATATTATATTTCTTTCTCATTTATTCATGGCAAGTCAAAGAAAATGAGTTTTATGCTCACTTAGAATATTCACAAGCATCTGCTTTCCCAAGATTTGAACCTAAGTGCTCTAACTTCATAGGTCAAAGTCTTAATTATTAAGACATAACCTCATGAGTAAATATATATTCTTATGTTAAAAATTAAGCATCCTAAAAACCAAATTATTAGAATAAAAATACAAAACAAATTAACCTAAAAAAAAAAAAGAGATAAATCAACATGTTTTGATGAAAAAGTAGATATTCTAAAAAATCAATACGATGACATAAAATTACTTTGATTGTCCATATAAAAGTATAAAGTTAAAAAAAATGAATGCTATAGGTTTTAAAAAGTTTGGAATCCCATCTTAAACCATATAGGAAAAAAAACTATTACGTAGAACTCACATGTTTTTTAGCAAAATCGTGTGCCTCTCATGTCATAAGACTGAGAGTAAACTTAATGGGACATAAAGATAACAAATATAGACCAACTCCTTTTCAAAAGAGTAAAATAAAATAAAATGTAATAACATGTACTAACTATTTTAGAAAGATTAAAAAAATAAAAAACATATGGTTGTAATTTTTTCTATTAAAAATACCTAGCGGATTTTACAAGGTAAGGTAATATGTGACTTACTTGCATTTCCTGTTGGCTTAATATTCACTACATAATTTTGTATTTATTGTTTTTCCTTTCATCTCTCTCTCCTTTTCTTTTCTCTCTCTCTCTTTCTTCGTTGGTGTCATGCGTCGAAGCGCCAAAGTCGTAATAGTCCTACCGTGTAAATTATTATAGGATAGAAGATGACCTCATAGCCGCTATTTTAGACCCGATCTACATAAAGTATCCGTGACTAACCTGTTTTGAAATAAACAATTCATATATAAACATGTTATTTATTTATGATATTATAAAGAATACATGTTTACTCTAAGATATTCTAAGTATATTACAAGATTGAATAGCCTAAACATAATCTACTTAGATAATACATAAATTATTACTAAAAACCATAAGGATAGAATCCAAACTTGAAAGTATAATTATTCCTTAGGATATTATCTTCATTCCCTCAAGATTTAGTAATTGCTAGCTTTAGGGTAATTATAATTCGCTTCCTAGCTAACACCTACAACAAAGTCTATAGGGATGTAAGTAATCATAATTCAGTAAATTGAGGTGGAGACTTTAACCATACAATAAACATAAACAAGATTATCAATCAAATTATTAAGTGCAATATATGTTCGAGCAAATGCCATTACACGATATTGTTCAGCCCGTCATGAGATTAGAAAAATTACATTCACTCTAATTCGGGATAAGGAGTTTCTGTTAACACAACAGCTCATGACCAAACCTAAACTTGTGTAATGAAAACACCGCTCCTCTCGTGACTACCTTCGAACCATTAACTTCAACCTTGCCTGACTTCCTTTCCTGTTACTTAGTTCGACTAAGGATGAAGAAGGAACCAATTATACCATCCAGTGCTATCCTTTTTGAAAGGGTCGGTATTTGGCCAAAGAATCCTAATATTCCCCTAATAGGTTACTATACATGTCTAATTTATGATTACAAGTCATATATTTGATTAAATCCAGTTTAGAGTGATCAATCATTTCATACAAATCATATAAATACAAGTCAGACAACAAATTATCATCATAATTAGTAGCTCAGAACAAGCACATGCATATAATCAGCTATCTAATAAGCACAATCAAGTACAACTCAAGCTTCTGAATACTACAAATTAGTATTCTAAAATACAACAATGTATTAATCCCAATTTACTTGATATCTTTAGTTGCTCACTCATCTAATCATAGGTCTACTTGTCTTCATGTGTCTTATAATATATAATATAAATGCGTTTTTTAGTATTTATATCTTGATGATACGTATATGTATATATACTTTAGGTTATGATTTAACCTAATTCTTCCCATATACATAAAAGTTATTATTAATCCATCCTATGTTAGTTTAAGGTTCGATTTTTGAATCTGGTTCTGATTTAGGTTCTAAAGCGGTTTCAATTAAGGATATTATACGTAAAGCTTAAAAATGTGATCTGAATACAAATGTGAAATTTATCACATTAGGCTCAAGTATCATAATTATCACTTTTAGTTCTAAATTAGTATTTTATTTTACCCGTATAGTTAAATCCTTATTAGTGTATCAATTTACTCTCAATATAAGAAAATTTTATATTTTTCATATAATTACCTAAATTTAAGTCTCTTACTAGATTTTTTATATATTTTTATTATTAGTATAATATCAATTTTTATTCTAATATTTTCTATTTATTATATTTCTAATTTTTGCATATTATGCATTGTTACCTATTATATACATAATATACATATAATATTTCTATCACTCTAAATATCATTTCCCAATATCAATTAAAATCTCAAAATATATAAATTTATCTTAAATCAAATTTTTACTCTTAATTATCCTAATTTATAAAATTAACTTAAAATACATCATTTTTACCTATTACATATATAATACATAATACCCTAATAATTGCATCTAATACTCTAAATGTTACAAATATCATACTTCATCAGATTTCAATATCCTAAAACATATAAATATACAATAAATTAGTAATTATCTATTTAATTACCTAATTAACCCATAATTACCCATTTTGTGCATCATTTTAAGGCCTAAAAATTATCTAAAATTTAAAAAAATAATTTTTGAAAAAAAGCTTCATAGCAATGTTCTATAACCCCTAAGTAGTCTGTAAAAAAATTTAGGGCTCAAAACTATACTTCAAAGGTTATTTATTTATAAATCGAAACATGCTCGATTTTGTATGATTTTTTAAGTACCATATATCATGGGATATATTTTCATCAAAATAATATTTTTCCTAAAAACTACATAAAAAAATATTCTAGAATGCCAAATTTCAAAATTTTATAATAATATTTAATATTTTTAACAAAATATATAAAATCGGGGGAAAAATTGGACTTACCAAAACTGGTGGCTCCGGCCACCAAGGCCTTGTAAACCACCCTAAGCTTTGCCACCATTGTATGGTGGTGGTAGCCGTCTACTTCTAAGTATTCGTCTAGTTGGAGATTTCTGCTAAAACCTTAATTGTACAAATTTTTGTAATTTTTTAAAAACCTTAATTTTCCCTCTCAATTTCGATAATCTCTAATTTTCTAGGGTTTCAAACTGACCAAATGAACTTTTGTAATTTTTTAGGTATTTATAAAGGTCTTGAGGATTTTTTATGCATTAAATTGAGGTGATAGAAGACTTATCTCTTCTTTTTCTCGCTTTCTATTTGTTGTAATTTAATTAGTTACTTTTTTTTCTTCAATTCCAGATTGTCACACCTTACTTCTAGACATTTCCTTATTTTTCTTTTCTTGATTTTTCCTTAATTATTCATGCATTTTCTTTAATTATTTGACCTTATTTTAGCATATTTATCATATTTCAAGTAATTACGTGTATTTCTACCTACATGTAAATTCATATATGGTACAAATAAATATCCCTAAATATTATTTATGCTATTTTATGATTTTTAGTATGCATATAATTTATTTCTATCGATTAAGTAGTTATTGGAATTCATTCTAAGCGCTTATGATAAATAACAGACAATTTTCATAAAATTCAATATTATATTAATTAATCTTTTTATTACTTATTTCCTTATTTCAAACTTACAAGATCACTTTTATTAATAATCCGAGCTTCATCGTAAAATTTGGGCTTAATGAAACAATTTTGCTCGATTACCCTAAATTCTACGAATCGAATCCTAAATAATTGGTTCGATGCTTACAGCTAGTAGCAAACTTTGTTATCTTTTATCTCGATAAAAATATCCCATGGGAAGGAATGCTAGAACCGAGATGGTCATATTAGCTTAATGTATATGGGGTCTGTGATCCACGATCTACAATTTACATTCCTCATGCATGTATGTCTCACTACTCACTGTCGAAACAAAATATTATGTTGATATTTTGTAAGTGGACATACACACTAGCAAATGATGTACTCACATTATATGTGCATAAAATAAGTAATGCTATGCAGTATAATCAAATATATTATAATATTAATAGAAGATATTAATATATGTGGAAGAAAGAGAGATGGGAGTTGTAGGGAGAGGAATATAGGATAATGGGAATGTTGAGGGTACGGAGAGAGAGAGAGAGAGAGAGAGAGAGAGAGAGAGAGAGAGAGAGAGAGAGAGAGAGAGAGAGAGAGAGAGAGAGAGAGAGAGAGAGGGGGGGGTGTGTGGTTGGGAATAGAGAGTAATGGAAATATAGTAATAGTGGAGAGAGAGAGAATACTATGAACGTAAAATGTGGTAATAATAGTTAGAGAGAATAAATGGGAAAAAAGAGAGGAATTGTAAGAAAAAAATTTAAAAAGTTGATAAATTGGTTCATAGTATAATACATTTATAGTTAATTTAATATTAGGTTCTTTTGTTATATATTATAAGATTAGATGGTTAAATAGTAATTTTAAAGGGAATACACCAATGGTAGTTGCTTAAACCTCAATCGGCTTTAATAATATAGATATATATATATATATATAATCCATGATTTAATAATAAGACTATAAATAAGTTGAGTTGATGTTAAATTGAACTTGAACTCCAACTCCAACTAAAGCTTGTTTATTTATATAACCTGAACTTAAGTTCCTATTTAAAGTCGCGACCTGACTTATTTAGGCTCGCGAGCTTTATATATACATACATTATATTATATATAATTAATATCCAAAAATTAATATCTATACGATATATATAAGTATATAATATGAAATGAGATAATGTATAAATATACATAATATATGATTTTATTTCTATTCACTATTCATTAATTTATTTGTTTATATAACAAGCTCATGAGTAGACTGGCTTTAAATTAAGCACGACTTGAGTTAAGTTTGTAAAAGAATTAGCTTGAGATTAAGACAAAGCTCATTTATTAAAACAAGCCAAGCTCGAACCTATAATTTTCGAACTCGGTAAAAGTTCACTTAGCTTAAACTTGATAATTTTTAAATGAGCCAAATCTAAGCCTTAAAAAGTTCGACTTAGCTTATTTCATTTGCAGCCTTATTTAATAATATAAGAAAGGTTATCTAAATTTCAACTGCTTAACCCCCTTGGTTAAAAAATTATCACTTTTTCTTACTCTTCTATATTGTTTTTGTGTGGTAATTTCTTTCTCTCACTTATAGTTTTAATGTTTATATTAAGTGAAACAAATAAAACAATTACCTACTCCATCTCCATTCTTTATAGTATATCAAATGATTATTTTTTAATCAAATCTCATTAAGTTAGATTATAGGAATTAAATTGCATAATTATAAACCAAACAAAACCTAATTGTAGTTATACTCTTATTTTCTTTCATTCTCTTTGACCATTTTGGCGATAAGAATTTCAAGTGCTACATTTATCGTATGCATCTAAATTAATCTTTTTAAATTTAAATCCAAATGACAATCAATAAGCAGCAAAAAAAAAAAAAAAAAGAAGGTGATCTAATGTTGTCATAAACTTAGTATTTTTTCAATTAACACCTAAAATATGAATCACTAAGGTAGTGTTTGGTTTGCAATTATTTAAAATAAGAAACAAGACAAAACCTCCTGTATGTATTTGGTTTATAAAAGAAATTTAGTATGGTGGACAAAACTTTCTCTATAGTAATGGATAGATTATAAAATTTGTATCGGGGCAATATTACTGTTCGTACCCAAACTTTGCAAAATTTTTCAATGATATACCTAAACTTTCAATTGGGTGTATTACTTTCAAGTTGTATTAAATTACACCCAATTGAAAGTTTTCTTGTTCCCATCTACTCCTTCGTTATCCAACCTTAACCCTGTTAATAGAGTTGGCAAAATTATCCAATAATTTGACGACATGTGTTCCATTTAATTTTTAATTTCCAAGTCATAATTTCCCTTTTCTAGTTACCCATATACATAAGAAAAGAAAAAAAAAAAGAGCTACATAAAAAAATTGGAAAAGTAAAAACACATCTGAATTAAAACACAGCAAACAACAATCGTGATAGTAGATCAATCCTAAAACAACAAATATTGGCCTCACCTTAAGACCCCAAAAATCGAAACCCTAGAATTAGAAGCTTGGAATTTACCATCTATGAAACCTTTAGAAACCTATCTTACAAGAATGATTGTTTGGCAACGAAGAATAGGACCACAGATTGATGATTCAAGGTACAAATTCTAACTCTTTGTGTATTAGAGACTTATAATCTTGACGTTTAAATGCTCTGTGTGTTAGGCAGTTAGGGTTTTGTTGTTCATTGTTGATGTTATATTATGTGGTGTGATTTGTGTTGATTTGTAGAGGTGGTCCCATCGTCATGAAAAGATGCTGACTTTGTGTGTCCTCTTTGTTCTTTTTATTCATTTTAGTGGTCTCGATTGTTACTCTTCGAAGTAGTAGAGTTGTAATAATCCTGCCGTGCAAACCATTCTAAAATAGAAGCTAACCATATAGTCGCTGTCACGCCTCAAAGTAGCAGAATCGTAGTAGCCTCTCCGTGTAAACCATTCTAAGGTAGAAGTTGGTCTTACAACCGCTATCCTAGACTTGATTTACAGAAGGTGTCCATGACTAACTCGCTTTAAAGTAAACAGTTTGTAATTTAAATAAATCATTTACCTAAGAAAGTAAGAAAATATATATATACACCGAAATTCAGTTATTACAATTAACGTTTATAATATTTCACCGTAATATATTTCCTAGTAATTACATTATTCAGAAATGAAAAATTCTAAAATAAAAGCTCAGACCTTAAAAATATATGTTTGTTCTTCAAATGTTTTTCCTCACTCCTCAGGATCCAGCAGTTGCTAGCTTCAAAGTAGTTGTATGCCGCTTCTTAGCCAGCAACTGCACGACGTCTATGGGGATGTGAGCAACCACAGCTCAGTAAGTTAGGATGGAGGACATAAAACTATACCATAAACATAACAAAGTTATCAATCAACTTATTAGGTGCAATGCATGTTTAAGCAAATGCCATCGCAGGACATTGTCCAGTCGGTTGTGAGATTAGAGAAATTGTGCCCGCTCTAATCTAGGTTGAGGAGTTGCCGTTAATGCAACAGCTCACGACCAAACCTAGGCTTGTACAATGGAGACACCGCTCCTCCTGCGATTACCTTCGAACCATTCATTGACTTCACCCTCGCTGTGACCTCCTCACCTGTCACTTAGTTCAACAAAAGATGAAGAAGAGACCATTATGCAATCATGTGCTATCCTTTTCGAAGGGGTTGGTATTTGGCTGGAGAATCCTAGGTTTCCCCTAATGGGTTGCTATACAGGTTCGATTATGATTATAGGTCATATATTTGATTAGGTTAAGTTTAGAGTAATCAATCATTTTATACAAATCATACAATACAAGTCAGAACAACAAACAAAATCATAGTATCACTTATAATCAAGCACATGCACACAACCAACTATCTAACACACACAATCAAGCATAATCTCAAGCCTCCAAAATACAGCAACGTATTAATCCCAACTTACCTAGACTCCTCGCCCACTCACTGGAGGTCCAACTCGCTCAGACCATCGCCAATCATCTCTATAACATAAATGTAGTTTCGGTTTTTCATACAACTATTGTAGGTTGGTTTTATTCTATGACGCTTATTGTTATCTTTTGTTTAGGGTTTAATATGTCCAATTATCTAGGTTTTCAAATCTTTTACAATTATTCTGGGTTTGGGGCCAGGTTCGGGTTTAGTTTCCGCATCTATTTCTAAATTTGATTCTAGTTCAATTTTTAAGTACTGTTTTATATCCGAACTCTAGAAACTTGTTTTAACTCATAATGTGAAATTAATCACCTTACTTCCAGATATCCTAAATACCATAACTACTCCTAGTCGGTATTTTATTATATCTAGTACACTTAAATCCTTAATAGTGTACCGAATTTACTCCTGATATGGGAAATTTTTATATTTTTCATATAATTATATAAATTCAAGATTTCTATCAGATTTATTATATATCCCTATTATTTATATAATGTCAATTTTTATTCTAATATCTTCTATTTATTATATTTCTAATAATTATGTATTATATACTATTACTTATTATGTACATAATACACATCTAATATTTTTTATCACTCTAATTACCATCTCCCGACATCAATTATCATTTCAAAATGTCTAAATTCATCCTAAATCAGATTTTACACCTAATTACCCTAAATTACCAAATTAACTTAAAATGTACTATTTTTCTCTATTACTTATTTATTACATAATTAGCTTAATAATAATATCTAACACCTTAAATGCTATAAGTATTACACTTCATCAGATTTCAACATCCTAAAATATATAATTATTCACTAAATTAGTAATTAACCATTTAATTACTCAATTAATCATAAATTGCCCATTTTATACCTCATTTTAAGGCCTAAAAATTATCTAAAATTTTTGAAAATTAATTTTTAAAAACAGGCTTGATAGCATTGTTCTATATCATCTAAGTAGTCTATATAAAATTTTTGGGCTCAAAACTACATTCCTAAGGTCATTTATTTCTAACTGAAATATGTTCGGTTTTATATAATTTCTTAAGGACTATATATAATGGGACATATTTTCATCAAAATAATATTTTTCCTAAAAACTATATACAAAAATATTCAAGAATAACAAAATTCATAATTTTATAATAATATTTACTATTTTTACAAAATTACATAACAGAAGGGAAACTATAGTAGTATCCCATGTTATGAGCTCAATCCTCATCCTTACTTCACTCCTCATCCACTTTTTCCCCATGTGAGGCCTTAGTCATGGCATTAACATTGCATCCTTGATGCTTGACACTGCCAGCCAATATATACGGTATTCCACTCCCTTGTATACGAAGAATTTTTATTAGGGAAAACAAAAAAAGGTTAATTAAAGGCAAAAAATAAGCACATAAAATGTACGTAGGGAAAACAGAAAGAAGCCCACAATTTTTGGTTTATCTGATCCTTATATCTTTGTGTCCTTTTTCCTCCCTACATGTATCCCTTGTGCTTGGTTTCAACATATAAGTAAATATACGTATACAATGTTGTAAACAAATAAAATATAACTATGTAGAGTGAAAAATGTCACTATACATGTATATTTTCTATAATTGGTCCAAATTCTGCTATTAACCAAACGTTATGGATCATTATTATGTGTTTTGTGTCAATTGGGAACATCATAACTTTTAGATGGATTAGCTCACAAGCCTAATCAATCTCAAGTCAAGTTTAAATATATATTATATTATATTATTTTAATTAAAAGAAAGAAACTTTTTGGTTTTTTTATGTAGATTGAGTCTAAATTAGCTTAATCAAATCTAATTTGAACTTATTATATACCACTTTAAGTCGAATTCGAATTATAAATTCTAAATTCGATTAAACTCAAAATCTCAAATTTCAAGTTAGGCTCAAGTTCATACTCAATTTTGTATAGTCTTTAACTTAATTTGTTTATAAACTGTAATTAAAGTATCGAGCCTTCCAAACACGTAGTTGAAATAATCACAAGTTTTATGGACAAGACTATTCAACTGTGACAAATTGCCAATCTTATTTCTTCAACAGATTCCCCATCAAAAAGGCTTCTGCCAAAAGGCCAAGTTTATCCAGCCATTTTATGAAGTCGCCGGTGTTATGATTATCATGCATGTTTATTCCTTTTTAGTCCCCACAAAATATCTCCATGGGTGAACGTGATGGAGAAAAGCAAGTGGGCTATTAGCATCATTCTATGGAAAGAAAAGAAATTATAAGAAGTGGTGGTCCGAGTTGCAATTGCTGTTTGCGTAATGTGTGCTTGCGTTGCCATGTGACTCAGTGGTAATGGTATGGCAGTCCACAAAAGAACTTATGCAATTTCCATGGAAGACTTAAAACAAAGGCAGGAACCCTTGCTTTTGCTTTTAACTTTATAACTTTCATGCCTATGAGTATGACCCCAGCTTAATGTTAGATTAAAGTTGTATGCATGGGTTGAAACGGGTCAAGTGTTATTTTAGTTAAAGTTGTATACTTGTATGCATGGGTTTAAACAGGTCAAATTTGATTTAATAAAACGGTTGAAATGCTTGGAGTCAAACAGAACCCTCGCAGGATGATGGGTCAAAATGAGGAAACTCGCTTAAGCTATTAATTATAAAATAAAAACACTTTTTTTTTCATCAATTTAGCATAGTAAAATAATTTAACATTTTATAAGACGATCGATAGACTGGTTTTTAACTTGCAAATTAATTCATTCCACTTGTTGTAAAGAAAGAATTAATAGGTTAAATGAACTAATTAAATCGATAAAAAATCGACCAACTTTAACCTATAGGTTAGATGAGCTAGCTTTTCTATATCTATTTACGGTTGAAAAAATCTATTTGATGAACCCATCAAAACCAATTCGTTTTGCACAGCTCTAGATTTGATATCTTATTATCACCGGTTTTAGAACGAGTACTTGGCAAAAGAAAGTGTATTACATGTATACACGCACCCCCCAATGTGATGAATAACAAGTGCATATATTAGATACATAATAGATGTAAATCAAATCTAGATTAGGTACAAATTATATATGAATAAGACACAAATTAGTGAAACTTCTGCTGATTTTATATGCAAATCTGATGATTTATGATAAACTTGATATAGACCAGACCAATAGACCATTCTTGTGTGCTTTCTTTTCCTTTTGAATTATTGGACTTATCTCAAAAATTATTCTAAGTGGGGAAGACGATTGCATGGTGTGTGTGGGACTGCCACCCACTAGCTAAACCACCCTACATCACTATAAATAAGCACTTGAACATTCACAAAGAAATACAGAAGCAGCAAACACAAGCACATCAAAATGCAGCCAATCAAGTTTCAAGCCATTGTTGTTTTCCTTATGTTCTTCATTTTAGCCACTGCCGTAGTTGGAAGAAAATTCGGTTCCCATGAAACGATGGCTAAAGGAATAGGATATAGCAACAGCGGAGCCAGTGGCTCGGGCCACGGTCCCAACTGGGACTATAATTGGGGCTGGGGCTCGAATCCTGGTCATGCTTGGGGTTACGGTTCGGGGTCTGGGCATTCACCTTCGGGCTTCGGCTTTGGTAGGGGCTATGGCTATGGGTTTGGTTCTGGATCATCAGGAGGTTCTGAATTCGGTAGTGGTGGTGATAGTAATAGTAATTTTCGCACCAAAAGAATATCAAGTAATGCTAAAATTCTAGGTTAGAGGTATCTAGTGATGGTGAAGCTCCAAGAATATCTAATGTACCATGTATTAATTTTGATGTTTGTTGACGTTATGGATTTTCTCTGATTGTCGTAGAATTCCAGCGTATATGTGCAATTACTAATCCTGGCATGTGTAATTAAGGTACTACATCGTACCAAAGTGTAAAACGTCTAGAAGTGTTGAAGAGTCATTTAAATTTTGTTTCCACCTGGGACACCATCGTTTTTCCTAATTTCTGATCTCCTGCAGCATCTGCTTCCTTTGGTGTCAGCAATTTGAAAATTATATATGGCCTCCGATCTCATCAAATCTATATCTAAATGATTGGTTTATGGAGGATTGATTCTATTTAAGAATTTCTCATACGCAAGGTAAAATCTATTTAAAAAATCCAATATCATATCTTGACCTGCCTTTTATTTGATCCATTGCCTTTTATCAGAATGAATAATATGTATATATTTCTTTCTCTCTTTTGTTTTTCAAGCTATTTAATGAAATAAGACTTATTGCACCTCTACGATGTAGCAGTGTTTATGATTCTACTTTGTTTGGTGTAGGGGTTGAAACAGCTCGATTTAAACTCTCAATGAGAAGTCATTTTTAATGATTTAGGATATTGATGCCTTGGTTTGATTCACTTTTCCAAAAGCACCATTTTTTTAAAATACTTACTTTTTTAAAAGTCAAATATTGAGTTGAGTTTGGAGATAAGAAATTCAAACCTAAGATAACCTAAGAATGAGTTAAGCTATGGTTTGGTTAAATCTAGAACCAAATAGCTTTTAAAGGTTTTGGATTCTACACCAAACCGTTTAAATACGATTTAATTTGGTTTGATTTAGTTAAAATTGATTTTAAAAGTACTTTATTTAATACTAATACTAATACTAATTAAAGTTTTCAACTAAATGTTGATATTTGAATTAAGATATATTACACCAGAATTAAAGCCTCTTAATGTTATACTATGCTAACGTTGCATTTTAGATAATAATGAAAGCACTAGAATTTGCTTAAAAGGTGAGAGAGGAGGTGAGGAAAAAGACCGGATTGTGGAGGTCAAAAGTGATATGAGAGATGACCAATGAAATGTCAAATAAATTTAAAATTATAAAAAAAAAATCGTTTATTTTATGTCTTTTAATAAGAAATGGTTCAATTCAATTTGAGTATCAAACCATGAACAATTTAAGCCTTTTTCAAATTGATTTGTGAACTAAATTAAAATATAAAATAATCATATTTTATAATCTAATCTAGTTCTCCATTTGATCCAGCCACAACCCCAATTAAAAGTAGAAGCAAGTCATATCAAGGAATAAATATTTTAGAAGATTATTATATTGGTGGTACAATTTACAAAAAAGAGAAAATAAAAGTTAATAAAATTACATAATATGCCCTTAAAAGTATTGAACATAGCACATTATATATATATATATATATTTATTATAAATATCAAAATACACTTGATAACACCCTATATATTATATATCAAGGTTCATTGAACTTAGGTTATAATATAAGTAAGTGAATGTCACAACTTTATTATGAATACTTAAAAATAACGAAGAATTAAGTAGATATATTACATATAAGTAATTCTTAGCCGACCTATAAGTCTATATTATCTTATTCAATTTAACCCGTTTAGACTCATTACCTAATTATATTATAAGATTGTCAGCTATAAGATAGATAAAAGAAGTGTAGACGTAGATTAAATGGGCCAATCTAGCATGATTCATTTTAACCAGTGGGTTAAACAAGATGGATTTTTTTGTTCGCTTTTTAAATGGGTAAAAAACCCTTTGCCTTAACTTGCTTAAAAAACTGGTTAAATAGGTTAATTTGCTGGCCAAGATATAAATGTGTTAAATAAATCAACCCAAATGGTCCATTTTATCCTTCATGTTAAACGGATCAAGTTCATTTAACTTTTTTTTTTAAACAAACTAAAAAACCTCAACGAAACCTATTTAAGAAGAGAGTTAAACGGGTTGATCTACAAACCAAAATTCATTTGCACACTTTTAATGAGTTAAGTATGAGATTTATCTATACCCTATCTCGTAGTTATTGGTTCCTAAATTCTTAGATTTGTTACTTACTTTATAGTACCCTAGAATTACCTTATAACGTATACCATGTAGAACTTACATTGTATAGGGTTTTTGTAAAATCTATAAAATTTTCTTTTATTCCTGTAGATTTTAACTTCATACTTTTAATAGCAAATTCTAGTTACCTTCCTCTCTTTTTTTTTTTTCAATGCCAAAAGATTTTCTTTTCACATGATTAATATTCTTAAATGTAGATTTATATATATTCTCATTTATTTTTATAACATTACTAGATTAGAGTTAGCACTTAGCAAATGGGGCACTATTAAGATTTGAGAGATGCAAAGGAGAGACAACTTTAAATTTAGGGTTCTATCTCATGGGATTAGATAAAGATATGTAAACGGATTTTAGCTTATAGGTAGTTTGTTTAGTCTGCTTAAAAAAGAGGCTAAGGCGGGTGCTTTGGTCTGTTTAAAAAGTAAGTCAAATGAACTTAACCTGTTTAACCTGCAAGTTAAAATGGATTGGTTTTGCTTAGTTCATTTAGTACACTTGCACCTTTAGCTAGTAAGCTAGCCTATTTAACTTACTTAAAAAGAGAGTTATGGGTCGAGTATTTTTAGCCAATTTAGAAAGCGGGTGAAATGAGCTCAACCTATTTAACCTTCGAGTCAAAGTGAATTTAGCAAGGTTGTTCCATTTAACCTACTAGATGCTTTCTTTTTTTTGTCTTATAATTTATCTACCGAGCTTTATTTCGATTTCTTTAATTTAACTTATATCAAGCCTAAATTATTTAATAGAGATTACTCGACATTACAATAAGGAAATATTTTTCTTAAAAAATTTAAAAATTAGAGTTACTAAGCAGTTTAGCTAGTAAAAAATGAAATTAAGGTTCTTAATTTGACCATTAATCTATAAATTTTCTAAGAAAATGATTTTTTAGAAAAATTAAACAAAAAAAAAATTGGGTTTAGGAGCTAACCTATAAGATTAAATCACCATGTAAAAATTAAAAAAAAATTGATGAGTTTTTATTTTCATAATTTTCTAAAAATACTAAAAATATACCTAAATAAGCAAAAGATAATTAAAGTGTTTTTTTTTTATTATGAATTTCTAAGAAAAAAGGAATTTTTTATTTTTTTATTTTTTATGTAATTTCCTCAAAAGTGCCTATATACTTGTTAGTTGGGATCGAACCGGCCATAGTTCCCTTTTTATAAAATATTTAGCAGGTAGGTTATTTTTATTTTAAAAACCAAGCTAAGTTTACATTTATTTATTAATTTATTATTTTTTTAAAAAAACCTAAAAATCTAATTTTCCAGAATTTAAAGAAAAACTCTAAGTAACTAAATATTTTTTAAAAAACTCAGTTAAGATATTTTTTTTTATTTTTAAAATCACTATGTGTCAAAAATATTTTTTTAAAATCCTAACTATAAGATACATAAAAGATACGGTTAAATACGTATCTTCATGCGTATCTTTTCTAAATTCTAACTACTAAATACGTATCTCGATACGTATCTTTCTAAATCTTAACCATAAAATATGTATCTTGATACGTATCTTAACCAAATCTTAATTATAAGATATATTGAAGATACGTTTATTTTCTAAAAAAAAAAAAACACACAATTTTACTAACAATTGAATTGAACTAAATTTCGTTGGAATTATCTAAAAATATTAAGCAATACGAAAATAATAATAAAAAACTTGTACTAAAACAAAAAAAATAGGTTAGTAAAACAAGCAATAAAACTAACTAATAAATAAATAAAAATAATTTTTTTCTACCTAAATCGTTTGAGTTGCGTGCGATTGTTACGTTACATCCGTTGATATGTGGTACTCGTATGCATACTCGTGTTGTTCGTCGGTCAATGGTGGAGTGGAATTGATCAGCAAGTGTAGGTGCTAGTGTGGATTGGTGTGTTAAGAGTACGACGTTGGATTTGATCTGCACTTTGGACGTTATACTCAGCTTCGAAATTGTTGGACTTCGGACGTTGGACTCAGTTTCGACTTTGGAATTGAATGGACTTTGGAATTGTTGATTTCAAAATAGGTGTTGTTGGACTTTGGATGTTGGACTTAGCTTCGACTTCGGAATTGTTGATTTCAAAATTGGAGTTGTGTTAAGGGCTTTAATTTTGTCTATATTTACGACATGGAATTGGATTGGACCGTCAGGGAATTCTTCTGGACTTGTGACTGGATGTTGATTTGTTTGGGAATTGGAAATTCGGAATTTAGGGATTGAGTTTTTGGAAATTTGGAATTATGGACATTAGGACTTCATTGAAGATTAGAAATATGGTCAGGATTTGCGAGTGAATTTTTAACTAATAAAAATGTCCCAAACTTCATTGCTAAATTCTTATTTATAAATCAAAAATTGAATCTTTCGTATCTTTTAATTATGAATTTGATCTTTAACAAACGAAATATATGATGGAGATTTGACCTAATTTCTAAAAATCCCATTTGAACTTTCTATTTACTCGGCTCGATCCGATTCAATAATTTAATCTAGCCCAATTAATAAATTATAAATTTAATTTAGCTAAATATAATTTAGATAAAAAAATATATTTTATATCAAACTGGACCAAAATTATTTCAATAAAACCAAATTCCCCAACAACTAAAGAATTTATTAGATTAATCACATACCGTTATTTGATTTGACACTAAATGATCCAACTCAACTCAATTCTACTCGACTGGATACAATTTGACTCAACATGATTTGACTCGACTCCCATTTTATATTTTAATTTTTGTTTTTATTTTTTTTATTTTCTTATTTTTTTTTATTTTTAACCTTGCTCAAATAAAATAAAAAAAATTATGGCAAAAATGAGGTATCTACAGCTGCTCCTTTTTATAATAAAGTCCGATTAGAACTTTGTTACAAAAACAAAAGAGATACCCATTTTTGCTAGACTCGACTTAAATAATCTGAAAAGGATAAATCTCTTTAAAATTAAAAAAAAAAAAAACTTATTTTGGTGGATAATCTAAAGAAGATGGATTTTGTCACGCCCCGAAGTGGCAGAGTCATAACAACCCCGAAGTGACAGAGTCGTAACAACCCCGCCATATAAACCATCCTAAGATAGAAGTTGGCCTTACAACCGCTATGTTAGACCTGATCTATACAAGGCATCCATGACTAACCCGCTTTGAAGTAAACAGTTTGTAAATTAAATAAATCATTTACCTAAGAAAGTGAGGAAATACATATATACACTATGATTTAGTTAGTACAAATATCGTTTACAATATTTCTCCGTAATATATTTCCTAGTTATTACATTATTCAGAAATGAAAAATAATTCTAAAATAAAAACTTCGACCTTAAAAATATGTGTTTATTCTCTAATGTTTTTCCTTACTCCCCAGGATCCAGCAGTTGCTAGCTTCAGAGTAGTTGTTTGTCGTTTCTTAGCCAGCACCTGCACGACGTCTATAGGGATATGAGCAACCACAGCTCAGTAAATTAGGATGGAGGACTTAAAACTATACTATACACACAACAAGGTTTTTAATCACTTATTAGGTGCAATGCATGTGCAAGTAAATTCCATCGCACGACGTTATCCGACCTATTGTGAGATTAGAGAAATTTCGCCCGCTCTAATCTAGGTTGAGGAGTTGCTGTTAATGCAATAACTTACGACCAAACCCAGGCTTGTGTAATGGAGACCTTGCTCCTCCCGCGACTACCTTCGAACCACTGTCTTCACCCTCGCCACAACCTCCTCTCCTGTAACTTAGTTCGACTGAGGATAAAGAAGGGACCATTTTGCAATCCTGCGTTATCCCTTTCGAAGAGGTCGATATTTGGCCGGAGAGTCCTAAGTTCCCCTAACGGGTTGCCATGCATATCCGATTATGATTACTGGTCGTATATTTGATTAAGTCCAGTTTAGGGTGATTAATCATTTCATGCAAATCATACAATACATGCTAGAGTAACAAACAGAATTATAGCATCACCCATAATCAAGCACATGCACACATCCAACTATCTAACAAGCACAACCAAGCATAATCTCATGCCTCCTAAAATACAGCATTGTATTAATCCCAACTTACCTCGACTCCTCACTCATTCACTCGAGGTCCGATTTGCTTAGGCCATCACCGATCATCCCTATAATACAAACGTGGTTTCAGTTTTCATATAATGATTATAGGTTCATTTTATTCTATAACGCTTATTGTTAGGTTTTGTTTAGGGTTTAATATGCCTAATTATTTAGGTCTTAAGTCTTTTATAATTATTCTAGGTTTGGGTTAGGTTCGGGTTCAGTTTCCACATCGATTTCTAAATTAGGTTTTAGTTTGATTTCTAAGTAATGTTTTATATTCCAACCCTAGAAATTCGTTTCAACTCATAATGTGAAATTAATCACATTACTTCTCGATCTCCTAAATATCATTATTACCCCTAGTTAGTATTTTATTTCATCCGGTACACTTATATCCTTATTAGTGTACTGAATTTACTCCTGATGTGAGAAATTTTTACATTTTTTATATAATTACATAAATTCAAGTTTCTTATCAGATTTATTATATATCCTTATTATTTATATAATATCAATTTTTATCCTAATATTTTTTATTTATTATATTTTCAAAAATTACATATTATGCATTATTGCCTATTATGTACATAATGCATTTCTAATATTTCTATCACTTTAATTACCATCCCTACACATCAATTATCATTTCAAAATATCTAAATTCATCCTAAATCAGATTTTACTCCTAATTTCCCTAATTTACAAAATTAACTTAAAGTTAACTATTTTTCCTTATTAATCATTTACTACATAATTAACCTAATAATTACATCTAACATCCTAAATGCTACAAGTATCATACTTCATCAGATTTCAACATCCTAAAACATATAATTATTCACTAAATCAGTAATTAATCATTTAATTATTTAATTAACCCTAAATTACCCATTTTATGCCTTATTTTAGGGTCTAAAAATTTATAAAATTAATTTTTGAAAATGGGTTTCATAGCACTGTTCTATATCATCTAAGTAATTTACACAAAAATTTTGGGCTCGAAACTACACTCCCAAGGTCATTTATTTCTAAACCAAAACATGCTCGGTTTTGCATGATTTCTTAAGGACCCTATATCACGAGACATATTTTCATCAAAATAATATTTTTCCTAAAAACTATATACAAAAATATTCTAGAATAATAAGTTTCATAATTTTCTAAGAATATTTACTATTTTTATAAAATTACACAAGAATCGGGCTGGAAATCGGACTCACCTATCCGGGTGGCTCCGGCCACCACCGGTGGCCATGGGTGTGTCGGCCTACCTGGGAGTTTCCACCACCATGTGGTGATGGTGGCCGTCCACCCCCAGCTGCCCGTAAGAGCTGGGTTTTCCTTTGTGGCCCTAACTGCACAGTTTTCTTTTTCTTTTTTTTTTTCTTTAGTTTTTCTCTCAATTTTCGACTCTCCCTAATTTTCTATGATTTCTAGCTGTCCAAATGAGCTTCTCAATTTTTCTTGCTATTTATAGATCTTTAGTGTAATTATTGTGCATTAATTAGACATGACTTTGCCCAATTTCCTTGATTTTTGGCTTTTGTGTTGTCTAATTTTAATTGGTTAATTTTTTATTTTGTGGATTCTGACCTCCCACGACTTGATTTGAATCATTATTGATTTTTCCTGATTTTTTTCATAATTAATTATGAATTTTCTTTAATTATTTAGTATAATTTTAGCACATTTCACGTATTTAAAGTAATTACGCGTATTTATACCTACATGTAAATTCATATATAGTAAAAATAAATATTCCTAAATATTATTTAGGTTATTTTATAATTTTTAGTATACATATAATTTATCTCTAGCAATTCGTTAAGTATCGGAATGTATTTTACGCATTTTCGATAAATAATGAGTTATATACTTAAAATTTGAAAATTTCGTAGTCTCCTATTTTATTACTTATTTTCTTAATTTCAAACTTACGGTATCGGTTTACTATTATTTCTAGCTTTACGTTATAATTTAGGTTCGATTGAATCTTTCAACTGATCGAAACCTCGGATTACTTAGTTGTGGGGCTTACAGATTTCTTCGATACTTCAAATGTTTTGGTTTAGTAGATAATTCAAAGATAATATATTTCTTTTTGGAAGAATTGCTCGAAATGATAGATCTTTCGAAGACAAGATAAGATGACATGAAACAACGTTCTCATGAGCATGCGATCTTTTAAATGACTGGACAAGATTCCTTTGAGCAAGTGATAAAAAAAGGAATGGATAAGACAACGATCCTACAATGGAATAGAATAGTATTCCTTTGAACAAGTGATCCTATATAAGATTAGATGATGCTCCTATGAGCAGGCGATCTAACTAAAGAATAGATAGGATACGTTCTTACAACAGAATTGAACGGTGCTCCTTTGAGCAAGCAGTCTTAAATAAGATTAGATGGCATTCCTATGAGTAGACAATTCTAGAAAAGATAGGATAGCATTCCTTTGAGAAAGTGATCTTAGAAAAGATTGGATGGCACTTCTATGAGCAGGCAATCTAACTAAGGAACAGATAGGATAGCGCTCCCATGAACAAACGATCCTAAAAAGAATAGGACAACGCTCTTTTAAGTAAGCGAGCACTTTCATGAGTAAGCAATCTTAGAAAGGAATAGATAGGACAGTGCCCTTATGAGTAGGCAATCCAACTAAAGAATAAATAGGACAACGCTCCTTTGAGTAAGGGATCCTAGGAAAAAACTAGATAGGATACCGCTCCTATGAGCAAGTGATTCTAAAAATGATTAGATGACGCGCCATTGAGCAAGCGATCTAAGAAGGAAGTAAACTTTCTCGAGTTTTGACAAATTGATATGTGACTTGAGTTTGAGGGATTTTGATGATTTCTTGAAATTTTTAAGAAATCTCTCTTAATAATTTTTTTTTTTAAATTTCATTTCTCTTTTGAAAAGTTTCTCTTTTTTTCTTCTTTTTGTCAAGAAATTAAAAAAATACTCTTTAATAGAAAATTGTGTTGCTAACAAGTAACAAAAGTCTAAAAAACTCTAAAGATTACAAATAAGGGGTTGGCTTTCCCTTTACCTGTTGATCATTCATTCTTTCAGTCTTATTTCCTGAAGCATAATTTATGATCTTTAAACTTTTTTAGAAGCACTGATTTCTAACTTAGGACAAATGGCCATCTACGTTTTTGACAAAGTACGCAACTCTTCAATTTTCCACTCTGGGGATATATATTAATACTTGAAATGTTTAGTCAAACTAGACTTCTTTCTACTCTCATAGGTCTATTTTTACTCTCAGCATCAATTTCAAAAATTGTAGCCCGTCTTACAAGTAGTACATTCTAGTCAATCAATAGGTCTTTTTTGGGTTTGCAATGTAAGGTTTTTGGTCAATGGTTTAAGCAAATGGATATCAATGTACTTAGCAAATTTTGAAAAAATCATATGCAATCAGCCTTGGGTTTACAAGCGAAGAACTTAGGAGAAACTAAACATGGGCTTGCCTTAGTTTCATGAACAAGTTTTGCTTAAGATAATTTCATTTCTTTAGTTAAAAAAGTTTCATCAAGAGTGGTATAGTGGGTTAGATCATAAAATGAAGGCTTTGCTTTTGGGTTTAGGAATATTAAGTGTTTAGCCTTTGAATACCATCACAATTTTGGACTTTTGGCTTATTAGTAATTTGGGTATTCTTTGAAGGTGATCACCTTGCTAATATCTTTAATCTCTTTTTTTTTTTTGCCTCTTTTTTTTTCCTTTTTTTTTCCCTTTTAGTCAAGGTGATCACCTTCCATTGCTGAGTTTTCACTTAATAAGATTTGTAATACTGAAAAGTAGGTTCAACGTATATAAGCTTGGGAGAAGTGTATATATCTTTAAAGTGCTTGGGAAAGAATCTATGGACTTGATGCGTTTGAATAAGTATATGGGCTTAAGTGAGGTGTATATGGTTTGAAATTCTTTTTTATTCTAAAGAAATCGAATTATTTATGATTATATTTGCTCATGAATTGGTAAAACTAAGGCAAGCATAATTTAGTCTACTCCTTTTCTCTAAATTAATAACCCTAACCTCCTGATTACCTCAGTTTAGGGTGGTTCTTGGCAGGGTTATTTTTAAGAAAAATCCCTTAAATGTTCAAATGAGTTTGTAAGGGATAACTATATTTAAGAGTGATGAACTGAATGCCTAATATCATTTTGACATGTGTACCAACTTCAAAATAGACCTCCTTTAAGGAATGAGCCCCATTACTCACCTTGATGGCACTCTTCTCTCATATGTATTTAAGGTTAGTGTTTTGGACATGGGTTGCCTCTTTTCATCCTAAAATTTTCAAGTAATATGTTATCATTCTCTTAGGTGGAAAGTTTTAAGTTTTGAGTTCACATTTTCTTTATCCATTGTCACTCATTTGAAATGCCCTTATTTGAATTGAGCTAACTTCATAGTATACAAAGACAAGAATACACATGAAAACTATTTTATTTAATAACTTGTATATATTACAAGCTCTAAAATGAAAGAAAATGAAGGAACTAAAATTCTTTCCTATTTTATGCCTCTATTTCTGTCACTTCTTTGAACTTAGCTCATTCAACTGAATTGATCTCTTGGAGATATCCTTAACTACTTCAAATGGTAAGTCGCCTGGTCAGATGATAATAGTAGATATTCAATGCTCAATGTCAGAGGTTGTCTGTTCGATGCCTCTTCACAACCTGAGGAAGAAATACCACTACTAATCAACCCATCAATCTCTAGAAAACTTGGTTGGATAATCTTGGTATCAATCAAATCTTGTACCTTATGCTTCAATCTCCAACAATCTTTAGTAGTATGCTCCACTTGGCCCATATGGTATTTCCACCATTTGTTGGGGTCACAATCTATTGGTTGTATTTCTTTATTGGGCTTTAGCATACTGATAGTCCTACATTTCTTAATTGCTTGAAAACTTGGGCTATTGGATTCTTGAATTATGTAAATCACCTCTTCTTATTGTGGACCGGCTTGTCTTGATTCTAGGCTTTCCTAATCGGCACGTCCAATGTTAACTTCTCATTCATTGAATTATCTTCATGCTTGAGCTATAATGTCTTATTTGTATTAGGATGTAGGTTGTCAAGCTGCTTGAGCACATAACCTATCACCATTTCTGTATTGGTGAGAATTTCTTCTAATATCACCAACTTTTCTTTTAGGGCTGCAACCTTTTCTTCCAGACCCTGGCAGTAACATATCCCTTAGACTTAGCCATTCAAATTTGTTTCTAGCAACTTTTCTAATCCTTGTATCATGTTAATAGTGGGCTTTATGTAGAATTTTGGCTTTAGATCCCTAACGGAGTCCAACTGGACCAATTTTTCATCAATCAAAATTTTGGACTTTATTCTTCAACTCTCAGCAATGGTTAGTAGCATGCCCTTGTTGACCCATGTGGTACTCGCATTGCGCATTGGGATCGTATTTTTGAGGTCTATACCTTGGTGTTAGAGTCTTAGAATGTAGTAAACTCTCTTCTTTTAAGCAGCAATAGACCCGAGACATCGGAATTGAGATATGAGTGAACCTCCTTCTAGGTGATTTCTGGCTTAGCTTATTTTCCTTAAGCTCTAGACCAATGCTGAGGGCACTAGGCTCGCGTATCATTAGATAGGACATCGTAGTGTTCCCAACAACCTCTAAATCTAACAGGGTTGATCTCTTCCTTATCAATCTCTCCACTCTAATAGCATCTTCAATGTGACTACCAGCTGCAATACATCTATAAATGTAGAAGTAATATAGCATGAGAGGTGATTATAATAAGGTTCACCTAATGCACGGATGAATATGTTGATCAATTCATTTTCTAGCAATTATACTGTAGCTTGAGTGGCTGTAGATCTCCATCTTTAGGCATACTCCTTAAAGGGTTCGATCAACTTCGTTTTCATGTTATTCAAATCTATCAGGGATGGAGCCACTTTCATTCATTGAACTTATACTGTTGATAAAAGGCTCGAGTATCAAACTTAATTAAGTTTTGTTGGACATAACAAATCAACACCGGCTTAGTTAGGCTATTTTGGAAAGTTTAAATCATCAACTGCTCATGTTTAGAGAATTGGGTCATCTTGCGAATATAAAGCCTAAGGTGAAGTTAACGACAACCTGTTCCATTATACTTTTGGAAAATTGGTACTTTAAACTTCTTGGGTAACTCATGATCTTCAAAAGCGCAAACACTGCTCATGCCTAGATCACTTTGCACATCATGATCCTTGAAAACTCTCACTTTCTCTTTGATTTTCTGGAAGATTTTTTCTTCCATCTTCATCAATTTCTGCACCAATTCCTTCCCCAAGCCTTTGTTGCTATTGTTGAGCTCATGAACTGGCAACTCTTTAGACTTATTTGTCTCAAATAATATGTCAATAGGCCTCTGGGCTTAGGTATAGGCCATGGTTTGGACTTACTTCGCATGCTTTCCTAGTTACCTTTCGGCTATGGTTATTCTATGTTTAAGAGCTTCAGACATCTTGCTTTTAAAACTGAGTGATTATGGGCTTCAAGTTGGGTTAGATCACTTAAAAAGCATTCTTTCAAAGCCAGTAAGAATCCCACTACATCGAGTTTTTAGTTTTGAAAACCGTTCTTTTTTTTTTGGAAACTTTTATTGGAAAATCAATGTTTTTTTTTTTTTATGTCATGGAGGCCTAATATTGACATCGATGAATCTAAACAAAGAAAGCATTGGGACCGACTACCAAGGATTTAAGATGACGATAATATTATAGGGATGATATGGATAAGTGGAAATTATTTTCAAATGAGAAACTTATTGAATAAATGACATAAAGGTGGCTTCTCATGAAGAAAACTCTATCAGGACTGTAACAACTTAAAGTCTAAAAATGAGAATGAGAACTTAGACATTTACAAGATTGATAACTTTGAGATGAAAAATAATTTACAATAGGAATTTGATAGTTAAATTTTTTTTCTTTTTGATTTTTTTTTTTAGTTCGTAATAGTATAATACATGTGGGGCATTGCAATAGAAATTTAATAAGTAAAAAATTATTATGAAACTGGGTTTTTTTATTATAAAATATCCTTTGAAATTTCTACCTTTTTAAAAAAAAATGTTGCAAAGCCTTTTAAAAAAAATTGACAGTTCCATAATACTCTTTATTATAGTTAATTTTTGTAATTACATGCCTCAAAATAATATTTAATAAGTATATTCATGGCCAAAGAGTACTCTTATATATAAGTATATTCAAAATAAGATTTAATAAAAATGTAGCTCGTGTATACTTATATATAAGGATTACTTATTTTTTTAATTAAAAATGGACGATGAATTGACCTCAGATTAAATTGGGCTTTTCTTGTAATTTAAAAATAATTACTCCTTTTTCGAAAAGAATGATGCAAGAGAGTGAGGTCTACGGATCTTAAGCTCTATAACTCTAAGGCTTTTTGGAGATACACCTTGTAGGCTACATCAAAATTTAAGTAGACTTACCTATCGTCGCTAAGCGGGGGGTAAAGACTCCAGCAACTTAAGGGTGACATAATGGTGGCTTGTCTTAAGTTTCTAAGGTGACTTAGGTCCGACCACATCTAAACATGCAGTTGCTTCGAAGGTGCCTACATATTCGCTAGTTAAGATTAAACTGACCGTAGTTCTCTTTTTATAAAATATTTAGTAGGTGGGTTATTTTTATTTTGAAAATTGAGCCAATTTTATATTTATTTATCAATTTATTATTTTAAAAAAACTAAGAAATCTAATTTTCCCGAATTTAAAGAAAAATCCTAACTAACTAGATCTTTTTGAAAAAACTCGACTAAGATCATTTTTATTTTTAAAATCACTACGTATCAAAAATATTTTTTTTTTAAATTTTAATTATAAGATACGATTAGATATGTATTTTCATGTGTACCTTTTCTGAATCCTAACTACTAGATATGTATCTCGATATGTATATTTCTAAATCTTAACTACAAGATATGTATCTCAATTAAATCTTAATTACAAGATACGTTTATTTTCTAAAAAAAACACAATTTTATTAACAATTCAATTGAACTAAATTTTGTTGGAATTATCTAAAAATATTATGCAATGCAAAAATAATAATAAAAAACTTGTACTAAAAAAAAATAGGCTAGTAAAATAAACAATAAAACTAACTAATAAAATAATCAATAAATAAATAAAAATAATTTTTTTACCTAAATCATTTGAATCGCGTGCAATCGTCGAGTTATGTTAGTCAGTGTGTCGTGGCTGTGTGTGTGCTTGTATTTATCGATCGGTGGTGGCGTGGAATTGATCAGCAAGTGTTGGTGTTGGCATGGATTGGTGTATCAAAAGTAGGACATTAGATTTGCTCTACACTTCGGACATTGGATTCAGCTTCAGAATTATTGGATGGCGAATGTTGGACTCGGCTTTCACTTCAGAATTGAATGGATTTCGGAATTGTTGATTTCAGAATTGGAGTTGCTAGACTTTGGACGTTGGACTTAGCTTTGACTTCGTAATTGAATGGACTTTGGAATTTGTTGATTTCGAAATTAGAGTTGCATTGGGGCCTTTGATTTCATTTATACTTGCGGTATGGAATTGGATTAGAGTGTTAAGGAATTCTTTTGGACTTTTGGCATGGAATTAGAGTGGATGTTGATTTGTTTAGGAATTAGAAATTTAGAATTTAAAGATTGAGTTTTTGGAAATTTGGAATTGTCGGCGTTAGGACTTCATTGAGGATTGGAAATTTGGTCAGGATTCGTGAGTGAATTTTTAACTAATAAAAACGTCTTGAACTTCATTGCTAAATTCTTATTTATAAACCAAAAACTGAATATTTCGTATCTTTTAATTGTTGATTTGATCTTTAACAAACGAAAGATATGATGAAGATTTGATCTAATTTCTAAAGATTTAATTTCTAAAAATCCAATTTGGACTTTCTATTTATCGAGTTTGATCAGATCCAATAATTTAATCTAGCTTAATTAATAAACTATAAATTTAATCTGATCTAATATAATTTAGATAAAAAAATCTATTTTATATCAGATTAAACTAAAATTAGTTTGATGAAACCCAATTCCCTAACAATTTAAGAATTTATTAAATTAATCACAAATCGTTATCCGATTTAATACTAAACGATTCGATTTGATTTTATTCGACTTGATTGGACACGATTTGACTTAACTCAATATAATATGACTCGACTTTCTTTTTATATATTTTTATTTTTCTTTTAATTTTCGTTTTTTTTTTATTTTCTTGTTGATTTACGAAAGTGTGGGAGTAGATTTTGAAATATTGCTATACCAACCTACTTGCAACTTTCAATGCTTAGCTCATCATTAATTTTTTCCTTATCCAGATCCAATCAATTGAGTAGAGAATGGGTTAGTACCTATTTAATAATAGTGTAATATATTTTTAGAAATTTAAAAAATATATATTTATATGATATATATATAAATATTATAATATTGTTATTTTGATAATATTTTTTATATAATTTATAATTATATAAATTTTTAAAATTTTTTACAATAAATATGCAATTTTCCATATTTAACAATGTGTCCTACTCACCCACTTGACCGAGTATCCAAAATATTCTAGAAATGTAAAAATAGCGGAAACTATTTTAACTACAAATCCTAACGCGTTTGACGTCGCATATAAAAGTATGTATAAATACGTGGAGATACATCTGTGAATGCCCTGCACATTGCATTAAGCAAGTTTCGCCGCAGTGCTAGGGTTCAGTTGGGATTGTAGTAGCGAAAATGGAGCAGACATTCATCATGATCAAACCCGATGGTGTCCAGAGAGGATTGGTTCGTTTCCCTCTCTCTCTCTCTCTCTCTCTCTCTCTCTCTCTCTCTCTCTCTCTCTCTCTCTCTGTGACTATGTCTAACCTGTCTAACTGATCTATTATGGATCCTATTTAGATTCCATGACTGAATCGTTTAGTTGCTGCATGCTGATCCTGATTTTTAATTTTTGCTCGGGGTACTAGGATTAATATTCTTCTTACCGACATATTTGATTGAACAGTTCATCATTTCTTTTTCGGAAAAATTAACGAACTTATTTTGTTAGAGATATTAACCTTTCAAATTTATGGATGACTTTGGACGTTGGTAAATATCATTACTAATGATAAACATTCATTGCTCAATGAGCACAAGTGTAATTGATGAGAGCTAAAGATCATGGGCTCGATAAATAAAAGTTCGATGTGAAACTGGAAAAAGCTAGTAATTTTGACAAAAAATAGCATTTCTAGCCCATGAATTAATTTGCTTAGCTAGTGATGGTTATTTACTGACTAATTGAGGACTGAGATTTTGTTATGAGTATCCTTTCTTGTCCTCTTCCTGTCTGCAAGATGCGAAGCACAAGTCTTTGTGTTTCGATAAGGAACTGAATCTTACGCTCCTGTTATCTTATATAGGTTGGTGAAATCATCAAGAGATTTGAGCAAAAGGGTTTCTACTTGAAAGGTAATCCGTTATATTGATGCTACAGTGATTTGTCGAATTAGCTGGTGTCCAGGGTACTTGTAATTGTTGGGTAGTAATTATTTTTGACCAATCCAGATGTACCAATAAGTATCCGCAATTCTCCACCACTTTAGGTGGGATCGAAATATATGAAAGCTGGTAACATATCTATAATATTAAAGGGGATGGGATGAATTTGGTGTTGTACTGCCTAAATATATTATAATAATGTACTAAATAAGTAAAAATAGTTATATAGTTACTGTTTAATGGAAGTTGCAATATAGTAGAGAAATGGGAGGAGAGATAATACATTCTGAATATGTTGTGAGAAAGCAAGATCAAAGTTACCTTGTTATATCGCATTTGTTTTTTATCTTGTATGAATGTAAACAAGAGTTTTTCCTTGTTATGGGGCTAAAGACAGAAACGCTTTACCTTCTTAATATTGATGACATGTTTATGGGAACAAAACAAATACATAGAACCACGAAAATTTACGTTTAGTCTCTTAACAAGTGCTAGACATCTGCTATTATTTTCCATAATAATCTTATTTCATTATTATTCATTTCTTTCTCGTATATTTGATAATGTATGCTTGGGACCTTTTCCCCCACATAAATTTAGGGATGAAACTTGTCAACGTTGAGCGTCCTTTTGCTGAGAAACATTATGAAGACTTGTCCTCCAAGCCATTCTTTGAGGGCTTAGTTGAGTACATTACCTCTGGTCCTGTTGTGGCTATGGTTTGGGAAGGTAAGAGCGTTGTTGCAACCGGACGCAAGATCATTGGAGCCACTAACCCATCAGCTTCAGATCCTGGCACCATTCGTGGCAGTTTTGCTGTTGAAATTGGAAGGTACTGTTTCTTGTATCTATTGTTTGAACTATTCAATTGTTTGCTTTGGTGATTTGTTGAGCCTCCATTAGATACCCCAAAGTTATAGAATTTGTTAGAATGGATGTCAAAGGATTGCGATTGCGTTTGGATTCTGCAAATTAGTAGTGGAAAAAGTGAACAAAAAGGGATAATTCTGAGCTTAAAGATGACTACAATGATAAAAGGATAATGAAATACAGACAAATTTCACTTGTATACATGCATTTGCATAATTAATCCATAATTTGATTGGTAGAGCACAATTAGACTAATTGTTTTAGTTATTAGATGTGGAGCGAGAAAATTACAACCGAGGAAATTAACGTTTGAAGTTTAAATAAGGAATTTAGAATAGCCAATCTATAAACTTGTTTGTATCATTTGTAAAATTTTGATTCCTTATTTGAATTTACTTTTAAACGTCGATTTCCTTTGTTGACTACAATAATAATACTGAGCTTAAAGATGACTACAATGATAAAAGGATAATGAAATACAGACAATTTTCACTTGTATACACGCATTTGCATAATTAATCCATACTTTGATTGGTAGAGCAAAATTAGACTAATTGTTTTAGTTATTAGATGTAGAGCGGGAAAATTACAACTGAAGAGATTAACGTTTGAGGTTTAAATAAGGAATTCAAAATAGCTAATCCATAAACTTATTTGAATCATTTATAAAATATTGATTCCTTATTTGAACTTACTTTTAAACGTCATCTCTTTTGTTGTAATTCTCCTGATGTGGAGCTAATAGAGACAAAAAGATACTCTCTTACCAAACTAGAAATAAGAAGTCTTTGTATCTAAGTTACATATTGATATGGCTGTTGTGGCTATAGTTTTGTACGAGAAATATTTCTCTAGAAGAGATATGCCACTTGAATTGCTTAATGAAAAGTATGGCTGTACAGGTAAATGAAAAATTGACATATTGGAGTTCCTTAACTGTTCATTTTAGTTTTCGTTTTAAACATGGTGGGTCACGTCCTATCCTGCATAAAAGCTTCAAGAACTATCTACCTGGTGCTACCCTTTTTTTACCCTAAAGATAAAGAAGTGCTTGGCACCCATGACGTCGGCTCTCCTGATTTCCCAATTATGTAGTTTTATCGGAGTAACATTAACGTATTATACTGTCACATCAAATGTTTAAGCTGTTACCATCATCACTTCAGGAGTAAATGATATGTGAATTCTGCAAGTGGCTGCTTGTCAAATCTGAGTTCATGTAATTGTATAAATTACAGGACCATGCATGCACTTTTGTGTGGTTTGAGATGCTTCAGTGCTGGTATATTACTATACTGAGATATCGAAATCTCGAAACAAAAATTCTTTTACTGTACAATGCAGGAATGTCATTCATGGAAGTGATTCAGTGGAGAGCGCTCAGAAAGAAATTGCTCTATGGTTCCCCGATGGAACTGTAAACTGGCAGAGCAGCTTGCATCCCTGGATCTACGAATAAACTAGTTACATCTCCGTGTTGCTATCGATGATTATGTAATTGGTCCTCCAGAAGCCATAAACATAATCCAAGATTTTCCTGTTGTATTCTGGACTCGTACAATCGGTGCTTGAAGTAACCTGATATATTTATGCTTGTTAGCAGCTATGAGTAAACATTAATGATGCCTCACAACTCACATCGAATGGTTTGGACTTAAAATCTGAGTGTCTTGATACCAAGCGGCGTGAACGGATAATCCCACAGGATGATTTAGTGGGACAGCCCGGACAGGTGTGTGACTGAAGCCGGTTTGGAACCGGCCTATTGGAAACAAAACGTGGTTTCCATGTTGAACTGCCGGTTCCAACAATTGGTCCATTCTTTATGGATAGATATTAAGTATTCGAATAGGTATTTTCACTCAAAAACACCCTCAATAAAACCGATAATTGATAACGTTATATAGATTCGTACAATTCTATTCCGAGGTAGTAGTTATTTGACACTTTTGAGACAATTTTCATCATGATCTCACCTTCCATTAAGGGTAGCTGCAATTTTATGCGCTGTTATCTTTCTTGAACGGGAATCGCAAGCTTTACATGTATCATGCGAGTACGACACCTATTAACTAACATTCAGCAATCATGTGTACAACGAAAATTAAAAATCAGTTTAACCATAACTTTGAAGATATAATGGTCAGAAATGCCTGCTCTACTGATATTACCATGTTTGCAAACTATACATGCACCAGCAATATTCCAAGATTCAGATTACATAAAATCTTATTTATAATCCGAGTTCAAAAGTCCCATTGCATCCCTATTAGCACTCATAACCTGAGATGAAATGATTCATGTTTAAGATGGGTGCATGAATTCAGCCATAGCATCGGATTGGATCGTTGCAGCCCTTTGAAGCCGATTGCTTGAAACCAAAACGGCCACCTTTCTCAAGATACTGCTGATGGTATTCCTCTGCCCTGTAAAACTTCTTTGCAGGAAGGATCTCAGTGACGATCTTCCTGTTCAGTAGTTGCTGCTGCTTTTCCATAGATTCTTTAGCTGCCTTCTCTTGTTCAGGTGTGTAGAAGTAGATCCCAGATCTGTACTGTGTACCCACATCATTTCCCTGTACATTATTGATAACCTATTCAGAGATTTGACAGCATGAATTCAAGGCATCAGGATGTTAAGGTCTCATATCCTCATTTGCTCGTCAATGATGAACTTTAACTATAGGGGAACTTATTCCAGGCAACTTGTACAACCTCACCTCGGCATAATGCAACTAGGAAACTGCCAACAAACTTTGCACTAAAGAACTCATACTGCTTTTTGGGAGGGTATCAGACCCAACAGGAAAGAAATAGTTTATCCCATCCAACAGAGCAATCTCTAGCCTGGTCTACAAGCTCAACATGCATTTGCAATCCAATGGAAACCAATGTACATCGCTAGTATTTGTCATGAAGCAGAATGAGTTGCAAGTGGCTTCCATTTTCAATTTGGATATCAGGTTATGAATGAACACACATTAAGCATAAGAAGACTGGAAGGATGGATAGTAGGACAAAAGCCTGAGTCACTATACTCAGTTATTGAGGAGTCAAATCATTTCGAGTAAAAATCATTGACATGATAATCATACACTTAAGAACATGTCATTGTAATTTTTCTTCCAATAAGTCATGCTATCGTAAAACAGCAAAAACACAAGAGCCTCATTTTCACCAGGTGTGCTTGGCCATATGGATACTATATCGTGATTGCACTCAATCATGACTCGTATACCCTTGAATATCCCACATGATTGTAATAAAGGGCCAAAACTTTCACAGGTCAAAGCAAACGATTCAGAAAATTATATTAGTTAATGCAAAACCCTTCTCTTTTTTTTTTTTTTGCTTTGTGAAGTAATCCATCCAAAATCCAGCACCAAGGATTAAGCTTGAGGTGCTTCATTAAGCATTGAGACAACCAGCTTGTATATGCAATAGTGGCATCACTTGCTAGTACTGGTATTATCATAAAAAATCCTATAACATTTAGTTTCCAGAAATAGACCAGCACTTGATCCTTAGACATCCTAGGAGAAAAGATGCCTTTAAGGTATCATAAGCATGGTACTTCAAAGAAGGTCATATACTGTGAGTTTGCTAATAAGCCAAGGCTGGAATAACATTGAGGATAGACCATTCAGAAGCTTTGACTATGATTATGTGACTAGTTCGGAGAGAGCTTTTTACTGCAACTGTCAAAAAAGGGAAAAAAGACGATGAAAGTGATACCTAGGACTGGTAAATTTGATGGATATCAGCTATCTCAGAATTTACCATTTTCAATGGTGTTCTAACCAATTATAATGAAATATGAATACAAGTTGAACTAACCAATATGAATATATATATCTACACGCCTAAATCTAATTGGTTGTGACACCATTGAAACAACAACCCGAGATACCGAATGTAATGATAATTGTATCCTCCACAAAATTCTCAATACATATAAATAATAAACACTGAAGTCCCAATATCATACTCCAAAACACCCTAACAAAAGCAGAAAGTTGTATATAAACCCTTAAGATATTGGTATAAATGAACCAAGCCCGACAAGCAAGATACCCGAGTTTGCTTGATATTTTATCAAGTTTGATTTGTTAACAATCAAGATGAGCCCCTCATGTACCTTTTCGAGCAGAACTCAAGCATCAACCTGTCAGTCAAGCTCGAGTGAGGCTTTATTATATAGTGAGCTCAATCGAAATTAGCTTTAACATTCGTTCGATAAAAGTAATAGAATTTTCTAAATAATCAAGTTTAAATGTGAAGCCACAATAAAACTTAAGAATATAAGCTTATCGAGCTCAAGCTCTTAGGCCCAATACTGTTCAATTTGATTTGGTTGGTTAACTTAGAGACAAACGAACACCCGAAAATGAACACAAAATCAAAATATTTCATTAATTTGACGATTTAACCAAAGGGTTGCGAAACAAACCTGGCGGTTGAGAGTAGTAGGGTCATGCCTAGCCCAGAAAACATCAAGAAGGGTCTCATAACTACACTCCTTAGGATCATATTGAACCCTAACAACCTCGGAATGGTTCGTAGTACCCGTACAAACATCCTCGTAAGTAGGGTTACGCAAAAACCCTTGTGAATAACCAACTTCCGTTTTGGTAACACCCGGAACCCTCTGGAGAGCCAACTCAACGCCCCAAAAGCAACCAGCCCCGAATTGAACGAACACCTGACCGGGAGCAGGTACGTCGTCGTCCGGACCCTGAGGGATTGAGGAGTCCATGGATGATGGATCGGGCGTTCTGGGTCCGAACCCGAGTTTGTTGAGTATGTTCATTGAGGGTTTGTAGGCGTAAAGAGTGGAGTTCTGGGGAGTGGGTTTGGAGGGGAAGCAGAGAGAGAATTTGGGTGCGAAGGAAGAAGAGAGGAGGATGAGGCGAGGGAGAGGGAGGTAGGAAGAAGAAGAAAAAGAAGAAGGAGGAGATGATGCTAAAGATTTGAGCATCGTGTTTTTGTGGTGTGGTGGGTGACGTGTTGGTTTTGGTTAACTGTGGGGATTGGTTTTGATTTCTTTATTCGCTTGGCTTGCGTTATCGATTTTCCTGCAACGTAGCGCAACTCCACAGCACTACACCACAGGATCGGTTGACTGGGGCATGCTTAGTGATACGGCATTTCTAAGGTGTTTATGGTCCAGTTTAGTTCGATGTTTCATGCTAGCGCATTTTAAAAGTTGCAACTCTCAGGATCTATCGAATGAAAATGGTTTTTATTGCCGGTTCACTTTACCGTATAAAATAATCATGTAATGAAATTATCTTTCTTAAAAAATAGAATGAGATTATAATAGTTATTACCTTATTCATTTAAATAAAATAAGATATAAAAAATACATATATAATACAATTAAATTAATACATTACCCTCCTTTTCTACCTTTCTTTAACCCACCTCTTTTAGATTGTATCAACAGCTACTCTATACTAAGAACCACCCAACAAATTGAATTAGGTACCCCTGATTGAAGAGAAGAATCTTTTTCAAGGAAACCCATGAAGATTAAAGCATGATTTTCTTCTCTCGTTCTCTTTTGTCATTCTATGATATTACAATACCTCGAGTCAAAAGTAATAAATAGCTATGATAATAAATGTTAATTGGCCTATTTCAATCACTTGATCTAAATGTTTTAAACTTGTATTGATAAAATGTTCATAATAATGACTTTATAAATTAGTATTATAACCTTTTACAATCTGTATGGGACTATGAGGTCTTCTAATCTCCCCTTCTCTATCTTTAAACATGTGATGTCCTCGTTTGAAGACCTTACAATTGTATATAATTCGAGCCACCTTCTACTTATATGTTGTCTTGGAAACACGTAATGAGTCAAACCTTGATGATACTCTTCCTTTCTCGAATTTCTTCTTTAAACTGGAGTTAGACCCGAATTATTTACTTATTGGTAGGGGTCCATTCTAATACCATTTATATTGTCTCAAGCTAAAAGTGGTAAATATTTAAGTTAACAAATATTAATTGGCTTATTTCAACTACTTGACCCAAAAATTTCAAGTCTGTGTTTACAAGATGTTCATAACTATAGCTTTATAAACTACCATCATAATCTCCTATAATTCATGTGGAACATTTAATTATGGAGTTTCACATATATGCTTCAGGAGATGATTGTGCATTCTCTTTACTAGAAAAAACCACCTTTTGCTCCTTTGTCATCTTCTACCACTCTATGATACCTAGGTCACTAAACATTGTTGCAACAAGGAATACACTACTCGTTGCCACTAGCGGCCCGCATACTTAACATCAAGAGAACACCATAGAAGCATCGGCTAGTGGGAATTACTAAGGTGCTAAGTCAACTCTATAGATTTCAAATTGTATCCAATTAAAAAAGATATGTTTGCCTATTTGGGTAAGATATAGATACATCCAAATCTCCTCCTCCAGACCTATAAATAAATGATCAAACCGTATAGGTAAAACACTTCCATATATGCACTCTTGAGTCCCCTTGCTTTCTTTATTCTTCAATCTCATAATTCACAAGTTTAAGTATTAGAGTGGTCATATTAAACAACACCTTTTTCTCCTATGAATTATCCTCTTTTACGGACATAACCTCCCAATAATCTAAGTCCAAAACTAAGAATATCTACCGATAAAATTCTCACTGCAACTTGAGCTATAATCACATGTAGACATACCATAGGAAGAATTACGGATAATAGTTCTCTTTAAAGAGGCAACTTGTTGTGCAAACTTACCATATAAGTTTTTTACTAGATCATCAACATTATGAAATAAGAAAATAAAGAGGAAATTAAATTAAAAACAATAAATGAATTACGATCTTGTTTAACTACTCCTTATTGTTTAATGTGATGCTTACCTACATAATTTTAACAGTCAATTGCAATAATCAAAATTAAAAAACTTTAATTACCATGTGAGAATTACAAAATAAAGTTCTAAGACCACAAAATAAAATAGTAAAGTACAAACAATAGATAAAAATGGTCCCATATTTCATCTAACTTTTAGGCTCCCCATTCAACTTCAAGTACTTAAGTTCAATTATGCTCTCTACTCAATTTTAAGCATTTAAACTTTTAGAAAACTTAAAATAAAGAGGAAACAAACAATTCAATATTATCTTTTTCTTTATGTAAGAAGTGGTTTAGTTTGATTTGATTTGATCCCTTAAACTAATATGCGAAGTATTTAGAACTTACTTGAATCAAATTGTAAACATAATCGTAATATTAAATAACCTACATTTTGTAGTTGGGTTTGGTCTCGTTTCATTTGGTTTGGTTTAGTGAACAACTTTAACAATCGTCAATTGTTATGTGATAAACAAGAATACATAGAAGTTTGACATATGAAAAGTATTCTTAACCATCCTTGATAGTTCATCTTAACATATTGGATGGAATATCTAATTTTTATGAATAAATGTCATATTTAATATCTGAACTTTATTAATTAACTATTAAAACAAAGTTGGTTTAGGTATTGTAAATGACCTTGAAAATTTTCTAGTAGTAAATTGACATGTTTAAACTTTAGGTAATTAATTGCAAAAATAAGCAAAATTTACATATTAAATATGATATTTACTCAATTTTTATTTAATCTCATCTAGTATTCAATATACATAGAACATTTTTCTCCTAATGAATATTTTTTCTAGAAATGCTTTGAATGGTCAAAACTTTTTAACTCTTTGGTAGTATTTGCTTATTATTAAAACTAGACAAGACAAGAAGAGCTTGACAATATAAAGATAAGGTATACATGACAATACAACATTATTGTACTATATTAAGTTTACATGGTATTGAATTTGTAATATCCCTTATTTGGTATATATAAGTATTAGACTTAGTATTGTATTTTGATATTTATATTTTCAATATTGTCTAATATTGATTCAATTATTTTTTATATTATTTAAAAGGAACAAATTTCAAATTTTATGTAATATTTATACCTTTAATATTGTTTGATATTTATTTTACTACATTTATATCCTTAATACTTATGTTTTTGTTCAGTGAAATTAATTTTGTACCATGTCTTAGACGAATTTTGAGTATTTTGTCAAGTCCTTCAAATCTTTTTTTGTTTAGTGACCAAGCTTAAATTTCAAAACAAACATTAGACAAAAAAAAATTTCTTGTCCAATTCAATCCCGTAAATTCTACACAACCTTTTACAATAACATGTTTACATTTTTTTTCGGAAAATAAAAAAGTAAGCAATACAATGTAGGGAATCTTAAGCCTTTAGTTAGACATATATAGATCCTTAAAATATGAAGGAAATGTATGGTACGGTTAACATATTTTTTTGGTACAATATTGAACAAATTAGTTAGATAATTACTTGATTTGCATATTGGCCATAATTAATAGATAAAAGGGTCTTAAGGCATTAGACCAAAACTAGTATAATTGGTAATGTGAAAATCTATTTCATATAGTACAAAAATAAATATTTCATTAAATTTTAAAAAATAATCATGGACCAAATTTCTAAATTACAATATTAAACTTTATTATAATATATATTATGAACAATTAATTTTTTCAATAACAAAAATTGATATGTAGTACTATATACATCAAATATGGTACGATAAAGTTGTATTGTCATATTTTTTACGTATTGTATTGTACTATTTTTCTTAAATTGTCCAGTTTTACTAACCAAATAACTACCTTAAAAATAGTAAAAGATGGACAAACCGTTTTTATATTAATCCATCCGTGGTATGATACCCACAAGTTTTCCTTTTTCTTTTCCCTTATACTAATTTCAGATTTCCAATTATGATATTTTATTCTTGTCCCTATATTTCTTTCTTTTTTATTTTTTTTCTGTTAGATGGACCAACAAATTATGAATGACTAACGAATGATGTACCCATGCTACATGTGTATAAAATAAATAAAGTTATGTAATATAATTAAATATATTATAATATTAATAAAAGGGGAATTTCTACTGTTCATATTTTTTATAGGGTTAGTCCAACTCCTTATCACATCTTTAGTTTAATGTCCATTAAATCTGAATAGTTAAAACCATAATTTGTTTAATGATCCAGATTTAAAGGATATTAAATCAAAAGTGAGATGAAGGGCGGGATGGATCTTAAGATCGTAGAAAAATCCTAATAAAAGATATTAATAAATGAGGAAGAAAAAGAGATCGAATTGTAGGAAGAAATAAAAAGTAGTGGGAATGTTGGAGAGAGAGAGAGAGAGAAATAGGGAATAGTGACAATATTAAGAGAGGGAGAGAGAAAGAGAGGAGGAAGAGTTATATTTTCTTAAAATCTCTAAATTACTTTATATTTATAATAAAATATATTAAAAAAATCATTTATCAATAATCAAATTTTTGTTTAAAATATTAAATAAATAAAAATAATTAAGATATTATTTCAATAGTTACTTAAGACTCCATCTATTTAAATAATATAAATAAAAGAAAGATTTTAAAATGGGAAATGGTACCACAAAGAAAAAACTATAATAGCCTTTAACTCGTTCCCGTACATGTTCTTGTCTAATGATGAGGATTGGTGAGTGCTGCTCCTTGCAAATGCAAAGAGCAACAACGATCGTGTATATATATATATAAATGAATCCTTTAAAGTATTTTAAATAAAATTATAAATTTAGTGATTCTGATTATTTTAATTTATAAAATATTATATAATATTATGATGTTATCCTTTTCCTTAAAATATAAATCATTAATTATACGTATTTATATTTTAAGAAGATACTTAAAAAAAATTTAGAAAATTAACTTAAAGCTCCAAATCCCATACCAATTGTGGGACAAGAGGACATAAAGTATAACTCAAAATAGCCAGTATGAAGAATTATATTAAGTTGGGATGAGTTATTTCGTAATTATTAGATAGAGTCAGCATCCTAAAATTTCTATCACGTTTTGGAGTTTTAAATTGACAATTCAATCCATAAAAAATCACTTCACTTTCTCCAAAGTTGGTGTAGAATTATATAGTGATGATGCAGGGGCATCTATGTTGTACGATGGTTTTGAACCCTTTTGTTCTTTAATTTCTTAAAAAGATTCTGCACTAGATAAATATTTGTTATTCTAAATTTTTAGTCTTACATGTATATATTTGATCTGGTGGTTCAAACTTATCTAAATATATATTAGCTTTTTATTTAGAAATTAGAATATTATTGGTAGAAAAAAAATTTAATTATATTAACCTATCATATGAATCGATAAATAATATGTTAGTATAAATAATATTTAAATAATAATAATCAAAGAATGCACCTTTTGAAAAAATACAAATCATAATTTTATATATTAAAATTTTATTAATATTTACACCTACTCGTGAATTCAGAAGGGCTCGTTATAAAGATGCTGGAAATGCAAAGATCGGAACAATATATATCTATACATTTATTAATGGCGAGAATTGCCAAAAGCATTACCGCTATAAAGCTCAGGGTTTTAATTATGGTTGGACAAGTGAACGATAGCTTGAAAGTAGTTCTCAACTTTACCAAACACAAAATCCGGATGTGGGGGGTTCTTGTTTTCAATTGCTGACCATCGGTGGCCATAAAGAAAAATCTTTGTTCCCTACCTTTGCTTCTTAAAAATAATTGTTGGATTCCAAAATGATTGGTTTTGATGGATAGAAGAACAAGGATTAAGTGTGGTAGATCGGTTTTTTAGGTTTTTTTTTTAAACCTATATGGTTTAATTTAAGTGTTAATGGCCTTAGCCCTTATAGAAAAGTTAAGTATTCGATAATAAATTTAGCTCTTGCAATGATATGTTTTTTTTTTTAATCAACAAGTCCAGCTATCGTTCATGGATTCTTTCCTTTCTAGTATAGCATTACCAACATGAAGCATAAATAGACATTGACTCATCTCAATTTCAAACTGGACTACCAATACTAGATAAACCGGCGAAAACCCCTAATTTTGATAGCATGGATTGACGACAAGGAGTCAATTGAATTACAAAAGTGTTGGCAGCTTCCATTTACTTCAATCGTGACACTTTAAAGGTCATTGAACTCCGCCTCTCTTCTTCTCTTCATGTGTGTAGGCTCCCTACCCCATCCCAAATACATGAATAGGAACAAGTGAAAGAGAGAGAGAGAGAGTTTCGTTACCTTCCTAACTAGCTAACTTTAAAAACCTAAATTCTTAAATGTAATAGCTATTACTAGTCAAGATAGACATAGATTTGTTAGTTGGATTATAAATGAGTTAAACCGAGTTGAGTTTTTATAGCCCTATTTATTATGTACTTTTTGGGATTAAGGATTCAATCGAAGCAGGTTTAAGACGGGTTTTTATGAAACTTAAATTTGTCTCTATAGGTCTGATGTTTTTCAAAATCCGATAAAAACCTTGGGAAGATAAGTCATCAAAGTCATTTTTTTTCTTAACTATTGATTAGGTATATATAGACAGCTTCACTCTTAATATGTATTTTTACTTTTTTTTTTAACTTTTGAAATTATACAACTAAAACCCAATAGTATCATTATATATAGGGTTTTACCAATAGTATGGAGGTATGAGCATACTTTCAAGGAACCATATATAATAAAGATATTGGGGCCTTAACACGGTTTGAGATATATGCATATTTTTTAAAAAATTACAAGAGGTCAAATTACATATTAAGAGTTTATGAGGGTATATCAGCACTTAACCAATGGTTTTGGAATATATTCACAATTATTAGAATTAAAAATTTCATTTATCAAAAAAGGAAAAGGTGTTAGTTGTACTCATATATCGTGTAAATTGATTAGTGTAAATAAATACAGGTAATGATTTCAATACGTGGCATTTTTTATAAAATGAGAATCGCTATTTAAAAAAAAGAAAAGAAAAAACTATCTTATCCATATATTGAAATACTATGACACCTGTCTAGTAGAGGTCTTCTTAATGAAGATTTGTTTTGTCGTTCCTTAGTGCATGTACAGATATACTCTCACTATTTCCTTGCTATTCAATTCAGTCCTCACTATTGCTATTATAGAAGTTTTATCATATCAAACGAGTTCACAGATATCCTTATTGTATATTGGAGAAATCTTTTGAAAGGGTGATACAATTCAAATGATGAAAATTAATTTGAGATGTCATAAAAAATTTTAGATCGATAGACTCAAAATTGGAATACTATAGGAATTAAAAAAAAAAATATCTCTTTCTTTGGGTAAAAGGTCATAGGGCTTAATCAATTCCAATAAAACTCCAACCCATTTATAGGTCTTATTCATCAGGCAACAAAATAAAAAAACACAAAATAATTACAAAAAAATATAGTAATGCAAGGCATGATATAAGGAAAAACAAGAAATAGCAGAACCTATTATAAGGCAACTTTAGTCATTCAAAATAATGAAAACGTTGACTTAGGGATGCTAATTGACCAATCCATGAAGTACCATTATTCAACAAAACCTACTTATAATCTTTATCTTCTAAAACTCCTATGTTTGCTTTGGGTTTAATATATAAGCTACATAAAATTTCGTCAATACTCAAAACAATAGAGTTTTAACCTATTCCATTCCTTCCATGTTAGCTCATTATGTTTTGAATAATTTCGCATTACCTAATGCAAGTGGAGGAAAATTATTGGATTAGCGATCCCCTTTGAATGAAATGCTTTAAAGGAATTGTGATTTGAAATGGGGTCACTTTAAGATGGTCAATATCAAATTACTTTTCTTTTCTTCTTAATATGTCCTTTGCATCTCTTTAAAGGTTTTATTTTGATTTTTTTAATCTTTATTTGCCCATTGATTGGATTCTAATTTTTAATTATCAAATACTATTAATAAATGCTTACTTTTCCATCCAATGGGAAAAAAAATGCAAAGATTTATTAATATCAAAGTTTTTAGATTTAGAATAATTGAGATTTGATGATAATAAAGTCAAATGATTAGGTTTAAATAAAGTCGAGAATCTAAAAATTGGATTTCCCCATAAAACTTAGAAAATTTCTCCTTTCTAGCAATGTGGTTTGATTCAAAGTTGTCCTATTTATCACCAAATTATAATTCAGTTGGCTGAGTGAAATAGAGAAACAAAGCACATTGTTAAACTACCATGTTTTATGATGTCGTTTCGATTAGTTTGGTTTAGTGATACAACTACCAATCCTTCAAGTAATGTTATACCTTGAGAAGATCATTAGTGTTGATTAACTCTTTCCATACTCTTTTTATTGAAAAAGTATGCATATGTAATAAACATGATATTTGCATCCCCATCTTAATTATTGTTGCAGCATACTACTTGCTATTGGTTTGGTGGTGTTGTCTCAATATTAAATTTGACTACTTATGAAAGGACTAAACATTATTTTGCCTAACCTCATTTCTTGGAAGGCCATTATTTATATCTTCAAGATACAGTTAGCTTTTTTACATCAGACTATGACTTTAAATGGCACAATCTAATATTTTAGAATATCCGACAAATATCTCCGTCTCTTATTTGTAATCTAGTTTGAATGATACCAAAGATGGGTTTTGCAAAACTTAATCAGTATTTCAATAACTTAGTCAAATTCTACTTTACATGGAGACTATAATGTTCCAAATTACTCTCCAATTAAGATCTTTTTACTAGCAAATGTGATAGCATATTAATAAGCCTTGAAATTGCAATTTAGTTCAATTTGTTTTTGATTAAGTTAAGCTATATTTTTCTTTTAATAATTATAAGTAAAGTTGTCAAACTTACGATTTTACCTAAAATCGCTGAGAGTCGCTAGAATTGAAATGTGAAATTACAACGTAGAAACGTAAATTTCTACAACCTATGTAAAATAGTTTAAAAAAATTATGGATATGCTTATAGATTTTATTCAAAATTTAAAATACATAATAAAAATAAAGAAATTAAGTTCTTTTTTTCATAAAAAAATTCTTAATAATATATAATTTAGCATGTATAGAAGAAGGACAGATAAAGTCAAAACTAATTTTTTTTCATTATTTTTTTAAAAAAGAAATGAATTAAAAAGAACAAAATATTTTAATTCATTTTAAATTATTGATGGTAAAATTGAAGTATATAGTTTTCATCATAAGATTTATTATTAGAACTTAAATCTAGATAAAAGTTATAAACATAAAAGAAATGACTAAGAGAGAGAAAAAGAGGAAAAAAAATTAAAATAAAATTGAAAAGATCATGTAATGCCTTAATAGTTGATAATTTGTAAAAGTTAAGTTGTATTTTTTTTTAACCCATTCAACTCAAATATATAAAATCGGTAAACTTGGTCAAAATGTAAGTTTCGATCGGGTTTACATATAAATTCTGTTAAAAATATAAATTTATATATAGAAATGATTTTATACATGGGTTAACTCAAAAGAACCTTCTAAAATCATAAACACGTAAAATCGCACTGATAAAATCGCGATTTTGACAATTATGAATACGAGTAGAGACAGATAATCTCTTAGTCTACAATAGCTTAATGAATGGTAGAAGTTTCTCTTAGAAGAATCGTTTTATCATTGATGAGATTTTATCTCTTAATCATAGATTTGATATTTGTTCTTTTCTTTTAATAAATTATAGTGCCAACATGAGTGCAAATTGGGTTGCATCCCAAGTTAAGAAGGGAGTGTGCATTAATTGTAGGAATTCTTATCCTCTACTCCCTTTAGCAAAACTTTTGTTTTTTAATTGTGGTTCAAGACCACCAAATTGCTAGTTGTCTTGCCTTTTTTTATTTATGAATAAGAATTCATTTTTAGTCAAAAAGTTAAGCTATACTTTACTAAGGAAAATTAAGTCTAATAATTAAATAGCTTATTCCTTGACTTAAATATCTTCATCTGGATTGAAGCATATAATTGCATCTTGTGTTGCTCTTAATAACAAAAGAAGCGATTCAATTTTTGGTAAGTAAACAAAGTTTAGATGTGGAGAGGACCCTTATGGAACTTAAGTATGATTATACACAAACTTAGTAGGGGAATATAATCAAGTGAACTGATTATTAATATACTTGTTTATTTTCTTCTTTTTCTATGGATAATTCATTGAAGTAAGCAAAAATTAGAATTACCTAAAAGAATCCATATTGGTTTAAAGTAAACTTTTATGGGATATACATTTGTTGTTCTTATAATGGACACGAAAAAACTATAAATAATAGTCTCTTGAAAATGAATACTTTTGAATTCAACCACATATATCTATTTATATAAAAAAATAAGTGTGTACATGTAAAAGGTTTTATGATATCAAACGATTCCAATGATATCCTTATTGTATGTTGGAGTAATTTTTTGAAAAGGTGATAAATTCAAATGATTAAAGTTAATTTGAGATGTCATAAGAAGTCTTCGATTGATAGACTCATAACTTAATGACTAAAGAAATAATAAAAAGCTCTTTCTTTGGGCAAAGGGTCACATGGCTTAATTAATTCCGAATAAAACTTGAACAAATTTATAATAAAATAAGAAAACTCAAATTAATTACAAAAAATGTACTAATGTAAGACATGATATAAGGAAAAATAAGAAATAGGAGAACCTATTATAGGACAAATACGTTGACTTAGGAATGCTAGTCAACCAATCCATGAAGCAATCTACTATTATTCATCAAAACCTAAATACAAACTTCATCTTTTAAAGTTCCTATGTTTTGCTTTCGGTTTAGTATGAAAGTTACATAAAATTTGATTAATACATAAAACAATAGAGTTTTAGCCTATTCCATTGCTTCAATGTTAGCTTATTATGTTTTGAATAATATCGTAATACCTAATGCAAGTAGAGGAAATTTGTTTGATTGGCGACCTCCTTTTGAGCAAAATGCTTTAAAGGAATTGTGGTTTGAAATGGAATCACATTAAGATGGTGAAGTTCAAATTGCTTTTGTTTTCTTCTTACTTTATCCTTTTTATTTTTTTAATGGTTTCATTTTGATCTGTTAATCTTTATTTGCCTAATGATTGAATTATAATTTCTAATTAAATACTTTCAATAAATGCTCACTACTCCATCTAATGGGAATAACTATGCACAAGACTCATTAATGTTAAAGTTTTTAGATTTAGAATAGTCAAAATTCAATGATAACAAGGTTAAATGATTGAATCTAAGTAAAATCAAGAATATAAAAAATAGAATTCCCCATAAAACTCACAAAATTTCCCCTTTCTAGTGATGATGTTCAATTCAAACTTTCTTTATCCGTCACCAAATTAAACGATTTAGTTGGTTAAGCCAAATAGAGAAAGAAAACACATTGTTAAATTACCAATTTTATGATTTCATATATATAAATACAATTTTTAATTTCTAATTAAAAAATAACATTTATTATTTTAATCTATAATATTAAGCTCTTAAAAAATATCTTAGCGGTTTAGTACATTATCTCATTTGACCCATCAAATTATATAGATGGGTTAAATGTTGCAAGTTGGGCCTGAAATTTAAACCCGCTTATTTAGTATAGAGGGCTAAACCATTAACTTATAGGTTGGGGCAATTTAACTCGTATAGCTAACTTAGACACTTCTAATTGTCACTATATGTATGTACAACTTTGTATAATGTTCTTCGTCTAATTGAATCATTAAAAAAAAAAAAAATTAACCTTCTATTTGAACTATTAAATAGTTTTGTTATCAATTTAAACTTGTCCCTAAAATTCGTTCTCCATTATGCAACTTTTCCAAAACTTCCTAATTTTGATTTATTTTCTAAGTTATTTCATCACTAAAGTACTATTCAGTTCTTCAAATGTTGATCATATGGTCCATAAAAAGAGCTAGTCCCTAATATGAGGTTTCTAGGAATTGAAGTGACATACAACCCTTTATGACTTTGCGATTTCTTGTAAGAATGTGAAATGCAAAAGGGAGATGAAATTATTTGAACAACAATATTAGGTTTTTAACATCCCAACAATCTAAGTAATATGGATTGAAAACACATGAGCTTTTATATTCTTTTTTAGTAATATATTTTAGTTTAGATGGCTAACTATGGTCTCTATTACAACATATCAGCCCATACTGTTGATAGGGTCTTTTGGACATAGGCTCCTCAGTCCCATCCCAACTTGATAAGGCTCACGACTTATGACCAGTCATCCTCAGCTTAAGCCTAAAACATGGCTTATCTAACTATATTAGATCTTTGGCGATTAGAAGACTTTAGATATAGCTGAAAGACTAAGTCAAACAACTAACTCTTATACTTATAAACCACGTTGGATATTATGACCCCACTCTCTAACACTTATGGATATAGCTTTGCCATTAATTCTTCTCGAATTTCTAGCTTCACTCCTCTATAAATATAAGGCCAATACTTAATGGTAACCTACTTAATACTTTGCGTAGCCTATATGCTATTCTTGAGTATTCATACTCTCCAAGTACTAGACTAATTTAAATATCGAAGTGGCCATGCCAGACAACACTTTGACACTTCCTCACTAAACTCTATTTTGCAGGCTCACTCACTTGTGCAAAGTCCAATCTCTCTCAAATCCATACCAAGATGAAGTGTTGCCTCTGAACATCAAACTTCCTACCTTTGACCAATATGATGGTATGGGTGATCCTGATGATCACCTCCTACACTTCCGCACCTTCATGAACCTCCATGGTCATAGGGATGCCATTTTGTGCAAGGCTTTCCCAGGTATACTGAGGAAAGCAGTTCAATTTAACACTTGCTTGAAGAACTCCATTGGCTCCTCTGATGAGCTAGCACAGAGGTTTAGTCTCCATTTTAAGGCTAGCAGGCCTTTGTATAAGGACACATCGCCTTAGTACCTAATAAGGCAGCGTGAAGGCGAGACACTATGTGAATTTGTAACCCAGTTCAATAATGTCGTGGTCAAGATCCCTTAGCTAAATGAGGGAGTAGTTGTGCATGCCGCATAGCTTATTATCCGACCTTCAAGAGACTTCTTCCAATTGCTTATGAAGAGTAAGTTGAAGACCCTAGTATTTCTAAAATAAAGCCTAGAAATACATAATGATGGGAATCAGGCTATCGAACCTTTGACCTGCAGCTGAGCCTGAGGACTAAAGGGGTTGGTATGACGAATTCCTTCGTTCCAACCAACCCTTATCGAGGCTAAGTATTTCCTTTTCGAGTTACCTTTAATGCTGTACTGTATGACCGTTCATTATTCTGTGGTATGCCGAGTTGATGATTACTCTCTAGCATTGAGCCGACTAATCACTCAGCATCATCCTTATCAAGAGGATGAGAGATAGAGAATCTAGACCGACTAAGCCATCCTTGTTTGAACAAGCCCATTTGTCCGTACTTTTTGTCCACATCTCCAAACAACCCAGCTAATGCAACATCACCATGTGTACAGTATCATATGTAAAATTTCTAGCACCTATGATTACTTTCCTTGTATATTAATTTTTACCCTTTTGTATTGTGTACATTACTTCTTTAGGAAATGTCCTTTTTGTCTTTTTCCTTTAGGGGAAGTTACCCTAACTTATAGGTATAAATACCTTTGTACTTGTAACTATGAAAGATGAGATTATCTTCAATACACCTTTAAGTACTTTCTTCCTTGCATAAACACTGTTGTTTACTCTCGGCATCACTCTTAACCTTTCCCTTAAGCAAGGTTAGGTGATAAGTAACTTCATTGGACCAATTCGTACATCATATCAATTTATGTCGTGAGTCCTTAGAAGTTCCATTAGTGTATTATATCCTCCAGAGCTGTTCGTGGGTTTTTGCTTACTGTTTCATTCGTTATTTTTGCCTCCTTTTGTACTTTTCCCCATTAACTCTTTTCAAACTTTCTGCAAGCTTGGACCCATCTAATGACTAGCCTTGTTTGTTCTTAGTCACAATTCGCAATACATAGACTAAGAGGACTACATTCGCGCTAAGCATGACACTGACTAAGAGTGGTCGAGCGGAAAGGATAAGGAGATTGTCCAAAAAAGATTGCTTCGGCTATAAGACGTTGAACATAGTACAGGGGGACGACTTAAGCAATATGAAGTGCCAAGCCAAGCGAAAGCCTCTTTCATCTACACGTAACGTACCCCTTTGAACCGACCTATCGCCTAAGTTTATTTCGAGGTACGACACAAAGGCTTACTGCAAAAGCTTACTGTAAACCCCATAATTAGTCACTTAGGGTTTCGATCAATTGAAAGATCCGATCGAGCCTAAATTATAAGTAAAGCTAAAAGTATTAGTAAAATGATCCCATAAGTTTGAATTTAAGAAAATTAGTAACATAATAAAAGAATATAAAATTTTCAAATTTTAAGTATATAACTCGTCATTTATCAAAAATATATAAAATACATTCCGATAATTAACGAATCGCTAGAGATAAATTATATATATACCAAAAGTCATAAAATAACCTAAATAATATTTATAAATATTTATTTGTACTATATATGAATTTACATATATGTAAAAATACACGTAATTACTTAAAATACGCGTAATGTGCTAAAACAATACTAAATAATTAAAGAAAATTCATAATTAATTAAGGAAAAATAAGAAAAAATAAGGAATGATCTAGAATTGGGTTATGGCAGTTGGGAAAAATAAGAAAAAAATTAGCCTATTAAATTAGAGCAACATAAAAGCTAAAAATTAAGGGATTTGAGTAATGTTTTGTCCAATTTAATACACATTAATTACCAAAAAACTCTATAAATAGGGGAAAAAATCACAAAGCTCATTTGGACAATTAGAAATCAAAGAAAAATTAGGAGCATCGAAATTGGAAGAAAAAAATTTGGGTAAAAAAAAAATAAGAAAACTATACAGTTGGGGCTTGTAAGAAGAACGCAGACCCGATGAGCAGCTGGGAGTAGATGGACACTACCACCATACAGTGGCGGCAACTCCCAGGTGGGCCGACATACCCATGGCCACCTTCGGTGGCCAGAGCCACTTAAATCGGTGAGTTCGATTTCTAGCCCGATTTTGTGTAATTTTATAAAAATAGTAAATATTCTTAAAAAATTATGAATTTTGTTATTATGAAATATTTTTGTATTTAGTTTTTAGGAAAAATATTATTTTGATGAAAATATGTTCTATGATATATGATCCTTAAGAAATCATACAAAATCGAGTATATTTCGATTTAAAAATAAATGACCTTAGGAGTGTAGTTTTGAGCTAAAAATTTTTGTGTAGACTACTTAGATGATATATAATAGCGCTATGAAGTCTTTTTTCAAAAATTAATTTTTGAAATTTTTAGATAATTTTTAGACTTTAAAATGAGGCATAAAATGGGTAATTTAGAGTTAATTAAGTAATTAAATGGTTGATTACTGATTTAGTGAATAATTATATGTTTTAGGATGTTGAAATCTGATAGAGTATGATACTTGTAGTATTCAAGGTGTTATATGTAATTATTAGGTTAATTATGTAGTAAATAAGTAATAAGGAAAAATAGTAAATTTTAAGTTAATTTTGTAAATTAAGGTAATTAGGTGTAAAATATGATTTAGGATGAATTTAGATATTTTGAAATGATAATTGATGTTGGGAGATGGTAATTAGAGTGATAAAAATATTAGATGTGTATTATGTATATAATAAGTAATAGTACATAATATACAATTATTGGAAATATAATAAATAAAAGATATTAGAATAAAAATTGATATTATGATAATAATAAAAAATATATAATAAATCTGATAGAAAACTTAAATGTAATTATATGAAAAAATGTAAAAATATGTCACATCAGGAGTAAATTCGGTACACTAATACGGATTTAAGTGTACCGAGTGGAATCAAATACTGACTAGGGGTAGTGATGGTATTTAGGATATCGGGAAGTAATGTGATTAATTTCACATTATGAGTTGAAACAAATTTCTAAGGTTTGGGTATAAAACAGTATTTCGAAATCGAACTAGAACCTAATTTAGAAATCGATGTGGAAAATAAACCTGAACCTAACCCCAAACCTAAAATAATTGTAAAAGATTTGAGAACCTAGATAACTGGATATATTAAACTTTAAACAAAACATAACAATAAGCGTTATAGGATAAAACCAACTTATAATAGTTATATGAAAAACTAAAACCGCGTTTGTGTTATAGGGATGATTGGCGATGGCTTGAGCGAGTTGGACCTCGAGTGAGTGAGCGAGGATTCTAGGTAAGTTGAGATTGATACGTTGTTATATTTTGGAGGCTTGAGATTATGCTTGGTTGTACTTATTAGATAGTTGGTTATGTACATATGCTTAATTATGAGTGATGCTATGATTCTGTCTGTTGTTCTGGCTTGTATTGTATGATTTGTATGAAATGATTGATCACCCTAAATTAGACCTAATCAAATATATGACCTATAATCATAATTGAACCTAGATGGCAACCCATTAGGGAAACCTAAGATTCTTTGGCCAAATGCTGACCCCTTCGAAAGGGATAGTGCAAGATTGCATAATGGTTCCTTCTTCATCCTTAGTCGAACTAAGTGACAGGAAAGGAGGTCGCGACGAGAGTGAAGTTAATGGTTCGGAGGTAGTCGTGGGAGGAGCAATGTCTCCATTGCACAAGCCTGAGTTTGGTCGTGAGCTGTTGCATTAATGGCAACTCCTCAACCCAGATTAAAGCGGGCGTAATTTCTCTAATCTCACGATGGGCCGGACAACATTGTGCGATGGCATTTGCTTGAATATGTATTGCACCTAATAAATTGATTGATAACCTTGTTATGTTTATGATATAGTTTTAAGTCCTCTATCCTAACTTACTGAGTTGTAGTTGCTTACATCCTTATAGACGTCGTGCAGGTGCTGACTAAGAAGCGGCATACAACTACTCTGAAGCTAGCAACTGCTGGATCTTGGGGAGTGAGGAAAAACATTTGAAGAACAAACATATATTTTAATTGTAATAATTGAATTTCAGTATATATATATATTTTCTTACTTTCTTAGGTAAATGATTTATTTAAATTATAAACTATTTACTACAAAACAGGTTAGTTGTGAACGCCTTATGTGGATTAGGTCTAGGATAGCGGTTGTAAGGCCAACTACTATCTTAAAATGGTTTACACGGTGGGGCTGTTACAACTCTGCCGCTTCGGGGCGTGACACCTACTAAGATGAAAGGCAATGCTAATCATTAGAACTTGGACAAATAATGTCAATTCCATGACGACCACGACCACACTGCCAACAAATGCTTCAAGCAAAAGAATACAGTTGAGTATGGTATTTAATAGGTCTTCTTCGGTGAATACGTAGCCCAGCGGAGGAATGGCGACTGTTCCGATGATGATGAAGATAAGGCGCCTCAAAGGCAATGAACTAAGGGTGCCTAGCAAAGTAGAATGATGACCACCGCAACGATTGAACCCCCAATGGCATCATAAATATAATAGTTAGGGGGTCATACTTAAGGAGCCGATTGAGCACCAGTAGCTCGGCTAACACCCACATATAGGTGCTAGCTGTTACATAGAAGAGATAGAAGATTGATACTTTGATCTGCTTCTTTGATGAAGATTTAGAGGGGGTAGGCACCCCCCCCTAATCAAGATGCCCTTGTTATATGGGTAAGGATTGCTAACTTTAAGGTCCTTAAGATTGTTGTAGACATTAGCAGCTCCATTAACATCCTCTTCTTACATACATATGAAAGGATGAGGGCTAAGTTGCTCATCAAGATGAAGTCACACCACCATAATCTCATCCGCTTCAATGGGAGTACTGTCTAAGCCAAGGGAATCATCACTCTCAACATGGAACTTAGCGATGATGACAACGTTACATAAAGACCAATGGCGTTTGTCGAGATCGATTGCCCATCCCCTTACAACACTTTCTTAGGACGATCAAGTTTAAATGCATTGAGGGTCATCACTTCATCCCTTCACTTGAAGGCTAAATTTCCGACCCTAACTGGGGTGGAAATTTGTAGATGTGACCAGAAGCTCTCTTGAGTGCTCTATGTTAAGGCTGCTAAAGCAAATGAAGTCTTCGCTTTGGAGATTGGCCCACAGGAGAAGCTGGTCGAGAAAGGTGAGTCAGGTGAAAAAACTAAAGAGGTGTAGATTGGCCCTTCTCCTGACCAGACCACCAAGGGCGGGATCAAGACCCCTTCCGAAGTAAAGGACGAGATAGTTACCCTTTTGTAGCCCAGCTTAGATAAGTTTACTTAGTTAGCATCAAGCATATCGAGGATCTCCCTTGACTTAGTAACCTATAGCCTTAACATCAACTCTACTGCATGACCTGTCATACAAAAGAAGAGGCACTTCATGCCATAGAAGCAGGCCGTAATCGAGAAAGAAGTGTAGAAGCTACTTAAGGCTGGCTTTGTAAGGGAAGAGAAGTAACTGGCCTGACTAGCTAATATAATGTTAGTCAAGAAGAAGTCAGGAAGTGATGCATGTGTATTGATCATACCAATCTTAATAAAGCTTGCTCAAAGGACTGCTTCCCTCTTCTTAGGATTGACCAGCTGGTCGACTCCACATCAAGAATGCCTTGTTAAGCTTCATGAAAGCCTTCTTGGGCTACAACCAGATAAAGGTGGACCCAAAGGATAAAATCCATACATCATTTGTCATTGATTTTGGTACACACTATTATACTGTCATACCATTTAACCTAAAAAATGCTAACACAACATATTAGCGAATGGTAGCTAAGTTATTCAAGCCCTAGCTCGGGTGCAACATGGAGGTATATGTCAATGACATGATAGTCAAGAGCAAGCAGCCTGGCGATCATGTTAAGGACTTACATGAAGCCTTTGACTAGATGAGGAAACACAACATAAAGTTAACCTCCTAAAAGTGTATATTTGGGGTTAGCTATGGTAAATTCCTCAGCTTCGTTGTCACCGAGAGAGGTATTGAGGCTAACCTTGAAAAAATTCGTCCCATCAGGGATGTGAAGTACCCTACCATAGTGGTTGCACTAAGCAAGTTTGTCTCCAAGGGTGTAGATAGATATACTGAGTTCTTCAAAATCCTCAAGAATCCTAAGGGTTTTGAATGGAATCATCAGTGTACGGCGGCCTTCAAGTAGTTATAGGACTTCCTTGCATACCCTCCAGTCCTCTCCAAGCCTGTTTTAGGGGAGGACCTCTATCTATACCTTATCATAAGCTACCAGACACTCTCATTTATACTTATCAAAGTAAAAGGGAGATAGTGCAAGCTCGTATACTATGTTAGCCATATATTCTAGGGGCTTAAGGTCAGGTATACCTAAGCAAAAAAGTTGCCCTAGCTGTGGGCATCTCAACTCATTAGCTAAGGCCTTACTTCCAAGCATACCAAATCATTGTGCTCATAGAATAATCCCTGTACACAATGCTATAGAAGTTGAATGCGTCTAGATGAATGGTGAAGTATACGATAGAGCTAACTGCATACAAAATCTAGTACCAACTATAATGGCTTACGAGGCATAAGTGGTGGCCAACTTTGTAGTTAAATATACATGGGAGGATGAAGCACCATTAGGGGATAACAAATCGATGTGGACTCTCCATATTGATGGATCATCCACCTTGGGGGGTAGAGGTACAAATCTTGTTGTGACTGGATTATACAAGATCATAGTTTGCTATGCTCTTAAGTTCAAGTTCGACACCAGCAACAACAAATCCAAGTACAAGGCCTTAATAGCCAATCTCAAACTGACTAAGGAGATCAATGCCGAACACCTATAAGTTTTCTTAGACTTTATGCTTGTTGTCTAATAAGTCTAAGGTAATTATGAGGTCAGGGATGACACTATGGCAAAGTATTTAGAGAAGGTGAAGAACCTTCTAGTTGAGTTTCCTTCGTGGACCATCATGAAGATCCTCCAACTTGAAAACTTAACAGTAGATTAGCTAATCAAGCTTACCTCTACAGGGATACAAAAGCTCAAGGTGAAAGATAGGAAGATCTTCATTGAGTACTTACCAAAGAAAAGCATAACTCCAGGCTTGATAGAGGTCTTAGAGCTAACAGCATCAACACCTGAGCCGAGTTAGATGGATCTCGTTTGGAGCTATTTGGAGCAAGGCATGCTCCTTGAAGATAAGAAAGAAGCAAAGAAGCTAAGATATCATGCTACTAACTACACATTGGCCAATAGCATTATGTATTACAGAAGAGTCAACCTCCCCCTACTCAGATGCCTTCAAGAAGACAAGGGCCTACCTATCATGGAAGAGTTGCACATTGATGTATGCAGCAACCACATTTAATCCCAAGCTCTCTACATTCGGGCTCTATGACTCGGATATTATTGGTTGACCTTAAGGCAAGATGCTAAGGCCGTAGCCTAATAATGCCCCTAGTACTAGAAGCATACCCCATTAATCATGCGCCCAGCAATAGTCTCCAGTTGTTGACCAATCTATGGCTGTTCACCAACTAAGGCATAAACATTCTAGGCGCCTTCCTTAAGGTTTCAGGAGGTAGGCAATACATTATTATCACCATCGATTACTTTACTAAGTGAGTTGAGGCTGAAGTTGTTGCGAAGATTACCAAGAGAAGCGTTGAATCCTTTGTTCGGAACAACATCCTCTCCCGATTTCAGGTTCCTAATGCCACATCATGGACAATGGGCAGCAATTTGATAACCTTACATTCAAAGAATTCTATGTCAGTAAATACTTGATTTTTGCCTCCCGTAGTCTTAATTTTTGAGTTTTTTTAATAAGGTCTTAATTCCAAAATAAAAATTGGAAAATGATGAAAATACTAAAAAAATAGAAAAGAAAAATTATTATAAAAGATTATTTTAGATTTTTAGGAAATAAATTATTGTAGGGTTAATTAGTTTAGTTTTGATCGAATTCAAATAACTTTAGAGAGTTATTAGGTTTAAGTACAATTTAATTGTATTAAAAATTAAGGCATAAGCCAACGGCCTAACGGTAAAACACTTAAGTATTGAATTGAAGTTAGCTTAAAGTTATGGGTTCGAATTTTGCTAGATACCTATGTACCTTTTATTTTTTTTTTTTCATTTTTGACAAAAAGTGGGTTGAGCATACGAGATCTACATCAAATCAAATTTTTTTTAATCTAATTTGATTGGATTTGAATCCTTATAAAATATTTAAATCTAGTTTGATTTTTGTTAAATTTGATTTGAATGGATATAAATGATTCGAATCTAATTTGATTTTTATCAAATCAGATTAGAATTGATATAAGAGATTTGATTCGATACGATTTGATTCAAGCTTTATAAATATGAAGCGTACAGCATAAAGTGAGGACTATTACACACTCCTCCCTTTCTCCATCCCTCACGAACATGGATCCACTCTAATCCACACCACAAAATCAACTCCTTACTACCACTTCACTATAGATTACACAAAAACTAATCCAATACACTGACTACTTCATCCTCATTGTACATTATGATCTAAGCCCTCTTTCTGATACTCACCTACTCACAACCCCAAGACCACAGCAACATAACACACCCACGCTACGGGCCACTCTCGCACCAATTCTAACAAACCTCATCTTCATTCGACATAGTCAATACACCCAAACTCCCAGCCATTGACACTATCTTTGTGCAACATTAACTGACCAATACACACAACAGCCACGCTTAACCATACCACACGACACCTGATCCCCTAATGCTGTATGCACTGCTGTCCATACATAGTCACTATCGACCGAACTGTGCACAAACAATCAACCAGTCCCTTTACTCAACTCCATGCCATACAACACTACTCCAACAAGTCCCTTGATCGATCAGCAAGCACATTGCATGCCATCTTTACATCCATGACCCATAACTGTCTTTTACAATAGCCACGTCCAATGTCTATTGCAGCAACATAAACCACGCCCCAACCAACACTTAACAGTAGCCCACTATAGACCATCCTCGAAATTGATCAAGCGACACACCGTAGTAGCGACAGACAATCCTAATCTAACCTTACGTATACTGCTCCATCTCCAGGCTACGCTCCATCGCAACAACCAGTGCACGGCTAGAATTTGAAACTCTATGAACAGAGCAGCAGTAGCTTTATGAATATGCAGCAATGCACATATGGCAACATCGCTACTCTGCCTACCGTTCACATACGTACGTGCCACAATTCACTACTCACCAGCCACTCAATGTACGCACTCTACGCCATAGTAGCTCCTCATCCACGCTAAAGCACGGCCAAATTCCTACGTACAAGTTGAACATGGCAGCATCTGTCGCTAAGTTGCTGCTTCACCGTTGAACTCATGGGGTACTGCACAGGGATCAACAATTCCTATGCACGATAGCAACTAAGGTTCGGTTGCTGGAATTTTTTTTTCCATTATTAATAATTATCACTATTATGTTATTAATTCTTTAGTTATTTAATATTATATATATATATATATATGAACACATTAGTTTAGGAAATTTTAGTATTAGTTTTTATGTTAACGATATTTCCTGGTATTGTTAATTTACTTAGGTAAATAATGGTTTAGTAGTAATCGTATAAATATTTATTAGTTTAGTTTAGGGATTGTTGGATTTTTTTCTTTTAGGTTTTTTATTAAAAGATTCATCACATAGAATTTTTTTTTTCAAAAAAAAATATAAGACCCTTAAAAAAATAATATAAGACCCTTTTTGATTTTTTTTGGATAAACTAGATCAATTAAAACATAAATCCAGTCGGGGTTCAAAATAAAAATAAACCAACATACTAAAATTTTCGAAAAAACTATAGTCGTCTAATCTCATCCAACGGGTACGTAGGTACCTTTGAGGCGATGATAAAATCTGTAGGAACTTAGGTTTATTTACTTATTTTTATTATTTTTTTAATTTTATTTTCTTAAAAAAATAAAGAAAAGGATAATTTGAAGGAATAAACCTAATTTCAGTAAATAGATAGTGGTACATATTAAGTTTTAATAGGTTAGTCCCCGAATTCCGAACCTTTGGTTTTTTATTCAAGTTGAAATCAGAGATCGGTAATTAAATCATAGTCAATCCACCCAATTGATTACGGTTTTTTTTTTCTTTTTCCCGATTTTGGTCAGGTGGCGACTCTAAAAATTTTTCTAAATAAGAAACCAAAATTTTCCAATTTCTTTAGTCAATTATTAACATTGAATGAGTTAGGGTTTAATATTAATCGGAAAGTGAAAAATTAAATTAAATAAGAAACTGAAAATTCAGGCTCAATAGCGTCAAGCATCGCATCACACCATACTTTACGCCAGTCATCAATTAAATGGTCAGGTCAGAGTAGCCAATCAGGTCATCCTTAAAAGCTTGAAGAAGATAGTGAACTGAACCTAAGGTGCTTGGGCAGATGAGTTACCCAACATTTTGTAGGGCTATAAGACTACTTACGGTACTTTCACAGGCGAAACCCCTTTTCACCTAACGTTCAAGTAGAAAGCAGGCCTCCCCATTGAGCTATAGCTTCTAAACATTCGAGTTCAAAGTTTCAACGCCATCCTTAATGAGTCCTTACTACAAGCCAGCATCGACACAATCGAAGAAATCAAAGACCTCACGAGCTGCCAGATTCTACGATCAGAAGGTCAAACACAAAGAAGGTCTACTAGAAGTTAAAAGCTACGGGTTCACGAGAAGGACAGGGAAAATTAGCCCCCAACTGGGAAGACTCGATCAAAGTTAGAGAAAACTTGAAGAATGGAGCATATAGATTGGAATGACTAGATGGCGAGCTTATCTTACACACATAGAATGCCGATAACCTTCGGCTTTAGTTTGATTAATGTAAAACCATTCTGTAAATCATTTCACAAATTATGAATGAAAGTTCCATTCCTCATATGATTTTTCTACGTTTACTTCTTTTTCTCTTACTTTCATACTAGACCCTAGCCCCTAAAGGGTAAATAAACCCACTAACCGAGCAAGTCGTAACACTATCGACCTGATCCCCTTTGGGTGACCATTGTAAAGGGAAACACCCCTTACTTGAGGAATTCTCACCAATCGAGTAGGTCGAAATGCCATCAATTTTATCCCCCCCCCCCTCCCCCCCCCCCCCTCCCCACGTCCCCTCTCCCCTTTAAGTAACCTTTGTGAAGGGAAATACCTCTTACCTGAGGAACTCCCATTAATTTGGCAGGTCAGAACGCCACCAATCCGACCCCTCTAGAGCAGCCTCAGAAAGGGATAACACCCTTTGTACAATCGAAGAACTCCCCATACATGAATAACTTCAAATTTTAAGCTATGTTACAAAGAACTAAGCAAAAAAGCGAAAAGCATCAAACAAGAGATGAAGCACGCAAAGCTACTACACAAAGCAAAGAACAAATTCTGTTAATAAAGTGGGGATATACAAAATTAAGGTCGGTATCCTAACCTAGTGTCTAAGACGAAGGAAAGGGGGATAACTACTATTTCGGATCAAGAAATTCTAACAGCTCCAAAAAGTCTAGCACTTACAGCCTTAGGATAACTGGTCTTGGGTTGTAGGAGGGGTTGAAACCTGCTAACTTAGGTTAGTAGAAGGAGAACCCCGACCCTGATAATCTTGAGAAGCACTCTTATAGATACCTAATTTTTGCCTCCTATATTTTTATTTTTATTATTTTTCTTCCTTTTCTCTTTAGGCATTAAATAAGAAAAACATAAAAATATTAGGAAATTAAAGAAAACCCCCAAAATTAAGAAATTTTGAAAAAATAAGGATCATAGAAAAATACAAAAAATTTTCAAAAATAAGAAAAAGTACAAAAAAATAAGAAATTTCATAAAGAAACCCTAAAAAGATAAAAAAAATTCGAAAATAAACTTTAGAAATTTAGAAACTTGAAAAATTACAAAAAAATAAAATCCAAATAAAAGATTTTAGAAAATAACATGTTATTAGAATAAATTTTAGTTTAAAAGTTAAGATATTAAACTTGGATTTTGATTTAAATTTAACCTAGGCTGACTGAGTCCATATATGCAATCATGCAATTTGATTGCATATATGGATAAGACACAGCCCAATAGCTTAATGGTTAAGCATATGGATTGAGTATGGGGTTTGAGTGTAAGCTCTTGGCTTTGAATCTTAGCAAAGGCAGTGATGCCTTTTTTTTTTCTTTTGTTTATAGTTGACTAATACATTGCCACGTATCAGGATTTGGTTGTGCCATGTGCCCTAACACATGGCATCATTGGATTGGACAGTCCCACTGACGTGGCGCCACGTAGCACCATGTCAGCCTTATTTTCCCTCCGTTTCTTTCTTTTTCTCTCCATTTCCCTCTCTTTCCTTTCTCTTTGCCCCTCCTTTCTTCATTTTCCCCATATTTCCAACGCTTTCCTCTTTTGATTGCCCACTTCAATACAATTTTTGGACCTTTTCTTGTTGCAATTTTGCCAAATCAATGGCAAAATTGCAAGCTAGATATAACTTACTATGAATCAAGCCCTTTAACGCGTCCAAGTTTGGTAAAAAACGAATTTAATTTGAGCTTAAAAAATCGAAAAAAAACTAGGTTTTCAAGCATTCTTCATTAAATCTGATTCCCATTCTCTTTCTCTTCGGGTTCCTCTCTTTAACCAAACCTAAACCTAACCACTACCACAGCCGTGATCCCTACTTTGTTAGTTCCCTAACCCGACCACCCACTATCGTCGCTGTGTCCCCTAGCCACTCAACCAAATAAGCCACTACCTAGCTTTAACCATAGCAAACCAACCCTTCTTGAATCACTACCACCGATCACCTTAGCCCTAAATTAAGTCCACCGCCACTCTCCCCACGTCCTTAAACTTTACACCACACTCCCCTTTCAACCCCAACAATCCCCGATAGCACCACCTAAGAACCATTATCGATTGCCACTCACCAACACCACCCTCAAATGCTAAGGCAACCTCTCTAACCTTCCCTCCCCCCCCACCCCCTCCAAAATCCTAATTAGAAATACGCAAAAACCCCTTTCCCCCTTTGATTTAATAGCTAGATCAAGTTGAATCGTACCTTGTTGTTGCTGTTGAATAGGAACCCAAGATCCAAGCCACGCATCTAAAAGTCTATCCTGGTCCAATTCTTTTTTGGATTTTTTATTTATTTATTTACTTACTTGTAATGTAAATGTAATCAAAAAAGAAAAAATGAAAAGAAAAAGAAAGAAAAGAAAAGAAGAAGAAGAAGAAGAAAAAGAAAAAAAAGTAATTTTATTTTATTTTATTAGTTAAATAAAAATAAATAAGATATAATAAGTAATAAATAAATTAAGTAATGAAATAGGATAAAGAAAAAGTAAATAAAAAAGAGGGAAAATTAAATAAGAATAAATATTTATTTTTATCACATCACTTAGAAAAATTGATTTTCCAGAAAAAAATATAAAAAATAAATCAACCATTTTTCAAATTAGGGCCCTTTTTAGATTTTTTTTCAAAAATAAAAATTTCAATTTAGAACTTTCATTTTTTAGAAATTTTCTCAAATAAACTGAATTGAACTAAGAACATAAATTTGACATGTTTATAAAACTAAAATTAATTTAACTTACTAAAGTTTTACAAAAAGAATTACTATATCTGATCCTGAATAGCAAGTATGCAGGCACCTACAGGGTAACGGTAAAAAGCGAAAAAACCTAATTTCCCTTTTCCTTTAGTTTAGATTATTTTGTTTATCCAATTAGAGTAATTAAATTAAGTTTTGTATTTTAAAATTAAAAGGTGATTTTTAAAGATTAAAGTTAATTTTGGAAAGTCAATGATACTCATAAGGATTTAAAAATCCTAACCCTTGGACTTAAATCTTTGGTTTTCAAAAGAAAAATCAGTTTAAAAAAAAATTGATTTTAATCGATAGACTGGTAGCTAAATTATAACCAATTCATCCAATTGGTTATAACTTAATCCCTTTTTCCCAACTCCGGTTGGGTAACGACTCCAACCCTTTTTTAAATTGAAAAAACAGTTTTTCTTTAAATCTTAGTCGAGGGTTAGTATTAGATGGGTAAGGGTTTAGTACTGATCGGTTTAAAGAAGAATTAATTTTATAAAAAGAATCAAGAGGGTGAAAAACCAGGCTCGACAACTCTCAAGGGTAACCTCTTATTGAGTTGTCAGGATAAAGGTGGGTGCAAAAATGTCTTGATCAACCCTAGCAATAGAAGGTGTGCCTTTAGCCGCAGCAACTGCTTATGTAGCTTCTCTTTCTCATGCTTAAGCCTCTATTCTCTCCCAATAAGTTGGAGAATCTAGAAAACCTAGGAAGTTCAAGTCGAATTCAGGAAAATGGGAGAGTACCTTGTTCCTGGTAAACTGAGCGCACTCAATAAAGATGTCCTCGATCTCTTCCAACCATCAATCCATCTTCTAGAAGTTAATGATAGCCTTATTGGTAGCAGCATTACTGAGCACCTCCCTACTCTCTACTTTGGAGATAATCTTCTTCATCTTCGAACTCTCCCTTTGAAGCTATTGGATTTTCTGCTCCAACTCAACTTTTTAACGAACTAACTTTAGCGACGTGGCTTTGGTGCTATCACACTTAGACACCTTCATCACTAACTTAATCTTCAACTTAGAGACCAACGACTTTAGCTCAGTGTTCTCCTTTTCATGCTCTTCCTTAGCTCTCCTCTCCTCATCCAGCTTTTGAAAGAGTTAAGTCGAGAGCCTTGGTCTACTGTTCATTGCTTAGCTGAGTCCTAAGGCTGCCAGCCTGCTCGACATTCTTCTTAGCATTGGTTCGGCCATATTTTAACTCTTGTAGCTTTACCTAGCCCAGCCATCTGCATATGAGAGTGGTGTAAGCACTGTTTAACCGTAATAAATTTGTCCATATATTTACTAGAGGAAGACTTTTCCTCCCTCAATCCCTTTTTAGCACTAGACAACGCTGCTTGGAATCCTTTTACTTCTTTCCACAGGGCGTCATAGTTGTTAAGCTGTATCAATACCTGGCCATGGTATCACAAAGAAACATAAACTAAGATTAGATTAGTAACAATAAGGAAGCACATCAATTGAAAGAGATGAAGACTTAATTATTAGATAAGCAAGCTAAAGTGAACCGCCATCTCTATTGGATCTCCTCCTCCCACCCTTGATAGCTCTTTGATGATTGCCTATTTGCCAGGGATATAAGACCAAGGCCTGATAATTGAGAGTCAAGGGGTGCAATGTGATATCATTGCATCAGACATCCTACTTCGGCCTTAGGAGCTTCCCACTGGTCCTCTTGGTCTTAGGCTTGGACTTAAGAAGGTAAAGCTCCTTATTTTAGGATATGTACAGCGCATCCTTAAATGAGTCCATCACTATCTCCAAAAACTGGAACTTGTTAAGAACTTCAAAAAACTCATTGTTAACCTCATCGACATACATGTATGAATGAGCCTCAGGCCATTCATACTAACTCACTTGGCTGAGGGGTGCCTTCTCCATCGGCTTCTTCTTCTTTGCCTTAAGGGCCACTTCTCTGGCAATCTCAAAGGCCTTTTTTTTTTTTTTAACCCTACTACTTTAGATAGGGCACTAACCTGAACTAACTCTTCCTTACTCTTGTCAAGAGGAGGGGCGTAAGCATCACTACATCCATCTTCTCAATGTCGGTAGGCTCATCCTTCATGGTTAGAGGCGCAAAAGTAGAGACAGGATAGTGGAAGGAGAGAACGAGGGGAGTCCCCTGTGGTAGAGCAGTTAGCTTGACATTGCTTATCTCTCTCGCGACTATTCTCAGCCTTACAGCTTTGCCTTTAGGGTTAGAGGCTTTAGTAGTTAGCTTCGACTTAGCCTGACGACTCTTCAACAACTCATCCGTTAAAGGGTAGGAAATCTCCTTAGCCAATTTCTTGCCTAAAAAGAATCAAAACAATCGATCATGAAGAAGGAAAAAACAAAACAAGTACAAAGTACCACCATTCATTAACTCTGTCGTAACCAACATAGATAAGAAAGATAGCTCTTACCCTACCTCCCCTTCTCTTCTTAAGGAGGATGTTACACAAAGTATAACTTCACACGTATGCTAACATAACAAATGAAAACCGTTCATGAAAAACAAACTCGTATCTTCTATCAACTTATTCACCATAGCTTTATTCATGCTAGGGAAAAGCTCGGAGATTGGATACTTGAAGTATCTTCCTACTGTCTTTACGGCATTTGTTTCATTGCCCTTTCTTAGGGCCATGAAGGCTTGAATATCCTTCGTAGCTTAGGTATCATTGGGACCAAGCTCATTTTAAGCCCTAGATTGGTCCATTTCATCCAAAAGTTTACCTCCTTTGGTAGCTCAATCGCCAAGAAGTCATCTTACCGGCCTTTTATAGAATCCGTAAAGCCTCCATACAGCTACCTCCCTGAATGGGGCTAGAGGTATAGCTGCTGGCCCAAACTCTTTCATAGGTAGAAATGGTTGAAGAGTTTAGGAGTGGCCCTTATCACCAAGTACTCACAAAGCCCCTAGAAAGCCTTCAACATCCTTTACCCATGAGGAGGTGTCATGCCCCGAAGCGGCAGAGTCGTAACAACCCTATTGTGTAAACCATTCTAAGATAGAAGTTGGCCTTACAACCGCTATCCTGAACCTGATCTATGCAAGGCGTCTACGACTAACCCACTTTAAAGTAAACGGTTTGTAATTTAAATAAATTGTTTACCTAAGAAAGTAAGAAAATATATATATATACATTAGAATTCAGTTATTACAATTAACGTTTATAACATTTTATCGTAATCTATTTCCTAGTTAATACATTATACATAAATGAAAAATTCTAAGATAAGAGCTTAGACCCTAAAAAATATGTCTATTCTTTAAATGTTTTTCCTCACTCCCCAGGATTTAGCAGTTGCTAGTTTCAGAGTAGTTGTAAGCCGCTTTTTGGCTAACACCTGCAATAATGTTTATAGTGATGTGAGCAACTACAGTTCAATAAGTCAGGATGGAGAACTTAAAACTATACCATGAACATAACAAGGTTATTAACCAACTTATTAGGTACAATACATATTCAAGTAAATGTCACTGCACGACGTTGTCTGGCCCATCATGAGATTAAGGAAATTACGCTTGCTCTAATCCGGGTTGAGGAGTTGTCATTAATGCAATAGCTTACAACTAAACCTAGGCTTGTGTAATAGAGATATCGCTCCTCTTGTGACTACCTTTGAACCATTGACTCCACCCTCGCCGTGACCTCCTCTCCTGTCACTTAGTTCGATTAAGGATGAAGAAGGGACCATTTTGCTATACAGCACTATCCCTTTCAAAGGGGTCGGTATTTGGCTGAAGAATCCTAGGTTTCCCCTAATGGGTTGCCATGCAGCTTTGATTATGATTATAAATCATATATTTGATTAGGTCCAGTTTAGGGTGATCAAATATTTCATATAAATCATACAATACAAGCTAAAACAACAAATAGAATTATAGCATTACTCATAATAAAAAACATGTACATAACCAACTATCTAACAAGCACAACCAAGTATAATCTCAAGCCTCCAAAATACAGCAACATATTAATCCCAAAATTACCTGGACTCCTCGCTCACTCACTCGAGGTCCAATTTGCTCAGGCCATCGCTAATCATCCCTCTAACACAAACGCGGTTTCAGTTTTTCATATAACTATTATAAGTTGGTTTTATCCTATAACGCTTATTGTTATGTTTTCTTTTAAGGTTTAATATATTTAGTTATCTAGGTTTTCAAATCTTTTACAATTATTTTAGGTTTGGGGTTAGGTTCGGGTTCATTTTCTGCATCGATTTCTAAATTAGATTCTAGTTCTATTTCGAAGTACTGTTTTATACCCAAACCTTAGAAACTCGTTTTAACTCATAATATGAAATTAATCACATTACTTTCAGATATTCTAAATACCATAATTACCTCTAGTTAGTATTTTATTTCACCCGATACACTTAAATCCTTATTAGTATACCAAATTTACTTCCGATATGAGAAATTTTTACATTATTCATATAATTACATAAATTTAAGATTTCTATTAGATTTATTATATATCCCTATTATTTATATAATATCAATTTTATTTTAATATCTTCTATTTATTATATTTCTAATAATTGCATATTATGTACTATTACTTATTATATACAAATACACATCTAATATTTCTATCACTCTAATTACTATCTCCCAACATCAATTATCATATCAAAATGTCTAAATTCATCTTAAATCATATTTTACACCTAATTACTCTAATTTACAAAATTAACTTAAAATTTACTATTTTTCCCTATTAGTTATTTACTACATAATTAGCCTAATAATTACATATAATACCCGAAATATTACAAGTATCATAATTCATCAGATTTCGATATCACAAAACATATAATTATTCACTAAATCAGTAATTAACTATTTAATCACTTAATTAACCCTAAATTACTCATTTTATGCCTCATTTTAAGGCCAAAAAATTATCTAAAAATTAAAAAAATTAATTTTTGAAAACAGCCTTCATAGCACTATTCTATATCATTTAAGTAGTCTATAAAAAAATTTTGGACTCAAAACTACACTCCTAAGGTCATTTATTTCTAAACCGAAATATGCTGGTTTTTGCATGATTTCTAAAGGATGATATATCACGGGACATATTTTCATCAAAATAATATTTTTCCTAAAAACTACATACTAAAATATTCCAAAATAACAAAATTCATAATTTTCTAAAAATATTTACTATTTCTAAAAATTACTATTTTTAGAAAATTACACAAAATTAGTTTGGAAATCGAACTTACAGGTTTAAGTGGCTTCGGTCACCGTCAGTGGCTATGGGTATGTCGGCCCACTTGGGCACTGACACCACCTTGTGGTGGTAGTGGCCATTTACTCCCAACTGCTCATTGGGTGTCGGTTCCCTTCTAAGGCCCTAATTGTACAGATTTGAGTAATTTTTTTGTAATAAATTCAAACACTCACTATTTCAGCCCTTTCTATTTTTCTCACTCTCCAAACTGACCAAATGAGCTTCTGAAATTTTCTTGCCATTTATAGAGCATTAGGGAAATTATTGTGTATTAATTAAATAAGACAATTGCTTTATCACTTTTTTTTTTCACTTTCTATTTGTTGCATTTTAATTAGTTGATTTCCTTCTTTAATTTTCAGATTACTAAGCCCCATTTCTAGACTTTTCCTCATTTTTCTATATTTTTCTTATTTTTCCTTAATTAATTATGAATTTTATTTAATTATTTAGTATTATTTTAGCACATTTCGCGTATTTTAAGTAATTATACGTATTTCTACCTACATGTATATTCATATATAGTACAAATAAATATTCTTAAATATTATTTAGGTCATTCTATGATTTTTAGTATATATATAATTTATTTCTAGCGATTCGTTAATTATTGGAATGTATTTTATATATTTTGAATAAATAATGAGTTATATACTTAAAATTTGAAATTTTTATATTTTTATTTTATTACTTATTTTCTTAAATTCGAACTTACGAAATCATTTTACTAATATTTTTAGCTTTATCTTATAATTTAGGTTTGATTGGATCTTTTAACCGATTGAAACTTCGAGTGGTTGGTTGTAAGGCTTACAGGAGGGACTTATACTAGATTGCCCTTGTGAAAGTTGAAGAGCTCCTTCTTGAATTCACTCAGAAGGAGGTACTACCTATGCTCTAAACACTTCTCAAACAAGGAAAAACACCTCCCTGATAATAAAGGCACCCTTTCTTCCTTCCTTAGTAGCCGTGTTGTCTAACCAGGATTTTGGTCTAACTATGAAGTTACTCAGAACCTAACTGGGGGCAGACGGCTTACTCCTATTAGTTCAACCGCTCAGACCTCTGTTCGTCTCAAGTGCGGTGAACAGATCTTTGGTCCCTGGTAAAGGAGCCTATGTGTAAGCATCTCTTAGGATGGCGCTAATAAGCCTTGACCTATCCAGTGCATCCATCGCCATTCTCGTATTATCATCTAGTTGCGCCAGTGATGTGGCTTCATCCTCTTCTCCACGAAGAAGATCACTCCTAGCAGCTTCGTAGTCGGTTAAATGGCATTTCAATGCATTAGATGGTGTTTCACTTGTGTTTATAGACATTCTGAAGATTGAAGAAGTAAAGAGAAGTGTAGAACTTTGTAGAAAAGTTTGAGAAAAAGAAAGCTTCAAAGAAGGAGGACATTGTAGCAAAGAAGAGAGAAAGGTTGCAAAAGAGTAACCTCACAAAGTGATTCTAGAATTTATAAGTCAATTGCGTTGGAAAGTGAATCATCAGTTGTAAGGATTTGGATAAGCATGAATTCCCTAAAACATTGCGATGCGAACACATAGGGATAGCTTGGATCAGATGGTAATGTTTGAAAGGAAAAACATATGTAATTGTATACATGTCTACTGTAATAGGATACCTATTACATCACATTAACTACACTAAAAACGAGCATAATAAAGAAAAGATTTGAAAAGTAACTTTTGCAAAAAGTTTTCTTGAAGCCCCTTTGACTTCCGCGAAATAACTTGTTTAGCACTTTAGCAATGCTATGCTTCAGCATGGATAGATTGTATCTATTTGAAAAATGGTCAGCTTAGCTTATCTTTGTCAACTCGACACCTCTGCTTAGCAACCTTATTGACTAAAGCGCCTAATATATCGAATCTTCACCTCAACTTGAAGCTCTTAGCTCAGCCTATGGAGTTTCCACCTCGATTCACCTATCTAGTTTGACAGGCATACATCTTACTCTGACATATCAAAGGGCTAACTACTCAGTACCCCCTGATGGTCAAGGAGATTGGACCTCATACATTCCACCTCAAAATTGTTGTACTCACCTCTGCCTAAAAGGTAACCTGCTCAGATGGACTAATCCTATTCATCCCTAGTATCATTCAGATCGGATGTCTTTGCCTTTGCCCTTCGCTAGCCTGGACTTCTATCATCGCCATGTCGGCACGATAGCATTAACATAGACACCTCCATACCAGATTGACTACATGCTTAAGAAGCCCCTCTTTCCCTTTTCCTTGCCTTCACAACAACAATGAGACTCCCGGGGGGAGGTAGGTATTGATAAGGTTTTTTGGACATAGGCTCGCTAAGCTTGACTTGACCTAATAAGGCTTATGACCTATGACGAGTAGTGCTTAGCTCAGGCCTAAAACACGACCTATCTAGCTATAAGAGGCCTTTGACTACTAAAAGACTTTGGATAATGCTAAAAGACTAAGTCAAACAACTAACCCCTATACTTGTAGAGCATGTCGAACATTGTAACCCCACTTTTCAACACTTGCAGATATGGTTTTACCCACTAACTCCTCTCCAATTGCTAGCTCCATTCCTCTATAAATATAGGGCTAACACCTAACGGTAACTCACTTGATACTTTGCACACTTAAGCCTATATACTACTCTTGAGTATTTATGCTCTCCAAATACTTGACTAACTTAAGTATTGGAGTTGTCATGTCGGACAATACCTTGATGCCCCTTTACTATGCTCTCTTTTGCAAGCTCACTCACTTGGATGGAGCCCAATCTCTCTTAAATCCATACCGGCAAATATTTTGAGACAATACATGGTATTCAAGGTTAATGAGGCACATTGGTATTACTAGTCAAATGAATCCTATTGTAATGAACTATGTAAATAGTTTTATGATACAAAGTAAGTGCACCTATCAGTTTATAATATAGCGGATTAAGTCCAAGTATTAATCCCTCAGGGATTTTGACTACTAGTATCACTAGATCTCTATTATCTAACCGACAATTTAAATTTCAAGAAACTTAAAGATGTAAATCTAAATTACTGCTAAAACTAAATTAAAGAGCAACTAAGATGAAATTCAAGAATCAACAAGAAAGCAATTTAATTAATTTAAGATTCAATACTATACCTAGATCTTGCTTTCCCTAAATCTAACATGTGATTTTCCTAAAGATAATCTAATTTATTTTTTAATTTTTCTTGACCGGGAGAATTCTCTACTAAAAGTTAATTACTTTCTCAAGTCAATTAACCCTAACCCTAGAATCACCTATATGAACTCTTCTCAATAGTATGATTTAAGATTACATTATTGAACAATGAATTCTCTACACTAAAGATTTAAATCCGGAAGAATCTTGCAAATGATCTCTAATCTTGCAATAATTCTCATCAACTATGTCTAAATCTAATCTTATAAGAAATTTCTCAATTCTCTTATAAGATATCAAACTCTAAATTACTATCCATAGAAATAATAATCTAAATCATAAAGCAAACATAGTTAAATCAAGAAATTAATTAAAAACTAAATTAATCGATACTAACCATGTTACATGAATAGATCTAGGTTTAACAAAACCTAGATACTAAGATTCTACTCACTACACATCCTAAAATAGAAATGTAAAGTCAAACTATAGAAAGTAATGGAAAGAATCATCATGAAATCTAAAAAAAATTGAATCTTTAAGTCTTCGCTTCTCCTCGCTTTCTTAGTTGTTTTTAGCTTCAGAAACTCTCTTAAAGTTGTACTAAAAAGTTCTCCTCAATAAACCTTAACAAGGCTTTATATATGAAGAATTAAAAAAATTAGGTTGGCTGGAAAAGACATGATCAAGGGTACAATCGTGTCTTTCAATTGTGTAACATTCTGTGCTTCATGTTTATCTTTTTTTTTTATTATTATTAAACCTGGAAACAATACGACCAATGACATGATCATGCCTTTTGGTCATGTCATAGGCTATGACAAATGAAAATCAACTTCAAATTCGCTTAGAAACGATGTAAACGTGTCATTTGGCTGCATTGATCTTTAAACCTTCATAACTTGCTCATTTTAGCTCCAATTTGAGTGAAATTTGTTTCTCTCACATAGAACGTTTCAAAACCTATAAAACAAAATTTTACTAAATTAAGTATTATTATATAAAAATAAACTCAAATATCATTAAAAATCACTGAATAAAATATGCACAATTAAAAACTCGTCAAACTTTCCCATATTTAAGCATTTGCTTATCCTCAAGCAAATAAAACAAAGAAAAATCAGGACAAAAATTCTTAAGTTAAAAACTATTACTGCTTAGGAAATCGGTCAACAATTACACTTAATCTTAAAAAATTCAACTTGCAAATCCAATCAATTTTCTTTAAATAACTTTCTTAACTCTTATACTTTATCTTTTTTTCCAATGTCCAAAGGACATAAAGTACTAGAGTTCACAAGCTAATTTATGCAAATTAAAGTTTAACCGGATCATTTAATCAAGGATTCTATACTCAAGATTAGATTTAACATCTCGCCAATTAAGAAAGAGTCATAAAAATTTTAACCTACTTAGTTAGAATGTATACAACCCTCTCTTCATTCTCGCTAAGCACTATAATTCAGAGTAAACACATATTACATCTACTCATCCTCTAATCTTCCACTTAGTTCATGCTTTAACTTAAAGGCTTCAAATTCACTAAATTTATGTTATTAGTTAAACACATGATTTAAGGAAAATTGTATTGGTAATTGGAAATGATCTTGCTCTTTTGACGGATCAAGACCGATTTATACTAACTTAGCCTTCATATTAGTAGCGAGAAAGAACCTTAATCTTATGAGGGATCAAGGCCGATCCATACCGGCTTATTCTTTCAATTGATTTTTACATTGACAGTGGAATTCAACCTCGTTTTCTAAGGGACCAAGGCGAATTCTTATCAATTTTTCCCCTTCTTTTTTCTTCTTTCCTTTTTTATGTTTGTCACTTTTCACCTCCAACTATTTCATTTTTTTTTCTGGGGTTTCTTAAAAGACAAATTTCATTTGTTTATCTACTAAGGATTATAGGGCTCTAAAGTCGTTTAAGAGGAAAATATACATAAATGAAACCTTCGAAAATAATGATAACTAACTCCTATCCAGTGATATTGCTCTAATCCTAAGTCTTAAAATCCTAGGCTAAATAATCCTTAACTTTACTCCATAAAGATTTCACCTATCAACTCTGGCATTATGTAAATCAAACATTAAAGATCAAGTATTTATATTACATTCAACTCAATGGAAGTTACCAATTTCCGAATAATTACAAGTCAATAAAATAATAAAATTGGGTTAAATGCGAAAAAATTGGTCTCCTAAGAAACAAAAGTTTTTATATATATTTTTTATTAAACCTATCTATGTAACATTCTATGCTTCACGTTTATATATATATTTTTTATTAAACCTAGAAACGACATGACCAACAACATGATCATGTCTTTTGGTCGTGTCATAGGTTGTGATAGATGAAAATCAAATTCAAATTTGCTTGGAAACGATACAATTGTGTCATTCTGTTGTGTTGATCTTTAAACATTTATAACTTACTCATTTTAGCTCCGATTTGAGTGAAATTTGTTTCTATCTTCTCATTTTCTCGCATAAATCTTTTCAAAACTTATAAAACAAAATTTTACTCAATTAAGTATTATTATCTAAAAATAAACTCAAATACTAAGGAAAATCATAAAAAATCACTAAATAAAATATGTATAATTAGGAACTCTTCATTTTATTATATCAAATGGAGTAATGATAACTATGTTATATGTTGGAGTAGTTTTTTGAAAAGGTGATACAATTGAAATGATTAACATTAATCTAAGATGTCAAAACAGAGCTTTAGATTTATCCACTCAAAATTGAAAGACTAAAGAAATAAAAAAGAAAAAAAAAAACTCTTTCTTTGGGCAAAAGGTCATAAGGCTTAATCAATTCCAAATAAAACTATGGGTCTCATTTTCCAAACAACAAAGTAAAAAGACCCAAAATAATTACAAAAAAATGTTCTAGTGTAAGACATGATATAAGGTAAAACAAGAAATAATAGAACCTATTATAGGATAAGTTCATTCATTTAAAATAATGAATAAGTCGACTTAAGATTATTAGTCAACCAATTTATGAAGCAATCTACCATTCTCATCAAAACCTAGATCCAGTCTTTTTCTTCTTAAACTCCTATGTTTGCTTTGGGTTTAGTATAAAAACCACATAAAATTTGATCAATACACAAAATAATAGAGTTTCAGCCTATTCAATTCCTTCAATGTTAGCTCATTATGTTTTGAATAATTTCGCATTACCTAATGCAAATCCCCTTTTGAATGAAATGCTTTAAAGGAATTATGGTTTGAAATGGAATCACTTTAAGATGGTCAAGTTCAAATTGCTTTTGTTTTCTTCTTAATTTTTCCTATTGATTAGATTCTAATTTCTAATCATCAAATACTATTAATAAACACTTACTTTTCCATCCAATAAGAAAAACTATGTATAAGGTTTGTTAATTTTTAAGTTTTTAAATTTATAATAGTTGAGATTCCATGATGATAAAGTCAAATGATTGAGTCTAAATAAGTCAATAATATGAAAATTCGAATTCTCATAAAGCTAAAGAAAAATTTTCCTTTCTATCAATGTAGTTTAACGCGAAGTTGTCCTATTTTTCACCAAATTGAACAATTGAGTTGGCTAAGCCAAATAAAGAAGTAAAACACATTGTTAAACTACCATGTTTTGTGATTTTGTTTGGATTAGTTTGGTTTAATGAAAGCCTAACTATCGTTCCTTCAAGTAATGTTATACCTTAAGAAGATCATTAGTGCGCATCAACTCCTTCCATACCCTTTTCATTGAAAAAGTACACATGTAACAAACCTAGTATATTGCATCCCTTATAATAATTATTGTTGCTACATACTACTTACTATTAGTCTGCCTGGTGTTGTCTCAACATTAAACTTGATGATATATGGAAAGATTGAGCATTATTTTGCCTATCCTTATTTCTTAGGAGGCCATTATTGATATCTTTTAAGATACAATCATTATATATATATATATATATATATATATTAGATTGTTACTCTAAACAGCAAAATCTAATATTCTAAAATAATCGAGAAATATCTTTGTCTCTTATTAGTAATCTTATTCGAATGATACCAAAGATGAGGTTTGCAAAATGTAATCAATATTTCAATAGCTTAGTCAAATTCTATTTTACATGGAACTTACACATATAGTTACTAAAATTAAGGCTTTATAATGCTCGAAATTACTATCTAATTAAGATATTTTTTCAAGGAAATCTAATAGCATGTAAATAAGGCTTGAAATTGCATTTTAGGTTGATTGACTAAGCTATACTTGTTTGATTTCTTTTTCTTTTTTCCATGGATAACTCAATGAAGTAAGCAAAAATTAGAACTACCTAAAAGAATCCATATTAGTTTAAGGTAAACTTTTACTAAATATACCTTTCATGTTCTTATAATGGACACAAAAAAACTATAAAATAAAAGTCTCTTTAAAAAGAATACTTTTGGAATATTTGTAATAAATAAATTCACGTTAAGATTTTTCTTTATGGTATACTACAATAATTATGCATTTTATCCAAGATATTTTACCATTATCTAAGTTTGAAGTTGATTGCCTAAAATATATATCATGCAATAGAAAGAAAAAAAAAAAAGCATCACACAACTCTATCTGTTAATTGCGTGTTTAATTACAAGACAAAAAGGGATATGAAAATAGTACGTTTCAATTTTAAAAAGAACTTTAGTAATCCCCACCACATACGCCCCCGGCTTGGTCCACTTCCTCCTCTTTCTCTCTAAGACACCTACGCACAAACTTGTAGGTTGTGTAAAAAAGGTGAAGTGATGAATGTGTCACTTCTATTTCTGAATAGTTTCGCAAACGGGCATTAGTTACTTTTTCATATTTTCTCTTTTATTTATATTTTTTAGAGCCATAAAACCAATTATAGAGGTATTTTTGTAAAAACTCACATCTTTCTCGTAGATGAAGAAGTATGTCTTCAAATTGTCTCATGAATGCTTAGGACATGGATCTATGAAGGTAAGTAAAATGCAATTTATAATATACTTACTTTCTCCCTAACATGGTCCTAACTCTTTGTTTATTTATTAAGTTTTATGTTGTAAACCATAATTTTGTGTTCATGATGTAAATATTTTTTATGATACATTGCTTTGATATGATTGAAATGAGGTTAGCTTGACTTATCAAGTTATATAAATATCTAAGTGATTTTGGTATGAATCTCACACAAAAATAACAAGAAATTGAATTATTCTCCATGAAAGCTTACTGTAGGGCTAGTCTATATCTTTTAGGTTTTGCATGCACCATTTTTTCAGGTTGGATTAGAGAATACCTTCCATAACTCATCTCTTCATTTTTTTTTTTTTGTTTTTTTGACTTTCTAGGTAGCTTTTCCCGTTTTTCTTTTACAATTTTCTTTCAAAATGGTGTGAGGATGTAATCGATCCATTCCAAATATGTCCAAGCTGGGATTTCTTCCTCATCAAAAGCATGTAAGCCAATTTTATTTTGCTTTAAAAAGTGCACATCAAGAATTGATTTTTTTCCCACTACGTGAAGGGCTAAATTATGAGAAACGAAGGAGGTGATGATTCTTTCTCTACTATAATATCGTCTAAAAAATTTTAGAAAATAAGCTCCATTCCTCAAGGAGTCTTGCGAAGTCATAGAAAAATCAAAATCCTTTAATATTCTTTTTTTTTTTTTTCATTTGGTCTTTGAAAAAAAAAAAAGGCTAATTTTCCTTTAGTTTTTAAACCTGTATAGCCAACCTATATGTGTTAACACTTAGAAAATGACTAGCAAATATGAGTAATTTGAAGTTTAATACATCTTACGAAACATTTCATCTAACATTAGTCCATTATTACCAATTTTAATAGTTACACATCCAATGGAAGCTTGATGATCCTAGTGAAAAAAATCGATCTTATCTTATCGGATTACCATATGTCAAACATCAGCGGGGCTGAATTGCAGAAACGTTTGCATGAAGAATTCAGACTTACCAATGATTAGTGAGTGTTAATTTCAATTACCGATTTTAGGATTTTGATACTGGTATATAATTAGTGATATAACTTATACGTGATGTTAGATTAGCACTATGGGACCTAAACTAATGTTCTATATGGGAGGTTTTAACATCGTTGGTTCTTTGAACCAAAAAAGAAAACATCCCTCGGTTCTATCTGCGGTTAAAAAAAAAAAAAAAAGTCCTTGGTTCCATTGTGAATTTGTGAGAGATATCTATGAAAATTTTTTGTCTTTATCATCAAATTAATAAATATTGCATAATTACAAATTACATAAAATATATTACTAAAATATAATCATCATAACACATCTTGAAAATGCTATATTACTATATATACTTTATACATATATTGTATTTCTTAAATGTGACTTAGCCCTGTATCATGTTTGACCTTTATTGTATTTGTAAGGTACAATTTCGTTGAAACAAAGAAGTTATGATTTATAAATATGATATTTATATAATAATAATTATTGTTGCATCTTCGAGATGTAATTTAACCTTAGTATTCTTATAATTAATTTCTTCTAATTCATATTTTTATCTAGGATGACTAGACATGTGTTATACCCGATTTTTTAATATTAATCATTAAAAAAAAAAGAAAATGGACAATTCCTAAAATTGAACATTTAGATAAATAAAGACAAAGTAGAAAATCTAAGAAATTCAATGAACACTAGTATTTTTATGATGAAATCGCGGAGTGATTTAGCGATACATTCTTGCAAAACTGCAGGTTCAATTTTCATGGGCATATCATGAACACTACGAGAAACGTCACTTTATTTTTGAAGTAGATTATTTACGAAACCATCGATAATTGTAAAAAAGCATATTGTAGTTACAAATTTAGAAAAAAAAGGAAGAAATTTGCAAGAATAATGCAAACCATCAACTTGCGGAAATTATATCACAAAGGGGATGGATGTACCTTCATGGAATTATCATGTGCTAATAAATGTCGAGGTTGTTGAAACTGCCGCCAAGAAGTTCTAAGCACGTGGCTGGCAATACACCAACCGATGAAATTGTAGAGACCCATTGGGTGCTTTAGAGGCACATCGACAACACGGGTGCTGATTACATCTCCAAGTTCGAGACGTCGTTGAGTCCCCTCTTCTTAGCCCCCAAAGGCCTATAACTGATCACCTGTCCAATCCGACGCCAATGTCGAAGTCCAACGATTGAATTTAAGCCAGATCACTAGTTCACCAAAGTGTTAGCAGGTGCTTTAAAATTACTTGTTAGGATTCCGAATAAAGAAAAAAGATAAATTATTAATTTTATTTTCTTAAATTATTGATTTGGTGCAAATAGACATGGTATACTCTCAACACATGTTTTTACCTTTCTTATAATTTTTGCAAATATATAATTAAAACCTCAATAGTTTTGCTATGTTTGATCCTTAACGATGTTTATAAGGTTTTACCAATAGCTTGAAGGTACGCACATACTTTTAAGAAATAATATATAGCAATGATATTAAGGATTGGACACGGTTTGAGATATGTGCATATTTTTAAAAGATTATGAGATGTCAAAATACATATTAAGAGTCTATGAGAGTATATCTACATTGAATCAACAATTTTGAAATATATTTAGAATTATCGATAATAAAAAATTTCATTGTATTCATATATTAATTGAATTGATTAATAAAAAATAAATATTGGTAACAATTCAACATATGACTAGTTTTTACAAAATGAAATTCATATATTGAAATACTATGAAAATTGTCTATCGGGAGTTTTATTGACAAAGCATCGTCTTGTCAATCCTTAGTGCCTATACTCTTACTATTCCCTTGCGATTCAATTGGATCTTTGAACTAATTTAATGATGTCTTATTGTATGTTGGAGTAAGGGTGATACAATTCAAATGATTAAAATTAATTTGAGATGTCATACAAAGTTTTAGATTAATAAACACAAAATCAAAAGAGTAAAGAAATAAAAAAGTTCTTTCTTTGGGTAAATGGTCATGTGGCTTAGTCAATTCCAAATAAAACTCCAACCTATTTATAGATCTCATTCACTAGACAACAAAATAAAAAAATAAAAAAACCAAAATAATTATAAAAAAAAATGTACTAATATAAGACATGATATAAGGAAAAACAAGAAATAATAGAACAAATTAGAATACTGGTTTAATCATTCATAATAACAAATAAGTCAAAGTGGTCTACAATTCTTCATCAAAACCTAGATTCAATCTTTATCTTTTAAAACTCTTACATTTGATTTGGGTTTAGTTTGTAAGCTAGATAAAATTTGATCAATAAAGAGAACAATAGAGTTTTAGCCTATTCCATTGCTTCTATATTAGCTTATTATGTTTTGAATAATTTCGCATTACCTAATGCAAGTGGAGGAAAGCCATTTGATTGGCAACCTTCTTTTGAATAAAATGCTTTAAAGGAATTATTGTTTGCAATGAATTACTTTAAGATGGTCAAGTTCAAATAGCTTTTGTTTTCTTCTTAATTAATTTGTCCTTTTTATCTCTTTAATGGTTTTATTTTGATATATCTTTACATTTATTTGCTTATTTATATTATTTTAATTTATAATTATCAAATACTATTAATAAACTCTTACTATTGCATCCAATGGGAATAACTATGCGCAACACTAATTAATGTTAAAGTTTCTAGATTTAGAATAGTTGAGATTCAATGATAATAAAGTCAAATGATTAGGTCTAAAAAACCAAGAGTAGGAAAGTTGGGATTCCTCATAAAACTTAGAAAATTTCCCCTTTTTAATAGTGTGGTTCGATTCAAAGTTATCCATTTTTTCATCAAATTGAATAATTTAGTTGGCTATGCCAAATAGAGAAACAAAACGCATTGTTATACCATCATATTTTGTGATTTCATTATTAATTTTGTTTAGGAAAAGGCCAACTACCATCCTTTTAATAATGTTGCACCTTGAGAAGATCATTGCTGTACATAAACTCTTTGTACACCCTTTCCATCGAAAAAGCACACATATATAACAAACTCGGTACATTACAAAGAAAATGATTATGATTAGTAATTGCTGCTGTTGTTAGAAAATGATTATGATTATTAAATGAAATGAACTTATTTTCCTTAGAGAATTTATGCCTCTCATACAAAGTTTGCTATGAGAGTTTGCTAAGAGAGTTTGCATAATACTTGAGAAAAAAAAAAGGAAGTAATTAAATAATAAAAGTCATAATAAAATAAAATATAATTAAGTTTTGAGCAAAGGGTATTAAAGTTTTAAGCCATGATTTAATGAAGGGTATTAATAGAATCGTAAGGAGATCTTAACCTAGTTTTAACCTAGTCAGTGCACAAATTGACTCATTGTGCATCATAGGATTGGACTCTCCTCTTGTAAACTTTGAAAACCTTCGTGGTAAGGAGGAACTCCGCTGTTATTCTTTTTATTAAAAAAGGAGAAAATTTATATTATTGTGACGTTTCTTTTTATGGTAGAATAAGAGTAGTCACGTGAAGAAGGGAAATATAAAATTTATGCAACCCTAAAAGGACCTTAGTAAGTGAAGATCCAATTTGTGGAATTCGAGATTTCTTTATGGAGGTTAAGAATTTTTATGTTGATCTTTTATGATTTTCTATAGTCCATTAAGAAAAAACAAGAAACACTAAAGGATCGCCGAAATTAAGGTATATATCTTGTGTTCCGTAAAATCTCTATTATCCTTATTTTTTTAACAAGTTTAAGAGATATTTGTTAGTTAAATAATGCGTTGATAGAATTTATTTGGTAGTGTTGATTTCAAACAAGGTTAGAGATGTGAAAGTTAATTGGTGTTGTTAATGGGATTATGTTGTTGAGTTGAGTTTTCTATAAATTAAGGGCTGTTTTTTATCCTTGTGTTGAGTATTAGAGGATAAAATGGGTTTAGAAAAGTTTTGGGCGAAAGAAGAAAAAAAAAATTCAAACAATAAATTACATGACCAAAAGATACGATAGTATCCCTGGTTGTGTCCCTTATAGTAGGCAATGTGGGCTGGTAGATCAGAAAGATACACAATAGAAAGATACGACTGTGTTCTTAGTCGTGTCTCTTGCAGTAGTGAAGTGTAACTCAATATATAGCTAAAAAAACAAGATTGTGTCCCTGACCATATCCTAGGCTTTGCTCCTTTAAGTTCAGTTTCTCCTCTTTTGTTACTTTTTTTCCTTTGTTACCTCTAAAGTAAACCTCTTCGATGTATTATTACGTGAATTTAAAAAGATTTAAATGGTTTAAAAAGCATCGTTTATTCAATATTTGAAAAAGTTTAATGAGTATTTATTATTTCTAAGATTTAAAGCTAGACTTGATTCGTTGGTAATAGATTCCAAATATCTAAATACGTGATACGTGCTTGTTGTATGTGAGTGTTAAAATAGCAAAGTTGGAAATAAATTAAATGTACATCCAGCTATGTTTCTTTTTGTGACTTGTGTTTAGCTCGTCTTAGGGGCCTAGAGTGACTGATTCTTAGAGGGCAATCCTAATGATCTTTGCAACGCGTTCTCCTTAGTGAAGTCTCTCTTGAAAATAATCTGAAGATAGATCTAGATTATTGTAAAAGGGCCTAAAGAGGTATGCCCAACATTAGGTTATAGAGAGGCTTGAAGAGGCACCTCCAAACGTTAGGTTGTGATACGATTGTGATGTGAACGAGTCATGAAGATCACTATCATGTGTTGTATGTTTGACTTAAAAAAAAAAGATAATTAAAGAAATTGTGTGATTTACTTATTTTGTATTCCTACGCATGTGAATAAGTATCGTTTAATTATGTGCATGTGGTTATGTGTTGCGTATTAAGCTTCAACTCATCATATTATTTCCTTTTCCCAATTAAAGGTCAAAATAATGTTTATGAAAATTATAGTTATAGAGAATATGCTGGAGTTGAGGAATGAAATAATAGTTATTACCATCTGGATGTCAATTTTAGAGACTATTATCATGATAATAGCCAACAATTTTAGGAGTAGTAATAAAGATTGAAATGAAATTAGCGGTTGAGACTTTTTCTACCTTTTAATTATTTCTGTTGTGAAAAATAAAAGAGTTCTTTAATCTTGTTGGTACTTATGGTGTATGAAATATGGAGTTTGAATTTTATGAAATAGAAGTTTTTTTTTTTTTAAATATCGATATTGGTGGTTTTAAATGTCAAGTTTGAAATATTCATTGTGGTTTTTAAAGCCTAATATGTCATTAGAAGACTAAGGACACGTGGTAGTCTATGGCGTTCCAAGTTTTAGAGTGTTAGAGATTAAGTGATTGAAACGGGCTTATTAGTGCTTGTTGACTTGGCTATTCATTACTTTTAGCCTAGGACATTTTTAATGGTATTAGAGTAACTCCTTTGCTAGTAGGTGGATAATTCAGATTCAGTTCTAGTTTAGAGAAAAGGTCCAATGAAGGTAGGAGAGTATCACCCGAGTGTAACCTCTTACATGTTTCCAAGATGACCTATAGGTAGTAGGTGACTCAAATCGTACACCGAAAATGGGGGAAGATCTAAGCTCAGTTGTAAGATCTTGTGATGAGGACGTCGCATGTTTAAAAGAGGGAAGATTATGAGATCTACGGTTAAGTATCCTATATGGATTGTGGGAGGTTATGATACTAGTTTATAAGGCCATAATTATGAAAATTTTATCAATATAAGCTTGAAACTTTTAGGTCAAGTAGTTAAAATGAACTCATTAGTGTTTGCTGGCTTGATTATTTGCTACTTTTAACCTGAGGCGTTACAATTTGAGTACAGAACTCCCTCAAGATATAACTAAGTCTTGTGTATGAATAGCATGAATTTATACACTAAACACACTTTAAACCTTAGATAAGAACGATTTAATTGCATAGTGATCAAAGAAGGAGAATTTGCAAAAAAAAAAAAAAAAAAAAACAATGAAGTTAATAGGAGAGTGAAAAACAAAGTTGCAATTAGTTTTTTATAATTTACACTTTGAAGGTATATAACTATTCACTAAGAGTTATATTGATTCAATGATCAAATTACATCAATTAGATTGAATTAAAATCAATCACAAATCAATCTAAACCTTATATCACAAAGTGATACAACTCTTATGACTATAACTAATGAAAATTTGATCAAAAGTTGCAACTTTTTCAAGTAATACAATCTTCAAACTTCAACTTTGCTGATATAAAGAAAAGAAAAAATAAGTATGAAAAGTTAATGGCCATAGTTCACACGTTAACATTGATTGTGATCCACTCAAAAACATTACAAATCTCCTTTCAATACTTGTAATTAACAAGGGTACCATCATAGTCAATTATTGAGCATTTTACATACATAGTTCAAATTTCAAATACATAATTAATAATCTATTTCTACACTACATACTACTTAGTATTGGTTTGTTTGGTATTGTCTCATTGTAAAATTTGACTACATATGGAAAGACTAAACATTATTTTGACTATGCTTGTTTTTTGGTATGCCATTGTTGATATCTTTAAGATACAATTGGTTTTTTACATCAAACCGATACTTTCAACGGTAGAATCCAATATTCTAGAATAATTGACAAATATCTTCATCTTTTATTAGTGATCTTATTCAAATAATATCAAAGATGGGCTTTACAAAATGTAATCAGTATTTCAATAGCTTAGTCAAATTCTACTTTACATGGAACTTACACATATAGTTACTTAAATTAAGGCTTTATAATACTTGAAATTACTCTCCATTAAGATCTTTTTACAAGGAAATGTGATCGTATTAATGAGCCTTAGAATTGCAATTTAGGTTTATTTGCTAGAAACTAAACCATACTTGTTTCTTTTCTTCTTTTCCATTGCTAATTCATTGAGATAAGCAAAAATTAGAACTGGCTAAAAGAATCCATATTAGTTTAACATAAACTTTTACAATATATACCTTTGTTTTTCTTATAATGGACATAGAAACATTGTAAATAAAAGTCTCTTTAAAAAGAATACTTTTGGAATATTTTTAACAAATAACTTCATGTTAAGATTTTTCTTCATGGCATATTGCATTCATTATGCATTTTATCCCAATTTTTTCCTTATCGTCTAAGTTTGAAGTTGATTCACATAAAATATGCATCATACATAAAAAAAAAATATATATATATATATGTGTGTACCATACAACTCTATCCATCAATTATGCATTTAATTACATACATGTAAAAAGATAAAAAGGGATATAGAGATAGTACATTTCAATTTCTAAAAGAACATAAAACACCTATGCACAAACTCATAGGTTGTTGTGCGAAAAAGGTAAAATAACGACTAAGTAGTTTCATAAATGAACATTGGTTGCTTGTTCATGTTTTGCCTTAGAGCTATAAAATGAATTATTGAGGTGCTTTTGTGACAACTCTGGTCTTGCTTGTAGATGGTGGTGAAGTATGTCCTCAAATTGTCTTAGAGATGCATAGGAAATGGTGTTGAAGGTAAGTAAAATGCAATTTGTAATTTACTTACTATCTTCCTAACATGGCCCTAGCTCTGTAGGTTTTTGAATTTGATCACATGGATTTGTGTCTATAAAAAGAAAAAATAAGTATTTATATGTAAAAGTTTTATTATACCAAATGAGTTAATTGATATCCTTAATGTATGTTGAGTATTTGTTTGAAAGGGTGATACATTCAAGAGATTAAAATTTATTTGAAATATCATAAGAAGTTTTAGATTAATAGACTCAAAAACGAATTAGAGAAAACTGGTCTACTTAACGTTTAGTCTCTCGTTTGGCAAATTTAGAGATTAAGAAGGTACATTTATGGACTCTTGGCTTATTCCCCTATTCACCAGTATCCCTTGCCTTACATTCCTTCCAAAACCATGTTATCCTGAATTTAACCTGCCAATCTTGTTTCTTAGCAATCAAAACAATCCCTGATAATTAACTATTTCTTACTATTAATAACCATTAATCTCTCATAAGGGGATACATAGTTTTTCCTCTTTTTATTCTATTCCATAAATATAACCTTTAAATCAATACAAAAACTTTATATAAATCGATATTATCCCACTCTAATTCCCTTTTTGATATGGGCTTTTATACTCTTTAGTACCAAATTTCAGTTAGAATCGCTAACTACGGTATTTATCACACTAAATCCTAGCATGGTGTTCCGGGTTGACAGAGTCCATTGGATTATTAGTGAAGGAAGAGTCAGTATCCTCTTTGAATATATAATAGAGCAGATGAATCCATTTTAGTATTTACATTCCTTTTCTTATAAATTTGTATGTGTAATTACCTATATCATTAAATATATAGCTTTCAAATGCGTAAATACAATCAAAATGACTTTCTCTCGGTTGTGCTAAAATTATGGCCTTCTCTCTCTGTCTATTAAATCAACTTCATTTCATGAAAGGCTTAATCGTATCTACATAAGTATATGGAACGTAGCTCTTACTATAATAATTCGAATAAACGACTGCAACTTATTTCTATCATGTGACATAGATGCGTTTTCCGCTGGTGTCTTCAAAAAGCAATGGCTCCATCTGCATAAGGTGGATATGATCCAATCCATAATGGAAATAAATGTCTTGAGTTGGGAAACTGCCGCCAGTGAGTGAGAAGTTTTTGAGTCGTGGCTAGTGATACACCAAGGAATTGTGTCGCATAGACACATAGACATCTCATGATGCTGACTATATCTCCAAGTTCGGGACGCCGTTAAGTCGACTCTTTTTAGGCCGCAGAAACATGCCACCTGTCGATCTGACACCAAACGGAGAAACAACTTTACCGCTTCAATCTAACGTCTGAATTGTGCCCTTTGTTTTGTTTTTTTGTCTGAAAATGTTACCGGGTGCGCGGAAGTTGCTTGTTAAATTTTCGGGGTGTAAAAACATAAATTTTAAATATATTTTTCCTAGTAACTGTTTATCAGGACTTGTTAAATTCTTAAAATATATTCACCTTGCAATATAAAATGCATTTACCTAATGGATTTTAAGTTTTATCAACAGTTTAAAAGTATGTGCCCATTTTCGAAAAACTAGATATAGCAACTAATTAGTGTTTTATGATGTCTGTAATACATATATATATATATATATATATATTTCAAAAGTTAAACCACATTTGCAAAATTCAGGTGAATTATTTGTATCGGAAGAATAGTTTTAGAGTTATATATTCACTAATCCCTTAAAAAGAAAAAGATTTCATTGATTGTACTCACAAGCCACGTCAATTTATTAGTGAAATATCATGTGTAATAATTATTGATAAGTTAACACTTTCCCCATTATGTTGAGATATATGCCACCGTATAGGTAGTTAAAAGGTATCCAATCTGCCTGACCTAATAAAAATCTTATAAGATAATACTAAATAGGGTTTAGGCTTAGGTCATGGGATATAAAGTAATCGGATCTTGTAATATGATTCAAAATTTTATAAAGTTTGGAATTGAGTTTTAAGATTATAGAAAAAGAAAAAAAAATCGATAAGAGACCTAACTAAGTAAAAAAAAATATATTTTAATAAAAATATTTACTCTTACCTTATAAACATATATATATATTAAGTTTTATTATATTAACAAATTTTTATTTTCAGTTTTTATTATTATGTAAATTAATCTTACTTAACTTTTTACGACTCTATTATCTCCTTAATTCTATCTAAATCTTATGAAAATCCTCTATTATAGGGTCTAGTGAATTCTATAGATACCGGTCTTAAAAATAAAAAGTAAAACCCATAGGATTCTAGAAATAGGGATCGGAGGAATATTTTTCAACTAATACTGTGGACACTCATCAAGAACCGTTTTGTGTTTCAGCCAGCCGGCTATGTCGAATTAATTGTTTTTCTCTTGGAAAAAAAAAAGAATGAATTATTTTTCAACTGTACCCAGCAGATCCTAAAGTCAAAACTTCTCGGTTCCATATTTTTATTCTTGTCCTTATAATATTACAAAAATTCACCTGGCTATGTTTGTGTACCTTGAGCATTTATTAACAAAGAAGTGCTGCTTGTCTTGTTTTTTGCATTAAGAAATAAATATTGCGTCACATCAAACGGCAAACGCGGTAAACACTAATGCTTGATTTACATCCAAGAAAAAAGGTGCATGTCCGCCCATTATCGAAAACAAATCCTTTTTCATTTTCCGATTTATAAATTAACAATTATGTTTTTAAGTTATGTAATAATAGTATTGTGACGTTTCTTTCTTTTCTTTTTTTTTTTATATAATTTCAACCATTAATGATACAGAATAATAAAAAAATCCAATAATATGAGTCAGATGAAAGTTAAAAGAGTGCAAATCGGTGAATGGTTTTAAATCCGTCTGTCATCTCTTTCCTGGGACGTTGGTTTCCTTACATTCATTACAGGAAAACTACACTTGCGCTATAATGGAAAGTGGACTCAATACAACGTATGACCGATTGGTGCCCAATAGGATGAACATTAACAAACCAAATGACAAGGATAGTCTTAAACCGTCATACATAGCCTGTAGGGCATTTTTTAAGAATTCTTGAACTTCTATATAAAGGACAATGTGCTTCAACCTTGGGAAGAACCATCGACTCATTCCTTGCTTACATTGCTTGAATCGATTCCAATTGCTCCATTCTTCGTATCGAAACTCGAAATTCGGTCAAGGTTAATGGGGGCTAACGAGAGCTCTTGTTCTCGAGAGACCGGGGAAACGGCTCAAGAGAAAGATTGGTCGCATGTACCCGATGCTTATTTGGTTCCTCCAAAGGATCGACCGGATTCGTGCCCTGAAATTGCTCATGTCCCTGTCATTGATTTAGGTGGACTGAGACATAGCCCTGAAAGAAGATCCATGGTCATCGAGGACATTGCCAATGCATGTCGTAGTGGTGGCTTTTTCCAAGTAAGTTAGCGTACTTTGGTTTTACACTAGAGTTGTGTGTACATATGTTTGTGTTTATTTAAAAGGTTTGTTTGAAGTCCTAATTGAAGTATTCTTTACGGTTCATGCGTTTCCTTAGACCCAATGTAAATATTCTACATTTGAGTTGCAATTTTCCTTTCTTTTTTTTTTTTTTTTATTTTGATCTTTCTAGAGTCATCTTAGATTTAATCTAATGATATAAATACTGACAGCTTAATAGTATAATCTAATGATATAAATACTGATAGCTTAATAGTATAGACCACATTTGAATCAAATCTTTTTTTCCCGAGTTGTAATGTAGATATAGCTTGACCAAAAAATTTACTCTTTTGTTATTGTCATATCCTCTGCATTAATAAAAAGTCATAATGTATTGTTTAAAACTTCAACAGATTATCAACCATGGAATTCGTCAATCCATAATGGATGAAGCTCTATCAGTAGCATCGGCATTTTTCGACTTGCCCATGGAAGAGAAGATGAAGCTCATGTCCAAGGATGTGCACAAGCCGGTGAGATATGGGACCAGCTTGAGGGATGGTGTTGACGCAATCCAATTCTGGAGGGCATTCCTCAAACATTATGCACATCCTTTAGAAGATTGGATTCACTCATGGCCCCAAAATCCACCTAATTACAGGTCTGTCTAATGATTGGAGTCCGTTTTAGTTTTGTTTAGGCATTGAATCGAAACTAGGAGTGAAATTAAGTAGGTTCATTTGATTGTACCCATTTTTAGATACAACTTCTGTTAATCTTTTAACATATTAGATACCTAAGTTTATATATAGAAAACCGAACCACATGTTGTCCTGATTTTTTATATATAGAATATTTATGAGAATTAGTATACTTGAAATGTTTGGATAATAAATGTTACCAACAAAAGAAAATGATAAAAACACATAACGGATGCATAACTAATATAAAATAAAAATAGAACAAAAAAAAAAAAAAACTGAAGGAAATATACTCTACTATATATTACGCTGCTTGCAGTAATTGCAGCATAAAATAAAAGTCGGATGTGTCTTGCTATGAAATGATGTCTTGGTCACGATTAACTAAAGAAAACGTGAACATATGTCCATAAATGCACGCTACTATTTATATTTAATGTTTAGAATCTGGACAGCGTTTTGTGTCCCCGTCTAGACTCACACAAAATAATATTAATAATAACAATAATTAGAGACAGCGGTTACAGCCGCAATTTGGTATAAAGCACTTGGACAGCATTAATATGGCGACTGCACACGACCAGCTTCATATAAGTTAATGCATTTTTATTTTTTTATTTTTTACCGGCAGATTCGCATGACGCAAACCTACTTTTGTTTTTAATTTTATCTGTCACGTACCATGAATGGCATCTTCTGTTTTTCGATTAGGTTTACTCGATCTAATATGACAATGAAACCAGTCTAATTCAATTTTAGTTTAATCTTCAGTTGAAGTCGATTAATCACTTTTAACTCTTAACCTTCTGACATGTCTGCATCGATCATTTGGATTGAATCAGACAACAGTTTCAACTCCTAAGTTATTCCCAAACTCTGACACATTACAATAATTCAAGCATTTATAATACTTAGTACCTTACAATAATTCATGAATTGATAATACTTGTGTCTACCTAGTTGTCAAGTATAGGTCAACCTTGGTAAATAATGTGTGGATCTTCTTTTTTTTTTTTTGGCTATGTTTGTCCTGTGCAGAGAAATAATGGGTAGGTACTGCGTTCAAACGAGAATAGTAGCACTAGAATTGATGGATGCAATAACTGAGAGCCTAGGTCTCGGACCAACATACATTTCCCACAAAATGGAAGCAGGAATGCAGGTGATGGCTGTGAATTGTTACCCGCCATGCCCAAACCCCGAAATCGTGCTCGGACTGCCACCACATTCCGATTACAGCTGCTTAACCATCCTCCTCCAATCCTCACCGGGTCTCCAAATCCTGGACAAACAAGATGGTACTTGGAAATTGATACCTCATATCCAGGGCGCCCTCCAAGTTAATGTAGGTGACCATGTGGAGGTGCTAAGCAATGGCAATTACAAGAGTGTTGCACATAGAGCCGTGCTGAATTCGGAGAATACTAGGTTTTCAATTGCAAGCCTACATAGCTTCGGAATGGATGAGAAGATGGAACCTGCAATTGAGCTTGTGGATGAGGAACATCCTAAGGCCTATAAAGGAAGTACATTTAGGGATTTTCTCGATTTTCTCTCCAAAAATGATCTTAGTTTGGGGAATAGCTTTATTGATACCCTTAGGATCAATCAACTATAGACTACACGTACATATTTCATGATACAATCTGATGTTTTTTCTGAAATGTTTTTTTTCGTGAGAAACATGTAATGATCAATATCATACATGTTATAGCAATGGTGGTGGCATTCTGTACTTCTCATAAGATGAATAATACGAATGAGGTTGAATAATGTTGTTTTCTTTTTTTTCTTTCTTTTTTTTTTCTAAATTCAATCCAGCTATACACTTCTTTTGAAACAAATCATGTGAAATGATGTTTTGATATTCAGTGATATTTATTGTTGGTGATTGTTAAATATTATGTGATAACCAAATGCAATCATGCCAATTAATAAAAGTAACTTATTTTAATTACGTATTTCGTTAAAAATGATCAAATATTAATTTTGAACAGTTATATCTAGACTAATCATCTACTAAGAATTTTGTTTAAATATATATGTGATTTAGATTATCTCAATAAATGGATATTTTTTGACGGATCGTAAATGCAAAAAAAAAAAAAAAAAAAAAAAAAGATTGTGCAAAATATACAACTATGTAGATTACGTGTATTAGAATATATAACTTGTATATAATAAATAAATGCTATGTATGAATAATATATAACGACCTCGACCGAATCTCACGTTGAGGTATTGCCACTTTGGCATCAAATACTATACAATTTTGTTTTAAATGGCCTGTCCATCTTGGAAGAGCTCCCCCACAAGCATAAACTTTAGAGTTCCACTAAATTTCAATCATTACACTTAAAAACATCTTGATAGTTAAAGTTTTATTATCTTTATTTAAGAAGTATCATAATCTACTTTCTTACAAGACTAATATCATAGATTTAGACTACCATCAGGTTGTGAAAACTCTAAAAATGCTCCCTCGTAGGCCAAAGAGATGCTTACTTTTTACCTTATGTAGCACTTAGGTCTCCCATTCGTGGCTAACAGATTATAAAAATCCTAATCGAAACTCTTTTCATTAAGATATTGTGGTTTTAGCATCATACAATCTTGTCCTTAGTGCCACCTGTTTCTTAAGAAGTCATCCATCCTAAAAGTATACTTTCACTTAACTTTGGACTTCTAATTTACTAAAAAAAAAAAAAAACACATTCATGGTTAAGGGATATTACTTCATAGAAAACAAGTCTTATGTAGCATTAAAATATGTCCGTTTTAACATAACTTTTAGTGTGGTAGATGCCACCAGCGAGCTACGTCAGCCAAAGACAAAGTATAGGATCAATTGCAAAAAATAAAGTAAACATAGGTTCTTGTACATTTATATCTTGCATTTGTTTGGCCTGTCTTATACACGGGCACCTCGTTCGTTCTTATTTACTTTATTAATTTTTTATTGCATTTTATTTTTTTTCCCACTATATAGGAATTTCATAATTAAGTTAGTAATGTTTATGTAAAAGATGCTATTATATATGAGGCAAATTACAACGTAATATATATTTTCACGTTCTTGTAGTTTTACTGATCCATGTTTTATTGTTCTACAGATCCATGATCCATGTTATTTTGTGTTAAGCAAAAGTTAATCCCTAGTTAAGAGTAGCACACGAAATGTAGGTATTCCCTCAATGCTCGGTAGGATCATAAATAATCATACATGTCTTACTTGAAAGTCCTAGATGGGACAAAAGAATACATTCTCTTCCCTCTCAAATCCTGAACTAGGAAGTTTTCAAAGTGTTGTTTTGTCTTATATGGGGTTTCTAAGTAATGTATATGCATGATTTGAAATTCTATTAAGGAAACACATACTTGTTACGTGGCATCTTTAACTGAAGGTAGATGACTATTTAATAGGGGTTGGTCATGAATTTGTACAAAGATACAACACAAATTAGTAAATTGCAAAAGCAATAAAAATACAAGTTACGTTGGTCGTAGTTTTCTCATATATATGTATACATATATACAATTTACTTATTATAATATCAAAGTGTGTGTATACTTATAATGTAATCGCGTTGCATATTGTGTCATTTATTTATTCTCACATACCCTTGTTACATTTCTTCTTGCACTTGACTTATATATACAAAGTTTATACCATATCAAAATAACTAACTCTTAAACATAATTCATTCTAATCATTACTACTTTTACAATCAACTCTCATCCTTTTCATTCTCTACAACATATTCCTTTGATCTAGAGCTTCAGTTCAATAAACTCTTCATGGTATCAAAGCTAGTCACAATTGTGCATTACTCTTAGACTTCATATTCACTCTTGGTTTACTTCTCTCAATATTTTTTATCATTACTATGGAAATATATATTTTGATTGTTGATAGTTCATCAAACAATCCTTTGTTTGTCTCTAGTTTTAATAATCCTAGTATTATGATTATTAGTAGGGTCTTTATGGATCCAACTTCTTAAGTTAGAGTAGGTCAATTCACCTAGCCCTAGGTGCGAAGGTGAAGTTAGGTTTTATAGAAGGAGTCTGTAAGAAACCTGATGAAACTTCTTATGATTATAATCGTTGGATTTAATGTGACTTTATGATTCATTGTTGGATACTCAATTCAATGTCAAAAGGTTTGATAGAGGCGTTCATGTATGCATAATTGGATAAAGAATTGTGGAGTAATGCATATGATCGCTTTGGATTAAAGAATGGACCACTGATATATCGATTACAACATGAGATAATCAACTTTAGGCAAGGAAATTTGAATGTTTCAATGTATTACAACAAAATTAAAAAATGTTGTATGAGCTGTCAAATTTATCGCCTGCCCCATAATGTTCTTGTAGCATTTTGTCTAAATGTGAACATGATATTATGAAGAAATTTGAAGAACATAAGGATAAGAATCAATTGATACAATTTCGAGTTAGATTAAATGATTCTTATGGAGTACGTAATTAGGTGTTAGCAATGGAACCTCTACTCATTGTTAGTAAAGCATTATCTTGTTTATTAAGTAGAAAAACAGAAGCAGGTGGTTGGCTCATATGGAGATTCTATAATAGCTTTTAATGTTAAAAAAGCATCGAAGAATTTTTCTGTTGACAAGAAAGGAAAGATCGATGGAAACAAAATATTATATTTCCATATTGAATACGATAGGATCTCATGTGTAAGATAAGCACACAAACAGTATATATAGTTTAGATATATACGGAAGTATACCTGAATTCATAGAAAGAGCTATTCTTGGAAGGTTATGGCTTTCCAATCTATAGTAGTGCATGCTCTTGATTTTCTCACTAATAAGATATGGCAAAAGGCAGAAAAGGAAACTCTAAAGACACATTACTAAATTGGGGGCCTCAAGCCTATATATATAGGTTTTATTATTTTATTTCACTCTAACCTATTACAATAAGTGAAATAAAATAATTAGGTTTCTATGCATTGAGCTCATACCAAAAGTCCATAGAAACAAGTTTATAAGCTATATTTATTTATTTATTAACCAAATGATCACTTTTATTTATTGGCTTAACTCCTCAATTTAATTAGACAATTAACAATATATAATTAATTGATATAGTAACCTACAAAATTATAACAAAGACAACTGTGAAGCCTACTTGTAGCCATTCCTAGAAAGTAGGACATTTGATTGATCAATGTTTTGAGACAATAGGATATCCGAAGTGGCATAAATCTAAGGATAAGAGAAATTTAAAATTCGTTGGGAATGTTGGTAGTAGCCTTGATAGGAATTGAGCTTTAATCTGCAGCTGAGCTCGAGAACTAGAGGGACTAACGAGGCAAATTCTCCTGCTCTAATTAACTCCTACCGAGGTCAAGTTACTCATTAATGTTGATTAACTCTCTATGCTATGCCAAATGACTGCCCATCTTTTGGAAATTAGGTGCCAAATGGAAGAACGCCTTAACAACAGTAAAACTCCACACACCTGCTTAGTCCTGTCCAACCCAACCCCTTACTTGGCAACATTACTGTCGAGAGGCTAAGAGATCCCATGCGTCAACCACTCTTGTTCAAATGAGTCCATACCTAGTCAACAACCCTACTCAGCTACCTAACCACCTTGTACTGCTTTGTCTACATCCTCCAACAGCACCACCAACACATTACTACCATGTGTCCGAGACTACTTGTAGAATTTGCTACTATAATCATTGTTTTTTTATGAATATTCATTTTTACCCTTTATATACTTTGTATATTACTTTTTTAGGACAATACTCTTTTTATCTTTTCCTTTTTAGGCAAGTTGCCCTAAATTCTTAGGTATAAATATGGTATAAATACCCATTGTACATGTAGCTACGCATGATCAGATTATCATTAATATACTAAATATTTTTCTTTCATAAACATTGTTTTTTTACTTTTATTTCACTCTTATTCTAACCCTTAAATAAGGCTAGGTAGCAAGTAACTTTATCAGACCAACTCATGTGTCATATTAAATTGTGCCATGAGCTCACAAAAGTTCTATTGGTGCGTCATAGTCCTTAAAGTTATTTGTAGGTTTTGCTTACTTTTCCCTCATTTTTGTCCTTCCCGTGTGTTTTGCTTCACCTTTTTCAAGCTTTTAACAAGTTTGGACCCATCCCTACAACTGCCTTATCTGTTCCATTAAGGAAACACATACTTATTACGTAGCATCTTTAACTGAAGGTCGATGACTATTTAACAGGGGTTAATCATGCATTTGTACAAAGATACGGCATAAATTAGTAAAATAAAAATACAAGTCATGTTGTTGTAGTTTTCTCATATATGTGTGTGTGTGTATGTAATTTACTTATTTTAATATCGAAGTGTGTGTGTATTTGTACTTATAATATAGTCCTGTTACATATTGTGTCATTTACTTATTCTCACCACACATGTTACATTTCTTCTTGCATCCGATGTGTGTGTGTATAGTTTATACCATAACAAAATAATTAACTCTTACAAATAATTCATTCCAATCATTATTGCTTTTACAATTAGCTCTCATCCTTTTTCATTCTTTGCAACATACTCCATTGATCTAGAGCTTTAATTCAACAAACTCTTCATGGTATCAAAATGAGTAACATCTGCGCCTTACTCTTAGACTTCATATTGACTCTTTATTCACTTCTCTCAATATTTTTCATCATTACTGTGAAAAATATGGGTTCAATTGTTGATAGTTCATCAAACAATCCTTTGTTTCTCTCTGGTTTTGATAATCATGGTACTGTGATTATTAGTATAGTCTTTGATGGATTCAAATACTAGTAAAATATACACTTCATATATATAATGGCAATGGGTAATCAAGAAGAGAATGGCAAATCTATAATTATCAAGTCTCTTTCTTGTTGAGTCTCTTGTTCTCGTTAAAGTAATTCACCTTTGGTCATGTCTGGTCAAGTAATGAGTTCATATCAATATCAATGTGAGTCTGTTGATTGAAAGTCATGTTAATTCTTATTAAGTTGAGTTAAGTTGTAAAGATTCAAATTGTCGACCATCTCATTTCACTTTGAGGTGAAGAAAAGTCTAGATTTGCCAAGTTTAATCTTGTTGACATTGCACTGAGCTGTATGAAAGAATGGTTTAATAACTACGACAATAACTTAGTCATTATAAAATGGAAGATACTAATGGAAGAAAGAGGAATAATACTTAGGACAGATGATGGATCCGTGTTGTTATTAATCTTAACTACAGCCCAAAAATTTGTGATATGAAGGATACAAAAGAAGATTAATCAGTGAGGGAAGACTTAAAGAAATGAAATGGAAGGTTACAAGATTAGAAAAGTATAATGCGAATGAAAGAATTTAGTGATGGTCTTAGCAACTATTTAGCACCAAATGTAGGATACAAGAGGTTGAAGAAAAGAAAATAGAAGGATGGATAGGAGATAAATTGAAAACTTAAATAGAGGAAGGTTAGATAAATGTGGAACAAAAGCACTATAGAGAAATGAAGCCCTTGGAAAGAAATGCCATCCCTTTAGTTATCTTAAGTGATGAAATAGCAACCCTTACAAACCATAAATATGAGATTGACAACAAATTTATAAACCTATCTAACTTTTTCCATGAAAAGATTTGATATGTGTTAGTTTCAAGAATAAAACTATTTGTAAGGGGGGTGGAATGTAATATCCCATAAATTAGCAATCAAGACATGAACATCTGAGTATTAAGATAAAGCTTTGTCCCTGTACAATTAAGGCATCCAGGAAAGTAAACTAATTAGACTAGAAACTCACGAGAAACATGATAACCCTAATCAAGGAGTTCTCGTAGGTTTGAAAATCCATAATACAATAAGAATATCAATAATATAATCAAAATATTGAAAATTTATTCTATATGAGACCCTAAAGTTTTAGGGTAGTCATACTTAAATTTAGAACTTTTGGAAAAAGTTATCCAATTAAACCCAAACTTTACGACTAAGATAGGAAAGTTAGTTAAAGTGACTTGATGAAGTAAGATTTTGAAAATAATTACTTGAAATCCCAACCCCTAGAAGTATGATTATTTAATATAGTTTAAAATTGTTCAAAACCCCTAAAACTAAGCTCGAAATGCGACGAAAACATAAAAATAAGATAATTAGGTAATAAAAGAAAATAATATAGTATAATATATTATATGAGTATACACATATTTTTATGAGTATACCCGGTATATATAATAAATAAATCTATAAATTAACCTAAAATAATATAATTATGCATAATGAGTGATAGAATCACAAAATTAAAAAGGGAAAAGTATCTTAGAAATAAAAGATATGCTAGAAACATGATTACACGTATATAATTACTCATTACGTGTATGATATATATAGGATATATATCCATATATTAACAAAAGTTATTAAATACTAATATAAAATACCAAAATACCCTAAAATATTATCTAAAAATTATAAAAAAAATAAAAAAAACAACCTGAAATATGATTAGATTAATTGTTGAGTAGCTTAAAAAGAATAAGCAGCTACATCAAAATCAAATTTATAAAAAATTGACATATCTTACTATGTATTTTTCGAGGAAAATATTAAAATAAATTACTTAATAATTAAGAAAAAAATTCAACTAACCTAAACTACTATAAATGGATCCTAGGACTTAGATTTAACATTTTGGCAACCAAGAAAACCTAACGAAAATTAAAAAAAAAAAGAAGAAGGAAATTTTGACAAAAAAATAAGAAAAAACAGAGCAAGGATCGAGCCTAGTTAGTTCGACGACCATTCGATGACCTGACATAGATCCCCGCCTCCACCTAGGAGACCCACGACCGACTAGGCTGGCCGACAACCTCTCTTCGACAAACGGTGGCCAGAGCTCCGATAAACTCAAGTTTTAAGTTTCTACCAAGTTTTTCTCTATTTTTGAAAAATGATTAAATTAATTATGAAAAATGTAAAAAAATTAATTCCTTGATTATTTTATATTTACTTTCATTCAGTAAATTTATTTTTACAAAATTAGGAGTATTTAATGTACTTGCTTAATAAATGTACTATTCATCCGAAATTTGAAATTTAAATAAAATACACTACATGATGTATTTTCTAGCTCAAAATTTTTGTGTAAGATACTTATGATATATAGATAATTTCTTTGTAGCCCGATTTTTTATCTAAATATTTTTAATATTTATTGTATTTTTTGGCCTAGAAATAACTCGAAAATAGGTTAAAATTTTGAAATAAATAATAATTTATTAAATTAAATGATGAAATATACATGTAATGATTTCTAGTGAATAATAATGTTGGGACAGGTTGAAATCAATTTGGTGCAAAAAGGATATTAATTAGGTAATTTAAGATAATTTACGGGTAAAATCATAAATATGAATATATAAGCGATAGATCAAAAACTTGAAACCAAGTAGTAGCTAAATTCCACATATTTTTAGGAGTCTATATAAATTTTCGGGGAATTATTTGGTAACCCGAGCTATTTATTATGAATTTACGTAGTAAAATAGCTTAAATAATGAACCAATACCTAATTCTAATAATAATAGGTTCAAATAAGATAAATAGGTGAATAAAAACTATCTATTTGTGTACTAGTCAGATTAGATAAAAATTATATTTTTTAATATATTTAATGATATTTTAATAACCGGAATACGTTATAAAGGTATTAGGATTAGATAATACCTATATTATCGCTTATATTGACAAATTAGGTAAAATGTGGTTTAATAACATAAATCACGTATAGTATGATAATATTTGATTGGATACAAATAACTGTATTAAAAACTCAAATTATCTGTTAAAAGTCATCTCTAAAAATTAAGACTTGTAATACGTGTCGTTAAGTCTATATAAGCCCAACGACACTATTTTTACTATAATCGGATAAACCTAAATAATATAACCTATATCTCTATAATATTACTTATTTACGTACTATTATAACTCTACCGTGATTGAAACGTGATTTAAACGACTAAAAATACGTTTTGATACAATAAAAATGATATATTATACGTAATAGTATAATTGCATATATTATTAATACTTAGTAACTTAGCTCGATCAATATAACAAAACTACATATTATTATATAATAAAAATGATAATATATATATAACTGTTTTAGATAAGACCCTAATGTTTTCATAACTATTATAAAAATTGAATTTAGGTTTTGTATATATAGGGCCCTCAATGATTAGACCATTGACGACACGAGTTTTCTGAAGTGGGATCAATGCTTTACCATATTTTGGGATATTATTTCAAAATATTTGGGGACTTTGGTATGTATTGGCTTATGAATGTAATCAACTGTTTGTGCGTATATAATACTTGTGGTTGGGTTTCGATTTGCTATGATGGTAGTTAAACTCCATGATATGATTGTTCTGTGAATATTATTATTGAATTGTTTAAGCTTAGTTGATCATCTTAAAAAGATGAACTAACTTAAACTTGGCTTAATATCTAATTTGACATGCATCACAACTCACTAAGGATAACGACTAGGATTCTTGGGCTAAACATGGATTCTTTTTTATGAGAATAGTTGAAATAGTCATTTCTCCACCCTTAGCCAAACTAAGTGACAGGAAAGAAGGTCGTAGTAAGGTTGGGGGCTGTGATTCGAAGGTGGTCATGGGCGGAGGGTATTCTCCATTACATAAGCCCCGATTTGGTTTCGATCTATGAGTGTGTGACGTCAATCTCCTTAACCTAGATTAGAGCGGGTGAAATTTCTCTGATCTCATGACGGACTAGATAATGTCTTGCAATGGCATTTGCTTATACATACCTTGCATCTAACCAACTTGATTAAAAACCTCGGTTGTAATGTGCTGAATGTATACTTCTATCTCCACTCCCACTTACTGAGTAAGTTGTCTCTCATTCCTCTGTAATTTGTTTTATAGGTTTCAAATGGCTTATAAGTACCTACCTAACAGTAGAACCCTAGTAAATTGAGACGGAGGGCGAGATACAATAAGAAATAGCTGGTTATTGTCTTTAGTATTAACTTTTTATCTTTTAAAGGAAACTACACAAGACTCCTTAAAAGGTTTAGTAATTTTCAATATTTTGGTCTGTATATGAAATGACAGGTACCTATGGGATTTATTACTACTTTTTTTGTAAGGTTAAATGATAAGTTTATTATTATAAATTATTATAAGCTTACATCAAACATGTATCGAATTGGACGCTTCAAAGGGGTAGAGTCGAGTACGCCTTGTGTAAACTAGGTGTAAAATAGTAACTATGAGGATAATTTCTATCCTAGAATGGTTCATATGGTGGGATTGTTATGACTTCACCTTTTTAGGGCGTGACACATCCTTTCAACATTATCCAGAAGAGTATATAACATCATTAGCAAATGTTTTTATTGTTCAAGAGCAACATAACTACTATGAAGCAAAACAAGATGATAGATGGGTTAAGGCAATGTAAAAAGAACGATTAACCTTGGAGTCTAATCATACTTTGGACTTAGTTTCTTTATCTCTAGGAAAGAAAGCTATAGGATCTAAATGGGTTTATAAAGTCAAATATAAATCTGATGGAACTATTGAAAGGTTTAAGGCTAGGTTAATGGCAAAAGGGAATGATCAAATTAAAGGTATAGACTATACATATACCTTTTCTCTTGTGGCAAAGTTAACTACTATTCGTCTATTTTAGTTGTTGTAGTAGTTAATAAGTAGATTGTCCATCAACTCGATGTGAATAACACCTATGTATGATTCCACCATATGGTTATATAACACAACAACCTAAGTTAAGTTTGCCATCTTGTTAGATCCCTTTGTAGCTTAAAACAAGTCTCGAGACAATGAAACATGGAATTTACTGAGTTCCTTTGTTCTCTTAGACTTCAACAATTAAAGGCCAATTTGTAATATCCTATAAATTAGCAATTAGGACATGAACATCTGACCATTAAGGCAATACTCTATTCTTATACGATTAGAGTTGATAGTCAATTTAAGATGTTTGGGAAAGTAACTTAATTAAGCTAAAAACTTACGAGGAATGTTATAATCCTAAATGAGGAATTCTCGTATACTTAGAAGTAAAAAATATAATAAAATATCAACGATATAATCAGAATAGTGAGGATCTACTTTATGTAAGCTCCCTAATGCCATATTTAGGGTAACCATACCTAGATTTAGAGCTTTTGGGAAAATTTCTTGGATTAAGTTCAAACTTTACAACTGCATTAGAAAAATTAGATGAAGTAAAGTTAGATTTAAAAAAAAGTATATATCCTAAAAGGATATAACCAAAATAGTGAAGATCTACTTTATGTGAGCTCCTAAAGTCGTATTTAGAACAATTGTACTTAGATTTAGAGCTTTCAAGAAAATTTCTTCGATTGAGTCTAAACTTTACGACTGGGTTAAAAAAGCTAGTTAAAGTAACATAGTAAAGTTAGATTTTTAAAAAAATCCTAAAAACTCAATTTTAGTCTTAGAAGTATAGTTATTGAATATAATATAAAACTCGACAGAATCCTTAAAACTGAGCCCTATAGATAAGTTATTTAAGCTATAAAAGGAGATAATGTAGCATAATATACTATATGAATATACATGTATTTTTACTAATATACTTCATATATATAATAATTATACTCGTAAATTAATTTGAAAACTTGAAATTATATCTGATAAGCAATAAATTCACAAAAATTAAAAAGAAAATATATCTTAAAAATAAATAACACGAGTGAAACATAATTATATGAGTGTAACTACTCATTACATGTACCAAATATATAGGATATATACATGTATATTAGTAAATTTACTAAATATTAATATAATATACATAAATATAAATATTTTGCTTAAAAATCAACCAAAACACATCCAAATGCTTAGAGAATTTCTAAAAACAGCCATGGCAACTCCAAATTAACATCATTTTTTAGTCAAAAGTTAACTTAAGCATCAAAAGATACCTTTAACTTAGAAATTTGTGATGAAAAAGCAAAAATAATAAGAAAAAAAATACTTAATCTTTAAGGAATATTCCAGCTAACTCAATTTAGTATAAATAGACCTTAGGACTTCATTTTATACATTTAAGAACCTAAAACACTCAAAGGAAAATTCGAAGGAAATTATAGAAAAAATAAGGAAAAATATAGAAAAATACAGCAAAAACCGGTGTAGCATGATTCACAACCCAAACCATGGTTTGTTGTTGCAACTAACCGACCTCTAATAGAGAACCCATCGCCCTTGCTAGTTGATAACCCTTCACCAGCTAATGGTGGCCAAAGCTTCGATGAATAGGCAAGTTTAATTTATGCCATGTTTTTCATTTAATTTATAAAAATATTAAATGAGTTAGGAAAATTATGAAAAAAATTATCCCTAAGTTATTTTAGATGTACTTTCATGTGATAATTTTATTTTTGCAAAATTGTAAATATTTTATATACTTGCTTAACAAACATACTATTTATCCGAATTTTGAAATTTAAAATTAATATACTAAATTCTATTATTTTGAGCTCAAAATTTTTCTATAGAATACATATTATATCTATTTAATTACTATGTAGGAATTTTGAATGCACATATATATATATATATATTTAGTATTTATTGTATATTTTGACTTTAAAAATGGCTAAAAATAGGGTAAATTATGAGATAAATTGATTTTTGTAAAATTAATTTATGAAATTGATATCCAATGACTTTTAGAGACTTTTAATAATGTCAAGACATGTTAGAAACAATTTGGTTGAAAAATAATACTATTTGCTTAATTAATCGCACATCAAGGGTAAAAACGTAATTGTACATGTATAGGCAATAAACCCGATAGCATGAAACCACTTGCTAACTAAATTCCCTATAATTTTCTAAGTTTATAAAAATTTTCATGGAATTAATTGGTGATCCTAGCTATTTATTATGAATTTTCCTAGTTAAATAGCATAATTTAATAATCGATGCATGTTTTTAGCAACACTAAGCTAAATTAGAAGAAATATTTGAATAAAAATTATGCATATCTATACCAATTAGATCTGGTTAGGATAAGTTTCCATCATATTTTGTAACAATTACATGACCTAAACTACGATACATATGTATTAGGGTTAGATATTACATATATTATTAAGTTATGTTAGGAAATTATATAAAATATAGCCTATTTATATAATATGAATATAATATAATAATGCTTGTTATAGGAGCATATATATATATATATATATAGCATATATATATAATAGAAACTAAAAATACCTTTTAAAAGTCATCTTTCGGAATAAAACCCGTATTACGAATCGTTAAGTTCATATGAATCTAACGATACTAATTTTACTAAAATTAGATAATTCTAGGTAATAAAGTAGGTAATTTTTAATATTATAGAAATTATCATCCTATGATGACTTTTCCGTAATTGAAATATAATTTTATCTATAGATAAACATTTCGATACGATAGGAACAATACGTTATACGTAATAATGTAACTATGTATATAGTCAATATTCATTAATTTAATATAACTTATATAGTTAAATTATAATAAAGTACATATATAAATATAACTATACTTCACCATTTATGAATAATATACTTTAATATATTTATGTATATAACTTCACAAATGGTATTTTAACCAAGTTATACAATAATTCAAAGAGTTAGATAAAATCCTAACATTTTCATAAATCCTTAAGGTTTTCGTAAATCTTACAAAAACTAAATGTGTATTTTATATATATATATAGGATTTCTAAAAGGAGTAGACTGTTGACAATACAGATCTATCAGAGTGAGCAATAGTATAAGTAAGTAGGATCAATGCTACATAGTATTTTAGGATATTATTTCAACATATTTAGAGATTTTGGTATGTATTTGCTTTTGATTGTAGTTAGCTGTTTGCATATGTACAACGCTTATGTTTGAGATTCGATTTGCTGTGATAAGAGCTAAACTCCATGTTATGGTTGTTCTATAAATATTATTATGCTTGATTTGTCTAAGCTTAGTTGATCATCCTAAAAGTGAACTAATTCAAACTCAACATTCCAATGTAACATGCATTGCAACCCACTAAGGGTAATAGTTAGGATTCTCAGGCCAAACATAGACTCCATTCGATAGGGATGGTTGAAATGGTTTTTTCCCCACCTTAGTTGAACTAATCGATAGGAGAGGATACTGCATCAAGGTTAGGAGTCATAGTTCAAAGGTGTTCATGAGAAAAAGGTATTCTTTATTGCATAACTCCCAGTTTGCTTTTGATTTGTGAGTGTGTGATGCTAAACTCCTTAACTAGGATTAAAGTGAACATTGATCTTATGACAGACTGGATAACATCATGCAATAGCATTTGCTTGTACGCGCACCACATCTAACTAACTTGGTTGAAAACCTTACATCTAATGTGTCAATTACATACTTTTATCTCCGTCTCACTTACTAAGTAAGTTATTTCTCATTTCCCTATAATCTGTTTTGCGAGTTTATAATAGAACTACCTGTATTGTACTTAAAACCAAAACTTTAGCAAACGGAGTTCATAAGTGAGGGTCATGAAGAATTTGATTGGATTTCATTCTTATTATTGACCTTTTCTAACTGATAAGGAAAGTACCCAAGTCTTCTCAAGGTACTCGCTAGTTTTCCATCTTTTGGTTTATATATCGAATAACATATACTTATGGGTTTTACTAATATTCTTCTAAAAGGTTAAACCTACGAGCTTGGTAGATTAGTTGATTTAAAAAAATTATTCCACAGGTTTATATTAAGCAGGAAATGAACTAGATGTTTCAAAGTGGTAGAGTCCAATATGTCTAGTATGAATTAGGTCTATGATAGTAGCTATGAGGTCAATTTTTATCATAGGATGATTCACATGATAGGATTGTTATAATTCCACCTTTTTAGGACATGACATAATTATTCATTGTTTACACAAATTGATGGGCATGTTTTTCTAGCTACATTGGTTGATGTTGATGATGTACTTTTGGTTGGAAATGATCTTGAGCAGATTTCTACAATAAAAAATGCTCTTCATTAAGCCTTTGACTTTAAAGGACTTAGGTGAAGTGTGCTTTTTCTTACAGCTAGAAATTTATTAAGTTGATGATGGTTTCTTTATTAATCAACAGAAATTTTTGTTAAATATGTTGTAAGATGGTGGTTTGATAGGTGCTAAATTTACTCAAGTTCCTTTTCCTCCTCATGTTCATCTTGATAGCATCTCTAGTTTGCCATTATCAGATGCATCATTATATAGACGCTTAGGCAGATTGTTATACATGGCCATGACTTGACTAAACATCACTTATGTTGTACATCAATTAAGTCAATATGTTGTTGCTTTACGAACTACACCTTTTGATCTTGCAATTCAATTGCTGAGATACTTAAAAGGTTTGATGGATCAAGGCTTACTTTATTATTCTTCTTCACCGTTGCAGTTATACAAATTTTCTGATGCTAGCTGGGGATCTAATCATCTAGATAGAACTTCTTTGTCTAGTTATTGCATCTTTCTAGGGTCCTCATTGATCTCTTGGAAGACTAAAAAATAACCTACAGTTGCGACTTTATTAGCAAAAGTCAAATATAGAAGTCTTGCCTTCATTACCAAAGAATTACTATGGTTGTCTTATCTTCTACAAGATTTGAAATCTGTTTCTCCTTTGCTTGTTTCCTTATTCACTGATCGTCGATTAGCTTGCCAAATTGCTAATCATCCATGTTTCCAATAGTTGCACTAAACATATTGAAATTGATGTTCATTTTACTCAAGACCACATCACCTTAAGTTTTCTTCAGCTACAATTTGTACCTTCTAGACATAGTTTACCAAAAAATAGAGATAAAAAAATTAGATCAAACAACCATTGAAAACTTCACGAAATTGAAGTTATTTATAAGTTAATCGTACTATTTTCATGGAATAATATCTCTACGTAAATATTATTTAAAAATTTGAATGTTGACAAGCTAGTTTTCACTAATATCGCATTTTCACATACAATGAAGACCTAAATGACCTTGAGATAATCGAAGTGATTTTCTAAACTAGACATCTAAGACTGGCGTAAATTGAGTCCTATTCAAATTATCTCAATGAAATGCCCCTAATAAACATAAAAATGAAAAGAAAGGCAATAAAGTAATTGTATCCTCTATTTTTTATTAAAAATTGATAAACTATTTACTTGTTAGCTAATTACCTCAATTACATATTACAATCTAAGGAAAGGGGTAAGGCAAGCAGGGTATTCGAACTTAATTTATTCTATTAGGAGACTAGTATTCATAACACTAAACTACAGCAATCCTAATAATAAACTATTGACTTGACGTATATTAAAATGCACATTAGGTCTTATATATATGTATTTGTGGCGCATGTGTTCTCCTTACCGTACCTACTATGAAGCCTCAGTATTATTCTCATACAGTAGTAAGAAACCCTAGCCTCTTGGTAGGAATTTGATATCTTTAATTTCGTCTCAAGAAATAATTCTTTTCCACAAGGGATTGCAAGTCTCTTCATTAATTCTTATTTATGGTGCATAATTTCATGTAATGTAGGTAGTGGCTATGATCGGTCCAATATAAATAAAGAATTACTCTATATTATTCGTTAGGGATTTCCTCAAAGAGATTGTTGCATCTTCTTATGATTTTGTATGAAAGATATTAGGTCTATTAGAATAGAAGTTAAAGAGGGCCCTTATGCTTGTTGTGTCCTTTAAATGGAAATCAAGGGATGTGGGCAGTTTATTTAATGTGTACTAATGAGAACTTCATGAAAAATTTATGTATTTATTTCGTAGATTATAAAATAATCGAATCAATTTAATCCTTAATTTAATGAATCCTTGATTCTCATAATCTTTGGATCAAGTTATGTTGAATTTAATTGTTAATTAGTTTTACTAAATCAATAGTTGTATTTGCATCATATGTTCATATCAAAAGAGTGATGTTTATGAAAAGAATTTCACATGAAGAAAGGATATTTAACTCTTTAAGTTAGAGTATGTACAGTTTAGGGGTATCAAAGGATTTACTTAGATTGTGAATTATAAGTTGTAGTTAAGCATCTATACAAATAGTATTATACATATTAGGCTATGATCTATCTTTCATGTCAAGTTTAAAACCTTAGTGTTAAAGAAAACATGAGTAATCTTTTCTATGAATTTTAAGTCATAATAATGAATCAATGATAAAAAAAAAAAAAAAATTAGGTTGAAACCTTACAATCACTAAGTAAGAAGCATGATATATATGTTTTTCCTTATATCAAGATGTAGTATTAATTGTTTTTCAAAAGCTTAGGAATTTGATACATAAGTATGTAATCATTGTTTGTTGGTTGTGCTTATTAAGATAATAAATAAATCAACTTAATAAAAAGTGGAACCAAATTAGATGCTGCTTGTGCTTAGAAAAGCCTAAAAAGACACAGGTAAATGCTAGTGATCTAGAATACTTTGCTCAGTGATTGGTATGATTTCGTTTAGTCACCGCACAACCTTGTATCAATAAGATTCAGTTAGTTAGGAGCTAACTTTTATGTCAATAGGTCATTGATTTAAGTAAGGTTATGTAACAGTTTAATATATTAAGACAAAGTTGTAAGCAGGCTGTATTTGTGGAATGAGAAAGATTGTATAGACGCTTGTGTATAGACTAGTAAGCTAACAACTTCCAGACATTGCCTTAAGGATGACACAATTTTTTGTATAGGTTCTATTGTATGTTATATATATATATATATATATATGTATATATATATACAGAGAGAGAGAGCTAACTGGAGTCATAAGTTACTTTAAGCCTAAGTACATTATAGGTACATCATCTAAGGCTATATTGTTTAAATGATTAAATTTAAAAATAATAATTGGTGATTGTTTCATTAACATAGGTTATGTGTATGTTTTATGCACTACATGTTCATGTACATGTGTTTATATGACTACATACTGTACTTTTAGCTCACCTTTCTAAGGATTTTGTTTTTCGTGCACATTTGATGTTTAGATGTTAAGTTAATGGTCTTAGAGTATGAGATTGGGTGTGTCATTAAACCATGGATAAAGAGGATTTTTCTTTGGTTATAATAATTTAGTTATATGTGTTTTAATTCTTCTACTATATTAAATGGATAATGTTACATTTGGTATGTGAAGTTTTTCAATTTTTTCAATCTACTATTAAAAGTGATTTCTTTTTTTTCTTTTTTCTTTTTTTTGGCTAGACTACTACCAGAAGTATTAAACTTCTAATTTACTACCCAATCAAACTTTTCATTGCTATCATTGTTACCCATGTTAATGTTAACTCTCTTAATGAGCCGGCACTATATTACCGATAAACATATGACACATATCCTTATATATATATATATATCCTCTTAAAGACAATTGATTGCCACCATATAATAAAAATAGTCAAGCCGTCAAATATAGCCGATGGGAACTCCTATAATAGTCATTGAACTTCTATATACGATGGGTACAAAACACATCCCATTGAATCCTTTCTCTAACAAGGATAGTCAAGCCGTTAAACATAGTCGATGGGAACTCCTATAAGAGTCACTGAACTTCTATATAAAGGACCATGTACCGTGCTTCAACCATTTGGAAGAAGTAGAACCATTTGCCTTCTTGTTAACACCGCCAGAATCGATTTCGATTGCTCCCGTTTTCATATTGAAACTCGAAACCCGGTCTATGTATAATGGGGGCTAGCGGAAGTTCTTGTTCTCAACGGACCAGGAAACCGGCTCAGGAGCAAGGTTGGTCACATGTACCGTACCGGCCGGATGCTTATTTGGTTCCTTCAAAGGATCGACCTGATTTTGTGCCCTGAAATTGCCCATGTTCCTGTCATTGATGTGAGTGGATTGAGACATAGCCCTGGACGAAGATCCATGGTCATCCAAGGACGACATTGCAATTGCATGTCGTGGGTGTTGACTTTTCCCAGGTAAATAAGTTAGCATAACATGATGTGGATCGAGAATTTATTATTATTCTATCTCAAAAAAAAAAAAAAAAAATTATTCTACCCTCTAAGGATAGAGTTCTTAGTTTCATACTAGTGTTTCGTGTATACACGTGTGTGTCCATTTAGAAGGTTGAACTGAGATTCCGTTATCGTCTGTCTACCGTCCTTACATTACCCTAAACCAAGCTTATATAAAGAAATATTCTAAATGCCGCGCGTTTCAATTTTCTTTTTTCTCATTTTTTTTTCTTTCTAGAATAGTATAGATGATTCTAGAAATAATGACACGATCATTATTAATAAAAGTATGTTCACTGTCATTTAACGTCCCCGTATAATGATAATGTTTATTAGCTCGGCCTTATATTAGTTTTGCAACACAATCCATACGGAGCTTTACTATACGGTTCACTTCGGGTTAAATTTAGAAGATACGAAATGCAATTTATGCATATGAGTTCCTTCGACAAAAAAAAAAAAAAAAAAAAAAAAAAAATTAATTAGTAATATTGGTGTAATGTCCTTTTGCATTAATCACAATCCATAATTTATTGTCGAAGACTAAAACAGATTATCAGAAGCCAGTGAGATATGGGACCAGCTTGAAGGATGGAGTTTACAAAAACCAATTCTGGAGGGTATTCCTCAAACATAATGCACATCCTTTAGAAGATTGGATCCACTCCTGGCCCCAATATCCACCCATTGAAACTAGTGACGAATTAAATAGGTTTATCCTGTTGCACTTATTTTTAGATGCAACTTCTATTAATTTCTTAACATTTAGGATATTTGAGTTCATATATAGAATATTTAACCACATATTGGTACCATTTTTCTTTATACCATAGACATGTAAAAGTTGCATGTAATTTCTGCATGGTCTATCTTTTATATATATATATATAAACTAAATGTTTATATAACAAAAATTACTAATAAATAAAATAAAAGCTGAATATGTACAAATAGGATACAACCAAATATACCATAGTATATATATTACATTACTTTTATTAATTCGCAGTATAGAAGTCGCATATATGTTGCTAAAAAATGACATCATGGTCCAAAACCCTATAGGAAAAAAAGTTAAGTAGGCTTAGAATTATATTTATTAACTTATATAATAATAAAAATTAAGAATTAAATGTGTTGTACAATATAAAATTTATATAAGATATGCATATTGCCTAAATTAAGAGTAAGTATTTTTATTAATATATGCTTTTTTTTTTTTTACAAAGTTGAATATTCTATAGGGTTTTTTTTTTAATCCCAAAACCCAAGCCTAAATCTTATAGGATTTTGAATCATATCTCAATACCAAACCTAAATCCTATAGGGTTTTTGTTGGGTTCAACAAGTTAGGTACCCTTTAACAATCTACCGATTGCATTCCTAGTTCAATCTCGTTGACCCGATCGATCTAATCCGATTTCTGCAGGAACCTATTAGGTATTTTTAGGTTAAAATATATTATTTTCTCTTGTATTTCTAGAAAATATACCGATTTATTAAAAATAAATAAATATAGATCAAGAAAAAATAAAAAATAAGCTGTAAACAACTAAAAACTTTCAATTCTCGAGGATATAGGAAAATTTTATTATATTATAAATAAATAAGAATTATATTATAATATTTTTATTAACTTAATCAACCTTAATGTGACCCTCTCATCCCTTAACCCCTCTCATCTTTAAGTCAACTTTCTAATTTAGGTTTGACAGCATTACTAAGCATGTAGATCTAATAATCATTGGAATGCTCAAAATTGCCATAACTTCTTATTATCTCATAAATACATGTATGTGTTTGAAAACCCACTGTTTGTTTATTTTGTTCATGTCACATTCTGAATCCGCTAATGGTGTGGCAATACGCCATATGTAACATGTAAGTATTATACGTAAAGCTTCATATACTAGAGAGTAGGTTTCTAACCAATTTTAGCATTTCCAAAATCATTATTAAATTTAGGATAAGTCGTTGTATAAGAATTTATTTTACATAATAGGCTCCAGTCACTTTTCCAAAAAGACCCTCAAAATTAAATTTTGGATATTATAATAAAGCCTCAAGCTGTTTTATAAATAGAAGGCTTGGAGGTTCATTAACCTATTTCAAAGCTGGCTTTTTAACATAAGCCTAATAACAAAATTTCAAGTCTCTAAATACAATCATTCAAGAGGGTCCTTTATAATAATCCTCAAATTACAATAGCACAAACAACATAAGCTTTGAATTAATTTATAAAGTAAACCACTAACGTAGTACCAATCTTTCGATCTTACATAACCTTTGAACTTGAGAAAAAATAAAATAATAAGCTCCAAAGAACTCAATACAACAGTAACCACAACAAACACAACAAATGTCACATGAGCTTATTACTAATATAGCAAGCAGTTCATTTAATTATATTATTAAGCATGAAAGTAAACAAGTAATACGAGAGTACTCGTGACTTTGGACAAACTTGGGAATGGGTTCTAACCCTATAGTAGAAGATTATTAAGACCCCTTACTACTATAGTAGCCCGGGGGGTTAATAGGTGCATCCAACATCACATCAGCAAAACCAAACCATCAAGAAATAGTATAGACGGTTACAAATGTTTTACTAACATCAAAGTTCTCTCTTACTTCAGCTCTTGTCCATTTGAAAAACTACCCATTATAGTAATATGGCCCAAGCTGCCTTAGATTACCACACCAAAAAAGTAGGCTAAGTTAATAATATGATAATTCATATGAATACATGTCACCATAGTACGTTGACTCAAGCGCTAGCTACTGTATCATCTTGAAACACTAACACGCAAACACAAAGTCCAGTCTAAGGTTATCACCCACCATTAGGTAACCATGCACAAGCAGCACATAATTATTGATAGGATGAGTTTACATATTAGTCTAGTTTAGCAATCCTATCCTCTAACAAGAAGCACTTAAGGTCCCTATGTACCGATACAATTCCAAACCATAAACAATATGTAAGCTCTGCAAATCAGAAGTTTAGAATCGATACGTAAAATTTAGGACAATCAGGTAAGTTGTCTAATTAAGCTTAAATTTTACGACGAAGTTAGAAATGTTAGTTAAAATGATCCCTTAAGTTTGAATTTTAGAAAATAAATAATTAAATATTATAATATTAAATTATATCTGTTGTCTCTAAGAGTTTGCCAGTAAATATGGAAGCTCTACACATAGAAGGTTTACAAACAATATACTGTGAGGGGATACCGGAGGATTACCCGGTATGGCTACTCTAATATTTAAGTTAATAATAGGGCTTTTGAGAGTAGAAAGTACTTTAGAATAATTAGCAAGCTTGGTGTATAGAGTCTAGAGAGATTTACTGTTTGGTAGCAATCTGGTATTTATAGTGGAGTAACACCAATAGTTAGATGTTAATTAGTGGAAAGAGATATTCTCCCGCAAGTATGAGAAAATGGGGTTTGGTACCGGATATGTCCTACTTATTTTAGACGTAGCAGTTGACTATTTTATCCTTATCTTGTATGTTCTAACCATTGCATGACCTATTAGGCTTGATTAATCCAAGCCTAAGGCTTGGGCTTACAAAGGTAAGCCCAAGGTAATAAGACGTGTCAGAACTAGTCAGGATTAATGTGCTTATGTCCAAAAAGCCTTGTCAACACTTGCACACCCCTACTCCAAGCGGAGTCTCATTACTAAGGTAAAGGCAAAGAGAAGGGATATATGGGTTGCTCAAGCATAACTAATCCAACTCAAAGGAGTCCGGCCTAGCGCTATGATGTTGACTAGGTAAGGGTCTAGGTCCGAACTAAAAGTCGGCCAAGGTGGAGATATCTGAGGCAGTGAATACCCAAGCTAAAAATGTTTGAGGTGGGATGGACCGAGACAATCAATAGTTATTTCGAAGTGGAATGCCAAAGACTTAGGGAAGACTAAGCCTTGGTTGGGGCACTAGAGCAAGACACCTTCGCATCTCACTAAGTAAGTGCTTCAAGGCTACAAATTAGTCTACCCAAATAGTAATCATCACGAACTGAACAGATGTAACTGTACCATGTCTTTATCATGCCAACCAGGTGGAAGTTAGATGAGCCTTGAAGAAACTTCTTGTTGAAGGAACTTTTTCGAATTAGGATCTTTCCATGCATTAAATGTGACATAATTGGTGTCATATTATAATAGACTAGCACGCAGCTACATGTACTTTGCCTTTTAAAGGTAATCGCCAAATCAAAACACTTTCCACATATCTGCTATGCAGCATTCCAAGAGATTCATGCTTATACAAATCTCTATAACTGCTTGTATGGCTTCTCATAAGCTTTGCCTATAAATCGCAGGGTCATAATGAGATACCACTTTTCTGCAATCTCTTTGTTTTGCCATTACAAATTATGCATTTACATCAAACTTTCTTCAAAAGTTTTTCAAGCTTCTCTCTTCTTTACATATTACGACCATGTTGAGTAACAGAGGTGAGACTGGCTCATCTTCATCGCTACATGTCTCTAGCTCCAATTCTACAAGAAGTGACCCCCCTTAGACATGAGAGGACAAGGTCTTGTCACTAGCATAACTTAACAAACCTACTAGGATAGCCGTGGAGGCATTAGATAGGGCCAGGATTATCAATGCTATCTCAAGGAATGCATATGCATACCCTCCCCCTGCCTCCTTCAAAGGATTTATTCAATGCTCTTAAGACAGGCAAGGAGCCTAATGACCAAGTGAGCAAAAGTAAACAATTTGCCCTCAGTTGGATTATAAGTAACTTTGTTGTCGAGGCGATCCTTAGGTGGCAAATAAGGTTGCTGAGTAAGGACGAATAGGTGGCTCTACTGTCAGGGAGGTGCTTCGCAACATTTGAAAAGTGCTTAGAGTTTGGGCAACACCTCCCTTCGAGTCACTTCAAAAAGGAATTCTTCAACTACCACCGATGCAATCCATTACAGGTCCTTCCTAATAGGTAGAAAGTGTTGAAGGATTTCCAAGCGCTCTGCAAGTACTTGGTGGTAAGGGTTACTCCTAAGCTCTTTAGTCACTTCTACTTATGGAAGAGCATTAGGGGTAGCCTTACCTCCAGCTGTGTCCAGAGATGAAGCTACTCTACAGCCTTATGGATTCAATAAAGGGTTAGCAGAATGAGTACATGGTAGTTGAGATGCTCGAAGAGGCGAACTTCTAGATGCAGTGGATCGGGATGGTCCAAATCGAGGGTGAGAAGGGGCTTGGTCCTAATGATATTGAAGCTACCCAAGAGATCCTAACCTTCATGGCACTAAGACACAACCAGGAGATTAATGCTACGGAGACCATAAAGATGTATTTTCGGTATTCAATCTTTGAGTTCTTCCCTAGCATAAAGAAAGCTATGATGAAGAAATGGGCCGAAGGTATGGGTTCGTTTTGCGCGCCTACGTTTATTATGCTAATGTTGAGGTGCTTCATCCAGTGCTTGTAAGATGGGAAGACCTCCTTGGCCATGCAAGTCACAATGGAGCTTTTTGAATGGTAGTAGTAGTTGATTTTGGTTTCGTCTTCTTTTACTTTTCTAACTTTGAATTGAATTTCTTACAAACAAAAATTTAGCCAAAGGGTGCTTTATCTTTCTATGGATGAGCTAATGAGCCACTACTAGGCAAGAGCCAAGGCGGACTAGCCGAAGGGTAAAGCAGCATGACTGAAGCCAAGGCCTAGGAGACCAACAGGGCACAACTGAAGTCTAATCCTTAGGGGATTGCCATTAGTATTTAGGATGAGCCATTGGATGCAGAGCCTTTGGATGTGGCTCTATCTATCCCTGCCCCCATCCCCTCTACCGAGCCCATTGTCATGGGTAACGAAGGCCTCGACGTGGAGGGGCCTGATGTTTAAATGCTTCCCCCCCCCCGCGGGTGAAGGAAGAAGAAATGACCGAAGGGACTGCCCTACCTCAGGTGACTAGCCAAAAGTGAAAGGCTCCCGAAACGGCCAAGGAGCTAAGGGTTGAAGCTAAGAAACGAAGGCCTCTGGCGAGGGCACCTTTAAGCAGCGGGAAATGGAATGAGTGGTCGACGACTCATCCCTATCAAAGTGATGATAACATGGGGGATGAATTTTTTGACGTCTTCAACAATTTTAGGTTGATGGGGATAGGATTAGACTCATTCCAAAAAGTGTCATATACCTCCCAAGATGAAGAATTCTTAAGGGAAGCCCTTGAAATGGAAATGAAGAGGGCACGGGGAAGCTCTTGATGAAAAAGTGGGAGATCCACGCCAACGATCTAACGATGCAGCATCAGACATTTAGTTACTAGGCTTCAATAGGATCTTATACGCCCAACAATTAAGCTATCCTCAAGGGGCTTTGTAAGGAAGGTGAGGATAACCCCATGGAGATAACGGGCCACTTGAGCACGCTAATGTGGCAAGTAAGTCTTTGTTACTCCTATATTGAAGTGCTTTACTTGTCTTTGTGTTAATGGTGGTCTCTATTTTCAATTTGTAATACCATGGCAAGGTGTTGCTCCAATTGAATAAGCTTGTTGTCACCTAAAAAGAGGTAAAGGGCTTTAGGGAAGCGTTGTGCCAAAGTGAGAAGTACTTGCGGGAGACAGAGTCTTCTACTAATAAATACTTCAAAAAATTCTCCAAGGCTAACCAGCTCCTACGTCACTCTTATGTGTAGGTGGAGGGGCTTCAAGCGAAGCTAAAAGACACAAAGAGGGAGAGGGACATGGCCAAGAAGGTAGTGCAGAAGGCCGACGACCTGAAGGCTTGGCTTGAGGACGAAAGATCAACTATTTCAGTGGCTGGATAAGGAGAGGGAAGCTAAGGCCTACGTTGAGAAAGAGAACGCCAAGTTGAAGGCGTCAGTCACGAGGCTACAAACCAAGCTAGCAATGAAGGCATTAGAATGTGAAAGTGCCAAAGCCAATTCACTAAAGCTAGCTAGTTTGAGGGTTGAGCTAAAGCGACAAGTCCAAGAGTTGCAAGAGAAGGTTTCGAAGATGGAGGAAATCATCTCTAAAATGGAGAGTAGGGGAAGTCCTCAGCGATGCTCTTGTTAAAAAGGTAGTCATCGATTATCGAAAGACCGAAGAGTAGTTAGATGAGTTAGAAGACCTTATTAAGTACCTAACGCGCTACATAAGGAAGGAAGTTCTCTCCCATTATCTAAACCTTAATCTAAGCTTCTTTGACTGTCTAGATTCTCCGACCTTCAACGAGAAGAGGGAGGCCCTAGTACGCGAGAGAGAGGCCATCGATGTTGCAGGCACTCCCTCTGCTGCTGGGGCCCAGCAAGGCACTTCCACGTCCACTTATGCCCCAACAGCCCAGTAGGAAGCCACCTTCGAAGTAGTTTCTCAAGACAATTAATCTCTAGGCTATCCTCTTACTGCTCGTTGTTTGCACCCTTCAGGCCCCGCTCTAAGTTAAGGCCTACCACCTAAAGCACTGACAGATCAGCGCTCCGAACAAATCGAGGCTTTGGATTTTTCTAAGTTACTAAAGTTAGCTGATCTAAGGAGATAGCATGCTTGTCTTCTTCTTTTTTAAAAAAAAAAACATGTTTAAATCGAGTCGAGATGCCAACCTTCACTTATGTAATCCATCAATCAATGAATAAATGAATTTTTTGAAACGTCCTCTTATACACCTATTTTTTATTTACCTTTGAGTATATTTGCGTAGGAATCCCTCTACGTAAGGGGGGTTTGCCATTGTTAAGGTTAACCGAAGGAGGTTAGGTCGGTGGCGTTCCGATCTACTTAGTAAATGGGAGTTCCTTTGTGCAAGGGGTGTTTCCCCATATCGAGGTTACCCAAGGGGGTCAGGTCGGTATCGTTCTGACCTGCTTGGTATATGGGAGTTCTTCTATGCAAGGGGAGTTTCCCCTTGCTGAAGTTACTCGAGGAGGGTCAAATTAATGGCATTCCAACCTATCCAAAACATGGGAATCCTTCTGTACAAAGGGTGTTTCCCCTTATCGAGGTTACCCAAGGGGTTAGATCAGTAACATTCCGACCCGCCTGGTAAAAGATCCGTATGCCCTTTTAAGGGCTCAAATGGCAATAGAAAGAAGGAGAGAGTGGGAGAGAGAAAGGTAGACAATCAATTAAGAAACAACTTTTTTATCTCATTATTCTGGAGAAATGTACATAAGAAAATGCTAATCGAAATAAAGCCAAAAATTATTGGTATTCCATGTGTACGGGATGAGCTTACCATCCAGTCTTTCCAGTTTGTACGCTCCATTGCCTAATCTTTCCCTGACACTGATTGGGTCTTCCTAATTAGGGGTTAGCTTGCCCTACCTTTCGTGTGAGCTTGTGGCTTCTAGCTTTTGGCATACTAGGTCACCAACCTTAAACTCCATGTGTCTAACTTTATAATCATAATACTGGGCGATTCGATGATGGTATACGGTTACTCGAGCAGCAGTAAGATCTCTAATTTCCTTCATGGTATCGATGCTAGCTTGTAACAGTATCTCATTAAGGGCGACGTTGAAACTTCGAGTTCAGATATTAAGAAGCTCAAGTTCGATGGAGAGGACTGCTTTCAACCTAAATGCCAGGCAAAAGGGGGTCTTACTTGTAGAGGTACAATGGGTGGTCCTATACCCTTATAAGATATTAGGCAGTTCGTCGGCCCAAGCACTCTAAGATTGGACTACATACTTCTTCAGGATATCCAAGATGATCTAATTGGTTGCCCTGACCTATCCATTTGATTGAGTGTGGGCAACTGAGGTGAAGTACGGGGTAATGTGGTGCTTGGCACATAACTCCCTAAATTTGGGGTTAGCAAATCGTCGTTTATTTTCGATGAGCACAAAGGACCCAGAATCAAAAGTGAATGTTGTTTCCAACGAAAGATTCAACACTTCTCTCCATGATCCTAGCCGCCACTTTGGCCTCTACTTACTTCATGAAGTAATCAATGGCAAAAATTATGAACTGCCGTCCTCCCAAAGCTTTCAAGAAGGTACCGAAAATATCAATCCCCTATTGCGCGAATGGTAACGGGGCTAGTTAGGGGTTGGAGAGTAGTGTTGTATACATGACTGACCGGGGTGTGCTTCTAACATTACGATTACTTTTAGCGATGGCTTTCACATCCTATCTCATTGTAGGACAATAATACCCAAGTCACAGTTCATGGAGGTAGAAGGCTTAGGACTAAATGTGATTGATGTACACTCCGGCATGCATCTCTTCCATGACACGTAGCCCTTCCCCTTCTCGGAGGCATTGGAGTAAAGGAAGGCTGACTCCCTTGTCATATAAGACACCATTGACCAACATATAGCTAGTGGCATGATACCGAAGCTTCTTTGCCTCCCTCCTGTCATCTAAGAGCGTGCCCTACTCTAAATAACTCTGGATAAGATCCATTCAGCTCGGCTCTAGTGCTACTGTGGTCAATTCCAAAACTTCAGCCGTACCCAAAGTTATAATTTTTTTTTTTTAGGTATTCTATGAAGATTTTGCTATCCTTCACCTCGAGCTTTCGTATACCAGTGGAGGCAAGCTTAGATAGCTAATCTACCACTGAATTCTTGAGTCAAGGGATCTTCCTAGTATCTTACGAAGGGAATTCAACTAGAAGGCTCTTCACTTTTTTAAGGTACCTAACCATAATGTCATCCTTGGCCTCATATTCACCTCGAACTTGTTAGATGGCAAGCATAGAGTTTGAGAAGATCTATAAATGCTTGATGCCGATCTTCTTGGCCAGCTTAAGACTGGCGATAAGTGCCTTGTATTCAGATTTATTGTTGCTAGAATTGAACTTGAACTTAAGGGTGTAGTAGATCGTAACTTTGTACAGGCCGATCAGAACAAGACCCATACCTCCACCCCCCAAGGTAGATTATCCATCAACATTAAGAGTCCACATCGATTTATCATCCCCCAGTAGTGCTTCCTCATCTCTTATATATTCTACCATAAAGTTAGCCAACACCTGTACCTTATTGGCGGTTTGTGGCTAGAGTAGATTCCATACATGCTCAATTCTATTACATACTTCATCATTCGTCTAGACACGCCAGGTTTCTACAACATAGTACATAGTAGTTGATCTATGAATATGATTATCTAGTACGCTTGGAAGTAAGGCCTTAGCCATCATGCGGTGATAACGATGGCTAGGGTGAACTTTTCTACCTGGGTATGTACCTAACCTTAGGCTCGTACAATATATGGCTGACGTAATATACAATTCTATATTCTCTTGCCTCTGCTTTGACTAGCACAAAGGAGAGCACCCAGTCGCTTATGGTTAGGTACAAAAACAATCCTCCCCATGGACAGGCTTTGAAGGGACCAATAGGTATGCAAAGAAGTCCTGGAGCTATTAAAAGGCAACGGTGCACTCCATAGTCCATTCAAAACCCTTTTAGATTTCTCAAGATTTTAAAGAACTCGGTGCATCTATCCGTACTCTTCGAGATGAATCTGCTCAATGCGGTTACCATATTAATGAGCTTCTGTAAGTCTTGGACTGAGGTTGGAGGCTTTATTCCCCTTATGGCAGTAATCTTCTCGAGGTTTGCCTCGATGCCTCTATATGTTACTAGAAAGCCAAGGAACTTGCCAGATCTAACGTTAAAGACAGACTTCTAAGGGTTCAGCTTCATGCCGTACGTATGCATCTGGTCGAAGGCTTCCTAGAGATCCTTGACGTGATCAACCGGCTTTTGGCTCTTAACGATCATGTCGTCAACGTATGCCTCCATATTGGGCTCGATCTAGGGCATAAACAGTTTTGTCACCATTCATCATTATGTGGCCCTAGCATTTTTTAGTCCAAATGGCATCACAATGTAACAATACATGCTACATTCGGTGATAAAGGAGGTATGGACTCTGTCTTTCAAGTCCATTTTGATCAGGTTATACCCCAAGAAGGCATCCATAAAGCTTAGCAAGGTATGTCCCAATGCAAAATTGATGAGCTAATCAATCTTCGGGAGAGGAAAATGGTCTTTAGGGCTAGCTTTATTAAAGTCGATGTAATCAATGCACATTCACCACTTCCTATTCTTCTTCTTTACCAGTACCATGTTCGCTAGCTATATAGGGTATTTTTCCTCCGTCACAAAGCTAGCCTTAAGCAACTTCTACACTTCCTCTTCAATTGCAGCCTGCCTTTCTGGAGCGAAATACCGCTTTTTCTACCTAACAGGCCGCACTATGATATCGATGTTGAGGCTATAGGTCGACAAGTCAGGCAAAATTCTAGGCATGTCTAATGCCAACCAGGTGAACCTATTCAAGTTTACCCGTAGGAAGGCAATGATTTCATCCTTTACCTCTGCTGGATCTCAATCCCGACTTTTGTGGTCTGTTCAAGTGAGTTTCGATCTAAACATCTTCTGTTTTCTCCCCAAGCTTACCCCTCTCAGCCAACCTCTCCTACAAGCCTATTTCTGAGGCAAAGACACCATCTCCTTTGGTTACCCTGACGTACAACTCTCACGAAAGCTTTTGATCAAATTTGCATATTCCTACCTCAATTAGAGTCGAAAATTTGGCCTTCAAATGAAGAGAAGATGTGATCACCCCAAATGTATTCAGGCTTGGTCTTCCTAAGAGTGCGTTGAAGAGGGAGGGACAATTAATTACAACAGACTCTACAGGTTGTTGTACCACATGGTCATCATCACCGAGTTCTATGTCTAACGTGATGATACTCTTAGCTCGAACCGTACTTCCGTTAAAGCCAATTAGATTATGGTGGTATGGCTTCATTTTTACCGGTACCTTCTACCTTATCCTCACATATGTATGTTCTACCTTATCCTCACATATGTATGGAGGAAGAGTATGTCGATGGAGTTGCCAGTATCCACCATAATCTTTAAGACCTCAAATTTTGAGATTCTCGCCCCTATCACTAAAGCATCTTGATGGGGTGTATCGACCCCTTTAAGATCTTCATCGGAGAAGGAGATGAAAGTGTCCAACTTTTATCTCTTCTCCTTCATGGCCAGCACATCTAATGGGGCATTAACCGAGCTATTAACGCTCAATCAGCTTCCAAGGTACAACTCCCCCTCCCCCCATGATTACGTTTATAACACCATTGGGGATACGATCATTGCAATGGTCATTATTATACTAGGTGTGGGTGTTCTTGGTCAATCGCCTTCGAAGTGCCCTATCTCTATCATTATTAGAACGGTCATTGTTCCTCGGATGGGCCACATATTAGTTAAAGAAACCGCGTTGAATGGCATATTTGACGGCGTTCTTCAACTAAAAGCACTTGTCGGTGGTGTAGCCATGGCCATTGTGAAACTAACAATATTTATCAAAGTTCTGATGATTAGAGCAATTGGTCTGTTCAGGAATATACCTAAGTCATTGGTTAATTCAGGGGCGTGTACTGGGTGTAAGTAGGGTAGGGGAGGGAGCGGGTTGTGCTTGGCCTGGTGCTTCTTCTTCCCAGAGCTCTCTCTCCCCTCTGATCTGTTCAGCAGCCTACTGCCGAGGCGATGCTTTACAAAAAATTTTTCTTTGTATTGCTTCCCACCTAACCTTTCTCAATCGGCATCGCGCCTAGCTTAAATGTTGCTTTCCTGGTCAATATACTTCTGGGCTTTGCTCCAAAAGTCAACCAGGGTCTTCAACTTACTTTTTGCAAGTAATCAAAAGAAATCTCCTAAAGGTTGGATGCCAAGCTGCATGATATAAACAACAACTCCCTTATCCAGCTAAGGGATCTCGACCACAGCATTGTTGAACTGGGCCACATAGTTACACAATGACTCGTCTTCCCCTTGCCTTATGAGGTACAAGGATAATGTGTCATTGGATGGAGGTTTGCTAGTCTTAAAGTAGAGACTAAATCTTTGTGCCAGCTTATCAAAGAAGCTGATGGAATTGTCGAGAAGGTGGTCAAACCAAGTTCGAGCTACCTTCCTTAAGATGCTTGGGAAGGCCTTACACATTATAACATCCCCATGACCATGGAGGTTCATGAGGGTGCGAAAGTGGAGAAGATGGTCGTCAGGGTCACCGTGCAATCATACTAGTTTAAGGACGAAAGTTTGCCATTAGGAGGCAACACTTCATCCTGAACAGCTGAACACCCCTGATAAAGGGGGTCTTATTGCTGGTGACCAACCCGACACTGCCAACATCCTTACTCCCCTGCTGCTCAGAGAGTTGCCTCACTATGGCGTGAAGTTCGTTTATGTCGAGCCTTATTTCGGTTTTCTTAACTTAATCCATATTAAGCATAGCTTGCTTAATATCGATTATTTGACATTAAATTAAGAAAATATTTGTTTTAAAAAAATATTTTAAAATATTAGAATTACCAACCAGTTCAACTAATAAAAAAATGAAATCAGGGTTTCCAAGTGGGAACCCTAATTTAACCACTAATTAGCAAATTTTCTTTAAAAAATAATTTGTAGGAAAATAACTAAAATAATTAAGTTTGAAGGTTAACCTATTAAGACAAAGTCATTATATAAAAATAAAAAAATTAATTAACAAGATTTATTTTTATAATTTTTTAAAAAATATTAAAATATATATAAATACGCAAAATATAACTAAAAGGAATTTTTCATGAAAAGGAAAAAAAAATTATTATTTTTATACAGTTGCCCCAAAGGTACTAAGGCACTTACGTACTCTCTAGTCGAAGGCAAACTAATATAATTCTTTTTCTTATAAAATATTTAGTGAGTAAATTCTTTTTAGATTTGAAAATCAAACCAGACTTACATTTATTTAACCGTTTTTTTTTTTCAAAAAATCTAATTTTGCGAATCTATTTAGAAAAAACCAATTAACTAAATCTTTTTACAAATCCTAGTTAAGATTTTTTTATTTTTAAAAAAAATCACTAGGTATCAAAAAATATCTTTCGTAAATCCTACATACAAGATACGATCCAGATACATATCTTCTCCTAAGATACGAATTTCGAAGAAAAGATATGCGATTTTAAAAATGCAATCTAACTAAATTATCTAAGAAATTATAAAAAACGGTACAACTAAAAAAAATCTGCACTAAAAAAATAAATTAGTAAAAATAATTAACTAATAAAATAAATAAATAATTTTATTACCTAAACAAGTCGAGTTGCTCATGATCGGCGTGCTCATGTTGATCGCATCGAAATTGTCTGGACTTTGTTTACGTGCTTGGTATGTGTGCTAGTCAACATGTACGTCACGGTGAATTGCATATTTTACACCAATCGATGATAAGGCATGAATCGTGTGTGCAGTCTTGTGAAGGTGTGTTAGTGATCAAGTGTCTAAGTTGTGTGTGTAATGTATGATTTGTGCGGAGAGCATATGCAAGTGACTGAACGTGTGTGTGTTTATCATGTATGCGGTTTATGGAGTCAGGTATGGTATTTTAGCATCAAAGTGTCATCAGGTGGTTGGTATGTGATAGTATATCAATGCATGTATGCACCAGTCTAGGGGTTGTTGTATATTTGTGTGGTGTGGCAAAGAGTGATCGAATGCTGATTCTATTGGCAGTATGGCATGCAAGTGCAATGAAGGACGTGCGATTAAGGGGCATGCAATGTGTGCAACATGTGGAGTCAACGCGTGATCGGTATGTGTATTATGTCCAACAGGTGGAGTTAACATGCTAGGGCATGGAGTAGACATACAAGTGTTGTAGATGTTGGCGTATGTAGTACCGTATACTATAGAATTCGATGTGTGTAGTAGCTGCTATAGGCAATGTTAGGTAGACTTCAACGCATGTATGGATGTGTTTGGGGATAGTATGGTGATGGACAGTGATCAAGTGGGCAATACGTAGGCAGTAAATTGTAGGATTAGGCTAATCGTGTATTATGATTAAGGAAGTATAGTGAAAAAAAAAAGTCCTAAATTTCACCATCAAATTCCTATTTATAATATCTACTATTGAATTTTTCATATCTTTTAATTATAGATTTGATCTTAACAAATGAAAGATATGATAATGATTCTTTGAAAATTCGACCAAGTTTCTAGAATCCATATTTAGGCTTTCTATTTTTCGAGTCCAACTTAGTTTAATTTGATTTATCCTAATAATCCACTTAATAAATCCTAAGTCTATTCTAACCTAATATAAATTAAATAGAAAATCCATTTTATATCAAACTGGACTAAAATATTTTAATGAAACCCATTCCTTTAACGACTTAAGAATTTATTAAATTAAACACTCACCTTTATCCAATTCAATCCCAAACGACTTGACTCAACTTTGATACGACTCAATACTTTATTTTCATTTTTATTTATTTATTATTTTGGTTTTTTTATTATTATTTTATTTTTTATTTGTTCTTTTTATATTTTTATTATTTTATTATTTATTTTCTTAGCTCAACAAAACTACTAAAATAGAATAGCAAAAATGAGGTGTCTACAACTGCTCCTCTTTATAGTGAAATTCAATTAGAACGTTGCTACAAAAACAAAAGAGATACTTGTTTAGTTTTGATGAATGATTCGAAGAAGATAGATCTCTTTGAAATTTCAAAAAAAAAACTTATTTTGGTTTGGTAAATAATCTAAAAAGAGTAGATTTCATCAAGATTTCAAAGAAACCTTTTAATTCTCCTAAATATCTCTTTCGAGGAATTTTAGGATTATTTTACTTGGGAATAGAGAATTTTGCAAATAGCAACTAATCGCGATACTTTACATTGACTCCTGATATTCACTCATTCAATCGGTAAAATATTACCAAGGCATTTCCTCTTCTTCTTTTTTTCTTTTTTCTCTCCTTCTTCTTCTTCTTTTTTTTTATTTTTTCTCTTTTTTTTTCTTTCTTCTTTTTTTCTTTTTTGGAATAAGGACTTCTTCATGATTGAAACCTTTTGCTTAACTGTACCATGCTCATGCCTTGATTCTGCTTTTGTTGTCGTCAAGTTTTAATTTTCACCTCTCTATGATTCCTAAAAAATAAATCTATTTTCAAAAGAAACAAGATTAAATCATTAAGAACATTCGATCTCAATTTATTTGGTGACTCAAATTCATTGGAAAATGTTTAGTATTTAAGCATATGAGGCTAAGAAACACGATACACAAGTGTTTATTGGTGAAGTGTTTGTATTTAACCATCTGAATTCAAGAACATTCATGGATATTAACTTTACTTGTAAACGATGAAAGATTAACCACAAACAATTCTCAAGAAAAATTGGAATCTTTATTAAACTCAATTTTTCATGGATAATACAATTAAACTACATCTGAATTCACAGGTCCCCTTAATTCTGGACCATCCATTTTCGTAAACATTAATGCACCTCCCAATAATACCTTTTTTATCACATTAAAGCATTTATAGTTTGAAGCAAATTTGCCCTTAGGCTCTTTTGCATTCGGCAATGCTTTCTTCAACACTAAATCTCCTTCCTTGAAGTACCTCGGACATACTTCCCTATTAAAAGCTTAGATCATCCCCTATTGATAACACTGACCATGATATATCGTTGTAAGCTTCCTTTCATCTAAGAGGTTCAAATGCTCCATCGGCTTCTTCACCCACTCTGCTTCATCGAGCTAAATTTCTGCCAACACGTGGAATGAAGGTATATCTATTTCCACTGGTAATACCGCTTTAGTTCCATATACCAATGAATAAGGCATTACATCCGTAGAGGTTTTGATTGAAGTTCTATAAGCCATGAGAGCAAAGGGAAGCATCTCATGCCAATGTCTATAAGTGATTGCCATCTTCTCAATGATTCTCTTGATATTCTTATTAGCCCATTCATCTGAGGTCGATACGAAATTGAGTTTCCGTGATTGATCTTGAATGGGTTGCATACTTTAACCATCAACTTGTTGTTTAAATTTGACCTATTGTCTATAATAATAGACTTGAATACACCATATCTTACAATGATCTCTCTTTTCAAAAATCTGACTACCACTCCTTTGGTCACCATAATATACGATGCCGCTTCCACCCGCTTGATAAAAAAATCGATTGCAACTAAAATGAACCTATGCTTGTTTGAAGCCATTGGCGAAATTGGATCGATTATATCTATCCCCCACATTGAGAAAGGCCAAGGAGCCGATAACACATGTAATTCTTAGGGAGGAGTATTGATTTTATTAGCGTATATCTGACACAAGTGACAATACTTCACGTACCTAATACATTCTAATTCCATTGTTATCTAAAAATATCCCATCCTAATAATTTTCCTAGCTAACATGTACCCATTCATATGAGGACTACAAACTCCTTCATGTACTTCTTTCATCAATTTCTCGATTTCCCCTTCATCTACACAAATTAGCAATGTTACATAATGTGATCTTTTATACAACGTAGCTCTACTTAATAGGAAATGAGCAACCAATATCCTTAAGGCTTTTCATTTGAAATAACTTTTTGATATCATAATACTAGGGCTTCTTTTATTCCTTCTCTTCAACTGTTAGGCAAAAAGTCGGTTTTTCCTCCACTTCAATCTTCAGAGGTCAAATTTCTATCCTATTCGTGACTTTTACGATCAATGCTAACATGGTGACTCCATTGGCAAACTAATTATGGGTTCTTAGAATATAAGTGAATGAAATTTCTTGAAATCTTTCAACCAACTTGCTTAAATGCTCATAATATGGTATCAACTTCTCGTCTTTCGTCTTATATTCTCTTAGGATTTAGAGAATTAAAGAGAAGAATCTCCATACACTTCAAGTCTTTGTATTCTTATGTCTAGCTGCATTTTATGCCCCAAAATGCCGGCCTCGTATTCTACTATGTTATTCGTATATGGAAATACCAACCTTGCTACCATAAGGAAATGATTACCCTTAGGAGATACCAATACTGCTCCTATCTTACATCCGAACACATTGGCTGCTCCATGAAAATACATCATTCCGATTTTTCACCACTCATTTCATTTGTCACCATCACATTTTCATCAGAAAACTGAGCTTCTGAACCATCATTTTCATCTTCTAGCAAGCATTTTTCCAATTAACTGGCTACTTCTTACCCTTAGATTGAACTCTAACTTCCATATTTGATATCAAACTCAGAGAGCAACATCTACCACTTCAATATTCTCCCAATCAATGCCAGCTTTTCCACTAAATACCTCAATAGGTCATGTTTTGTCAACAACTCCATTGAGTAATAGAAAGTATATTGCCTGAGCCTGTACATCACCCATACTAAAACACAACAAGTCCTTTCCACTTCTAAGTATTTTTGTTCACCTTCTGTGAATTTCTTGCTCAAGTAGTATATAAGATGCTCCTTTCTACCTGTTTCATCTTTCTGCCTTAGCATACATCCCATCGATTTAGGAAAGATAGTCAAGTAGAGAATTAACGGCCATCCAAGTGTAGGAGTGACCAGTATCGAAGGATTCATAAGATACTCCTTGATTTCAGCAAATGCCTGCTCATACTCTTCATCCCATTATATTACTGCGTTCTTCCTAAAAAGTTTGAATAATAGCTTGCATCTATCGGTTAGCAGCGATACAAATAGAGCAATGCAATTCAACCTCCCTAACAATCCCCTAACTTCCTTTATAGTCTTCAGCATAAGCATGTTTATGATTGCCTTGACTGTTGCAAACCATGACCAAGAACAGACAAGGCTGGTCGCTAGATAGGTCCAAACTTGCAGAAAGCTCAAAAAGGGTTAATGAGGAAAGATATGAAAAAGGGGCAAAAATGACGAATGAAATGGTAAGCAAAAACCTACAAACAACTTTAAAGGATATGACACACCAATGGAACTTCCAAGGAATCACGGTTCAAATTGATATACGACGCATGAATCGGTCCAATGAGGTTACTCGCCACCTAACCTTACTTAAGGAAAAGGATAAGAGTGATGCCAAGAGTAAACAAATAATGTACACAAAAAAGAAAGTACAAGGGTAATTATACCCATAAGTACAAGGGTAATTATACCCATAAGTTAGGACAACTTACCCTAAAGGGAAAAGACAAAAAAGACATTTCCTAAAAAAGCAATGTACATGACACAAAAGGGTAAAAATGAATATATAAGGAAAACAATCATTGGTGCTACAGATTCTACGTATGATACTATATACGTGGCAATGTTGCATTAGCAAGGTTGTTAAGAAATGCAGACAAAAAAGTACGGACAGATGGGCTTGTTCGAGTAAGGATGGCTTAGTCAATCTAGATTCTTTATCTCTCGTCTTCTTAGCAAGGATGATGTTGAGTGATTGGTCGGCTCGGCATTAGAAAGTAATCATCAACTCGGTATACCACGGAATAATGGGCGGTCATATGGTACGGCATTAAAGGTAACTCAGTAAGGAAGTACTCGACCTCGGTAGGAATTAGTTGGAATAGAAGGATTCATCATACCAACTCCTCTAGTCCTCGGACTCGGCTGCGGGTTAGAGGTCTAGTAGCCTAATTCCCATCATTGACTTTGTCTAGGTCCACTTCAATTCCTCTTCTGCTTACTACAAAACCCAACAATTTGCCCGAAGCTATTCCAAAGGTGCACTTTTCCAGATTCATCTTCAGTTGAAAGTTTCTCAACCGATCGAATAATTTTCATAAAACCTCAACATGATTCTCATCCTCCTTGGATTTGGTAATCATATCAGCTACATAAACTTCAATTTTTCGATGCATCATGTCATGAAACAAAGTAACCATAGCACGTTGATAAGTTGCTCTACGTTCTTCAACCTGGGAAGCATAATGCGATAACAAAACGTTCCCCAAGTGGTAACGAAGGTAGTTTTTATTTTATCTTCTTCTACCATCTTGATTTGATTATATCCCGAGAAACCATCCATGAATGAGAAAAGACGATTTTCAATCGTATTATCCACCAATATGTCAATGTGTGGTAAAGGGACGTTATCCTTAGGTGTCACCTCGTTCAAATCATAGAAGTCCACACATACTCTAACTTTCCTATTTTTCTTCTACACTAGCACCATATTAGCTACCCATGCAAGGTAATCAAATGCTTCTATGAACCTAACTTCTAGTAATTTCTTTACTTATTCTTTTATTGTAAGGAGTATATCTAGCCTAAACCACCTAATTTTTTGCCTTCTTTATTTAATATTTTCTCTTGTCACCAACTTGTGAACTACAAGTAGTGAATCCAAACCAGGCATGTCTTCATAGGACCAAGCGAATATGTCTAAGTATTCTAATAATAATTGTAACAACTCCTGTTTCTAATTATCTACTAAATTACTGTCAATTTTTAAGTTTTGTAGATTCTCCTTTGTCCCCAAATTAATCTCAACTATTAGTTCATCAATAATCACCCTACCCTATTTAAATTGATGCTAACTCTCTTGTATTTCGCTTGGAGTCTCAATATCATCTCCAATGTTTGACCTAGTAAGGCCGAAGGTGATATCGGTACTTTCATTATTTACAGATGCAAGATATCCATTATGTTCATCGTTTTTATTGAATCTGAAGATTAAAGGAAAAAGCAAAAAGATAACAAATAAATAACAAAGAAGAATTGATAGAAAGAAAGGAACTAATTTTATTGAATGAATTCAAATTGTTTAAAAGAAAAGGGCCTAACTAAGTAGACTAATTATTGAAATCGAATGCTTCTAATTGATCTAATATTGCTTTTCTAATGAGACCTATCAACAGGAACAGAACACCAGTTACATAAGGAAACTGGGATTCCAATGTCTTTCTTCTCGTCTAAATTGATGCTGCATTGCTGATCGAAAACCTTAGATAAACTGGCTATTTCAAGTTTTTGAACTCATGGTGGCACTGGGAATGTCTTACAGATGTTTGGAAAATCCATACGAACATGGTACAACTGATCCCTTCTCTTCCCTCCGGTTTTGGCCTTCATTTCTAAAATCTCCTCTTTAGTTAGCTCATATTTGAGGGGAATCAGGCTATCAAACCACTGACCCACAGCCAAGCCTGAAGACTAAAGGGATTGGTTAGACAAATCCTCCTGTTCTAGCCAACTCATGCGGAGGCCGAATACCTCTTTGCCAACCCGTTCCACTTGCTAAGCCAAATGACTACTTATTTCTCGCATATTGTCTGCCAAGAAGCGAAAGGCTAAGACAATAGCCTATCCCCATTCTCACATATGCCTAGCCAATTACTTACTTAGCCGCACCCTTGTCAAGATGCCAAGAGAAAGAGTCTGGATTACTCAAGCTATCTCTGCTCGGACAAGTAAGCTGTTTGTACTATTTGTTCACATCTTCTAACGGCATCACCAATACGGCATCACCACGTGTACAGTATCATGTGTGGAATCCGTTACACCAATGATTGTTTTCCTTATATATTCATTTTTACCGCTTTGTATCTTGTACATTAGTTCCTTTGGAAATACCTTTATTGTCTTTTCCCTTTTGGGCAAGTTACCTTAACTTATGGATATAAATACCTATGTACTTATAGCAATCAAATGAGGAGATTATCCTTAATACACTTAGAGTATTTTCTTCCCTACGTAAATACTACTTATTTACTCTCAACATCACTCTTATCCTAACCCTTGAGCAAGACTAGGTAGCGAATAACCTCACCGAACCGATTCACGTGTCATATTGGACTGTACCGTGAGTCCTCGAAAATTCCATTGGTGCATCATATCCTCTAGAGTTATTCGTGGGTTTTTACTTACTATTTCATTTGCACTTGTCCTTTTCACATCTTTCCCCATTAACTCTTTTGAGCTTTTTGCAAGCTTGAACTCATCCAGTGACCAACCTTGTCTATTCTAGGCTATGGTTCGCATCATTTTGGTGTCAAAGCGAAGGTTTTGTTTGAGTTGTAGTTGGTTTTTTAAGTTCCATTATACTCTGTATGAAAGAAAGCAAGTTACTATATTCACTTAAATGCTATGTTGTTAACTGTTAATTTCCTAAAGTATTTATGTGAACTTTGAATCTGTGGAGTGGGGTTATCCACTATAAACGACAATCTCAAGGAACGCCGAGAAGCACTGACGAGAAAATCAACAAGGTAGTAAACCTCTTAGCAGATTTAACATAAACTGTTCATACATTGGCTTGCCGACCCACTGAGGCTTCATAAAATACCCCACAAGCTGCCTAACCTGTTAGAGGTCAGAACCCAACTCGACCAGTTCAAGGTGGAGGAATAAGTGGATGAGTGAGGAGAATGATTGATTTGGTAGACATAGGAGATGAGGAAGAAGAAGAGTACTTCGAGAAAGAGCAAGCTAAAGTCCCTAGAGCATCTGACCATATGAAGCTTCGGATACTAGTTTCAATGGATTTAAGAATGTTGACAAATATCTGGAATGGGAAGAGAAGGTGGAGCGTGTCTTTGACTATTATTAATATGAAGATTATGAGAATATACGAACTGCTGCTGTTGAGTTCTCCGGATATGCAATCATGCAGTGGAAGAATTTTCAAGCCATAAGGAGGCGAGGGGGCTATTGAGAGATTAATACTTAGCTTGAGATTAAGAGAATACTGAAATAGATTCGTGCTGGAAATTTATCTTCAAGATACTTTTACTTGGCTTTAGGAGTTGAGAAAAAGATGCTAGATTGTTGACGAGTATGTTCAAGAATTTCAAATGCTTATGATCTATTGCAAAGTGGAGGAACCATCGGCTCGAATAATCTTAAGATTCATCACTGGATTGAGAGATGATATTTGAGACATTGTGGAACTCCAACGCTTTACCATAATGGATGAAGCTGTTAGAATAGCCCAGCGAATAGATGGATGTTCGAGCTAATCAGAAAGGTCAACCAAAGGGTGAAGTGCCGACCCAAACTTATGAGAAGGGGTAAGGGTTTGGCAAGAAGACAAGCCAGATCAAGTGTTTCAAATGCCAAGGGTTTGGACATATGGCTACTCGGTGCCAAACTGAAGGACAATGGTCATCAAAGGAGACGTCCCAAAGCTAAAAGTAGACAGTACAAATGAGGAACCCGAGGAGGAGGAAGTCCCCATCGAGAAAGGAAATGTCGAGGAACAACTAATTAAGGAGGACATGTTTGCTACTCATGGTTACCCGATGCACTATGAATGTGGAACTCTCACGAGAGGAGGAGCAGAGAGAGAATTTGTTTCATACTACCTATAAGGTGACTAATCAAGTGTGTGCCCTCATCATGGATAGCGAAAGTTACACCAATGTAGCATCAAGCAATCTTATTTCAAAACTGAAGTTGCTAACTGTTGCACATTCAAGGCCATACAAGCTGCACATCTGAGGCTATACAAGTTGCACTTGTTAAGCAAGAAAGAAGAATTACGACAAGTGAGAAAAGAACATTACATGTCACTCGGCAAATACTACTACTAATCACTATAAGGAATTACTCAGACCAGATTCTCTGTGACGTACTGCCCATGTATGCTTCCCTCATGTTGCTAGGTAAATTGTGGCTATTTGATACGAGAGCTATTTATGATGGCTACAAGAACATGTATATGTTCGATAAGGATGACCGAAAGGTTACACTAAACCCAACACCGTCAAGAGAAGTTAACAAATTGCAAACAAAACTTACATGTAAATCGAAAAAAGCTCTGGTAATGAGTAAAGCTGAGCTCCGAGAAGCCATCAATGCTGATGAGTTGACCCTCATGTTGGTCAAGTGCCTATTAAAAATGAGGGATCGAGGTGAATTACCCCAAGAAATCAAAGAGTTTCTTGAAGAGTATGCCGACTTGTTTCCAGAACGGTCACCTAAGCGGTTACCCCCTACTCGAGGCATAGAGTATTGCATTGACTTAGTACCCGGCGCTGCACTGCCGAATAAGGCAGCCTATCGGATGAATCTCGAATGGGCTTTTGAGCTACAATGTCAAGTCAATGAGTTGCTACTGTGCCAACGTTTCTGGTGCTGAAAAAGGATAGAACCTGACGGATGTGTATCGACAACCGAGCCGTGAACAAGATCACGTTCAAATACAGGTATCCAACATTAAGGTTAAAAGACATGTTGGATGAGTTGAGTGGAGCCAAGGTCTTTAGTAAGATTGACCTAAAGTTTGGTCAGCATCAAATCTGCATAAGGCTAGGAGATGAATGGAGGATTGTGTTTAAAACCCAGCATAGACACTATGAGTGAATGGTGATGCCATTTGGCCTGCCGAATGCTCTAAGCACTTTCATCTGATTGATGAACTACGTGTTAAGATGTCTGATTGGAAAGTGTATCGTGGTGTACTTTGATGACATATTGGTCTAAAGTACCAACATGCCGAGTCACTGCAAGCATCTTTGAGAAGTATTAGACATCCTCCGTCCCAAGAGACTATTTAGCAATCTCAAGAAATGTTGTTTTTGCTAGGAGGAAGTGGTATTCTTGGGCTACGGAGTAAGTAGAAGAGGCTTACGAGTGGATGACAAAAAGATCTGAGCAATTGTAGAATGGCTAACTCCTACTACTTGCGACATGAGAAGTTTCCATGGATTGGCTTCATTCTATAGACGGTTCATTAAGAATTTTAGCACCCTCGCCGTACCCCTTACTAAGCTCATAAAGAAAAATGCCGACTTCTGATAGGGAGAAAAGGAGGAGAGGAGCTTTGTAGAGGTAAAGGAAAGGTTGACCTCAGCTCTGGAGTTAATCTTACCTAACTTTAAGAAAATATTTGAGCTAGAATGTGATGCTTTAGGCATTGGGATAGATGCTGTCCTAATGTAGGAAGGCTGACTAATTGCCTTCCACAATGAGAAGCTTAGAGAGCCATAGTTAAATTACTCTGTATATGATAAGGAAATCTTGGCACTGATCCGAGCACTGCAAGCGTAGTAACACTATTTACTACCGAGAGAATTTGTTATATATACTGAACACGAATCGCTGAGGTACCTCCGAAGTCAAACTAAGTTATTGAAGCAACAGGCGAGATGGATTGAATTCCTTGAAGGATTTAATTTTGCAAATACTCTTTCAAGGAGACATGCGCTTTTAATCAAACTGTAGACTAGGCTGTTTGGGTTTGCAAGTATCAAATAACAGTATTTTGAGAATCTATTCTTCAGACCCATAATCATGAGATGCATTGATGGAAGGACCATGGATGAGTATCATGTGAAGGATGGTTACTTGTTCCGAGGTGGTAAACTATGCATGTCGACTCATTTCGTAAAGGAGTTGCTAATTAGGGAAGCCCACAGTAGAGGACTCTCCATACATTTTAGAGAAAGAAGGACTTATGAATTGTTGAATAGTCGATTCTTCTGGCCAAGGATGAGGATAGATACGCACCAAGTTGTCGATAGCTGTGCCATGTACAAGAGGGCTAAGTGCCAAGTCGAGTAAGGGAAAGCAATGCCTTTACCTATTTTGACAAAGCCATGGATTGAATTAAGCATAGACTTTATTCTCGGACTACTACAAACTATCTGAGGCAAAGATTCTATAATGTTCATCATGGATCGGTTGAGCAAAATGACATGCTTCATACCCTACTCAAAAACTGATAACACTTCGGCTATTGCTTCTCTTTCTTGCAGGAGGTTGTATGGTTACACAACTTGTTGAGACGTATAGTCTTTAACAAGGATCCAAAGTTCTTGAGCCATTTCTGGAGGACCTTGTGGTGTTGGATGAGGACTAAACTATTATTTAGTACTTCTTGTTATCGCCAAACTAACAGCCAAACGGAGGTAGTTAATTGCATTTTGGGATCACTGCTTTGAGCTATAGTGAGAAAGAACTTGGCTGATTGAGACGTTTGCTTGCTAATGGTCAAATTTGCTTACAACTGTACAATGTATGACACCACTAAGCAAACGCCCTTCAAAGTGGTCTATGGATTTAATATCGAGTTGCCCCTCGACCACACCCTTGTACCTATACCCATGCAAGAGGACCCTAACGTAAGAACTCAAGCATAATCCTTCAGCACATCTATAACAAAGTCACTTGGCACATCGACTAAGTTGCTAAAAGATTGCAAGAGAAGACCAAGGGTAGGACGGCTAAACAATTCTAGCCAAGAGACTTGGTTTAGTTGCACCTTAGCAAAGGACGGTTTCCGAACAAGAAGAAGAACAAATTATCTGCAAGAGCTGAAGGGCCTTTCAAAATCCGCTAGAAGATCAATGACAAATGCCTACAGGTTGGAGTTACTCGAGGACTATGGGGTTTCTAACGCCTTCAACGTTGTTGACCTCAATCCGTATCACCCTGACGAAGAGTTGAATGAAGGTCATTTAGATTTGATCCCAAATCCAAAACAACTCAGAGGGAATAGTAGGAATTAGGCTATTGGACCACTGACCTACAGCCAAGCCTAAGGACTAAAGGGACTGGCTAAACGAATCCTCCTATTCTAGCCGACTCATGCAGAGACTAAATACCTCCTTGCCAACCCATTCTACTTGCCATGCCAAATGATTACCTATTTCTCGCATATTATATGCCAAGAAGCGAAAAGCTAAGACAACAACCCATCTTCGTTCTTACACATGCCTAACCAATTACTTACTTGACCACACCCTTTTTGAGATGCGAAGAAAAAGAGTTTGGATTAATCAAGCCACCCCTACTCAAACAAGTAAGCTGTCTATACTTTTTGTTCACATCTTCCAATGGCATCACCAATATGGTATCACCAATACAGCATCACCACTTGTACAGTATTGTGTGTAGAATCTGTTGCACCAATGATTGTTTTCCTTGTATATTCATTTTTACCTTTTTATATCTTGTACATTACTTCCATAAGAAATACCCTTATTGTCTTTTCCATTTTGGGCAAGTTGCCCTAACTTATGGGTCTAAATACCCATTTACTTGTAGTATCAAAGGAGGAGATTATCCTTAATACACTTAGAGTATTTTCTTTCCTACGTAAATACTACTTGTTTACTCTCAGCTTCTCTCTTATCCTAATCCTTGAATAAGCTAAGTGGTAAGTAACCTTACCAGACTGATTTGTGCGTCATATCAGATTGTGTTAGGAGTCCTCAAAAGTTCCATTGATGCGCAGTATTCTTTGGAGCTGTTCGTAGGTATAGACACCTAATTTTTGCCCCTCTGTAGTTCTAATTTTTATTTTTACAAAAAGGGTCCTAATTCAAAAAGATAAAAATAATAAAAATTAACAATTAATGAAAATACCAAAAAAAAATAAGAAAAGGAAAAAATTATAAAAATTTCGTTGATTTTTAGGAAGTAATTTATATTAGGAATAATTAGTTTTAGTGTTAGTTTTAGTTTTAGTTTTAGTTTAGTTAAAAATTTAGTTTTAGGAAATCGAATAGTTTAAATATAATTTAATTAAACTGAATATCAAGGCACAGGTTAATGGCTTAACGAATAAGTATCGGAGTATTTGGAATGGAGGTAATTTGAGATCTTGGGTTCGAGTCTCAACAGGTATTTATGTCTTTGTTTTTCTAACTCTATAGAAGCGAGATAAAAATTGGTCATATCTATTTAGATTACATTTGAATATAGTTTAATTAACGAATCAGATATAATTAAATATAATAAGCTACCGACCGAGATCGGAGCGAGTCAGATTTTGTTGAACCGTGATGGCAAGGCCAATCTTATTGTCCGATTCAAGGGGAATTCCATCTCTACAACCAAGTACAACTTTTTTACTTTTATACCAAAGGGGCTGTTTGAACGGTTTAGGTGAGTGGGAAATTTATACTTTCTCGTGATATCGATTTTATCAGCAACACCATTCAGTCCTGTGAGCCCAATAACAAATATGCTCCCTCTCAGTTTGGTCCTTCTTGTCTCATTTTGTAAAGAGGCTTATGAGGATTGGAAACGTTTTCAAAATGACATGGCAATAAATAATACTCTTGTGGAGGTACTGCAAGATCGACACTGGGTACGTATACCATGGAAGAAGTTGCAGGTTGGAGATATGTGAATGTTAAGCAGGATGGATTTTTTCCAGCAGATATACTTTTCCTTGCTGGGACAAATCCAGATGGTATCTGCTACATCGAAACAACCAGAAAAAAAGGAAAAAAAAAACAAAAGAACATAAAACAGTAGGGGTCGAAATCCATCGAGGAAACAACAATAAATCGATCTCCACATACAACCCACGTTGCAATCAACAGCGATTGCGCAAGCCAACCTCAGCAAGCACTGCTGTCACATACACACTACCGTACTCTTCATCTTCACAACGCAGCCCCAGCCTTAATTCAACTCCCATCCATCCGCAATAAGCCCAACTGCAACAGTAAACACACCAATCTCTGACAGCAGTCCTCTATCTCTCGCACGGCCACACTCCACTATGGCGTACGTCGCCACATTGCTGAACTCCACGCAGCAAGAGCCCCAAGCCGCACTTCACAGTGGCAAACATGAACTCCACATCCCACAGACAGTAGTAGCAGTTACATATACCACAGTCCGCACAAGCCCCATCTACTGTCGCAATTTCACGACAGTCCATACCCGACCCAACGCCATGCCTTCTCTAGTAGCTGCTGGACACAACCCAACAACTCGACGACTATCATTAATCTCCATCCTTGCCGTGCCTACAACACCTTAACAACAACGAACAGTACACCACTTCAACCAAGTGCGCACACCACACTATCCCCTTTGACTAAACACAACAGTAGAGTCACAAACACGTAACCATCGTCTTCACCCCCTGTCTAACAACGCATGATCAGCCTCTCATAGTGACAACCATTGCTGCAATCAGGATAACAGCTTGGTTTCTTCTATTTTGGTGCTGTCTATATCTCTTGTGGAGCAAACAAGAGTCATCTCAAGCGAGCATGCTGTTAATGTTCAACAATTTACTTTGGAGCTGCTATCCAGTTTCTAATTAGCGCCAACTCTACGCTACGGTTGAAACAAAGTTCAGGTACGATATTCTTCCAGTTTTTTATTTCTTTATTTAGTTATCATTGTTTTATCATTATATTATTATTCTGTTCGTTAGTCAATTAGGTTCCTAACATGATTTGTTTATATATATGTATATATATTAGTTTAAGGGCTTTTAGCATCAAGTTGTTAGGGTTTCTTCACGTAGAAAACTATTTTTTTTTTAAAATATATATATAAATAAAAATAAAAATAAAAATAATAAAAACCCCCTTTTAGAAAAGTAAGATTTTCATAGAGTTTCTTTATAAAATTTAAACATTCAAGAGTTAGGACCCCTTTAGATTTTTTTAATAAATTGAATAAATTAAAAATGTAAACTCGAGCAGTTTTTTTAAAATTAAAATCAATTAACACACTAAAGATTTTTTTGAAAGAACTACAATCGTCTGATCCCGACTAGCAGGTATGTAGGCACCTTTAGGGCGACGATAAAATATGTAGAAACTTAGATTCTTTTTTTATTTCATTTATTTATTTTTTTAAAATAATATAATTAGAAAAATAATCCTAATTTTGGTAAATAGATAGTAGTACCCATTAAGAGTTTAATAGGTTAGCCCCCGAACTTGGAACCCTCTAGTTCTTTATTTAAAATTGAAATCAAAGACCAGTAGCCAAATTGTAATCAATCCACCCAATTGGTTCCAATTTCTTTTTCTTTTCCCGATTTCAATCAGATAGCGACTCCAAAAATTATTTTCAATAAAAAACCGGAATTTCTTAATTTCTTTAGTCGAGGATTAATATTAAATGGGTTAGGGTTTAGTATTAATCAAGAAATGAGAAATCAATTTCAAACAAAAACTGAAAAATCAAGCTCAACAGTAGGTTTTTGCTTACTATTTCATTTGCACTTGTCCTTTTCGCGTCTTTCCCCATTAACTCTTTTGAGCTTTCTACAAGCTCGAACCCATCCAACGACCAGCCTTGTCTGTTCTTGGTTACTATTTGCACCACATATCCGAGCCCAAATTTCCCAATCTACTGCTTAGGCTGTGCTGAGCAACCCTATACCCCCTGTCTTGACACTTCAATCATGTTGACCTCATAAAAAATCTGCAATCCTAATTCCTCCAATTCTTCATTGTCGATATACAGAATAGTCGCCTCTTTGTAAACTTCATAATCTTGCTCCCAAGAATAATAACCAATTGCCCATTGGCTATGAATTTCACCTTCTAATGTAAACTGGACAGAATTGCCCCTACTAAGTGAATCTACGACCTCCCCAATAGAAGATCGAAAGTTCGAGGTATATGTAGGACTTGAAATGGAATAGTGAACATCGATAGACCAATCTTGATCTTCAACCCAATTTCTCCAAGTATTTCTCTCTTTGGTTCATCAAAAGCCCTCACTGAAATCGAGCTAGGCTTTATTTCATTCGAATCTACCCCAAGCAAATTTAATGTCGCCAGTAAACATATATTCAATGAAGAACCATTATCTATTAGTACCCGAGCAACCACTTTCCCTGCACACTTGACCATTATGAAAAGGGGCTTCGTATGCCGATCTCCTTCTTCACCTAGTTCATCTAATGAGAATGAAATATGATACATCACAAATATCAAATTAACCACCAATCCCAACTTTTCAGTAGAAATCCCTTCAGGTACTTTGACTTCTTTCAAAATTTTGACTAAAGCTTCTTGGTGAGTATCTAATGATAATAGTAAGCCCATTAGGGAGATTAAAGCGGATACTTTGGTTAGCTAATCCATAATCTTGTACTCACTAGCTTTCACTATCTTCTTGGCAACATTCTGATCTTTCTCATCTGTATCTTCAAAAATCTTCCAAGAAGCCTCTTTTACAATAGTCTAGTCATAGACTCATCCTAAGCATGTAAGCCCATCGATCTTAAGTGATGAGGACCTGGCTATCTAATTCACCATTTGGTAATCTACAGTAGCTGCTTTGTAATTCTATGGAGCTATTAGAACATTAAAAGCTATTTTCTTGGGCTTACCCAATTCTTCAACCTTCTCAATCTTCTTGTGGTACTCAAAAACCATAAGTTTAGGTCCACCTCCAATTATTCTAGCCATCTCAACTATCTTCTTAGCTTCTACAATAACTTTTTTTTCTTCCTCAAATTTGAAACCGCATCCAATAGGTGGTTCATCAACATATACTGTAGGTGAACTGGCATAATCGACCAAATACTCAAACTTTTCCGACGGCTCTCTTAAGGTGTCGATCGTCAAATCTCCTACTTCATACCTTTCTCTGACCTCCTTCTGAGTACATCTCTTTCATGGTTTTTGAACCATCCTAGCCATAATTTCAGTTTTCTTTATCTTCCCATCCTTTAGCAATTGATATATTGTCGGTCTAGTCCAGGTTCTATCTCTAAGATTCATATTCTGTAAGTGTCTGGCCTGCCTCAGATTCTAAGCTACCTCTTCAATAGTAATGGGGAGACTATCTAGATCAACTTTTGGTTCAGTCACTTTAGCAATGATCATGTTGATTAAGCGTCCATGATCTGATAGAGATTGTTACCTACGTTGGGAGTAGGAGTCTGAATGAAGTCTAATTAAACCGATTTAGCATCAATAAGATCCTAGATCTTATGTCTGAGTCTCCAGCATTGGTCTATAGAGTGCCCTAATTACCCCAAATGATAATCGCAACGAAACTCTGGGTTATAGTCTCTTAGTCTTTGTCCCTCCTTCAGTATTTCAAATGTCAAGAGATTCTCCTTCCTCAGTTATGCAAGAACCTAGCTTAGAGGAATGGGAATAAGCGTAAACCGTCTCCTTTATGAAAGGTTATTCACTTAGATTCAGTAGGAGATTAGATCCTCTTGTGATGGCTACTGGGGCTATCGGTCTAATTAGGTTGTCGATATTGACAACACTTACAATAGCTTCTTTGGCTTTGTTGGAAAATCTTGCAGGAGGCATTTTCTTCTCGACCACTTTAGAATTAGGAAGTCTTCCAATAACAATAGCTTCCTCAATTCAATACCCTAAGGCTATAATATCTGCGAAGTTAGAGGTAGGGTATCTTACTAGATGTTGGTAATATGGGCTTCCAAGAGTATTGATAAAAGCAAATGTTAGATCTTTTTCTGTTAAGGGCAAAGTCACCCTGACTGTCGTGCCCCTCCATCTCTGAGCATATTCCTTAAAGCTTTCGGTAGCTTTCTTTCGCAGATTATTCAAATCTTACATTGATGGGGCCACCTCGATATTGAACTTATATTGGCTGTAGAAGGCTCAAGCTAACTTATCCCATGTATCGATTTCGTTCAAATCTAATTGGGCATACCAAGTTAAGGCGAGCCCAATCAAGCTATCTTGAAAGGTCTTGAAAGGTTTGGACCATCATTTTATCATACTTTGTGTATTTTCCCATCTTTCGAATGTACAGCCTAATGTAGAGCTTTGGGCAACTGGTTCCATCGTATTTCTCAAATTTTGGATTTTTAAACTTTTCTGGGAAATCATCATCTTCGTATGTCAGTAAATTCATCACTCCCGTATGCTCAAGCCCATTAACCATCTCAAGGGTTTTCATCTTCTCGGTTAACTTTTGAAGATAAGAACGATGCTAGGGTTTCCTTTTTGACTCCTAGTAAGGTCATGAAGGCTTTCCCGAGCTGTACTCTAAGATCTAGGACAATTATGCCTACTTTGAGAGGTAGAGCACTAAGTAATTACAAGTATTCTTCTAAAGTGGGCGTCAATACATGTGGGCTGAACTTGAAAGCTGCAGATTCTTAATCCCAATAACGAATAAGGGCTTGAATTAAAGGCTAATGGAGCTAGACCCGCATGAAGGATATGACTAGCTCAATTTTCTTACGAATGTGATCTAGCTTGGTAGGTGGGAGTTGATTCAACCAATCTTTTAATATAGCCTTGGGGAGAGAGTGCTTATCCAGCTGGACCTCATGGACAAGCTCGGAACTAACACTACCCTAACTTTCCATATCTATATTATATAAAACATAAAATGATGCGATTATTTACAATGAGACCATTAAATTTACAATAAAGCTGGATATGATATTAATAATTTTACAACTTTTGCCAAAAAAAATTAGAAATTACACAGCCTTTTACTTACTAAGGGACAACAAAAACTAAATACACATAATACAAGAAATATAAAATAATTATATAGAAACAAGCAACAGCAAAAATAAAATCGAAAAAAAAAATGTAATATGTTACACACGCATGTAATGTAATAGGGGCTAGTAATTAATAAATTATAGAAACTATTATGAACCCATGGTTGAAGAATACTCTTATATATAAGTATATTTAAAATAAAATTTAGAAAGAAATGAAGCTCATGAATACTTATATATAAGGCTTATTGATTTTTTTGTTATTTTCCTTTTTTGAAGAAGAACACCAAACCAACCGCGAATTAATCAGACTTTTTCTATAATTTAGAAATAACTACCCTTTTTTTCGAAAAGAATGATACAAGAGGGTGAAGTCTATGGGTCTTAGGCTCTATAGCTCCACGGCTTTTCGAAGAAAAACCTAATGAACTATACTGAAGCCTGAGTGAGCTTACCAATCACTGCCAAGCAGGAGTAAAGACCCTAACAACCTGAAAGTTATACAATGGCAACCTATCGTAAGTTTCTAAAATGATCCAAGTCCACCGACATCAAAGCATGCAAATGAAATTAAAATAAACCCCCTTCCACCACTACCACCCTACCCTTACCCCTCCCTCCCCCAAATCCTCAATAAAAGCCTATTGGGCTGACTTTTTTCTTAAGGCCTGCGATACTAAAAACTAGTTAATACAACTATAAAACAATAAAAGAAAAACAATACCAAAAACCCATCAATTAATTTTTAATTTTTACATGGCTAGCTCACCAACCTTCCCTTATGAAGTAATCAATTCTGTCGAGCCTTATTTTGGTTTTCCTTAACTTTATCCATATTAAGCTCAATTCGTCTAATATAAATTACTCGACATTAAATTAAGAAAATATTTTTTTTGCTTAAAAAAATTTGTTTTGAAAAAATATTTTAAAAAATTGGGGTCGCCAACTAGTTCAACAAGTAAAAAAATAAAGTTAGAGTTTTCGAGTGGAAAAACTTTAATTTAGTCACTAATTTACAAATTTTCTAAAAATAATAATTTTTAGGAAAATAACCAGAAAAATTAATTTCGAATGCTAACTTATTAAGACCAAGTCACTATATAAAAATAAAAAAAATTAATTACCAAGCTTTATTTTTATAATTTTTTAAAAAATATTCAAATATGCAAAAATATAACTAAAAGGAATTTTTCATTATTTTTTATTACGAATTTTTCAAGCAAAAAAAAAATTTATACGATTAACCTGAAGATACTTACATACCCACTAGTCGAGATCAAACCAACGTAGTTTTTTTTTTATAAAATATTTAGTAAGTGGATTCTTTTTAAATTTAAAAATCAAGTCAAATTTACATTTATTTAACCGTTTATTATTTAAAAAAAACCGAAAAAATATAATTTTTCAAATCTATTTAAAAAAATATAACTAACTAAATCTTTTTAAAAATTCCGATTAAGATTTTTTTATTTTTTTAAAAAATCACTGTGTCAAAAGATATCTTTCCTAAATCCTACATACAAGATACACTGAGATACGATCTAGATATGTATCTTTTTCCTAAATACGTATCTTTTCCCTAGATACGTACGAATCTCGAAGAAAAGATATGTGAATTTTCAACTAAAAATGCAATCTAACTAAATTATCTAAGAAATTATAAAAAACTGTACAACTAAAAAAAACTTACACTAAAAAAAAATTAGTAAAAATAATTAACTAATAAAATAAAATAATTAAATAAAAATAATAAATAAATAAATTATTTTATTACCTAAACAAGTTAAGTCGTTCATGATCAGCGTGCTCTTGTTGATTGTATCATGATCGTTTGGATTTCGTTTGCATGCTTGGTGTATATACTAGTTAACATGTGCATCATAGTGAATCACGTGTGCGACACAATGGATGACAGTGCGTGAATCATGTATACAGTCTTGTGAAGGTGTGTTGGTGATCAAGTGTCCAAGTTGTATGTGTGATGTGTGATCTGTGTGGAGAGCATGTGCAAATAACCGAACATTTGTATGTGTTTATCATGTGTACGATCTATGGAGTCAAGTATGATGTGCTGTCGTTAAAGTATCGTCAGGTGGTCGGTGTGTGATAGTGTATTAGTGCTCATGTGCAATAGTTGGGGGGCTATCGTGTATTTGTGTGGTGTAGCAAAGAGTAATCGAGTGCTAATTGTGTTGGCAATGTATTGTACAAGTGCAATGAGGGACATGCAATCACGAGGCATGCGGTGTATGCAATAAGTGGAGTTAACATGCACTCAATGTATGTATTATGTCCAACAAGTAAAGTTAGCGTACTGGGGTATAGACGTGTAGGTGTTGTAGATGTTGGCATATGTAGTGCCATGTGTTGTGGAATTCAATGTGTGTAGTGGTTACTATAGGTAGTGTCAAGTAGACTTCAACATGTGTGTGGATATGTTTGGGAATAATATGGCAATGGACAATGATCAGGTAGGTAATGCATGCGCAGTAAATTGTGGGATTGGGGCTAATCATATATTATCATCAAGGAATTATAGTAAGAAAAAAAAAGTTGTAAACTTCAATGTCAAATTCCTATTTATAATATCCACTATTGAATCTTTCATATCTTTTAATTATGAATTTGATTTTAACAAAGAAAATATACGAAAGATATGATAATGATTCTTTGAAGATTTGACTTAGTTGCTAGAAACCTTATTTAGACTTTCTATTTTCTAAGCTCGACTCAGTCCAATTTGATTTAGCCAAATAATCCACTTAATAAATCATAAGTTTATTCTAGCTCAATATAAATTAGATAAAAAATCCACTTTATATTAGACTGGACTAAAATATTATAATGAAGCCCGATCCTTTAACGACTTAAGAATTTATCAAATTGAATACTTACCTTTATCTGATTCGATCCCAAATGACTTAACTCAATATAATTCGACTCAATATGATTCGACTCGATACGATTCGACTTTGATACAACTTGATACTTTATTTTTATTCTTTTATTATCTTATTTGGTCTTTTTATATTTTTATTATTTTATTTTTTATTTTCTTGGCTCAACAAACCTACAAAAATAAAATGGCAAAAATAAGGTATCTACCGTTTAGGTCGACATCGTATGCCAAGTGAGCTCGATGTACAGCTAAGTATGCCTGCACTCCATACGAGTTGGCTTCTTACTCGTTCCCAGCCAAAGTTCGATCACAGGTGACCACAAATCTTACTAGCTGTTACTACAACGATGGATCAGGTTGCTAATCCTTGCCATTCTACTGTTGCTGCTAGATGTTATTCTACCCAGTACAAGCATCCGAAGCTTTTAAGGGGTGTGTTTGTGCACTGTTGATAACTCTTATTTCAAATACATTTCACATGGTGATTTTATAGTATTTCCCTTATATCTTTGGTTTTTTTAAAAAAAAAAATTGATACTTAATTGAGTAAAATTTTGATTTCAAGGTTTGAACGCATTCTTAGATTGAAAACAAAGAAAAGGAATCAAGTTTCGTTCAATTTAGAGTTCAAATAAATGAGTTATGAAGTTATATAAACAATAAGAGAAAGTAATAATTTTTTGTCAGAAAGTTACATAGTCTGGAATACAAATTGTATCCCCAAGCTATGTCTATGCAGGAAGATTTTTTGTGCTAAGGTCAGTAAGTTACATAACCTGGGGACACAACTGTATTGCAGGCCGTGTCTGGTGACGAAAAAAGAAACTTCACAATACATTATAAAAGGACTTATAAGGGTTTTACACATAACTTTGGACATTTAAAAGAGAAGAGACTTGAAGAGAAGGAGAAGAAAAAGGTGAAAGTAACACCTAACTTCAAGATTGAAGAAGATTTTTCATCAACAAAAGGGGTTTTTTATGTTTTATTTTTTGATTTTGTTGCAATTCGTTTTTAATTTCATTATGATAGCTTAAGATTCTTCTATTTAGGATTGTGAAATGTAGGGTTTCATGTGACTATTAGATTTATTGATAATTTTCAATAAAGTTTCTATCATTTCTTGATTCAATTATGTGTTTTAATTGTTAATTGATATTTCTAAGGTATCAATCTATAATATTATGCAAAATGATTGAGAAATTACATGTGTAATGAGATCTTGACATAATTGGAGAGAATTATATATGTACTTAAAGATAAGATACATGATTCTTCCGGAAAGTTATTCTTTTGTGTGGGAATTCATTATACATTAATGCGATTCTAAATTATATTACTAAGTGAAGAAATTCTGGTAAATAATTTTGGATTAAGGTTAATATGCTTGAGAAAAGTGTTAACTTTAATTGTGAATCCTTCTGGTCAAGAATAATAAAGATGGAATTTGATATACTTTTAGCGGTCACATGTTAAACACTAGGGGGAACAATTCCTAAATACATTATTTGCCTTTTTGAAGTTGTTCTTAATTTTATCACTTCCTAAATTAATTAGTTAAGTCTCATAATTAGATTAGTTTGTTAATTTTAGTATTTTTAATTCATTCAACCCATCACAATTTTTTTATTAGATAATAGAGTTAAGGTTAGTATTAGTACTTAAGGTCTCTGAAGGATCAACTTAGACTCATATCTACTATATTAAAATTAATAGGTATACTTGCCTTGTATCAGCTACTCTACTTCTTCTAGGTGAGCATAGAGCAACCTATTTTATACGACATATTCCTTAACCAAACATTCCATATGCTATAAGCTCTCCCCCAACACAGTCCTTAGGAGGGGCTAATTATCTCCAGGTTGGTTATTTACCAACTATTGGTTCTCTTACTCGTTACAGTGAGACATGACGTTAAAGGAATTATTCGTAGAGTATGTGTTCAATGTGTTTGAGGTTTTAAGTATAGGAATTCAATTTCCAATAGACGGTACCAAGTGTAGTCTCTAAGTATTTGCCGATAGATATGAGAGCTCTACACATAGAAGGCCTATAAAACAATCTACTGTGAGCTGCCACTTGAGGGTTACTCAGCGTAACCACTTTGATACTTAAGTTAGTAGTGGGCTTTTGAGAGTAAAAAGTACTTTTGAATAATTTACAAACTTAGTGTATAGAGTCCAAAGAGATTTACCACTGGGAAGCAATCTAGTATTTATAATAGAGTGGCGTCGGCAGTTAGAGGTCAGTTCATGGGGAGAGATCTTCTTTCACAAGTATGGGAGAATAAAATCGTGGTACCAGATGTGTCCTACTTATTTTGAATGTAGCAGTTGACTATCTTATCTTTATCTTGTATGTTCTAACCGTTGCATGACTTACTAGGCTTGATCAATCCAAGCCTAGAGCTTAGGCCCATAAGGGTGAGCCTTAGGCTATAAAGCTTGTCAGAACTAATCGAGCTTGAGGGGCCCATGTCCAAAGAGTCCTGTAATATATATTACTCATTATTTATCGGAAACGTATAAAATAAGTTCCAATAATAAACGAATTGATAAAGATAAATTATATGTATAAAAGGCAATTTGTAGGCTTAATTTGGTGATTAAATGTTAATTTGTTAGAAATACTAATTTAGCATATAATTAGGTATCTTGGGATGTTAGTTGCTGATGTAGGATGGTAATTATGGAGTTTAAAGTGTTAGTTGCATATATTATGCATAATATGTAATAAATATGCATAAATGAATAATAGATAAAAGAGTATATTTATGCTAATTTTGTGATTTAAGGTTAATTAGGTGTAAATTTTGATTAAGAATATAATTAGACATCTTAATATTTTATTTGGTGATGAAAGATGATATATGTAGTGTTAGAGATATTAGATAAGAGATATAAATATAGATTATGCAATAATACATAATATGTGTATATAGGAATTAAATGAGTAGAAAATATTAGATAAAAAATAATGATATTTTAATATTGGGAATATGTTAAAAATCTGATTTAGATTATGAATTTACAAAATTATGTGAAAAATGTAAGTTAGTCTAATATCGAAAGCAAATTCGATAGTTAAATTAAGAGTAAAGTATATTGTATCGACCAAAATATTGGTTAAAGACTAAATAAAATATTTATAATACCCAAGTATAATATGATTAATTTTACATAATAGTTTAAAATGAGTTCCTAAGGTTCATATATGAAACCCGTAATCAAAAACTAAATTAAAACCTAAATTGAATACGAATTCAAAAATTAAATCAGAAACTAGGCTGGTAATAACTAAAATATATAACTTGGATAATTGAGTAAAAATTATAATTTAAAGCCTATACGTCATAAGAATATAAATATTAAAAAAGCATTTATATTATTGGACAAGTGGAGACAAGTTAAACTTACAGCAAGTTGAGTAAACAAATTGAGGATTTCGGGTAAGTTGAGATCAATACATTACTGTGTTTTAGAGTACTATATTAAAGTACTTAAAGGCTTAAGGTTGCGCTGTTTACACTTGTAGGTAGATGTTTGTATGCATACTTATATGTCTCTAGTTATTAAATTATATTCTGATGCTTTGTTGTGTTGAATTGTTGTGAATGGTATGGAGTAAAATTGTTTGATCATCCTAAACTGAGTTTAACCATATATGACCTAATACCTTAATTAGACATGCATTGTAACATTTTAAGAGACCATTAGGATTCTTCGACCAAATACCGACATCTTCGAAAGAGATAACGCTGGATTGCATAATGGTCCATTCTTCATCCTTAGTTAAACTAAGTAACAGAATAGGAGGTTACAGTAATGATGAAGACAAAGGTTCAAATGATAGTCATAGGGGGAGTAGTACTCCCATTACACAAACCTGAGTTTAGTCATAAGTTGTTGCATAAATGTTTGAAACTCTTCAAACCGAATTAGAGCGGGTGAAATTACTTTAATTTAACAACGAATTGGACCATGTTGTATGATGACATTTGAGTGTTGTATTGCACTTAATTTAATTAATTGTTTGAGAACCTTATTTATGTTTGTTATAAAATCTTATATCTCCATCACGACTTACTAAATTGTTGGTTACTTATGCTCTCATAGATTTTCTTGCAGGTGACAATCAATATACTGCATTATAATTATGCGAAGGTTAGTACCCATTTGAAGAACTTTGGGACAGTAAGGAACCAATTGGCAGATTTATAGAAATTTTAGAGAGTTTATTAATAACTCTTAGATGAATGGGTTAATCGCGTAATATTTTACTTATCAAAATGTTATATTGTGTGAATATTTCTTGGGATCGTAAGATAATATAGATATATTGATCTAAATATGAGTTAAAGTTTAAAGATCTGCATATAATTTTATCAATAATCTTATATAAACTATTTACTTTAAAGCAAAGAGTTGTGGACATCTTGTTTAAATCGTATCTGCAATGGTGACTGTGAGATCTGTTATTATCTTAAATTAGTTTACATGAAAGAACTATTGCAATTCCACCACTTCAAGGCGTGACACAATAACTGTCTTTAATTGTAAATATAAAAGCATCTTCCATTTATGCTTAATATTGATAATGCCATTAAGAAAGATAAGCCATTATTTTCTCTATATAAGTTAACTATTAATTCTTACATTACGTTTATTATATCCAAGGGTATTAAGTTAATTGACCCTTTGATTAGTTACCAGTATTTAATTACCCATCTATACTCATTTACTTTAATCAATTTAGGCTTATTAATTTTTATTTTACTATCTAGGTCTAACCTTTTTTTATTTTAATAAGATCAAGATTATGGTCCTCGACGCTGATTGGGCCCAATTTGCTCTTTTTGGTTAATTTAAGTCCACTCACTTAATAGTAAATTAATTAAGCCAATTAGTGATTAATATTCTTAATTATCCTATTAGGTCCTTAATGATTTTATTAGGTTTAAGGCCATATTATTCTTAAGTTTATACTTTAAGGCCCACTTAAGGTAAGTACCCTAAAAGAAATGGGCTTGACTAATTTAGGTGATACTTAGGCCCATTAGACTATCTATTATTTTAATTAGGCTTTAGTCCATTCAATCAATTTTTACAGATGGCCTAAGTCTAGCCAAATTCAGGTTTATGGCTTATTTAGATTATGGGTTCATAAGTGTTAGTAAGCCTAAGAGATTTCAGAAATTTCAATTAAGCCCATTCAAATATGTGGTTGGGTCAATTCATTAGATTTTATTACTTTGTAAATTTCAGCCCAATTAGTAGGTTTAAATAATTTAGGCCTATTATGTATTTATACATATGTGTAACATGTCCAGCCCAATGAGGATAGGTATGGGCCTGTTCTCTTAGGTCGATTTTTGTTTGACCAGCGTAGGGCTTGACCAATTTTGACCCAAATGATTTGTTATTTTACATTTATTATTATTCCCATTTCTAATTCTTTCAATTGTCAATTCCCTTGAATATGCCAATCATAAACATGTTTTTATTAAGACTCTAACCTTCTACATGATCAAATCCCATTTTCAACCAATTTCAATACAAATCGGAATTTTAAAATCGAAATGAATTTAAGGAGTTTGATAGCAAAAAAATCTTTATGGAAGGTCCCTAACTCAAATTCAAGGAAAAACACATTCTTAATGAAATTTGATAGATTAAATGGATTAAAAGGAGTTTGAGATAAAGAACACTTGAATGTTCATGTTATCATTGAAAAACGTTTAAATTTCAAAATGTTTTACTAGAAAATTAAGAAACACACAAGTAGGTCATGAAAATGGTAAGAATCAAAATGATTAGCATGTGAATTCATCAAGATTCAAATCCATATCATTTTAAGCATCAAAATGACACACCATCATATCAATGTATTGCTGAAAAATTGTGCATTTTCATGCTAAAAATGGCACCTTTATGAATCCAACCCAAAATATATGTAACATATATTAGTCGTATCCTATTTTAAACCCAAGATTAACAAAAATATCATGTAATTCTGCAAAATCATGCTAAAGATGACACCTTTATGCATCCAACCTAACATATATTATCCATATCCCATTTTAAACCCAAGATTTACAAGCATATCATGCAACTCCACATTTACCATGTAAAACAATCTATGGTAAGTAGCTGGAATTTTCGACAAACAACATCAAGAACTTATCCCAACCATCACAACATACTGAACACCTACAATAAACATGTATTAGCCAAAATTTTTTAGACCCAAATCTTGATTTAGACTTTATTTATTTATTTTAAGCCAACATATTACTCATTACAACTTAGAGAAAAGAGGACTTAAACCCGATTCATCTTGTTGGAGAAATAATATTAATACCACTAGGTGATAATAATTTTGATGATTTCATTATTTTGAAAAACGTTGTAATAAGTGGATTTAATTTTCTAAACCTAAAATTTAACATATCTAGTTAGAAACGGTATTTTTGGTTTTTGAAAAATTGGTCCTAAACTTTAGAAAATCCTTTTTAATTGAATTTTGAAAATTCCCTTCAAATTTAAATTGGGTTTTTAATATTTTAATAATTCCTGTTGAGTATAAAATACCTTTATCTAGTTATGGCTTATCGAAATTATGCAAGGGTAAAAAATTATTTCGACAAATTTGGCCCTAAAATTTAGATTCTTTCCTTTAAATACTCTTTTGAAACCTATTAAATGACCGGTGAAATTTCTAAGGCATTTCACTTTATCCAAAGCCTTAAGCATTTGAAACGTACACAATTTGGTGAGTTTTGAAGCTCAAGAAGTAAAAATATCACGAACATATATATATATATATATATATATATATATATAATGAAGCAAAAAATCAGTCATCATACGTTATTTACTTTAATTTCAATGAGGGTAACACAAAAAATTACAAAGAAAAAGTAGCAACAACATCAATAACCAATATCTATATCCAAAACTAAACTTATTGTTTATCCATTGTACTAGTAATTGATAATCCACTCTATATCCCTATATGAACAATTGTCGTCGTGCCCTGAACCTATTAAGCTGCTCTAGAACACTAGGTGTTGTTGCCATCTGACAAGTACAAACAACATTTTGAAACACTTCTCTGTTCTTTAATTCTTTATCCAAAACCTTCGATACCGAAACCTGTTCAAACAAGTCTTGCAGTTCGATAGGTATGAAGCCCAAATCTCCTCTTAAATATAACACATGGATTTGTAACACAAGCAGACACTTGATCAAGAGAGGATTGGATGATATTAATACAATATATGTATTGATGAGTCATATGTAATTATTAATAAAATTTTGATACGTTGATATATAATTGATATTTTTCAAAAAATACATTCCTTTATTTTCAAATATTTAAATATCTTTGATCTTTACACAATACTTATTGATGGATGTAGTATATTAATATTATTGAAACTTTTCTTTCCATTTTGGTCATTCATCTTAATTAAATAGGGGGCAACATAAACAATCACAAACAAAAACTTATCCAGTGTCTTTAGGTCAATGCTAGTATCCAATATCCACATTAAAGCCAAATTTGGTCAATGCTAAACTCATTTGAGTTAACTGTTTAAATTATAGTTAAAACAATATAAATTTAAATTAAGGGTCCATTTATTTTTTAGAAAACATTTTCCTCATTTTCTTTTGTTTGTTAATGGAAGGAAAAAACCTTTTCCCTTATAGGGAAAACATTTTCATATTAAAGGAGAGATCTTAAGGTTTTCCAAGAAAACGACTTATGCTTTTTAAAATGAAAAGTGATTTTCCAAACTACTTTGTATAAGTTTTCTAACTTTTGAAAAGTGATTTCTATTTGACTTTTATTAGAATTGACCTATTATAATATGAAGGGACTTTAATAAAAAGAATAACTCAAGACTCTTGTTGATAAAGTTTCAAAATATGAGGCTATAATAATGACCTGTATAAATTAATTTACATGTTATACTTTTACATAAAAGGCTTGTAATGTATTTATAATAATATAGTGATGATATTCTATTTAAGTACGACTATACTTTATATAAATTTCATGCCAAACTGTAAAAAGTTCCATTCAATACGTTTGACAATCAAACATACGAAAACATACCATTTTCAAGAAAACATTTTCTATTTCCAAGAGATTTTCCTTAAAGCAAACGGGGCCTAAATGAGCAATTCAAAATTGATATTAATAAATAATAAAATTATCCAAAGAATATTGGATATATATAATTTACCAAAAATATAGAGATAAAAACTGTTGATTAAAACATAATCGAAGACTTCGTGAGATTGAGCTTTTATAACCCTAGAAATTGTTTTGGAGGCAAAATTTCAATAGATCATAAAATTTATTTAAATGTAAATTTTGATTAGTTAATTGAGCTATTTTTAATGGAATAATAACTATATAAAAAAATTTATTTACAACTCATAAATTTATCAGTAGTATAAGGTTTACAGAAGGCAAATATCTTATAAGAAGTAACATTGGTTAAAGTCATACTTGCCATTTTTGCTTTTTTTGCTTTTTTTTAGGTCCATTATGTCTCAACCTAAAAAGAAGGTCTTGAAACCATTCTTAGCCAGGACTAATGCTAGCATGGGTTAACTGCCAAGTCTTGAACCCTAAGCTATTTGAGGATACAGGTCGAGCATGGAGTTGATGCTATTCATGTTTATAACTTTTATGTTATGTTTAATATGAAAGAATAATTTGGGAATAGAAAGGAAAGGAACGAAATGGAAAGGAATTAGGATCGGAATGACCAATCAATTTCTATGTTTAGAGATATCCATGAAATTGTCAACTTGATTCCAGCAGTATGACTATGTATGTGTATAATGTATTTGTTAAAAATATCCTCATTTTGTGACTGTGTATGCATGTGTTTTGTGATGTGGTGTGTGTGCATGTATGATCTCATAGAATCCTATACCATTGATTCTAGTTTATTCATTTCATCATTTAATTTAAGTTAAGATGTGAGACTCAAATTCTTTTGATTTCTTCTATTTCGTTAATCATTGATTAAGAAAATAAATCAAGTTTGATTCAAAGGAAAAATTATTCTATGGGACTACTGATTACTTCTATTCCATGCTTGTTTTTTGGGAACTTTCTTTGTATATGGGCTGTCACCTTGATCTCATGGAATCTTTAATTTAGCGTCTTCCTATTCCTATTAGTTATGCTTTCCCTTCTTTCGTCCATCCACGAGGCTGTAAAAAGAGAGAAAAGAGCGACTAACTAAAGGAAGTAGTTTTTGTTGTATGCCACGAGGTTTCTATGGACAAGGGGACAAATGAATCATCTCTTTTGGGCGCAAACAGCCCTCTACCATCCATCCCAATCGCATTGCATTCCATCGTCTCGTATTGTGATGGGTGTCCACTAATGGCAATTCTTGGCTCGGCTCCGGTAATGCAATTCTGGGAGGATTCGGTAATTGGGCACTAGATCCCCTCAACCCTGGAGACGGTGTGATGCTGAGTTAGGGTTTGTTATATATAACAAATATATATAGCATAAAATCAATATACACTATTATATCTATGCAATATATAGTTATATATATAATACATACAACAAATATATAATCTATATTTTTGCTATATAAATATTTAACATATAGATTAATCTGTAACGTATGTATATAACAAATATATAAACACATATATTATATATATATGTTCTATAATGTATCTACATATGCTATATGTATGTAATCTATGTGTAACATATATAACAAAACAAGTTAAAAAAACATAAAAAATAAAAAAGGTCTGTGCAATCAAAACAACTGTGTCATTATTCGGACAGACACAAATTATTGTTTCTCCAATTCTAAGGACGGTAATTTAGGTAGAGGAGATTTTAATATATTTCATAGGCTTAAATTGAACTATGTTATAATTGTGAAATGTTTGATCTTATTGTGTGGTGGTTTTTAGTATGGTTATTTTGTGAAGGAGATTTTTGATAAGTTTCTTAACAAGTTGATAACATTAATGTTGAGGAATTTTGTTAAAAATTGATCAATTGGATTTTTTTTTTTTGGAACAATTTTATTATGTAACAGCTTTGGAAAAGAATGAATCAAATCTAATCTATTAATAAATTAGTATTCATACTATTAGATTATAACAATTTTAATAATCAATAGAAGTTGAATAAGGCAATTCATGTTACTTCTTTCAATTAATCAAATCCTTTTTATGACATACTACTAGATGGTTGCTTAAATGAAATATATAGGAAAATTCTAGAGATAAAGTTATTTTAAGTAATTTTATATTAGTGAATGTGGAATCAAATTGCGATTTCACCCCTCAAAATTGGAATTGCTAGAATTGCATTAATTTTAAGGAATCGCGATTTTGACTTCTATAAATACGTTTAAACATGAAAAAAGGGAAAGAAATTATAAATCATAATTATATTCCAAATTCATTCTCACGGACTAAACATGAAATTAGAAACCTAAATAGGAAAAAAAAAATTTATAAATCGCAATTCTATTCCAAATTTGTTCTTATATATTATACATGAAATTAAATTAGAAACCCTAACCTTCTAGAATGTGCCAATAAACAGCACCAACAGAGGATTAAATATAAAGTAAATGAACCTAAACAAGAGGATTAAATATAAAGTAAATGAACCTAAACAGAACAATGCGAAAAAAATTGACAAATTTTGACGGCTAAAAGCCATGTAATGTAACAATGCTAATCGTTATCAAACACCAAATAATAGCCCTATACAATAATGAAAATGTTGGATCACAGTTGACAATGTAAATTTCATGTACTTTCGCATTAAAATTCGGACGGTCAAAAACCGGAGAAACAAATGCTCCCAAAATACTAGCCACATTCCAAGAAACCCTAAGACCTTTTCCTAACTTCAACATCATCAAAGTGCCTTTGAGTATGTAATTTCAACAACCATCCACCTTTCTTGTCCTACCAAACCAACTCATTCCATCTTATAACAAACATTAGAATAATTAATACGTACGTTGTAGTTCTCAATCCTTAACATTATCAAAGATGTATAGATCGACAAGTTGGCATAGGATCTCCGACGACGATTACACACACGCGCCACCCATGGCGTCGACGATATACAGGATGGCCTCCTTCCATGGCAACCCTGAGTTACCTACCTACGATCCTCATTCTCCAGCTTCCTCATCTGAGATGGTTAGGAAGGAGAGATCGCGGGCTAAATTTGCTGAAAATGCAGTGCATCTTATCCCCCTCGTGCTGCTTCTTTGTGCCATTGTCCTTTGGTTGTTTTCCAATCCTGGTAAGCGATGCCGGGCCAGTGTCCAAACTTTCAAGGTTTATAGTCCGTCTTATTATTATCGTTTCAATACCGTTTTCAAAATCCTATATTTTGTCAAACATCCTTAATCTCGCGTTTAACATAATGAAATAATGTGTCTGAAGAAGGTGGCTTTTCAAAGCAAAGGATCAAAATAAGCTCTAGGGTTTTTATATTTCGATTCAACTGCAACTTGCTGAACATTTCTATATTGTATAATACATTTCAACTATATTCCTTAAATTTTCTCCTCTAGGTTTAGATAATTAATCTACACATTTTCTTAACTTAGATAATTCACCCCCGTAATTCAATTATGGAATAAACCTGATCTCGTTAAAGATTATAAATGGAAATGGTTCTGCAGATATAAATGTAGGATTGAAAGCGGATTCAAATATTGCTGCGAAAATTAAAGGACTGACCATCGAAGGAGAAATTGAAGGAGATATGGATGGGATACAAGCAGGGGTTTTACCGGTTCGCGATATAGTCAATGGAGACTCTTTAAAACAACATCAACACGAGGCTAGAGCTTATCGAAGATGGGGAAAATGATCTAGCTAGCTATTCATTGAAGGTAAAACTACATCGTAATCACATGAAGTTTTATCATGAGCAGATTATATCATTCAACAACAGTTCAAAAAGGTTGACTTATTCGGAAATCTCTGAATATATGCTTATTTTTTACTCTCCAAAGCATTTCATCGCTCCTCATCTCTGGTGCCTGGGTATTAGATCACAACAAAACTTTTTTTTTTTTTTTTTCCCTTTATGTTGTAGGATTTTGATATTATTTACATCTGTTGTCTTAATCTCAACTTTCTGTCTTACAAGGTCCACAATGAATTTTTTGATCTCTTGTCAGTTGAGTTTTGTTTCGTAATCTTCTTTTAATTAAATCTGAATTATTTTATATCTAGCAGATTTTTAGCAAGATTTGGCTTGAATAAGGAGATTATATCTAGCGACAGTATCAATTGTCTCTCGATTAAACAGGCCTTTTTATTCATTATGCAACTCGGTTAATAAAAGTTTGATTTTCATTTGCAAGAGATGGATTTCTGAATATTTGATATCTTTGTGTTGACCTAGAAGATATCATATTTTTACCAAGGAAAAAAATAAATAAATAAATTACATTGACTATCCTTACAAACTTGCCAAATGAAATGGACACCCTACTCTTTCAAAATACAATACTTATCTTCAACTTTTGTCAACTTGGATGCTAATGGGGTACCAAAACTGATATGCCATTGCCAAGTCATCACGACATTAGCATAATTCATTATTTTATTTATATAATACAAATATATACATATATATATATGTGAATTAGCTAAAATAATAAAAGATTAAATAAATACAAAAAATTTTAAAAAGGAAAAAAATGCTAATGTTTTTCTAATAATACATAGACTTCTAATTTATATTATATGTTGGTACACCCGAGTTGCATGTGTAAATTTTTTTTTTTTCATCTAATGAAAAAAAGAAATCTATATTTATTTTAAGTTTATAGTAAAATATTTTGTATTAACCATTACAAATTTTAGTACTTATATAATTTATAATGACTTCTTTTAGAAAATCATATTAATGAAAAAAAATTATGGAAATTGTGAGAAACAAAAAGAAAGGGATTTATCGAAAATTGTAAAAGAAAAGAGATAAGAAAGTGAGAAAGAGAAAAAAGGGGGAGAGAAAAAGGTAGAGTGCAGTTTTAGAAAGTGGGAAAGAGAAATTAGATATGGGTATTGTAAAAAAAGTTAATTTTATCCATAATATAAGTTATGTATAATTTCATAATATTATTTTAATATTGATTTTTCTGTTAAAGAATATTTGATATTAATTAAAATAATAATTTTAATTATAGGGGTTACTTAAGGCTCCAAAGCTTTTAATTATATAGATATGTACATACACACATACACATATATATATAAATATTGATAATTAAATAAGTTAATGGAAGAAAAAGAAGGCAAATCGAAAACATCCGAAAAGCACGCCAATCTTGGCTTCTCCATTCACAGAGATTTCGATATTTCCTGAGGACACTGAGAGGAAATGGGAAGGCGACTTCATTGAAGTCGATTCTAATTTTCTTTTCTTTTTTTTATTAATTTATTTAATTATGAATATAGTTGTGTGCATTTAATATATGTTAGAAATTTATGTATTATATGAAAAAAATAGCATTTTCTTCTTTTTTTTTAATTTTCTGTATTTATTTAATTTTTCATTATTTTAGTTAATGAATATATATAATTATACTATATAACTAAAATTATAATATATGTTCACAGTGACAATGATATGGCAATAACACCTCATCTTTTGTGTCATGTCAACATTAAGGTAAGCAAAACTAAAGAGATAAGTATTGAATTTCGAAAAAATGAGTGTCCATATCATTTAGAAAGTTTATAGTTTAGTTAACATAATTTATCCAAAAATTTATTACATCTATCCTATGCTAAAGTAGTATCAAAGCTTGTAGGTGTATTTATAAGTGAGTACTTAAAAAAGATGTTAAGATGTCACATCAGTATCCTAAATATCTCTTCTTTAGGGTACTTAAAAGAGGTATTTAGGATATTGATGTGGCACCCTACCACATTTTTTTTTAATACCCTTCCACTTTATAAAATGATACCTAATAAAAATTACTTACAAATTATTTAAATCTTTTTATGAATTTCTATATTATTATTACATTTCAAATGACACCTAACTAAAATTACTTACAGATTATTTAAATCTTTTATAAATTCTATATTATTATTACTTTTCAAACTAATATATAAAATGTAATATTTTATTGCTATATATTATATTAATAATATTTTATTTATTTTTACTAATTTTTTTCAAAGAAATGTAACAACAAAATTGCCATTCACCAAAGCTCTACCTTGTCTTGAACTCATAAGGGAGAAAGAAAATAAAAGGATGGTAGTACCTAATTAGGTACCCCATCAACTATAAACACCCATAAATATAAAGGTTAAAAGAGTACTTAACATGAAAATTTGTACCAAATGCCCTTTATAAACATATCTCTACGTTATATACTTTAACATATCCTTGGCCTATAAATAATTTTGAGGGCATGGGCACATGAAGCCAAGGCATATGTTAGCCTTTAGCCCATTCTTGTACGACTAAGGGGTATCTACATAGTTCATCTCACGAGCTTATTAAAAAATGATTGGTAACACATTAAAAATGCTATAAGGTGCCAATGGTTACTTCTCAAAAGGTTTAGTATGAGTATTACATCGAAGAGCATAATTTACCTGATATGTGAACCGTCATGCTTTGGTGCTTACAAAAAAAATGACATAATTGAAGGCTACTATTAAGCTAGTTATTTGATAAATTTTGAAGCATATTTGAAGGGTAATGATGCCATCAATTGGACATATTCCTTTCTAGATTGAAGATTTAGATACCCTTAGTCACTTGGTTAAGGTGAGAATGATTCAAGAAGTTTATAGCTACCTCAGAGATGGCTCATCCTTCGTAAGGGTCATGTTAATGTAAAGAGATGCAGTAGAAGGAATTGATTAGAGATGTTGCACCATGCGACCGATCTAAGGCTCTGTTAAAAATAATACCCAACAAATCTGTATAAAGTTGAATTTTTATACTATTTACTTTATTTATATTTACAAAAATACCAATTAAAATAATTATCTTCAATACATAAAATATATTTTTTCAAATTTTTCTCTTAAAAGTACGTAGATTTTCATTTTTTTAATTTTAGCATCTCAATCATCATCTTCATTGTAATTATAAAATAAAAACAAATAAAATATGAATAAAGTGGTTTCCTAAACCTCATGTTTTAAACAAATACAAAATAGATATAGATAAGAAATAAATAAAATTGTGACAAAAAAAAAGACAATCCGACCTAAATAATCAAGATAGGTGTGATATAATAATCTACTAATTTTGAAGCGCATTATAAAGCTTTTACTTTTGTCAAATCAACATAAAATTACACTTGAAGAGTTACATAAAATTAAACCAAATTACCATGAATGAAAATAATATGTATTAGCCATAATTCCAAATCCTTTTCCAGTAAGTTTTTCTCACCACCATATAATGCTAATATTTTATTTATTTTGCTTTCCTGAGAATAGTACTACACTTGATATTCATGTCGCCATTTACCTCTTACACATGTAAAATTATCCATGGCCATAATTGTGTGGTCTTCAAGTAGTTCCCAACCGTCGCATATGCTATATTAGCAAACCATAATGGAAATGACAAATATTTTTTTCTAGAATTACAACTAAGATTGCGATAATTACATGTTATATATTTTATCAACTAATAATGCTTATATATGTAGCTCAATAGCATGACAGGGCAATCAAAGGATGGGGTGATATATATATATATGTATATATTTTACTGTGTATATTCTATAAATAGCTTGAAGTCTCCAACAAAGGTATATAAGATATTCTCTACCACTGAAAGAAAGAAAAGAAAGAAAGAAATTGTTGAAGATATTCTTATAGTCAAATTTCTTTTGGAGTTAGGAGCAAAATCGAGGTAATTCATGTCTTAAATTTAGCTTAACACATAAATATTCATGAAATCATTTGACATTTTATATTGTTACTTACGTACAAATAATATGTACAATAGGTACTTTTGGATACATATGTGATGAGGTAGATAACTCATAGTGTTTGCGTAAAATATAATTCTTATGGTAACATTTCGAACTTTAAATGTGATTGCATAAATTAGATGTTTAACCACAAAAAGCATTGAATTAATTACATTTAGAGCTCACTTATACTATATACAAATATTGACACAATATACCAAAAGTAAATGGTGAGTAATATATTGTTTGAATTCTCAATGGACAATTAAATGTCCACTACCTCCTAATGCCTTTATAAAGAAAAACCACATTCAAACTTTAGGACAATAAACGGAGAGCACAACCTTACAGACATGCAACAAAAATATCTGTATATACCTAAGTAGCTGTCATACTATATAAATATCTTTTATATTATATATAAGTATATACATACCTAAACTTGGGATTCTTAAAAAGAATACGGAAAAGCTACCCTTTATTAAAGATATTCTTGTAGTTGGATTTATATGAAAATACAAAGTAGAATTTAAGTGGTGAATTATGACAAAAATGAAGAACTATTTTGAAGAGGAATTGATTAATAATTTCAAGTATGAGATTTCTTTTCCTAATGTCATATCGTGAATATTATTTTATGTCGAATAATGAAATGGCTTTATGGGGACTTAGTCAATTGTTGTGTGATTTAGTATTTATGTAGTTAAGGCTAGAAATTACATATATTACATAGGAAATTATATAAAATATAGCTTATTTATATTATATGAATATAATATGATAAGGCTTGTTATAGAATATATAAGTATAACAGAAAATCAAAAAATACCATTTAGAAGTCATCTCTTAAAATAGAACCCGTAATACTTATCGTTAAGTTTGTACAAACCCAATAACACTAATTTTACTAAAATTAAATAATCTTAGGTAATATAATGTATATTTCTATAATATTATAAATATTACATATTACAATAACCTTATCGTAACTTAAACGTAACTTGATTAATTAAAAGTATGTTCCGACACGATCGAAATGACATACTATAAGTAATAATATGACTTATATAATAAAACTATATTTCATTATATAAAGAAAATAATAATATAATTTAAATATATATATATATATAACTTCAGAATGAAATAAAAAAGTAGATAAAACCCTAACGTTTCCGTATCTCTTACGAAAACTAAATCTGGATTTTGTATATATAAAATCTCTCAGTGAGCAAAGTGTTGGCAATATAGGTCTTCCACAGTGAGCATTAAGACAGATAAGTTGAGATCGTGACTTTACTGTATCTTGATAGACTATATCAAAGTATCTGGAGGCTTAAGAGTACTTTTGCTTATGGTTGTAAATTAGTTATCTGTACACATACCATGTGTATGATTGGTATTCTGTTTATGATAGAAGTTGAAATCCTTGACGTGCTGTTCTATATAATATCATAATTTTGTTCTATATGAACTTGTTTGGCTACCCATAAATAGAACTAATAGTGATCTGACTGGTAACGTAACGAGACATGCATAGCAACTATTAAGGAAATGATTAGGTATATCAGACCAAATACTGACTCCTTTCAATAACAATAGTTAAATTGGTCATTTCCCCATCATTAATTTAACTAAGCGACAGCAAAAGTAAGGGCTATGGTTCAAAGGTGATCATGGAAGGAAGGTGTTCTCTATTGCACAAACTTGATTTTGGTCAAATTTTGAGTTGTAATAAACTCTTCAATCCGGATTAGAGAGGATATAATTTCTTTAATCTTACAATGGACTAAATAACATTGTACGATATTTCAAGTGATTGATTGCATTACATTTCATTATAAGTAATAACCTTGTTGTCATTCTATTGTACTCTTCTGACTTCGTCTCATTTACTAAGTTAATTATGCTCACATTCCTATATACTCTTTTACAAGTGACGAGTAAGAGTTTAAGATGTATAGATATCACCACCCCTAGGTTAATATGCAGTTGGCATGGAAAGTGAGGAAAGGAGAATCCACTGAATTTAAGCTTTTAACTTTTTTTTTAAGTTTTTAAGAAACTAATAAGGAATTTTCTAAGACGTCTACTAATTTCCTATCTTATTGCAAATAGATTACAAGACCTATAGCTTTTGTAAACTCTTAATGTAAATTATAACTCTGTTACGTTATCGAACAACAAGTTATACTAAACAGGTATTTTGAAAAGTTATATCATAAGTTTGATTATTAATAGGTGTCAAATTGGATACTTCAAGCTAGTTGAGTCATATTTGCCTTGTGTAAACTATATGCGTGATAGTAACCATGAGATTAGCTTTTATCTTAGGTTAGTTTACACAGCATGATTATTATAACTTTTCCTATTTAAGGCATGACAATAAGGACGTTAAAAGAAGTTCTTCGTTTCTTTGAAGTTATGTTATTTCTTTTCTTTATTTATTTCCTTGCTGATGAGTAAAATAATTTAGATAGTTAAGTTGCTTAGCTATATGCTGACCTGGACTATTAGACTAGCTAGTTAGACTATTTATTTTTCCCATTTGTATCAATAGCCAGTAGAATACAATCACAATCAGAAGGTCATTTTTCAATCAATATGCCTTCTTCAATTCTCTTTTTCTATTAATTCAAGAGGTTCATGGATGTTATTAGTTCGATCCTCAATTAAACTTTCTATATGGTATCAAAGTTGGTACGTAAGAATTCCTATAATCTTTGATTCGGATTTAGTTTTCTTCTTGCAATAATGAATAATCAAACGAATCAAAATCAAATTACTTCTGATCCTCTTTACATATCAAGTTCTAATAAACCTAGTATGGTCATAAGGAACATAATATTTAATGGAATCAATTTTGTTACTTAAAATTGTTCTATTAAAATGGGACTTGGTGCTAAAATGAAATCAAGGTTTATAGATGGTACTATTGTTAAACCAAATCAAGAATAACCAAATTATGCTGGATGGATTAGAGCTGATTACATGGAGCAATATTAGATACTTAACTCTATGATAATTGAATTGACATAAAATTACTTATGCACTTAACCATCCTTCATATTATAAAATGAATTATGTTAGCAACATGGCCAAAGCAATGGGCCATTAATCTTCTGGTTACAACTTAAAATAAGTAATTCCAAGCACATGAATAAATTGATGAGTTCCTATTATAATAAATTGAAGAAATATTGGGATGAACTTCAAGCTTTGCAATGTTTCCTTCATGTGAGTGCAGACGAATTCATTATTGCACTTACAAGTTAAAAGAAAGGATTTTAGATTTTAAATCCTAAGCAAAGTTGATGCAATTTTTAATAGGACTCAATGAAGGATTTGTTTTAGTCAAAAGTTGGATTTTAACTATGGACCCGTTACCTTCAATCAACAAAGCTTTTTATAATTCAACAAGTAGAGAAGTGAAAGGAAATTACATCTATTTCCTCATATAATTCTGAGATCTTTACTTTTACTATGATTTATACAATAGGTACAAGATGATATTAGATCAAAAGAAAACGAAAGCCAAGCTTGTTTGTAGACATTACAAAGGTAAGGGATACTTAATCAAAAACTACTTCCAATTGATTGGATTCCTTGACTAGTATAAAGGAAAAAGGAATGGAAGAAATGTTAATCGAAACTTCATCAGTTTAATTGTATCTTCTATTGTATCAAAGTCAGATCATGTTGTTGCTCAGTCACCTCTTGGTTCTATTGATGACTCTATTGATAGATCAATTTATCTAAGGAATACTAATGTTGTTGATTTATAGATTATGTAGAGTCTATTAGGAATTTTTGAAATTTGTGAAAGCTCAACAAATTTAAGATGGAGCCATGATGAATACTATGAATTTTTCTAATATTGTTCTCAATCCTTCTTGCTTTAGTGCTTCAAATAACCAAACTTGTTCATGGATAGTTGACTCACGTGCCACATATCATATTAGCTTGTTTCGTTCATTATTTTTTTATATACAGTCCTTATCTCAACCAATTTTAGTCCGATTGCCTAATGGATCTTATAAAAAAATTCAATTAGCTAGTTCAATCCAAATTACTCCTTAATTAATTCTTCAAAATGTGTTGTTTGCTCCAAACTTGACATTTAATCTTCTTTCAATTCATTAATTATTAAACAACTGCTCATTAATTGCCAAGATTGATTCTTCTACATTCATATTCTACGTAATTAAAAATAATCAAACTATTGCATTAGCCAAAGCCATGAATAGGCTATATTGTATGGAGTTTGAAGCTTTGAAGGGTTTTAATACATTTACAAAAGTTATTTCTCCAAACTCATCTTCTGTTCATTTGTCTTGTAAAGATGCAAACTTCATTCATTTGTTACACAATAGACTTGGACATCTTTCACCATCAAAATTATAGCACCTTAATGTTTGTAAACACTTTAATTTTGAGGGATTTGTTTGTAACACTTATTATCTTGCCAAGTCTCATCAAATTCCTTTTACTAGAAGTGATAGTCATTCTTCTTGTACTTTTCATCTTATTCACATAGATGCTTGGGGACCCTATTTGATTCCTTCAATTGATGCTTGTTTTTTCCTTACCCTTATTAATGACTACTCATGTAATACTTTGCTACACAATAAGTCATAAGTTTTAGCTATTCTTAAGGTGGTTTTCAAGATAATAAGAACTCAATTTTTTATTGTTCATAAGGTCAAAAGACTGGACAATGGGTCTGAATTTCTTTCTCATGCATGTTAAGATCTTTTTCATAAGCTAAGGGTTGTTCATCAAGTATCAATGGTACATACTCTTCAACAAAATATAAGAGTTGAAAGAAAACATCGGCACATAGTTGAAACAAGTCGTGCATTACGGTTACATACTAATTTACCTAAATTTTTTTAGGGAGAATGTATGCTTGCAACCACACATTTAATCAACAAGATGATAATGTCTAAGTTGGATTAGAAGACTCCATATGAGTTGTTGTTTAGATAGAAGCCTAGATATGATGATCTTGGAGTGGTAGGCAATTTGTGTATTGCTAAATGTAACACTCTTAGAGAGGACAAATTTGATTAATGATACTTGAAGTGTATTTTCTTGGGATATGCTCATAATGGGAAAGTATATAAAACCTTTAATATGTATTCTCAAAAAATTCTTATTAATAGAGGTGTTGTCTTTCATGAGCACATCTTGCCTTTTAAACATGATTCATTTTTATCATACAATCTTGCATCTTCTCTTGCTTTTATTGATTCTAACCTTGATTTCATTTCACATCATGATTTTTCTTTTTGTTCTGATGTTGATTTTCCTATAAAAACTATTAATCATTTCAATCCTTCTTCTTATGCATCTTTCTAGTCTTTGCCTAATGATAGTATTTGCAGAATTAACAGGGTTAAGAGAAAACTTCAATGGTTGACTAATTTTTTACATTCCTTACATCATACTTTAGCCAATGATAATGTCATCTCTTATTCACGTTCCACAAATCCATTTACTAAGGCATATTCATTGTTTTCTTCTATTGATTTCACTTCATATCCTATTGATTATGTTTCTTCTTTAGCACATGTTTTAATTGTGTGTGAACCATTTTGTTATTCATAATCTTTTAAAAGTCAAGAGTAGGTTGTTGTAATGAATAAAGAACGTAAGGCTTTAGAATTGAATAATATATGGGAACTCATTGAACTACTACAAGGGAAGAAGCCTATTGGATCTAAATGGGTCTACAAAGTGAAACATAGGTCAGATGAAAGTATTGAATGTTATAAGGCTAGATTCGTAGGGAAGGGATATACACAAGTGGAAAGTGTTGATTATCACGATAACTTTTCACCAGTGGCTATGTTAAGTGCCATGAGGATTTTGATTGCTATAGCCACATGCTATAATTGACCATTGCATCAAATTGATATTAACAATGCCTTTTTACATGGATTTTTGGATGAAGAAATTTATATGCTTCCTCCTCTAGGTTATACTAAGGCCTCTCCTAATCAAGTTTATAGGCCTAAACCATCCTTATATAGTCTTAAACAAGCGTCACAAAGTAGAATCTCAAGATATCTCAATTTCTACTTAAACATGGTTTTCAACAATCCATGAGTGATTATTCTCTATTTACGCGTTATTAAGCTAACGGTTTTTTATTTTTATTTATTTTTGCTTTATGTTGTTGATGGGTGATAATGATGACACTATTGATACTTTGAAGCATGATTTGGATATGGCTTTCACCATTAAGGATCTCGGGCTTGGTAGGTTCTTTTTAGGTTTAGAAATCTGTCATACAACATAAGGTACCATGTTGCATTAGAGAAATTCATTTTCAACATTCTAGTGGATGCAGGACTCACTAGTTGGAAACCGGCTTCTCTTCCTTTGCCTATTGGTCTTAAGCTTTCTAAAGAAGAAAGCGAATTACTCTCTGATCCTATATTATATGGTAGAATCACTAGTTGATTACTTTACTTATCACCAACGTGGTTAGATATGTCTTTCGTTGTTAATCAACTCAAAAGAAGATTGTAACAACGAACAAGACATGTTAAAATTTGGTCCCTTCCTTGCATTCCTCTCTTGCATGTAGCCAAGCACTTGCTGCATTATCTTAAAGGTACACCACATTTAGGCTTATTTTATTTTGCTACTAGTAGCTTGTCGTTACAAGCTTTTTCTTATGCTGATTCAGAATCTATTAGTATTGATTGCAAATCGCTCCTAAGATATTGTATTATGTTGGGTACTTTTTTTATTCATGGAAATATAAGAAACAAAATATGATTAGTACATCAACCACAAAAGTTGAATATAGGAGTCTTGTTACTGCTGCTAATGAACTTTTGTGGATTTTTGTATATCCTTCATGATTTACATGCTCATTTGCCTTTAATAGTCAGTTTATTTTACAATAATAAGTCTATCCAACTTATTGCTTCCAACTCTTGTTTGCATAGAAAAACAAAACGCATCGATATTGACATACACTTCATTTGTGATCATATCAATTGTAGATTTCTCCGTATGCTCTATGTTCCTTGGCAGCATAAACAAGTTGATATTTTTACTTAGGTTACCTTCTACTACGCAGTTATCCTCTTTTCTTTCCAAGTTGGGACAGCAAGAAAGTTGAACTTGAGGGGGGATGTGAAGTAATATTATTTCTTTTCTTTATTTATTTCTTTACTGATGTGTAAAATAGTTTAGATAGTTAGTTGCTCAGCTGTACGCTAACTTGGACTATTAGACTAGTCGGTTAGTCTGTTTGTTTTTCCCAGTTATATATAGCGAGCAGAGTAGAATCAAAGTCAAAAGATCATTTTTCAATCAATACATCTTCGTCAATTCTCTCTTCCTGTTACTTCAAGATGTTCATGGATGCTATTAGTTTGATCCTCAATTGAACTTTCCATAGTTTCAACCGTTTCAATTCGACAGGGTGGTCGATATTTGTTACGATACAAATCACCCTCTACAGAAATGGACCTAAGAGGGCTTAAACGCCCAGGCTCAAGAATATTTAGTAATTAAGTAAAACAATAATTATGGTTATATTATGTTATCATAATACTTTAACTATCTATTTTATTATGATTTTCAAATATCTTAGTAATTAGAGTTTTAAGTCTCAAAAAGGTCCTTAATATGAATCCCTTGCCAGCACTTATGTCTCTTTCCAAAACACCCTCTTTAATTTCTTTGTTTCTACAAAAAAAACCTTATAGGCTCATAGTGGTTAAAATTACAAGTTAATTATATAATTTGATGAGTTTATGATTTTATTTAGTTTTTCTTAATTAAAACAGTTATAACATTATTTAGGCATAGGCTCTTATCTTAATAAATTAAGGAATTAGATGTACAATTTTACAATATTAATAATTTAATTCAATTTTAAGTATAAGTAGAATCACAATTTTAACAACTTAACTTCATATATTTTAATATTAATTTAATTAAATTTATTACCACCAAATATTGTAACACACATATTTTTCTTTCTTTTGTATATAAATTACTCCTATACTAACGTCTTGACAAATATGTTGACAAGAAGGGGGAATAAAAAAAAGGTCTAGACAAATAAACCTGCTATACAAATAGTAATTAATTCTTGCTCGATTTTATATCATAACTCTCACCTAAATATTGAGATTGAGTTATACAAGCTCTCAATCCAACAAAGACAATGGGGAATAGCAATTTATGATCTCACTAGCAAAAAAACCAACTTATATTACGAGTGTATAAAAGTAAAAAAAATAACATTTAATAATGTATTTTTAGTATAATAGATTAACAAATTCGATATATATAAGATTAATGTATCTTCAATCAATAACTATTACCATTGGTCAAATAAAGGATATACGATTTAAAAATTAATAAAAAACGGCCATTAACAAAACCGTCGAAAAAGAAATATTGACAAGAACCATATTTTTTTCCCGTGGAGAGGAAAGAAAGGGAGAGAAAAGGGGATAGTAGGTTAGTAGAGAGGAAGAGTATTTAAACTAATGAATTAATTATAATAACCTTTGTTTAATTAATGGTGAAAAAAATAATAAATATTGAAAGGATAATTTAAGAAACTTAATTGTTAAATTACCAAGATGATTACTTAAGGCCTTTCAACTTAAATAATATAGTAATACATATGCATAAATAACTAACTTATTTTACCATTTCCCTTACTTATTGTGTTTTTTTTTCCCAATTATTTATTAGAAATGAGTGTTAATACGAAAAATTTATACTCGTTTCTTGTCGAATGACTTTGGAACATGAAAAAGCATCAAGTTTACATTTTATTCAAATCGTCCACCTGGACAAAAAAAAAAACGATGTTTATTGTAAAGAGTGGAAGTATCTCATTTCTAGGTAATAGGAGACACAGTTGAAATATACTATAAACAATACGGTGCTTTTGGAAAATTAAAGTGTCTCTATAATTTTGATGGTTCAAAGGGTAGCTTTATTATGCATGAATTTTTCTTTCATGGTATTTCATTTTTTCTTTTTCAAACACATCACAATTTAGAAAATGGGGAATTTGAACTCAATTTATCTTATTAGAGTTCAGTGCATTGTATTTCATGCTTATAATGTGAAAAGAAGTTACAAATCATATTTCATAAGTTCCCTCTTCAATATTTTAACAATAAATAAACATATACATTGGATAAAGTGATGGTAACAAGAAAAATACAAATTTTCAGCAAAACATCGCACTAAAACCTAGTGTCCGTCAAACATCTAGAGACCCTGCATAAAAAATGTGTCCATTGCTGTAATCTAGTGGTTCAATATTGATTTTCAAGATCAAGTTTGAACGTAACATATAATATTGGGGAAAAAACAAGAAGTAATCTAATCTAACGGATCAATTATGACAGGCTAAAATTCAAATACATTCAAAATATATCAAATTTCAAAATGGGCTGATATTACAATACAAGATTCCATAAAACAAAGCCATTTAATCCTTAGATTTTAACTGTTAGGAAAGTAGGCCTGGCATATTTTGCAAAACCCGGATGCCCTTTGGGTGAATTTGTTAAAAAAGTATATATTATCCCTGTTGGGATTTTATGAGTGCCAAAAAGGTAGCAGGGGAAGTTAGGTTTGGCAAAGTATTGTTCTAGGAAGAGAGCAATAGCAAATGATTTGATATTGAGAATTAGTGATAGGCATTCTGTGGATGTTTGACGAGACCCTTTGATCTCTTACTTGCCAACGTATAAACTTCTGTGTTACAAATATGGAAGTATAACTTATTTAGTTTGGTTGTTTCCTTAGCAGAAATAGTATTGAAGTTAGTTTTTTCTGTTTTAGTTAGTTTTTCTGTTTTCCTTCGCTGTATATAATAGATATTGTACTGTAGGCTATTAATTAAGTAACCAGATTTCATTTTCTACACATTCTTTCATCTCCAACTTCTCATTTTTCATCCGAAACCTCTTCTCATTTCTCCCTCTGTTCAACTTACACTCACAACAGCACACAAAACAAAGCTTTCTCACTCCGACCAAGAGAATTGAGGATGAGTTGAAAAATCTACCGGTTGGTGATCTGATAAATCATGATACGGGATGTTGGGATTCAAGTTTGGTGGAGCATAAACTATCTATGCATGAAGTTGAGGCTATAATGAAATTTTCCTGTTGTCCTGAATCCACTAAGTGATGTGTCAGTTTGGGCAAGAGAAAGGTCAGGGATGTATTCAGTTAAGAGTGCCTAACATGGAATTATCTCTTCACATGTTAATAAACCTAAATCATCTACTATTTTGTCCTATGACGTTTCCAGGAGGATGTGGAAATGTATTTGCCATTTGGATTGCCAACTTAAGCATAAGACATCACCTATGGCAACTATGTAATAATTTTTTGGCAACTAATTGTAATTTGTTTTGCACGAAAGTTCTCTCCAGTCCTAACTGTTACTTTTGCAATGAAGTCGAGACTCCTAAGCATATCTACTTCAAATGCGGATGGGTCTGAGCAGCATGGTTTGTGCTTTGTAGTACTACATATTAGAGTCGAGTATTTTGCTGACTTGCGGATGGAAGATTTTGTGCAGCAACTGCATTTGGGCAGAGTCCAAGCAAAGGAATTCCTCTCCAAAGTTGCTGTCATTCTATGGCATATATGGAGACAACGTAAGTATACTGTTTTTTAATCAAGAACTACCTAACCTCATCTCTGTCGCTGCATCTGTTAATAAGGAACTTTTTGCCAATAATTGCCAATCTATTACGACGCCTAACAATAGCAATACCGCAACTTCTGCTACTGCAGGTCACAGTCAAGGTTCAGCAGAGATTGATCAACCAATCCATGGAAACCATTAGCAAATAATGTAGTTAAAATAAATTGCGATGCTGCCATTGATCGAGCAAATAGCAGAGGGGGAATGGGAACTGTGTACCGCAATTCAGGAGTTCTACTGCAGGCCATCACCTTGACGACAGAGTTGATAGATGTGGATGTTATTGAAGCAAGTGCAGTTCGTGAAGGGTTGATAGTTGCAGCAAATAGAGGTTGGCCTAATGTGGAAATTGAGTCTAACTCTCAGGTTGTCGTTAATGCAATTGCAAATCCAAAAGCTGCTGCTTTTGGAGATTTGCGGGTGTCATTCATGACATTCTAGATTAGAAACAAATCCATGTTTCAAAGTTGTTTGTTTTCTTTGAAGCAAAATTTGGGTGGGATGAGCTGTTTTTTTTCGGTCATTCGACCACCATATGTTGAATTCCCTTCAAGACCTGCGAATGTGTAATTTCTATCATTAGTAATGAGTTTCAATTTGGAAAAAAAAAAAAAAAATTCTTAGATTTTACACCTCAAAAAAAAAAAAAGTGAAAACCTAGAACGGTGATATATTTATACATAAGTGGTGAAAGGGTTGAAAAAATCCATTTATCCTTTAATGTTTATTCACATATTTATTTGAATTTTTAAAACTTTTTTTAATTTTATTTGGGTTTTTAATGTTTTAACTTCTATATAAATAGTACTTTTGTTGATTCCACTGTATTTTCCATCCATCAATTTCTAGCTGGTCCATAGTAATTAATTTAATAAAATTTAAAGTACATAACTTAATAAAAAAATAATATTAAATATTTGACTATATGATACAATAAACATAATACAGAAATAAGAAAAAACAATAAAGAAAAGGACTGAAGGAGGGAAAAAACTGTAATTTCTGACAAGGCTAATTAGAAGTTGTCATAAATTAAGGATAGATGAAAATTTTAGTTAGGTTGATGGAAATGATATTTTTACAGAAGCTACAAAACATAGAGGATTCAAATTTACCAAAAGAAAAATTGATAACAAAATTATGTTAATGTTGAGGGGTTAATGTGTATTTTTCCCTTCTACAAATGTTTTTTTTAATTAACTTTTCTTTAATCGTACTTAAGAAAGTTTAATTTGGTAAGAAATTACTTAGTGTCAAAATTATTGCATGATTTTTAGAAGATTTTCAATTTTTAACAAACAGTTTGCAATTGCTGAATCTTATATTTACTAACTCACATGTAATCATTTATGGGTGTTTGCCACAATGTCTTCGAAAAAATAAAAGGTAGTAAATTTAATGAATATTAATTCAAGTGTATATAATACATAACAACTAAACTTAAATTAGCTAATAAAAGCTTGATTGAGTGAGACATTTAATTGGAAAAATTGCAAAAACATGACCAATGTGTTCTGACATTTTCGTAAACTTAAAACTTATGTTTTGTCTTGCTAATATTAATTAAAGAAATGTGTCAATTTCTAATTAGTTCATAGTAATTGACTTAATGAAATGATATTATTAAATAAATTTAATTAATTAATATATTAAAATAGTCAAAAACAGCAGAAAATTTTTTAAAAAAAAAAGAAAATATAGCAAAACGTATAAAATAAAAAGAGAACAATTATGCTAAGCCCTATGATAATTTTCCAGCTAATCCTAAGTCTTGGAATAGCCGAAGAAGTGGCCTCTTAAGGTAGTTCAAATATGATCTTAAACAAAGTTGCTTCTTAGGTTGGTTGGAACATTTTTTTTTTTATAATTTATCTAGCTTTTTTATTTTTCTATTTTTTAATAAATTTTTTTGTTCTATTGAAATTATCATAAATATACATGTGTATACATTTATTACACTAGTGGTCAATATACTGGCGTTGATGTGCAAAAAATGCAAAATGAGGAGAGAGAGAGAGAGATATGTATGTGCAATTAGTAAGAGAGAGGAAAAAGTAGAAGAGAGAAAATACAAAACAAATAGAGAAATAAAGAGAGAGAAAAAAGAGTAAGTAGCCATATTTATTCATTAGATATAATTTTAATGGTTTATTTTATTATTAGTTTTTTTGTTAAATAATAGTAAATAGAAGGTAAATATATAATTTAAAAAAAAAGGGTTACTTAATGTCTCATTTGCTTTAATAATATAGATATACGTATATATATATATATATATATATCTTTATTAGAAGAACTATAAGTGGAAGTACAAACTATGGGGGTAAGGGACGATAAATATTTGATTAGTAAATCAAGTAGGAGATAAGCAATTATAATGGCGTTATAACTTACCAATGTGGCAAATAACGATAAAACTTTAGACGTTGACATGGTATTCGTTTACATATGTAACATTGATGCTAAAAGACATTGTGGTGAACCTACCTAAAAGTATCCTCCTGTTGTTCCTCTCTTTTCATTACTTACCATCTCAAAACCCTACCGATTCTCAACCCTAAATGACGTCTAAATTTCAATCATTCCACAACCCAATTGTCAACCATAGTTATCTAATCAAAGCCCTCATTTTAGGGATTAGAATTTGATTTCAATCCCTCTACTAAGGTTTCAAAATTTTACAAGTTTTCTTCTTATCATCAAGTTGAGAAATTGACCGGCAGAAAAAGGGAATGATTAAGGGTAGAGGGATTTGATTTGCAAGAAGCCTCAAATTTTGTAGGGTTTTCACCGTACTTTGTGTTACAGTACTTTTGCTCTTAGTTTACACCTAAGATAATTTCTTTAAGAACTTTAATTTTCATGATTTGTGCTCTGGTTCGCCTCAAACTTGGAACTTGGTTGGAAACTCTAAGTGATCAAACTAATGTTATTCATATGAGACTCGGGGAGATGAATGTTACGGTGTTGAATCATATTAAGGCTGATATCGATAAAAAGAAATTCCATATTAGCATCCAAAGTTTTTATAATGTTGTTATTTGCCACATCAACGAGTTATAACGCCGTTATAACTTAACAGTTATAACATCCTTTACTTGATTCACTAATATATCCTTTATCCTCTATTTTAACTTACTAAAAGTTTGGATCATTTGAATGAATTTACCTCCAAACGTTTATACTTTACTTGTAATTCTCCCTATCTTTATCACTTAATTTTGTATTTTTTTTTATTTTCCAATTTTTTTTTTTAACTTTTCCAAAGTATACAAATGTTTAAGTCCTAAATTTACACTTTTTCTATAAACCAATCAAGGGTCATCATGATTATTAAAATCGTAAGTAAAAAAATGTGATTATATGAGTTCATGATTTTATAAGTTTTTTTTTAGTTAAAATGGATGTAAAATTGTTTTTGTATAGACTTTTAGTAAAATTATAAAGATCAATTTTGTATAATTTTATATGATTTTACTTGTTTTGTCCATTAAAATAAATAGTGAAATCATGATTTTAACAACCATGCATATCATTATTGATGGAAAAGTTAATGGCCTTTGAACGCTTTTCAAACATTGAAAACTCAAACAGAAATTTTGAAATATTTAAGACACAAACAAAAAATGTTCAAAAGGTTAGAGTTGTAAATTTGTATCCTTTCCTATTTTCTTTTTGATCGAGTAATTTGAAATCCTTGTCATAGATTTAAAAATACCTTGAAGTTCAAATGTTTATGCAAAATTTTTATTAGAGTATATAATATTAATTTACATTGAATAGTTAACTTTTAAGGTGCATGTGGAGCTAGATAAGCCAATATTAGCCTAATTGTTTGTAATTTATGTCTTTAAATATGTAGATTAATTTAATGTAATTATGAGACAATAAAAATTAATGCACAACCTTTAAGTACAAACTAATGTTATTAATGATTCTCATTACCATAATAATGATTCTTATATTTATTCAATCAAACAACATATCGGAAAAAATTCTCACTCTACGTAAGTTAAATGTCAAAGATATGGTACACATTGAGGTTTTATTTCCAAATCTATTAATTCGGTATATAATTTTGAGCTTCTATTTTTTTATATCCAAATCATTTCAATACATTTCAATAAGTTATTAAACACGTCTACTTTCCCTATTGCTTTTTTTTTTCTTTTTTGTCTTACTTTTGCTTTTGCTTGAATAAAACCTTCATAACAAGAATATTTTACATGCTACAAGTTCTTAGTCAAAGATTGTATAAAAGGATATGATAGTTTTTACCTCTTTATCTTTTACTATCAATCACTTTTATTTTATTGTTATCATTTCCATTAAATTATCATTATTGTTATGTAAGTAACTATTAAAGTAAATAAATATTACTTAAAACATATTGTATCGTTTTAATTTAATGCAATAATGTTTTAATAAAAGCTAATATGCAATATTTAAGTATTATCAAATGATATTGGTGCTTTTCATGACCATAATAGTGGTTTTCAATGCAATATTTAAGTATTATCAAATGACATTGGTGCTTTTCGTGACCATAATAGTGGTTTTCAATGCAATAAAGAGAATAGAAAGATATATAGTTAACCAACTTAAAATATTATTAACTAAAGCTGTGTGTGCAAATATAAGAATATCAAATGTGTGAAACATTAATTGCAATACAACTATTTAGTTAATTGCATGTGAAATTTTCATTTAGACATGTGGAAAAAAAAATCTTCAACATAATGATTATCAAAAGATACGAACAATAGAAAACTTGTATAAATCCTTACCTTTCTTAAAATTGTTAACACCATTACACTATAATGGTAATCATGATTAGAGCTATGTAAACGAGTAAAGTGAGCCAATTCGTCTTACCTTGCATTGACCATAGGTTAAGTAGGTTGCCCCATTTTGACTTGCATTCAAATGCTAACTAGAAATTTCAACTCAACCTGTTCTATTGCGGGTTGGTGGGTTAAGCGGGTCAACCCACTAACCCATAATGCTATAAGGTTTTTTTATACAAAAATTAATATATTAAAATACTTGCTAAATTTATATATGATTATCATCAACATGCTATCTCTTGTTTATTCTTTACATTGCCATTAATTCATAGATTCTTGAAAATCACCAAAAAAAAAAAAAATTCATGCATCGTAGCTTTTTCCATTTTTATTAATTATAAGGCTATATATGTCAAGTAGTTTTTATTGCTTAATGATATCATTCTATAAGAACAAGTATATAAATTTAACTTATCCAAAAACAAAAAAAAAAAGTGGGTAGATTTATATACAGGATATGTAATTGTCTTTTTAAACTTATAGAAAGAGATGAAAATTATAAATTGTAATAAAATTTAAAGAAAAGAAGAAGAATAAGGAAAATTTAACAACAAATTATTTCATCAATATATTCTCAATACCTCAATAGTAACCATAGTTCATAACTCAATGAATTGTTTAGACTAAAAAATTATAAGAAGTCCTCCAATAATATTATTAGTTTATTTTCTTTTTTTCTCTCTCTTTTTTTTTCACATTTTAGATGTACTTAAAATATTAATATTATTAGCTGTTACTTATTACATGAAGCAATTAGTTAAGAAGTCAAGGGATAAATCACTATGAAATAAACTAAAATCTATATTAGACTTTTTTTTTCACAGGTCAATGTGGGCCAACCTACCTCGTAATGGGTTAGCCCGCTTTGGCCTATGGGTCAAAGTAAGGTGGACAAAAAAAATTCGCATTTAAGCAAATAAAAAAAATTTTAACCCAACACGCTTTTTTTTTTTTGGGTTAAGTGGGTCGGCTCATGTGACTCGCCCCACTGACACAACTCTAATCATGATTTATATGCTTTATTATGAAACTTACCATACATGTATAAAAAATAGTAAAAATCATATTGATCAACTAAACAATTCTATGATGATATAAGAATTCCCTATATGAACATAAATAACCTGTCAACTGTCTAATGTTGATTATCATTGAATGTTTATGACCATTAATGTTGATTTACTTAATAATATTAATGTGGTATTCTCTTAATAACATATTATAGTGATTTTGTTATTTATAAACCATCTAATCGTTGCCAATTGTCTTGCGGTCTAATAATAGCATGAATACTGGTTTCCTAAGTAAGATGGATCGGATTTAATTCCGTCTTCCTCTATTGTAATCACTAAAAAAAAAAAAAAAACTACAAAACCATTTGTAAACATCCTATCTTTACTCCCTCGTAATTTTAGAGATTCTTTTGGAATAAAAGAAAAGGCCTTAATTTAGAAAAACACAAAAAAAAATAATAATAATAATAAAATACAAAAACACAAAAAGTTAGAAAATTTTAAAAAATACCGAAGAATAGAAAATTTCAAGAAAATTAAAAACATAGAATAAATTAATTTTTCAAGAAATTAAATAAAATAGAAAGTTTAGGAAAAATGTTAGAATAGATTAGAATAATAAGAGATAATAAAAAACTTTTGGGTACATTTTAGGTTGGTTTTGGGATAAGCTTCCTATTTTTAATTTAGCCTATGTATTTTTTTAAGTATAACATACATTTTACTTGCAAAAAAGAATACCATATAGGCCAATTGGCCAATGATACTATATTTGGTCTTAATATTGCATTAAAGAGAAGTTCTTGAATTTGATTCCCATTACGTGCCATGCTTTTTAATTTGTTTGCCAGTCGCGAGGCACACATGCTAAGTCCTTACTAGACTACATGCCTCCCTGAGCATGTGATCCGGGATGGCTAATGTGACACCCTCATAGCCCGATGTTAGAAAATTTTCCTTCTCTTTCCCTTACTTTCCTACAATTTCTTACACAAAACTCACTCGAGGTCCTTACTTTAAGTTTATTTTTTACTCATTTTCCTTCATGATTTTATCGAATTAACGGTGAAATCACGAAGATGGCATGGAACAGTTCAAATTGATACTAAGAACCCTTCTGAATTCATATTCTAAAAGGTTAAAGTGAAGTTTGACAATCGGGAAAAACTTAAAAGCTCGGATTTTCCTTCTGTATTAAATCTCTATGTTTCAAGCTGTGCAAAAAGTTTTGAAGCTTCTGATCTTCCATTTTGGTGAGAACAAACGTCATGGACATGGATTTGACCTCCTAATTCATTCAAATCGCAGTTAATTTGAATCAAATTCGTCAAAAACCCATTATTGCAGAAATTTGAATCATTGTGAAATTCGGCTTTCCCAAACTTGCTTAAGCTTGGAATAGTATAAAAAGGGTTTAGGCATTCCATTTCTTCATCAAGCATCAATCCAAAACCTTCACACAAGTTAAATCCAAGCTCTCTCTCTCTCTACCCTTAACCTGTCTATGTATACACACACTCTCTAAGATTTCTTCGACCAAATGGTCGAAGAAATCTAACAATACATTCGAGTTCTCTAAGCCTGGCTTTCATTTCCGCCCTTCCCCGTCGATTGCTACAACCCCAAGCACCATCTCCATCAACTTCCATCCAAACCTTAATCGCTACTTTCGTTACCACAAATAGTTGTACTCCCATTTGAAAACACCCACACAAGGGCGACCAGCACCCTTAAAAAACCCCACTCAACATACTTAAGCCTTCAATAACCACCAACTTGGTCAATGCACAACCTCTTTCTCTCATCCACAACTACGCTCAACTTTGACCAACGCCAAAACAGCCACCAAATACGGTGGCAATATCATGAAACCAACATTCATCAATCAGATTGACACGAGTCTAATCTCACCCGCTTAAAATTTCCTAATGAATCGTCTGCAACGTGCCTCCCCAATCGTCTCTGCTCTTCCTTGTCACGCGTATGTGCAGGTCATGTGTTAACTTGCGTCTAGCCCAAGCCGACTCGCTCCAGATCCCCTGATCTCTAACCTAGTCCTAACTTGTGCTGACTTCTTTGGTTTGGTCCCCTTTCCTCTTCCCCTTTTGTTTTGTATTTTCTTTTATCTTATTATATTTTATTTTATTTATTTTATATTTTTCTTCTTTTTTCTTTCTCTTCTTTTCCTTAATGTTTTATTCAGTTGTAAATAAAAAAATTTTTAAAAAAGAAAGGAAAGCTTGTTTCGTTTATTTATTTTTAAGTATGCTTAGGTCAAAAATAAAAAATAACTTAATAAAAATTGTGTGTTTTATTACTTAGAAAGATTAGTTTTAAATAAAAGTCTAATTAATAAAACCATTTCCCAAAGATAGGATTTTCTTAGAATTTTTCAAATCAATAAACATTTAAATAATTAAGACACTTTTAGACTTTTTTTTCATAATTGAAAATAAATTGATAAAAATGTATAGTTGACTATTTTCAAAATTAAAATTAAAATAAACCGGCATACTTAAGTTTTTTAAATAAACTATGAAAGTATGATACTAAATACCGAGTACATAAACACTCATAAGAAATTATGAAGCGACTTAAAACATTTAAAAAAATTATTTTTTCCACTTTTGTAAATTTTATTTTAATTTCTTATTTTTTTGCAAGTAGATGTAATTTTATGTATTTATTTATTTATGAACAAGTATTGTCATTAACATGGCAATTTGAAAGATAAACTTAAATTCGAAAAGTTAAAGTAATACTTGTTAGGATTTAATAAGTTAGCCTCTAAATTAAAAAACTTTACTTTTCAAAAACCGTTTTCTAAATTGATTTTTCTATAAATTAGTGGCTAAATTATAGCTAATTTACTCATTATTTATGACTTAGCCCATTTTCCAACTCCGGTCAAATAGCGATTCCAAAAATATTTTTCAAAATTAAAAGAAAATCAAGTTTCTCTTAATCTTTAGTCAATGATTTATATTACATAGGTATAGGGTTCGATATTAGTTGGGTTAAGGAAAATATTGAAAATTAAAAATTCCAAGCTCAATGCTGTTTTTGTTTTAGACCTTAAATTGCATAAATAATTTCATCAAATCTTTCCATTTTAATTTTGTGAAGAAAAACAAGCTAATTGTCTTTAGATGCTTATTGCCATTAACATAAATTATATTTTTTTCCTTAAAAGTATGGTAATGTAATTTTTTTTTTATGTATAAACCATGATAATGAATTATTTATTCATACACCAATGGTAATTAGTACATTATATCTTTTTTACGAAACATCTCCCATTTAAAATTTGTGTAAATGCAATTTTTTTTTTCAAAAATATTTTCTCCATACATTTTTCCCTTCTAAAAAACCCCCTTTTATGTTAGTTTGTTTATTTGCAAGGTAAATTTCTCATATATACACCAAACAATATAATTGCTTATACAAGATGTAATCTTTAATATATGTTTCATGTAATATAACATAACATAATATATTATATCATATATGCACCATATTTTATAAGTTTAAGATGTCAAATACTAAGTAATATGACATATTTATGTGCGTATACATTTTCATCCGTGGCTTGTATGGTTTCTTTAATGCACCTCCATAATATTATTTGTTAAATCATATTATATTATTATATATTGTTTCCAAAGCTCTTTCATTTTTTATATTGCGTTATCTTGTTATCATATCACTAATGCATTTCCATAATTATATATTTGTCAAATCATATCATATCATTTTATATTATATAATTTCGAAAGATCTTTCTTTTTTTTTGTATTCCTTCCTTTTATTTCATTGTTAATGTATTTCCTTTTCTACTTGTTAAATCATATTATACTATATAATTTTGAAAGCTTTTTCTTTTTCTGTATTCATTCCTTTTATTTCATCATTTATATATTTTCTTTTTTATTTATCAAATTTTATATAATTTTGTAAGCACTTACCTTTTACAACAAAAAAATAAGTTAATGTAATGTATTTCCATAATATTTTTGTTATATCATCTTATCATAAATAAGCATTATTATTATCATTATAAATAAGTATACTAGTAGACACTACGCTCATATTATACTTCATTATAAAACAATTCCGTCCTCTTTAATATTTAATTATATAAAGAAACATATTTTTTTAAAATTTGAGATCTTATTCAACGATTTCATATACTTCATTGTAAGTGCATAAGGACTATGATATGAAGTTCTGTGAGAAAAATAATTAGTTTTGCTTAAAGTTTTTTTTTTTCTTAGTAATCACTCTATATATTTTTTTTTATTAAATATTCAACAAATCATATATACTGAATCATTCATTTTCGGAACCTTATATTGCATATATAAGTCTGAACATACTTTTTTTATAATACATAAAAATCGTTACATTGTATTTACATTTTTTTTTTGTTTTCAAAATAGGTTATAATCATTATTTAAATTTTTATTAACGCATTACGCGGACTCTTTAACTAATATCTTATAAAACCATTAGAATTTCTATTATATGTTTATAATATTAAATTTTTAAGGTAAATTTCTCCATAACTTGTCGATATTTCTACAATCTTGTAACTAGTATATTGATCATTTTATTATGATGTTATCACAAAATTACAATATCAAAAAGCTTAAAAAGCTAAGAATCTTGAGGGTCTCATTTACTTTTAATCATTTCAAATACGAATCTTATATTGTTTTATGATTGTGAACTTCTGTATTTTTCAAGTAATTTGATTGTTCTAAATCTTAAGACACCAATATGATGTCCAATGAAGCACGGCAATTAAGTACGAGTGGTTGAATTATACTCATTACGTCAGTGCGCGAAGTCTTGCTAACCTATTTTATGTAGGTATTAAAAATTTCAAAGACAACCTTATAAAAATTAGACCTAATTATTAGGAGCTTGCTTTAAAATGGAGTAAATGATACCGACAGGACTCACTGGATCGATTGAAATCATTTACTCAACCTTAAAAAGGAGGATGGTTTAGGTTTTATTAACTTACAAAATAGAAACGAGGCTTATGCTATTAAGAGTTACTAGGAGTTCAAACATGAAAAACTTTTATGGACTGAGCTAGTTAAAGCTAAGCATCGAAAAATCAAGAAAGAAGGAAGTATTCCAAAAATACCTACTTCTTCTCATCTTATAAAGGAGCTATAAGATAGTCAAGAGTGGTGGAGTATGAATGTAAAGAAATGTATTGAAAATGGGAAAAATATAGATTTTTGAAGAGATATATGATATGGTAATCAAATAATAAGAAATCAGATTCAAGGGCCTATACATTTACATGCAAAACACCTGACTTTAGCAGAAGTTTAGAGGGGCTCTTATTGTCAGGATGAAGAAACGATAGGGTTCAATATTTTAAAAATCATCCTTAATAATGTTGGACCAATCATCTTAGCTAGTTTTAAAGATATAAGTTGTCTCTTAAGCAATGAAAGAATGAAGTCAAACTAGATATTTATGTTTAGCTCACATCAAAAAAGAAAGGTGAAGCAAGAAATTGGGCTTGGTTGTGAAAATCTATGTTTCCACCAAAAATCAAGCCTCTCTTACGATAAATCATTCATAGTTGTTTGCCAATAGTAGAAAATCTAAGATCAAGGAAAATACATGCGTATGCTACATGCCTTAGATGTGGCAAGACTCAAGAGGATTCACAACATGCTTTTTATAACTATCCAGGTATATAATTAATAATTAGATCATATGAAATGAAAAACTTGCTAGATCTTATGATAAACAGTGATATACTACTATGGATAAAGTACAATACGCATATAAATAATTAAGAAAGTAAGCTTACTTGGGCTTCCCACGGCTTATTTATACTTCTTCAATGGTATACATGGCTCAACAAAAATCATGCTCTACATACTTCAGATTTATAGATAACAATTTCGATCATATAATTGGAAAATTAAGCCATGAGCATTGGTCTTTATTGAAGAAGAAAAAGAAATTTTATGAAATAACCCAAAAAAATTTAAGATGGTTACCCCTAAAGGAAGGATGGATCAAATTGAACACCAATGGCTTAGTGGATCACATAATAGGGCAGGCATATACATGAGGAGTAATCAAGAATCAATAAGGGAAATGAATTTTAGGATTTGCATATAAGTTAGGACAAATGGATATTATTGCAATGAAATTATAGGGAGTATATTGGGAATTGAATCATTATTTACATTTAGGGTTTCACAATGTAGAATTTGAAATTGATTATATTGCAGCATCACAATTACTTATATCAGATATTATGAATAAAATGAAGTATACTATTGTCCTAAATCTATACAGGGAAAAATGTTACTTGATCTGAGTATGGAAGGCCCGAGCAATCCTACGTAAGACTAATCAGGTGGTTGACTTCATGGCAGATTGTAAGCTCTGTAACTCTAGGATTGGATTTAGTACATAAAGTTTAGGGTGATCAACTAAAAGATTTGATCAAACCTAAATTATAAAATAAAACTAGAAATATTAGTAAAAGTGATTCCATAAGTTTAAATTTGAGAAAATAAGTAATAAAATTATAGGATATTATAATAGTAAATTTTAAGTATATTACCCGTTATTTATTAGAAATGTGTAAAATTAATTCCAATAACTAACGAATTACTAGAGATAAATTATATACATACTGAAAATTATAAAATAATATAAATAATATTTAGGAGTATTTACTTATACTCCATATATATTTACGCGTAGGTAAAAATACATGAAATTACCTAAATTGCTAAAAAATTACCAAATAATTAAAGGAAATTATAAAAAAATCAAGAAAAAATAAGAAAAAAAGTAGATAAGTGGGGAATGATCTAGATTTAGGTTATGGTAGCTTGGGGAAGGAAGAAAAAAATTTGGCCAATTAAATTCATCTATTTAGAAAGGCAAATGGGAAAAGGATAAAGTACATGCCAACTTTAATTAATGCACTAAAATCCCCTAAGAGCCCTATAAATAGCCAAACTCTACCAGAAGTTAATTTGGTCAATTTAGGATCTTAAAAAATTAGAGAGAACCGAAATTAAGAGAGAATTAAGATTTTACAAAAAAATTACAAAAAGTCTGTCCTATAGGAATAAGTGAACCGAACTCGTGAACCACCACCACCTGGAACCAAACCGTCGCCACCACCTGGAACCAAACCGTCGCCACCACCACACTCCAAACCCTACGCTTAGATTAGTTGACACACCTTAGGCCATTACCAGTGGTTGGAAGTCCAAAAGTCATGTGAGTTCTAAATTTTAGTCAATTTTGTATAATTTATTAAAATTATTAATTTTATCTAGAAAATTATGAATTTTATTACTCTAATGTTTCATTATATGTAGATTTAGGTAAAAATATTGATTAGGTTTGATTACATTTGGAAGTATAGGGTACTTAAGAAATTATGCAAAATCAAACATGTTTAAAATTGGAAAATAAATATGCTTAGGAGTGTAGTTTTGGACTCAAAATTGTTGTGTAGACTACTTAAGTGATATAAAACAATGCCATGAAGTCCTTTTTTAGAAATTAATTTTTGAAATTTTAAAGTGATTTTCAGGCTTTTTGGGGTTAATTAATAATTAAATGAACAATTATTGATTTAGTATATAATTAGGGATTTTAAGATGTTTATACCTGATGTGGTATGATCATTATGATGTTTAGGTTGTTAGATGTGATTATTGGGGATATTATGTAATAAATATAGATAATTTGATAATATGTGGAATTGGAATTTTGGTAAATATACAATATTAGGTTAAATTGGACAATATAATAATAATATTAGTACGTATTAAATCTGGTGTAAAACTTAAAATTTAGGTAATTATATGAAAAATATAAAATTTTATCACATTAAGAGTAAATTCGGTACATTAATGATGATTTGAATATATTGAGTAGATTAGAATATGGATTCAGGACCAAACATGATACTTCGAATACTTGAGCCTAATGTGATTAATTTCACATTAGGGTTCATATTGCATTTTTAGACTTTACGTATAATACCCGTAATTGGAACTACTTTAGAACCTAAATTAGAATCAGATTTAGAAACTAAACCCTAAACTAACCTAAGATGAATCAATAATAACTAATATGTATATACAAAGAATTGAGTTAAATCATAATTTAGAATCTATATATCATCAAAATATAAATACTAAAGAGCGTATTTATATTATAGGACACATAGAAACAAGTTGACCTATGATTGATTAAGTGAGCGACTAAGGATTCCAAGTAAGTTAGGTTTAATACTTTATTGTATTTTAAAGTACTATTTTAGAATACTTAGACACTTAGGATTGTATTTGACTATGTTTGTATGTAGTTATATACGTATGTGCTTGAGTATCTAATTTCGTGTTGAATTCTATGTTGTATTTAGTGATTGATGTGAATGGAATGATGTAAAATTGTTTGATTACCTTAAACCCTAATTAGACATGCATTGCAACCTTTTAGGGGATTATTAGGGTTCTCCAAACAAAAACCGACACCTTTGAAAAAGATAGCACTAAATAGTATAATGGTTTTTTTCTCATCTTTAGCTAAACTAAGTGACAGGAGAGGAGGTTATGGTGAGGATGGGGGTATTGGTTCGAAGGATAGTTTTGAGGGGAGCGATGTTTTTATTGTACAAACTCGGGTTTAGTTGTGAGCTGTTGTATTAACGAAAATTCCTCAACCTGGATTAGAGCGGGTAAAATTATTTTGATTTCACAACTGACCGGACCATGCTGTGTGATGGTATTTACTTATTGCATTGCATATAATTAACTGTTTGATGACATTGTTTGTGTTTATTATGCTTTCATAAGTTTCCAGCTTAACTTATTAAACTGTGGTTACTCATACCTTTATAGATTCTCTTACAAGTTTTGAGCTTTCATTACTATATCACGATACAATTATCTCGAGGTCAGTTATCTTTTGAAGCTAGGGGGAATAAGGATGAAATGATTATACGATCAAGTTTTTTTTTTTCTTCCTTCTTTATGTCCCGATAATACTTTTAGGTTTATGAACTGATATGTAAGATGTAAGTTAGCTTAATACTGTAGTGTGTATAAGTTCCTAGGATTCCAAGACACTATGGATGTAAATATATATATATATATATATATATATATATATGAATGATGGTTCTAACTTTGTATGTAAATTTAGTTTAAACTTAATTGAACTGTTTACTTCAAAGTTAGAAGACGTTATTATCATAGGTTGGTTTACATAGCGGGACTGTTGCGATTCTACGGTTTCAGGACATAACACAGATCAAGCGAAGATAATTGATCATCCTTTTGTTGTTTTTGAGAAGCTACCATTCGATGCTATTTTTGCAATGCTTGAATGGGATGTATAGGGCTTAGGTTATGTTAGGGTTTCCAAGACTTATAAGTCAAATGTTAATATGTTTTCTTTTGGTTAACTATGTTGTAAACCAGACATAACATAAGGTTTAGGGACTTAATTATTGCAATGGCTCGTTCACTTTACTGAATGGAGAAAGGAATTGGAATTCCTAATGAATGTAATTAGAATTTTTAAGGAATATAATAAGAGTGTAATATTTATTACTTTATTTAGTTAAATTTATAAGCAACTTAGGAATATATCGTAATGAAACATTAATTACTAAATTACCCTTGATCTATTTCCTTTCTCAACCAACCCTAAAGTAATAAGTGATGGTAGTTAGTGTTGACGACGACGATGATGATGATAATGGTGATAGTAAAGGTAACAGTTATGGTAGTAAAGGTGGTGGCGATGGCGGCAACAATGACAACATTGGCAATGGTCGATAGTGGCAGTGGTGATGATGGTGGTGCGGTGGTGGTAATGATGGTTAGTAGTGACAGTGGTTGTCGTGGTGGTGGTGGTGGTCAACAATGACGATGATGATAATGGCAATAATAATAGTGGTTAGTGGTGATGAAGGTAGCGGTAGTCGTAGTAAGTGGTAGTAGCGGTAATTGTGGTGGCAGCGACGATGATGGTGGTGATAGTAGTAATCAGTGGTGATGAAGGTAGCGGTAGTCACAGTGGTGGTTGGTGATGATAGTGATGGTAGTAGTGGTAGTAGTAGTTAATGGTTGTAGTAGTAGTATTGATGGTCGTTAAATTGGGATGAGTTCACTTTTATGAAAAATATGAAATTTTGTAAGGAATCACGATTCTTTGGTTAAAATAAGAAATTTTTACTATTTGATTTTAAGTAATAGAGATTTCTACGAAATTATGATTTGTCGATATAAAACAAAGTGAATGCCATAAGAAGGAATAAGAGGGGAATGAAATTCCAATTCTCCTCAAGTGAACGAAGTATAAGTGTATGTAACTTTGTCAATTTGCTTTAATATAATCCCTATTTTACCAAAAAAAAAAAGTCTAATGTCTAAGGAAAAAGTAAAAAAAAAAAAAAGCATTGCATTCATAAGAAAAATTAATCATTAAATCTTTCTCAATACTATTTAAACTATATTAACAAAATCAATTAATTTATTAATTTCTCTCATTCAACAATATTTCATGTGCCAACTTTCTTTGTGTTGGACTTCACTTGTTGAAGATATTTACGGTTGATAAAGTAATCAATATGAGAAAAAAGTAGAGTTCACACTTAGAGAGAGAGAGAAAAGATTAGGTTAGAAGAACTTGTATGGTGGCAAAAGAAGTAGGGAAAAAAGGGTATAAGAAGTATTCTTATTTTTATTTAGGTGATTTAGTGTTTAAAGTTTTAAAATTTGCTGTCCGTGTTAAGTTAAAATTTGACAAGGTTAAAAGGCAAACTCTTATGAGGATAGGGATCCGTTTCTATTTTTCGATTTGAGTAATTTAGAATTTTAAGTTTGAAAATTTACAATTTAGTGCTCATAACTTTAAAAGTTGTTCAAAATATTGTCTCTATAATGTGAGAGGTTAGCTAACATTATTGTAAATAGGGCTTGACATCTTAGGTAGTAGTTTTGTTTATGTTGAGATAAGTGTTAGCTAATTTGGCTATTGAAATTACTCAAATATTCCTAAAATAGTATAATCTTGTTTCTCTCTATATGGAAAACTTTGAAGAAAATATATATATATATATATATATATAAAGCTAAAATTATTATATTGCATTCAAACAAAATGTTTGCTTTTTTTGTCTTGTATTTGAAAATCTGGCCCTAGAGATGCTTTATATAAATGTGAGTTTAGAGAGATGTTTCTTTTTCAAATACGAGAGAAAGGAGTAGATGTTACACGTAAATGCAATGGCAGTAATTTTAGCTTTTTATTTTATTTTATTTTCAATGGTTTTCATATGGAGAGAAATAAAAGCATGTTATTTTATGGAAAGTAATTTCAATTGGCAAGTCATCTAACACTTATCTTTGCGTAAAAAAAAAAAAAAAAAAGAGAAGAAAGAAAAAAAAAAATTGCCAACTAAAAAGAAAATTGCTACCTAGGATGCTAAGTTATGTTTACATTAACATTTATTAATTTCTACATAATATAGACATTATTTTCAACAACATTTAAAGTTACGAGTATTAAATTGTAAATTTTGAAACTTCAAATATTAAATTGCCTAAATCGAGAAGTAGAGACATTTCTCTATTCTCATACAAAGCTGCACTTTGACGTCGATTAAACTTTAACTTAAGAAAGACACCACTTTTAATAAATTTTAGAATAATAAGCACCGAATTGCAAATTTTGAAACTTCATACGTCAAATTGCCAAATCTAAAAATGGAGACACATCTCATTGCCTTTCTCTCAAGGTAAAGGAAACGTTTTTGGGAGGAGGTTACTAACTCTTTAATGTTACTTTTGAAACGAGGGAATGATGTTAAAGTAAAATCGTAATTTCTGATTTCATTTTCTTTTGAAAATATTTTTAGGAGGTAGAATTGTAATTTTAATTTTAAGGAAAATTTGATTCTATTTTTAAATGAGGAGAATCATTATTTCGTTCCAACCTTGTTACTTATATTAATTTCAAATTATTTATTTAATCTTCAATTAAATTATGAAATTTAATAATTAAAATGTTTTTGATAAATATTATTATATCTGTATTTAATTTTATTCCATTCAATCAGCATTTTTGAATAATAGAAATGATTTATTGTTATGATTCTCATTCCATTCCATGAAATTCCATTTTAGATAATTTTTACATGCTAAATATGATATAATGATATTTGGGAATAAATGGGGTTACGAGAGGCATTGAACTAAGAAAATAGGAATAAGGAAAGGCAGACGTCATATGTTTAGTTAAAACTTAAATATTATGTTATGTTTAATATTATTAGTTGATAATATTTATAGTTTCACCTATATTCTGTGGAGACCGTATCCTATCTTACTGTGGGTTCCAAATGGCTTTATCTGAATTCTACCTTACTTTTAATATTAACAGAATTTGCTTAACTAAGTTACTTCCATGTATTGATAATACATGCATAAAAAGTACTCTTACAGCATCCTCGTTTCATTCGGGAACTTTGACACCAGGCATAAGACCAAAATTCTTTTTGTTTTTTTTGGAGGTTTTTCACGGTCACAGATATGGGGAGGTTTTTCATCAAGGACCTTGTTATAGGGTCCACCTAAAATTTTTTTATATTTTTAGTGTTATGTTAGTTTAAATATGTATAATTTATATCTTATAAGTCTTATAAATAATATAAATAAATATTAAACACTTTTATAAGGAAACTTATGGATAAAGTGTAAAGAAAAAAAAAGTCCACAAGGTTGATGAGCGACCTTAAGTTTCCTCATCCATGATATGCTATCAGTGCCCTCTCAAAATTTAATATTGTTATTATTTTTATTCCCCCGTCAAAAACTTGACCCTCGACGAAGCGGAGCGGGTGCTCATCGATAGATTAATAAAATAAATCGACCCAAATCAACGCACCGCTTGCTTGTCGGACCCTACTGTTTTACTGCATCACTCCCCCAAGTCCCAAGGTCATCCCCTTCTTCTCCTCTCACTAGAAGATTCTTTCGCAAAACATGCAAAATCGAGGTAAATACCGAACCAGCTCGACAACGATTGACGAATATCTCTTCCATAATGAGGACTCAATTCTCAATAATCACCTAATTGTCAGCTCAATAATCACCTGACTCAATGTCTTTCGTCTTCATTTTTGCTCGAAATCGTAGGTTCTGTTAATTCGAATTAGGTATGAGAAGTGCGTATTGGAGAATTCCATTGTAGAGGATGCCAGGCATTCCTTTAGTGGCTCGCGAAACTTCGTACGTGCTTTCCTTTAATTCTCTTGACTGATTTCATGTACTAAATGTGGATATTTAAGCTTTTTGTGATTATTTAGCTATGAAATTTCTTCAGCATTTGTGGAATATTTTCATTAGTTCGTCAAACTGGTTATGTGATCATTTACTTATTTGTATTTGAACTTTCTGAGCTTAGTTTTACTTATGCTCCTAAGTTTTGTTGGATTGAGGAATTCGCATGTTAGGTTTAGAGTGCATTTGTCTTGTTCTGTGGAAGATGTTTCCAGAAATCGGAAAATGGATAATACATTGTTCTATGGAAAAGATTTTCCTGTTGAAATTACAGAAAGATAATCATTCTATTTTTTTTTTCTCCACTGAAGGAAATGATTTATTAGAATGGAGAAGATGATTTCGATAGAAACAGCTTCCCTAAAATCACCATTGTCGGCCACCATCACAATACTAATCTATTTTAGGTATTAGATACTACTGAGTAGAAAATTATTATTAGAATTGAGAGAAGTGATTTGCATAGATGTGATTTGACTAACATCACCGTCCTTGTTTCACACCATAACACTCACCTGTTGTAGACATTATTATGTACTACTGAACGTTAGAAAGATACTGTAGACATTTCACCTGGAACAATTGCACCATCAGTTTGGTAGGATTTGCTGGACATATGCAGTTGTAAGGGAAAGACAGTGGGAGATACCAGGTCAGTGAGTTTTGATGTTTTGTTTAATGCAGATATTCAAGAGGTGCAGATCAGATGTGCCGTCAAGATTCTCAGGTGCATTTGTCTGCAGAAGAGGAACGGGCTGCTGAGGAGAGTCTCTGCACTTACTGCAAGCCTGTTGAACTTTACAACATTCTTCAACGTCGTGCTGTTAGAAATGTAATGTCTATCTCATGGGCCTCTCCTTATGTTCAATTTAATGGAGATAAAGGAAAACTAGCTAATAAAAGTATAGCAATTCCTTTTTTCTTTTTAAAGTTCCTTCCAGGAATTTTTAAATTTTTGCTTATTGTGGTTGCTTTGATTATATTAGCATTATGTACATGTGAACTGCTATTGAAGCAGAGGGTCTGTTGATCTTGAACATGATCGATTTTGAAAGTGTTAACAATTGTGCAAAGTGAACTGATTACTTACTTTTGCTCATTCTCTGGACATGTTAGAAGTGGAGGGCACTGTTATCGTTCTGATTAATATGCATGTGGCAATGGGCATGCGGTCTTAATATAGAATTCATCCTAATGATATAGTCATAGGAACTTAAAAGGCAATGCATAAATTAAGAAGAAGGAGTTGTTGTTCAGTTTGTTTGGGGTCATTGGTTGCTATTCAGTGTTGTGAATGTGGACTATGAAGAGCAACAGAGAGCGAACAACTTAAATTTTCCTTAAGTTGACTTCAAAAGCGTCGATACATCTAACTAGGTTTCTACATTCAGGAAGTAATTATGTAACACAAATCATAAACACTGATTGCTCAAAATTAATAATATCTTTATATATAAACGATAAAATAACTCCTCCATATTTCCTACCAGATGCTAGGGTTTGCTTACCCGGCACTTTTACCTTCTTGTTAAATTAAAACAGGAGTCAAAGATAGCTCCTCCATGCATTGCATTTTAGCAACTGGTACATCCACAGGTTGTGTTGTAGAACCTTGTACCAAATCAAAACTTCTTCCCTGAAAGATGTACAGTTAGCTGTTCTTTTTATTTTACCCTTTGAAAATCAAAACTCTAAGTAGTTGAATCATAAGAGGGATTCTAATCGATCATAGATTCCCTACTCTGTATTTGGATGAAAATGCTGTAAAGCTGGAAGGAAATTAGAAAATTAAAAGTACCTGGATTTTAGTATCGTGATCTAGAACTTTCAATGATGTTGTTGAGAATGATCGTGCATTTAGGTTATAAAATTAAGTTGTTGATTTTTCATGCTTTGCTAACATAGAACTAATTGATTTATTTTTTTGCTTAAATTTTTATTGAAAAAGAGATCTGTTTTGCTTAAATGACCTATGTGAGCGTTTAATTTTCTTGAGGATTTCAAGTTTCTGGTGAAAATGCTATCTTTTTATATTTTCTATCTTTCTCTTTTTTGAGTTTAATATGTCTAAAGATTTATAGCTTGATCCATATTTTCAAGGTATTAATACAAAATTGCAGCTAAGCTTTGAGAATTGCATCAGCTAACTAGACCTTCTTACATTTTCTAATCTTGTCTTTTGTTCTTGTAAAGCCATATTTTCTTCAAAGATGTTTGGGCTACAAGATTCAGGCAAAGCACAAGAGGAGGTAGGGTTTTCCAGGTCTAAACTATTTATTTGTTTACTTGTGATTTGAATGGCAAAAGCAGTTAGTGTGAATGGTTTCCTATTTTAGGCAAAGCCTATAAAAGGCAATGAATAAGGTGGAACATGGATTTTTATATGTGAAGTTTTCTTTTATTGATGTAATAAAGAGATCCAAAATTGATCTTTTATCTTGGAAAGCTCCACCATTTATTTTGAAAATCTAGTGCCTCTAAGCTCGTACTAATAAACCTTAGTTCAAGTAGTGAAAAAAAGGCGTAAAGTTATATGGATTAAGTTTTTGTGTTACATGAGATCAGAAGGTTCTCTCATTTGAGTCTCCAAACACCTCAATCGTTGGTTCTTGTTAGAGGGATAAAAACCAACAAATTTAAGGCAAAATTAGAAGAGATTCAAGGTGAATCAACCCATAACTAGGTCCTATGTACAAGCACATAACTAACTGGTATCAGAGCTAGGTGTTATGGGTGATTTGGAAGATTGGAAAGACCAACTGACTGCATCTTATATACAGTATACTGTCATGTGCGTGTTTAGATTCAATGAGCAATTTACAGTGAAATCAGTCTTTGCGATGTGTTTCAGTTTGTCAAATTCCTTCCTTTGCATTTGGATTTATGGTGATTGTTGTCTCAAGCACTCATTCAAGAGAACACTCCAATCTTTTGAAGGCTCAGAGAATGGTTTTTGTATGGATACAAGATTTATAAAAAAAAAGAAAAAAAGAAAAAGAAAGAAGAAGAAGAAAAGAAAATCATAAAAACAGGTGGATTGAAAAGTAGTTAGGTTGGTTGGGTGGTAAAAGCGCATACACAGCATGCATCTTCTCAATGGGTGCATTTTGCAAAGAAGGGGCATAGTGTATACGCATCTTTGTAGTGTACATAAAACAAAATACTTCTATTATTTTGAAAGTTGCATGTTGCATATGTGACTTCTGTTTGCTATTTCTTGCTAATGGTGAAGCCAAGATTGATGCCAGCCAATGCTCCCCATCATCTGTCCTTTAGATTTACCATCTAATTTCCTTGGCCTTTGCAATGTGTCATTGACAATACTAGACATGTTATAGAGGCATTTCCTGTCGAGGAGTTGGTAAGCATCTGAACAAAATATGAATAGCTCAATCTTTCAACAACTCTGAGTTTCTACTTTAGTGTTGTTTCCATCCCTAGGGAATATTTTTAAGCAACCAGAAATCAAGGTGTATGTGAAGGCCTAAATTTCTCTTGCAAGGCCGTTCATCGCTCCTAATGACTTTGGTCCAAACAGCTAATGAAGTTGAATCACAACCATAGTGTTAGAGGATTGAGGTATAGATTTGCCTATACTCTTGAGGAAAGAAAAAGGGTATGTGCTAAGTATCCTCTTGCAAATCACCTGAATTATTTTTAGCTAAGGTGGATGGGGAAGAAATTCCAAGGAATATAAAAGATGCAATGGGAAGACCAAAATGCAAGAGGCCATTTTAGTAGAAAAGAAAGCCCTGTCTCGGAATAATACTGAAGAACTTGTGGACTTACCTGTATGTAAGAAAGCAATTGGGGTAAGTGAATATTTAGTATGAAATATAAATCTGATGGAAGTGTTGAGAGATATAAAGCATGCTTAGTTGCTCAAGGTTATACATTGTCTATGAGGAGATTTTTTCTATATTAGCAAGACTAAACTCTGTTAGAGTTATTTTATCTCTTGAAGCAAACTTGGATTGGTCATCATATAAGCTGGATGTGAAGAATGCCTTTGTGAATGTAGATTTAGAGGGAGAGATTTATACGTGAATGCCACTTGGATTTGTTTTAGAAGTGATTGGAATGTTATGTAAGCTAGATTAATCACTTTATGGTTTAAAGCGGTCACCTAGGTGTGGTTCACTAAATTTGGGGATTTTTTCTATATTAGCAAAACTAAACTTTGTTAGAGTTATTTTATCTCTTGAAGCAAACTTGGATTGGTTGTCATATAAGCTGGATGTGAAGAATGCCTTTGTGAATGTAGATTTAGAGGGAGAGATTTATATGTGAATGCCACCTGGATTTGTTTTAGAAGTGATTGGAACGTTATGTAAACTGGATTAATCACTTTATGGTTTAAAGCGGTCACCTAGGCATGGTTCACTAAATTTGGGGACACACTTGTTCAACTTGGATATAAGCAAAATGAGGCAGAACATACTTTATTTGTAAAGAAGGAGTAGATGGATCAAAATCTATTTTGATTATTTATGTTGATGACATTATTATCACTAGTGATGATGTGGATGAGGTTGCTCAGTTGAAAAGAAAAATCAAAGAGGATCTTGAGACGAAGTTATTCAGGGATTTAAAGTTCTTTCTTGGAATGGAAGTGGCTAAAATTAGGAAAGGGATCTTTATTGGTCAAAGGAAATATATCTTGGATCTACAAAAGGAGACTATTAAATTGGGCTGCAAGCCCATGAATTCTCTGTTGTCCCAAAATCGGAAAAGCTATGTTAAGAGAGATTGACATTCTTGTAGATAAGGGTCAGTAGCAAAGATTAGTAGGAAAACTGATCCTATTCTTTAGTCATGTTCTTCGAAGTTCACATTAACTAGAGAGAGACATGGCAAGAAGCATGATCGTGTTCTTTGACCATGTTCCCTATAGTGAGTAGCAAATTTTATTTTGCTTTCTTTATTTTGCAAATTTTTTAATTATCTTTTCAGATTTGCAGTAGGGATGTTAGGGTTAAGGTAATACTTCTATTATGAGACATTGTAGACAGTTAAGATTCAGAGAAACCCCTTTTGTCTTATCAATCCTGACAGATTGTGGTGACATTTTCCTTGTGCTATTCATTAACGTGTAATATCGGTTGGATAATTCCAAACCCTATAACTATAATTCGTGCATCATATCTGATTATAATAGCGAATCGATTAGTTTCTAGATTTGTGCGTCATATAATCTCTATGAATTAATCATAACCCCAATTTAGATTAATTTATTGGTGTATCATATCCTTTTAATTAGTTCGCCCATATCTTTTGTTTTCTTGTTCCTTAAAGCATAAAACCCAAAAAAATCCCAACTTTACTGGTTATAAACCCTCAATCATCTAAAGAACCATATCTTTCAAACAACATACATTGTAGAACTACTGTGCGACCAATAATATGGATCTATCCTGTGTCACTAGTATTCAATGATAGTGAATTTATCTTGATTATTGTAAAAAATCCAGTTCAACATGATCGAATGAAACATGTTCAATTGGATCATTATTCTATTAAGTCAAAAATTGAAGAAGGTGAAATCCGATTACAACATATTTCTAAAAGGAAATAAGAGGCAGATAACTTTACAATGTCCTCATCAAAGCAGCATTTATTTATATTTCAACCAAGATGGGAATGGCATTTCACTTCGTCAACTTTAAATATAGATATTCATAATATTTTATTAGGACATGTCTTTTAGTTGTATTGTTCTGTCATTTTTTTAATTAACTGATTCATATTTATTTTATTTTTTAGCTGATATTGCTGATTAGAATTAGATTTAAATCTTGTTAGGTTTGGTAGTATATTCAAACAACGATGATGAATAAAGTTAAGAATTTTGTTTCGAATTGATTTCTTCAAAAGTAATAAAGAGATGTTCGAAATTGGTCTTCTATCTCGAAATTTTATTATCTATATTGATAAGGTAATGCCTCTAAGCTTTTACAAATAAGCATTAGTGCAAGGAATGGAAATAACCAGTAGGAAATTATAAATTAAAATTCTTGTGCTATGTGAGATTGGGAGGTTCTTTGTTATGAACTTAGGTGCAGCATCAAATCAAGGATGAAATATATAAAGAAAGGTAAGGGCTTGTTGAAGAGAAAATTCTGAATTCTAATTTTTAGGACTTGAAGAAAAAAAAAAAAGGTCCCTCTGATATCTTAAACAAAAGATTTAAAAAAAAAACAATTCAATACTTTTTTGCTTGTTTATTTCTCTTATGAGATCACTTACTTATTCAGGTTTGGGACCAATAATTTCAAAAACAGAAAGATTTTCTGTAAGAATACCTATATCAACTTCTAAAATATAAAGGATAATGATTTTCTTATAGCATCTACTAAAAGTCTAAATAGTTTGGAGAGTAAAGCTGCATCAAAGCCGCATCAAAGTCTCTCTATCAATGAGGCCCATAAAAGAAGTTGTGCTCCCTCCCCTAAAGTGCCTTAAAGGATGCTAATTTGGAATAAAGGAGGTGTTTATTTTTTGGTTGGTGATCCAAGGAAAGCTGTACACCCTTGATCACTTAATGAGGTGGAATGTAGTAAATCAGCTTATTTTGGCCAGAGATGTGAGCAGACACACGACCATCTTCTTTTTTCACTTGTGATGATACCCATTCTATTTGGAAGAAAGTGGGTGAGAGCTCCAGTGGGTGTGGTGTATTTTTTTACTAGATGAAAAATTTTTCATCTTCCTTTTCTTTGCCATACTCTTCTCTAAATGCTGTGCAGCAGTAGTTTATTGTGTTTGGGAAGCAAGGGACACAAACAGCTTGGACTCCCAGAATTTTCAGAGGAAGGAATAAGGAAAGTTCTCAGCTCAATTAGGCAGCTTGATTTCAGTTGACATTGTAGCTTCAATATTCTTGCATTTTTTGTATGAGATCAGGCATCAAAAGTTGTAAGTTTTGGTTCTTGAGCTCCATTTGTAAGTATGAATACCAAAGACTGGTTTATCATGCCTATGGTCTACTTTCTTCATGCTTGTACAATGGACTGTATGTTCTTTTGTAAATCTTCTATTATTAATGAAAATTCTGATCTTATCAAGGGGGATAAAAAAACCATGATGATAGTCTGTCTAAAATAGTATTCATAGTAAAATAAAGAATTTATATGTATTTGCTGAATTGTGTTCCTTACATTAATCACCTCTTGGACAATGAGCTTGCCCTTAAATTCATAAAGTCTGATTATCTCCATTGCTTAGGAGGTTGTGCGGGTGAAAAGGGTGGCTCAGTAGTAGGTAGCACATCAGGTCATGTTGAAGTAGGCCATAAGTTTACCTTCGGTGTGGGATAAAATGCGATAAGTCGTGATGGATTTGGTGCCTCCTGCTAGGTGCATTGTGGGTTGCTCGCTAGGTTTGGCATGGCCATCTGGTTGCGTGTAGGTTTGTCTGCAAGCTGCTTGGCGGTGATTGATGTGTTGAGGTTGTGTATCTGGGCTTGTCCTGTTTTGATTCAGTGTTAGGTTGTGCTTGATAGGTCATATGTGCATCTGGTGGCTAGTTTGTTTGGGCAGTTTGTTGACAGTAGCCACTGGGTCTGGCTGCTCTCCCCAGCCAATGCTGTTGTACTATTAGGGGCACTTCTGCTATGGCACAATCCTCAGCTTCAATCTTATCAAAATATTCTTCACCCAAAGAGAAGAAAACCTTTCAAAATATTGCATAAAATTTTGGCGAATGCAGCTGATAGTTGCATGGAATCATTTATGATATTAAGCTCTAGTACGAAGTTGTTTTGAGCCTTGGTGCAGGGTGTAGTCAAGTGTGAAACATGTAATGAAAGGGTTAAGGATTTGTCATGGAAAATCCTTTGATCTCTTATTTTTAGGGCTCATTGGAGACATCCTGTCGGTATCATGTAGAAAGTTGCTTATTTCCCTTGTATCATCACTTATTCATACGGGCCTATGACCTAGCTCTAAAACAAAAGGTGTTCTCTAACAGTTAAATCATCTTTTATTATTTGTGAAACTGTATCCCTAACATTCTCTCACTTGAGTCTCCATAACTTCAATCATTTGTTCTCACGATAAGGGCCAAAATACTAATAAATTTAGGGTGAAATTAGGATGAGAACTCAAAGTGAATCTACCCATAAATGGCCCCCTACAAACAAGTGCATAACATAGAGGCAGTCATATTAAGTTCCAAAATGATGCTTCTTTCCTATCATTCAGTGAACAGAATCTTCTGTAGAGATGTTTGAGGACATCTTGTATATATGGGATGGTGATTTCTGAATTGAACTTCACATTAAGTGGCTTGGTGTCAATAGGGTAAGCTGAGATGCATGATAGATGGAATATCCCAATGTAGGTTATTCCACATGTCAAATTTGGAACTTCCACTAGGTTGAGTATGCATTGACATTGTTTTTTAAACTGGAAATACTCTAAACAAATTAGCGAATTGATTTTTTTTTTTAATTGATTTCCAACTGTGACACTTTTATCAAACATCTAACTACTAAGATTGATAAACAAGAAGCTGTTGAGTTGGTTTGTTTTATTTAATGAAGCCATGAGCAACCCAGAAGGCCCAAACTTAATGCCTCTGAAGCCACCTACTTGACTTGACAAATATAATATTAACTTTATTTCTTCACTTGGTATCAGTTTTTGGTATGTTCCGTCCCCCCTCCTCTCTCTGCCACTTCTTTCTGCCACTGAAGCCACCCACTTCACTTGAAAGATACAATATTAACTTTTACACCATCAATAAAAATAACTTGACTCTTCTCGTGGTTGCTGCTGGAGTCTTTTAAGTTCATCATTCCCCCTTTTAATAAAATTCTGTTATAGGGCCTTCTTGCTGGAGAATTAATAGGTATGTGCTTGCATGCTCAAACAATCTCAGTTAAGGTGCCTCCTTTTTCTCAATTATTGCCACATCACTGCTCTTGAATGTATGTAATTCTGATCCTATATATCCTTGCACTTTTGCATCTCCACTAAAATAATCTATTTCTGCAATTTACATCATTATACTTGAACATTCAACATTAGACATCGTAAAGTGCTGATGCTGTTACATAAAACTTGGTATTGAGCTCAAGAGGCAAGAAAGTTATTGCTTTCAATTGGTTCTTTCCCCTATGGCCTCCCTTTGCTTTCAGATTTATTAGAAGAATTTGACTCCTTTTTTCTTTTCCCCCTATCCATTGTTTATGCAGAATACAAATGACGGTCTCTCCATCTGGGGCTATAAATCAAGGTTTACAAACTCAGAGCTTGTTTTCTTTGTATGTCTTATTAGCAAGACTACAGTCTGAAGCTTCTGGTGCTGAGGTAAGGCTGGTTGTCACAGTTTACCAAAATGTTCACTCTTTATGCACGATTAGTTCCCTTATATATCGTCTTCTCTTCTTCTAAGTGATATAGGTGAAATGTTATGCAGTTTTGTGATCCTAACCTCTAACACACATTTATTTTACTGTCATCCAATAAAGTATTCTGCAGTATATCGCTACAGTCGTGCATGTGTCTTGACCAGCTTAGTGGGAGCCAAAGATGATAACCAAGCTCAAGTGAAATTCATCCTTCCTGAGATGAATAAGCTAGAAATGGAGGCCAAATCAGGCTCACTTTCCATTTTGCTCTTCTGCTGTGGTGTGTTTTAATTATGGTTAATTGAAACATTTTTCCTCTAATGTAATTGCTATGCTTCTCGTTATTATTTTTCACAGGTGGAATGGACAATGCTTGGTCTGGGATTGACACTTCAAGAGGTAAACTAGTAAAAGCATGTGTTTTTAAAATATATTCATTACGTGCTAAAATCACAATCTTTATGACTGAAATATGCCCCTCTCTTCTTGTCCCCCTTTTTTGCCCTGGCTGATGCCTGCTTATTTTTTTGAGGAACACACAGACTTGTAAATTGCTCATTTTACTAGACTTCCCAAACTTCTATGACGATATTGTAGGAGCTTTTCAATTGGTGACCACCTACTTGTATGAAGCTTTTCTTTTTTTCTTTTTATTTTGGGCTAAGTATGAAGGTTAATTGCTTTTATATTGCAAAAGGCTCTAATATCTTTTATATATGAGCGGGAAGCAACTGTATTGCTCCACTTCACCATACAATACAACTGTTTAACTCTTTTCCCATTGAATATGGCTTAGCTTCTATATTTTCCAACAATGTAGCCAAGGCTTTTTATTGCTGCTGTTTTCAAGATAAATTCCATATGGTTGCCCCTGTGATTTTTTCCTCATGCCATGATATCCATTTTGCACTTTGATTGAAGCCTTTGTTGGTTTTTTTTTTTTTTTTTTTTTTTTCACTTTCTAAAAGGAAACTCTGGAGCATGCCTTTTCTGGGGAAAAATACCTTTGAAATCACTGTATTATTCATGGGAAAAGTGCCCTATTTTGAGCTCAGGTCAGAGGGCTGAGATAAAATATGCTGTTGATATGCACCCCTGCATTGTCAAGGTACACTGTTTCAGGACAGTAAAATCAATTATCTCTAATTTTCTTTTTATTGAATGTACCCTTTGCATGATTAATTGTGTTATGTTATTATTAATACTTCTCTGCAGTTCAGATGACGGATTTTCAAATACCAAGTAACCACAGGAGCATCTTGCTCTCAGTTTTCTATTGATATTTCTATGGCGAATAAATTCAATGCAGGATTTATGGATCATTAATCTGTGGAAATTGGATCAGCTTGATATTGCTGGTGAAATTGTTGAGCTACATTGATAATTTTGAACCTGTGTAAATCCTGCTTCACATTGGAAGTCTGTATTCCATGCTTGCAAAAAATAAAGTCGGGCATCTGATACACCTTGTGCCTGGATTTGGTTTCTTCTCTATGCTGAGAGATGCATAAGAATCATATTTTGATGTCAAGCTGCTTTCTTTGGATAATGCCCTGAAAATTTCTTGAGTTTCATATAGCATTATATCGTCTGTGAATCAGTTTGATTTATGAATTTGCTGGCTACTTTCTTTGTTTTGTGCTTAATAAAGCCAGTTTCTGCCATTAAGCTTCTTCTTTGAGATAAATGTGCTCAGACCGCTGGAGCATACAGCATTGTATTGAAGTTATATCACCTTTGTTTTCCTTGGTGTTGTACACTTCAAAATAAGCTTCAGCTCTTTTAGGCATTATTGCTGGTGAAAAGTTTTTAATAGGATGGATGGTTGCCAGGGTGTTGAGACAAGGATTGAAAGCCATGTATGTTCAGTGAAAAGGTGGCAGTATTTGAAAGGGGCTTTACCTATTTCAGATGTGTGGACATGCATAGATAGAAAAACTAGAAATGGATATATTTGTCAAAGAGTTTTGTAATGAAAAATAGGGTGAGGGAAACCCATTAAGATAGACATGAAGTGCATGGACTCGTAATTCAGTCAGGATTTGCAATATTGTGGTTATGACAAGTAAGCATTGGAAAAAAGGAACTCTTTCTGCTTGGATTTTATCAAACAGCTGTGATAAGTCGAAAGGGGTGATTTAGAAGATTAATTTACACAACTCCATATGTACATAATTCTCTAATTGATGTAACCTTTATCTGGGGATGATGCTACTGCAAATTTGTTATGATTACTTCCCTTCAACATTATACCACCAAGCATCAGAGCAAATGGCATTGTGGGAAAACTTTTTCCTTTTTTCCCTTGTCAAACATATTTGAAATGTGATTTTTTGCTTATTATTGGATCAACTTCTATTTGTAAGTATCATTTCCTTTCTAAATTTTGCAGTCAAGCGCTATAAATGAAGACAAGCGCATTGCTATCCAAAGTCTCGAATCTCTGGTTTGTCCATTGTCCTTTTCTCTGTAATTGATCTTTGGCTTGCACTAAGTAATTTCCCCTGTTAGTTGATGACTTCAGGTTTTCCTAATTCATTAGCTGTTTCTGTTCTGACAGAGTCTGCAGAGGCATATAGGAGTTGTTGTTTCTGCTGAAGAGATTGGGGCTAAGGAAAAATCTCCATATAATTCATACATGTGCAATGAAATCACGTCATCCTCACTGTCGCATATAATACGGTAATCATGATTGCTTTTAAACTTTTTCTTACATAGTTTTAAATATCAATGCTAAGTCTTCAAGACTACTAATAGATTCTCACACAAGGAATAAGAGAAAATATCAAGTGTTAGGGTTTCTCTAATTACCTGAGCTCAACCTAAGTTCTAAAGCTACTGATTCTGTTTTTGCAAAGTTCTTTAACCTCCTTCCAGACTTAACTACCTTCCCTTTTATGGGTTTCTGCTCTAGCTGAGATAACCAACTAATATTTTAGAAGTTTTCCCCAATCATGCCAGCTATCCAAGTGCCACATCAGCACCAAACAGTTTCACCAGCTAACTAACTAAAAATATGCCACCTGACTGATATACTATGCTATTACAGACGCTACACATACTTATTCAATACTTCACACCACCAAAACACCCCACACAACACAACATATATTTACATGACATAACACACTACATAGCACACAACGCACAAAATAGCATGCAAAGCATACCACCAACACAGAACACTTAACAATGCACACTACAAAACAATACAACTATTTTACTTCAACACCAGCTCCCCTTCTTCTCTTATAAACACATGTAATTGGAGCTGCTACTCTTGGTATTCTATCAATTGCCCCCTCCTCAAGAGTGTCCTTATCCTCAAGGACAAAATGTGGGAATTGAAGATGAAAAGAGGAAGTGTCTACCCAAGAAGCATCAGCAGGAGAATGACCTTGCCATTGAACGAGTGATTGAGGAATTTCACGGGTACCATCAAACCGAAGCTGACGACCCAAGATTGCAACTGGTTGTAGATCAATTGAATTAGCCTCTAGGAACAAGTCATAAGGGAAATCCGTAGAATTAGGGAAAGCTCCACATTTCTTTTAAAAGAGAAATGTGGAACACTGGATGTATCCGACAATGAGATGGTAAGTTCAGTTGATAAGCAACCTTTCTGATGCGCTCTACAATCCGATATGGCCCAAAAAGCAGCGGCGACAATTTGGGACTTAGCTTGGAAGCCACTTGTTGCTGCAAACTAAGACACAAATGAAGAAAAACCCAATCACCAACTTCAAACTCTATATCACGATGATGCTTATTTGCTTGAGAGAAATTAAGAGCTTGAGCATGAGCAAGATTGCTGTGTAGTTGCATTAGCACCTCATCTCAAGCATGTAAGGCCTCACGTAAGGTTGGAAGGGAGATTTCCCTTTCCACAAATGAACCAATAGCAGGTGGTGGATGTTTGTAGACGATTTTGAAATGAGTCATCTTAGTAGATGTATGATAAGAAGTATTGTAATGAAACTTTGCTCATGGAACTTAAGTGGCCCAATTTTTGGGTTGATCACAAATGAGGCAATGGAGGTAATACCCCAAGCATCGATTTAGAACTTCTCTATTTGTTTCTGGATGGTAAGCGATACTGAAATGAAGATTAGTGCCTTGCAATTGGAACATTTTACGCCAAAAGTCACTTACAAAGGTAGGATCTCTATCACTAACAATAGTCTTCGACATCCCATGTAGGCGAACTACTTTTCTAACAAATAATTCAGCAACGCTCCTTGCCATATATGGATATTTTGTCAATAAAAAGTGTTCATACTTAGAAAATTTGTCAACCACCACTAAAATCACATCAAACCCTTTGGACTTTGGTAGACCCCCAACAAAATTCATAGAAGCGTCTTCGTAAATAGCATTGGGAGTGGACAAGGGCGAAACAAGCATAGCTGGGGCTAAAGTTTGGTATCTTTGTTGCTAACAGTTGCACATGCTGCCACAAACCGCTCAACTTCTTTCTTTAAGCCAATCCAATACACATTAGCTGCTATTTGCCTATATGTTTTCAAGAAACCAGCATGTCCTCCACAGGGAGAGGAATGAAATTCATGTAGAAAAATTTGAGGCTACTTGGATGAGGAAGGAACAACCAGCCTATTGCCATAAAAGAGCATATCATTGACCAAATGAAAACCATGGCCAACCTCTTTTCCTTCATGTAACAATTGAATTTTGGGAGCCGACAAAGGATCTTGATAAACCACTTTCTTTATCTCGTTTAAATTAGTCTATATCAGCCTGGATAAAGCACAACAATCAACTTCATCATATACTCAAGAAATAGTGTCAGCTGCTATATTATCATGGCCACTTTTGTATTGAATTTCAAAGTCATATCCAAGCAATTTGGATTGCCACTTCTGGTCCGGAGTAGTAACATGTTGTTTCAACAAGTATTTCAAACTTCTTTGATTTGTTTTGGCCACAAACTTTCGTCCCAACAAATACAGCTGCCAATGGTTAATGGCCAAAACAAGAGCCATTAATTCTTTCCCATAAGTACATTTAGTAAGTGTTTTACCTGACAAGGCCTTGCTAGAATATGTAATTGGTTGGCTGTTTTGTTGTAAAACTGCTCCTATTCCTTGCCCCGAAGCATCACATTCAATCACAAATTGTTGAGAAAAGTTTGGCATGGCTAAAATTGAAGCGGAAACCAAGGGACTCTTTAATTTTTGAAAGGCATCAACATTTGATGTGGTCTAAATAAAACCATTTTTTTTAAAAGATCCATTAATGGGTATGTAATTTTTCCATACTACTTAATAAACTTTAGATAATGACCAGATAGCCTCAGAAAACCACAAATCTCCTTCAAAGTAGTAGGTACTGGCCACTCCAACACACATTTCACCTTAAAAGGATCCTTACTCATACCATTAATTGAAATAATGTGACCAAGATACTTAAGAAAGTTGGCAAAATGTACACTTCTTACTAGTGGAAAAGTGATTTTGTCGCAACAATTGAAGAACTATTCTCAAATGCTCCAAATGAGAAACCGAATCAACACTATAGATAAGGATAAAGAAAACCAAGATGAAGTTGTAGGTATAATCAGAATAAATTATTCGTGATTGCTTAAAAAGTTAATGCATTAGTAAGACTAAAAGGCATTACAAGAAACTTGTAATGACTTTGATGTGTGCAAAGGCCATTTTATAAATGTCATTCGGATGAACTCAAATTTGAGGTAACCAACCTTAAGATCAATTTTAGAAAAAATAGTGGCCCCATGTAATTCATCCAAAAGCTCCTTAATGACGGGAATTGGATTCTTGTTGGGTATAGTAGCCTCATTCAAAGCCTTATAATCCTCAAAAAAAGCGATAAGTTCCATTTTTCATTTTTTACTAAAATCATTGGATTATAGAAAGGACTTGTACTAGTTCGTGTAATCCCAGCCTTAAGCATATCTTGAACCATCCTTTCTATTTCATTTTGTTGAGTAAATGCATATCAATAGGGCCTTACATTTAGAGGTCCACGTCTGGATTTTAAAGGAATGCCGTGATTCCTAGCTTGAGACGGAGGTAAACCAGTTTTTTTCTGCACACACATCCTCAAATTCACTCAACAATCCTAGGAATTAGAGTCAATAGTGGAACCGGGTTGAGTCAAATTCAACATTCACAATAAAGCATAAAAATCTGCATGACACAGTTTACCCAAAACTCTAAAAGAAAGAACTGGTTGTGTCAGAGAGTGGTCTCCAATCAACACATTTTCACCTGAAATTGAAGGGATTTTCATACTAATGTTTAACTAATCAAACTTCACTTCTTCTGAAGTCCGCAACCATGCAATGCCTAAAATAACATCCACACTACCCAACTCCAAAATGTAACAGTTTACTTTAGTTTCAAATGTATCAATGTGCAACTTAAAATCTCTACATACACCACTACAAACAATACTATTACCATCCTTAAGAGTTACTTTAAACACTGTTGTAGCATCAATGTGCAGTTTTAAGTGATCAGCACAAGTCTTAGAAATGAAATTGTTACTTGCACCACTATCAATCATTATAGAAATAGGAGTTGAACTTAATGTACATTTAAATTTCATAGTTTGAGGCCCATCAAATCCTTCTAGAGCTAGTAGAAATAAATCCAAACCAGAACATGTACCCTAATGCCGTGTTCGTTTGTCCAAACATTCTAGTTTTCATCTACTACTTCCTACTCAACTTCTAAGGTCTCAGGTTCCTCCTCTAACATAACCACTCTCAATGATTTGTTTAGACATTTATGTGTCGGGGAGAAAGGTTGATCACAACGAAAGCTGAGACCTTTTGCCCTTTTCTCTAAGTATTCAACATAGGGCAACTGTCTTGTGCCTTGCGATGATGTGTTGGCGACCGTTGAGATCTAGTTCTCGCTCGTGCTTGTGGATGTGAACTAGAGGATGATGCACTAGTATTACTTTGGAATGACTTTGTGTTTCGACTAGTTGATTGTATTGTGGAGATCTCTTTTGATCGCATCAACCCTCCAAGATTAGATTGGGCTGAGGCTGTATATGGTGAATAGCTATTAGAAACTAGATGACTTGAATACATTTGTCTTCCAGTTGATGAATTTTGGAAGTACAAGTTTCCAACTTTTGGCATTGAACGTTACTAAAGTGGAGCTATGAAAATGCTACATTAAAAGCATTCAAACTCCTCCTCGATCTTGATTGCAAGATCTATTAATTACTCCAAAGTTGTTGGTGCATAAGTGTATATTTGCGCCTGAAATTTCTTTTGTAAGCCTCTCAAGAAGTATCCCAGCTATTGCAATTCTGACATAGTTGGAGCTTGAATAGTTATTGCTTCAAAATCTTCAATATACTGTTGCACGGAATCTGTTTGTTGTAATTGCGATAAGCTTTTGAAAGGATTAGATGCCTGTTATCCTCCATAATGCTTTAAGATCTCTCCCTTCATTGTTTCCCAATCCAAATGAGGTAATCGGTTTCGTAACACTCTCAACTAATATATACTTCAACCTCTCATGCTCATAACGGCCAACTCTACTTTATGATTCTCTTTAGTTCGTTGAATTTCAAAATATTGTTTGGTCATCAACATTCAATTAGTTGTATCACTGCCATCGAACAAAGGAATTTGCACTTATGAGGTATTGATCATATATTCATTGTCAACTTCACCGTTCCATGTGAATATTCCACCTGCAGTTATTTCGTCCACAACATGTCTCTTTTCTGTAAGATGCTACTTGCCTTTGTTAATTATATTAGATGATTCGGCTTAAATTCCACCATCTGTTCTAATCTTAATCCACAAATTTTCAAGCATCTTTTGGATCTTATCAACATTTTTTACAAAATAGATACACCTCTCCTCATTTAATTCATATCATCTCTTTTTTTAGTTTGATTTTGATCCAAAGACACAAGACGTTGCTGGACATCCTTCAATTCTTCTTGTGTTTTCCCTTATCTTTACTCAAGTGCCTCAAATCTTACTTCGTTTCTGGTTATGTTTTCTTACAATTTGTAATCAATCAATTTGATTTAACATGTTTTCCATCAAGATTTCTAGTTCGCGATGTAGATTTCCTACAAATAGCACCAATTGATAGATTCTCACACAAGGAATTAGAGAAAATATCAAGAGTTAGGGTTTCTCATATTACTTGAGCTCAACCTTAGTCCAAAAGCTACTGATTCTATCTTTGCAAAGTTTTATAATCTCCTTCCAGACTTAACTACCTTCCCTTTTATATGTTTTTGCTCCAGTTGAGATAACCAACTAATATTCTAGAAACTTTCCCCAATTATGCCAGCTTACTAAGTGCCATATCAGCACTAAACAACTTCACCAGCTAACTAACTAAAAATATGCCCCCTGACTGATATTCTATTGATATACTATGCTATTACAGATGCTATACATGCTTACTCAATTAATCACACCACCAAAACACCCCACACCCCAGACTGCACAACATATATTTACACGACATAACACACTACACAGCACACAACACAAAGAGCAACACGCAAAGCACACCACCAACACAAAACACTCAACAACACATGCTACAAAACACTACAACTACAACATGAGCTCACCTTCTTCTCTTATAAACACATGTAATTGGAGTTGCTACTCTTGGTATTCTATCAACTACTTGAATATCAGTTTAAGATACTGAATCGACAATAGTAGTATGGCGATAGTAGTGGTGTTGTGGTACTGTAATTTTGACAAGGATAAAATTATTTACTTCCTGAAAAAGAAAGTTGCCTATGTCATTTGGACATGGGCCTAGTGCTTTGCAGTTTGACACAAATATTAAGGTTTATGATTTTAGACCATTGGACTGAGTCGTGTGTAATGTAAATTCTTCATTTGGTTATGAAGGTATATACTAATGGTCTGGTTCTCTATAATTTGTAGCTTGCGGGCTGGAAACGTCATCTTCAATTACAGATATTACAACAATAAGTTACAAAGGACTGAAGGTATGTACTTCCCCCCCAATGCTGATAAAGTGGAATAGGATAAATGATGGCATTAAGTTGGGCTGTTAATTATTTGGGTCGACATTTTGACCCTATTAGTGCTGCTTTATGTCTTTCAGTAGGGTGCTTTTTGGTTCTCGCCTTAAAAGGTGAAGATTAATTATTGATGTTTGGATCCACATGGTTCCAGTGGTATGTTTCTATTGTTACTACCTTGTAATGCTACTGAGCAAAGTACATGCCTGGATCTGTTGATTTGTCTACAATTTTCAGTGGGCGTCTCATCCATTATTTTTTTCGGTTGTGCCCATTCCTGAATAACTAAACTATATATGCCAGGTTGAGCTGTAGGTCATTCCCTAGTAAGCCTCAAAGAAGCATATTAACAACCAATTTTCTTGAATGGATTTCATTGTTCATGCTTCCATGCAAGGGAAAGAATTAAGTCAGTAATTATGTTAGTCTGATGACTCACAAGACTATCCTTTCCATATAAAATAAAGAAAAGAAAGAGAAAAAGAAAACATCATGATAGCATGACTAAATCAATTTATGGAAGCTGAAATTGACTCTACATTTGTATTAGCAATCTCCATAAAATGAAATCAAATATGGATGAACTGATTTTTCTCCTGTTGTTGGTATTATAAATTTCCTATGGAATGAGAATTGTCTTTTTTTCATTCCTACACAAAGTATCATTTGTGGGCTTTAACTACATCCACAGAAGTTTTGACTTCAAATATGATTAGTTTGCTCGATGCAAAGCACTGTACTACAAAATTAGTTTCAGTCTCGATCTTGCTTCTTCCCTTGTATACCATTGTACCTGCAAGTTTTGAGTTCATGCAATTGCATCTGATCTCTTCTGAATAGTAAATATTGCAAATTCTTGACAGTGACTGAAGACTTCTCATGTCCTTTCTGCCTAGTAAAATGTGCCAGTTTTAAGGTTATTCCCTTTTCTCTTCTTGTTTGAGCTGCAGTCACATTTTTCTTCTAAACGAACAAATCGACCACAGCAAGCTAGAGTCTTATAAGTCTCTTACTTTTTCAGGGTTTAAGATTCCATCTCACCTCCTCACATGATCTATTCAGTTTTGAGTTTTGGGTTGGTAAACTTCTGAAGTCTTTGCCAGTTCCTGAGAACCAATTATAATGTGAAAGTACCAAGTGGATGGATCTTTTGCAGGTAACTGAAGACTATCAGGCGGTAAATGTATCTTTAAGAACTGATTCATGGAGGTCTGAGGTAAGAATAAATGCTTATGAAGGATTCTCAATCTGTGTCAATTTGCTTTACAAAAGCACCGAGCTGACTTCTACGTAAAATGTCATTCAGATAAATCAATTGGTATAAATCTAATATATGATGAAGATGTGAAACTTTGTCATCTCAGATGCCAGAGGATATAAAGCCTAATTCTCCCCTGCAAACCCCCTTTCTCTCCTCCTCTCTGGGGACCTCTTCCATGTCTCTATCTTATGCCTGCATAACTATCCATTTTTCTTTTTCTTTTTCCTTTTGTTTTTTGAAAAAAACCATTGCTGAGGAGACTGCCAACTTTTGAGCTGCCATGGCTTGTCCTCTTTCCTCAGTGAATCCAAGGAGCATTGACAGCAAAGAAAAGGAATTTCATGTTGCTGTATTTGTAGAAAGTGAGTACAGCTAGTGTACAACCGTATCCCCCAACATTTCTGTAAAGTGACCAATAATATGATTGCACGTCTTGTAATACCAAGGAGAATTTTTTGTCAACGATCAGACACATAAGCATAGGCTTCCTCTAAGCCTCATCAGTCCTTTATTTGCATTCTTTCACATATAATTGATTAGTTAAAAATAAAAGACTGATCACCTCTGGGGGAGAAAGTTGCATGTATTGATGAGTATCATAAGATTCTAATTTATTATCTACACAGGATATGGTTTCTCTGAAACATTAGATGAGATTTATATATTTTTGTAAGTTATGAAACCTTCAATATCCTAACTAGAAGAGTGCAAAAATTTTGGAGATATTTGACAAGCATGGGTTGTTTCCGTTGGTGCTCATATACCTGAATCTTTCATCTTAGATCATTGCTGATGGAATAGATCCCAGGCTGCAAACATTTTTCTACTGGTAAGACACATTTTAATTGTGATTTGGACCGATTAACATCCTTAGATATGTTCTCCATTAACTCGGTGTCTCACCTAGACAAACTCACCCTAGGATGTCTATTTGATCTCCAGCTCAAAACCTCTACGGCGTAAAAGATCGATGAACATGGTTCCAAATGCCAAGAATCTACATCCTCTTGTCTTACAATCAGACTTGCCTATGGGTGTCTGCGACCTTGTAGATAGAGCGGATGGTATGAACTCTGTTTCTTTCCCTATATATAGTATCTGATTAGTAGTAAGTTTGTACTCAACTTGTTAACGTAGTAAATCAGCTGGTTGTGTCGAGAATCTTGGTCGTTATATTACTTTTAGCAACATTTATAATTGTTATATACTAGATGGAATCATCTTATACCTTCAGCTAACTTTGATAGAAATGGACATGGGAGGGGATCATATAGTTTTTTGTCTTTCCCTTTTTGTTTTTTGGTTAATGAGGGGAATAGCATTGGACTGCCTGCTTCTGGACAAAACCACCCTAAAAGATACGTTTGGCTGGTAGTTATAGCTTGCGCTATGTAGGAAACCTGAGAATTATCCTGAGTGTGTGTTGAATCTGAGAGAGGGAATGAGATGGTTGAGCAGAATTTCATGTTTTTTAGTAAGTAGTTGAAGAAGATTATGATATTTCTAATTAATGCTACTTGATTCTGTAGCAAGCTCTGTTTATTACTGCACAAGATCTTAAATTGTTTTTGTATTGGTCGAGGCGCAGGTCAGCATTCCTGCAGTTAAGGAGGGCAAATAGTTCTTCTAAGATACTCTTTTGATGATAGATAGGCGAGGTTGGCCTAGAATCCATTTCATTAATTCTAACTTTTTCATGGTCACTATTCCATGTGCTAATAAATTAATTTGATTCCTCCTGTGAATGCTGCTAATCCTAGGATAGAGCATCTCTTATTGTATGTTGTGTAGCTTCTAAGCTGAGTTTGTATTCTGTGTACAGATCAATTTTCACAATATATCTAACTGATTAAGCCAGTAAATTATTATTATTTTTTTGAAAAAAAGGATTCCTCCAATGAGTGCTCTTCCTTGTTGGTTTCATGGGAAACAGATCCTGTATAGTTGACCCCGCTGCATGTGCTGAGCCTTTGTTCATGGTTTTATTTGGTATTTTGCTTATTTCATGCCATCTCCTGGGAGGGGGAAGAAACAAAGGAAAATCAGATGCCAATGTCATAAATGACATGCTTTTTAAAATTTCAAATATTGGACTGGATGAATAGCTAGTATAATTTTCCAATTGTATTTCTAGGTTTTAGATTGGCCATAGATTGGCCACAAGGACCTCACACTTCTTCCGTACTTTTTTTCCTTCAAAAAATTACAACTCCTGTGCTTAAAAAGGAGGCACTTGTTCAAGAGAATTTTTTACATGTTTGTGATATACCTAGAGATGCCTTATGTCATAGACATGATATGCTGGTTAATCTTGTGAATTGTTCAGTTCTGACAGTATAAACAATAAAAGTATTCAATTGTAATTTACTTGGTGAAATTACTCAACTTATATATGTAGCCATTATTATACTACTTTATAGTGATTTAAAATGTTGGGTTCGAATATGGTGCCTCAGGTGTTGCGAGTGCCACAGGGCAATCATTTGTTGATAATGAATGTGTCCAGTCATTGTCTGCAAATAATCTTGCTCCACCTGCGATGCTTCAATTTGCTAAGACAAGAAAGTTGTCTATTGAGCGCTCGGAACCTAGAAAGTATGTTATTTGCCTTTTTGCTATTTGTTTTCTAGTTCTTTCTTGTACTTATGTCTTATAAATTCTGTTATATCTCTTACTTGAGTTTTTCTCTTGTGGCCATGATGAAAAACGTTTTCAATCTTCAAAGTAATTTACCGTATAGATGTATGATTGGGGAAAGGATTTATTCCAGATCTACTTTAATTTTGATTAGTATCAGTTAATGGGTGTTGTTTGTGTATGGGAGGCTTTTCCTTCAAATAGGAATATGGAACTCATCTTCATTTGTGTTTCCTGTTTTCTAGCCGCCTCCTCCTGCAAAAGCGGCAATTTTTTCATTCACACAGAGCTCAGGTGATACTCGATATGGCTATGATTTTGGACTCAAGATTCACTCGGCTTTATTTGAATGGGAGTAATTAAATATATTTTTCATTTTATGCTAAAGCCTATGGCAATGGAGCAAGTTATGTCAGATCGGGACAGTGAGGATGAAGTTGATGACGATGTTGCTGATTTTGAAGATCGAAGGGTATCAGTAACTGCATTCATACAATAATTCTTCATTTTGGGTGTCTGAATTTGCATGGCCAGCAGGGAATAGTTGAGCTTCTCTATTCTAAAGTTGCCTGCTTTTCTGGTCGAATCTATATGTGCAAGACTGCAGCTTTTCATTTTTCGAAAACTTCATTCTGACGTTATCATAGAGCTGTGGTGTTTGCTGCTTCAGTGTTGCAATGTTGATATCGATTTTAACTGAATATATATATATATATTTTGGTGAATAACTGAATATTTTTGAAATGTCTGTTTCTGCTTTTCCTCTGTTTCTTGTTATGTTTAAGGTTGTCTTCATGAGTGGCCTCTTTTTCTTTCTTTTAAATAACTGTCAAGTTTGTTCTTTCATTATTTCGTGGAAAGACTCGCCATAAGCCTAAAATTGATGGTTCCTGTACTGTCTCTGTCCACATTCTCCCATTTATCCATAGCTCTTGCAGCAGGTTGCTTCCCTGGTTGCACCTCTAAGAGATGAAGTCACTCACTCATATAACCAAATCTGAAGTTTTATATCTGTTCTTAACTGCAAGACATACATGAGTGAACACGATGTAACTTTGTCCTTTATCAAGTAATTTGACATGCTTTTCAAATAATGCCTTTTGCTGAATATTCCTTCTGCCTAATTTTTACTTGTTGCCTTTCACTGAGAATTTGGCTATTGTAAATTTTGAAAATGAGAAAGCTATGCTTCACATTCTGCAGATGCTTGATGATTTTGTGGACGTGACCAAAGATGAGAAACAGATGATGCATCTTTGGAATTCCTTCGTCCGTAAGCAAAGGTATCTCCTTAACATCCTTCTTGTGGTCTGGCATATCCAATCCAGCTAAGCATTGTATGTGCACAGATGAAAGGCATGCCCTTTAGGACTGCCAACTACAAGACTAAAAATTGACATGAATGGAACTGATGTTACTATGTTTAATAACATCTGAATAGGCAAATGACATTGAGACCATAGTATATGTTGGTATCTGCTGTACAATATCTTAAAGGATATGGCATATGCTGACCTTTCATAGCTCCAACACTGCATATAATCAAAATCCTCCCTAAAAATGAAAAGAGCAACTATTAAAACAAAAGATGTACAAATGAAATGGTGAGCCTAGTGATCAGCTTCTTCCTTTACAGCCTTAATTTGAAATAAGCAAAACTTTCTTGGAGAGCCTTCATTTATTTTTTTTAGCAAAACAGAAAAGCAAAAGAAGAATATTGCAAAGACGTTTTAAATTATCGTCACTTTAGAATTACTCTCATTTGTACCCTGTTAGATTGATCTCATTTAAGATCAATTTGTGGACACGGCTATGATAAGACTTCAGTGTTGTGAAAAGCTGGGATTAGGAGACTTTAAGCTTGGTCACTTCTCCTTTTGTTATACATTGATTTTAAAAATAAGTTCACAAACTCCTAATCCAATTTGAATTTTCTCGATTGAATCCTAAACTTGTTATAAATGTCAATTTTGTCCTAAAGCCTTTTCTTTTTTCATTTGTAGAAGTGGATTTGTGGACATGCAAACAGATGTCATAACTATAGAAAGACCTTGTTGAATTTAGTTCTATAACCATCTTATTTAAAAGCTTAAATTTATAAATGAGGTCTGTGCTTTTGTATTATTTATTATATAACTATCCAACTCATTTGTAGGGTTTTGAATTTCACCGAGTCTCGAGTGACTTAATTAAACAGGGATGGAAGAACGATGCACGAACTCGAATTGAGGAATTCCTGCTCTGATAGTGTAATAACAATTCAGAAATAATATTATCTTTACTTGTAACGTTACTTGTGTATATATGCACAATAATACAGACTGAAAGATGGAGAATGATCAGATATTCTCCACCAAAATGTGGAAAATCAAAATAATTAACTTGCTCTAATAAATAAAAGTAATTTCCTGCTGGAAAGCCTCCAGCATATCTAGCATATCTAACTAATGTTTCCAACAGACTTAAGAAATGCATCTTGAATGCTTTAATATTTTGAAATATTTAGTTCTAAGACTATTTACCTCATATCTTCTACAATATATTCAACATAGAGATGTTTCCTCAATATGCCACTGCGAGTTGGACATTATATCATATAAACTTAGCTTGTTTCATATACAATGGATTCAAGAAACCCCTAAAGACCTTGTCAACAAATTAGCTTACTAATTAATAGAAATGCCATGTAAGATTTGAATCTCCTTCCATTGCATCCAAGATTGAGTTTGGGTATGTTTCATTCTCAAATGAAATGGTGAACAGTGAATTCTTCTCCATGTTTCTGCTTGACTATCACAGTTGAATCTTGTAAGTTAAACTACATAAAACCTAGTTCACAATTGCTTGAGTTGGATTAGGTAATACACCAGAAGTCCTTTTAGAAGGCTCCTGACTCTCTGAGAAGAATTTGATTGGTCACTACAAACAGTTATGCTGGTTTCTTTTAGAAGTCCTTTTCAACTTCTAATGAACGATCTCTTCGTTGGCACCAGAGTCCTTGCAGATGGCCATATTCCTTGGGCATGTGAAGCATTTTCAAGATTGCATGGACATGACCTTGTCCGAGTACCAGCTCTTGTTTGGTAGGTCCATTTTTTTAGTTGCCTCTTTTTAAGTTGTGTCCTTTTCAAACATGCTCTATTTTTTTGTGTGCATGCGCACACACATGCACCTATATGTTGCATAATGCACTCCACCTCTATGTTACGTTTGTTGTTATGTCAGAGAACAAATTGAAAGATGAATAACTTTGGGAGGAAATCTGTTAATACGGTGTACTATTGTCCTCGACCTGTCCCTCCATTTGAAATGAATGGGTTGTTACCTCTGGCAAATATGCAGTTATAGCAGATTTTGTAGCCCTTCTTTTCCCGCTCTTTTGGAACTATTTATAATGTCGTTTTGGCAACCATAATGCTACTTACATGTTGTAAATTGGGTGATTGATGTGCCTGGAGACTTTCAATTATGTTCCCGCTGAAAAACTGTGATGCAACTCCTCAGAAGTTGGATTGCATTTGCTACTCTCATCCTTTGAGTGTTGCAAAACTATAATTATTTTCATATGTTCAACAATTTCTTGTCTGATTAAAGCATACTTTTCTGCTTTAGTTTCATCTTAATTTAAAGCAACCTTTCTAACATTTAAAAGATTCTAGTTATTAGCATATTGTGACTTTGATGGGTATTAAAAAGATAACAATAAGAATAATTGGTTTAATTTTATCCTCTTCCATTTGTTTGCTCTTGACTAATTTGCATTTGCCATATCTCACATTATCCATTTGTCATTTGTTCCATCATTGATTTCTATTTTCAATGTGTAGAAAGATGCACTGATGCTTATATGAATAAGAAGCTGCTAGTTTCAAGTTTTTAGGATTCCTAGTAGCTGTTTTCTCATGGTCCTGGCTCAGCAAGGTCATTGGATTCTTGTCTAATGGTTTAATTGAGTTATTGGATCAAAGGAAATTTTGTTCTTTGATGGGTTCTGATTGCTTGCCATTTTCCTTCTCTCATGCCTTGGAAGTTCTCTTTATGCTTCTGGTAGATGTGAATGTGGCAGTACTAAGGCTGTGAATAAGCCAAACATACTGACAAACTAGTTGAGTTTGACTTAATATTTACTCAAGCAGTTTATAGAATTGAGCTCAAGTTTCGTAATATTTGACTTAACTAGTTTACAAGCCTAGTTGAGTTTGAAACGAGTTTGTGTAGTAATATTTATTTTAATTAGAAAAAAAAAATATCTTTCTTTTTAATGAAATCCAGCCTGAAGGAGCGTTAATTGAATTAAGTTCGAACGGATTGAGTTCATTTTTATTAGAGCTCATGCTTAATATTCTAAACTCGATCCAATTTGAACTTATTAAATTTCGAAAGTTTAGCTCGAGCTCGAGCTTAACACCATGTCATCTTAGCTTGACTTATTTACGACACTTGTGGAGCAATCTAACGTATGCTTTGCATTGAATTGTCAAAATTTAGCTATTGTAAAAATGTATCTGTTCGTAATGGCAGGTGTTGGCGACTGTTTATGATCAAACTCTGGAACCATGGCCTTCTTGATGCCCGAACTATGAATAACTGCAGTATTATTCTTGAACAGTGCCAGAATCAGAGTTCAGATCAGATGAAGAGCTAGGGGCTGCAACTCATTTTGAGTTATAGGAGAAGACACAGGAAGAGAAATCTCTTTTTTCAGCTAAGCTACTGATATTGGAAACCACATGTTGATATGTACGATTCATATATTCTCCAAAGAAAAAAGAAACAGAGAAAATATTCAATCCTTTATTTCTTCACCATATTGGCTCCAAGAGATGTAACGAGATGCTGCCAATGTCTAATCATTTAGAGCAAAGATGGAAGAGCCTTAGTTTCTATAATCTGTTGTACCCTCTTCCTCATGCTATGTAAATGTGTATTGGCCTTAAAGCTGTAACTGCATCCAATTGAGGCGTCCTTATTGTGGGGCGCTAGTTTCCTTGTATCTGTAAAATCTCAGCTATACAAATGATGGCACCCTTGATTGGTGTCTTACTGAAGCAAAGAGATCGGCAGCTAGATAGTATTGCTTCTGCCATAAATACCCAGGAGCGGGTCTGAGAAGATGGTGAAGTAGAATCACCATTTGAACACAACGGTGAAACAGGGTCTTTGAATTTAAGTTTTGGAGATCCAATGTTGGTTATAACTTGCTCCCCCGTTTGATCGTGCTTAAATTCAGGGCAGATGGAGCAGGGCTGGTTTGATCCAGCTAAAGAATTTCTGTTATCATATTGCGGCACTTAAGACGTTAATTCGCACCTCTTCAGAATGCTTCCAGAGTCATTTTAGATCGACTGAGTGTACCTGGTTTACAGGTAACTAATCACAACAATGAGGCCAATGTGCACAAGAAACCAACGAAATTTTCTTCGCTCTTTTCATACTTTTCATATGGAAGCCAATAAACGTATAAGATATATATATTTTTTGAAGGGCATAGTAGGCTGTTGTTGCACGGTTCTTCTAAAGCTAAGGTGATTAGTCTCGCATCTCATGACCTCACCTCATTTTACTTGTTCTTTCGCTATTAAGGTACAGGTGGAGATGTGAGCCCTAGACCCCTAGACCTAGTTAGTGCCGTAGCTGTGGGTCCTCTGGTGGCAAGAAAACGCAACAAGCTTTTCCAAGGATGGCGTACACTTGACCTTTGTCTAGCTTTTTTTCCCTTGTGTTACCAATGATTATTGCATCGTGGAACATGAGGGTTAAGCCAATTAAAGGTGTGGATCCGACGAAGTTTTGTGTGAAGTGTATATCTTCCTCTCTGGATTATTAGAAACTCGGGTGTACCTTATTAATGAAGATATAGTTGAACGTAGGGTTTATAGTTGGTTTTGAGATAAACTCTTTGGCAAGAGAGAGGATCGGGGTTAGATGGTACCCAATTTATCGAGATACGTGGGTTGTTAAGGAGCATGATTCAGTGTTCTCATTGTTTTTTGTACCATTCCGAGTGTAAGTCTTCTTTCTTTGTCACCTTTGTTTACAGAGCCAACACAGATTCATAAAGGAAAACACTTTAGGAGAATCTTCATCCTATCACTCTCTCTTTAGTGGATGATCTCAAGTTATTCTTGGAGATTTTTCAATGTTACCCGATCAATTTTATAAACGGAGGCGAAGCAGCACTATGAGTAATTTGGTTATGCTGCCTCTTTTCAGAATAAGCTAACTCGATGACCTTCAATTTGTAGGGGATTTTTTCTCTTGGAGCAGTAGATAAGTCATAGTCCTATATTGAGAAATCCTGCTGAGAACAAAGCTTAGCTTCTTATTTGAGTTGGTGTGAAATTCCTTTCCTTAAAAGGGATAGATTTGGGCCTTGTTCACAGTTGAAAGTAGGGCTTTTCTCCCTACTGTGTCTAGAGTTTATAGCAAGGAGATACCGAGGTCTAAATTTTTGCAGGTTTTTTCGTACTTGAAGCATCTTAAGAAAGAGTTCAGGAAGTTCAATGCCACCAAGATCCCCCAAAAGCCTTCTCCAGTATTTTAAGAAAATTATCTCAATTTCCTTTGTTTTATATATGTGTGTAATGCCTTAAGTTCGGAATATCATAGACTGTCATGTATTCTTAACTTCTAAAAATACGTCAGGCATCACAAATGACTAAAATCTTTACAAATCATTGTAAAAATCTCCAAATAATCTCATGGAATTTGATTCGCCAATTTAAATTAGAACAACTACTAAATAAAGTACTTACTTCCTTGAGCAAGATACTAACATAAATTGAACTCTAACTATTTTACTTCATGGTCATACTCCATAGATGTAGGGGTTTGTCTAGAGTAGTCATGTGCATACTATACGAGTAACGTGCTATACATAACTTTGAAAAAGTGAGGCAGGAATGACACTCGAAGGTATGATTACGTGAGAATAAGGTAAGAAGGAGAGACATGCAATTTTAGTGTTTCAAATGCATCAGTAACAGATAAGATAACCTTATTGGACTGTAGGCATTGACCTTATAACTTAAGTGACTAATAATAGTTCTTTGCTTAAACAACTCATTTGATCTTAGAGAGTGGAGTTCTTGTAGGGCAATGTTGTTTTTTAGTTCTCTCTAAGAGTTATAAATGAGAAAGAGAGGCTAGGTATTCATAGGTTCTTAGGTAAGGTAGTACTTTTAAGATCATTTAGGTAATCAATGGATATATGAGATGGAGTTTACTCAATTCGTAATTGTCTTGAATGAGCTAGCTAATAAACAAAAGGCTAGTGGCTTTCTGCATGAATGCATAAGCTTGCCTAAAAAAGGTTGGAAGCCTACAGACCAATCAATAATCTCTATTTTAAGTCCATCGAGCTAAATCTCCATGAATTATTTCAAATATAAAACCATACTCATTAGAATATACTACTTATTTTAAGGAGTCAAGCTCGAATAAATAATAGGCTTAGCCCAATATATTAATATAACAATTTAGCCTTTTATGTACTTTAATGGTAATACTAATTGTTACTCTCCCATACTGGTAGATCGTTGTATTCTCCAACTCAATAATTTCTATACCTTCAAGTCAAGTTCTTGAAATTGAAAAATAATAGAGTGAGTTGAAACCCATTATGTAACACTATAAGCACATGTACATGCTAATAAAATAAACAGATCACATACGTTAATGCAACATTAAATATACAACAACCAGTTTACTTATCTTTTATTTAAGCCATCATACAACATAGAAGTACTCATGAACCTACAAAAACTACATAAAATATATGAATAGATCTTTGTTGGGAATTGCCATTATGGGTACTATTTAAATCAGATACCTAGGGATTGGCACCTTTGGTCTTAGGATTTCCTAACATACCTCATATCATTTTCAAGGGCAACTCTACTAGGGACATCGCTGCCCAAGGATCATCGAGGCAGCCCTTAAGGTTCTACCACCAACGACTCTTAGATCGAGCCAAGCACAAGAAATACACAATTAAGAGTTGAATATTTATTTAGTCCATTTTCAATTTACTAGCCTAACAACTATAACGAACAAACGCGTATCATGTACTTGGATCAACATTGAAGAATTCTATAAACTGGAGTAAACTCCTATACCTAAAGTACATAAAGAATAAAGCTTTTTTAGTAAACTATTCTGCACTCTTAAATCTTTAATCCTTTATTATTGATTTGTCCTTGTAACTTAATCCTATTGAGTAGATAATTATCTCAAGATAATAGTCCTTAAATTAATTTTAGAACGTATTATTATTACTTAAAATTTATAAATTGATAATTAAATCAATTAAGGGAAAGAAGTAAGACTAACCATGCTAGTGGCCGTACTAGGAGCACGACATGCTCTTGGCTTTGCTGATCAGCATAGCTTAGAGAAGAATGTAGCACAATTAAGCTTTGACAGTGCACAACACTTGTTATGCACCAAAAATGAATTCTAACACTAGAACTGCAATTTACACCATATTCCACTTATCAAATCCAATCCAACCCCCATATTCATAATATTATTCTCAATATGTTCCTCTTCTTTTCCAATAATTCTCAATAATTAAACAAGAGATCCTATGAGTTTCTAAGGCTTACTTGAGTTTTCATGAGATCTTGCGTAAATTGATATCTCCATACAATGAACACTTAATCTTTCAACCTTAAAACAATAATTCAATTTAAAACACAAAACTTCCTTACCTTAGAATCCCTTTTTGTTTTTTAAGATTATTCTCCAACTAACCCTTCAAATCATGTTATATCTAATCCTAAGATAAAGTTAAGATCTCTTCTAAAAGTTAAAAAGTGTAAGAAATAGCATTGTTTGATTACCAAACCTTTTTTATTGATGGTGTGAAGGTCGACAAGAGAGAGATCATTGTAGTCTTACTATGAGAGGCTGAAAGTAGAGAAGGGTAAAAATTATGGACTAAGGTTGAGGCTAGAGAGGGTTTCTAAAGGCTAGGGTTTTTGGGCTTTTAAAGATAGAAAGTCCATTTTGCCCTTATTTTTTACTACTTAAATATCCTCTTGCTCTTATTCTTCATAATTACATTTTTTTAATTTTTCTTAATTTACTAAGGTTTTATGATATACATATTTGTGTGTGTGTGTATGTGTATGTGTGTGTGAGACTTTTATAAGGATGGTATTTATTCTATTTCCATAGCTAAACAAGCCTTACAATAATTCAAGTCTTGATCTAACCTTAGAGCTAATGGAGGCAAAAGTTAAAATTTCTTCTTTATTGTCCAATCCTCAGTTAAGAGCAATATCTTATCTACTCTAGATTTTTTATCTTTCCTATAGGATTCTATTTGAGAAGATCAAAATGTTCCTCCCCCTTTACATTGGTCTTTTTACACAATCTTATTTATCTTCTTTTGGACATATCTAAGGTTATCAATGAATCAACAATTGAGATATCCTCTTCTTTTTGTGAATTCTCTATTCACAGTGCTCACAAAATCTTAAGTCTTTAGGCAAGTAACAAATTTTAGTTGTATTACTTTGTTTGGTTTAATAAGTTTATTCCTAAATATTATTTCATTTCATGGTTGGTATGAATTAGGAAGTTGTACATCCTTTATAAGCTTAAGCCTAGGGTAATGGCTTCTTAACTAATTATTATTCATGCTTCTTAGGCTTTGAAGACTATTAGGAGTGGACGGGGTATTCACTCAGATCATGTTTTACTGGATAAGTAGTGTAGCTTACAAGATAGGTTCTAGATAGTAATTTTCTGGAACCTACTTCTATAAGGTAAGATATAAGTATAAAATCAAGATATCCAATATCTACTTAGAACCTATACTCTAAAATATAAGGGTGTAGGTTTCAAGATACTCTACATTCACCTTACAATAATAATTGAATAATATTAATAAATAAATAATTAATGCATTGTATTTTTTTAGTCTTAAAGAAAATAACAATAAAAGTTCAACCTATAATAAAACCTTAAGACTGCATGTTGATTGTGTTTACTGTCTAGTCCGACGACCCCCCCATTCTCTCTCTCCCTCTGTGTGTGTGTGTGGTAAAATCCTTTCTCTTTTTTTTTTTTTTTTTACTATCTCAATTTTTTCCTCTTTTGTCTTCTTTTACTAACTTTAATCTAGTAAGGCATGAAAAATAATTCAATTCTTAGCATATTTATGGTACTAAAAAGGTATGTTTTTTAACTTCTTATACACATGGAGTATAGAATCATTTATTTGGGCTATAAGATCCCATCCCTTTTAAATTATTAATAATAATTGAATAATATTAATAAATAAATAATTAATAAATTGTATTTTTTCAGCCTTAAAGAAAATAATAATAAAAGCTCAACTTATAATAAAACCCATCCCTTTTAAATTATTACTCACTGGTTGAGTAATAGTGTAATTAAAAGTTTCATATTGATTATACATATGATGTTTTGAAGGAAGATTATTATTATTTTTAAAAAAATACAAGTTCCATAAGATACCTTAAATCTTATAAGATACCAAACAACTTATAGAATCTATAGGATATAGAGTGATTCAACAATATTATAAGGTAGGTTCCGAATATAAAAATTTAGGAATTTGTATTTATAAAATAGAATATAAGATCCGACCTATAACTTATCCTATTCACTCTAAAGGCTGCGATCACCTCTTCTTTGATTGTGATTAATCCTTTGGAGTTCGGAAAGAGGTCATCTCATTGCTCACTTGTCCTCCTTTCGGTTCTTGACATGGTGCCCCTTCTGGTTTGCTCTAGTTTTAAAACTATGCTTCTGTTAACTCTTGTATTAATGTAGATTTGCTGACCCCTGTCCGGATTTAAGTGGTTTCACATGATTTCCTCTCTTATTACAGTTATTGATTTATTATAATATACAATACATATACATGCATACATATGTATATATATATATATATATATATATATATGTTAATGTCATGATAAGCTCTATCAATTAAATTATTATATCTTTTATGTGTACAGGTGTCGCGGATCTCTCCGTGAATATATTTTTTGAAGTTCATCCCTAGGAAAAATACTAAGATTATTAGCCCCCGTGAGCAAGATTCAGTTGTGTGGAGAGGTAGTCCCGTTATCTTTCTACCATGAGAAGTACAAGTACTCTTGTGCGAAAGGGATAAAATCTACACTAAATTAAGGGTTGGGTTAACTCTTTTCCATAAGTTCTCCATACTGAGATTTTTCAGAACAATTTTTTACCTTCTTCGTGATGCAACGCTTAACGCCAGGAATTGCTATTACTTTCTTTTTCGCATGGTATTGAATATTATTTATTAGGACCCATATAACCTAACTATCTCAATGACCATCAAGTCTTGCTATGGAAATTTAACATACATATTACTTGGAAATATACTAAAAAAAAAATAAAAAGAAGACCAAGACCATCGAAAGGGATCTTGAATAACAAAATCGAATCATTTGTATTTTTATATCGTTTCCTTTCATAATATTTGGTCAAAGTTTCCTTGTTTATTATAAGATTAGTCCAATTCTCCCTTCCATGCTTAATTTATATTTTGTAAAATTTGAATCATTAAACTAATTATAAATTCAATAGTCTCGATATAAAGAAAAGTAAATTAATAATAAGATGAAATATTAGATCAATCCCGTTAAAATAAGGAACAAGATCATTAAAGCTCTCATATTTTTATGGGACTGTATCAATTTAGATTTTTCTATTTTTACAAAGTTTTCGAGATTTAAGGTGAAACAAACACTCATAAAATAACTATTAAATAGATTTCAATAACGCTATATGTTTTGATAAATAGTAAGTAAATACGAATAATATTGACTCACGCTATAAATAAATTTTTTAATATAATTACTACTTATTCATCACATTATTAAAACATGTGGTACATTAATATAAATATTTTTCTTTCTTCAAATGAGAAAGGTCAAACCGACATGCTAACACGTACATTGTACAATATAGGGCAATATCTTATCAAAGGCTGTATCCATTTGCAAATAAACTAAAGGCAACATGTAGACGACCGAACATGACCGCTGCGAATGTCGGAATAATAACAGAGACCTAAACTAAAAGAGAATCACCGAAAAAACGTTGCTGTCGACATTTTTTTATTTATCTTGAGAAATGGCAAATGATATACATATTGTGAGAGGGACAAAAAGAAAAAAAAAAAACATGTAGTAATGAATCTAGACATTGTGTTATGAATTCAAATATAATACCTCCGAAAGAAGATTCACCGGGTTTACATTGCATGTCTAGTATCATTGTATGATGTTTAGTCAACTAATGAATAAAGGCTCAAATAAGAACATATTTATAAAAAGGTTCTTAAAAAGGGATGCTTAAGATACTGTATTAGTATTTTAAGCATATTTTCATCTAAATAGTACTTTGTTTTATAAGAGAGTGTTTTAAGCAAATTTTTTTTATCTTTATTTAATTATTTCGTAGATCTTGAGAAATAAAAAAATAAATAAATAACTGTTTAATATACTAAATAAATAAAACAAACAAATTAAAAGTAACTAATTACTTATGGCATGAAAAATTAAAGTGGAAAACCGATTCTTCGCCAAACCCCTTCCTTAAGCTAAGCACTTGTTCACATGTATAAATTATATAAAGGCAGTGTTTGGTATGGATATTTGTAAGAAGTATGGCTTTATAAACTTGTTTTAACATTCATTCCAATAATAGTATACTTATCTTAGCAATATTATAGATTGAGGATATAACATATAAAACAAGTGGGACCATATGTTCCTCGCATGTGTCACATTTTTTATAAAAGGTGTTACTAAAAATGAAATTTATCTTTTTTTTTCTTTTCATTCTTCTAATTTTTTTTTAGGAAGGATGCTACTTTCTCTCTCTCTCTTTTTTAAATTCCTTTAGATATATTATATTTCGGAGGAAGGAATAAAATGTTCCACCTTAGAGAATCGCATGTATTGCTATCATAAGTAATTTCTAAATGATTAATTATGAGTTCTAAAGCTGTTAGTTATATGCTCATTTTATCCTAATTTTTCTTTCCATAATTATTCTTTTGCTCTTATATCAGTGTGGCTTCTTGGGTAGAGAATAGATATGGGTGGCTTGCAAACGAAAATTCTATGATGATTGGACGGCGAGTAAACTGGAATTATGAAATATATGGTACGATGTTAAGAGTTATTAAAAAAAAAGAAAAGAAAAAGGTGAAATTTTAGAAGAGAAGAAGAATACATTAGAAATCCACTCCTTTTTATGTGATAATAAGAATCGATGCTCACAACAGTCGAACTAAAGTTAGATACTACGAATAAGGTTTTCCCTTTGAGGTGATTATCATTACTATTATTTTTCCCATTCATTTCACTTAAATGGGAAAGGCCCATTTTTCATCGACGACACATGTGGAGGACGTCAGAACATGACAAAAGCCAAAACAACGTCAACAAAATTTCCAATTCACATAGGATAATGGCCATCTACCACTCGTCGATACAAACATGTTAATCGTTTATCTCGAATACTTATTAACAGGTTAAAACAAAAAAAAAAAAAATTATAGACCTTTTTATATGCTTAGTATTATATAAAATATGTAATTAATTTTAAAAAGCATTATAAGTTTCACTTTTTAATAGTTTAATAAATATATATCGAGAACGATCGTAAACAAAATCCCGATAATATAATATTAATATACACTAAATCGATTTCTCCTTTCTACTTGATTATATCCCAACTGAACATGTTCACCTTTCCCAGAAATTCCAGGGTAGACTTTTTCTAGCACTACTATATATCTACCAACACAACCCTCCTCCTTTTCCACACCATAAGGCACTAGCTATAGCTATCACAATTTTTCTCCATAATCCAAACTATACTCACATACCCAACATTTATTTTAATTTTTCCACACCGAAGATCCAAAAAAAAAAAAAAATCAAGAAAACATGAACGAAGGTATTCTTTCACTACTTCTAGACGAGTCCACTAGCCTTATTAATAATAATAATAATAATCCCCTTTACCACCACCACTACCAATACTATCTTAAATCCACCACCGATCTCGACTACACAGATAGCTATCCGTATCCGATTGATGATTGCTTAACGGAGAACTGGATATCGGGTCATGATGACTTCCCTTTGAAAGTCGATGACTCCGAGGACATGATCATTTACAATTCTCTTCAAGATGCCTTCAACTCGGGCTGGTCTCCCGCGTCTCCTCCATGTCCGACTGCACCAACAGGCTTTCATCAACATTACTATTATTATTCCCCCCAACAGTTGGAGACCGATATTCCTATGTTGAGTAGTCCTAGTACTGAATTGGGTTGTGGAAGTAGCACCTTGAAGAATCATGATGAGCTTGAGTATGTACTTAGTGATGATCTTCAGCATGACCAAGAAAATGGGGCCAGTGATAACATCACAGGTAATCGTTATAGTAAAAGTTGAAGCATATTCGAATCGCTTTATGTTTGTGTAAAGATTCGATCGAATAATTTTTATTTAATCGAGTCATTTAAATCCTTTTGTGTTTTTTTTTTTCCCTAATCATTATCTTTCACAATTTATATAACATAAATATAAATATAGAGGATTTAAATGCCTTATTTAAAAGCACAGAAGACATGCTTGCATTTTGCTGTTTGAATAGAGGATTTGAATCATTTAATTAAGAATTTTCGATATAAAGATAGATATTTTAGTTACTTATCCTAGATTAAAGCTTGTTTACAAGCTACTAATATAAAACGCTATAACCTTATTCCCTAGTTTTTTATCTTGAAAACAAATTGGATATTATTAGCACACATTTTTAAATGAATGTTATGTAAGTATTAATAATATTTATTCAAAAAACTATCATTTGTGTTTTCGTCTATTGGAATTTTACTAATATTTATATATTATTAATCTATTTACATACAGTATAAATATTATTGAAAATTTTCTTATATTTCCTTTTTTTTTAATAAGATTTTGATATATATATATATATTTGTGACTTTTTCTCTGATTATCATGTAATTAAAATTTAAATTTTAGGTGCATATATCGTGGATGCAACGCTCTCCAATAATAATAAGAAGGGAAGACAGTACAGAGGAGTAAGGCAGAGGCCATGGGGGAAGTTTGCAGCTGAAATACGAGACCGAGCTAAGAACGGCGCAAGAGTGTGGCTTGGAACATATGAGACGGCTGAGGAAGCTGCTTTGGCCTATGACCGAGCCGCTTTCCGAATGCGTGGCTCTAAGGCCTTGCTTAATTTCCCTCACCGTATTGGCTCCAATGAGCCCCACCCAGTCCGAGTCACCGCCAAGCGGAAGGAACCCCGTTCAGCCACGTCATTATCTCCGCAGCATGTTGGTAGTGGTGGTGGTGCTTCCAGTAAGAAGTTGAAAGCATAAAAGGAAGGAAAATGCCTCTGTATTATATTAAGCTTAAAGTAAAGTTGCTTTATCATGTAAAAGATTGTATGATTAAACTTTTAAGGCAGTTTTCAATTAAGCATCCAAACTTTTCAAATGGCAATTTCGATATGCAGTTGAATCAGCTTAACTGCCTCACTTAACGTGGGAAACATCTATTAGATAATGTGGCAATTTCAACGAATCACATTATGGTATGTGTCTTTAGATATTTAACAATAATAATAATAATAATAATAATAATAATAATAATAATAATAAGCCCTTAAGAGCGACCTCATTTCCACCTTCCTTTTCCTTATATAATTATATCTAGATTTTTTCACTTTGACATTTTATATATTTGTGTTTTTACTTCTGACATTTTATATACTTGAGTTATTCTTTTTTCCCATTAATGTTAACTTCACCCTTAAAAACCAAAAAAAAAAAAAAAAAAATAGGAAAGAAAGAAAAGGATATAGCATAAAAAGAAAATAACAGAAATGATGTGATTATGAATTATTTTTTCTATATCCTAACCTAAATCAAAACATACTTGAAAGGGATAATTTTTTTTTTCATTTCCTTTTCTGGAAACCACATGAACATGCAAACATAACAACAGCTCTCTTAGAAAATGCATCCGAAATTTGACCATCACTCGCGTGTCCTCTAAATTACTCTTGGCCATTTTAGAAGTCTTTCGCGCTTCATGATCAAGTAATGGAATACCTTATGGACATGGACTTAGACGATGACTTCTTCAATGAAGGCTGCACTTAGTTTAATCAAAATGGTGTTAATATTAAAGGAGATCAAAATGGGTATAGTTGTTTTGTTGAAGTTCTCAATGCTCTATTATTTTGGAAGTTCTTCTTCTTCAAAGTTCAGCTTAGAGCACTCAAACTCCTTTGTTACATCTCATTGTAAGTTTAAATATGTTTTGACTTGAAAAAAAAAAAAAGAGTTTATTGTTTGATTTAGGCTTCCGGAAGTGTAAAAAGTAATAGTTAATATGACCCTTTTTTATTATACATAATACATTTTCTATTCTTTTTTTTTTTTTTTGAGGGGTAAGACTAATGGTGACGGATTATATAATAACTTGAGCATGTAAAATATAAAAAATAAAAATACAGGTATATAAAATGTCAAAGCATAAAATCTCAGGTATCTAATGTGGAATTAACCCATAATTATATTAACTTGGAAAGAAAATTTAATTATTTCTTAATATTTTAACTTTGAATACTTAAATTTATTGAAAATAAATAAAAAGTCACCTTCTCTTTCTCTTTAACACTATCTCTCTCTCTTTCACCGTCCTATCTCTCTCTCTTTCTCTCATCACCGCCTCTCTACCCTGACACACTCTATGTGAATATCACACCAATGCTAATATGAATTTAACTTTAAGCTTTGTATATTTCCATGAAAGCTTAAGAGATAAAGAACTTTCAAAAATTGCAATTGTTTGAAGAATAATGTGTGCATTACATTACAAATAGAAGCTGATTAAGCTATTTATACATTTATAGAGGAAGTAACTAACATAACCACTCATCTAATAGCTAATCCAATAATAAGAAGCCAAGTGGCAACTTGATTATAGTTGTAATGACAACTGGAAATAAAAAATAAATAAATATCATCATCATCTTTAAATCCTCATCTTAAGTTGGAATCTTTTGAAGGCTTAACTTGGAACTTAAAGACACAATTCGATGCCGAGGCAAGGTTGAACATGATCTCAAACAAAATAAACATCAATATCGATATGTTTTGTTCAACTATGTAAACACGGATTGTTTATAATAAAGAGAGTTGACTTATTGTTACACGTAGGAGGGATAGGCATAGAAGGAGGGAAACCAAGATCTCTTAGAAGAAAAGAAACCCATGGAAGCTTTTTAGAAGTAGATGCTGGGTAACAATACTTTACTTTTGAAGTTAAAATAGCAATTGTTGACTGCTTTTTCACTTTCCAAGAAACCATATTGTCACTAAGCAAATCCAAATCTGGACTCCCCCAATCCAAAAAAGAGAAAGCCTTTAAGTTGGTGCCGCTATGTGAAGAATAAAATAGGCCAACGGAAGAGGTACCCTTGAGATATTACAAAAGTTGGTGAATGGATTGCAAGTATGATGTCTAAGGAAGTGACATGAATAAACTAAGTTTATGAACTATATAGGTGATATCGGGTTTGGTAAGGGTAAGATAACGGAGTCACCTTATCAACCTTCTATGTATTGTAGGATCAAGCAACAAATCACTCGAATCATGACCAAGTTGCAAGCCTGAAGCCATAGGAATAGAGCTTGGCTTATAAGCTGTAAAGCCAATATTTGCTAACAAGTCCAAAATGAATTTGTGCTAGCTAAGAAGAACCCTTGCATAAGTCCTACAAAGCTCTAAACCAAGAAAAAAAATGTGCATGACTAAGATCCTTAATTGTAGATGCTGCATGAAGCTTTTGCTTGATGTTTGAAATAAAAGTAAAATCAGAACCCTTTAATAACATGCCATCCACATATAGCAAAATAGCAACAAAACCATTAGAATCTTGATAAGTAAATAATGAATGATCATGAGTATACTAAACACATCTAGCTTGGAGAAGTAACTTAGAAATCTTTAAATTCCATTACCTAGAGGCTTGTTTAAACTCATAAAGAGAACGTTTCAACCTATAACTTGATTAGGTAATGCCTTAGAATATCCTTTCAGTGGAGTCATATATATTTTCTCATCTAAATATCCTTTTAAAAAGGCATTATTCACATTAATTTGGTATAAAGGCAAAAAGTTTGTTAAAGCAATGAAAGTTGACACTGTTATTGGTTCATCCAATAAGGGGACCGGTTATTCTGCAAATGGTTACTCATCTCCTTTTGATGCTATTGACGATAATGCTTCTATAGAAGGCCAACAAAGGTGTGGGCTTAGCAGGAAGATGCTACAAAGTGTTTGTGAAGAAGTCTACAAGTTATTGAGCTCAAAAGAGGAGGCCAATGCCAATGTTAATTTTGTTCATTACATAGGTATGGTTGTTCACTCTTGCTTTAGTATTGCAAGTAATAATAAGGATTCATAGATCATTGACACGGGAGCTACTAACCACAGCATGCCTTACACTAACTGTACAATGTACAAATTTTACCACATCTAGTCACATTAAAGTTACTAGATAATAAAACCATTTTGGTTACCATAGTTAGTTCTGTTAATCTCTCTCTAGACCTCACCATACACTAAGTGCTTCTTGTACGAGATTTTTGCTATAGTTTACTTTCAATTCCTAAGCTACTCACCACCTAATTAATATATTCCATTTTTCTACCTTCTTCACACATTTTTCAAGACCCAAAAAATAGGAATGAGGTGGCTGTTGCTAGCTTGATTTCAAGTTTGCATGTCCTTAATATTGCTAAGAGTAGGACTGTTGGCAGTAGTGCTAAACAAGAAGTGATTGCTATGAGTTGTAATAAAGCTTCATCTTTAAATGAATATTTCCTTCACCTTTTCCGCACTAGGATGGGTCATCCATCAGTTTCAATCTTACAACATATAGATTTGTGTAAAAATAAGGAGTCTCTCAAACAATTTGTCTGTCCCACTTGTTATTAAGCTAAATTTCATCATATGCCTTTTACTACAAGTTCGAGTATTACATCACAAAATTTTGAGCTCTTGCATGTTAATGTACAGGAACCATATGCTATTACTTCTTTTTCTGGTGCTCAATATGTTTTTACTATTTTTTATGATCATTTATGATCCGCTTGGACATATTTGATGCAATACAAGTCTCAAGCTTGTACACTACTAAAGCAATATTCACACTATGTTCGAACCTATTTCTTTACTTCTCCTAAATTTGTTAAGATTGATAATGCAAGTGAATTCTTTTCTTCTAGTTGTCAATCCCTTATACTAATCAAGATATCCAACAATTTGAAAACAATTTTTTTATCAAATGACCTTCTTATCTATAATGTTTACAAAACAATTTGCTCTTATCCTTTCTTTTATCATTCGGACTATTAGATCTACTATCCCTTTCCTTATTTCTTTGTTAAAGCATATGTTGAAGCTTCCAAATTAGATCCTAAAAGACCTATAACCTATCTTCGCTTCTTAATTTGTTGGATTAAGTAAAAATCACAACTAATTAGAAGGTAGGGGATTCGCAAAAGCACTTGATTCCTAACTCCATCATAGATCTCATTCGATACTATGGCAAATTGCATGAGACGTGTTTGAGATTCAAATTCCACAACTCTCTCTTGCATTGCACAAGTGCAATACTTAAGTCAACCATAAGTGTCAATAGGATAAGCATGCAAAACACTTGTTAAGCTTGTTATGGTAAACACTAACACTTTGATTACCTTGCTTCAAATTACAAATCTCATGTTGTAATTAGAATACTAGATATCCACGAGTGATTTTGTACTGTTTAGTAATCTCTTTCCACAGCTCAAAAGATGACCAAGCATACGTGAAACTTCGCACAATATCAGGTGCCATAGAATTGAGGATCCAATAGCGGATCATGGAATCACGTCTTAGCCATTTCCTTAAATCGAGTGATTTATCATTAGGTTTTTGTAATTAAACTATCAATAAAACCTAATTTCATTTTGGCTCCAAGACCCATTTTAATAGATCTACTCTACGACAAATAATTATTTCTATTAAAAGCAAATGCTCTAATGGACATAAAAAGATTATCAAAACCAAAGATGAACAAAGGATCAGTAATTGTAGGATTTATGCTTACTCTAGTTGTTTGAACTGCAATTATACTTATTCTTCTTCAAATTCACTAAAAACTTAACCAACCAAAAATAAATATAAAACTTTAATAAAAAACTTTACCTCAAAGCTCTAATACTATGTATGAATATCAAACCAACTCTGCTATGAATTTAACTTTGAGCTTTGTATATTTCCATGAAAGCTTAAAATAAAAAGAACTTTTAGAAACTGTAGTCATTCGAAGAAAAATGTGTGCATTACATTACAAATAAAAGTTAATTAAGCTAATTATACAATTATAGATGAATTAATTAACATAACTACGATAAGAAGCTAAGTGGCAGCTCGATGACAGCTATAATGATATCTAGAAATAAAGAATAAATAAATCCTTCATCATCTATACACACTTTATCATCACGCCATTTTACTTTAACCTAACCTAACCTCCAAAAATCCCAATTCTCACTTCACCATTTTTTAAAGGGTGTGATGTCCTTCACTTTAAGATGTCGTTTGATTGCTATCCTTTTATGGTACTGAATTGAACAAAACAAAATTTTTTGTCCTCTAGTTGGTTTATTGGCCATGATATTAGACAAAAAGAATCTTAGAATAATGGACAAAAAGCTTAAAAATTTGTATCACATATTTAATGGTACAAAAATCTATTTTATATAGTATAAAATAAATATATTTTTAAAATTTGAAAAGTACCCTCACACTAAATTCACAAAGCTACAATATTAGTCTTTATTGTAATTCATATTATGAATAATTAAATTTGTTATTTTTTAATCACAAAAATCTATATTTAATACTATGCATACCAAATATGGTATAAGAAGGTTATATTGTTCAACACTCCTTGTACTATATTGTCTAATTCTTTATGTCCTATTCAATTTTAACAACCAAACCTTACTAAACTCTATTTTCCCTGATAACTACACCATGATAGTGTTCATTAGTAGTCTACAAAACTTCTTGACACTAAGGACGATAATATTGGTGAGGTTGGTAGATCTCAACAAAAACTTGGTAATTGCATTTAGATGAGATATGGAGAAGAAGAAGGATGGGTTTTGATTATAGTTTAATTAGATACAAATGTGATAGTGATGGCTACGAAATTGAAGAATGATAAAGTGGAATTAGGGTATTGCTTGAAGGCATAAATGGAATTTCAAATCCACAAACTAAGGGTGACTGCTTGGCGAATATTGGTGATTTTGACTATAAGGTTGAGCTAATTGGTTAAAGGGGATTTGATGCATAGACTTGGTGATTCTAACTATAAGGTCAAAGTAAATAGTAGGGATTTTGTGCATAAGCATAAAGGGGATTTATGCAAATTTTCTTTTACTCTGCAAATTAACTAGTTGAGGTTTATCCGATGAACAGAGTAGTCTTTTTTTTTTTTCTCTAGTGGTAGTGTTACCTAAGGCTATAAACTAGTCAAGTTAAAATGATACGATATTAAGTTCAAGCTTGATTTGGAATATCAAAACTTAAACTTAATCTAACCTAAAACTATCAAAACTTGAACTCAATCTAACTTAGAATTTTTAAGCTAGAGCTCGACTTAAAATAGTATTTAACACATTTGAGCTCAACTCTATTATACTCGAATATCTAAAATATATGTTCTTTTAGTTATAGTAATATCATTATCAAAACACCAGTCGAGCTTGAGCTTGATCTAGTTAACTACTTGAGTAGCTCGAGCTCGAGTTCAACTATTCTTGAATTGAACTTGAGCAAAGATTGAGCCAAACTTGGGTAACTCAAAGTAGTTTGACTCATTTATAACATTAGTGTCACGGACTATGGCTTGTTCTTTACTCAAGCTTTCTTTATGGATTTGGGAGTTATATGGATAGTGCCAAAATCTAAAGTAGTTGAAATGCCATTGCAGAAGGAATAGGGTTAGGAGTTTCAATTTAGGGAATCAGGGTTTAGATCATTATAAGGATTCTAATTAATGTTTTTTATTATGTAATAAATATACAAACAATCATTGTATCATTTCTTCTTTTATTTTAATGTATTAGAATTTTAATTATTTTATCGGCACAAGGCATATTACGTTTGGTTGAAATGCCAAGCAAGATGTGCATGAGGTAGTGGCATGTTGTTTTAGATTTTTTTATTTAATTCTTATTCACATGTCATATTCTTATTGATAAAAATTACACCTATCATAACATCAACTGACTAATGGAGTTAGATGAGATAATGAAGCTGTTCATTTAGGTATTAAAATTGGCATTCGAAAAGTTTAGGTGTTGAATGGAAAAATTACTTAAAGTTTAAGTATCGATGCAATATTATTCAGTGAAAATATTAACTATAAGCACCATCAATTAGGAGCTTAAATTCATTAATAATCGAGGCTCAGGTTGAGGAAAGCGAATTTTACCCAAGGTAAAGGTCGTTATCGACTCACTTAACTGGAGACATGAAAAATAATTTTATCAGCTAGGCCTGAAGAACTATATCACTAAAGTTATAATTGTACACTCAGCCAATAAATAATACAAATATGAATTTATAAGGATATAAGGTTTTTTTTTTTTAATAAAAAGGACTGGAATGGATTTCTTATTACCCGGAATATTTCTAATGATATGAAACTACATCCTATCAATTGGTTATTAATATTGTAATATATATCCGGATTTACACATCCGAAAACTCTTTTTAGTTAACTTGATCCCACCATAATAGACATTCAAATTACTCATTTGACTTTTATTAATAATGACTCCAATTCCACATGATCGATTCGACTAATAATTTAACCCTATTTTTTATGAACGGTTTTTTAAGTTAAAATACACTATTTTTTTTCTCAATTTATCCAAAAATAAATGTATATTAAATAAACCAAATCGTAAATTATAAATAACTTTCAATTTTTAAATATTAAGAACGTTAATGATTTTATTATTTTATAAATAAATATAAATTACGTTTCAATATTTATATTAAATCCGATCGGTTTGATCTCGTTTGATTCTCTCAAACTTTACCTTCTTCTCATTTGAGGAATCTTTTAATCAGAGTCAGATAATATGGATAATTACTCTTCAAGAAAAAAAACATAAGTAAAGGATAAAAGTCTTGGTAAATAAGTGGAGGCCATCGATATTTCCATGGCTTTTTTACTATTAAAAGATATTATTATAATGACATGATATATATTCATATTCTATTGACATCTGACTGCAGAAATTATGTCTTTGGATATCGTTTGTTTCTTTCAACGGTGGACATGGTCATGTCAGGCCACTTACCAGGTGTGGTAGGCTATTGCGATATAATCAAGTACTACTAAGATTTTATCATCTAATTTTCCGTATTTTTCGCCTGATGAAAAAGGAAAGGGATAGGTAATTATCTGTTTCGGATGAATATGGATGACTTTATTATAGTTTGTATACGATACTTTATTGAATAAGTTTGAGACTAATATTAAAGGTCATAATAATAGATTTTGAGTATAATTTTTGAAATCTATTCCCGTAAGATATGGTTACCACTACTAAATTTACATTTCATTAGAGACTTCACTAGGAAAGTAATTTTCTGTTATCCCATTCCCAATAGCATCTAAACCTAAATTTGTTGCATCCATTTTTCCATTTCTAACGTTGAAGGCTTTAGGTGTACATGTTTGAACCTAACTTGTCTTCATTATACTGTGAAATTATTATTATAATAATTATTCCTTTTCCAACTAGCGAAAGGATTCGATCAAACATATGTTAATTGAGTTATAAGACCTTGAGCATGGTGTGAAATCTAAGTCCGTGGAATTCTAATGACATAACTCAAAAATTAAGGACGACATGCTATCCAACTAAATTTGGATAAAACTTTTGTTGGCACAAACTTGGAAAAAAAAAAAAAAAACGGTTTGGACTAAAAGAACAGCGCCATTCTCATTAACGTCTACGTGATTATTATGTTGAAATAGAAAATAAAATCCCCAAATGTATTAAGCTATTCTCTTTTATATGCATAATTTTGTCTTTTCAATACTAACACAATTTCACAAGTCATAGTTATTCTTTTTATATACATAACTAATACAATTTCACAAGTCATGATTAATCTTCTTTTTATATATAATTTCCTAAACTTGTATCACTTTTCATAAGTTACACCATTTTGGCATTTTGCAAGCTATTGTCAATAATTTATCATTTTTAGATCACGATTTTTCAGTTATGTGTATTGCGTCCAAAATACATCCTTTATTTGGATAAAATAACCTAAAGTTGCAACTTTTGTGCGACTTAATATATTATGAATGCAGCTTAGGACATGATTTTATTATTTTCATTAATTTTACATTTTTTAAATTGATATCCACGGACAACATGGAGTTTCGCCTATTACATATAAGTCTAAGTTGAGAGAAAAGTTGCATCCAAAAGTGCATGGATATATATATATATATATATATATTATATAGGGATGGTAAGTTAAAAAAAGAATCCAAATAAATGATGATTACTTATGTAACTGGTGTAAATAGATAATGATAGTATGTAAAATTGGGCAAATAGAAGATGAGGTCATGTTCTAATAGCTAATGAGATTTACAATTCAAAGGATGAATATTTTGTATATTTATGTGTCACTTCATCAAGATTTAACAAGGTTACTCTCAGGATAAACATGAACCCATATAGTAAAAGGTTGAGTAATCTTAAATAAATCGATTTTAAATTTTCATTCTTCTAAGAATTTATTTAATTAGTTATAATTTTTTAATGATGATCTAAGCTTATTATTACAAAAGGAAAAATAAAAAGAAGAAGAAAAATAAAGAAAGAATGTCAAGTAACATAAAAATTTAATTCAACTTGAAAAAAACAGACTTTAGTAAGAATTAAGCTATGATCTCATGTTTATAAGATCAAGCACTAAACCCACCTAGCTATGTTGCAAGTATCTTATTAAAGTGTAGTCTTTAAAATACACATATGACAAATTCTTTCTTCTTTTTAGATAAATTTTAGTTATTAGCTTTTTTTTTTTTTTTTTCTGAACTTAAGGTGCCAAAACTCCTCCTTCCCCCTTACTCCATCCATAGCGACTTTGGAGCCATGATGTTGTCCTATATTTGTTGTATTTGACATAACATTTTTTTTTCCCCAGCGATTACAATGGGAAAGGGGGGATTGGAACTTACCAATCTCATTAGAAGATTAATATTCGTGTTACTAAACTATAAGGTCATTGGCATTTGACATAACATTTATCATTTAATTTTAACTATTGAAAAAATTTCATTACCCATTTGAACAAGCAAAAAGTCTTAACCTTTATTTAAATTTGACCCAAAATGATTATCTTTTTGCACGTAATTTTCCCCCATACATATATTAAAAATGTTAATGCCTATCGTTGACCATTTATTTAAAATGTTAAAATAAGAAAATTTTTACCCTTTGTATAGATGATATATTTTTTTATAAAATGTGTAATCAATAATAGAAACAATAAAAAGCTTTATTGAATACTTTATAAGTGCTAGTGACTATCCATAATGGAAACATATACATACATCCCATCCTTATTTTTAATGGGATTCATTCCATTTTTTATTTCACCATTCATTTATATTTTTTTAAATTTGAATCATTGAATTCAAAGTTTACTTAATGGTTCAAAATTAAATGAATACAAATCAATGGTAAGATAAAAAGTATGGACTAGTTTCATCGATATGGGACTATAGCAAAATCTACATATTGAAATATGTATGTTAAATATGGGTAAGAGAGTATAAGATGGGTAAAGTATGACGTTCTACCTATACCTTACGCTAAAGGTAGGTTCTCAAATTTTAGAATAGAAACCTACCATTTATCACTTAAGAACCACCTTGGAATCTATATACTAAAACTTATAGGGTATTGAATATCTTATAAAACTTACAAATTTTTCCTTTCTTTCTATAAATTTCAAGTTTATGTGACATTAAAAAAATAATGTATATGTGATATTACAAGTTTTTCATATGCAAAACCTATAAGCCCTATAGCCAAGTCTATGAAATTAAAAAAAGAAATTAATTTTTCCTATCTTTATTATTTCAAGTTTATATGATTTTACTACTTAGTAAATAAGAAAGGATGAGGAAAGATGAAAAAATTAAAATTGGAGAGGAAAAAATTAACTCATGATCTTAAGTACTTTTTTTTCCCTTTTTACTAAAACATTAATTGAATGAAAAAAATAACATATTTATTTATTAATATTATTTAATAATGTTTTAGGATAGGTACAAAGTATTCTAGAACTTGCACTCTTACAACTTTAGGTGCAAATTCCTTATGAGTAAAGGGTAGGAAGACCTCATATTAATGTGTATCATGTGCTGGTAGGTTCAAAAAAATTTATACTCGAAACCTACCTTATGATTCTTAGTACTTATTAGAACTTGCCCGATTAAGTGGGTATGGGTAGGTACCCCATACAATAGGGCTATTGCTCCCCATTACTATTAATGAGAGCTCCATTACATTTTATAAGGGTTAAAAGAAAAAAAAACTTTTACACAATTCTATATAATTGATATTTTTTTGTACTGTACTATATATATATATATATACATACACACGCACACATATATATGGTAACCAGTGTATGAAGCGCCCACTAATAAGTCTCATATATATTGTAATGCCCTAGGTAAAAAACATTAAATAACCATACCGATAAAACATTAATGAGCTTTTTCTTAACCAGTCAACTCAAAAGTTTTTAATTCATTTTGAGAAGATATCACTACACCAATTCTCTCCCACAATCCATGTAGGAATTCACTAAATATGGGATATCATAATCTCTTCCCTAAATATGCGACATTCTTGTCATAAAACTTTGTGATTGGGCATAATTCTTTTCCCCTTTTAGATTATAATTTGGCTCATTATTATCATCTTTAACCTATAGATCATCATAATAATATGTCAAGAGTCACAATATAATAATACTCCTTACCCCCATTAATAATTTTTCTCTCAACTGGATTGAAATTGTCCTCGAATCATTTATTTATTGATAAAGAGTCAGCTCTAATACAATTTGTGATGCACAAGTCAAAAGGAGTGAATAATTAAGCCAATAAATACTGATTGGCTTTTTCAACTACTTGACGAAAAAAATTTCTAATTAGTATTGATAAGATAATTACCACCATATGTTGGGGTTTAGGGTTACAAAACACAAATTTACATAGCTTTTTTTTCTTTATATATGAGAACTTATTAACCCTAAATGCCCTATGATCCATGCATATTAATTAAATTAAGAAGGGACTGTGAATTTACCTTATCTTAGTCCTTTCGAATTTCACATATTTACGAATCATCTATACATGAACGAACTCGTCAAAATAGATCAGAGCATACTAATACTCTTGGGTGAATCTATATTCGCATTGCGTAGGAAAAAGCTTGCAATCTCTCATGTTTTTCTCTCTCTCTCTATTTTGGTCTACAAACTTTCTCTGTTGATCTAATGTTGACGACAAGCTGCAACTTAACCCTAATAGAGAGTCGCCTCTATCTATATATAGAGGAGTGATAAATATCTTCTAAAAGATATTAAAAAATATTGTGAGATATTAAAGATATTAACAATATCTAATTATTTATTGTCTTTTCTCCAAAATAATAAATGTCATTATTTATCATTCTTAAACTATTTAATAATAATAAATATTTAAATAATTCCCATATCCCGTTTAATTCGTTCTTTGTATGTAACCTTGTAGGTTCATCTAATGTTGGCAGTAAGCTTAAAACTTCCTTTCGACTTACAAGACATAAGTTACCTCTAGTAAGACATTATATCTATCCAAATTAAGTAAAGGTCGATAATTCAACTTTACCTATTAAATAATTAATTATTAAGTCTCTTTATTACACGATATCTAATAATTAAACATAAGGTGTGGATCAATACACTCTTATATTGTTTAATATTTCTTAAATCTACAGTTCGACTGCCTTAGACAAATGATATTGATAACTCCTTACCAATTCATTTGAACATAGCTATGTATTTTCTCAATCTTACTCTTCAAGGGACCAAAAGATATCTCTTTTAAATTAATAAGATGAACAAATTGCTTCATAAACACTTATATTCCTCCATATAATTTATTCCATATCTAATCACAGTCTTATACTCATTTAGTTAAAAATGATAAAGAATTGAGTTAAAATGTCGAAATTATTATGCAGGAATCTATGTTGTTTTCAAGTCAAAAGACTAAAATAGCACTATGGCAAGTAGTACCTATCAAATTGATTTATGTAATACTCTTACAATGGGTCGATTCAATACAGTGTACTCCTATATGTATTTATGTGCTGAATTGATATCTTAATCTACAATAAGTAAACATGATTATCATTTAACCAATATACTAGTCTTAATTCATTATTATTCCATGTAATGAGCAACTAGGGATAATTTAGAATAATATTCTCGTTGCCTTATGGTTTCACTATTAAAGTCATGCACTTTAATGACATAAGGTAGAACAAATATTTAAGGATTCCTTTTATCATGTTAAAAGGCTGAGGATTACATGATAGATAAAATGACTCATATCATAAAAAAAAAGTGAATAATCAAATGATATAAAATCCATATAGCTTGAGACACATTAGTAGCACCATAATCTTATAAAATAATACTAATTCTCTCCTATAATCTAAGTGGAACTTCACTTAACAAGGAATATCACATATATACACCTAAACAAACAAGGTAATTACAGTCGCATCCTTGAAAACTATCAAATTATAGAAAGATTTTAACTACACAATTTGACAATAGTAGAAAACTTTTCCTCCAACACGATATCAAGTCAATCACTTTATTAACACACTATTGTAATTATAAGTTGATTTATTAATTGATTTTATCGATAAGATATTGACTAAGTGAAAAAACTTTCAAATCAAATAATGAATTGATCCTATGTTATATTTGGGATGTAGAAATAATTTGGAATGAAATGAAGGAACATAATGGAATGAAAAGGAATCTTAAACGAAATAACATACCCATTCCTATATTTAGAAATATTTCCAATCATCCACTATGCAATGCTTCGGGCAAAAAACAGCGAATAAACCAAGCCAATGAACAAAAATGAGCCTATTAATCACTTGGCGCAAAAGTTGAAACTTTGTGTTGACGAGTTATTCACTACCATGGTCTTATAAACTATTACCATGACTTTCCACTATCCATATGGGATACTTAACGATGTGGTATCACAATCTCTCCATTCCCTTCTTATAAACACGCAGCATTCCCATCACAAGATCTTATAATTGACTTAGTTCTTCCCCTTTTCGATGTATAATTCGAGCCACCTATTACCTATAGGTTATCTTAACAACATACTAGGAGTCATTATGTGTTATACTAAATCATAAGATATCACATATTATGTGAAATTTGTAAGAAATGCCCTTAATTTGTAGATGAGACAAATATATATGCTTATTTTTGTAATTTCTATTAATGAGGATGTAATAAAATCGATTATATCCCCTCAAAAGTGGAATTAGATTCCCCTTTAAAACCATAAATGCTGATTATAAGAAATCACAAATTTTAGCTTATAAAAATGCTTTCAAATGTAGGAAAAGGAATGGAACTTAGTGTCGCGATTCCATTCTAAATTTGTTATCACATAGCAAACGTGCTATAAAAATTCAACCAAAAAGGATTTTGGAGTAAAAAAAGAAGGGACTAGGAATAGCAAATTATTTGTTTATTGTCGTGTGTTTTATTGGTTGGTAATATTAAAGAAGAAGAAGAAAGAAAAGGAAAGAGAAAGAGAAAGTAAATGAACTTAACTGGACATTAAAAAATCAATCTTGATCAACATTAGGATTTTAAATTTTAATTCAACTCAAAGTGACATTCAATTAACTCGAGTGATTCAATTAAAACTTATTTAGCTTAAGTTCTTAAAACAAGTATATTTTTCTTTTAATTAAAATAATATTAACACCCAAACTTGATTTGATTATAACTAATATTTAAGCTCTACTCAAAGTTAGACTCAATAAACAATTTGAGTTATAAAAACCTACTTGAACCCAAACTTAACTCGATTTTTATCTAGTTGGACTTAAATAGATATAAGATTGAATTCAAGTAACATGAGATTGAATTTGAGTAGTATCAGAGTATAGTTATGTAGTTCAAATTCCATTTCCACTCATATCCTTGATACTGAATAGTGAATCCATTGATCTAAGGAATTTCTTGCATTAAGTCATATTATGCAAAATCGTGGTATACACGTACACATTTTGGTATAACATTTAAATTCTGATACATGTTCTCACTACCAGAATATATACAAATATAAAAATTCTGATATAATGTGCAAATTTTGATAGTACTAAGTGACTTGGATTTACATACTAATAAATAAATAAATATATATATATAAAAGCTTGAGATTAGAAGGGTGTGCTATAAATATATAAATTTGGATCTTGAGTATGGAAGAGTTTCACTTGATGGAAAAGTCACCGGAACAAATCTACGAGAAATAAATGATTATGTTAGCGCCAGATAAAATAAAATATCATGGTCTACAGTCCAAGTCTTTACGCTAGGATATTTATTAATAGTTTACAAGTGCCGATCGTTTTCCTAGCTTTAATACGTATCCTCATCCATTAATTTCGCAGACAGCGACAAACTGGAAGTACTATCTGAAAGATTTTTGCAAAGATATATAAATAGATGAGTTTTTTTTTTTTTTTTTCTTTTCTACATATTCTAGTCACATCAACCTCCAACTAGATAATATCGCCACCCATCGCGAAAAATGGGTTGAACAACCACCAATAAAGGTGGATTCCAGTCCCAACCAACACCTATTGGGCGATGCCGTTGCCCAGCACGAATAGTAGGATGAAGGTTACACTCGTTAAAAACATGGATCACGACTCATATATATTTTTAGAAAGGACTGATCATTTAGAGGATAACATGGTAAAAAAAAAAAAAAAACCCTAAAATTTGATAATTTCTCCTATTTAATATATTATTAATATGTTAAATTTAAGTTATTAGTAATATTACTATATATCTATTATATTAAAGGGGTTGGAGCGGATTTGGTGTCTTATATATAAAAATATTAATAGAAGTTAATAATTTTAAATAAGTAGGATGGAATTTACATTTACAATACTATAATGGAAAAATATGAGAGAATTTGTCATGTTGTTCAATTTTCTTTTTAATTCTTTATGCACCCGTAACATGGATGTGTGCATTTCTATATGTGGTATATAAGGCTATATATAATTATATATATTTGTTATTTGTAATGCAAACAAATGGCAGAATTATCCTGGCCAAGAAAAAAAAGAAGTTGAATTATCATGTACAATTATAAATTATATAAATATACGTATTACATAATATGTTTATCTGTGTTTATATACATAATTATAATTACTGTTGTAGTTCGGTTTTCTCATCAACAACATAAGTGGTTTGATAAATAAAAGGGCAATTACTTTTGCTCTAGACTTCAATTTAAGTTATTATAGTCAGTTCTCAGTGGACTAATAAATTATCAGTGCTTCCGATTGTGCTTCAAATAGATAATATCATTATGTATTGATATTTTTTACACGTTAATTATAAGTTTCTTTTTCTTTTTTTTTTTTTGGTTGTTTCAAGATACGTACAAAGGTTACTACCTAGAAATATTCTGAAAATTTGTACCATAATTTTACCTATTTCGACCATCACAAAAAAAGTCGAAAAGTCTATATTTTCATTCGACTTACATAAAATATTGGTGACTTTATGGGGCCGGGTAAAAATATTGATGATCATGACATTTTATGTGTTCATACTTTTAAAAGAATTAATAGAATAAACCTACAAGGGTAAAATACAATTCCTTTTTTTTTTGAAACTATTAGATTTTGTTGGGATAGAAATAAACCGGAATTCACAATGGATTAATAATATATATATTGGAAATTCATGACCAATTTGATGGTTTTGATTATTAATTTATTATATACGACTTGGACTTAAACGAATGGAATAATGAATGAACGAGACAAGAGACTTTATGGTGGGTAAGGGCAGATTGAAGATTGATCTTTCAAAACCTGCTTGCTAACGTTGTACCAATCGTTATTGGAATTGCTTTAATTTACGATAGGAGAAGACAAGACCGACTAGGAACAGCATCCCCATGGTCAATACTAAAGACAATTTAGAAAATTTTCCAAGTGTATGTGAGGCATATGAAAGCTCACACATCCACTCTCGAGTAGTGCATTAAGCTTAGAATCGGGATGGCCACGGTACATGTTGTTTGGTTTTTCTTCAAACCAAACTAATCGATGAAATCCTAATCAGGCTAAATGAGCTCAATCTATTTAATTCGTTAATCTATGAGCCGGGTTAGGTTAACCCATTTAACTCACTTGTACACCTTTAATTTAATTTGATTAGGTTATTTAGTTAGGTCATCCATTCTAGACCCATTGAGAACTTAATTAAATCCAATTTTTCCAACTTAGCTTTTAAGTTCATATTTTTAATTAACCTAAGCCCATATGGGTCATTGACCTAGAAGGGAAATCAACTTACCAATTAGGGAGTTGAATTAGCTCGTTAAGAGGGTTCAAATAGATTTTAAAAGCCTAATATGAATACATGCCTCTAGGTCCATTACTTGGTCATATTATTTAAGTATTTTATAAAATCAAAGAGAACTGATTGAGGGATTAGGTGAATCGGTTCTTGCTAGACCAGTTTTAGCTCATAAATTAGCTCGTTGATTTAATGGACTAGCCTATAATTCATTTTGGCACAATTATAAATTTAATTTACATCTTTATGTCATTTAACATCAATACAAATTCTCCCAAATTATTTTGAAACACTTCCTAAAGCTTAAAATTTCAACAACCCAATAAATTGCAAAATCAATTACAAATGCAACATATGGGCAGTGGCAACAAGGAATTATGATGTATTCAAACATTTCTACCTTCTAAACCTATATTTAGGAATTTTAACTTATTAGTGTTATTACCTAATCATATTATTAGCTAATGTAACTTCAAAAGCCCTAATTAACTCAAGATCCATGGTTTAGCCTTTAAGAAAGCTAGAAAATTTTATTAAAAGCCATCAACATGGTCATTAAACACGCTAATCACTTTATGAGCACAAAGCAACATGTTAAGTAATATATAAACATCTTTTGATTTCTAAGTCATCATTTATCACAAGTTTCATCATCTCAATCATCATTTAAATATGATAACTCATTGAATCACAAAATCAAGCATGAACATGCATAAAGTGCATAAGGTAGTAGCTGCACTACTAAGAGAAAACCACATGATTAAGTACTAAATCACTTATCAACTCACTTATCAGTTGTCTAACTCTAAGATTAACATGTAAGGCATTTAAATAACCCTTGGATCAAGAAAAATCAAGTCTAGACACTACTTGGAGGTCATGACCATGAAAAGATCTTACTCAATCTTCAATTTAGAATTCTTCTATTACTCTTTAAGCATCAAATAGTCCTAAATCTTCAAGATAAACATGATTCTCCAACTCTATCACATCTTAGAATAAAAATTTTCTCATACTTTAATGGCGTTCATAAAATAACATTAATAAGTCCATTCATACATTAAACATCCAGGGAAACCATTTAAACTTTAGAATATGTAAGGATAATTACTCTTACCTCTTGAAAAATCACTATAAACTTAAAGCTATAAGCTATTCACCACCAAGGATGGGTCGATGGGGAGGGCAATAGGAGCCTTGCCCCCTACCCCCCTCCAGCTCGAGAAAGTTGGCTCAATTTACCTCTGTATTGAATGTTGAAAAAAAAAAAGGTAAAAAAGGCCTTTTAGCCCATAATGCTACACAATCCACTCACTATACTAAAGTTATTATGAACATGTACATTAAAGACTTAATAGACTTGCATGTTTGCAACGATTACAAAATAAATGGTTGAGAATTTAATTGTAGGGTATGAACATGTATTTGTCTAAAACCATTACTAATGTGTAAGATAAACTAATTGAGAAGTTAAAGATATTTTATCTTATATAATTAATGCTTAGCAATAAATAAAAAGCCTTGCATGTTGAGGTTTTTTTCGTTTCCTTCTTTTTTATCTCTAAATAAATTGCCGAGATTTGAATGGACTTTTTTTTTTCCCCTTAATTTGAAACTCTAAAATATCTTAGTTGACTATCTAGGTAAATTCCAATATCTATTAGTATTTTCCAAATTTCCTTTTCTATTAATAAAAGCAATAAAAATTCATATTTAAATTTCTTTAAACCCATTTCTAATATTGTAACTTTCCATATGTATAACTTATTTGAAAGATATCAATAAAATGTCTCATTTGTTGGAAGAAAATAATAGCTTTCTTCATTGATTTCCTCTCTCTGTTTTTACAGATAAAAATGAATTCAAAAATACTATATTGCATCTATCAGTTAGGCTATTACATGTTGAACCACAAAAGCATCCTTCCTAAAAGCAGGAGTTACAAACTCATAATCAAATATGATAAGATTTTTAACATTAAATTAGTATGTTTGTTCATTGTCAACACATGAACACAAAGTTATCATCATCACTATTGTCTACAATAGGGTTATAAATCATTATTACATAATGTATATTGTTTTTTCTTTTGCTTGTAACTTTTCTTTTCATGATATAATTTGTGTTTATCGTACTCATATAAATATTACTATATTATTGCATTGTCTTGTATTATCTTTTCTTTTTCTAATGAAAATTTTTTATTTAGTTTTTTTATATCATTTCACATACTAATTATTAAAAATGCTATAATTGATAATATTTTATAATTAATATAATGAAATATCATCTAACTTATAAATTTATCATTGATTATCATTTTATTTACATAAAAAGAAGTATAATTGAAAAAATTGATACAAATTACATTATATGGAATTTTATGAGGAAAAAGAATAGGAAGTTAAACTTCAATTAATCTTTTTTATTTAATTTTGCATTTTAAGGTTTTACATTTCCTCTATATAATATTAACATAGAGTGATTTTGAAGATATAAATGATGCACCACCCATCAACCCCCCATTCCTTCCCCACCATAATCCTGCCTCTGTCTATGTTCACTACCTATTAGCTCCTAAAATGGAGTTCTTTTCACCTCTTAAATGAATATTCTAAGATTTAAGCATGTATCAGTATCCATACTAAAAGTTTATCACGTGAACTACTAAAATCCTCAAGAAACTTACATTGTGCTTACCTCTTCCTCCTTACTTATCATGCTAAATCCTTAAAACCTCACTTAAGAAGCCCTTTGATCTTCAAACACTATGATAAACACAATAACCTAGGTTTTGGGTCAAGTTGCTAAGATTTTAGAGAGTTTTATCACTTTAACCTTTAGGGATGTTTTGAAAATGAAGATGGTGACTACATTAAGGTTCATGGCATCAAGAAGTTATATAGTAGAGCTTAAATGCTTCCTAAACCCCTAAAAGCAAAAGTAAAGTTACTTTACACATGAAACTTTCCCATTTTCTCAACTTTAAGACTTACCATTTACTATTTCTCTAATTTTAGGGTTTTTATTATGTAAGCCCCATAACTTCATGTAATTTTTTCTAAGCATGTAATTTAAGGCGTATATAACAATAGGCTAATCAGGACAATATTTCACGAATAAGTCCTAAGATTTAGTTGGGGATATTCCATGGGTCTAGATTATGGAAATATAATAAAATAATAATATTATAGTTAAAAATAGTCAATTTAGAAAGTTAGATTATATTATGATTTATCAATTGTAAACATACGGTTTAGGTAACAAAAAGTAACTAAATGTTAGAGATATATTATTTACCTCATAAAATTGTAAACGACATAAAATAATTTCTATAAATAGCATGTATGCTTTCGATATAATAATTATAATCTCGAAAATACCTAAGATACCTGAAAGTAGGAATAATTATGTATAAATTAATATAAAAAATCATAAAATTTATAAAAAATTGCTAAACAAATATATTCATGGTAGATTTAGACATGGGCAATATTATTGATAGTTGGGGACTTAAGAGATTATCGTTTATACACTTAACAAGTTGTGAAAAGGGGGGTATTTAAGCTCCAAGGAGAGAGAAATCTTCATTTAGCACCATGCAATCCTAGAAAACACCACTAAGCTCTCTCAAATTCTTCATGAAGATATTGGAGAGTTTGGAAAAATCTGAAAAGGGAAAGAATGTAAAAGGAAATTGTAGAAAAAAATTTATGAAGAGAAATTGTGTAACTGAGCAAGATGGTGGAACCACGGTCTAAGGCAACGCTGAGTGCGAATCACCACCACCACCTAATAATGGTGGTAGTGCCCAAGGCTATCAACAAAGGGGTGGCCAAAGGTGGGGACCGGATGGCCAAATTCCAATAAGTCCAAAAATTCAGCTGATTTTCCCCTATTTTCTAAAAATACCAAATTAACCCCAAAAATTATGGAAAAAAATTTATTTTTACATATTATTATGGGTACTATTTAAGAAAAATACCAGTTTTTGAAAATTTTAAACATATATATGATCTTCTTAAGAAATCACCCAAAATTGAGCAATTTTCTAGGTTGTTTAAAATAATCTTATTGTTGTTGTTGTTTTGAAACCAAATTTGTTCTAGAACTTCCCTATACCTATATTACATGTATCAATCTTATGAAGAGATTTCAGCCAAAAATATTTTTCATGATTTTTCGTAATCTTTTAGCCTCTAAAATTTAGTAAAAATGCTATTTTTCGAATATTTCCATGTAATAAATTCTAAAGAAACCTATTTGTACCAGTTATAAAGCTCATTAGTATTATATATCCATAAGGAGAGTGATCTGGAGTTGGTTGGATTGAATGGAATTAGATGTATGCACGAATCATTAGTTATGGCTTACGTATGTCAAGGTCAAGGTATGTGAATTTGGAAGTATGGGTGATATGGTGAGCATGAGCATGTTGAACCTATCGTACAATTATGTTTTATCATACTTGTAAATTGAAATAAGGTGCTAGGGCGAGTTATTGGAGTAAACTTATAAATTGATTCTATTCAAAGAGTTCTTCAAACAATTGAATTAGTAGAAGGTAGACTTAATTCTTAATTCAGATACTTGATCAGAATGATAGATGGTAAAAGGATCGTAATTATAATCTTGTTAGAGCCTTGTTTAATAAGCTATTTAGTAAAAGAAGTATAGTTTTAAAGACTTTAGAGATATGTTTAAATGGTTAGCGATGAAAGAATTATAACTTTAAATATGATAGAGCCTCGTTTAGGAAGTTATTTGGTGAAAAAAGTGGGATCATATTGATTTCAGAGACTTAACCATAAGGTTTATTAGATTAGAAGGATTAGATTAAATCGCTTCAAAGATATCTTCAGATGGTGTTGGTTTGTAAAGAGGAGACCTAATCTCTAGTTTAGAGAGTTGATAAAAAAATTGGATAGTAAGAGGGACTTAACTATACTCCCATCATAGACTTGTTAAGGAAGTATTCAGTAAGGGAAATGTGGTCAAAATGGCTTCAAAACTTGATTTAAGGTTTGGTTGGCATGAATTGCTTAGTGGAAATGACTTCATGGTCTTGTTTAAAGAGTTGATTGGAGTAAGAGTATAACTAAGATAATCTCAAAGACTTGATTAGAAGGTTTGAAGATCAAAACTTAGAATAAGTTTTCAAAACCTTGTTTAGAGACTTCAACGGCAAGTTGAAACTCAATACAAAGCTTACACCACTTGCTAAAGATAAGTTATAACCATACTTAAATTATTAAAATGAACTTATTTAACTTTATACTTAGTAAAACTAAAGTAATTTTATTGAATATTTATGGAACAATTGAAGTGGATAAGATCAACCATCAGCACTGTTGAGCGTAACATGTCCAGGTAAGTGAGATTGGTGTTTTACAGCACTCTAATGTATTATTTAAGAATACTTAGAGGCCTTAATATATGTCTTCATTATGATTATAAATTAGATGCCTATACATATGCAATGTGTGTGTGCTTGAATAATGTTTTACTATTCGAAGTGTTAGATTTTATGTATTAGTTGCTTTATGATGTTGGGTGATTGAACTGTCTAAAATTGCTTGATCACCCCAATAGAGATCTAACTAAAACTTAGCTTAACTTCTATCCGAAACATACATCGCAACCTTTTAGGAGAACGACTAGGATTTTTTGGCTAAACGTGAGCCTTTTAATGAAGATAGTTGAAATGGTCCCCTCCCCACCTCTAGTCAAAGTAAGTGACAAGAGAAGAGGTTGCGACAAGGTTAAAGATAGTGGTTTGAAGTGAAGTCTTAAGCATAGTGTATTCTCCATTGCATAAGCCTTAGTTTAGTTCCAATTTATGAAGTGCGTAGTGTCAAACTCCTTAACTTGGATTAGAGTGGGGATAATTTCTCTAATCTCACAACAAACCAATTAACGTCGTGTGATGGCCCTTACTTGTACATGCACAACATCTAACTAAATTTGCTTAAAAACCTTGGTTTTTTTCTTTAAATATGTGTTATTATCTTCGTCCTACTTACTGAGCAAGTTGTCGCTCATTCTCCTATAGTTATTTTCCAAGTTTACTAGTAGATACATTAGTAGCACTCTAAGTTTTAGAAAAGTAAAGAATAAGGTCAGGGAGTGAGATTTAAGACTAATTGATTGGATTCCTATTTTTTTTTTTACTTTACTAACCTTTAGGAAAACTAATAGGGTCTCTTCCGTTAACCCTTTAGATTTCAACTATTGTTACCTGTACTATGTTATGTAAACCTATGAACTTTTATAATTCCTTATGATGTCATTTTTCTAAAGTTATTTATAAAACTTGATTTCTTCTCAAGTCTTTATACAATGGAATTTCTTTTAAAAGTTATTTTAGAAAGTTACACCACAGGCTGATACCAAATAGGAACTTATTGGATAACTCAAAGTTGTGGAGTGGTAAATACTTAGTGTAAGCTATACCTACGTTAATGGCTAACTTTTATCTTAAGTTGGTTTACGTGGTGGAGCTATTATAACTCCTTAGTTTGAGGCATAACATATTGTCTAAGATTGATTTCAAACTGAATTAAGGTTTAAAATATTCCAAAACATTGTTTTAATTAACCAAAAACTTAATTTTTGACTTTTTTCTTGAAAATTGGGTATAGGGGGCATTTTGCTTAATTTTGAGAAATTTACCCTTAAAATTGGGTGCCTCTTTAAATGACTTTAAATTATTTGATTTTTGGGTTATTTCATTACACATAGGTTCAAATAAATGATATGGAATGGCATGTGAGGGATGATGAGGAAGGGACGAAGAGTAAGTAGTCTCACAAGGCTCAAACGTGCACATGATGAATGGAGGAGCTATTCAAGTATCAAACTTTGCTACTCTTGATGAAAGGCATTATGTTCTTTGTTATTATTATTTTTTATCATTGTTTGATCTTTCAAGATTTCATTTCGGTGTCATAATGATGTTTTTGCAAGAATCCTCCAATCCAAAATGAGGAGGGACTTTGGGGATTTAAGAAAATCGGCTATCAATGTCATCCATAAGATCATGTCAATAATCAACAACTAAGACGGGATCCTCTATAAATGGATCCCTCAAAGGACTCATTTTCAGGTCTAAGCCTAATTGAAAAGCTCTTTTCAATACATGAGTTTTCCTAACAAAGGTTAAGAGTGGACAAGCTAGTTAAATAGTCCTTACTCCAATCCCACCATGCTAAATCTCCTTTAATTGTTATGATTTTAAATATTAGTTATACAACTTAATGAATAGTTGTAACTACTACAATTAATTAAATAAAGAAGATAGTAAATAGCTGTAATCAGTAAAATTTATTAGAAAATTAGTTACTATAGAAAATATTATAAATAGTAATTATAAAAGCCAAAAGAATTCTTTCATTTATAATCAAATTCAAGAATCATCATTGTATGGTTCTCTCTCCTTCTCTATCAAATTTTTAGAAGTTTGTTTTTTATTCGAGCGAAAGATAATTACATTTTTCTTCTTAGTATAAGTAGGCTATGCAAGATTTTTACAATGGTGCTCTTATTGCTCATACCCATTCATTTATCCATTTTCATTGATTCGTTCTCATTGATTTGATCCCACTTATTTCTCTTCTTTTCTTTTGCTATCATAACATTTTTGTTTGTTGTTCAATTTTATTCTTCATTTCTAGTTACTATCAATTTACAAGATCCTATTGGATAGGTGCAAATACAAAATTCGTTGGAGCAAGTAATGGTATAAATAGAGACATCAAGATAGAAAATGATGGCATCATTTAATAAAGTGTAAGAAGATTTAAGTAAACTCATAGCAAGTAATAAGCCTCTAGAAGAACTAATTGTTGAATATATTAAAGAAGAAAAATTGATGAAACAGTGTAATGAAGATATTACTTCAACCATAGAAGCAACGAATGAAGATAAATCTAAAAAAAAGTTCAAAACAATTATAAAAAAAAAAATGTTGCTATTGTAAAACAATAAGATTCCAAGATTAATATTGAAGATAATTTCTAGTATGATTAAGAAATTTTGGCAATTCAACTATTCAGATTTCCAAAGAATCAAAATATAAAAGTGGTTAATGATAATCTCCTAAATGTCAACTCTGGTACAATGATAGGAGCGGTTAAAGTCATTGCTTATATTTCTCATGAGCAATATGTTTTTTGAAAGAAGTTGTGTTTAATCTTAAAAACAGTATTCAAGAGCATTGAAAGGTTAAGTCATAAATAAGGAAAGTTATTCTATAATGATAAATAGATAATGAATGCTTTAAGTTTCTTGAGTATTCTTGATAAATTTTTACTTTTATTAAATAATATAAGTTGATTCTTGTTTGTTTGCTTGCTTATTCTCTTAAACTTTGAGGACAAGTGTTTATTAAGGGTTGGGAAAGTGTTATGATTTTAGATATTAGTTAGGCAACTTAATGAATAGTTGCAACTATTAAGATTAGTTAGTTAAAAAGATAGTAAATAGTTGTAATTAGTAAAGTTTATTAGAAAATTAGTTATTATAGAAAATATTATAAATAGTTATTATAGAAGCCAAATGATCATTTCATTTATAATCAAATTCAAGACCTACTATTCTAAAGTTCTTTCTCTTTTTCTCTCAAATTTCTAGGAGTTTGTTTTTGACGTAAATTAAAGATAATTTCATTTTCTTGTTCATGCAAATGGGTTACACAAGATTTTATCATATTATCCTGAATCTCATAGATTTAATTATATAGACCTTGCTACTTTAATTTAAAAAGTTAAATCCAATTTATTACCAGACTTAAAGCTCATAAATCAAATTTAGTCCTTTAAAATAGTTTAACATCGTCTATTGCGTCAAAATGGATTTACAATGAGGTTCCAACAAAAGAACAAAGCTAAGGCTGACCAAATGAAGAGAAGATCAACTAAGGCTTGTTGTGGTTGAAAATAAAGTAGTTGATAACCTACTTAATGTGATAAATTAGCCACATTGTAAGGTGGTAAATTACCTTATCCTACACAGTTATTATTTTTATTCAAAACTTAATTAAAATGGATGGAGTTATATACATATACTATGTACCAATTTTTTTTAACTTCATTAAAAAAAATATAGGGCTATTCCTCGAGCACAGATTATCACATTGGTGACAATATTTAGTTAATTTTTCTTGATAAGGTAAAAAAAGAAGGGGAAAAAAAAAACTAACAAGTTGAAAAAGTTCATTAATTGTATTTATCTGTTATGGCTAGATTAATGTTTTTGACCAATATGGTTTGGTCAATTTAAAATATGAGAATTTTCCCTCCTCTGATGATATGCTTTGAGCTTCTAACGCCCGACCATGTGTTGGAGAATACCAATAGATCATTACTTGCACACTTGAGAAAAAATATACCAGAAATTCACTATGTTTGCATGAAGATTTAATAAAAAATTTTATATCGATGTTACTACAGTAGATGGACGAATTTCGATGTTCACACCTTTTTAAGAAAGTTTTTCTTATAGAATTCCTTCAAATGCCACTATATCTAAACTATCATATTTGCAATATATGAGTATTTAAAATCCCTTATAGTAAATTTGTCGGTCGAATATTCTCATCCTAAGTTTAGCATATCCTTCCACGTTCTAGGTTTATAACCTTTCATCTAAAGACAAATTTTTTTTGCAGAATCATTAACTGCTCTCCTCTCTTTCCCTCTCGAGAAAAGATTCACTCAGTGATATTAGTCATATTACGTCCATATTTTGTAACTACTAATTATATTCGAATACATTGTAGTGCTGATGGTATTGAGTTCTTTTTAAAAAAACTACGACCATGTTATTGCAACGTTCAAATATGATTGATAGTTACATTATAATTATATATATATATAATAAGTAATACCCATAAGTCTTTTCCCTCTCTATGATCCTTTTAAAGTTGCAAGTTCTATATAAACTACCCAATACCGTTGAATTTAAGATCATAGCTTCATAGGTTTTATTATTATCATTAGTTTAGCCAAAAGCCTCATAGGTTTTATTGTTTTTAGACCTCTAAAGATTTTTTTTTTCTTTGTTTCCTTGAAAAGTTTGATTATTATTCATAAGGCTATAAACAAGACAAGTCAAAACAATATAGTATTAAATTTGAGCTTGAGCTAGTTAAGCTTAAAATTTTGAACTTAAGCTCAACTCAAAATGGCATTCACTAAACTCAAACTCAATTCGGTTAAACTCATAAAATTGATTTATCTAAAAATATGTTTTCTTCTATTTATAATAACATTAATATTGAAATTCAACTTAAACTCCAGTACTATTTATAGTTGACTCATGCTCAATTACACTCATGAGCTAATTAAGCTAAACATTGTAAAGCTTAAGCTCAACTTAATTAACTACTCAAGTAATTCGAACTCGAGCTCAACTTGACTGTTCTCGAATTAAACTTGAGTAGCTTAAGAGTATTTTGAGTTGTTTGTACACCTAATTAGGCACTTTGAGTTGTACCCATATACTAAACTAATTCATTAGAACATGTGGAATGAAGTTTTAACAACATTGCAAATTTAGTAAACCAGATCTAGATGTGGGGTTCTAGATGATATTGCCAGATAGGAGCTGTGAGGATGTCGTGCTGCAAGTAAACTTAGAGGAGTGACACATAAATGATGCTTGTAGAGAGGACTTATAGAAAAATAGCCTAAAGGATGAAAAAGCAATCTCAGTAACTCAAACACACTTGTGACAGGTAAAGAAGCTATTAAACATTAACCTCACTGATATTGATTAAGTGTTGGCTCGTTCTTCACTTGAAAGTTGTTCTAATCTTTGAAAGTAAATGTTTCATAAGATAGCACTTTTCCCTTATCTCTAAAGCTTATCCTAATCTTTGATGAGAAGGTATGGCTAGATATTTACAGATTATTGGGCTTGAAGACATCTTTAGAATCATGTTAATAATCAATAGCTAAAATTAAGCTTGCTCATTTGAGGTTGTCTTATTGAGCTAGCTATGGGTCTAAGACCAATAGCTTACTCTATTGAGTGCGTAAGACTGCTTAAGGGAGATGGGAGCAAATCAATTAATCTAATAATTCCTATTCCAAGCCTACCAATCTAAATTTTCCTAAGTTATTCCAATTATAAACCAATCTCCTTAGGCTTTGTCATTTAGCCTAAGAACTCAAACCCAAATAAATAATGCATTAATTATGGGCTTAACCCAATACAAAATTAGCCATGTACACCTTATAATGCTCATATGGTTAATTTTTATCATAAATTCTTTATTTTTATGTTTTAATGTTGGTTAGTGTCATGATTGACCAATTATGAATCAATTAAAAAGATGAAGGGGACATGATAGAGAAAGAAATATGTATGAAAATGTTTATTAGAGAAACTATTCATATGTTTGGCCAAAAGGATGGAATAATGGTGTTTTGCTGTGTTTTCTTATCTTCTAATGACTTGCATGTCCGGGAGGATGTAATTAATGTAATCCTACATTACAATATTTTGCTAATAATTTGCATTGAGGTTAATTGAGTTAAAAGCACAATTTATGGTGTTAATAAATAACATATTTTAACTCTTTCTTGCAGCAAGGTCCTAATGAGGCATACCATGTAAGAAAAGCTAAGACAATATTACATTTATATTAAAACATAACTACTGTAAAAACTTTAGGACTTTGTTATATGGTTTTGAAAATTTTTAGGGCATAACTGTTGAAATTAAATGTTATATTATCTAATTAAATATTCAGAAAAAGGTTTGAGAAATTAATCATGGAATTGAAAGTTTTATTATTTGATTAAGATCTAAAAGGTTTTATAAGAACTTTGATGTAGCTTTTTCTTTATTTTTAAGCGTGCGCATTGAGCACGTATGATCCATAGTTTTAATTTAACTATTTTAATCCTATATATTTATGATAAAATATAATTAAATCATCTATATTTTTAATGCTCATTTAAGATTTTTACAATTATGTTATTATACCAAAAAGGTACTTCGTTTTTATGTAAATCATGGGAGAAAGTTGGTAGACATTAATAGGACTTACATGTTGAGAGAACACAAACATAAAACCTTAACCTACTCATCTGAAAATAAACATTACTTTTTCGAATTTCGGAACAAAATATAAAACACTTGAAAGATTCGGTTCTAACGTGAAAAACCTAACAGATTTTAGTATAAACATAGAGGATTCGATACGTATGATAATATCATCGTTTGCACAATTTTCTTGTTCGTGACGATGATCATAAATAAGTACATGCTCAAGCTTCTCATGGTGCTCTATTGTGCTATTTCCGCAGGCAAATTCCATTCTAGGGCTACTAATACGGGATTAGTCTCCAGCTGTTGAGTGGAATAACAGCAATAAAAATAAAAAATAAAAAAATCTATTAATATTAGACATGTGATATGTAATATCCAATAATATTTTAATATATATAACAGAAATGATGAATAACAGGAGAACTTAACCAAAGAAAACCATCGAATGACTCGTCCTATTGTATTTAACTGTTCGTATTATCATTGGAAACGATTTTATTTTTGGAATTAACAAATGTTAGCTATTCGAAATTCACACTCTTTATCACTTCTCTATACGTGAAGCGTGCAGAAAACACGGGTAGTAATTTATATGTGTTCATATCCTCGAAGTGGTCGACTTTGAATGGAAAGTGATGGCCACCAGTTCTCCATTAACCAAGTGTTAAACATAGAGTCGACGTTTGTAGTGGATCGATAATGATGGTGATGATAATTAAGGTACCAAAAGCTAGAGGCACGTTTAGAAGTAATAAAAGAACAACTTTTTTCTTGGGATATTTGGTGTGGAGGAAACAGAAAATACTTGGAATAAGATAAGTTCGGGAACTATTTCTGCGAACAAATTAATCAGCAAATCGTTTTCGGGTCTGCTTTCTAAGAATATATTTGTTAAGAACTTAAAAAAGTTATTGTACTTTTTAAAATTAATCACACATTTTTAGAAAAAATAAAATACATAAATAGATGAATAATTTTTTATTTGATTTATTTATGAGTACAAAGGAGATACTCGTCAACAATTTAGTATTCCTGTTTTAGTCAATATCATTTTGCACGCGTATTGGAAATTTTGTTGACGTAATTTTCACTTTCGTCATCCTCTGACGTCCTCAACATGTCAATAATAAGAATGAGAAAGATGTAGGAAAATTAAATATTTTATCTTGCTTTATTTATTTATCAAGAGATACCCATATGACGGGATATTGTATCGATAAAAGCGGGAGCAATCGACATAAAGTGATGGCAACAAATATAAAATAATAAAGCAAAGAACTGTTATAAGTAGCTTGGAATAATAATTCACCTTAAATAACAAGAACACGAAAAGAAACCCGGTGACAACGGTGATTTAATCCAGCTTCTCTTGTCACGCATTAATTTCAATGAGGGCTTTACACCTAGAAGAGTCCTTGATAGAATCACACCAATAAATAGAGATGGAGTCACGCTATTGAGAAACATGGCATCGTACTTTGAGAGAATTATTTGTATGCAAATTCTTAATGTAATTCATGAGGTTTAACTTATTAAGAGCTTGTCCATTGGCAGGTATCGTAAGCAAATTAGGGAAGTTGATGATATGAGAAACTAAGATATTGGGGAAAAAGAGACTAGACGACTTACTTATGCATAAAAAGGACAAGTCGGTCAACCATGTTGAGGGTTTCTTTAGTGTTAGTAGTCAATGAATCAGATTAAGAGACTCCAAGATTTATGAAGTGTTAGTGAATACTTTAAGGTTAGGAAAAGAAGATTATCAATTTGTCCTTCACCTTTAAGATGTTTTTAAGGATATTTCAAATCACATGCATTAATAGGGATAAGTGGATAATTCTGTTATATAAAAAATCTTCCTGTACTCTACTTGATCAGATAAGTTTTTAATAAATATTAAGGATCGGATGGTAAGTTTTGGATAAAAATTTTCCTGTACTGGAACCTATGCATAAGGTATAAAAGTTACGAGTTCCAAAATACTATATATCCACCCAATGAAATTAAAAATATTATTTTTTTTTTTTACTAATGAATGTTTTTGTAGAAAGCAAAAAAAGAAAAGGATTCAAAGCTTGTAAGTTAATTATAATTCTAAACGACTAAACCTAATGGTACTTTTTTTGGTTTATGTTTTCTATTCTTTCATATTTTCCTCTCCAATTATGTGTTTTGCATTCTTTGACTTTGTTCTTCCCTATCTACTAAGTAGTAAGATCACATAAAAGTAGTAAGATCACATAAATTTAAAATAATGAAGATCAAAAAACACATTTTCTTAATTTTATAGATTTTGTCATAAGTTCGATAGGTTTTATTTATGATGAATTTATAATATAACATATGGATTTTTTTTTAAATATTTTGCAAGCTAGAATTTTGTAAGAAGTAATGCAAAACTTACGGGTTTTACAGAGTACTTTATACCTTTTAAACTTCATAAGGTATAGATTTCACTGTAGTTTTAGGGTACCATAAAGTAGGTTTTGATTCCAAAATTTGAGAATCTATACCTTACAAAATAGGATAGGATACGAGTAAGGTTGTATGTGTGTGTATATATATAGTCACACATTTAAACATTTGTCATGCCGCAATCGAAAATAAGTACGACTTTCAAATAAATATACTATGAATTTTAATTATTGATAACTTTAATTAAAATAATTAATAAGAAATTGAATGACAAAACTTGTGGTAAGATCATAGCAAACCTTAAATAACGATAAAATTACAAAACGAAACTTAAGTTTTCTTTTAGTAAGGGTTCGCTTGTTGCGGTAAGAGAAAGGGGTGCTCCTAATACCATGCCACATTCTAGGTAAATCCTCAAACTAAATTCTTTTCAATTTTTAATTATTTCCATAAAACAATAAAAATTCTAAAGACTTAAACTATATAAACTTAATATCGATACTCGAAACGAAATTAAGTCTTAAACTAAACCCTATCCGCACCAAAAACTAGCATAAAGATACAAATACATAATCTAAATTCTATGGTGATGTGATAATTAAACAAAGTTTTTAGGAGAAACTTATAATCTAAACTTAATTCACAAAATTTTGATAAAAAGGAAAAAAAAATTATTAAGTTATGAACCTAGTAAAATAAGCAAACCGTGAGAATATAACCTATCAAGATAGAGAAGTATAGGTAATTAAGCAATCTAGACCATCTCCCATCAAATTTAAATTAAGTGCACTCAGTTAAGAGACTTAAAAATAGAAAAACCTATTTTTAAAAATAACTTCAAAAGAGGAGACTCAAAAATAAAATACCTATCATTACGAACAACTTCAAAAGAGTTTTAATTAGACCCTAGACTTAAAATTTGTGAAGGCACATATAGACTTATATCATATAAGCCAATGTTAGATAGGTGGTAATAACCTTACCCTTGTAGTTGACTACTTCTTGCAAACAATTTACCAAAACTAGCTCTAGTTGGCCATATTACTTCCAGGTCAATTGCAATGTTCTTTCTTTTCTTGAATGTCACTCTATATATTTTTATGGTCTAGCTTTTGACAAAAAGAAAAAGCTAATGAAGCTATCTAAAACGTATACATAACAAAATTAAGTTCAGAAATGAATTTTTACATATCTATAATGTATTAAGCTTTTCATAACCTATGAAATTATGGAATTTTTAGACAAGAAGATGTATTAGTTACATTCATGTATGAAAAGTTGAGATCCCATAATATAATTCAAGGTATTCTAGAAGTGGAACAAGTGTTAGAAATAATTCTAGGGAAAAAAAAATAGACAATACATCCTCTTAAACTAACTCAACTATTGATTTTATTACTACAAGAGAATTACTTGTGAGAAAACTTATCCATGGCAAAAACAGGCGAAAATAAGTGCTCATTTTATAGTGTTTTCATTGATTATATGTGTTAGTATTAAGTAAACCAATTTAATTATATCCAAACTTTAAATCCGCTTAATGTGTTGGTTGTGTATATACCAAGATCAACTACCATTTTGGATAAAAATGATCATAGACCAATTACTTGATGGCTAATAGGAACACATAATAAAAAGAAAATGGTTTATAATTAGGCGTTGATTGTACTTAAAGTACATGGACATATATGTTATACAATAAATCTCAAGTTCCACATATTCTTTCTAAATTCCTTTCACATGTGTCAAACCACTTTTCAGTTGTTCCCTATAGATACCTCATTTTTGTTTATTTTTTTTATTTCAATTAATTGAGCTAAGTTAATAAATAATAAAAAATAAAATATGAAAATTAAAAGAAAAACGAAAAAAATAAAAAGGAAAGAAGAAAATTAAGTTAGGTCATAGCAAGTTAGGTCATGAATCGAGTCATGTCAAGTTGGAGTAAGTTGAGTTTTGGATCAAGTAGCGAAATGGGCTGAATTAATCAGATTAGGGAATTATTGGGCTAAATTAGATTGGGTCGGGCCTGGAAAGAAAAGCTTAAGCTTATAAATAACATGTTAGTCGGGGATTTGGAGACATTTTTTTTTAAATCACACTCCTTCCCAAAAACACTATACACACCCCATGAAAATCTATGCGCCACCATACGTCGCTACGCACCACTACACCACACACGCCGCCACTGTACACCACTACGCGCGCCATGACCATCGCTATTGACGCCCACAACCACCGCCACGCGCCACCAAAGCACCGCCTACACATTGCCCAAGCATCACCACCCGTACTGCTTAGGCAATCGCCCATCGCTACTACCTAGTATCGCCCATTGTTGCCGCCCAATATCGCCCATCGCTATCACCCAATCCACCTATAGCATAGTCGAGTATCGCTTACTGTCACCCATCGTCCACACCACTGTCGCCCGAGTCCACCACCCTTGTACATACCCAGCTCACCCATGCTATCGTCCAGCTTTTTTCCAGTGCTATCACCCAGTGATCGCCCACAACTGTCACCCAGTCTCGCTCGCAACTGTCTCCTAAAACCGCCCGTGCGCATGCCTAGTATCACTTAGGAGCTCGCCCGTATTTGCCAACAATGCCACCCGTATACTCCCAGATCACCGCCCAAAACCAACGATTTGACGTTAGGTACAATTTCCAGTACTTATTTTATTTTTATTTGTTTTAGTAGTTCCTTATTAATTTGCTTTATTAGTTATTTATCTTTATTATTAATTAATTTTTTTGTTTAAGTGCAGGTTTTTTTGTTATTATTTATTTTGCAATTTTTTTAGTTAAGTTAGGTCTTTCTTGAAAAAAAAAGTCATTTTTTTAATAAAAATATATTTTTAACACTTAGTGGTTTTGGAAAAAATAAAAAAATCTAAATTGAGTTTTTTTTTTTTAAAAAAAAGAAAGGATAGCTAATTAGGGTTTTTGTTTAATTTAGGAAAATTAGATTTTTTAGGGTTTTTCTTCAAATAATAAATTGACAAATACGTAAACTTATTTTAAAATAAATAACCCACCCATTGAATATCTTATAAAAAAAATTACAGTCAGTTTGATCCCAATTAAAGGATACATAGGCACCTTCGGCACAACCGTTAAAAATAAAAAAAATAGAAATTCGTAATAACAAATAATTAAAAAATCATTTTTAATTATATTTTGTGAACTTAGGTATATTTTTAATATTTTTAGAAAAATTACGAACATAGAGCCTATCAATTTTTTTTCTTTAATATTCACATGGTAACTTAGTTTTAATAGGTTAGCCCCCGAACCCAATTTTCTGGTTTAATTTCCGAAAAATTAATTTTTTTTTAGAATATCCGTAAACTAATGGTCAAATTAAAGTTTTTTCACCCAAAAACCCTAATTTTATTTTTACCAGTTGAACCGGTTGGCGACTCCATTTTTTTTTTAAAAAAAAAACAACATTTTCTTTTCCTTAGTTTAATGTCAAATAATTTATATTAAGCAAGTTGGGCTTAATATAAGTTAAATTAAGAAAATAGAAATAGGGCTCAACAGAATTAGCGACTCCATTGGGAATGCTTAGTAAGTTAGCCAAGTGAAAGTTAAAAAAAAAAATTAATGGGCTTTTGTATTATTGTCTTCTTTTTGTATTATATTATAGTTGTACTAATTATCTTTTAGTGATGCAGGCCTTCATAAGGATTTTGGGGGGGGGGGGGGTGTTATTTTTCAAGTAACCATCTATATATTTAGATTTGATATAACCTAAGCTACCTTAGGAACCTAAGACAAGCCGCCATTGTGTAACCCTTAGGTCGTTGGGGTTATTACCCTCACCTGGTAGTGATAGGCGAGCCAATTCAAGCTTCGATGTTGCCTACCAGACTTCTCTTTAGAAAACCTTGAAGCTTTAGAGCTTAAGACCTATAGACCCCACCCTCTTATATCATCCTTTTTAAAAAAGGTTAGTTACTTTTAAATTATAGGAAAAACTCAATTAATCTATGGTCAGTTCGATTTTCTTTTTTTTTTTTAAAAAAAGGGAAATTAAAAAAAAAACAATGACCCTTATATATAACTATACATGAGCCATATTTTAAAAAAAAAATCCTATTTAACGCTTGCTCATATATAAGGGTATTTTCCAATCGCAGATTTGTCATATTTCCTATAATTTATTAATCACCTACCCTTACTGCATTGCATCTGTGTGTAACATTTTGCATTTTATATGTTTAATTATGCTCATGTCTCTATGAATGTTTTATTTTCTTATGTTATATGTATATTATTTTTTTTTTTATCTTTCGTTAGTTAGTGAAAGGCTACGCAATTTCTAAGAAAATCTTTGAAAAAGTTACGAAATTATTAACATCATATCCAACTTTATTTTAAATTTAGTGGCCTTTGCCTTCTATTTCATTTATATCTTTTTGTAATATAGATATGGAGAGTTAGGATAGTGTCAGTTTAGAGCCCGTCTATGAAGTCCAACTAAATAAGTACTCCTTCCCTAAGGCTGTCTTGAGTGATTAGTTGAATCAGCTTCCTCCTGCCAAGCAAGATCACATTTGCAAGAAGATCGGGCCAATCGTATCCCTTATGTAGGGCCAGCTCCATTGGCCTCTAATTTAAGCCCTTATTCATTAATGAGATCCAGAATTTGCAGCTTTCAACTTCGACCCACACATATTGACACCCACTATAGAAGAGTACTCGTAGCTACTTAGTGCCTTGCTCTTCGAAGTAGGCATAGCTATCCTTAATCTCAGAGTCCAACCCGAGAAAGTTTTCATGACATTGTTGGGAGTCAAGAAGTCAGCCTTATCGCCATTCTTATCTTCAGAGTACCAAAAATGGCTCAGCATCCTAAGATTAGTGAAGTAGTTTTCAAGCCCAAATACTTATCAAAGACATCGTCGGATCTTATGTGGAGGATATGAATCATGAGCCAAAAAGAGGATCAACGCATTTATTGTAGCAGTATTTAAAACAATGCTGTTTCCCTTCAGATATGGTGAAGTCCACTATAGGGTTGCCGAGCTAGTGACTCAATTCCGAACTGGTAAATCCTATATACCAGAGCTATTGGTAGAACAATTCAAGACACTTACCTACCTAAAAAAGTAGGGCCACGGTTATTTTATAACTAACCCTATAATCCTTACTGTGTGGTTTCTTAGTCACATATAAGGGTATGGAGAGAATCTTCTCAAAGAGTCCTTGATAGAAAATATGAATCTGATTGACAACTTTGTTTGCTACCTCAAGATACTAGATGAAGCTCAGTTTAATGGATGGGTGTCAGTTATCAGCAAAATGCAGCCAGTAGACTTTCTGTAGATAGCTAGATGGAGCCACTGCACTCAAGTCGTCGTAGGGTGCACTGATTGTGTAAGATTCCCCCTTATCAGTATTACAGGTTGTATTGAGTATTTCCTAGCTTGTGTTACTAGACAGTTGGGTCTACTTCAAGAGATAGCCTACAGAGACTCCTTAGACGTCATCACAATAAATTATCAAGATCCTTGTCTACCCATGGTTTCTCTAATCCAATGACTAGCAGAACTCGTGAAGTTGTGGGAATAAAGAGAAGTCAAGAAGATAGTCAATGTGGGAACTTTAAGGGGTAAAGTCGGAGAGTACCCAGCTACTAAGCAATTCATCTACGATCAGTTGAAGAAGATGGGAAAGATACGGTATGAAGTGCCAGACGTATTTAGACATGAGCCAAAACCAACAAATCTTTCACCCACAGAGCAGGCCAACCAAGACACCATAAGATCTAGAGTTGAAACCCAGTTCCAAGAAAGTAAGAGAATCGTCAAGGAGTTGAAGTTGGAAAATGAGAAACTGCTAGAAGAAAATCAATTCTTGAGGAGTAAGATTCAAGAAAGGGATGTTATGGTACAAAGACTTATGAGAAAAGTTGATAATGCTCATCCCAGTCAAATCCATTGGCTCTTATAGATATAGGATTTAAGTTTTTTGAGAAAATTAGTTAGGAGTTTTTCTTTTCTTTTCGTTTAGTCCATTGTATAAGTTAGGCCTTATGATTTATAAATTTGCAGCTTTAGTAAATAAAATTTTTGTTAATTGTGCTATCTCTTACTCATTATTATTATTTGTTTGTTTATTTAGTTGACTTTTAAGAGAAAAAAAAAACACAAAAAGAGGCAAACAGCAAAATAACAAAAGTCACAAAAAGGGAGAAAAACAAAAACAACAAAAAAATCTTTAATTTATCAAAAAATCTAAAACTTAGGTTTTCATGTAAAATTTTGAAGATAGCATCCAAATGAGCAAACTTAACTAGAAGCCCAATAATCACTCGTTCTAAAGCCAGGATGTCAACTCAGGGTACTGGAAATGTCAATTAAACTGAGCCTGACCCGAGAGTAGAAACTCCGGAAGAAACACATGAACAAGATGGCTGAATAGATTCAAGCTCTCGTTTAAGCTATCGGGATTCTTAATGACAGATAAGAATCTTAAGTCAACCCAAATGGGAATGCAGAAACGACCCCTCCCCCTAAATTGGAAGATGAAGAATTGGTCCCTAATGCTGACGTATGGAGGAATGAGATTGAGGAAAAACGTCGGGAGATGGAAAGAAAGTTTATGCAGAAGTTGACCGAAAAGATGAAAACCCTAAAAATAGTTAACGAGTTTGAATAAATGGGGATGATTAACTTGCCAACATATGAAGACAATGACTTCCCAGAAAGATTTAAAGTGCCGGAATTCCAGATATACGATGGGACTAGTTGCCCAAAGCTTTACACTAGGTTATACATAAGGAAAATGGGGAGATATACGAAGTATGATAAGGTGATGGTCCAGACTTTTCAAGACAGCTTGACTGGGCCCGCTTTAACCTGGTATGCCTAACTGGATTTGAATGAGATCGATACTTGGGATAAGTTAGTATGAGCTTTCTACAACCAGTATGAGTTCAACATTGAAGTGGCCCCATCCATGTGGGATCTGAATAATCAACGCAAGAAGACCAACGGGAACTTTAAAGAAATTGCTTAGAGATGGAGGGACGTGGTAGTTAGGGTAACTCCACTCTTAACCGAGAAGGATTTGACTTTCACTTTCATTAATACTCTTAGAAGGCCATATTACCAACATTTGGTCGAGCACCCTGCCTCCAACTTTACAAAAATTGTAGCCTTAAGGTGCCGAATTAAGGAAGCTATTGCTAATAGGAGGCTTCCTAATCCCAAAGTAGTTGAGAAGAAGACACCTTTCGCAAGATTTTCCAACAAGGCCAACAAAACTACTATACGCGTCATCAATACCGACAACCTTATCTAACCCGCAGCCTTAGTAGCCATGACGGGAAGATCTAATCCCCAACCAAATTTGAATTAGAATAACCGCCTACAAAGAAGACAGTTCACATACATCCCCATTCCTTTAAACTAAGTTCTCACACGATTAATGAAGGAGAGCCTTCTGACGTTTGAAATACCGAGGGAAGGACAAAGACCAAGGGATTATAACCCAAAGCTTCAAAGTGATTATCATTTAGGGCAAGTGGGGCATTCTACGAACTAATGTTGGAGACTCAAACATAAGATCCAGGATCTTATCAATACAAAACCAGTTCAATTGGATTTCATTCAAACTCCTACTCCCAATGTGGATAATAATCCTCTGCCGAATCATGGAAATTCAATCAATATGATCACTATTGAAATTTCTGAACTAGAGATTAATCTAGACAGCCTCCCCATCACTATTGAGGAGATCGCTTGGAATCCAAGGCAAGCCGGGTGCTTGCAGAATATGAATCTCAGGGATAGAACCTAGACTAGACCGGCAATATATCGATTGCTGAAGGATGGGAAGATAAAGAAAGCTGATATCATGGCTATGAAGATTCCAAAATCGTAAAAGAAAAGTACTTAGAAGGAGTTTAAGAAAAGATATGAAGCTGGAGATCCAAAGGTTGACACCCAGGAGAACTGATAGGGAAGTTTGAGTATCTAGTAGATTATACCGGTTCACTCGCCATATTCGCTGACGCCCCACCTATTAAATAAGGTCTAGAATTTAAGGAAGAAGACAAACTTATTGCAAAAGCCAAGAAGGCAGCTGAGATGGTTGGAATGATCAAAGATGAGCCCAAGCCATTGGTTTTCGAATATGATGGAAAGACTAAGAAAGTTAAGGAATTGGGAAAGCCTAAGAAGATTGCCTTCGATGTCTTGATAGCCTTAGAAAATTACAAAGCAGTACCCTTGGATTACCAATCGGTGAATCAAACAACCAGAGCCTCATCACTCATGGTTGGTGGACTTACACGCTCAAGACTAGTTTATGATTAGAATGAGGAGGCCAAAGGGAAGACTGCTGTGGAAGAGGGTTCTCAAAAGATTTTTGAAGATACGAATGATAAAGATCAGAATATTGCTAAGAAGATAGTGAAGGCCAGTGAGTACAAGATAATGAATTAGTTAGCCATAGTACCATCCCAAATCTCCTTAATGGGCCTGCTGTTGTCATCGGATACTCATCAAAAAGCAAGGTCAAAGTGCTTGAAGGGATTTCTATAGAAAAACTAGGGTTAGTGGTGAACTCAATATTTGTGATGGATCAAATTTCATTATCGCCAGAAGAGCTAGGTAAAGAAGGAGACCGGCACACGAAGCCCCTCTTCGTAGTGGTTAAGTGTGCAGGAAAAGTAATTACTTAAGTTCTAATAGATAATGAGTCATCATTGAATATATGTCCTTTGGTGACATTAAATTTACTCGGAGTCGATGCAACTGAGATAAAGCCTAACTCAATTTCAGTGAGAGCTTTTGATAGATAAAAAAAGGGAGATAATCAGAGAAATTGGGTTGCAAGTCGAGATTGGCCCGCAAATGTTTATTATTCCCTTCCAAGTTCTTGACATCCCGCGAACTTTCAATCTTTTGTTAGGAAGATCGTGGATTCATTCAGTAAGCGCAATTCCATCCAATCTACATCCAAAAGTGAAATTCATAGCCAACGAGCAATTCATTACTATTCTCAGGGAGTAAGACTGTGAGTTTTACAGAGAGACGACTAATCCCTATGTCTGGCATGAAAAATTAGAAGAGCCAGGATTACAAATTTTTGACAAAGTTAGTGTGATCAAAGAAGCAAGACAAGTGGCATGGGGTCGTTCGAAACAGCTTAAGTAGTAGATTGGAACATTCGGGCTTGGATATGAGCCCACTGAAGAGGAGATTTGAGAAATGAAGGCTAAAATCAAAAGCAAAAAAGTAGATCAGCTATACCATACTCACATGGAATTTTTACATCCACTAGACATTCCCAACACCAGTTGGTGTTCAAGAACCTGAAGTAACCAGTCTATCTAAGGCCTTGGTTCATTAATGCAGCATCGATCTTAATGAGAGAGAAGATGACGACGTACCACTTTCCTTATGCAACTAGTTTTCCGTTCCCGTTAATAGGTCTCTTTAGAAACACAACATTAGATTAATTAGGATTGTTCAATTTCAATAATAAGTTTGATTAGTTAGGCCTTTTCTTTTAGACAATTTAGATTCATTCATTCAATAAAATTTATTCCTTTCTTTCTATCAATTCTTCTTGATTATTTATTCGTTGTCCTTTTCTTTTTTCCTTTATTCTTCAAATCTGATAAAAACAATGAACATAATGGATATCTTGCACATGTAAACAATGAAAGTACCAATATCACCTTTGGCCCTGTTAGGTCAAACGTTGGAGATAATATTGAGATTCCAAATGAAATTCAAGAGAGTTGGCGTCAACATGAATAGGGTAAAATGATTATTAACGAACCAATGATTGTGATTAATTTGGGGACAGAGGAAAATCTACGAAACTTGAAAATTAGTGGTGATTTAACGAATAATTAGAAATAGGAGTTGTCATAATTGCTATCAAAATATTTGAACATATTCAGTTGGTCTTATGAAGATATGCCTGATTTAGACTCGTTTATTGTGGTTCACAAGTTGCCAACTAGGGAGGAAATAAAACCGAAAAGACAAAAGCTTAGACGATTTAAGCTGGACATATTCCTCAAAATGAAAGAAGAGGTGAAGAAGTTGGATTCATAGAAGTATCGGATTACCTCGAATGGGTGATCAACGTGGTGCCAGTGTTCAAGAAAAATGGGAAAGTTAGGGTTTGTGTAGATTTTCATGATTTAAACCAAGCAACACTAAAGGATAACTTTCCTTTGCTACATATTGACGTATTGGTGGATAACACAGTCGATAACCATCTTTTCTCGTTTATGGATGGTTTCTCGAGGTATAATCAAATTAAAATGGCAGAAGAAGATAAAATCAAAACAACTTTTGTTACCACCTGGGGGACGTTTTGTTATCGCATAATGCGTTTCGGGTTAAATGATGCTAGGACGACTTATCAGCACACTATGGTTGCTTTGTTCCATGACATAATGTATTAAGAAATCAAGGTTTATGTAGATGATATGATCACCAAATCCAAAGAAGATGAAAATTATGTAGATATTTTACGAAATTTATTTGAACGATTGAGGAAATTTCAAATGAAGCTGAATCTAGAAAAGTGCACCTTTAGAGTAACTTTGGGCAAATTGTTGAGTTTTGTAGCCAATAAAAAAGGGATCAAAGTAGACCCAAATAAAGTTAAGGCAATCATGAACATGCCTACACCAAAGACTGTCAAAGAAGTTCAGGGACTGTTGGGAAGATTGAATTACATTGCTCAGTTCGTGTCACAGTAAACTTATAGATGTAAGCCGTTATTTAAACTTTTGAAGAAGAATGCAGCCATTAAATGGGATAAAGAGTGTGAGCAAGCATTTGCTCAAATCAAGGAATATCTGGTTGATCCGCTTATACTGGTCACTCCTACACCAAGATGGCCCTTGATCCTTTACTTAACAATCCTTTTAGAATCAATGGGATGTATGTTGAGATAGAAAGACGAAACGGGGAGAAAAGAGCATCCTATATATTATTTAAGCAAGAAGTTCACAAAAGTTGAGCAAAAATAATCAAAAGTGGAAAGGATGTGTTGTGCCCAAGTATAGGTGATGCATAGGCTCTGGTAGTACACTCTTTATTATTGAATAAAGTAGTTGACAAAACATGACCCGTTGGGGTATTAAGCAGAAAAGCCGACATTGATTGGGAGAATAACGAAGTGGTAAATGCTATTCTCGAAGTTTGAAAGCAAATACGTGAGTCAAAGTTCAATTAAGGGGTAGGCAATGGTTGATTAATTGGCAAAATACCCATGAGAAGATGAGGATGAGGGTTCAAAAGCATAATTTCCCGATAAAAATGTAATGATGGCAAACAAATTGAATGATGAGAAGTTGGGATGGAAAATGTATTTTAATGGAGCAGCTAACGTGTTTATATGTGAGATAGGAGAAGTATTGGTATTACTAGAGGGTAATCATTTCCCTATGGCAGCAAGATTAACATTCCCATATGCCAACAACATAGCTAAAATATGAAGCCTACATTTTAAGGCTCAAAATAGCGCTAGATATGGGAATACAAGAATTGGGAGTGTATGGATATTCTTTCCTTATAATTCTCCAGATCTTAGGGGAATATGATGAAGGACGGGAAATCGATACCTCACTACGAACATTTAAGCAAGCTAATTGAAAAATTCTAGGAGATTCCATTCACTTACATTCCAAGGATCTAGAATCAGTTTGCTGACACATTAGCTATATTAGTGTCGATGGTGAAAGTCACAGACGGAATAGAAATTCAACCCTTAAAGATTGAAGTGGAAGAAAAACCCACTTTTTGCCTTACAATTTAAGAGAAGGGAACAAAAGAACCTTTGTATCACAATATCAAGAAGTTACTTCAAACGGGGGACTTTAAGAAGATTGGCCACTCATTTCTTATTAAGTAGAGCCACATTGTACAAGAGATCACTAAATGCAACATTGCTAAAGTGTGTGGATGAAGAAAAAGCTAAGAAATTGATGAAAGAAGTGTATGAAAGGAGTGCATGAAAGGAGTTTGTAGTCTTCATATGAATTGATATATGCTAGCCAGAAAGATCATAAGAATGGGGTATTTTTGGATGATGATAGAATCGGATTATATTAAGCACGTACGGCCCTATCACTTGTGCCAGGTATATGCTAATAAAATCAATGCTCCTCCCTAAGAATTATATGTGTTATCAACTCCTTTGCCTTTCTTGATGTGGAGAATTGACATGATCAGTCCAATTTCGCCAACAGCTTCAAACGGGCATAGATTCATTTTAATTGTGATCGACTATTTTACTAAGTAGGTGGAAACAACCTCGTATGCTATGGTAACCAAAAGAGTGGTGGTCAAATTCTTGAAAAGAGATATTATTATTATAAGATACGAAGCATCCGAATCTATTATTACAGACAATGGGACGAATTTGAATAACAAGTTGATGGATGAAGTATGTAGCCAATTCAAGATCAATCATAGAAATTCAACTTCATATCGACCTCAGATAAATGGGGCAATTGAAGCCGCAAATAAGAACATCAAAAGAATCGTTAAGAAGATAGCGATCACTTATAAAAATTGGCATGAGATGCTTCCCTTTGCCCTTAGGGGTTACACCTTAGGGGTTACAGAACCTCTATTGGAGCGACACGGTATTCGTTGGTTTACAGAACTAAAGCAGTACTACCTGTGGAAGTAAAAATACCTTCGTTAAAAATTTAGAAATTCGTAATAAAAAATTATTAAAAATTATTTTTAATTATATTTTGTAAACTTAAGTATATTTTTAATATTTTTAGAAAATTCCAAAAATAAAACCTATGAATTTTTTTTTTTTTGGTTTAATATTGACATGGTGATTTAGTCTTAATAAGTTAGCCCTCAAACCCAGTTTTCTGGTTCAATTTTCTAAAAATCAACTTTTTTAAAATATTCACGGATTAGTAGTCAAATTAAAGTTTTCCCACCAAAAAACGCTAATTTTATTTTTACCGGTTGAATCGGTTGGTGACTCCATTTAAATAAAAAAACAACATTTTCTTTTCCTTAGTTTAAAACTAAGTAATTTATATTAAGTAGGCAAAGCTTAATATAAGTTAAATTAAAAAAACCGAAATAGGGCTTGACATTTCCAAATTCATCCGATTAGACAATGGTATAGAATTTTTGTCTTACCAATGTCAAACCTTATTCGACAATTTAGGAATTGTGCATTAGTGAACTACAATATATACTTCGTAGCAAAATGGTTAAGTAGAACATAAACATAGGCACATTTTGAACACTGCTAAAGCCTTGTTGATTCATGCTAATTTGCCCAAGTTCTTTTGGGGAGAGTGTATTTTGAGAGCCACATATCTCATCAATAGAATGCCCATGCAACTTCTTGGTTGGAAATTACCATATGAATTGTTGTTTGGAACTAAGCCTGATTACATACATCTTTGCATTATGAGATGCTTATGTTTTGTTGCTTCACATCCTTCTAAAAGAGATAAGTTTGATTCTCGTAGAGATAAATGTGTATTTTTGGGATATGCCAGTGATCATAAAGCATATAAAGTTTATGATATTGCTACTTAAAAAATTTTGGGTCAATAGAGATGTGGTTTTTATTGAAGATATTTTTCCTGGCAAGGAGACTTCTTCCATACATTCTAATGCACAATCTCCGCCACTATTTCCTCATGTTTCTCTTAAGTGTCCACGCTCTTCTTCCACCCCACACACATCTAATTCTGATCCCATTGCCACTTATGTTTCCTCTAGATATAGACATGACATAGCTCATGGCCATATATATATATATATATATATATTCTAAAAGAGATTATATTTTATTTGAAAATAGAAGATACATTTTACAACATCTATATTCTATTGTGATCATGATGAAGTTTTTCTTTTTCTTTTTTTCTTTTTGCCAACTATCACATATAACTATAAAAAGGAAGGGGCAAATTGAACCTAATTAATTATGTTGGAAAATTATTATTCATCTTACTAAGTTATAAGGATCTTTTTGTTTAATGATAAACATTTAAGTAGTGCTCAATATAAGCGATAATTTTAAAAATTACTCACTATCATTATTATATAACTAAATATTATTGATTCTTTATCCTCCCCTAATACACAGGACGTATAAATAGAAATTGATTGTTAAGTTCTTTTGTTAATTATGACATTATGTCTATAGTCAATCTTGTGTTCATCATTTTTTTTTTCTTTTTTGAAGGCGATGTATTAGAAATATTATATGCCTTTGACGAATCCCCATCTGATCTTGATTATTCTATTAATATGCACATGTATCGTGGAGAGGTATCGTGGAGAGGTTGTACGATTTCGCAATTTGCGAGTATGGATTACTTTTCTTGCTTTATTTCCGTTTTGAATAACTCCACCTTCCTGTCCATTTTACTCTCTTTCTTGGTTCACACTCTCTAAGCACGAAACACGTTGGACAAGGGCCCTACGGCACAAGAACGCAATGCTTTTGCAATAATGTATAGTATATTTTTATAGTTTTAACTTTTAAAAATTGACTAGATAAGTGTCAATTTTTATGGATTATGCTAGAAAAATTGGCTGGTTATGCCACTAGTCAATGTCATGGCACTACCGTAAATAAGGCAACAAATGAATTGCAATCCCCATGAACCTTTTTAGGTTGGGTATGTGAATTCATGTGCGGTACTAATATATGCCATGTATATTCGAGTAATAGATAAATATTAATGATCTTTAAACACATAATACTGATAATAAGTTCATGTTCTTTTGGTTTAAAATTTTGTTAATATTTATACATTATTGATTTATTAACGTTACTTATTAGTATCATTGAAACATTTTTTCTTTCATTAGACACCTAATATCATATCACATAAGTTCACACTTTCCATTATTTTGACCTTAGCCTCTAACAACTGGCCTCTTGTCCACCTATTATTTGTAATAATGGATCTTGATGCACGGTAATAAGAAAGTAATATAAAATATAATGTATCCATGATACAATCCATTGTTTCCTTGCTTTGAGATAGGAATCCATTTATAGCCCATTTTATCCATGAAATTGAAATAAGAGAGAGAGTAGAATTGGGATTCATTTGGAATGGAATAAGGAGATTTCGTATTACATTGTTTATTTGAGAAAAAACAAAGTAATAAGAATAAACCTATAGTAGAAAGTAAAAAGACATATTTATCCTCATCTTCTTCCTTCCACCCCCGTCTCTCTCTCTAAACATTTGTAAATCCTTTATTATAAAGAATATTTATAGTTGCGAACAACGTCTTGAACAAAACAGAGATGCACTCAAAATCAAATCTAATTTCCTAAACAAACCTTTTGATGAAACCAAACAAAACTAAAATCCATCAAATGTCAGTCGATATCATGATTCCATATGCATAGCCAGAGTTGCCTTCACCTTTTTATCAATTAGTAAAGCAAGCAACAACACATGCAAAAACCACCTATGACAAAGCTAGTTAGGATCTAGTTATTGAGGTTGCAATCACCATTATTTGTTAAGATAGGGGTTAAAAATAATAAAAAAAAAAAGAAAACTATTCCAGCAACAACAAACTTTGTTTATTTTTGCTAAGGCCTCTAGGGTAGAAGTTGACAATTCAAAAGTATAAGTAAGGATTCTTTGATTTGTGTGAATAGGAATTCAATGATTTAAACAATGCAGTTTGTTATAATGGGATTATTGCAATCAATTGGTGTGTGGTGGTGTATAGTAGCCTACGGTGGTGTATGGTAGCCTACGGTGGTGTATGGTGGTGTGGTGCTTAAATTATGGTGACTATGTTAAAGGATGAGGTTATTTTGAGAAGAAAAGGGAAGCCTTACAAGATATAGGGATTCTTAGATTATATCAAGGAATTGAGATTACTTGATTTTAAGTAATAGGGATTCCGATTCAATCCCAATTTTGAAACTAAAAATCAAGTGAATAATATAATAAGAAATAAAGGGGAAATGGAATAGTTATTTTTCCCAAGTAAACATGGAATTAGCAATTTCTCTATGAATTTCTCAACCTAAGGCCAATTGCAGTGAGATAATAATCAATTAACCCAACATTTACTTTACGATGCTTAATTGGGAAAACTAGTTTTTCTTCAAGCCAAAACCTTATCTTATATATGTAGACTTTTGATAGACTTTAAATAAAAGAAAAATCTCTAAATATTAGTGTTTTCGAAATGTAAGGCTAAAACTAAATTTAAAGATTTCTTCCTTTAAAGATTTTATACAGGATACAATTCTATTATTATTAGACTAATATAATTTCAGTGATATAGAGTTGTAAATTTTGAATTTATTAATTTTATAAAAAGTAATATAAAACACCATTTATTCCAAAATAATTTAGATTTTGTGGCATCTTACTTTGATCCAACTACTCAAGGTAGAGCAAGGACAACTTTAAATACTAGATTTTTTAAGGTTAGTGAAGAAGACCTAATTATGGTTAATAGAATCAAATGTTCTTGCTCTTTCTTCATTGGTTCTTAATCAATTAGCTATTTTGATTCTTTATGGAGCAATTCCTTTAAGGTGTTAACACTTTCTTGAAAACTTGCTACTCTTTAGAACGTTGCAAATGAGGCAAAGGAAGCCTTTATTTATTTTCCTACCTGATCATAGTTGTTAGATTAATTTAGAGAAAAACAAATGAGATGAGTCGTTGGGTTGGTCTTCGATAATGAAGGGATAAAGTTGAAGCCTCTTTATAATTTCATGGGCTCACTAAAAGAAGATGGGTCTAAAGAAGCCCATTGCTTCACAATCTTATAAAGAAGCCCCAAGCCTTTATAAAATAAACATAAAGCTTGTAAAACAATACATAGAGAGCTTTATTAAGTAAAAGGCCTTCTTCAAGGCCTATTTCAAACACAAGACAACTGAGTAAGGATGAGAGTAAACGAACCAAATTTGGCTAAGGTCCAATTAATGAGATAGCCTTCTACATTTCATCTTAGACCAAAAGCTCCTTTGGCAAAGTTTAGGGGGTGTAGGGTACTTTCTTCATGCTTCAATTCTTCAAATCTTTGCTTGGCTTATATAAGCCACTACATTATCGTCTTCATTGTTTTTTCATAGAATTGTTGTCTTATGCTTGTTAACGAATTGTAAGATGATGACAATTGTGTACTTTGTGCTATTATAGTGATATTCACCTATCAATATGTGATATTTTTACCTCTATGATCATTTTACAACCCTTTAAACCTTTCCAACTCCATAAGCTTTTGAAAATAAATGAGCTAAATGCAAGCCTTCATAAGGCTTATGAAGAAAGCCTAATTTCTTTTTTTATAAAATAAGCCTAAGGCCTGTAAAACAAGCCCGAGGAGCTTTTATATGTTAGGATTCTCTCTAATGTGGTTTTGATGATAACAAAAAGGACAACGTGATGTTATTTGTGTTTGTTAAGGGTTTCAAGAAAAATATCTTTACATATGTAGAAGGTTTAGTAGAAGTTTCAAGTAATTGTTCAAACAATAGATGATGTTAATAGAAGGTCAACTACTGGATAAAAGAGCAGTAAAAGTAGAAGCAGAATGCTTAATTAGTTCAGTAGAAGAAACAACAAAAGGTTAACTCCTAAAGCGAGTGGACCATCTAACTGATGTGGAACTAGTATACTTATAGAAGCTTTAGTAGAAGGTTGATCTAAGAAGACCTAGCCCTACTATTCAACTATATTTGGAAAATATAATTAATCCATTTCGCTTAAGTAGGAATAATATATTTGGGGATAAGAAAAGATCGCAACCAATTTTTCTAACCTAACTAGACATTATAGATAACGATAGGTTGTTGAACAAATCACAACGAAAGCAAAATTCATCTAATTTTCATAACAACTTACAATAAATTAGGAAAGATTGAAAATGTGTTGAAATCCAAGAGAATATATTGTATTTGACCATTAAAGGATGAAGATATAAACAAATCATCATTCAAACCAGAAAATACATGAAAAAAGATATCATACTGAATCTATACATTTGCTAGTTTTTAGTGCGAAAGTTTTGAAGATTCATATTTCTTGTCTTCAAATTTATGTGTACTTGAAAAGATTTGTGTTGAGATTATTTCTTTGAAAGAGATGGATTGTATTGTAGCTTATGTTTAGTCTAATTAGAGGTTAGTAAGGAGACCTAGTTGTGTAATCTCTTTTAAAGTCGATTAAATTGATTTAGTGGAACAACTGGTGAAGATGACCAGATCCCTAATGGTGGAGTTTGAAAAGAGGACTGACATAAAAAGCGAAACCTCTATATAATCTTGCACCTAATATTTTACTCTTATGATAGAGATCAAGGACCAATTACTCACTCCCGAACCTGAAGACTTTCTCACATGGTTCGCCAAGCTGTCCATAGAGAGTTAAGCATTAAGGAGCAGTATTTTCCCCAGCCCGAGCTATCGAGCTACGTTGCTCTCTACACCCTCCAGGACGCTGCTGAGGTGATTAGTTGACACATGACACCAACCCCTCTGAAACAACCCAATCCAAGTGCCTAATCAAGAATACAACCATCTTCATAATGCTGATGCCAAGCTGACAATTGTGAAGAGCCGACAATCTAAGGTCGACCCAAATGTAAGTCGTACTTCATCTCTAGCTATTAGGGTGCCAAACTATCGATACCAAATAAACCTAATTAGAGGCCTAATTGGTTGCTATGTAAGTCCGATTTATGTTATAGGTTGTATATTTGATTAGGTCCAGTTTAGAGTGATCAATCATTTCATACAAAACATACAATACAAGCCAAGCAGCAAGTCAAAAATCATATCATCAACTCAGAACAAGCACAATCAAGTATAATTTCAAGCCTCCAAAAGACAATATTGTATTAATCCTAACTTACCTCGACTCCTTGCTTGCTCACTCGAGATGGGACTTGTTCAGTCCATCGCCAATGATCCTTATAATACCAACGTTGTCTCAGTTTTCATATAATTGTCATAGATTTGTTTTATCCTATAACACTTATTGTTATCTTTGGTTTAGGGTTTAATATATCAAATTATCTAGGTTCACAAATCTTTTACAATTATTCTCAATTTGGGTTTAAATTCTTATTTAGTTTCTGCATCAATTTTTAAATTAGGTTCTAGTTCAGTTTCTAAATACAATTTTATACACGAATTCTAGAAACTCATTTCAACCCATAATGTGAAATTAATTACATTATTTTTGGATATCCTAATTATCATTTTTAGCCTCTAACTAGTGTTTTAGTTCATGTGGTATACCTGAATCCTAATTTAATTATCAAATTCATCCTTATTGTGAGAAAATCTTATATTTTTCATATAATTACCCTAATTTAAGTTTCCTATTAGATTTATTATATATTCTTATTATTATCATAATATCAATTCTAACCAATATTTTCCTAATTATTAATTTCTTATAATATATATTACACATTATCACCTAATGTATACAAAATATACAATCTAATATTCCCATCACTTTAAATATCATCTCCCAACATGAAATAACATTCCAAATATCTAAATTCATCCCAAATCAAATTTTGAACCTAATTACCCTAAATTACCAAATTAACTCAAAATTTCTTGTTTTTACTTATTACATATTTACTACATATTATCTAAATAATTGTATCTAACACTCCAAATGCTACAAATAGTATACTCTATCAGATTTCAACATCCTAAAACATATAATTGTGCATCAAATTAGTAATTACCCATTTAATTACTTAATTAACCATAAATTACTCATTTTATACATCATTTTAAGGCCTAAAAATTATCTAAATTTTTCAAAAATTAATTTTTGAAAAAGAGCTTCATAGCACTGTTCTTTAACCCCTAAGTAGTCTACACAAAAATTTTGGATTCAAAACTACACTCCTAAAGTCATTTATTTCTAAACTGAAACATGCTAGGTTTTGCATAATTTCTTAAAGACTATATATCATAAGATATATTTTCATCAAAATAATATTTTTCCTAAAAAATAAATACAAAAATATTTTAAAATAACAAGTTTCATAATTTTTCAACTAATTTTGATAATTTTAACAATTTAAGAAAAATCGAAACTCACCAGAACTAGTGGCTCTTACCAACATCGATGACTATAAATGTCAGCTCATCTGGGCGCAGCCACCACTGTGTAGTGGTGGTAGTCGTCCACTCCTAGCTGCTCGTTAGATCTAAGTTCTCCTTAGAAGCCCTAGCTGTACAAATTTTTTGTAATTTTTTATAAAACCTTAATTTCCTCTCAATTTTTCCTATCTCTAATTTTCTAAACTTCCAAACATCCAAAATGAGTTTCTAAAAAATTTGGGGTATTTATAAAGGTCTTGAGGAATTATTGTGCATTAAATTAATTTGACAATTGGCTTATCTCTTCTTTTTCTTACTTTCTATTTATTGTAATTTGATTGGTTGTCTTTATTTCTTCAATTCTAGATTGCCATGTCTTAAGTAATTATTGTCACGCCCCGAAGCGGCAGAGTCGTAACAGCCCCGCCGTGTAAACCATCTTAAGATAGAAGTTGGCCTTACAACCGCTATCTTACACTTGATCTACACAAGGCATCCACAACTATCCCGCTTTGAAGTAGACAGTTTGTAATTTAAATAAATCATTTACCTATAAAAGTGAGGAATTATATATATGTTATAATTCAGTTATTGCAGTTAAAGTTTACAATATTTTTCTATAGTACTTTTCTATATCATTACATCATTCGGAAATGAAAAATAATAAAAACTTAGACCTTAAAAATATATGTTTATTCTTCAATATTTTTCCTCACTCCCCAGGATCCAGCAGTTGCTAGCTTCAGAGTAGTTGTTGCCGCTTCTTAGCCTTCTTAGCCAGCACCTGCACGACGTCTATAGGGATGTGAGCAACCACAGCTCAGTAAGTTAAGACGGAGGACTTAAAACTATACCATACACACAACAAGATTTTCAATCACTTATTAGGTGCAATGCATGTGCAAGCAAATGTCATCGCACGACGTTGTCCGGCCCGTCGTGAAATTAGAGAAATTACGCCCGCTCTAATCAGGGTTGAGGAGTTGCCGTTAATGCAACAGCTCACGACCAAACCCAGGCTTGTGTAATGGAGACCTTGCTCCTCCCGTGACTACCTTCGAACCACTGTCTTCACCCTCGCCGCGACTTCCTTTCCTGTCACTTAGTTCGACTGAGGATGAAAAAGGGACCATTTTGCAATCCTGCGCTATCCCTTCCGAAGGGGTCGGTATTTGGCCGGAGAGTCCTAAGTTCCCCTAACGGGTTGCCATGCATGTCCGATTATGATTACTGGTCGGATATTTAATTAAGTCCAGTTTAGGGTGATCAATCCTTTTCATGCAAGTCATACAATATGTGCCAGAACAACAAACAAATTCATAGCAGCACCCATAATCAAGCACATGCACACATTCTCTATCTAACAAGCACAACCAAGCATAATCTTAAGCCTCCAAAATACAGCATCGTATTAATTCCAACTTACCTCGACTCCTCCCTCACTCACTCGAGGTCCGATTTGCTCAGGCCATCGCCGATCATCCCTATAACACGAACGTGGTTTCAGTATTTCATATAATATTATAAGTTCATTTTATCCGATAACGCTTATTGTTAGGTTTTGTTTAAGGTTAAATATACCTAATTATCTACGTATTAAGTCTTTTATAATTATTTTAGGTTTGGGGTTAGGTTCAGGTTCGGTTTTTGCATCGATTTCTAAATTAGGTTTTTAGTTCGATTTCTAAGTAATGTTTTAGCTTCCAACCCTAGAAATCCGTTTCAACTCATAATGTGAAATTAATCACATTACTTCCCGATCTCCTAAATACGATTACTACCCCTAGTCAGCATTTTATTCCATCCGGTACACTTAAATCCGCATTAGTGTACCGAATTTACTCATGTTGTGAGAATTTTTTATATTTTTCATATAATTACCTAAAATTGAATTTTGTTTCAGATTTGTTATGTTCTGATTTCATTATTTTATTATCTAATTAAACCTAATTTTTCCATATTTATTAATTTTTAATTCTACATATTCCTAATTTTCTACATTTACCACACAACATCTTCATTACTTATACTTAACACTCCATACACTAGGATCAGGTTTCTACATCAGAGATTAACATCCCTAAACATCTAATTACTATCTAAATCAGTAATTAATATCCTAATTAACTCCAAATTACCCAATTTTTCCATCATTTTAGGGTTAAAAATTAACTTAAAAATTTCAAAAATTAAATTAAAAAAAATGGTTTCATAGCACTGTTCTATATCACATGAGCATTCTACAGAAAAAAATTGAGCTTCAAACTACACTCCTAAGGTCATTTATTTCTAAACTGAAATGTGCTCGGTTTTGCATAATTTCTTAAGGACCCTATATTACAGGACATGTTTTCATCTAAATAATATTTTTCCTACAAACTACATACAAAAATATTCTAGAATAACAAAATTCATAATTTTATAGTTATATTTACTATTTTTACAAAATTTCACAAGAATCGGGCTGGAATTTGGACTCACCGGTTTGGGTGGCTCCGGCCACCGCAAGCCGCCGTGGCCTTGTCGGCCTACCTGGGCGCTAACACCACCGTGTGGTGGTGGTGGCCGTCCACTCCCAGCTCTTTGTCTGGTGTGGGTTCCCTTTAAAATCCCTAATTGCACAGTTTTTTTTTTTTTTTGGATTTTCTCTCGATTTTTTCGGTGTTTTGATTTTTCTCAAATCATAAACTGACCAAAGGACTTCTGGAATTTTTTTTCCTATTTATAGACAATTTAAGAAATTAATGTGCATTAATTTGATGTGATTTTGCACCAATTCCATGATTTTTGGCTTTTTGTTTGTCAAATTCTTATTGGTTATTTTTTTTCTTGCTGACCACGACCTTATCTTGTTGCAGCTTATCCTCTTCTAATTTTTCTGATTTTTTCTATAATTATTTTGTATTTTTCTTTAATTATTTGCTTAGTTTTAGGCTAATTTAGGTAATTACGCGTATTTTTATCTACACGTAAATACATGTGGGGTACACGTGAACATTCCTAAATATTATTTTGGTCATTCTAAAATTTTTAGTATACATATAATCTATCTCTAGTAATTTATTAGTTATTTCATTACACTTTTCGCATTTTCGATGATTAATACCTATTATGCTTAAAATTTGAAAATTTTATAGTCTCCTATTTTACTATTTATTCTCTTAAATTTAAATTTACGGGGTCATTTTTACTAATATTTCTCTCAATAGTTTATAATTTAGGTGTGATCGGATCCTTTAGCCGATCGTCCTAAACCTTGGGTTCTAAGTTCAATCTTACGGTTACTTAGCTGAACTTTGGGGCTTACATTCTACCCCCCTTAAAAATAGTTTCATCCTCGAAACTACTGTATACCTGTGTATTGCTTACTTGCTAGGATTAATAGTACATTTAGCTCTATTTAAATTTCTAAGTCTAGACCTTCATCAGATCGTATCTTCACCTATTCCGTGTCTCAACTCTTGAACTTCTGAACCTGATTATCCAGTATTTTTGGGCGTTACTTCATATCCTTAACTCCCGTCTTCCATTCTACTAAGCTATCATCAAATGAGACTTCTGTGTAATCTATTGATTAAATTCCTTGATTGCTTTCTAATTAACATTTCATTTCTTCTCTATTTGATCCTTTGTCCGATCTCTTAATTTCCTTCGTTTGCATTCCTTATCTTAGTATCGATCAAGGCTTATTTCATCGCTGTAGTCTCTTAATCACATCGTATTATCTTATAACTTAGCTTTACGATTTTGCAAATTTTCTTATTGGTTTATTCTCCATTTATTCCTTATTTGATTGTTTCTTAAGTTTTATTTATGATCATTAGCGATTCTACATACATTTACTTCATATCATCACCTTTCCTCTCATCCATAATCTTCTATTCAAAATGATGATACTACTATCTTGGCTTCTCATTTGTTCTTCATAAAGCTTAGCATAGGATCAACAGAAGCAATTTGGCAAATCTTAACGCTTCTCCATCTCGGATTCAAATGAGATGGTTAACAACTCAATTTGACTTGACTTGACTCGAGGACGATGAATATAACTTTTGACTGACAGACTCAGCAAAAGAAACAGTATTGAGATTATTACTGGACAAGACATGACACAACAAGATACACTGACCAGATCAACAAGACATGAGACTCAACAACAACAATTGGACAATTCAGATTTGCCATGTTCCTGTTGGATTACCTATTGCAATTGCTAATATGAAGTACATTGTAGCTTCATAGCTTCTTTGTTTACTAGATTACCTCAATAGATTTTTCCTCTAATCATTAATTCAACATTTCTAATACCACCAAAATCTCTTATCCAAATATAATGAACTAATGAAAACGTAATCTCTTTTTCGAAAATCACATGTCTTCCATTTCAATATACTATTTTGATCACTCAACTTCAATAATGCTGTTCCCAGATATTTTGTATATCAAAATACTATTGATGGATACCACCACAAGTGTTTCTATATATGGTTGGCATGTATTTCTTTCTCCTGATTCTAGGACTACAATTAGTGCACTGATCGTATCTTGATGCTCTTCCAATCTAACATTATTCTAGAATTTGATAGTTACCCTTCTAACTCTTTAAGTCTCATTTACAACGTCCAATATAGAGTTTCGATCATAGGTTTGATTCTTGATTGACTTAGTCATGAAATTCAAACATCTACAGAATAATCTTTAGAAATACATTTAAACTCTTATATGTTACTAGTAGATTCAGTACTTAGTGATATTTTCTTTAGTCTCTTCTTTATAGATATGAATAAACTTCTCATAATTTACCATCAGTAACTTTCCTTTTTAAATTCCATTTCCATCATATCCTATGATTCTATGGATTAATATCCTTTCTTCAATATAAATTCTAAACTGATAGGTAACGATAATCTCAATCATCTTAAAATCCTTGTCCATTCACTAGTTTCTAACTTATATGGAATGAATACCTTAATACCATCCTTGTACTTGTATTTCGTCCATTTGTATATTCTACAGTGAGGATCTAAAATCACTACTTATCTTCTAATTCTTTTAAGCTCGGATCCTTAAATACTATCTGTAATCAACATTCCTTATTCTAATTAGTTTACTAATAGATGACTGTCTCATAAAATTTACTTTCTAGAGAGTTATGCCTTGCTACATGGGTCCTTAGGATAACTAAGTAACTGTTGATCAAAAGTCCTAATTGTCTCCGACTGGTTACTTTAATTCCATCACCACCGTCGCTTGTTACTCATCCTACTAATCTTTTAGGGTGTTTGGATATTTATTCAATTGTAGTTTACGTAGCAATCTTACTTCATTTATCATGTACCATTTAATAACTATCCATCTCCGATAATCAAATATAAGGACCATATAATAAATAATTCCACTTGCCTTAACACTACATAAGGATCTCATTATCCATTTCATATTCATTTGGCTTCACTCATACTTAATTATCACTCCAAATTATAATTCTTTAATTCATGATTCATTAAGGACCTAAGAATTCTTAGTTTGATTGTAACCTCATAACATTATTCCTTCTACTGCTCTTACACATATAAAAGACTTTCAAGATTGTCTACCAAAATACATTTGATCTTTTTACACTCCCAGCTACAAATATATCAATCATCATTACATTTGCACTTATCCAAAAGTTTACACTTCATCGAGAAGCACTGTTACATCCAATAAAAGATCGTTTGGATATCCACACATATAAATAACTAATGCAGGGTCAATTCTAATTCTTAAGAAAACACGATCAACTATCATACCATATCCATAATTCAAATTACTTATAACAACTATTCATTCAAAAAAAAAAATTCCACTCCATTTGTCTTCTAATTAATTCAATATCATTTCCACTTGTTGATTTGATCCTTTATATTTCCATAGAACAAAATCAGAAATAATGATCACTTCATATACCTTTTCATCATTAGACTCCTTATTATCATCATCATTTATCATCCCTTATACTGTATTCGTATTTTATATAAGGTTTATTCTTGACTTGGGTTTTGATTATACCTCTAGTATAGGTTTTAATTCATTTCTGAATCGGTTTCTAACTTTTCCCTCTCAATGTTTTGTCTTCTTAAAATTCGTTTCTATACCATGCTTTATTTCATTTCAAATTATACTACCTCATATTTATACCAAGCACCAAGCTAAGATCATCTCACAAATCCTATGAGTTTCGGATTCACCTTAATTTTTTATACATATCACCACATCTCTCTTGCTCCAAAACTCAAATTGATTTCCCAAATCGATTTCCACTATTGTTCATGAGTCTCGTCACTTCATCGCATCACATTGATTACAACACAAATTCATCAACAAACTTCTTAGGAATTTCATCCACAATATTAGCATATCCTACCGATCGGTTCTATCAAATTTCTTTACACCTCCACTCTATATTAACTCAAAGATTACACTTCATTCAGCCTAAATCACTTCAATAAACCACCAATTCTTACATATACAAAACACTTCCAAAATCGGTTACCTAAGATGCATCCAATCTTCTTTCACATTCTTACTCACAAGTGTATAATACATCATAGCATATGTACATATTTAAAGAATATATATCCATTAATGAGCACTACTATATCTATTAAAATATCAATAGGATCCTAACTTATATGAATAGCTAATCATATGATCAATTCTATCTTCTAACAAAAATATAACCATCTAGTACATTGTATTCATCATTCCAATTTCCACCACATTTATCTTCCCATTCCTTGAGTATCATTTTCCATTTGGTGATTTAGGACGTCGTACTTCAATAAGAAAATCAGAAGTAGTAATCATTCCATATATCTTATTATTACTAAACTCGTCAATACTATTATCACTCGTCACCTCATATACTGTATGCTCATACTGCATATAATTTTAATCTACTCCAATTGATTCAAGAAAATGTAATAATCATTCAATAAATCTTTTGGGGTTAATCGTCCAAGGATATATGATGTGTTAGTCGAAGTATAAGTTGTACTAGCAGAATAGAGTATCTCATATCTCATTAACATCATCTAAGTTACAATCTTTCACTTCCAAACCATCCTGATTCATCAAGTCATATCACATGATCTCCATTATGTTAAAACTCAGATTAATCTCTATTATCATCCATAAGTCTCATCAATTACAACGTAACTTCGGTAACAAACTCCTCAATAACATATTCCAACTTAATCAATTATCATATTGTTCTCCATATCTCAATTCTGGATTTCATCATGGATTCTTCTTCATTCCACTTGAATCATCTCAACTACTCACCTCAACTAATCACCAATTTCTCTACATGATCCCATCACCAGAGTTAACTTCAATTAACGCCTATCTTAATGTAGCGTTACAGTTACTACTTATCTTATAATTTGTAGTTCGTTACTTTAATATCCCTTTATTTCTACCCACTCTCAATGTACTCCTAAAGTGTCTAATTCTTTTAATTGTTCATTTCAAAGCGAGTTCAGTAAAACTACGCTCTGATACCAATTCAGAATTGTCACGCCCCGAAGCGGTAGAGTCGTAACAGCCCCGCCGTGTAAACCATCCTAAGATAGAAGTTGGCCTTACAACCGCTATCTTAGACTTGATCTACACAAGGCGTCCACAACTATCCCGCTTTGAAGTAGACAGTTTGTAATTTATATAAATCATTTACCTATAAAAGTGAGGAATTATATATATGTTATAATTCAGTTATTGCAGTTAAAGTTTACAATATTTTTCTATAGTACTTTTCTATATCATTACATCATTCAGAAATGAAAAATAATAAAAACTTAGACCTTAAAAATATGTGTTTATTCTTCAATATTTTTTCTCACTCCCCAGGATCCAGCAGTTGCTAGCTTCAGAGTAGTTGTTGCCGCTTCTTAGCCAGCACCTGCACGACGTCTATAGGGATGTGAGCAACCACAGCTCAGTAAGTTAGGACGGAGGACTTAAAACTATACCATACACACAACAAGGTTTTCAATCACTTATTAGGTGCAATGCATGTGTAAGCAAATGCCATCGCACGACGTTGTCCGGCCCGTCGTGAAATTAGAGAAATTACGCCCGCTCTAATCAGGGTTGAGGAGTTGCCGTTAATGCAACAGCTCACGACCAAACCCAGGCTTGTGTAATGGAGACCTTGCTCCTCCCGTGACTACCTTCGAACCACTGTCTTCACCCTCGCTGCAACTTCCTCTCCTGTCACTTAGTTCGACTGAGGATGAAAAAGGGACCATTTTGCAATCCTGCGCTATCCCTTCCGAAGGGGTCGGTATTTGGCCGGAGAGTCCTAAGTTCCCCTAACGGGTTGCCATGCATGTCCGATTATGATTACTGGTCGGATATTTAATTAAGTCCAGTTTAGGGTGATCAATCCTTTCATGCAAGTCATACAATATGTGCCAAAGCAACAAACAAATTCATAGCAGCACCCATAATCAAGCACATGCACACATTCTCTATCTAACAAGCACAACCAAGCATAATCTTAAACCTCCAAAATACAGCATCGTATTAATCCCAACTTACCTCGACTCCTCGCTCACTCACTCGAGGTCCGATTTGCTCAGGCCATCGCCGATCATCCCTATAACACGAACGTGGTTTCAGTATTTCATATAATATTATAAGTTCATTTTATCCGATAACGCTTATTGTTAGGTTTTGTTTAAGGTTAAATATACCTAATTATCAACGTATTAAGTCTTTTATAATTATTTTAGGTTTGGGGTTAAGTTCAGGTTCGGTTTTTGCATCGATTTCTAAATTAGGTTTTTAGTTCGATTTCTAAGTAATGTTTTAGCTTCCAACCCTAGAAATCCGTTTCAACTCATAATGTGAAATTAATCACATTACTTCCCGATCTCCTAAATACGATTACTACCCCTAGTCAGCATTTTATTCCATCCGGTACACTTAAATCCGCATTAGTGTACCGAATTTACTCATGTTGTGAGAATTTTTTATATTTTTCATATAATTACCTAAAATTGAATTTTGTTTCAGATTTGTTATGTTCTGATTTCATTATTTTATTATCTAATTAAACCTAATTTTTTCATATTTATTAATTTTTAATTCTACATATTCCTAATTTTCTACATTTACCACACAACATCTTCATTACTTATACTTAACACTCCATACACTAGGATCAGGTTTCCACATCAGAGATTAACATCCCTAAACATCTAATTACTATCTAAATCAGTAATTAATATCCTAATTAACTCCAAATTACCCAATATTTCTACCTACATTTAAATTCATATATAGTAAAAATAAATATTTCTAAATATTATTTAGGTTATTTTATGATTTTTAATGTGCATATAATTTACCCCTAGTGATTTATCAATTATCGAAATACATTTTACGTATTTTCGATAAATAACGAGTAATATACTAAAAATTTAAAAATTTTGAAAAATTTATATTCTTTTATTTTATTACTTATTTTCTTAAATTCAAACTTACGGGATCGTTTTTATTAATATTTCTAGTTTTACTTTATAATTTAGGCTCGATCGAATCCTTTAGCCGATCACCTTAAATTCTATAAGCCAAACTCCGAGTAACCGATTGTGAGTCTTACAATCTGCATTAGCAAGTATCGAGATGAAGTGCTCTGTAATGTGCTGCCCATGAGTACGTCTCATATTCTACTTAGTCGACCATAGATGTTTGATTGAGTAGTTATATATGATGGAAGGAGAAATACATGCTTTATAGAGCACAAAGGTAGAAAGATGAAATTAAGTCCTATGATCGCCAAACAGGTAAAGGTTATGCTGTCCCCGCTTAGTCAAACCTTGAAGAAAGAGGCTTTAATATTAACCTGAGTTGAACTAAAAAGAAAAATGGAGCTAGAGGGACCAACCTATCTACTTGTCAGGAGACATATAGAAATGAGACCCGAGAAAGAAGAGCTTCCGATCGAAGTAAAAACCTTACTGGAGGAATTTACCGATCTGTTTTCAAAGGAGTTACTGAGCGGTTTGCCCCTGAACTGAGGCGTTAAGCATAAGATCAACCTACAGCTAGAAGCCACATTACCGAACAAGCTTGCTTACAGACTGAACCCTAAACAGGCTGCCAAGCTGTAAGGGCAAGTAAATAACCTTATGAAAAAAGGGTATGTACATGAGTCCCTTAGCCCCTGTGCTGTTCCGACCTTGTTGATGCTAAGGAATGATGGTTCTTAGAAGATGTGTGTAGATAGCCGAACAATCAATTGAATCACCATTAAGTACAAGTATCCCATACCCAACTTGATGACATGCTAGATGAGTTATGTGGAGCAAGAGTATTGTCCAAAATCGATCTCAAATCCAAATATCATCAAATCCAAATGTGCAAAGGTGATAAGTGAAAGACCGCATTCAAGACACGGCATGGTTTATATGAATGGCTAGTAATGCCATTTAGGCTGTCCAACGTGCCAAATACATTTATGGGCCTGATGAATGATGTACTCCGAGAATTCATGGAGAGGTTTGTTTTAGTTTATTTTGATGACATTCTAGTGTATAGTCGTAACCTAGAGACTCATTAAGAACAGCTTTAACTAATGTTTGCAAAACTCTGAATTGAACAACTCTATTCTAATCTTAAGAAGTGCAACTTTTGCCGACCCAAGGTGACCTTCTTAGGTTTTATTATGAGCTGAGGTAGCATATGAGTTAATGAAGAAAAGATAAGAGCAATCATAGAATGTCCTAAGTAGACCTGTTCTATTTATGTGAGAAGTTTCTACAACTTGGCATCATTCTATCACCGATTCATAAAGAATTTCAATACGATTGTAGCCCCACCCACTGAACTCTTAAAGAAGAATGTTGAATTCAAACGGGGTGAGAAAGAGAGGAAGAAATTTAAGGATGTCAAGGAGAAGCTAACTATAGCCCCCGTCTTAGCTCTACTGAGCTTCGGCAAGGTGTTTAAAGTAGAATGTGATGTGTCCGGACTAAGCATAGGTGCTATGCTAATGCAAGAAGGTCAATCTATTGCTTACTTCAGCGAGAAACTTCGATGAGCCACACTCAACTATTCCGTCTATGACAAGGGGTTCTACTCCTTAACCCGAACCCTAATGATTTGGCGACACTATCTGCTACCTAAGGAATTTGTGATCTACACCAATCATAAATCCTTGAGATATCTAAAGAGCCAATCGAAGTTGTCCCTAAGACAAGCCAAGTGGGTTAAGTTCATGGAGAATTTTTCTTATGTCGTAAAATATAAGACGGAAAGAACAATGTACTAGCCAACGCCTTATTTAGACAACATACCCTCCTGACCGAGCTGCAAACGAGGTTACTTAGTTTTTCAAACATCAAGAATTTATATGCCGAATGTCACGCCCCAAAGCGGTAGAGTCGTAACAGCCCCGCCGTGTAAACCATCCTAAGATAGAAGTTGGCCTTACAACCGCTATCTTAGACCTGATTTACACAAGGCGTCCACGACTAACCCGCTTCGAAGTAAACAATTTGTAATTTATTACCTAAGAAAGTAAGGAAATATAAATATATATAATAGAATTCAATTATTACAATTAGCGTTTTCAACAATAATAGCTTAAACCTTAAAAATATATGTTTGTTCTTCAAATGTTTTTCCTCATTCCCCAGGATCCAGCAGTTGCTAGCTTCAGAGTAGTTGTTTGCCGCTTCTTAACCAGCATCTGCACGACGTCTATAGGGATGTAAGCAACCACAGCTCAATAAGTTAGGATCGAGGACTTAAAACTATACCACAAACACAATAAGGTTTTCAATCAACTTATCAGGTGCAATACATGTGCAAGCAAATGCCATCACACGACGTTGTCCTGCTCGTCATTAGATTAGAGAAATTTTGCCCGCTCTAATCCGAGTTGAGGAGTTACCATTAATGCAAAGCAGCTCACAACCAAACCCAGGTTTATGCAATGGAGACCTTACTCCTCCCGCGATTACCTTCAAACCACTGACTTCACCCTCGTCGCGACCTCCTCTCCTGTTAGTTAGTTTGACTAAGGATGAAGAAGGGACCACTTTGCAATCCTGCACTATTCCTTTTGAAGGGGTCGGTATTTGGCCGGAGAGTCTAAGTTCCCCTAATGGGTTGTCATGCATGTCCGATTATGATTACTGGTCATATATTTGATTAAGTCCAGTTTAGGGTGATCAATCATTTTATACAATTCATACAATACATGCTAGAGCAACAAACAGAATCATAACATCACCCATAATCAAGCACATGCACACATCCAACTATCTAACAAGCACAACCAAGCATAATCTCAAACTCCCAAAATACAGCATTGTATTAATCCCAACTTACCTCAACTCCTCGCTCACTCACTCAAGGTCCGACTTGCTCAAGCCATCGCCAATCATCTCTATAATACAAACGTGGTTTCAGTTTTTCATATAACTGTTATAGGTTCGTTTTATCTTATAACGCATATTGTTATGTGTTGTTTAAGGTTTAATATACCTAATTATCCAGGTCTTAAGTCTTTTACAATTATTCTAGGTTTAAGGTTAGGTTTGGGTTCGGTTTCCGCATCAATTTCTAAATTAGGTTTTAATTCGATTTCTAAGTCCTAAACATGCTCGAATCCTAATGTAAAATTAATCACATTAAGCTCAAGTATTCAAATATCCTATTGGGTCTTAATTTAGTATTCTAAGTTATTCGGTACACGCTAGTCCTAATTAGGGTATTGGATTTATCCTCAATATGAGAAAATCTTACTTTTTTATATAATTACATAAAATTCAATCTTAATTCAAATTTAATATTATTCTGATTTTCACTCTAATATTATCCAAATAACCCTAATTTTTTAGATTTATTAATTTACAATTTCACATATTACTAATTTCTTATATTAATTACCTAATTTCCTAAATTAACCATACTTAATACTCCAAAGGTTAGGATTAGGGTTCCACATCAGAGATTAACATCCCTAAACGTCTAATTACTATCTAAATCAATAATTAATATCTTAATCACCTAATTAACCCCAAATTACCCAATTTTTCCATCATTTTAGGGCTAAAAATTAACCTAAAAATTTTAAAAATTCATTTTAAAAAAATAGCTTCATAGCGCTGTTCTATATCACATGAGCATCCTATAAAAAAAAATTGAGCTCCAAACTATACTCCTAAGCCTATTTATTTTTCGTTCTAATCATGCTCGATTTTGCACAATTTCTTAGGGGCCCTATATTTTCAAACGTGATTAAACTAAATCACTATTTTTCCCTAAATCTAAATACAATAAAACCTCAAAATAACAAGTTTCATAATTTTCTAAAACTATTTACTATTTTTACAAAATTACACAAGAATCAAGCTGAAAATCGGACTCACCACTCTGGGTGGCTCTGGCCACCGTCGGCCGCCGTAGCCTTATCGGCCGACCTGGGCACTACCACCACGATGTGGTGGTGGTGGCCGTCCACTCCCAGCTACCCATCGAGTCTGAGTTCTCCTTTGTGGCCCTACTACATAGTTTTCCTTTTCTTTTTTTTTTTCTTTGGTTTTGCTCTCAATTTTCGCCTCTTCCTAATTTTCTCTGATTTCTAACTGTCCAAATGAGTTTCTAAATTTTTCTTGCTATTTATAGAGCTTTAGTATAATTATTGTGCATTAATTAGACATGACTTTGCCCAATTTCCTTGATTTTTGGCTTTTGTGTTGTCTAATTTTAATTGGTTAATTTTTATTTTGTGGATTTTGACCTGCGATAACCTGATTTGGATCATTCTTGATTTTTCCTAATTTTTCTTGATTTTTTCTTAATTAATTATGAATTTTCTTTAAGTATTTAGTATTATTTTAGCACATTTCGTATATTTTAAGTAATTACACGTATTTATATCTACATGTAAATTCATATATATTATTAAATATTCTTAAATATTATTTAGATTATTTTATATTTTTTAGTATACATATAATTTATCTCTAGTGATTTGTTAAGTATCGGAATGCATTTTACGCATTTTCGATAAATAACGAGGTATATACTTAAAATTTGAAAATTTTGTAGTGTCCTATTTTATTACTTATTTTCTTAAATTCAAACTTACGGGATCAGTTTACTAATATTTCGAGCTTTACTTTATAATTTAGGCTCGATCGGGTCTCTCAACCGATCGAAACTTCGGATTGCTAGTTTTGAAGCTTACACCGAAGACCCACACTTTGGTCCTATCTACGCCTGTTGTAAGGAAGGACAGATACTGGATGACTATTATAGGGAGGACGATTACTTATTCAAGAAGAAAAGGCTTTGTATCTCGACCTGTTCCATACAAGAACTGCTAGTGCGCAAGGCACATGAAAGGGAATTGACAGGACATTTTGGCCAGCACCGAACTTATGAGATACTATCCTCTAGATTCTTTTAGCCAAAGATAAAGAGAGATGTCCAATCTAGCGTACAACCTACCGAAAAGCAAAGAGTTGAGCCGAGTAAGGACACTAATAACCCTTGTCGATCCCAACAAAACCATGATCTGAGCTGAGTATGGACTTCATATTAAAATTGTCAAAGACGTCCCAAGGAAAGGATTCCATCATGGTGGTTGTAGATCAATTTAGAAAAATGGCACATTTTGTACCTTGCTCCAAAACTAATGACACTTTAATTATCTCTTTTCTTTTCTTGTAGGAGGTAATCAAGCTTTATGGTGTGCCCAAAACCATTGTTTCGGATTGAGACCCAAAGTTCATGAGCCGCTTTTAGAGGACACTTTGGAAGCAAAAGGGAACTAAGCTATTGTACAGTATGTCATGCCATCCACAAACCGATGGACACATTGAAGTTATCAATCAAACTGTAGGAACTTTATTACGAGTTGTTGTCAAACAAAACATGGTCAATTGGGATCTATATTTGTCAATCATCATACAATCAGACCGCCTACAGTATAACAAACATGTCTCCATTCGAAGTCACTTATGGGTTCAATCCTGAGCTCCCGATGGATTGAGCACCCCAGCCAAGGACTGATGATGGTGATTGGCCAACTACGGAAAGAGTCAAGGTCATTAGAGCTATGCATGAGAAGGTTGTGGAGCAATTGAGTCGGGCTAAAACTAAGCTCGAGAAATGGAGCCAAGGATAGAGAAAGATAAAGTTTCAACCAAGTGATTTGGTTTAGATACGTCTCAATAAGGATTGTTTCCTAAACTTAAGGAAGAGCAAGTTATCTCCTTGAGTCAACGAACCTTTCAAAGTGCTTAAAAAAATCAATCCTAATGCCTATAGGATTGAACTACCTACAGGATATGGAGTTTCAGACTCTTTCAACATTATCGATCTCCAACCTTACACTCCCAAAGACGAGTAACTTGAAGCCGAACCAAATTTGATCCCAAATCCCAAATCTCAAATAACCCGGAGGAGATGATAGGAATTAAGGACCAATCACTTGCTCCCAAGCTTGAGGACTTTCTCGCATAGTTCGCCAAGCTGTCCCAGGAGAGTTAAGCGCCGAGGAGCAATGTTTTTCTTAGCCCGAGCTATCAAGTTACTTTACTCTCCACACCCTCTAGGAAGCTGCCAAGGTAATTAATCGATGTGTAGCACCAACCCCTCCAAAACACCCAAATCCAAGTACCCAATCAAGAATACAACATCTTCGTAGTGTCAAGGTCGAGCTAACAATTGTGAAGAGCCGACCCAAATGTGAGTTACACTCCAGCCCCAGTTGTCAAGGTACTGAACTGTCAACACTAAACAAACCTGATTAAAGGCTTACTCCTACTCAGCCTGCAGCTTTATTCGGACCATAGATTGAGTAAAACGCGTATCCACGGTGTCCTTTCTGATAGTGAACATTCTTTTTGCACGACTAGTTGTTTTCCCCTATAAATTATTCTCCTTTCTTAACTACTAGGGATCTATTTATGTAATTTTCTATTATTTAGAACTTATCCTAACGGGGTACTATAAAATTCGCATAATGTACATGCAGAACAAATAAACAGAAGAATACACTAAACTTTCTACTCTCTTAAGCTAAGTGTCATTTTGTTTACTCTTGAACTACTCTTATCTACCTCATTTGAAGACCTCCAACCATACTTATGCATTATATTAAGTGTGACCCAAGCTCGTGTGAAGCGGTGGTGCATTATATCCATCGTCGGTGCATCATATCTGTCGTCGGTGCATAGGAACCCTTACTCATCCCTTAAATATTATTTACTTTTCGAGCTATCTCACAGTTTTGACCCACCCACCCTCGGTTACATATGATATTAGGTCCATGTGTTCATCCACAAATCCATATCATCTTATCTCTTATTACTTGCTATTTATTTTTGTTCTCTTATGTTCCCAAATTATGTTTGTCGTGCATATCTTGAGGGGTGTTTAGCTTTTTAAGTTTAAATATTTTATTTTTGAAAAGTTTTGAAACAATCAATTAAACTCCCTAACCAGATTGTTAAATGAGACTAACGATTGGTATTAGACCCGGTGTTCTCTTCTCTTTGAGTATAAGACCCCATGGCAAATAATTTAACTATTCAAGCTAACAATATTCCTTACTTTGATGGTAACAATTTTGCTTATTGGAAATACATGATAGAAACCTATGTCCAAGCTACCGATTATGAATCATGGGATATCATTGAATCAAGGGATATTCAAATCAGAGGTAAGGTAACTACAGAAGATGACAAGAGAAAGGCTACTATAAACAATAAGGCTAAGAATCTTTTGCTCTCTGCAATAATACCTTCTGAATTTTACTTGATATCCTCATCTAAAACTACAAAGGAAATTTGGGATACACTTTATGAAACTCATGAAGGAATAAGTATTATTAAAGAAACACATATTAATTCTTTGTTACAAGAATATGAGTGTTTCGGGTTGCAACTAGGAGAAAGGATCAAAGATTCCTTCGGAAGACTCACAATAATAATAAATTAACTATCTTCAGTTGGTAAGAAAATTACCAAAGCTGACATTGTGAGGAAAGTGTTGGAGGTAAAAAACTTCTATTGAGGAAGCTTACAACATTAGCAAATTAACTCTACTATAACTGAGGAGTAAACTTATACATATGAATTAGATTTTCTGGGCAAGAAGATGAACAAGATTCAAAAAGGAAAACTCTAGCTTTCAAGGCCAGGGGAGTTGATTTAAACTCAAATGATGAGTAGTCTAGTGATGAAGAAGGAGATATCACATTGTTGGCTAGAAGACTTAACTAAATTCTAAAGAAGAGAGGTAAGAGAAATCTAAGTTCTAGAAAATACAAAGCTAACAAATTACCTAATGATGTCAGAAGAGGATATAAAGAAGAAAAGAAGAAGGAAAGGAAAGAAAAGAAGGAGTTTACATGTTATGAATGCAAAAAACCAGAACAAATAAAATATGAGTGTCCTATATTCAAGAAAAAGAGAAAGGCCTTAATGGCTACTTAGAGAGATTTAGAAGAATTAGATACTGAAAATGAAGAATTCTATGGAGATGAAGAAGAAGAAGAAGAAGAAGAAAAAGAGGAAGCAAACATCTATTTGATGGCCTCCTCAAAGGTAAACTATGATTCTAAAATTGATGTGCATCTAGAAACAGAAAGAGCCTTCAATGCTTTATCTAAATCCCATGTAAAGATTAAAAATTGGACAATGAGATTCGTATACTAAAAAATGAGAGAGGTATTATCACAAACAAATGAGATTTAGTAAGAGAGATAAATGCACTCAAAATTGAGAATGAATCCATAAATAAAGGAAAGGAAAATGTAACTAGAGAAAATTTGATTCTCAAATATGAGATAAACAATTTGAAAACTAAGGAAGAGGAACTATCTTAATCTATAAAGTCGATCTTCGTTAAGTTTAATGAGAGTGATAAAAAACTACAAATGTCATTATCAAGTTGGAGAATGGATCAATCTAAAGTAAGATTAGGATATGAGTTTGGTCAATGCTCAAAAAATTCATCCAAAAATGTGTTTGTGAAAACCATGGATGATAAACAAAAGGAGCCAGTAACTTAAACAACTGATAAAAGAAAAAGTGTATTGAGTAGAACTTATGGTAGAAGGTTCTATGAAAGGTCTAAAAATAACCTTAATGTGAGTAGAAGGTACCCTCTGTACAATAAAAGATAGGTAATGAATAATAGGTACAATTCTTTCCCATCCCAAGCATGCTTCTTTTGTAATAAAATAGGACATATAGAAAAGTATTGTTATTATAAAAATCTCAAGTAAATAACAAAAGCACGAGCTTGATTTACAAAGGACCCAACCTTTGCTAGGTTCCAAAACAAGTTTAATTTGTTTTAATGATTGCAGGAACACAAAGCAAATTATTTTGGATCATAGTACTTAGATAGTATTTGTACAAACCATATGACTACAAATGCTTCACCATTCACTAATCTAATATAGAAAGAAAGAGGACATATCACGTTTGGAGACACTAAGAAAGGGCAAATAATTAGATACAATACTATCGGTATTTCTCCCTTTTCTATTGAAAATGTTTCTCTTGTGAAAGGCCTAAAGCATAATCTATTAAGTATCAGTCAACCTTATGATAACAGATATAAAGTTATATTCAAAAAGGATAAATGTTATGCATATGACAAAAATGGTAAATCTTTTTTATTCAAAGGCTTTAGGAAAGGTAATATATATAAAGTTAATCCATCGGAAGTCTTAACGGAAATGTGTTTTCTGTTAATTTCTAATAATGTTTATTCTTAGCATAAAAAGTTAGGTCATGTTAATTTTCATCAACTCGAAAATCTTTCTAAAAACAATCTAGTAAATGGATTACCTAAAATAAGCAATGAGGTAAGTATTCATTGCAATTCATGTCTAAAGAACAAAATTGTCTCAGTACCTCATCCAAAAAAGAAAGTAATCTCTATAAAATGACCCTTAAAACTTTTTGTATCTAGATCTATTTGATCCAACTAGGATAACTAGTCTTGGTGGGAACAGATATGGTCTAGTCATAGTTAATGATTTCTCAAGGTACTCTTGGGTGTTGTTTTTACAAAATAAGAGTGATGCTTTTAAGCATTTTGAACTTTTTGTAAAGAGTGTTCAAAATGAAAAAAGTTCCTCCACAGTCAATTTGAGAACTGACCATAGTGATGAATTTGAAAATTATGATTTTGTAACCTTTTGTGAAAACTAAGGTATCACTCATAATTTTTCCGCATCCTACACTTTACAACAAAATGGAGTTATTGAGTGTAAAAATCACACCCTTCAGGAGATGGCTTGTACCTTGCTAAATGATAGCATTATACCTAAGTTCTTATGGGTTAAATTAGTTTCTACTAATTGTTGTATCATTAACAGAGTTTATATAAGACCTTTCACTAATAAAACAGCTTATAAATTGGTTAAAGAAAGAAAACCCTCTATATCGTATTTTCATAGTTTCAAATGCATGTGTTATGTGAAAAGAAACAATTTAAATCTGAGCAAATTTGATAAAACAACTTATGAAGGTATCTTTTTGGGATATTCATTGAATAGTAAAGCTTATTGAGTCTATAACCAAACCACAAAAGTTATAGAAGAATCAATCAATGTGAAGTTTTGTAAAAACCTAAAAAAAGATGAGTCAAACGTGGATACACTTGTAATTGTAAAGAGTAAAGTAGTAAATCAAAATATTAAACCAATAGAAGGTTTGGTAGAAACTAAAACTGAAACCTCAGGAAGTAAGGCAGAAGAACCTATAGAAGGTATAACAAAATCCTTACAATATCAACCTTCACATCCCCTAGACCTAATAATTAGAGATGATCAATCTAGTATACAAACTTGATTTGGATTGCAAAATATCAAAAATCATTTTGCAACGTTATCTCAAGAAGAACCTACCTCAATTGAAAATGCTTTACGATATGAAAATTGGATTAATGCTGTACAAGAAGAATTAAATTAATTTCATAGAAATGAAGTCTGGACCATAGTTCCTAAACCATCAAATGGAACCAAATGGGTTTTTAAGAATAAATTAGATGAAAATGGCAAAGTTGTAAGAAACAAAGCAAGATAGGTAGCCAAGGGATATTCATAAAAAGAAAGTATAGATTATGATGAAACTTATGCTTACATAGCTAAGTTAGAAGCCATTCATCTCTTGCTTGCTTATGATCATTTTAAAAATTTCAAGTTATTCTAAATGGATATAAAAAGTATTTTCTTAAATAAGCATATCAAAGAGGAAGTATCAGTAGAATAACCCCTTGGTTTTGAAGATTCTTTTAACGAAGATTATGTGTTTAAATTAAAAAAAAAAAAGCTTTATATGGTTTAAAGTAAGCACTACAAGTATGGTATGAACGACTTAGTGAATATCTTATTAAAAATGGCTTTAATAGAGGTAAAATAGATACTACCCTATTCCTAAAGCATTTTGACAAGGATATTTTAGTGATTTAAATTTATGTTGATGACATCATGTTCAGTTCTACTAACAAAAAATATTGTAAAGAATTTTCTAAAATGATGTATGCCAAATTAGTAATGTCAACAATGGGAGAGTTAAACTTCTTCTTGGGTTTACAAACTAGGAAAACAAATGAAGGTATGTTTATACACCAAAAGAAGCATAGTCGGAAAATCATAAAGAAATTCAGTTTTTAAAATGCTAAAGGAGCTTCCACTCCTATAAGCACATCAACAAGATTGGATCCAAATCCTGAAGGTAAGAAGGCGAATGAGAAATATTATCGAAGTCTTATTAGATCTTTGTTGTACTTGACTGCATCTAGACTGGATATCTTGTTTAGAATATATTTGTGTGCTCGTTTTCAAAGTTCTCCAACTGAATTGCATCACATTGCTGTTAAAAGAATTTTTAAATACTTATTGAATACATTTAAACTAAGCATATGGTATCCTAAAAATCAAAACATAGACTTAGTTAAATATTCATATGCAAATTATACTAGTTGTAAAGTTGATAAGAAGAGTAATTCTAGTACATATCAATTTTTAGGTGACAAATTGGTTTTTTAGTCCTTCAAGAAACAAAATTTAGTAACATTATCAACAACTGAAGCAAAATATGTTTCAATTGGAAACTATTATGCTCAAATCTTATTGATAACACAACAAATGCTTGATTATGGTATATATTTAAAAAATATACCAATTCAATATGATAACACAAGTGTCATTAATTTAACAAAAATCTGGTACATCATTTTAGATGTAAACATATAGAAATAAGGCATGATTTTATTAGGGATTATGTATTAAATGGATATGAGTTTGTGCCAAGCAATTTACAATATGATGACATTTTTACTAAGACCTTATAAAAAAAATAAGATTTTAATATATTAGAAATGAATTGGCAATTTATAATCCATTTTCTTGTTAATTACTACACAATTTGATCCATACACTCTATTACTCGCTATGCACATGTTAGTAATAATAAGACTCACAGTTGCCTTACAAACTAATCAAAATCTTTATTTTCTCTTGTCTTCCAAAAAAGAAAGAAACATCCTTTCAATTGCTCCTCTACCTCATTCGACTCTCAAACTCTTACTTCTTTTACTACCAAGAATGGCACCAAAAAGAAATATCTCTTCAAAAGGAAAAGAAAAGGTCATAAACAAACACCAAGAATCCTCTTTGAGAACTCCAAAATACCAAAAAGTGATGAAACCAACCCAGGATCAAGACTGTAGTTCATAGAAAAGAAAGAAGGAAGTTCAAGTCAAGGTTGAACCCAATAAGAAACAATGCTACCAGTCTGACGAGGGAACTTCTTTAAACTAGAATGAGGTTTGTGATCCTACATTTTTTTATATCCCATTCTTTAAAAAGCACAAGTTTTATTGGAATGAATTAACGAATAACCTAGGCTATTTAGGGTTATTAAATCTACAAGAAAGTGTTAATGTGGATGTTGTATAAGAGTTCTCCAATAATGATGGGAATTAGGCTACCGAACTACTGACCCACAATCAGGCCCAAGGACTAGAGGGACTAGAAGACGAATTCTCCTATTCCACCCGACTCATGCAAAGGCTGAGTATCTCCTAGCTAACTCATCTTGCTTGCCCAGCCAAATGACTACCTACTTCTCACAAGTAGTGTGTCAAGAAGCAGAATGCCAAGATAGTAGCCCATCTTTATTCTCACACATGCCTAGCTAATTGCTCACTCAGCCACACCCTTACTGAGATGCCAAGAGAAAGAGTCCAAACTAACCAAGCCACCCCTGCTCAGACAAGCAAACTATCCATACTTTTTTGTTCACATCTTCCAACGGCATTAACAATACTGCATCACCACTTGTACAGAATCATGTATAGAATCCATTGCACTAATGATTGTTTTCCTTATATATTTAATTTTACCCTTTTGTGTCTTATATATTAATTTCTTAGGAAATGCCCTTTTTACCTTTTTCGTTTTAAGCTAGCTTTCCTAACTTATAGGTATAAATACACTTGTAATTGTAGCTGCAGGCAGATTATTATCAATACACTTTGAGCACTTCTTCCTTATGTAAACATTGTATTGTTTACTCTCAGCATCACTCTTATCCTAACCCTTGAGCAAAGCTAAGTGGCAAGCAACCTCATCGGAGTGATTCATGCGTTATATCGAATTGTGCCGTAAGTTTTTAGAAGTTCTATTAGTGCATCATATCCTCTGAAGCTGTTCATTGGTTTTGCTTGCTATTCCATTCATCATTTTGTCCTTTTACCCTTTCCCCATTAACTCGTTTAAGCTTTCTACAAGCTTAGACCCATTCAACAACTGGCCTTATCTATTCTTGGTCATAGTTCACACTATTTTGGTATCAGAGCAGAGGTTTCGTGTAAGCTGTAGTTGGTTTTTGAAGTTTTGTCGTACTCTGTTTAGTGTGTGTGAAACGAAGCAAGTTACTATGTTCATTTAAGTGTTGTGGTCGTTAGCTGTTAAATTCCTGAAGTGGTCAATTGAACTTTAGATCTATAAAGAAAATGATGAACCCTAGTATGAATAGTGGTATGAGAGATGACAATAGTGGAGTTGTCCACTATGGATGATAGTCTCAAGAAACTTTGAGAAACACTGACGAGAAACTTGATGAGGTGACCAACCTCTTGGTAGATCTAACCCGAACTGTTTATGCATTAGCTCGCCAACCCACTGAGGTTGTGCAAAACACCCCACAAGTTGTTCAACCTATTAGAGGTTAGAACCCAGCTCAACTAGTTCAAGGTGGAGGAGTAGGTAGACGAGTGAGGAGAAGGATTGATTTAGCAGACATGGGAGACGGGGAAGAAGAAGAGTACTTTGAGGAAGAGTAAGCTTAAGCCCCCAAAGCATGACCATGTGAAACTTTGAATTCCAAGTTTCAATAGATCTAAGAATGTTGATGAATATCTAGAATGGGAAGAGAAGGTAGAGCGTGTTTTTGACTATTACCAATATGAAGATTATGAGAAGGTAAGAACTACCATTGTTGAGTTCTCCAGATATGCCACCATGTAGTGAAAGAATTTACAAGCTATGAGGAGACAAAAGGGATATTGAAAGATTAATGTTTGGCTTAAGATAAAGAGAATACTAAGAAACAGATTCGCCCTGAAAACTTCTCTTTAAGATACTTCCACTCGGCTTCAGGAGTTGAGGCAAAGAAGCCGAACTATTGACAAGTATGTTTAAGAATTTCGAATGCTTATGATCCATTATAAAGTAGTGGAACCACTAGCTTAAACAGTCTCTAGATTCATCACTAGATTGAGAGGTAATATTCAAGACATTGTGGAACTCCAATGCTTTACCACAATGGATGAAGCCATCAGAATAACCCAGCAAGTAGAAAGGCAAAAAAGGAGCCAAGTATCGACAAGGATGCCAACTAACTGACCCGGACAAGCAAGTCATCGAGCTCAGTCGAGTACCAAGTTGAGCCAAAAGATGGATGTTCGAGCCGATCAGGGAGGCCGACCCAACAATGAAGTACCAACCTAGACTTATGAGAAGAGGCAAGGGTCTGGTAAAAAGACAAGCCGAATTAGGTGCTTCAAGTGCTAAGGGTTCGAACATATGGCTGCTCAATGCCCAAACCGAAGGACAATGGTCATCAAGAGAGACGTCCCAAAGCTAGAAGGTTCGAACATATGGCTGCTCAATGCCCAAACCGAAGGACAATGGTCGTTAAGAGAGACGTCCCAAAGCTAGAAGTAGATAGTACAAATGAAGAATCCGAGAAGGAGGAGATCATTACCAAGACAAAAAAATCCAAGAAAGAATTAATTAAGGAAGACATGTTTACCAAGGACTTAGACTAGTTACTCATGGTTGTCTAACGTACTATGAACATAGAACCCTTATAAGAGGAGGAGTAGAGGGAGAATCTATTTCATACCACTTGTAAGGTGAATAATCAAGTGTATGCCCTTATTGTGGACAATGGAAGTTGCACCAATATGGTATCTACCGATCTTATTTGAAAATTGAAGTTGTCGACTATTGCATATCCAAAGTCATACAAGTTGCATTAGTTAAGTAAGAAGGGAGCATTATACGTCACTCGACAAATACTACTATCGATCACTATAGGGAATTACTCTAACCAGATTCTCTACGATGTACTGCCTATGTGTGCTTCACACATGTTGGTAGGTAAGCCATAGTTATTTGACAGGAGAGTTACTCATGACCGCCACAGGAATACGTATATGTTCGAGAAGAATGATTGAAAGATAGCACTAAACCTGATGCCACCAAGAGAAGTTAATAAATTACAGACAAAACTTGCTCACAGATCAAAGAAGGCTCTAGTAATGAGTAAAGCAGAGTTCCGAGAAGCCATTAATGCTGATAAGCCGACCCTCTGTTAGTCAAGTGACTATTAGAAATGAAGAAGTGGGGTGAACTACCCCAAGAAATTAAAGAGTTGCTAAGTGAATATGCCGACCTACTCCTAAAGCAATTAGTTGAGGGATTTCCCCCAACTCAAGGCATAGAACACTGCATTAATTTATTACCTGGCGTCGCATTGCCGAATAAGCCAACCTATCAAACGAATCTAAAGCAGGCTTCTGAACTCCAACGCCAAGTCAATGAGTTGCTAAAAAACAGATATGTTCGAGAAAATCTCAGCCCTTGTGCTGTGCTAACTCTTCTGGTACCGAAGAAGGATGGAACCTAGCAAATGTGTATTGACAGCTGAGTCGTGAATAAGATCACGATCAAATACAGGTCTCCAATCCCAAGGTTAGAAGACATGTTGGATAAGTCAAGTGGAGCGAAGGTCTTCTGTAAGATTGACCTAAAATCTAGCTACCATCAAATCTACATGAGGCCACGAGATGAGTATAAGACTGCGTTTAAAACTCGACATGGACTCTATGAGTAGATGGTCACGCCATTCGGCCTGTCAAATACCCCAAGCACTTTCATGTGATTAATGAACCACATATTAAGACATTTGATTAGAAGGTGTACCGCAGTGTACTTCGACAACATATTTGTCTAGAGTACCAACATGTTGAGTTACTGTGGGCATCTTCGAGAAGTATTAAATGTCCTCCGTACTGGACGACTATTTGACAATCTCAAGAAATATTGCTTTCTTTCAAGATTCGAGTAGTTGTAGAATGGTTGATAAAAAGATTCGAGCAGTTGTAGAGTAGTCGACTCCTACTACTTGTACCGATGTGAAAAGTTTCCTTGAATTGACTTCATTCTATTGACGATTCATCAAGAATTTCAATACCCTCGCTACGCCACTTACTAAACTAACGAAAAAAAACACTGACTTTTGACGAGGAGAAAGGGAGGAGAGAAGCTTTGCTGAGATAAAAAAAAAAAAAAATGACCTCTACCCCGATATTAGTTCTACTTGACTTTAAGAAAATATTTGAATTGGAGTGTAATGCATCAAGCATTAAAATAGGTACTGTCCTAATGTAGGAAGTACGACCGATTGCCTTCCATAGTGAAAAGCTCAGAGGGCCATAGTTAAATTACTTCATGTATGACAAAGAGCTCTTAGAGCTGATTCGAGCACTGCAAATATGGCAGTACTATCTACTGCCAAGAGAATTTGCTATATATATTGACCATGAGTCATTGAAGTGCCTTCGAAGTCAAACCAAGTCATCAATGCAATAGGTAAGATAAGTTGAATTCCATAAGGGATTCATTTTTGTAATAAAGTACAAGCAAAGAAATAGCAACATAGTTTTAGATGCTCTTTCAAGAAGATATGCACTTTTATCTAAACTACAGACCAAAGTGTTTAGGTTTGCAAGTATCAAAAAACAATATTTTGAAGATCCACATTTCAGGCCCATAATTCCGCGATGCGTCAATGGGAAGATAGTATACGAGTATCATGTAAAGGATGATTACTTGTTTCGAAGTGGGAGATTATACGTGTCGACTTATTCCTGAAGGGAACTGCTAATCAAGGAAGCCTACAATAGAGGGCTCTCTAGATATTATGGAGAAAAGAAGACCTATGAGCTATTAAATAGTCAATTCTTTTAGCTAAGGATGAGGAGACATGTATATCAAGTGGTCGAATGTTGTGCCATATGAAAGAAAGCTAATTGTTGAACCAAGCAAGGAAAAGCAATACCTTTGCCTATCTCAACGAAATTGTAGACCGAATTAAGCATGGACTTTGTTTTTAGACTACTACAAACTACCTGAGGCAAAGATTCCATAATGGTCATCATAGATTGGTTCAACAAAATGGCATACTTTGTACCTTACTCCAAAACTATTGTCTTCGGTTACTGCTTCTCTTTTCTTATAGGAGATTGTGCGGATAAACAGCATACTAAGAATTGTAGTCCCCGATAGAGACCCGAAATTCTTAAACCATTTTTAAAGGATCTTGTAATGTTGAATGGGGACCAAACTACTATTCAGTACTTCATGTCACCCTTAAACTGACAGCTAAACAAAAGTAGCTAATCACACTTTAGGATCATTGCTCCAAGCTGCAGTAAGCAAAAATTTAGCTTATTGAGACATCTGCTTACCAGTGGTTAAGTTCGCTTATAACTGAACAGTACATGCCTCCACTAAGCAAACTCCTTTCAAAGTGTTCTATGGGTTCAATCCCGAATTGTCCCTCGATCATACCTCTGCACCTATACTAATGCAAGAGGACCCTAACGCTATTGCTAAAACAAAATCCCTCCAACACATTTATGATAGGGTCACTTGACACATCGATCAAGCTGCTAAAAAATTGCGCGAGAAAACCAAGGGTAAGATGGCTAAACAATTTCAATCAGGAGACTTGGTGTAGCTGCACCTCAACAAGGAACGATTCTCAAATAAGAGGAGGAACAAATTATCTGCAAAAGTTGAAGGACCTTTCAAAATCCTCTAGAAAATCAACGATAATGCCTATAGATTGGAATTGCTCAAGGACATAGGGCTTTTGACACCTTCAACATTGCCAACCTCGGTTCATATTACCTTGATGAAGAGCTGAACAAAGACCATTCAGATTTGATCTTAAATCCAAAACAACCTAGAGGGAACGATAGAAATCAGGTTACTGAACCACTGACCCGCAACCGAGCCCGAAGACTAAAAGAACTAGCAAGATGAATCCTCCTATTCCAGCCGACTCATGCAAAGGCTAAATATCTCCTGGTCGACCCCTTCTGCTTGCCAGATAGAATGACTGCCTACTTCTCGCATGTTATATGCCAATAAGCGAAATGCCAAGACAATAGTCCATCTTCATTCTCACACATGCCTGGCCAATTGCTCACTCGACCACACCCTTGTCGAGATGCTAAAAGAAAGAGTTCAAACTGACCAAGTCACCCTTACTCGAACAAGTAAACAATCTGTAACTTTTTATCCATATCTTCCAACGGTATCACCAATATCGTATTGCCATGTATACAAAATCATGTATATAATCCGTTGCACCAATTATTGTTTTTCTTGCATATTCATTTTTATCCTTTTATGTATTGTACATTAATTCCTTAGGAAATATCCTTTTTTTCTTTTCCTTTTTAGGCAAGCTGCCCTAACTTTTAAGTATAAATACCCTTGTAATTATAGCTGCAGGCAGATTATCATCAATACACTTTGAGTACTTCTTCCTTGTGTAAACACTACATTGTTTACTCTCAACATCACTCTTATTCTAACCCTTGAGCAAGGTTAGGTAGTGAGTAACCTCATCAGACCGATTCCTGCGTCATATCAAATTGTGTTGTGAGTCCTTAAAAGTTCTATTGGTGTATCATATCCTCTAGAGTTGTTTGTAGGTTTTGCTTACTATTTCATTCATCGTTTTATCCTTTCACACTTTCCTCATTAACTCTTTCGAGCTTTTTGCAAGCTTGGACCCATCTAGTAACCAACCTTATTTGTTCTTGGTTAAGGTTCGCATCAATTAATTTAGTTAATGATTTTGAAACTGAAATTTTGACTACTTCAATATTGGGTGCCGAAATAGAGATCTCTAAGAAAGATTTAATAGACTATTTTAGTTTGAAAGATTTGTATGATGATGAGGAGTTTGTGAGGATGACTAAAGAAAATGTGTTCATACAACTAAATGATGGGATTGAGGATGATTATGGAAGGGTTACATGGATATCTGATTTTGAATTAGTAGTTAGAAATTAGAATCCTTTACAAGGTTGTTCTGAGTTGCATCTTACCCCAAAAAGGGAGTTTTACTAAGGTCACCATTCAAGATGTAGTTATCGTTCTTGCAATGATAAAAGGAAAGAATTTGGATTTACCCACAAAAATTTTAAAACATATAGGAAAAAAACAAAATAAGTATGTCATATGGAAATGCCATCATAAAACTCTTAAGGTTTAATGGATTAAGAATACCTTAAGGAGTGAATGACATTAAGTCATTAAAGAAAATTGTCAAAAAAGGTCTTTCTATACATGGGAATACAGGTGAAGGATTTTCTATAGTATTCCAATGATGGTGCACATTACGTGTACCCTAAGCATAAAAAAAATCTTTAGGTAAATCTTTAGAGGGTGTAATGGTTGAAGGGGAGCCTTCTACACAAACAAAACCTTCTATAAAAAGGTTTTCAAGAGAAGAAGCAAGATGAACTTCTAACACGGTTGATCAATTCTCTTGATCAAACATCCTCTATAGATAACAAAGAACTCCAACAGAGTATAGAAACTTAAGCGCCGCAAATGTCTCAAGGTTCTACAGATGAAATCTCGAAAAGGATGACCAAGTTCTTACAACAATACATACAGTATGCTTGATGCAAAGTTTAATCTTTTAAATAAGGAAAGTCAGTTGCTACTCGTTGAGAAATTTACTAATTCAATTGCATCCATAGAAGCCATTATAAAGCAGAAATTGAACAAAGCTGAGGCTAAGATGAATGAAGCCTTTAATGATTTCAAATTACACCTCAATAGAATGGAATTTCAGAAGTTTACTCAAGAACTTTCTAATGCTACTAATAGGGTGAAACATGCTAAGTGGTCTCTAAAACTGATGAATAGGAGACTATAACAATTTCTATAAGAATTGGATATTTGCACAGGTGAACTTTATTTAGACTGAGACTTTACTGCCAAAGTTTTGAAGGATTTACAAAAGGAACTAAAGAATTTCATCTTGGTGCAATTCCCAAATTATGTCAAACCTATCCATCCATCACCAAAGGCCATTGATCTTAATGATGAATCTTCTAAGCCATCAAAGAAAATCTTCTACAATCCTTTTCTTGATCCACCTTACTACACCAAGCATTCATCTTCTTCTTCCTCTAAGAAGAAATATAGAAAATAGTTGTTTAGAATTTTTCTATTTAAAATGTTGTTAAGACTGCTTTCATACTTTTTTATGTTAAGACTTAGTTGTTTTTTTTTTTAATTGCTCTAGCAACTGCATGTGTTTAATAGTATCTAATGAATGTTACAACTAGATGTTTATTTTGAATTGTTTTGCTAATATTTTGCTTAGTTTTTCAATTGCCTCAGTGATAATGAAAAGGGAGAGATAGGGCACTCAATTTTTTTTAGGTCCTTTTTTTTTTGCAAAAATATGTTTAATTATCATAAAAAAGAAGGAGAACGTTAAGATTCTCTCTAACACAATTTTGATAGTAATAAAAAAGGATAATGTGATGTTATTTGCGTTACTTAAGTGTTGTAGGAAAAAGATTTTTACGCATGTAAAACGTTCTGTAGAAGTTTTAAGTAATTGTTCAAACAGCAGATGATGCTAGTAGAAGCTTAAGTTAAAGGTTAACTATTGAATAAAAGAGTAGCATAAGTATAAGTAGAAAGTGGTATACTTAATTGGTTCAGTAGAAGGTAGACTCCCAAAGTAAGCACACCATCCAACTAATGTAAAACTAGTATACTTATAGAAGCTTCAGTAAAAGGTTGATCTAAGAAGACCTAGCTCCACTGGAAAATATAGTTAACCTATTCCACTTAAGCAAGAATAATATATCCAGGGATAAGAAAAGATCACAACCAATTTTTCTAAACTAACTAGATATTATAGATAATGATCAATTGTAGAACAAATTACAGCTAAAGTAAAAGTCAACTAATTTTCATAACGGCTTACAACAAATCAAGAAAGATTCAAAATGTGTTGAAATTTAGGAGAATATCTTGTATTCAACCATTGAAGGATGATGATATAAACAAATCGTCATTCAAACTAAAAAATACATGAAAAAAAATCATACCGAATCTATATGTTTGCAAGTTCCGGTGTGAAACTTTTGAAGATTCATATTTCTTGTCTTTGAATTTTTATGTACTTGAAAAGAGTTGTGTTGAGATTATATCTTTAAAAGAGATTGATTATACTGTAGCCTGTATTTAGTCTAGTTAGAAGCTCGTGAGACAGAACAGTTATTTATAAAGGTCAAGGAGACCTAGTTATGTAATCTCTTTTAAAGTTGATTGAATTGATTTAGCGAAACGAATGATTAAGATGATCGGATCCCTAGTGGTAGAACTAAAAGAAAGGATTGACATAAAAGGCGGAACCTCTATAAAATCCTATGTCTGACCTTCTACTCTTATCTCTTATTGCTTGTTGTTTATTTTTGTTCTCTTATGTTGCAAAATTATTTCCATCATGCATATCTTAAGGAATGTTTGGCTTTCTAATTTTAAGGATTTTATTTTCAAAAAGTTTTGAAACAATCAATTCACCACTCCTCTTGATTGTTAAACAGGACCAACATTATAAACAAAAGGCCTTCTTTAAGGCCTATTTTGTGCATAGGCAATCAAGAAAGATCGTGAGTAGAGGAACCAATCCAATGAACCTTGTCCTGAGCTTTTCAAGCCAAATCTTCGTAAGACATCCTTGAAATTGGATCTTGTCATTTAACTCTGGCACCAATCCAAAAAACTTGTCGAAAGGCATTCGGTTAGGCTAAAGATATAATTACCAAACTAGCCATCTAAAAAGGTAAATCATCCAAAATCATAGTGGTTGATTGCTTAAAAATCCACAATGCATTTTGAATGGCTTAATGAATTCCTTAACATGCATTTGAGGCTTCATATTTGTAAATTATAATTAGGTTTTTATCGAGGGATAAAATCAATTTTCGACTTCAAGCTCAATGACTATCTGAACTTAACTCCTTGCTAGTGACAAGGCCTATGAAGTTAGGTATATGGACTTTGTATGATTAAGGAGATTTGGCATAATGAATTTGGAATAAAAATCGTTGGACCACCCATTCACTTTTAGTTTTTCTCAAGCTTGGCTCTAGAGGAGTCCATAAAAGAATCTATGAAGAGAGGAACTCATCTTAACCATTAACTACGAATGCAATTCAATGAACATCATCTATAACTGAACTTTATAAAGATTTAAGAATTTTCTCCTCATTTGATACAATTCAAATATTTGGAGATAATGTCATGATGTTGAAACTACTACTCCAGAAAATTATGTAAGGCTCATAACTAATAGACAGTTACTTTTCCTCAAGAATGGGAATTGATGCTCTGTAACGCCTTCATTTGCCACTTTTACATTTGACCTTCCTAAGATTACTTCTTGTTCTTTCCTTACTTCTCTCTCCAGGTTATCTTTGTTCGTAAATGCCATATCGCCTCTTTCAATTCATTAGGGGGGGGAAAAAAAAAAAAAAAGAAAAACTTACTACATGACTATGTAACTGGATTAATTTCCTCATCTGTAGCTTTCAAGAAAATTCTGTCAAATCAAAATTCGTGGACAAATATTAAGTTGTGCGGAATTTTTTGTATGTATTTTATTGTGTCTTTGCATGTACCTGGTATGAAGAAAATTAACCTCTTGGAAGAGCGAACTCTAAACCCTATTATTTCACTTATATCTTTTCCACTTCTAAACTTTTCAATTTTTTTCCCCCCTATAGACAACATACCATAGATTTCCTATACCTACTTTACTCATTACCAAAGGGTTATAAAACTTTCCCCTTTAACCATCTACGAGCCACCTCCTATCCATTTTATTTTGAAAAACCAATGAATTCGACAGAAAGAAAAAAAAATACTTATAAAAAAAATTAAAATAAAGAAATAAGATAAAATTAGCATATAGCTAATGCACAAAGTGCTCTCCTACGATTAGCTATAGCAATCATGTTATTCTCTAAATTCACCTTTTATACTACTACTATGTATCATCGCTTTTCTTCCATTGAGAAATAAAGCCGGTTTCAATTACTATACTAAAAAGAAAAATATATCTAGTTGGAAATAAGAAATAAAAATTTCAAAGAAAGGGAGAGAGACAGACAAAGACAGAATTAAAGAACAAGAAAAAGAAGAAGAGAAACTATCATTTTGTGGCTGTAAGGATTACCAATTGGCTAATACATTTTCTTTTAATATGTACAAAATATCTAGATACATTATTACATTTTTTTTCAACATTAACATTTAATTAATAAGTCATACCGAGATTTAGTCCAAGTAAGACTAATCTATCTACATATAATAATTAATGATTTTACACAAGATATTCAAAGAAGAGACGTGGATTTGAATTTTTAGTGTTCATCTTATCTTTAATTTTATATATATATATATATATATATCTTATTAATCTATTTAATGAAAAAATAATAAATAGAGTTTAAAACCATATTTTTCAAAAACTTAAGAGTTTTTCTTTTTTTAACCAATATATTAAATTATGACTATAGTGAAAGGAAAAATGGAATTTGATCTATCACCAGTCCTATTAAAAACAATATTTATCCTATTAAAATATAACAAAATGAATAAAATTTTTAAGTTGAAATATTGAATTTAGAATTGTACCCAGCAACGTTCTTTCTATTATTTTCGTTTGTTATAGGTCATCGTGTTATTGATCTGACTTTTCCGTCAGTTGTCCCGTCTGCGTGCTGTAATTGATTCTTGCGAAAGTTGAGTACGACCTTGATAAGAGATGTTCTACAATTTCCAAATGATTGACAACGATAATAAGGCCGAACTGGGTTAGATAATTCTAAGTCATCGTATACCTTTTTTTTTTTATTTTCCGACACAAACAAGTGCAAGCTATCCAATTACAATCGTGGTCTGGCAACCTCAAGCCACGTGCTATGGCAACGTCCCGATTCTAATTAAATTTACTATTATTAAAATCCGTACATCTATACCAAAATCTATATATTAATAATAAGAATGTGTATCCAAATCTAGATGTTTATATTAGAATCTATATGCTTATACCACACTTTTCATTGTGACTTCTTATGAATTCACCAATACATGACTTCATGCAACTAAATTTATGTTGATTTGAGCAAAATTCATTCATTACCATTATTGTCTTATAATTACAAGATCTATTACCATAATCGCTCTAAGCTTGTCATGCTTTATCAAGTGTATCACAGCCTAATGAAATGCATTTATTTAATTGAAAATTGTATTGAGTTAGTTTAAAAAAAAGAGTGAAGAAAACTCTTCTTTTTTTTTTCTCAAAAACCACAAAATATTTATTTATCAGAAAGCAGAAATAAAATACCTAAAGTTACAAACTACCTAACAGACGTAGTAGTCAATCTACTCTAATCAAACTCAACAAAAAACTAAGGACTTAGGAGATTTTTCTCTCAATAACAAATGCACAAGCCTCTTTTTTCTTTGGATAGAGACCAAATCAGGGCATTTATTTGCTTTCCCATTTACGAGAGAAAACGAACAAAATAAAAAAATATCCTTAATAATTGCAGTTATGGACCATCTACTCTCTTGACCTTTCATACAGTTGAAAAGGAAGAGTTCGTTCCCATAATAATCTTGTTCCATCTCATATCCTTTGCCGATCTTAATGCTTCTTGAACAATCGTTGCCTTGGTAATCAAGCAATCAGCAACTTGCAAACTCTTACTAATCATACCCTTGAAATCTCCATTACAATCTTATGCCACTACTCCCAATCCAATGGCCTATTGTTTTATACTTAAAGCACCATTGCAGTTGTGCTTAATGGACAATGCAGCGTCCAAACTTTCTACAAACCTTCATCCTCCTTATGTTATAACTGACCATAAGATGCCTTGGACAATGTGAGATATTTCGATTTGGTAGGTCATATTTTTTATAAGATGTGTAAGAATGAATCTCAAAAATATGCAACAACAAATCGTACAAGATAAAGAGGGAGAAAAAAAAAAGAAGAAAGAATATATATTGGATAAAATCGATCCAGTCCTCTATTTCACATTTACTTTTGTATCTAGTAGATTCGCATTGTTAAAGACATAATTACTTTAATAGTTTTAATCTAATAAATATAAAATAAAAAGTAAGATGAGACTTGATTGATCTCGTTAAAAACACCATCGAGACCATAAAAAAATCCTAAGATGTATTATTATTGCTTTGAGGGAATTTTTCCTCTACCATAATTAAGCCTGTCACTAACCTATGCATGCGGTTGTTTTAACGATCATTATATAAACCATATAAGAGGAGAGACATTATTAGTTTAATATTATGAACTGTTTTTTTATGATTCGGGTACAAGAAATGATAACAAATAAACAAATCGATAAACGGCTCAAAGGTACGATAAGATTACTAATCTTAAAGAGATTTATGCCTCCAAGGCTACGTATAATAAAGGAACTCAACGGGTAATACTCAACTCAAGTTTGGAAATTTTGATTAGCAAAAGCAAACATTTAAGTTACATTAATATTGATGGTCTTTCTTCGCTCCGTGGAAACATCACTTACAAAATGGGGAAACATCCGAGAATATTTTGATGCCGGTTATTCTGATACCTAAATCAGAAAAATAATGTAAAGAGTAAAAACCTATTACAGCCAAGAGAAAGGGATCAATACGCTTACCTTACCTGCTATATTTATCTAAATTGAAGTTAGGCCCATATCTTGGACCGGTCAATTTGGATCTGAGATCCATTCCCAAAAAGGCCCATCAAGAACTAATAATATAGAAGAAAACTCTACTAATCGTACTTATAAAAGAGTACTTAAAATTCACGTTAAGTCATATGTAAGTTTTCGTTCAACTTGAGGGCCAACCATTGTTATCACTTGCATGTTTAACACATTTCAGCTTTTGGTAACACTTACTCCACTAGAAGAGGTGCCCACTTGTTGAAATAAAATAATTTGGTTTGGTCAAAGGTGAAAATATTTGAAAAAAAAAAAAAAATACACTGTTCGAACGAAGTTCTCATTTACGGGACACAAGAAACAGACTTTAAACAAATGGTATCGCAAAAAGCTTTTTTTTTTTCTCTAACTATATTATATATTATAATTTCAGAACGAAATATTTAAAACGTAATTCAATTTATTTTATTGATAAATCAGGATTTATATTACAAAAATTATAATTGATTTAGCGAAACGATAAGTTTGAATAGAGTATCTTCCAACTGAATAGAGCCTTACTTCGTTTGATGACCCTTCAACCACCAGGCTTTGTGTCCCAACCGTAGAACTTCTCACAATCAACTTCAGATTTTTATAAATGGATTTTCTATTGTAGAATGTGTTCTCATCTTGACTTAATGAGTATTTACAAAAGTAAATGACGAATTCTTTGTTAAAAGCGATATAAGTCCTATACTCACGTAGCTGTTATCTATCAATATATATTCATTTAGATGTTCATTCCCTCCATTAAGAAATGTTTTTTGGCTATTAGCATTTACATGCCCATAGAAAAAATTATGACTTGTTTTTACACCTTAAACCTTAGGTGCTACTCGTAAATTAAAAATAAGCTAATGCTCATATATATGTATGTTTGTATGTATTCATGTAAAGTTTGACATGCACAAGTTTCTTTAGAAAATAAATTTTTAAAATCACCTGTAACTAGATTGAGTCATGCACTAGAGCAATAAAATCAAACGAGATCTAAGTCACCCTTAAGCACTGAAAACTAAACACTAGACTATAACAACTTTTCTTTTTAGGTCAGAAATCAAATTGGGATCTTCAAGCAATAAAATATTAAAACTAATTTATCATTTTACTTTGGCTTAAAAAAAAAAAAAAAAACAAAACAAAACAGAAACTATCATTCGACAAGTTCATTTATGCTTTCAAGCTATGCTAAGATTATTTTTTTTTTTTTTTTACTTTTTGACCAAATTCATAAGGAACCATTAATTTTTTTTTTAAGTTGAAAATTCTAATTATAGCAAAAAAAAAAAAAAGGCTCATCTCAAGTAGCTTATTTATAATTGTCAACTATGTAGTTAATTCCTCTAACAAATTTAACTATCTAATTAATATTAATAGTTATGCATATATCTATATCATAAAATTTAATATATATCACATTAAGAATATTAAGTCCTAAAATTCATTTTGATCGATATATAGTCCATGACAATATTAAACTGTACTCTAAATTTATGCAAATCATTCATTCCATTTTGAGTTTTTAAAGTTTTATTTATGAAAACATTATTAATAGGGTAATAAAATCATAAATTATGAGATTGGAATAGTTAAAAATTATGATGAGTAGTGATATATGATTGGGATTTTTCCATGATCACTTTCTTCTTTTTTATATATTCAGTTCGACCATTCATCTTACTCTTAATTTATATTTCTTTAAATCTAAATCAATAAACAAATTATGAATTTAATTATTTAAATTTAAAAAAAATGTAAATAAATAGAGAAAACTCCCCATATAATAGATCTAGACGTGCCTATATTTCACTTCTTCTTGTTTTATCTCTTTCTCTCCTCAAATCTTATGGGCTTCTCCTCTCTGGATGCATAAGCCCGGATGGCGGACTTCATTTGGATGTAGACATCTTCTGGTAGTGGGCTTTCATTTTCTTTTGTGGACTTGGACTTTGCTGGTGTGGGCTTATGGATGATTGATAGCTGCTTTCTTGTTCCTTTTTTTTTTCATAGTTTTATTTATTAATAAAAGCAAGCTTAAAAGGCTACTTCTGGACAACAACGTAGGAAATCATATATCATAAATCGGGGATTCTCATATACCAGATTGTGTTTGGTAGCACTAGAATAAAATGTATAAATATCTCTTTATTTTTTCATGAAGTGATCTTAAGGTTATCATAAAATTCATTATCGTCATTACTAAGGAAATCAAAATGGGGTTTTATATGTTATAGTTATTATAAGTATTTAATCAAAATATCCACTTATTATATATTTAAAAATAGATGTCTTGTTATTTGGGTATGTTAAGGATAAATGAAGGAACCACGGAAACCAACGAACAACAAAGAGAAATATAGAACAAGAGGTGAATATAGATATTTCATAAGAAAAAACTCCATGTCAGGAGATATCATGACAATCACCAAAGAATACAAAAAAGTAGTAGATAAAACTTTTATCGAAGTTCGATATACTATTAAGAGCGTATTTGGTGCTTTTGGATAGGAAAAATGCTCGGATTCGGACAATACAAAGGATTTAAGAGTACTATAAGACACGGGGAAAAGGGCCAAAATTGAAGTAACATCCATAAGCCCAAACCAGCAACATGAAAGTATATTGAATGAATAAGTAAAAATGAATAAGTAAAAATGAAAGTATATTGAATGAAGGTTTTCTCTCTCGATCGGTGTCTCAAAGTGCAAAGCCAATAATATAAAAATTCCGTATTGATTTTTGGATTCTACAAGAAAAATTATCAAGGAATACTAAGTTTTATAAATTTTTTATATTTTAGTAATTTTAAAAATTTAAGAAAAACTGAATGAAAAATCGAGACTCATCAGAGTTGAGGCCTCCGACTGCCGTCTGGGGGTAGGTTTATGTCAACCAAGCAACGCACGGCCTCTTCCAAAAAGCAGTGGTGTTGGCTTGTTTCGAGATGCCTCCTAAACTCATGAAATAGCCTTACTTCACTCAATTATTTGGTTGCAAGCTCTCTAATTTCATCTAACTAGTTTCTCTCTCTTCCAGGAGTCTAAAAGAATCAAAATTAGTGGATTTGGGGCTTTTATAGCCCAAAGCTTATTAAATAAGTGTCATTTGTCCACTATTTTCCTATATTTACATAAGGAATTATGTCAAGTCTTTAACCCACAATTTGATTTCCCTAATGTTCCCTATTAATATCCCGTGCCACTTGCTTCATTTTCCCGGATCTTGTATCGTTTTCTTATTTTGTGTTTTATGTACAAAAATTGAAAATTCTCTAATTATTTATGGATATATTTATATAAATATATACATTTAATATATTTAATATATATTCATATTCTTAAATATTATTGTCTCATTTTACAATTTTTATAGCTAAGTGATTTCTTCCTAAAGGTAGTTTAGCTATCAGGCTACAAAGCGCGCGTGAATAATAAATAATTAATAATTTTTATTATGACTAGCTTTTTAAGTATATTATAATTTTATTATTACATTTTCAAAATCTAACTTTCATAAGGTTGATTTGTCTAAAACCTATAGCTTTCTCGCAAAAACTTAACTTAATCGGACTACTAACAAGAATACCTTAAATTAAGGGTTACGGTCCTAAATAGCAAAAATTACAAGGAATACAATATGTATATCGCCCTTATCATTCAACCAATATAACCAAAAGAGACATGTAAATCTATATAAAGATCTGTTCCAAATCATAAATTAGCTTAAAATCAATCAATATCTATTTTGAGCAGACTTGAACCGACTGTTGAACTATCGAGTCTTAAGGATTTAGATAATTCAACCATGATAACTCACCAGGTTGATAGGTCACCGAACCAGTAAACTAGACCTTCCTTGAATCAACAGTTTAGTTGATGATTAAAGGTTGAACCAATCTTAAAAATTAAAAAAATATATATATAAATAATATATAATATTCTATATATATATAATCTAAATACAATATATATTATATAATATACTATATATACTATATTATATTATATATATTATATAATGTAAACAAGTATATAGTATATGTAATATATAATAATTCGTGCTTATATGTTCTAAATGAATTATTTCATGATCGAAAAAAATTAAATTGAAAATAAAATTTTTTATTCATGAGTAACTACAAAATTTTAAATTTAGTTGGGAAAAAAACAAGATAAATAATTTACAAATTATTTATAATAATTAAGAAAAATCGAAAAAAAAAATCCAACAATTCAAAAGTTGTTGAACCGACCCTTATAAAGTAAATCGGCTCGAACCCATCCCTTAAGGACCCGACTTGGTTCACTCTTTTGATGACCCATGAACACCGACCCGGTCCAATGAACACCCTTAGAGGTATGTGCACTATTCATAGGCCTTACTACCTTCGATTTACAACTATTACTATCAACTATAATACCACATCACTGTTTATTTTGCATCACATATGGAATAGATACTCTCCCTGCTTTACTTGCACAGACGGCTCGATATTCAATGTGCGCTTCACCGCAATAGCTATTACTTCTTGCTCTTCCTCTAACTCCTCAAACACGCTTCCATCGCCTCTCGATATAATTCACTCAATTTGTCACCCTCTTCCTGACATTCTACCTACAACTCAGGTATACCACCTTTTACCATCATCATAAAATGATTAAGATCCTAGGAAGCAATGTATCCGAACCCCAAACATTTGAAACACTTCAGCTTAACTACTTTTCTTTTCCCCCAACTGCTATTTAACTCCCTGCACATCAGATGTGACAGAAGCTTTACCTTAATTTTCTTTCTCTATCACCAGCACCGCTACCATCATCGTTCCTCCTCTAAATTCCACTCCCAAACCTGCTCAGGCCCACCGGCTTAGGAGGGACCAGTGCATTAAAAGGACTTCATCTCCACTGCCTCTCCACCTAAATTGCCTACTGTATGGTCTAATCATGAGTATCGAATGGCTGCAATTCAACAACATTAGCAATCTCAAGCAATAAATAGTGGGATTGTAAGATCAACTCATGATTTCTCTACACAATCATATGTCCTCCGTCAATTTTATAAAAACGTGCCATTTATTGAGATTTACCTAACCTGCCTTTCAGCGCTTTCCCTTCCAAGCAGTTTCTATACTTGTGTAGAACGGACATAAGAGCTGACATGAAGTTCGAAGCAGCATCCACTTGGACTGCAGACTTTTTCAGTGGATCAATCATCTTTTCACTGTCAAAGTAAAGGAAACAATGCATCCCCTAGCATTTCCCAGAGTACATATGAAAAAAATATGCAACCCTTGACCGAAACAGAGACGAGTGCCAATTGTCTTGCAGTTTTGCCTAACCCGCAACGTCCACACATACATGTCAAACGCATGGACTAAGGATTATCGATTCCCTTCAGCATAAATTTCATTAATCAACATCACATGCCAGTTATTAGTTCAAATTCAATGTCGGATGAAAACGCTGATGTTGATGGATGGATAAGCTATTAGGACATGGGCATACAGATACTGCTCCTTCAAATGGAAATTTTCTTGCCTGCATCTGATGCAAAGTGCAGCAGGCTTGATTGCCGTAGAGATGAACAATAGATCGTTATACATTACATGGATAGGAAAAAGGAGTACAATCCATCCAACCATCCCCAGCCCCCACCAAAGCTTCCCTGGATAGGCATATGCATAATGCCCGTAGAGAAAACAGTAACCGCTACCTCTGTCAGCATCATCTGCTTGGATTTTGCAGTTCAGGCCATATCAGACCGATTCACATTTAAAAGATGGATAAACCTACAAGTACCTATTATAGTAGCAAACAAGGAAATTCAGCACATGATTATGGCCACGGAAGGAAGACCAATCTAGAGGGCAGTAAAAGAAGAAAAATATTCAGAAATGTTCTTCATTATTCTAGAAAGTCCAGGTTTCTTAACCTTGCAGCTTTGTGACGTCCATAGTACGGAACATGCATCGATTAGATATAAAGGGAAAAAACCTAGATAAATGCACCAAGCAAAAGCATATTTTCAACATACAAAGAAAACTTGTTTGCTTAATACATATAGAAACTGGCACAGACGTTACCAATATGGTTCCTCTGAAAATTTATTGTAGATGAAGGATATAACACACACCGATGAATGCTGAGAAATCTCTCCTCATGGAGGTAAGAATGATAATAATTGACTGTAGAAAAAATGGAAGATGCTGATTTGTGCTGGACATAAAGGACAACCTCTACATTCTAGATGGAGTGGATCTTCATGTTGTTGATATCATCAAGTATCGTTCTATCCACTTTTCCCTCCAACAACTCATTGGAGTGCAAGAAACTAGGCTGGTTTGTTGATGCGAGAAGTCTTGCCCACATCCTATCAGTTAACCTGACTGTATTTTGAGTCTCTGTCACCCGCTGCAAGAAATGTTTGTAACAGGGCATTAGAATTGACCATTGACTAAACTAGTATCTATCTGAGAACATGATGCATTCTTATATCTAGTTAAGTACTGCAACTTGGCATAAAATATTTTTTCAAATTTCATCACTAAACTATAAAAGGAGACAAACATTCTTTATTCACATGCTTTTACAGAACATAAGTGGCCCCAACTAAATTTTTACCTAGCAGACTTCTAGACATAAGGTTATTATACACAATGTATATTTCCTTTTATGATTAACCAGGTTATTATGCAAACATCCCTAGACACCATATTTAATTACCATAACAGAGTTCTTTTACTCTATAAACAAAACTATGATGCTAGGTATTCTTCAATAAGTTTGAATATCCCCATATGTGCCTTAGTTGCCTTTCAACCTACTGACCATCACTGTTAGCGAAATGGAATGCATCCCCAAGGTGACTGACCAGGGTTTCCTTTGAGCTATAATTTTACAGACAAATCACAAATTGACGAACATGAGCTGTAAATTTTGACAACTTGAGATTTTCGATTCACCTGTGCCAGCTAATCCTTTTGCTTCTTTATTTATAATAGTTAACCTTGTTAGAGTTTCTTTTCCCTTATTGTAATATTATTCCCCTTACAATGCTTTCAAGCTATTTCCAGACATGGCAAGCTGCAGAAACAAATTGCAATTTGGATGTTGCTGACAATTTTTCCCTATTCTACACTTCTCTGACTTTAATTTGTCCTTCAATGCTTATCAGCACTTAATAGAATACTCTCTGCTGCAAAATTTGCTCATTGTCCTAAATTAGGCATGGAAAATGATCATTATCCATGCAGGTGAAGAGACAGTAGAATATGAACATGATTTCATAAAAAGACATCTATCAACATAATCGTCTTCAATGGGAGCTCCTAAATTTTACGAACCAATAGCCACTATGAACTTATTACTCAACTTGGAATGGTTATCTAAATGGTAGGAGGACTTACCGCTATTGGAATGTAAGCATGTCTGCTATTAACAGGACCCACTGTGAACCCTGTGTAACCAGCCATAGCTCCATGAACAGCACTCTGAGCAAGAAGAGTACAGTAGATATTATCCGATGCATTGCTTGGTATCGCCCGGATCATATAAGTTGGATCTGGTAGGAAAAAGACAACAGAGCTGAAAATCTTTTTTCTACAAAAGGAACTGCTAAGTATTGTTGCTAGCAATATGTTGGCCAAGACCATCTATCTTAAGATACTAGTAAATATGGAAGAAAATAAGAATATAGACATCGTGTTCAAGCAAGCAGCTTATCAAGCACTCCATGGCATCATTAGTTGACTGTACAGTTGACAACCAGAGCGTCAGTTCTGTTAATCATATGAGAAATCGAAACATATGAATTTCCTCGCAATTAGACAAGGTTTCTTTTCGGAACAAGCTGGAAATAATTTTCAATGTAAGAAAGTTGCTTTCAACTATTAGATGATACTGGCAGCCCATACTAAGACCATATCATTTCATATGCACGGGAGAATAGTGTCTGGATAAACATTCCGATGTTTTCAAGGGAGCTCCAGGTTTCTATACTTCCATTACTTTCATTCTATGTTGTCCTGTTGAAGCAACTTTTATCAGTTGAGCACCCTAAACTCATAATCAAAAACAGCAACCTCATCATATTAGAAGGTGATTGCATGAAAACCTTTACAAGCAAGCCCATGGTTTACTTCAATAGGCATCCAATAAAGAGGGGATAAATGCAAAAGGAAGGGAAAAAAATGCTGAGAAGTACACTATATGTGCCCATGCAATATTTGACGGCTTATACATAGCAAACAGAGGAATGATGATATTTGATGAAGTATCCTCATGCTGCATAATGGATGCCTATTCCAGGAATGATTTAAATATGAATTTCCCTTCATAACATTCAAGAATAACTTGAACTAAACACGCCTGCTATTGCTGCAATCTCTCATAAATTACTTGATAGAAAGAGGCAATTTGTAAAAACAAGACGTTTCATAGCCATCACTTATATAACAAAGCTCATGGTGGTATATAAACATCATACTTAGCTGATCTCCAAGTACCTATGTATTTCATATTAACGGGATTATGAAAGTTTGTAAAGTGCTCCTGCAATACGAAAAGGCAAGTGGTTTTAGATTGAATGAAGAGTTCAAAGAAATTCAAAGACAAAGTCATGCCACCAAAAGACTCTCGCAAGATAAAAGTGATTAACATCACTTAAGTAAAACGGCAATCATGAAAGAAAAACTAATCTTCTAACTCGAATCATCAAAGGGTTTGGCTGGCATATAACTCAGGCAGCACATGACACCTTTTAGCTTAAACCATTCAATTCAACCATAGTTACATATATCAAATACAATAAATTATATTAACTTTCCAATCACAACTGTAAATGGTGTTATCAAATTGACTTCAGTTGTTGGACAAGTGACCGGGATTCATTTAAGTTATAGAGCAGGATAGCTATGATGAGTAGGAGCTAATTAGGTAGATTGATCACTTTCATTTTATATTAACCAAGTTCATGTTTAGACAGTTTGACATACTTCCATAGTTGAATGAGTTTCTCTACTCTTATCATTACACTAATTAAATGGGTTGACCATGTAAATTGTGTAATTTACAGGTTATGCATTGTCATCATATCAACAGCCAATTAATAGGTAAATTATTGCCATCATCTCAAATAGCCATGAACTTTTAATTTCATATAATAAAACATAATTGACAATAAACAGAGATCAGGTTATGTAACACTTATATGCCTGCCTATAGAGGGAACTAACTAGGAGAAGAGCATATCAAATAAAAGAAAAAACACTTGAAACATGTAGCTAAGCATACCCCATATAACAGCCTTAAAATGCAGCAAGTAAATCATAGGAAAGAAGTATTATCACCATGAAGGGGTAAAAAAAAAAAAAAGAGGAAAGAAGAAGGTGATCAGAGGAATTAAATGTGTCACAGAAAATGATCAAAACACAAGAAATAAAACCAGTTGTTAACGAGTCATTTGGAGAAGGATTAGAGAGGATTTAGATGAGATTTCTCTGGACGCATTTGGAGAAGTATTGGAGAGGGTTTGGGCCGGACCAAGTGACTTTCTCATAAAACTAAGGACTTTTCAAGTTTCTTCTTCAGCCCTATCACAAGGATAGGAGCTCTAAAAAGAAGGAATGTGCAGCTGTTTTGTACTACATTTGGAACTCTTGTTGCCTTGGTGTCCAACAGCCCTTGATGGAAAACATGACCAGGAAGGTTCTATCTACAACAAGGCCTTTGGACATGAGCTTTGTGAAGTAGTTCTACGATGGGCTTTTGTTTTTGTTTAACTTTGTTGGATTCTAGTGGTCAGGATTTGACTTGTCTAGTTTGGCATTTGCACTCATTTCTTTGTAATGCAAACTTTAACACTTTGTGCAAGGCTCTTTCTAGCAAACTCTCTTGTTTGTACAGTGGACTATACTCTTTGTATATTCTCATCCTCAATGAAATTTTAAATGAACTCGTCCAAAAAAAAATGATGATTGACACAGGCATTATACTCACCCACATAGATTACTGAAAGGCAATGAGTATTCAGTCATGTTTAGAATGAAGATAAAGAATTGGAATTGCCAAGTTTTTAAGGAAGGAAGATTAAAATTTTGATAGGATACTATGTTCTTCACCTTGATCTTCTGTGATAACCACAGGCCAACATCAAGAAGTAGCCTGTTTCCTGATGCGTCTCTCTCCCCAACAGCATGCATGCTCTGTGCAACATACTCCTGCCCTGCTCCTTCTGCTAACACAATAACAACATGCCCATTTTCCTTCAGTCGCTGTTCAACAAATTCAAAAAGCCCACCTTCACCTTCCAAGTAGAATGGAGACTCAGGAATCAAGCAACAGTCCTGTTGCATTCAAAACCTCATTACCATGTATAGCAGTAGCCTTACTGCAAACAAAACCAAGGTCCCTAATGCAGTCGTTTGTTCTGGGTGTCAGGGGAAGGCCAAGCTCGGTTAAGTTTTTAACATATGAAATTATAGTAAGATATCACTTTTTTAAATACACCATAGTTCCACAGATTGTAAATTATCACACAATGTCATACAATGGTCATATTGCAAATAACACCAAGGTTCCCAGCATAGTCATTTATTTTTTTTTTTTGGGGAAAAAAAAGCTTTTCCCCAATAATTTAACATAGTACTTTAAAAATAAACACCCTCAAAGTGAGTCCACGCATGCTGTTTAACAAGGAAAATGATTTCTGTGAGATGAGCCATGTTCTGAGGAGAAAACATGGTGGGATATGCATCAAACAAATTGTCAAAAGTTGCTACAGCATCTCTTGTGCGTATTTTGTGCTTTCTACTACATGCTTGAAATACAGGGAATATAAGCAGGACAATTCCAAAGTACTTGATCGGTTTGTTTTCTGCTTTCTCAGGACAAACATATTAAGAAGGAGATTAGTCGACCAGCCTGCTAGACATCACTAAGATCTCGTAGCAACAATAGCTGGACCATCTGCATTCCACACAGGTTTTAATGATAGAAGAAGGGGATAGCTATAGCAGAAACTAATTTTGAGTGCTTTAAATGGGATTGAAGCCTTACTACATCTCGGCTTGCTAACGTGGCAAACATGGCAATGAAACCTGAAAGGGTGACAGATATAAAAAGAAATTAGATTCTGTAAGGTCGTACGATTAACTCATCAATTGCTTCAAACACTTACCACTGTATCTTCCCATCAACTTGACAATTCCAACTCCATTTTCTACACTTTCAACCTCCACATGGGCAGCATTTATGGCCCTTTGGGCTTCTTCAACAGCAGTATCAAAACCAAAAGATTTGTCTATAACCTACATAAAAATTTGCCAACATTAACCTTGCTTCAGTATGTTGCAGTAAACAAACTGCTGACTCATAATTAATCACAATTGAACACATCTCTTCTAAGAAATATTGTAAATCATCCACATCATAAACATAGAGTATGGTTTAATCTAACAAAAGACTCACCAAATGACCCCAAGAGCTGCCTCACAACCTAGAGCATCAAGATACATGATTTTTCATGGCCACATAAACATGAACACTTTACTAGGATTCTGTAGGATGAAGTCAAGTTAAGAAATTACAAAGAAACCATGGATCAAGCAAAACTAAGCAAAACTCAATGTTGAACTTAAAGGAGACCTATCTGTCATTAGATAGCTAAATTACCATTTCTCAATCTCATTTTCATGGGAAAACTCAGCACATGAAGCACACCGAAAAAACTACAAGGACTTAGAATGGAATGTTCCATGACTTAAATTTTGAACTTTCACAGGACAAGCCAAAACAATACTCATGTCATATACTGTTGCTTATATACTCTTGCTTTAATTATATCATACAATACAAGCATGTGTATATACTTTAGACCTCCTCTCACACCTACCAACAGGTTCTCTCTAGAAACGCCCTTCTTTCCTTTCCCTTTTTCCTATTTTGCCTTGACACAACAATGACATATATCATATACTTCGTCGGTCCATGAAATACTGGGAGATCTTTCATGGAGAATCCTAGGAACAATCATAGATTATAGAACAAGACTACAAGACCAGCAGCTAGCCTTGGCACCATCGTTCTGCCAAGTAACAGCAATTACTTAACCAAGCAAATTGAAGGATTTACATATTGGGACAGTATATTTTGTACACATTTCGACTGATAAAACAGGGACAGAAGAATGGAAAAGAAAACTTGAGCTTTTGACAGACATCTTCAAGACAAAAGTTTCTTATTTATTGGGTTAAGAAAGAGAACTTATAGTACCAAGTTTGAGTAAAAGAGATGATTCAAATAGAGCGATAATCAGAATATTCACGGCCAAAAACAAAAGATTCTGATTCAAAATCACAAAAGAAGGAAGATGTTCTCGCAGGATGCAGACCAAACAGATGAAATCATGAAGCGATGGGAGCCTCTTAAATGATCACATGATACAAATTAAGAAATAACATAAATTGTTAAAACCGTAATGAGAGGGTAATGGTGCAAAAGGGAGAATATTGAGTAGAGAAACACAAGCACAACTGGAAGATGAAGATGATAATGACTATAGTTACAAAGCTTAGTTGGAATAGGCAATGTGTAATAAAAGTACAACAAAAACAAATGTTAAGGTCAAAAGGTAACACTACCAATCAAGGATCTTATGAGAGTGATTGAGTTAAGATAATTTGAATAAATAAAACAATATCTACCTACACAATAATGTGATAACATGGAAAATGATTGCATATAAAAGTGAAGACGACTATGCCATTTTTAAAAAAAGGAGATATTTATGCATATATTTAATTGAGGATACTTATTTGCTCATGAAAAAGGACATATACAATGTTCAGCAATTGTAGTCATTGTTGATGCCTGATGGTCATATGTAACAATTCTCCACCTATAGCTTCTACAAAATCTAACTAGACCATTGTATAAATACTTCTACATCATCCTTGCAACCAAAGCATATGTTTGACACCAGTCTGTTTCATCCTGCACTTCTCCCCTACACAGCTCTACTCACAAGCACCATGACTGAAAATACTGACATTATAATTATCTTTCCATTTCAACTGTTTTATTACATTTCCCTGACCGATTCAAGGAAATCACGTGCTCAACTTGAATAAGTAAGCAATCATTCCATTTTATCAAGAAATCAGACTGCCTTATCATACCCCTAAGCTACTAGCACCAGCCAGCAGCAATTTAAAAGCAATTTTTTTCTTTTGAGAGGTCTATAGGAACAGAATACCAATTTCAGTTAAATCTAACTAGTGTCTATTAAGGAGAAGAGGAAAAAAAAAATAAGAACGTCCTGATGAGAGAAAGTGAACTAGTCAAACAGGGTTTCCTTTCCTTTTTTCTTATTGAACTCATCTCCATCATCTCAGGATAGGGGAAGACATAGTCAGTAATACTTACAGCAATATCATTATCTATCGTCTTGGGAATTCCAGCAACTGCCACCTGCAGACCACGCTTCTCAACTTCCTTCACAAAAAATATATTACAAATATTACAAGTCATAACAACTGTGTAAGGATTTAGAGCAAGGTACACTATTCATTTGAAGAGTTATGACCCCATCCACATATTTTATGTAAAATTAGGATTACTTCATAAATAAGAGCCGCTCCCTTTTGTGTACCATCACCTCCAATAATGTAAACCTGAAAAACAAAGATATATCACTTGGTAATCCCTAAAAATTATAACATCATTACTAGAAAATCAATTTCATGTCCACCTGATTGATTCCACGATCTTGGATATTATCAACAATCTTTTTCGTGTCATGACCCCCACGAGATGTTTGCAGAAAGGTGCCACCACGTTTGTGGATATCATTGACAACTTTTGGTGTTAATTTTATAGTATTTTTCGAGTAAAATCCTCTATATCCTCCCTATGGACAAAAATAGTTCACATAAGAGATCACCTTATAGAACCTAATCTCACAAAAAAATAATGTAAACATAATAGTATTTGTGATTTCAAGCCTGAAAATAAAACTCTCCATTCACTCAGGTGCATTAGCCTCCAAGAAGAAAGAGGATAATAGTTGCCTAAGTTCATAGGCATAACAAAATAAAGAGAGGCAAGAGGTTACGTATTAAGCCTCAATCTTAACCAAAGAAATTCAAGAGATGCTGGAAAGTTCACTCATTCAAATACAGAAAAATAGACATTTTCCTGAGATAAAGAATAAAGTCTAAGATGCAGTCTCTGCTGCCGGCCTAGTGCACCCATTGATGATACTGAAATGCACAACACATCAGTTAACAGTAAAACATGGGAAAAGGATGGAAGCTTCAAACCACAACATAAGCAAAGAGGGAAACAAGAAAGACTTTCAATAAGCAGGTCAAAGCCAAGTTGATGCAAGTAGTAAGAGCAGCTTTCTTACAATTATGAGTCCACAGCATATAAACAGCAAAGATGAAAAGGTTCAAATTATTCACCTGGATCCCAAGAATTTCCTCGACACCATACATGTAGCTCAAACCGCACACTATCTCACGAATGACGGTATTGATACCAGGGCATAAGCCCCCACATGTAACTATGCAGGCAAGCACTTCTTCCGACTTAAAATAAACCTAATTTCATCCATTTATGAGCAAAAATAATAATAATAAACTTAAAAAATAAAAATAAAAAACCAGTAGCATTAATCACAAACTCTAAAGGTCTAGATGACATCTAGACGTACCCATCGCTCGTGAATTTTTAAATAAGTAATGTACCTTTTCCCGTGGCCCTGCACGCCGAAAGTGTACTCCTCTGGGACTATCCTTTTGCACAACAATCTGGAGAGAACAGTTAAAATTAAACAGCATAAAAAACACAGCAAAAGCAAATAAAAGAAAAATTGATAATAACATGAGGCATTTCAGTGTCTAAGTTTTGCTTTTCTCCTTTTTAACACTTAAATTTGCTTACAAGCTAAGTGGTTAATTTATTTGTGGAATAGTAATTTCACCTTCTCAGCAACCACATCTTCCGGACTAACAAATGTTTTCCTGATACAATAAAAAGACCAAATGGACAATGAATAACCTGACAAAGCAAACTATACAAAAATCACAAGGAAAATCGTAACATCCAGCTCATAACACTCATTAACCGATAAAACAAGAAACTTTTTCACATTTCATATACTTAATCGAATTGGGAAAGCTAAAGAGACTTCTTCTTTTTCACTCAAAACAATGCCACAAGCATAATATACAGGCCACATATCCGACTGTAACTAACAAAGTTTTTTATATACACGGCCCACAAATTGACAATACAAATTAAATTAGAAGTCGAAACTTTACTTGACAATTGCATAAGCTTGGCTTTTCTCCAAAGGATTGGGATACGACTAGACAAAACAACAAACACGAAAACACAAAAAATCAGTTATTAACTGAAAAAACCGAAAATTCTAATTTAACTCAATTCAGTGGGATCATGACTGAAAAACAGAAAAATCAGAATACCGGTAAGTCAGGCAGGAAGTTGTTTAAGTGAGGAACGTCTTCGAGGACAAAACCGTCGTACTTCTCCGTCAAGGAAGGTAGATGTACTGATCCATCACCGGAATCGGAGACCTGAGCTCTGATACTGATTCCAATAGGTCTTCTTCTTCTTTGGCGCGAAGAAACGAGGGGTTTAAGGTTTAGGCTAGGGTTAGACTTCGAGTGGAAGGAGAATGCAGTGAAACTAATAGGACAGCGGGAGCTCTTTCCCGGAAGAAACGACGGCGACGTCGAAAGTGAGAGCTCCATGATGTAGATGTGAAATGAAGAGGGAAGTTGGAAGTTGGAGGTGGAAAAATTGAATTTGATTAAATTAATGAAACAATGGAAGGAAGGAAGTTGGAGATGGCCGTAATAAGAAGCAATAGGACCTCCACCGTGCTTGAGCCTCGAAGAGTCAGGTCAAAGACGATTCCTGTTGTTTCCTTTTCCTTCCATGTTGGAGTTCTACGAGGCGACGTTGAAATTACTTAAATTTTTCAACTATAACACTATTTCGATGATTCCGTCAACCGCAAATTACACCTATCATCCGCGTATTTTCGTTTAATTTAATTACTTATAATGCATCTTTTTTAACAACTGAAAACCGAAAATAAATGAGTGAATGTACAAAGAAGAGTAATTTTCATTTCATGATATTTGATTAGAGTTGTAAAGGGCTATTTGTATTTTTTTTTTATCTATATCTTTATTTATTTTTTATTTATATCTGTTTGAAATTTAATTTATGAAAAACTATTTTATCAATATCTTTTTTTTATTTTATAATTACAATGTACATAGTGATTAGAGTGTAAAAAATAAAAATTTGCATACTTTTAGAAGAAAAACTTAAATATATATATATTATAAATCAAAAATAATTATTTTAATTGATATATTTTTAAAATATATTTTTTTATTTTATTCTTGCCAAATATAAATAATCAAGTAAGTGATAATAAAACGCTAATAAAACGGAAAATAGATTAACTAAATGAAGCCAAAAAGAGATTAAAGAGAACTAAAGAGATAAAAATGGTACTTTTATAGTTACAATATTTTTTACACTTAATTTCTTATCAAATGTGTCTTTAAGGTGGATTTATTTGGAAATTTTTTCATTTTCCTTTTGAATCTAACTCTCACAACTTTAACATTTTTCTTATTTACTGGAGTAACATATATTTATAAGGATTAATATCACAAATAATATATAAACTTTATTAAAATATGTAATTTATTACATATACTTTGAAAAAAATCAATTTACTCCTTAATTGAAGTTTTTGTTATCATTTTTGCATTATGAACTAATTCTGATAAAAATAATATGAACATAAGTATAAATTAGGAATTAAACATTTTGGTCACCCTAATATTAGACAGTGATTAGCAACTACTTATAAGGTTACACTTACCCCCATCGAGTAGTCACTCGCCACCATCACTACTTAACCTTGAAACGGCTATCTAAAATAAAGTAGGTCACGACTTACCTCAATAAGTGGATTGTTTGACACCATAGATCAATTCTTTATTTGTTCTTATATCCATATTAATAAATGAACTTAACAGAATTGGTACGGATAATAAAAATAACCACGAAAACTTCAATTAAGTAACAATTTAATTTTTTTTAAAGTAAAAATAATAAATTATACATTTTGATAAAATTTAAGTATCATTTGTAACGTTAAATCTATTTTTAATTCATATAATGAAGATTTTTTTAGATTAACGGGAAATCATGGTTATTAAAAACATGCTAATATCCACCGTAATATACATACCCTTCAAATTATATACATTATATAATGTGGAGTTTGAGAAGATAGGGTGAGGGTTTTAGAGTTTGATTTAGTTTTAAAGTTTTAATCCATATTTTGCATGAAATTAAAATCAAATTTAATTTAGATACTTACTTAAAACTCGACATGACTTCAAAATGCTCGTGTCTTCCGTTAGAGGAAGTAACTTTATACTGGGTTAAAAGTAATATGTGACAAAAGACATAAGATTTTATTTATACCATTTAGAATGGTACCTCAAGTCTTACGCATCAATAAAATCTTCATAAACTGTTTTATTTAAAATTCACCATAAATTCTTATTTTTCTTATCAGAGCTGATCATTATTAGGCTTTTATTTGGAAGTTGTATTTAATAATTTAACTATAACGATAAGCACTTATGCACGTCTATTTCTTTATTTTAAAATTGAAATTTTGGTGTGTCTTGGAGTCCACGGCGACAAGCAGTTAATTGATTCCCATGAGAAACAAACAAACTGCAAGAACACTTTCAGAAGAAGAGAATAAATAATAACAAATTCACAAGATCCCATCCTCATGCTGTACAGATCATCCATACTTGCTACATTTTTGCAGCATCATTAAATTACAAACTACAGAAGAAAAAAAAAAAAAAAAAAACCTTAATCATCCGAGCTATATTCACTAGATTCATCAGGAAGTACGGGCACTGCAGTGCAACAAAATGTATCCTTGTCCTTAAGGAGGAGGCAGCTGCCGTCATTGTTCCATTTTAAGTCAGTAACAGAAAAGTTTGTTAGAGGTATACTGACACAGTAAGCACCATTAGGAGTCCACATATACAAGTGTGAACTTCCTGTGCAAAGGAGAAGACGCGTGCTTGTAGGGTCCCAAGCTGCTGCTCGAATGGGATCTTTCTGCACCAATATGGCTGCAAGTTCAAGACGACGTATGTCCCATATCCAAAGAGCAGTAGGCATACTGTCATTTCGAGTACAGATGTACTGACTGTCATTGCTCCACGATAGAAGACCTGTAGTAGAACAAAGTCAACTTTCAGGATGGATGTATACACAGCTTGTATCTTCGGAAAATCTAGTTCCTTGAACAGATGCTAAGTTAAGCTCTTTCAGTATGCACTTTTAACCAATTTTGACCTCATGTATGTCATTTCCCCTCATTCATTTTGTTTCCCTAATATGCAGAGAACTATAACTTCAATTATGTTGAAAGTTCATTTTAAGCCCTTATCTTAATACAGTGATGAGAACTACGAGAAAGCCCCGCTATAATGCTAAATGATTACAGACTACCATGTCATCATTCACCTATGAACTTGAGAACAAAATATTAATGTATTAGGCTTAAATCTGCTAATCAGCATATACCAAAGAATGAGAGAGCAGGCTCACCAATTCCTTGCTTGGGATTGGGTTTGTCCACAGGCGGTTTCTGGTAAGGAAGAGAGATTGGCAAATCCATGACCTCGTACCTGACAGTGAAATGTCCTTCTGTGGCATCTACTTGTGGCAATATCAGAAAAGAAACAACTAGTAAGTTTTTTAACAATTAATTTTAATAGTGTAAATACCAGGTCAGCATATAGAGAATCGAGGACAGAACAATGTGCAACCATAAAAAAAGTAGTAATAAATCCTGAGTAAGTGTGCTGCCTATACAAGCATGAGTCAATTAGTGTACACCAAGTGATAAATGTGAAATGTACTTCTGTGAAGTTCTCTCAGCACATTAATGAGGACTATTTGGCATATGCATCGTATACAAAAGCTGAAGGCAGCGATCTAACTTTTTTTTATTAGCACAACCTCATGGTGAACAACTTTATTGAAAAGGCAATGGTCACATTAGCTTCACCGTTGCATATCAACCTGCTTATAAACTTACAGTTTACAAGTATGAAATGACTGAATCTCTCTCTCTCTCTCTCCCCCCCTTTCCCACTCTCCTAGTTGCAACATACAAGTTAAGTACAGCCATCATACTATCCTACTCGGATCAGTCAGAACTTGAGACATTAACTTAATTTCCCTCCAAAAATTACCATCTCCTATTTATTATTTACATACTTCCCTCGCATTTCTGACATTTGCTAATAAGCCCCCAACTCCTTATCCCCTTAATCCTCCGAGGAAACACACAAATATAAGTGGTTCAGGCATTCTGTCAAATAGACATGTTTTAAGATGCTTGGAGTACCATAGTCAAGAGTCATTATAGCAAAAAACATCCTTACTGGGACTGCCTTGCATAAAGTCATCGTGCAAATTGAGCTCTGACATATCAATTTGCAAAGGCTCATCAATTTCCTGCACATTACAGAATAGGGTTAGAGTTTTTTCTAGGTAATTGAGATTCCAGGAACGGGAAACAGGCAACGTAGGCTATGCTAATTTATGAGTAGAATGTGGCACCAAATAATTACCTTAAAAACAGCAGCACAACAAGGACTTCGGACATTAGATAAGTGCACAAATTCAGCAAAGTTCTTCCAAGTGAGGTGATGTAAAATTCGCAGCATCTGGTCATAACTACCAACGGCCAAAAACTGACCACAAGGAGACCATGACAAACTCTTTACTCCTAGCCCACTTTCATAGGCTTGATACTTAAATAGACACCTTCCATCTGGAGTGTAAATAAGAACCTGTATGAACCAGACAAGTTATAGCAGCATGCTATCGTTTGTTACAGTTTATTGATCATTTTGGTGGATATAAGCCACATGCAATGATAATAAATTACTTCAGACCCCAGGCCACTTCCCACAATAAAACACAGAAATGAATGGCCTTTAGGTAGAGCATATGAGAATAATATAGGAGATTCAAAAAACAAAATTGGAGTGAACTACAAAGCCACATTACTATCACGCTTCAAGGTGCCTACCTTATAGTCAAGTGATGAATCCCATACCACGATAGTGCTGTCATCTGGAGACCACTCAATATCAGCCAAGTCCAGTGTATCAACAGCAAAAACACCCATAATCTCCCAGTTCTGGCAGGAAAGCAGATTGATGTAGTCTTTGCAATCATGTCTCGTGCAAATTGCTGCAAACTTCCCATCATTGGTGAATGAAACCCCCTTGGAACCATGCTTTGGCCATTGGACATGTACACATGCTGTGTTTACCAGAGACCAAACTGTCAACCGCAGTTGAAATTCTGAAGTGGTTAGAATGTGACGACTATCGGGACTCCACCTAGCATAGGCAATACCGGCAGGACCTTCATCAATTTTACAAGTCCATTCAGGTTGAGTTAGAGACCATGCCTGTATCATCGGCCTTTTATAGAGACCACAAAGAATGTATTCGGAATCTTGGGCCCATTCAATGTAGCTTATTTTATCCAAACATGAAAACAACTGCACAACCTGAAACAAACGGGAAATGACACATTCATTCTGTTGAAACATTACCCTTCTAGCCATCTAAAAGACCAGGTGTGGTAAATGTATTGACAAAATGATGCCATGGCCCAAGGACTTAGCAAGAGCTGTTCATTCTAACTATTAATGACATATAAAAACCACAGCCAACCAATATACAAGCTTAACCTTATTAGATCCATAAACAATTCATCTAAAAGCTTAAGCTGTAGATATCGTATGACTTTTATACTTCTTATTAACACCAACCTTAAAATACTCTCTACATTTATGTCCTCGTTTTGCTGCTTTTCCTTTTAGCAAAACTCCCGTAGTCAGACTCTTCACTCTCTCCAACTTAAGTCACATTTAATTCTTTGGCAATACATAAAAGCAATGAGTCTGACACAGGAATGGCAAAGTAAAGCTAACACTCTGAGTAAGAGAGTATCCAAATGCATTTGAATTTTCCAGCTTAGAATGTCATCTTGAGTTCCCCACCATAATATACAGAGGAATTTTCAAATAACTGTGAGTTTATCACATCAAGTTATAAGCACACTTCCAAGCCAGATTCAAAACCATTTTTTCTTTCTGCCTATCACCATGCTCTTAATTTTGTGGACACAATGTTCACATTTATAATTGGTAAGCTGCCTATCCCCATCGAATTCTCTATATATGTTCGATTTTCTGTTCATCCAATCAAAACTACTATATCAAAACCCATATTTAGCTATACACTAAATGTAATACTCAAAGCACCAATACCTTATCTAGTCATTTGGAGGAAGTGAGGTTTAAAATTAAATTATCTCAAATGCACGGAGGGTTCCCAAATTCAGGAATTAGACATGAAATTATGCTAATCTTGATCTTTTTTCTAAAGCATTCTCTTCTCTTTAATCAGCTTAGGCTACCGCAACGATAACCATTTCAAACGAAGCCAAACACAGCTGATTCGGAGCTCAAAGCATCTTCCTCCAACCTACCTACTCCATTAGTATTTAAATCTAATTTCTCATGGCGAACATGGTCGACCAAATCCTGGTATGGAAAACGTTATCGGTTGCTCCAGCAGACTGATAAAGTGACTAAATAGAGTAATTGTGTGCATTTCCATTTTTTTTTCTCCTAAAGCGTGTAATCAATATTGAAAACTACATCAAACACGGACTGTCTATATGGTCCATTTTTGAGCTTAAAAGGAGCCCAGATCGATACGATTATAATCCATATACAAACAAGGAACAAGAAAGAGATCTTCTGAAGCTCATTTACTAACATTTCAACCTTATGATCGCGTAAGACAAGCACGCAACTGTGAGTAGAGTAGAATGGACTCAAAAGACATTACCTTAAACGACAAAGTATCGCGAATAACAAGGCGGTAGTCGACAGCAACAGCAATGTAACGAGAATTAGGAGAGAAGCAGCAAGGACCCGTTTGCTTGTACGTATCAGTGAACTCCATTTTCTCCCCCCGGAAAATCGGACAAATCGGAGTCTCTAATGGAGGAACAAAGCTTTTGATTAAGGTAAAATTAGGATATTGAAGAAAGGGAGAAGGAGAAGAAGATCTGGGAGGACAAGAAAGTGGGTTGTGGGCATGTTCTTTTTGTCTGGGATGGGACTGAATGCTTTGTTTGGAGTTATTTTATGTGACTGACTCACTGAGTCGCTCCATTTGAAGAGATCCTGCAGCCTTTTGGAGTGAAGATTTGAAGTAAAGCTACGTGGAGGAATGAACTCGAGGTGGGCCGGGCCGGAATGATGGGCGCGCATGTAAATGTTCTCACGTGGACCGCATGAGACCAATCTTAAAGTTTATACGTCCTTGTAAATATCGATAAATTCTCTTTTACCGCTTTGATAAATGATATAAGTTATAACACTAAAATTATCAAATTAATCATGTTTTCTCCTCCAAGAGTATGGAAACCCGTAAATTTAGTTAATTATAAGTAAAATCGAACTTTAGTACTATAAATAATTTCATGAGTGGTTAAGGTCAAGCAAAATAAAAAATTCTATTAAATTGTGAAATCGAATATATTATCGATAATAAAATCTTAAAAATTCGATTGAAACTTAACTCGTGTAAAAAACCATAATAAACCCTATATACATGTAAATATCCAAAATAGAATTCAAACTTGACGAAAACCCTAAAATTATAACTTTAAATTTATAAAATAAATAAATATAACTTAATAATAATAAAACCTTAATCAAATATAATTATCTATCAAAACGTGTAATCGCGTAAAATTATTAACGAATACGTTGAGATAACTTATAAATATTATAAACATAATAGATAATAATTAAATTAATAAATTTTTATAAAATTTCAGTATTATTTTATAAATACTAAATTTATAATTTTTGTATTTGAAAAAATCCAATATTTTTATTTATACTTTCCTTTTTCCTCTCTCTGTTTCTTCATAGTTGCCACATCCAACAACACATTACACTTGCAAACATTATAGGAACATTTGTGTAGCTAAGTTCATTTAACATGTGCTAAAAAAAATGAGATAAAAATTAAATGAAGATAAAATCATGTCTTATTTCAATAAATGCTACATCTTACCTTGATTTTCTTTGTCTTTTCTTTTTTTTTTTCTTTTTCATCTACATAAAGTTTTAGCTATTGCCCTTGTGTCTAAGACTAGAAAATATACAAGCAAAACACATAAAATTCATACACAAATTATTTTCTTCTCTTCCTCCTTCAAACCATAAAGTACCCATTTCTTTTTCTCATTTTTTTTTTTTTGAATTCAAATGACAAACTAAGAAGAAGAAGGAAAAGCTTGGGATTATTAAATCAAAATACTTCCAAGAAGAGTATTTAGTATGTATACTATGTTTATTTTGTATTACCTATTTTTATGTGTTCATATACATATGTAACATAAGGGTATGTATTAGAAAAATATATAAGATTTGTATTTCCTTATGTATAAATAGTAAAGTATGGTCTTATATACATACATGTTATATTTAGTATGTAGTATAAAAGTCTAGATGCATATATATATATATGTGTGTGTGTGTGTGTATGTGTTTGTGTGTGTGTGTGTGTGTATTCACGTGTATATTATATGTATATTAGGTATATGTAATTTTCATTACAAGTTATATGTATGTTATGTTACCGAAATTATATGTACATATAATTACAAAATACTAGTATAATATAATATGTGTATAATAGAGGGTATATGTATTCGATATGTATAAGTGCATACTAGTGTATTATGTTGTATTTTTATTATATAGATTACGTGTATATATATATATAGACGTGATGCATATGTATATGTACTTATATATAATACTATGTATAGTAAGTATTTTTGTATATATATATATATATATATAATATAGTCATATATGTATTTATATGTATAAAATATAACTACATGTATATATATATACTTGTACATATAGTATATAATATATTTAAGGTTATATTATTATAGTAAATAAGTATATTATGTGTATAAAAATATGTATATGAATAGTATGGTATATGTAGAAATACGAGTATATTTGAATAATACATACATAATATACTATAATATTAATTTAATAAAAAAATAATTTAGTAAATATGAGTATGTGTGTGTATATATATATAGATATTGTAACATTGAAAAAGATTATAAGAAATAACTAATTTATAAAATTTATTAAAATATAATAATAAATATTATTATATATATGACATAAAATACAAAAATAAGAAAACGTGGAAAAAGTACAAAAATTCAAAAATGACATGTGGCATTTCCTTATGCTACCACTTCAATATTTAACTAAATTTGATTAAACTCAAAATTAAAAATAACAATAAAATAATTAATTAGAAAAATATTAAAGTAATAAAAATGAATTTAATAAGTATTAAACCTCAAAATTAGCAAAAATAAGTAAATTATAATAAAATAGACTTAAAAATAAGAAAATTAAAAAATATAAAATTTAAATATTTATTAAATGATAAATATACAAAGAAAATCTTAAAATAATATTTTATAATCATTTAAGTCAAAATAATGAATTTCATAACATTTTTATATTATAATAGAAAATGTAGGTTATAACGTTCAAAATGGACCCCGTTATAAGAAAGTGCATCCGGAGACAATAAAAATGGACTATAAGTTTATAAAAATTATAATTAAATTGAAAAAAGTACACGCAATTAATGAAAAAGCTCAAATCAAGCATTTCATAAAAATAAATAATTAATTTAAGTAGTTAGTATCAAATGTATGAATAACTTAGTTATTACACCTAAATAATCGTCACCTTTCATATTCTCTAAATGTCAAGTAATCCTGATATAGATATCGACTTATTAAGTGGATTACTAGGACCGTTGATAGACTCAGTAATCAAGTAAGTACTCCTAATAACTCTATACTTGTTTTGTACTTGTAATTAGTACACCTAAAGTAAATATTAATAATTTGATGCATAGGGGTTCGGGTTATGCAAGTGTTTGAATACCGATCATATGTTGTGTAAAAGGTTGTAAAACATAATAACTGAATGATTGGCTACTTAATTTATTATTGTATAATTGAATGGTTTGTTGATATTGATTAACCACTTCATAAATTGACTTAATCATATTCGATTTAACTAAAATCTAAATGGATTATGCATAATGCACAAACATTGTATATAATATTTTAGCTGTCACCTCATACAGTTGGTAATGAAAGGCCTCGGAGGGATGGATTTCTACATGATTTGATTAGTACAGTATAAAAGTATTGATATAATAAGACCTTACCTTTGACTCGCGGGTTTATCTAGCGCCGAAGATGCTAACCATGGGTGGTTGGAGGTCGAGTCTAAAAACCACCATCATAAGGCATGAGCATGGACTATAGAAGCCACATCATCACTAAACCTAAGAATTTGTATACTACTAGATTATTGAAAATAGAAACCTATTTCGTAAAACATAGAATTTCTATATATATAAGTATATGGTTAACAACTCAAGTGTTAGAATCCAGTTGTGATTGGTGCCAATATATCTCCAACAACTTACTTCGAAGGGTGTTAAATCTAATGTTGTATGCAGTATCAGTCAACTGCATATATTGTTTAGCATACTGCTTGTACATACATTCATATGATTGCAATAATTGGTTTAATAACCTATTTATCAGTATATGAGGCTGACTCACTAAGTTCTTATAGCTTACTTTACAATAGTTTTTTTTTATAGGTTGATAAATAATTAACCATGGGTTAAGAGTTGAGTGTCGAGTGCTAACGTTGAGATGCATCGAAGTTAGAACACAAGGATAAAATTGTATAGTTGATTTGAATTATTATATATAATTATTATTTCCATATTTAGATTTTATAGCTTCTCTCTGTAATTCTAAGAAACTATAGAATATTGGATATCCTTAGTTATTTATATAATACAATAAATTATAAATTAAAAATTTGAAACCTTAGAGACTAAGTAATTAGAGTCTTGCAATCTCTAACTTGCAAGATGGTTTTCGTATTACAAGTGCACACATAATGTAAAAATTCTAGACAATCTTATTAAGTTCCCCCCTTTAGGATCATGATAGAATATAAGTAAATGATAAAATAAATGTGTAAATCAACGTAAAATAAATCCCCAATTTAATGTTAAAAGGTACATTTCTTAATAAAATGTAATACATGCACTATAATTAATTACAAGGATTAATGTCATGATTAGGGGTGTAAATGAATTAAGTCGGCTTGTAAGCTACTCAAGCGAAGCTCAAGTTTAATTTAAATTCGATTCAATAATAGCTAAGTCGAGCTCGAGCTCGAGCTATTGGAATAATGACTCGAGTTAAGTGAGAGCTCTAAAATATTAAGCTCATGAGCCTAATTAAGCTTAAAATAATTTTCAATATATTTAAATATAACCAAATCTGATGTTGGTTAAAGAAAATTTATCAAATGTTCGAGTCGAGCTCAAATTTACCATATATATTTTCGAGTCAAACTCAAGCGTAAAATTTAAAGCTTAACCGAACTCAAGCTGAGCTCAAGCTCAAGCTTCAAGCTCCAGCTCAAGCTCAAGGTCGATCTTATTATTGTTTAATTCGACTCAAATCAATTATACCCCTAGTTACAATTTACGTTTCAACTTTATCACTTTTTACAATTATATACTTAAAGTTTCGAATAATTTAATTATACGTTCAATTGAAGATTCAATTATTATATCTATACTTATGTTAACTTTAGTTCACACTCCTAACCCGGACTAGTAATAAGCCAATAGAGTAACCATCCACAGCCTTAAGTGCATTGTACAATCCCGTTAAAGCCATGAGCAACCACTCATGGTGGTTAGTAGGTATTATAACTTACATTTTTTAAAGTATATAACAACCCACTATTTCACAAGGGGTGACCAACGACTACTTGTTAGAGGTTATGTAATGTTATGCCTCGAAGCAGTGAAATCATAACAGTCCTGTCATGTAAATTAATCTATTATAGTAACTAACCTTATAGTAACTAACCTTATAGTCCCTATCATAAATATGATTTATACAAAGTGTCAATGACTTCTAACTTTAAAGTAAATAGCTTATTCATAATTATAGATAAAATTTATAAATATAACTAAAAACTTTAAGTCATATTTACATAAAGATAATTATATTGTTTTACAATCTTAAGAAATATTTTCATGCCATATTAGTTAGATAAGTAAAGCATTACAAGACCAATATATAAACCTAAGAGTTAATAATAAAACTCTAAAAGACTCAATTGTTTAGCCTGTTGATTCTCACTCCTACAAGACACTTCAAAAAAACACTAACCTCATAATAGTTATATTGCAACATCTTACTCTAAACATGCAAGAAAATCTATAAGAGTGTAAACAACTAATAGTTCAGTAAGTCAAGATGGAAACTTAAGAATGTATAACAAACACAAACAAGGTTTTCAAATAATTAATTATATGCAATGCAACACATAAATGGCACCACACAACGTCGTTTGGATCGTTATGAAATTAGAGTAATTTTACCTACTTTAATCTAAGTTGAAGAGTTTTAATGTTTATACAACAACTCGCAACTAAACCCAAGTTTGTGTAATGGAGACACCGCTTCCCCATTACTATCTTTTGAACCATTAACCTTATACTTACCGCAACCTCTTCTCTCATCACTTAGTTCGACTAAAGATAAAGAAAAAACCATTATGCTATCCAACTTTATCTTTTTTGAAGGTATTAATATTTGGTTAAAGGATCCTAATTGTCCCTTAAAGAGTTGCAATGTATGTTTAATTAAGGTATTAGGATCGATTGAAATTAAGTTTGGTTTAAGGTAACTAAATAATCTCACTTCACTCAATTTACAACAAACCACCAAAATACAACATTTGTTTTCAGCAAATAATTAAAGATACACAAACACATACATATATAACTACCTACAAGCATAAACACATATAACTTTAATATAATACTCCAAAATACAACGGTGTATTAAACTTAACTTACCCAAAATCCTCAATTCACTTACTCAACTTACCGTATATCAACTTGTCTTTACATATCCTATAATATGAATATTCTTTTAGTATTTATATCCTTATGGCATATAGGCTTTAAATTATGTTTTAACTCAATTTTCCAAATATATATATATATATATATATATTACTAATTATCAATTTATTCTAGGTTAATTTCTGAATCGATTTCCAAATCTGTTTCTAATTTAGGTTCTAATTAAGTTTTCGATTACTATATCATAGGAGAACCTTAAGAACTCATTATGAACCATAATGTGAAATTATTCAAATTATACTTGAGTATCATAAATATCACTTTTGATTCTTAATTAGTATTCTAATCCATGTGGTATATCTTAATCCTAATTTAATTACTAAATTTATTCCCGATGTGAGAAAAATTTATATTTTTCATATAATTACTTCAATTTAAGCTTCATATCAAATTTATTGTATTTTGCTATTATTATTATATTATCAATTTTAACCAAATATTTTCTACTTATTATATTTTCAATTTCACATATTATTAATTTACATATATTCACTACATAATATATATAATAATCACATCTAATACTCTAAATATTACAAATATCATATTACATTAGATATGAATATCTTAAAACACCTAATTACATACTAAGTCAGTAATTATATATTTAATCACTGATTTAGCCAAAAATCACTATATGTAAAATCACTATATGTGTATATATATATGATTTAAAGGCCTAAATAAAAATTAAGTAAAATTTTTGAAAATTAATTTTTGAAAAACCTCTTAATAGCATTGTCTTATATACTTTAAATAGCCTATACAAAAATTTTAAGCTCAAAACTACACTATTAAGGCTATTTATTTTTAAATAAAAAACAAGCTCAAATTCCAAGATTTCTTAAACACTATATATTTCTAAATCTAAATTCATCATATTAATAGTTTTCCCTAAATCTAAATACATAAAAATATCAAATACTAAATTTCATAATTTTCTAAATACATTTAATTATTAAACTAAATTAAATAAAATTAGGTTGGAAATTGAACTCACTCATTCAATCAGCTTTCACCCACCAATGATGTCTTTATGTATGTCAGCAAGGTTAGGTGGTGGTATTAGTGTATGGTGGTGGTGGCAATTCGTTTCTAAGTAGCCATTAGTCGTGGGTTCTTTCCCTAAGCCCCAATTAAACAATAATTTTGCTATTTTTTCTAAATATACTTAACTCTTACTTTCTGGTTTCTCTTTATTTTTCTTAGATGACAATCTGACCAAAATAGATTGTGGTGAGTCGTTTCTAATTTTATAGTAGGGTTTAACGCTTTCTTTTTATTTTTTGAGGGCTAAGTGTCCTTTATCATTTTCCAATTTGCTTTTTATTAGGGTAATTTTGATTGGTTAATTATGTTCTTCACAATCCAAACTTGCCACAACCTAAGTCTAGACATTGCCACACTTTTTCTTATTTTTCCTTGTTTTTATTTGATTTTTTAAATAATTTTCTTTAATTATTTAGTATTATTTTAACATTTTTTTAATATTTTAAGTAATTCTGGGTATTTTTATCTACACATAAGTATACATATAGTACAAGTAAGTACTCTTAAATATTATTTATATTATTTTATGATTTTTAGTATGTATATAATTTATTTTTATCAATTCATTAGTTATTGAAACTCTTTTTATGCATTTCCGATAAATAACGAGTAATATGTTTATAATTCAATATTATAATATTTAATTATTTTATTACTTATTTTTCTTAAATTAAAATTACGGGTTACTTTTACTAATATTCCTAACTTTATCATATAATTTAGGTTCAATTAAACAACTTACCTAATTGCTCTAAACTTTACATATCGACTTCGAACTTCTAATTATAAGACTTAAACAGCCACTTCGTTGGTTGATTGTGTGAACTGGAGAAACTGTACGATTAAGATATACCGAAGTATCGATAATAATAACTAAAATTTCAATTAAGTGTATAATTAAACAAATCGAAACTTTAAGTATATAATTAAAAAAAGTAGTAAGTTCATGTGTAGATTGTGACATTGACCCATAATTACAATGTATAGTAGGGTTGTTGTAGCTAGTCGATCATATGTAATGTGGCTATTGACTTAGGAGACGTCTTAAGCTAATGACACATAGAGGAATGTTGTTAAGAAGAAGCATAAGATGAAGATCAGACAAACTTGGTATCTCGAACGCGTACGTGTGACAGTGAATCAAACTTAGTGTTCTTGATCGAATTGCTTATTGGATCCTCTTTAGAGTAGTTTCAACAGACCTCTGGTGTTTATCTTAAGCTTCCCAATATTTTGAATCTATCAAATGAGAAGAAATACCTCTTATTTATAGAATTTGGAGATTAATGTTATTCATCAAATGGTTTTAAGATATATAGCTAAGATTGAGTTCCTTTATCGAAACTTATCATCTCTTTTAGCTTTCATGAGCTTAGATATGGCCTAAGTACAATTAAGGCTTTTGTCAACGAAAGAAAGCCCATTATCATTATTATAAAGCTTAAAGACTAACCAAGCCTTCTTAAGACCTAATAAGACCAAATAAAGTTTATGTAAAGCCTAAATAGCTTTAAAAGAATCGTTTTCGAGTATATTTTTCGCGCGCGAGATAATTTAGTAAAGCTAAGAGTGGAATATCTAACCTGGCAATCCCGGTTCCGAGCCTACTAAGCCAAATCTCCCTAAAATATCTTTAATCAGGCCGATTTCACGAACTCTATCACTAGCCTAAAATATCGACCCATGGCATTAAATAAAGTTAAAAGACTAATTACCGAAATGACCCTCTACATATAATAATAAGCAAATTTTATTAATAAAAATTTTAATATTATTTGAAATAAAATAGATCCAGCTCCCTAGTAACACAATTCTATGTCTAATCCTGTAAAAGGAAACATGCCTAAGCTCTCTTAAACTCCAATTTTCAATCTAAAATCTCCCAACACGTAAATTACTTAACTCAAACCACAAAATTGTCACCAAAAGGCGCTTAGGTGCTGCCTTACAACCACAAACAAATTTTAATCAAGAATCAATAGAAACAAATCGCACGTACCATTACTCATCCCTATGAGCTTTTGTGACAAAGCCCTAATAGAAATCCTATGATCCTTCAATCCAAACATGAAATTACTAATCATAAACAAGATTTTTTAAATTCTCCTTTCTTAAACAATTTATCCTTACTGTTTGGAGTTCTCGAGACGTACCCTAAAACCCACACTTCTGAGTTGTTATGTTCTTCTATTACCAATAAATACCCAGTTAGAAAACAACAAGATTTTCATTAGACATTGACCAAGACAAACTTATGTGCACAATTTGCAATTAGTTGATCTACTCGATCAAGGTCTACTTGTGAAATAAAACAAAAAGTGAAGGCTCTAGGTTAGAAAGCTTTTATAACTAACGAGTAAAATTCCCCTTCTACTCTCACACTTAACTCCTTTTTGCCTTTCAACCATTATGTTTATGAACAATTCATTTAATTTCATTTATTTACGAGTTCTACAAAGAGTACAAAATAAAAAGTAATGGTAATTATTAAAAGTGGTTGCACTGAGTTTATTAGTTTTTTCGCTCGATTAAAATATAATGAAGTGATTAAGTCAGGTAACTACATGCGATACATGTGCAGTAAAAAGAAAATCTAGACTTCTTAAAATATTTACTATGAAAAACAAAAAAAGAAAATATTAGACAAATCAAATGATAATATTTTAAAGGTTTATTCACATATTGGATGAAAGATAAAAAGGATGGAAAAAAACTTCATTTAAACTGTCATAATTATCCATAGAAGAAGCCTTTATAGCATTTTAGCCTATGATTTTTACCATATTGAAAATAAGTCTAATCATATGGTAATTACTTCACTAAGCATCTACACCTTTGTGGGTCTCATGTAAGATATAAAGAAGGAGATGAATTAATATCTTTAGAAAAATTTAAACTTTCTGGTTTTATAAAATAGAAGTCCCTATTAATAATTTAACTTAGATGATTTGTGGTAATTTAATAGTTATACACTTGGGTTGATAAATTGAATATGCAGCAAAAATAAAAAGAGTAGGGAGAAGAGAATTGAGCAAAGTATTTAGAGTTCCGACCTTATGTTTACTATTCTTTTCCAACTCTATTACTAGGGATTCGATTTTCCTTGCTAGTGACGTTTCACTTATCCATTAATAAAAAATTCAAATGTGAGAAGTTATAATCAACTTGCTAATACTTAACATTTACAAATCCCTGCTATACTTATATAGTCTCATACACAAATAACTACATATCTACAAAGATATGACATAACTCTTGTCACTCTCTCGAACACTTTGTCGCTTTCTTAAATGGATACAAGGAAACAAAATAGATGCAATAAAGTTTTCAGAATAATTTGCTCAAATAATTCAAAAGTAAAGATGTATATCAATCTTTAGCAAAGTCTCTAACTGAATCTGGTAAGAGCTCTTATCACAAAATAATTACCTTTGATCAACGTCCAAAAAGTGTTTTTCTAATTTGGATGAGCACCTTTTATATAGAGTAAAGTTGTAATGGCTAGGTCTTGATTTTTTGCTAGGCATCGATCATATATTGATCAAAATAACCATTGGCTTTATCTCCTTACTTCATTGAAGATATTTTGCTCTAGAATTTGAATCTGAATAGCTAAAGTTTATCTCATATTTGAAATTCGCATTCAAAGACAAATAATATAAAATTCGTCCCAAAAAAAAAAAAATTCGGCTCAATTTTTTTCTCTTAATAATCTCCAACAAAAACAAATGAAAAGGATCTTCTTAAACCTTAACCCATGATATATATAAGTATTCCACTTATTTTAAAATTAAAATCTCATTGGAATCTCCACTAAATCTTCAATTCCAAAATTGAGGAAAAAAAAAAAAAAAAACCCTCCTTGACTTAACCGATATCTTGTCTCCTTTATCCGCATCTCCTTGAAAGATCCTCAACTAAATTTAAGCCATTGATATTTCAGCATGTAAAGGATCAGCTGGACTTTGATACCGTCGTTATGATAATCGAGATGGAGAAGCACCAACATGAATTTCCCACGACACTAATGACCGATAGAGACAACCATAACAATTGATCGATGCTTGCCACGTCTCTGTAGGTCATGGGACTTCAACAAATAATTTGTAATATTGGATATCAGAAATTCAAGAACTCCTAAAGGGATAATTGCCACATACATTACCATTAGTTAATTTGGAGGCTCTTTAAAAAATAATTCCATGTTACCAGCTGATGCAATCAAATTGCTTGGAACATGACCATTTCCTTTTAATGCTCCCTTGCCACGTTGATGAATAATCATGATAATTCATGAATAAACCAAGCCGGACATATTGAATATAGTAATGCCGCTAGATGACTTCGACCAACTTGGCTCCTCCATGAAAATGATGTTATATCCTCAACTGAACTTGATAAAATCCCAAATAACATAGCAGCTATAAACGATTTCTCCAATATCTTTCTATTCAGAAAAATTCAAAACTCCTATCCACACTAAATAATTAATCTCAGAAAATTAATCCAACTTTAACCATTAAATTATTCCACCTAAGCAAAATTGATATTGATAAATACCAACCAACTTAAGTGGAATAAAATTGAACATATTACCCTAATATATTTAATAAAGTAGAGCTAGGCCTTCACGTAATAAAATTATTCTATTCAAATAATTTGTACACTTGATAAACATATTAGTAATGGCTTAACTTATGTTTTATTATCATTAAAACCAAATTAAAAAACTTAACAACATTTTCGAAAATCTTTAATAAATATGTTCGAGTTACCGGATCTAGGAGGTTTACTTGCACTGCTACTCTATTATCCAATCGTTTTCTCATCTTTCTTTGGAATTATTTCAACATCATCATCCTTTGTCACTTCCTACTCCTCTAATATGTCATTGGTGGCACTAGCACTTGGCCATGCAAGCAAAAATCCTAGTGGGGATAGAATATTCTGCATCACATCTTCTACTTCATCTTCGATGAAGTCATAGTATGGCTGCCCACCCACAAACTCCTCGGGTGCGAACAAGATGCTTTTCCTTTTCCTTTAGAACCTTTTTCCTAAAGCTCACTTCTTTTATAAGGTTGAAGTGTGAAAAAACTGATCTATTGTGGTTCATAGTTTTTAATAAAGGAAAAAAAAATTACAAAGAGCTAGATATTAAATTTACTATGTATAAAGAGAATGTTGGTTTTTATTTTTTTTAAATACACAAATGTAACAGCTAATGCTTAAGAGACCATAAATTTTTTCTTAAACTAACTTGTACAAGGAAAATTATCACAATATTGGAATAAAAAAATAAAAATTCAAATGAAGGAAGCAAAGAGGAAAGTCACAAAGAGCAATGTATGTATGCAATAGTTGTGTAATAGAAATCGAAGAGCAAATACGTGATTTGTGAAGAATTCAATGGCAAATTCATGACATATTTATATTACTGCTCATAATGTTTAAATTTAAAATATCGTGCCTAGATGTAGCAACAAGTAGGTCATAATAGGATACCCGATTGCCTGTCCTACTAAAAACCCTATAGGATACTACTCAAAAGGATTTTGGGAAGGGTTTTAGGAAATGGCTAAAACCCTTCAAGATAGGTTTTGGTATTTATAAAAAAAAAAAATAGACAGAGAAACTTGTTACTTGATAAAAATAATAAATTAATAATATAATATTAGATAAAATAGTAACTTGAGGAATAATGTAATTAAAAAATTTTCATATATATATATATATATATATATTAGAAAAAGTAAAGCACTGCACGTAAATTCGTAACAAGCTAATCTTAGCTGCTTCATTTGTCATACTCCATATCCATCATCTACCTCTCTTCTCTCCTCTCTCATCTGGAGTTCGGTCTCTATGTCTCCCTCTTCTTTAGGCCTTTCTAGCTAAATCTACCTCATAGTTTTTACTTCTTTTAGTTCTCACATTTCATAGATCATGGTCATGACATCAACATCTCACATCTTCGAAGTGAATCTAACTTAACATCTACGATTGTATTGCGTCCGACATCTCTTACTCTCAGTTTTTTTTCCTCCACTCTTTTCCTAGTTATAACTTAAAATATTATTGTTTGTTCTTTGTTTTGACTTTATTTATGTGCTTACTTTTCTTTTTCTTTTCTTTTTTTAACAAGATTTGATGTTTTGTTGTTATCGATGGTGAAACAATTTTCCCTTTTGGTAGATGTCCATAAATTTACATTTTACAATATTGCCAATGCCATAGAATGATGAGAGATGTAAGTTTGTTCACATTGTCATATGATGATCTAGAAAAAGAAATTCTAATTAGTTCTATGGGTCGAGAAACGAATAACTTATTAGGGTATTAAAACGAGATATGAAAATAGAGTTAAAACCCCATTAAGGTTTTAGAATGGGTAAGAACCCCATTAGGGCAATAAGAGGGGATCTAGGATCCTATGACCTATTTCAGACCCATCTTGTTATCGTCGTTGCCATCTTGTATTTAAGTATTATTAGTATATTTGAACCACTTATCAATACAAGAGATATATAATAACCAATAAATCTTTTTTAGATAGTACTTTAATGGTATTCACACAAATTTTTCACTCTAAAATATAGGGTTGGGAGAGACAGGAAGAAGTAACACATTTTTTTCCCCCTAGTGTTGAAATGTTTTTGCTTAATGAAATTGTCAATATACTCATGAAAAATTAATTTTATAGCAATTGACAAGACATTTTCTAAATGCCCATATTTCTACAAACTCAATCAAATATAAGGAGATTCTACGATTCCATTATTTTAACAAGATTGATCACATTCTCTATATCACCATTTATTCACATGTTTTAAAATATAAACCATTAGATTTAATATTTGATCAATGGTTTAGATTTAAATGAGTGTATATCAAGAGTGAGATAGATAGCGGCACGGTCCCGTAAAATATAAAAACTGAATCATAGAAAATTCCTATTAAATAGGTAGTACCAATAATATAATCATGTAAAACACTAATGCAAAATTTACCGTTGGTTGTGGTTTATCGGAATTAGATTTCAGTAGCTTCTATTTGAAACTTTTAGTTTTTGTTTGGTTTGATTTTAAAACTTTTTTTTATCAAAAGCTGTCATTTCGATTTGAAAAACTCTCCACCATTCCCACATCATATACGACCATTTTTCCTTGCATATAGCAATAATGTACGTGGAAATATCATTATTTGGTCGTGTATGTTTCTATCACAAAGTGGGTGCAATTTGAAAAAAAAAAAAGATTTAATAATACTCATAGATCATGTAAATCGGTCATTAGCATGTGTCACGAACTGTGTTTTGGAAGGAAAGTGAGAACATTCAACTCGGGTTCAATATGAAATGCATGGATCTGTATGCAGTTTGTTCGTGAAGTGGGGTATTCTCTCAAGGTGAGTTTAGCTTCCTATGAGCAAACTAGTTAAGGGTTGATACCGTTCTCCTAATGATAATCATGGCAAGCCGAAACCAATTGAAAAATTGATCCTCCTAAACATATGAAGGCTTGTGATAGTGACGAACAGTACTCTTAAAGATAGAAGAGTTTGGAACAATCTTACAGAATCAAGAAAGGAAAAGGCCTACTCACCATCCAAAATATGAGCAAATATAAAGAGATAAACAATGGTCAGGCATCATATAAATACTTTAAGAAGGGTAAACCTTCCGTCTCATGACATCTAATATCATAGCATAAAAAGTTCCGGCTTAATGAGCTACCTAAATACCACCCAATATGCTGAATGAAAAGGGTTGTTCTTGTTAACAATTGGGCTCGTATGAATGGAGTTTGAGTGGAAGAGTGGTGATGAGGTGAATGACATTGTTGCTAAAAGGAGTAGCTGTGTTATGAGCTACATTGTAACAAAACTCTACCGGAATCTTGATAAAATAAAATGTACTTTAGAGGGTAGACCCTTCTATTGGGCCATTTAACAAAAAGCGATCTTCAAGGACAAGAGAAAAGAGTAAGGATGAGAGGATGCCTGTGGAAGCCTTGAGTCTTAGTGAAAATGATCTTGACGTAGAGTTGGACAATGAATGAATAAGGTTAGTGATCTTACAAGGGAAATGGTAGTGACAAAGAGTTAGCACCACAACGATGGCATCATAAATATAGGTAAGGGAGAATGTTTATTTTGGAAAGGAAGTAAGGGCGTTCAACTTAGGCATAATGTGAGCGAGTGACATTAGCAAACGGTTTATTTGTGAAGTAAGGTATTCTGTCAAGGTGGGTTTGGCCTCCCATAAGCAAATTTGTTGAGAGTTGATGCTGCTCTCTTAATGAGAGTCATAACAGGCCAAAACCAATTAAGAAATTAAGTTTTCCAAACATATAGGAGCCTGTGATAATGTCAAATGATTTTCCTAAAGATGGAAGGCCTTAGAATAGTCCTGAGAAATCAAGAAAAGAAAAAAGCTAGCTCACCATCCAAAATACAAGAAAATATGAAGGGATAAATGATGGTTGAGTGCTGCTACAATCACTTTAGGAGGTGTAAATCTCCGGTCTTATAAGATATGTAAATACTAATAAAATTTCGATACGTGTTAATAAAGATACATATATTTTAAAAAGTATTAATTATAAAATTTTATTGATACTTACATGTCACTTATTGATTTATATAATATATCAATACCATTGAATCTTTTTTTATGCGATCCATAGAATACAAGCACTAAACACCAAATCAATGACAAAAGAACGGTTATTGCTTTATAATTTCTCCAGGCCAGTTGATTATTACTTTGTTTGTGTCAGGATAACAAATTGTAGAAGTGAAAAAAAAATAAAAAGAAGTTATTCTACTGTCCTGTTATCACAAGATCGTCCAATTTATCATTTCACTATTGGTAACCTCCTTACATTAATTTTTATAGTCATGTAAATATTAGATAATGGATTGGACAGCCACTGTAATAACAGCACATACAAGTACTATTAGCTAAATAGATATGGAATCATGCTTTGGGATCTAGAGTCATCCCACGTCTAGTTTTTGGGAGCTAGACCAGTCTTCAAAGATTGAATTGTACCAATATCAGTCTCGAATCATTTAGCCAGAACGTTGTCGTCAATTCTTGCAGCAAGCAATGCTGTGGGAACTGAAACTGTTCCTGCATTAGCATTTTCAAATGTTGAAAGGACCATGGCCAAGTTCTGCGCATCAAGATTGTACTGGAAATGGGTTAGTCCATTGGAGAAGATAAACATATCACCTACCCTCGATGTTTGATTGAAGAGCTTGTAGGTAGCATCTACAAACACGACTTCCAGGGTACCGTCCACTAGGAATAGGAGTTCAATTGATAGCAGATGCATGTGGGGCGGGTTCGGTGTGCCAAGAAGGAACCTAAGGATGGCAAGAGACACACTTTGGCTATTCAGGGCAAGGAAGTCAGATAAGGATGCTTTTAGGGCGATGAAGGCTGCTCGAGCAGGAGCATTGATATACCTAAGTTTTGGTCAGTTGCAAATCACAAGGGCATTTTTGTAAGTTAAACGATACGCCAATCAAAAGCAGATAAATAAAAAAACAAAAAAACAAAAAAACCCAATACATCTTTCTTCTAACACCAATTCAAGAAAGATTCAAAGGGTTTGTTTGATAAGATGATAAGAGGCAGAGAATCATAGTAGACAATTCTATATATGAATGGGTTATGACTTATGCGTTTCACTACCAATAGGAGTTGCATGAATTTTGAAGCATCTCTCATAAAAAATGAAAGTAAGTATCTTTCTTGCTAATTAAGTCAATACTTGGAATTAAAGAAAAAGGGGAAAGATCGAGCGAAATGATGGTTAACGGTTTTAACTTTTTTAAGAGGATGGAATTTGTTAATTTGTAGAAGGTTGCTCGATTATGAATTTATTAGTTTTAATGTATTATGTGGATAAAATTGAATGTGGAAGAATTGGATTGCATATTCATTTTGTTGAAGTTGATATGAAAAATTTGATGAAAACCAGTTGATCTTGGAAAAATAATTAGAATTTTGTAATGTTAGAAATGGGAGAATTGATACCTAAGTCTTATGAGTCCCTCTTAGAAATTTAAGGAAAGTTGCTGTTTGGTGGATTAGATTAAGTTTCAAGGTAAAGTTGTGGTTGAATGGATTTACGAGCCAGATGTATTCTTAATCAATCTTATGCTTCGTAATTTTTGCCCATGTTATTTTATTGGTGACTGAGGTTTCCATATTGGGGATAACCATTTCTTCTTTTTTAACTTTTTACCTTTTTCTTATATTTTCTTTTCTTCTCGATCAACAATTGCATTCCCCATTTTCATCTATAACTTCACAATTTGATTTATACCATGAAAGCTAGCTATGGTCGTTATCGTCGTCAAAAAAAAAAAAAGGGACTATTCTATTTATTAACTAATTATTTTCCTCTAACTACATTAATTATCAAGCATATATAAACCTTATTTTACAAAAGTAACTATTTGGTAGTGCGTATGTGTGTGCATATATGTATGAAGTATTATATTATAAAGTAATTAGATTATGCAAGGTACATTATAACAATGTAATATACACACACAAGTATAAATATATCGAGTATAGTATTTTGATATAATAAATATGTAATTTCTTATTTTATGAACAAAAAGATATTACCAATATTAATAGTAACAATTTTTTATAAGTGTGGTGAGTACTAATTAAAGTTAAGGAGTGTGTAAGGAGTTGAATCGGTGAATAATTAGTATTAAGTTAATACCATGTAGGAAAATAACTTTAAAAGGAAAAAGGAATTCATAAGTAGTAAGAATGGTTAATAAAGTGTTGAATTATAATTTTCCTATGACTAATTAGGCATGGAGGCAGCAGTAGGGGGCGTAGAGTTGATGGTGGCGGCGCAAGGGGCAAGAATGTAGCAATCGCGGTAGGTGGCCTGGGGGTGGTTATATTCCACATCATCATGGTGCCAACTTCAACAATTTTGATTCTCAATGGTAGATTTTCACATCGTTGTTAGTATTTTTGTTATATTTTTTCCATTAAGAATTATCTATGGGTGATTTGCCATGTAGTATGCTTTTGAATATGGAGGGTGCTGCTAACATATGCTATCTTTTTATGTTTTAATAGAATACTAATAGATGTGCACTCACATTACGTGTACCATGAAATAGATTCATTAGTGCAACAAACAAAATTATAATAAATTTTATTTAAATAACCATAGTAATTTTTTTGCCATGTAGAAGAGACGGATCTAGCTATTGAGAGAGTAAAGTTATCGTATAAGTGGGAAAGTAAGGGCTGGGAAATATGTAGAGAAGATATATACAATATAGTTAAAAATAGGAGAGAGAAATAATGTAGAGAAAGAAAATGGTTGAAAAAAAATATATATACATGAAGTAATTGACAATTATATTCTTATTAAATTAATTAGTAACTGATATAAGAGTTAGTTTTATTGTTATATGTTATGAGATTGAGCATTGAATAGTAATTTTTGGAAATGGTGGTTGTCTTCAGATTTTAATAATATAGATATTTAAGCAAATGTAAATATACCATTAAATTATTTTTATGTGCTATAAGATAACTTCATAAGTGTGTACATATACTCTAACTTATTAGAGTCTTGAAACTACTGGTATTTATGGTTCTTTTAGCAACATTTTTTAGTTCTAGCTATACTTTAGGAGTACTTTACATGTTTCCAAAAGTCATGGAAGTTAATTATAATCTAAAGGTTTAAAGGATGTGTCAACTACTTATCTTACACCTTAAAGGATGTAATTATGATTGCCACAATATTTCTTTTACTTTTAGTAGAAAAATATATTGATGGTCAATGTGATTGGACATGTATTTCAATTTGGTATTACATATGCAATATACTAGAAAAATGTTTTCAAAACATAAGAGTATCATGAGGATTTCTAAAAATTACTAAACCCTACTTACTAAACCTACCTCCTTTTGTTGCTAAAACCTTTAGTAGTTGTCAAATAAAGCCTAATCACCCTCATCTTGTGCAGAAAACTTAGACCATTTTCCAAAATCTATCCAAAAGAAGAAGACAAGGGGAGATTAAGGTAAGGTTCTTGAGATTTAGCACAAGAAAATTCATTTCAACCTCCCTAGCTTCCTAAACCTTCTTGATTCTTGTTGTTTTTAGCCTTTATGTCGAGTTTTTCGAGTGAAGATTATTAGATATTAATGAGTTCTTAATTGCACATATTTTACATGATGACTTTTTTTTGAAATTTGAGTTTATTTTTAGATAATAATACTTAGTTGAGTAAAATTTTGTTTTTTAGGTTTTGAAACAATTTAAGCGAGAAAACAAAAAAATAAAAACAAGTTTCACTCAATTCGGAGCTAAAATAAATAAATTATAAAACTTTGAAAATCGATACAATTGAACGACATAACTGTATCGTTTCTAAGCAAATTTAGAGCTTGTTTTCATTTGTTACAACTTAGGACATGACCAAAAGACACGACAATGTCCTTGGTCATGTTGTTTCCAGTTTTTTTTTTTTTTTTTAAAGAAGAAATAAATGTGAATTACAGTAAAAGATATGACCAAAAGACACAGCCAAGAGATACAGTCATGTTCTCGATCATACCTTTTCTAGCCGACTTATGTTTTTTTATCTCTTCTTATATAAAGCCTTGTTAAGGTTTTTTTTTAAGAGGAACTTATTGTACACGAATTTTAGAAAGCTTTTCAAGACAAGAACACTCAAGAAGCGAGAGGACCATAAAGAATTTAAGATTCAATCTTATTTAGATTTTATGATTTTCTTTTTTACAGTTTTTTCCTCTTTGCTTTTAGGTTATTATTTTGTGATGTATAGTGAGTAAATCTTTAATATCTAGATCTTGTGAAACTTAGATCAATTTACGTAACATTATTAGTATTTGATTAATTTAATTCTTTAGTCTTTTTCTTGATTCAACTGTGTATGCTTCATAATTTAGGTTATTATTTTTGCGGGTATTAATCAAGAGTTTAATATCTTCTAAGATAATCGAAAGATTTCTTACAAAATTAGATATAAGTATAGTTGATGAGGGTTATTGTAAGATTTGAAATATTTTGCATGATCCTTTTGGAATTTTAAATTAAAGCGTAGAGAATTCATTATTTAATAATATAGTCTTAGATCATGCTATTGAGAAGAAATTCTAATAAGTAATTTTAGGGTTAGGGTTAATTGGCATGAAAAAATAATTAACTTTAGTAGCGAATTCTCCCGATCAAGAAAGATTAAGGAATAAATTATCTTTAATGGAATTTGCATGTTAGGTCTAGAGGAAGTAAAGATCTAGATACAGTTTTTGAATCTTGAATTAGTTTATTCTTTTATTACTTTTTTGCTAAAGTTTTTGAATTATTCTTGATTAATTGTTAATTTCATAATGATTACTGCAATTAGATTAGATATTTTAAATTCTCAAACTAGAATTCATAGGTTAGGTAAGAGAAATCTAGTTAGTATTAGTAATCAAAGTCCCTAAGAATTGATACTTAGACTTAATCCACTATTACAATTTGATAGAGTACACTTGCCTGACACATCAGATATCAATAATAACAGCTCATTTGAGTACCTAAGGTGAGTGTCATGGAGGATTTAGTAAGTTAAGCATAATTCTCATTGGGAGATTGTTTTAGAGATGTTAAACTTAGGATATCATTAAGGGTTTAATCTAAAATCAAGTGTTTTACAAATTGTTAGTAGCATCTAACTTCATTTTTCTTGACTTCACCAAGTGTTTGTGATATTGCAAGTAAGTTTCTTGGACTTTCATATGTAATTTAGATTCTTATAGTGATTTTTGTCATTTGGATTGGAAAATTGAGGTTTATAGCTAAGTTTTGGTGTGGAAATCATTAGAATATTAAGCCTTAAGATTTTCTCAAAAGTGTATAAGTTTTGGATAAGGAATTGGGATTTCTGGGTTTGAGTTAAAGTGTTCTATTCTAAAATTCTAAAGAACATAAGCAAGGCATCTAGAAGACTTACAGCTTCCCGTCTAGATGTTAAGCCATTGTAAGTAGTAGAAGCTTAACATCTGAATGCCATTCTCTGTAGTATCCAGATGCTATGCCCTGTTTAGAACACTTTTATTTTTCAAGCCACTTTTTTATCATTTCTAACCCAACCAACTCATTGTCTAGCACTTTATCTACTAAAAATCTCAATCTTTAATTGAAAAATTGGACTTTAGAGGCACATCTAAGAAAACCAAATATGAAGACAAGAAGGGAAAGATTTGACATAATAATATGACTCATTGGAGTTTTAGGTGAATTAAGTTGAATAATATGGCTATGAACCTAAGTAACTATGTTAAAGATTGAATTTAGGATAAGTGTTAATAACTAATCGATTTGACATAGTAGTATGGAAGTGTCTATTTGGTTTAAGGTATGAAGGAACTAAGTGAAAACTATTATCTCTTAAGTCAATTATTCAAATTTTTAAGCTTTGGGATATCTCACTAGTTTACTAAGTTGCTTAGTGACTCAAGTACATAGTACTTTTATATGTGGTTAGGCTTACTATGATATAAAGGACCTAACTGGACTAAATACTATTTGGCTTAAATGAATTGCTTGATGCTTGTGTTTGACCAGTTCAGCTTAAAAGCTTACAGTAGCAGATTCCTAAGGGACAACTATTGATCATATGTGGAGATTCCTTAATAAACTCGTATATAAGACAATACAGTTAAATTTAGTATTTCCTGGTTCCTGGGTATTGGTCATATGACCTTCATCGTAGTATATGGTAATAAATTTAAAAAACTTATATTATTATATCTACTGATGTATATAAGATCCTATGATGTAGCAGGGTCATGAGTACCCATTTGTTGTATGTTGGCTAATAATTAACATAATAATTGGTTGATTGTTTATTTCGATGCATTTTATGCATGTGATATGTATCGTTGGCATATTGAATGCTTGTGCATTGCATACTGGGATTTGTCTCATTTTATTCTTTTTCAAGCATAACTAGTGAGGACCATGTTATGTATGAAGAGCCCTTTGTTAGCAAATTCAAAGAGGAAGAGGGTGTAGATTATCTTTACTTTTACAATGACTAGTGACTTAATGTAATATGGGAGATGGGAGTTGGGAGTTTGTTTTGTTTTGAGAGAATTTGATACTTCTGGAGACTTAGTTACTTTGAGGGCTTTTATTTACTCCTTATTGGTTTATGTTATCTTTTAATGTGTATGTGGAGTGGAAAGACTCCCTTTTTTACTTTACGTTATATATGAGTGTAGGAGCATGTGAAACTCCTTTAATACTTAAGTTTTAACTTATGATGTTGTTGGATGATTACCCTTTATAAACACCTAATTTTTGCCCCCTTGTAATCCTAATTTTTATTTTACAAAAAGGGTCTTAATTCAAAAAATAAAATTATTATTACAAAAATTATAAAATAATAATAAAATAATAATAATTGAAAAAAAAGAAAAGAAAAAAGAAAAATTTTCAAAAGGATTTTTTTTATTATTTTTTTAGGAATTAACTCATATTAGAGTCATTCGTTTTAGTTTTAACTTAGTTCAAAAATTTTTTAGGAAGTTGTGTGGTTTAAGTACAATTTAATTGTACTAAATATCAAGGCACAAGTTAACGGTCTAATGCATAAGTATTGGAGTATTTGAAATGGATGTAATTTGAGATCTTGGGTTCGAGTTTCACCAGGCATTTATGCCTTTTGTTTTTTTATATTTTACAAGAGCTAAATAAATAAATGAGATTCATATTTAATTAAAAATATTTGAATCTAATTTGATTTTATTAAATCGGATTTGGATTAATTTGGATTTAGTTTTTATTGAATCAGATATAATAAATATAACTAGATATGATTTGATTTGGACCTTAAAACATACATACACGTGCATAAAAAAGAAGAGACAGTAGAAAAAAGAATCCACTTTTTTACACAGCAGAATTCTTCAGCGACAAAAACACACATTCACTGACTAAAAAAAAGCTAACCCCCTGCTGACCACCTATCCGTTCGTAGTAGCAAAACAGAAACTCCATACACACGCGCTGCAGATCACGTACAGATCATCAACACTGACCCTCACACCACGCCGGCAGCACAACAGACAGTAGCGAACAGAGCAACAGCACAGTGGACAACAGTGGACAGAGCAGCAGCACAATAGACAGCAACGAACAAAGCAGCAGTACAGCGGACAGCAGCAAACAGAACAGCAACACAGCAGACAGCAGCTAACAGGACAGCAGCAATGTAGACAGTAACAAAGCAGACAACAGTGAACAGGATAGCAGGGAGACGGATAGCAACGAAGCAAACTCAGACAATAATCCAACACCATTAGCCACACTCAATAGCAATTCCGTTATATGCCGGCCATTGTCCTTCACCACGTAATCAAGAAGTTCAAGTCCGTTTCTTTCCAATTTTGAAATTATTTATTTAATTGTTTATTATTATTATTATTATTTAGATCTTTAGTTATTGAATATAATATATACGAATATGAACATATTAGTTTTGGGAGATTTTATTCTTAGTCTTTTGTATATAGATAATTGTTTAATAATAATAATAATAATAATATATTTATATATTAATTTAGGTATTCTTCTTTTAACATTAGTTTTCTTAATTAGATAAATTAAGTATTGATTTGAGTGAATGTATATTTTATGTTAAGAGTTGCTAGGATTGGTTATTTTTGTTAAGATTTGATCTTGTTTAAGTATTTGTCATATAGAAAATTGTTTTTTTTTAAATAAAAGTTAATAAAAAATCTTTTTTAAATTTTAGGACTTTTAGTGATTTTTTTTTTATAAAACAATAACATTCAAAAGTTAGGACCCTTTTAGATTTTTTTTAAATAAATCGAATAAATTAAAAACGTAAACTCGGCTAGTTTTTTAAAATTAAAATAAATCAACACATTAAAGGATTTTTTGAAAAAACTACGATCATCTGATCCCGATTAACAGGTACGTAGGCATCTCCGGGCGACGATAAAATATGTGGAAATTTAGGTTCTTTTTTCTTTTGATTTTATTTATTTATTTATTTTTAAATATTATAATTAGAAGAATAATCCTAATTTCGATAAATAAATAGTGATACTCGTTAAGGGTTTAATAGGTTAACCCTCGAACTTAGAACTCTCTGGTTCTTCGTTTAAAATTGAAATCAAAGACCAGTAGCCAAATCGTAATCAATCCACTTAATTAGTTACGATTTCTTTTTCTTTTCCCGACTTCAGTTGAGTGGTGACTCCAAAAATTATTTTCAATAAAAAATCAGAATTTTTCAATTTCTTTAGTTGATGATTAATATTAAATAGGTTAGAGTTTAGTATTAAAAGGGTTTAGTATTAATCAAGAAATGAAAAATTAATTTTTAAATAAAAAAATCGAAAAATTAGGCTGAACACCCTTGTAGAGGAATAGTTATTGATTAAATGTTATGATTCTTTTGTGTTTTGGGTGACATGATATTTTATTAAATTGAGGATTTTATAACCTTAACATATTCCAAGTTAGTTGAGATATGTAATGAGTTGTAATGCCAATAGAGTTCCCGCCGGTATTACAACTTAACTTACACTGTCTTTGCATATTGGCTTGAGCATATTTCTTTACTAGGTATCTTTAAAAATATAGTAAATTTGTACGTCCACCAAATTATATACATATATGTATATAAATATATTTATGTGTGTGTGTACTTTTTCTTTTTCCGTAGAAAAATATATCGAGTGTCAATGTAATGGGACATGCACTTCTCTTCAGTCGTATACCTCACGATGGCCTAAGTCATTGACGAGAGCTTTCTTCACTATGTATCTTCAAAAACATTCTACGTTGTACGTATGTGTGTACTGTCCATATTATGAAGACGGTCATTTTTTGGTATTTTATATGTATTTAAAGTATAAAATATTAATTAAATTACTAAAACTACCGTCAACTTTTCTCAATAACCTGTATTGATTCCATACATGATAGTTGTGAATAGAAAACTATCCATATTTTCCATACATCATGCCTATAACCTATCCTAACCATGAACTACTATCCATCCGTTTTTTTTTTTTTTTTTAAATAAAGTAAAACTGCTTAAATCAACTACTTATTCTTCTTTATTAATTAAATGGGTGCTAAATTCTCTACAAAAGCGCAGCTGTTAAAGATATGCCCTTTTCCTTATACATACGAGACCATATGCTTAATTCCCATCGGAATTCAAGTTACATTTATATTCTTGTGTAGCCATTAGTATCATTTCTATATCTTTAATTTTCACAAAATTCTCCATTCAGTTCGATTTTTGGAATAAACTGTACTGTTGTAATGCCCAGCAAAATTTATAAGAAAATGGATTCAAATGTAAGGGCATTTGAGTTATTTCAAGCCCTCTAAAATCCTACTTTTATTTTATTTTCAATTGCCTTCATTTATCTAAAACCTGTTACACTCTCTAAACTCTACTATTTCCTTTCCCTCTCCTTTTTTTCCTTTCCTCCTTATCATTTTCAGTCTACCCGAAGCTGTTAAAGCTCTTACTATTCGAGGAAAAATTCATCTAACCAAGCTCAAAGATAAGACTAAACATTTATGCTCTTTTCTCTAACTTGTCTTACTGGAAAACCTTTGTTTTAATAGTATTTCCTTGCTCTTTCATAGAAATCCAAACCTAAGAATGTTGTTGTTGCAGCTCTTTTATTGGGTTTTGCTTCAATTTTATATTACAAGGGATTTTCATCTATTTTAAGTAAGTGTTCTTCACTTTTCCTCTCATTTTTTAGTTTAAGGAAAATTTCTTGAAGTTGTTGGTGGGTTTGAGGATTTAGTTGGTGTTTGGGCTTAAAATTGTAGTTAGGAATAAGGAAAAATGCTGTAGTGATGATGATTAGAAATATTCTAAGTTAAATCGAGGTAGAAATCTTATTTGAGTTGGATTTAGCTAAGTTTTCGAAGGATGCGAAAAGTTGTACTATTGCAATAAAGGAATTAGCTTGACATTTCCATTTTGAACTGGCTTGCTAGCTACAACTAGCCTGACAGTTCTGAAAGGAATTGGCTTGGCAATTCAGTCCTGATCTAGCACAATTTGTTCATTCTCCCCCTTGTTTCATCGACTTTTGTTCAAGTTTCAATCTTAGCTGATTTCTAAAAGTTTTTACTCCTATTTTATCAAACAAAAACCTAACTTAAGCCACTTTCACTTGATGATTCAAGCTTGTCTTTGGTTTGTGACTTTTAAGTAAGAAATTTTATGAACAACATTTGGTGACCTATAAAGCCAATGTGGATTAAATTGATTTGAATCATGATATTTGAGTAAAGCTGCAAAGTTTTGTTTGGTTTTTAGTTTTCCCCATTAGCAAAATTGTTTCCTCGATTCTCATTTGTTGAAAAGTCTCAAACTTTACTAAGTTTCATGAGTTCCCTTCAAGTTGTGAGTGTGTTTTGTTCTTAGAGTTGGTGAAGGTATGTTTGGTGAAAGGAAGTGTTGGGTTAGGTTAAGTTGAGTTGAGTTCTAAACTGTAGTCATCCTTTAGCCTCCCATCTCCTATGGGTGTCAAAGCCCCTTTCCCTCATTAAAGATTTGACCTTTACCTTGTTCCAAAGCCTCTAGGAGCTCAGTTAAAATCATATCCTAAGATACCTTAGCATTGTTAAGCTAAGTTAGCTCGGGAAGTTACTTCAAACCATAAACGAGATTGAACTGATTAGAGATTTGAGATGAGTTTATTGTTCTAATTCACGGGTTCTTGTTCTCGAACCATCTTGTGAACACGGTTTGGACTTGGGTTTTGAAATTAATTTTGGGTTGGCTGTCAAAGTACGTAATGCATACTTGCTGCTTGTGCTTATTAAGATAGTGAGAAAGTAACTAAACTAATCCATATTAGACTTGAAATCTTTTTTGTTGGTTATGCTTATCACGGTCCGTCCTTCAAAATAGGGAACAACTGCTAATCACATATAGGGATTCTCTAGTAGACTTACATGTAGGACGATACAACTGAACTAAGAATAATGTTTAATGAGCATTAGTTTAATGGCTTTCTCAATAGTATATGGTAGTAAAATAAAAGACTTATATCTTATTACGCTTATACAAGTATATGTAGATGAGATAGTGGTTTGTGAGGTCTGAGTGCCCCTTTCGATGCTTGAGGAGTTAAATATAAGATGATAATTGGTTATTTGTTTAATACTCGCTTTTGTGCTTATGTTATCTTTAGTTAGGCATTTGTGTATGCTTGCATACTATGTGATCCACTTAGGCTCGTTTTCTATTTTTTATAGATGCAAGATAAATCGATAAGTTTGCTATCTATGACAAATACAAAAACTATTATTAGGTTGGGAAGAAAGGCATTTAGTAACACTGTTATGAGGGTGTGGTAGTTAATTTGAGGTGATGAGTGTTGAATTTAGAAGTTTTCATTTTGTAATTTTGATGAGAACAAATAACTAATCAAATATCGTTTTAAAACCGATTTGCAAATTCTTACAAAAACTCTACTCATTATATCTTTTATGAAATACAATTAATCTAGGAAATATCTTTGCAATTTATTAAGAATTGATTCAAATTTTAGTGAAAGAAGAAGAAGTAATCAAGTACTGTTCAAGGGTACATTTTTTGCTATTCTGGTTTGAACCGTCCGGCTAGTTGTGTTGGAACCAGCCGACTAGTTCCTTCAAATATTCTATGATTAGTGGTAGGACAAGGACCATTAGCTGGTTGATGAAGATCGGTATAGTACATTGGACTGTACGGCTGGTTAAACATGGATTGTCCGACTGGTTGATGAAGGCCAGTAGGCCTTGTTGAACCATGCAATTGGTGACTTGAAGACCATCGAAATGGTTACCTCATTTGAATGGATTGTCTGGTTGGTCCTACTTGAATTGTTTGACTGGTCCACACAGAAATTAGCCGTTACAGTGCATTTAATGTAGGTTGAACAGGACCAACAGTTGGATTTTTGCAAAGGGATATAAATGCGAGTTTATAAGCAGTTAAAGGAGAATTAATAGAGCTATACTCTTGCAATTATTTCTCTTATCTACTTGTACTTCATTCCAATTGTCTTGTACTCATAATTTGTAATCCTTTGTAAACCTAGTATAGTGCTAAGCTTCATATTTACAACTTTTACTCAAGAAAGCACTATACTAAGTGTTTGTGAGTTGTTGTGATTGAGAGATTATTAGTGTTAGAGATTGAGTATAGTCACTTGTGCCTTTGAGATTGATATTAATAAAATTGTATATGAAGACCTTGGTTAAGGCATTGGGTGATCGTGGAGAGTCGGAGGCGGTTCGAACTTCACGTTAAAATTTCAGGCTTGATTTCTCTATCCCTATCTCTTTTATTTTCAGCATATGTCATTGATTTATTATTATCTTAATTAGTCCCCTTATTTGTTTATTTCAATATTGCATTCTCTTAGTTCCTTAATTCAAGAAATTAGTGTTAAAGTGAAATTTTGGCATTGAACTCAATTCATCCCCCCTCTTAAGTTTCTAGTGTAGTATTTCAATAAGATCTATAGAATTATGTATAATTGTTGACAATTTCTATCGATAGATTTAGAAGCATCGATGATAGGAATTAACTTGCAACAATCTTTAAGCCAAAGCTGACCTATTCTAAGCTAAAGCTGACCTGTTCTTGTTCGAGGCCGAGCTGAGACCAAAAGGTTGAGAAGGGAAGGAAAGACAACTCTGCAATAGCTCTATCGTTTAGCAAATAGACGAGAGATCGAATAGCCAGGGTGTTGAATCCACAGACCAGCTCAGCATGGAAATATGAACTTAATGCTGAGCAATCCTAAAGCTCGGCAACTGTGGGTTAACCTCACAGGAAGCTCAACTAAAGACTATAAGACCTTAGTGATGCCTATCTGAACCAAGACATTCAACTGCCGACCTCACCGAATCTGAATGCTACTTATTCTAAGACAACTTGAATGACCCCCATGTTGACCTTTCTATTAAATGCATCGTTTAACACAGTTTTGTTTACTTGTTAAATGTTTTTCTTAACTTTAGTTGTAGGCCTACTTTAGGATTTAAGGCCTTATATATTATTTATAATTTTTTCACTAGGGTTTTAGGTCTTACTATAAATAGCAACTATTGTAATAAAAACAAAGAGACCATCATTCATCATTAAAAGTAATATCTCAGAGAATTTTTCTTGTGAGCTTGTTTCAAGCTTGTCTCCTTTTTGCATGATTATTGAGTATGTTTTACTCTTTAATATTTCTTTTATTTTTATCAATCTTCTTCTTGAGATTATGATGAACCTTCATTTGAGTGAGTTAGTGAGTTATATCTAACCCTCTTATTTGAAACCAGAGCGTTGATTTAGTGTTCGTGAGTCATATCGAATCCTATTTTCAAGCTCAATCTTGATTGTGTTTGTGCTTTAGTACGTGATATCCATCCACATTTTCATTTAAACTCTCACCCCATTTGTTATTCCTCATTTCCATTGAACTTTAAGTACCCATCCGTTGTTCAAGTTCTTGCTGTGTACTCTGTAAATTGTACCATGTTGGTATTGAAGCTTTAAGGAGACACACGTGTTAGTGTTCTTTAAAGTTTAATTCATAGTTTAAACATTTATACTAATCATTGATCTATAGTGTAGTGTGTTGTTCATGTTCTTAGTGGTAATGGTATCGTGCCATTTGTACTAGGTTGCAGAGTTGAGTAATGGTAATTTTCAGTAATTGTTTCTAGTTGTGGAAATGTTTATCAGTCATGGGTAGCTGTAGAAATCGAGTAGTAGTAATTTTTAGGTTGCTGTTAGTTATATTTTGTTAACAATAGTGTTTTGGGAAATTGTTTTAGTAGCGTTCTACTGTTGAGAGTGACTGCCGACTTCAAATTGTGGTGATTCTAAGTTGAGTTGAGTGAATTACGTGTTTGTTAAATTCTCTCTGTGGAAATTACTTTATAGACAGGAATTTTTGAAGATAGTGTAAATATCAGTAGTGATAGTCATCGTAGAAGCTTGAGGCAACATGTTGATAATCTAAAATATCATATTCAAATTATCACTAATTCTATCTAGGAACTTACCAGTTTAGTCAAAGGCCGTAGACAAGTTAATTGAGGTGAAAGAAGAGACCGAGCATTGACCAATGGAAGTGACTCCAATGAACCTATTAATGATGAACGACAGCTAAGACGAGTTACTGAGCCAAGGAGAAGCAATGATATGAGTATTGACTACGAGGTGAACCAAGGAACCTGAATAAGAGAGCTAGGGTCGAGAATAGATTTAGTTAAGCAGAGATCTAACAAAAGTGGCCAATCTGAGGTGAATTGACCGTTTGGAATACAAGGGATGAACCCTGAACACATAGCCAAGGACTATACAACATTAAGCTTAAGTTACCGACCTTTAGTAGTAGTAGCCAACCAAAAGAGTTCCTCGATCGGATTCCCCAAGTAGAGAAGTTTTTTGAATGTTAAGTTAACTTTGTTATCCTTTATTGAGTATGCCAATCTTTGGTAGGATAAATTGATTACCAAGCGAGATGCTGAATGTTGATCCTTATTTCGATTTCTATAATTTAACTTATATCAAGCTCAGCCCGCTTAATATAGATTACTCGGAATTAAACTAAAAATTTTTTTTTTCTTAAAATAATTAAAAATTGGAGTCTCTAATCAGTTTAACTGATAAAAAATGAAATTAGGGTTTTCGAGTGAGAAAACCCTAATTTGGCCATTGATCTATAGATTTTCTAAGAAAATAATTTTTTTAGAAAAGTTAAAGTAGAAAAAAAAACGAGTTCAAGAGTTAACCTATTAAGACTAAATCACCATATAAAAATTAAAGAAAAATTGATGAGCTTTTATTTTTATAATTTTTTGAAAATGCTAAAAATATACCTAAATAAGAAAAAGATAACTTAAGTGATTTTTTTTTAATTACGAATTTCTAAGAAAAATGGAACAAAGTTTTTTTTTTTATGCTGTTGCCCCAAAGGTGCTTACATACCTGCTAGTTGAGATCAAACCGGCCATAGTTCTCTTTTATAAGATATTTAATGAGTGAATTCTTTTTATTTTAAAAACCGAGCCAAATTTACATTTATTTATCAATTTACTATTTAAAAAAATCTAAGAAATCTAATTTTCCCAAATTAAAGAAAACCTTAACTAATTAATTTTTTTTAAAACCAATGTTAAGATTTTTTTTTATTTTCTTTAAAAACACTATGTGTAAAAAAAAAAAATCTTTTTTAAAATTCTAGTTATAAGATATGTTGAAGATACAGTTAGATATATATCCTCATATATATCATTTTCAAATCTTAACTACTAGATATGTATCAAGATACGTATATTTTTTAAATCTTAATCATAAGATATATGTCTCAATCGCATGATACATATCTCGATTGCAAGATACATATATTTTTCAAAAAATATAATTTTTCAATTAACTAAATTTTATGGAAAATTAAGATTATCTAAAAAACAAAGATGCAATACAAAATAATAATAGATCTACACTTAAAAAAAATAGATTAGTAAAGATAATTGAACTAACTAATAAAACAAATAAATAACTAATAAAACAAAATAACAAAAATAATAAATTTTATCGAATTGAGTCATACGTAATCGTGCATGTGGGAATTTGATCGTACCCGTCATAGTGAATCGCGTGTGTCATGTGCTGCGTATCGAATGATTGTACATGCAACGTGCAGTCAATGCAAGTGCTGTGCTCGTGAATTGGGATGGCAATTGGGGCTACTATCGATCGGATTGTGGATCAATATGCGTGCGAATGTGGGACATGATTGGTCTTAGCAATGGGCTGTTGTGTGTGTATTTCGGTCAGTACAAGTGAGGGACGTAGTTGGTCGGTGTTGTTTGGTCTTCATGCGATTGTTTGCGTATGCAAGGCTGTACGAGTTGCCTTGCGTTTTGTATGCTGAAGTGTCAGGCGTGGATTCTATTCGATGGTCTTGCTTTGTGCTGTTACGAACTGTGTGGCTTGGACTTCAAAAAAATTGGTGTGCAGCTGTTCAACGTGGCTTATGCGTGTGTGGGTTGTCAGCTAGGTAGCTGTGACTTTGGTTTGGTTCAAGATGAAGGGGAGACGTATCTTATATGGGCGACTTGTAAGTTGGTTAGGGACGTGGGAGTTTATTCGATTGTTGGACGTCTGGTCAACTTTATTGCGTCAAAGGGCTGTTATGCGGCTGCTGTATTTAGATTGTGAATCGAAGTCAAGCGAACGATGAGCTTGCTCAGTCAATATTATGGCGAGGATTAAGGGTTGTTTGTAAAGGACAATGGACTTCCACTTGTATTTGATGAATTAGGTTGTGAATTGTATATTGTAAAATAAAAATCCTCCTCATTGACGTCACCTGTCAATTTATAAATCCTAAAACTAAATCTTTTATATTATTTTAAATATATATTTGATTATAATAAACCAAGATACGGAAGATACAATAATATTTTTTTAAAGATTTGACTTAGCTTCTACAATCCTATTTGGGCTTTCTATTTACTAGACTCGACTCAATCCAATCCAATTTGATTTAGTTCAAGAGCTCACTTGATAAATTATAAATTTAATCTGACCCAATATAATTTAAATAAAAAAATCTATTTTGTATTAAACTGAACCAAAATTATTTTAATAAAGGCCAATTCCTCAATGACTAAAGAATTTATTAAATTAATCACACACACCGTTATCCAATTTGATCTTAAATGATCCAATGTGATTCGGTTGGATTCGACTTGAATCGATATGATTTAACTCGCTTGACTCGACTCGATACGATACGATTCGATTCGACTCGATACGATACGATTGGATTCGATTCGACTCGACTTGATACGATACAATTCAAGTCAATACGATTCGATCCGATACAATATGACTCAACATTCTCTTTTTTTATTTTTTATTTTTTCATTTTTCTTTTAATTTTCATTTTTTATATATTTTATATTTTTTTATTTTGTTGTTTATTTATTAACCTGGCTCAACTAACAAAAAATGAAAATGGTAAAAATGAGGTATTTACAGCTACCCTTCTTTATAGCGAAGTTCAATTGAAATTTTGCTATAAAGACAAAAGAGATAGCTATTTTTACCAAACTTGACTTAGATAATTCAAAGATGATAGATTTTTTTGAGATTTCACAAATGTTTTAATCTAGTGGATAATTCGAAGAGGATAAATTTCTTTCAGGATAAATTGCTCAAAAGGATAGATCTTTCAAAGACAAGTTAAGATGACATGAGATAACGTTCTAATGAGCAAGCGATCTTTTAAATGACTGGACAATACTCCTTTGAGCAAGCAATCTAAAAAAAGACTAGATAGAACAACGATCTTATAAAGGAATAGAACAGTTCTCTTTTGAGCAAGTGATTCTAGATAAGATTGGATGGTGCTCCTATGAGCAAATAATTCTAGAAAGGAGAGCACAGTTCTCCTTTGAGCAAGCGATCCTAGAAAAGATTGGATGACGCTTTTATGAGCAGTCGATCTAACTAAGGAATAGATAGAACGCCACTTCCATGAGCAAGCGATCCTAAAAAGGAATAGATAGGATAACACTCTTATAAGCAGGCAATCCAACTAAGGAATAGGTAGGATGGCGCTCCTTTGAGCAAGCGATCTTTGCAAAAGACTAGATAAGATAGCACTCTTATGATTAAGTGATCCTAGAAATGACTAGATGGTGCTCCATTGAGCAAGTGATCTACGAAGGAAGAAACTTTCATGAGTTTTGACAAATTGATCTGTGACTTGAGTTTAAGGAATTTTGATGATTCCAGAAAAATTTTAAGAAATCTCTCTTGATATTTTTTTTTCTAAAAAAAATATTCATTTCTCTTTTGAAAATTTTCTCTTTTTTTTTTCTTATTTTTGTCAAGAAATTAAAAAAAAAAACACTCTTTAATAGAAAATTGTGTTGCTAACAAATAAAAAAGTCTAAAAAACTCTAAAGATCACAAAAAAGGGGTTAGCTTGCCCCTTGCTCGTTGATCATTCAGTCTCTCAATCTTGTTTCCTAGAGCATAATTCATGATCTCTGAACTTTTTTAGAAGCACTGATTTCTAACTTAGGATAAATGACTATTCACATTTTTAACAAAATACTTAACTCTTCAATTTTCCACCCAGGGGATAGATGTCAATACTTGAAATGTTTAGTCAAACTGGACTTCCTTGCACTCTCATAGGTCTGTTTTTAATCTCAGCATCAATTCCAAAAATTGTAACCTATCTTATAAGTGGTACACTCTGGTCAATCAATAGGTCTTTTCTAGATTTGCAACGTAAAGCTTTTGGTCAATGGTTTAAGCAAATAGATATCAATGTACTTAGCCAATTTCGAAGAAATCATATGCAATCAGTCCCAAGTTTACAAGTCAAGAACTTAGGAGAAACTAAACATAGGCTTACCCCAATTTCGTGAACAAGTTTTGCTTAAGATAATTCCATTTCTTTAGTAAAAAAAGTTTTATCAAGGGTGGTGTAAGCCTCACAACCAGCCACTCAAGGTTTCAATCGGTTAAAAGATCTGATTAAGCATAAATTATAAGTAAAGCTAAAAATATTAGTAAAAACGACCCCGTAAACTTGAATTTAAAAAAAATAAGTAATAAAATGGAAGACTATAAAAATTTCAAATTTTAAGTATAATAATTGTTAATCATCGAAAAGACAAAAAGTGTAATCTAATAACTAATAAATTACTAGAGATAGATTATATATATACTAAAAATCATAAAACAACCTAAATAATAATTAAAAATGTTCACATATACCCCATATGTATTTATGTGTAGGTAAAAATATGCGAAATTACTTAAATTGACCAAAAAATTAGTAAATAATTAAAGAAAATTATTAATTAATTGAGAAAAATCAGAAAAAAAAAATCAGTGGGATAGGGAATGATGAATATCTAGTCATGGCAAGTTAGGAGCTAGAGAAGAAAAATTATCCAATTAGAATTAATTAATACAAAGGCAAAAAATTAAGGGATTTAGACAATGTCTTATTTTATTTAATACATATTAATTACCAAAAACTTCTATAAATAGGGAGAAAATTTACAGAGCTCCTTTGGACGGTTAGGAATTAGAAAAAAATAGAGAGTTTAAAAAATTCAAGAAAAAAACTAGAGAAAAAAAAAGGATAACTATACAGATAGGGCTAGTGAGCCAAACCCACCCACCACCACCACCACCACCTCACTTTAGACCTACCGCCTAGGCCAGCCGACACACTTGGACCGAAGTTGGACAGCCAAAAGGCATCGAACCGGGTGAGTCCCTTATCTGCTTTGGTGTTGTATAATTTCTTAAAATTAGTTATTTTGCCCAAAAAATTATGAAATTTGTTATTCTGAGGTTTTATTGTATGTAGATTTAGGAAAAAATAGTGATTTAGTTTAATCATGTCTGAAAATATAGGATTCTTAACAAATTAAGCAAAACTAAGTATAATTGGAACTAGAAATAAATAAGCTTAAGAGTGTAGTTTGGAGCTCAAATTTTTTCTGTAGAATGCTTAAGTGATATAGAACAGTGCTATGAAGTCTCTTTTTTTAAATTAATTTTTGAATTTTTTAAGTTAATTTTTAGCCCTAAAGTGATGGAAAAATTGAGTAATTTTGGGTTAATTAGGTGATTAAGACACTAATTACTGATTTAGATAGTAATTAGAGGGTTAGGGATGTTAATCTCTAATGTGGAAACCTAATGCTAGACTATGGAGTGGTAAATGTAATTAATGAAGGAATTATGTGGTAATTGTAGAAAATTAGGAATATGTAGAATTGGAAAATTAATAAATATGAAAAATTAGGTTTAATTTAATAATATAATAATAAAAATCTGAATATAATAAATCTGAAACAAAAATTTAATTTTAGGTAATTCTATAAAAAATGTAAGATTTTTTCATATCGGGAATAAATCCGATACCCCAATTGAGATTTGCGTGTACCGAATAGTTTCGAATACTAAATTATGACCCAATAGGATATTAAAATACTCGAGCTTAATGTGATTAATTTCACATTAGGATTTGAGCATATGTAAGATTCTAGAATCAAAACTAGAATCTAATTTAGGAACCGCTTCCCGAAATAGGGTAAAATGAATCATTAGTAAATAATAAGTATATATGGAAAAAAATAATAATAAGCTAAATTATAACTTGGAAATCGAACCAGAACCTAATTTAGAAATCGATGCGGAAACTGAACTCGAATCTAATCCCAAACCTAGAATAATTGTAAAAGATTTGAGAATCTAGATAATTGGACATATTAAACCCTAAACAAAAGATAACAATAAGCGTTATAGGATAAAACCAACTTATAATAGTTATATCAAAAACTGAAATTACGTTTGTATTATAAGGATGATCGGCGATGGCCTGAGCGAGTTAGAGCTCAAATGAGTGAACGGGAAGTCCAGGTAAGTTGGGATTAATACGTTGCTGTATTTTGGAGGCTTGAGATTATGCTTCGTTGTGCTTGTTAGATAGTTGGTTGTATCCATGTACTTGATTATGAGTGATGCTATGATTCTATCTGTTATTCTGGCTTATATTGTATGATTTGTATGAAATGATTGATCACCCTAAACTGGACCTAATCAAATATACGACTTATAATCATAATCGGACTTACATGGAAACCCATTAAGGGAACTTAGGATTCTTCAACCAAATACCGACCCCTTCGAAAGGGATAACGCAGGATTGCATAATGGTCCATTCTTCATCCTTAGTCGAACAAGTGACAGGAGAGGAGGTTGCGGCAAGGGTGAAGTCAATGGTTCGAAGATAGTCGTGGGAGGAGCGAGGTCTCCATTGCACAAGCCTGGGTTTGGTCGTGAACTGTTACATTAATGGTAACTCCTCAACCCAGATTAGAGCGGGCGGAATTTTTCTGATCTCATGACGGGTCGGACAATGTCGTGCAATGGCATTTGTTTGAACATGCATTGTACCTAATAAATTGATTGATAACCTTGTTATGTTTATGGTATAGTTTTAAGTCCTCCATCCTAACTTACTGAGCTATAGTTGTTCACATCCTTATAGACGTCGTGCAGGTGCTGGCTAAGAAGCGGCATACAACTACTCTAAAGCTAGTAACTGTTGGATCCTGGGGAGTAGGGAAAAATATTTGAAGAACAAATATATATTCTTAAGGTCTAAGCTTTGATTTTAGAATTTTTCATTTTTGAATAATGTAATAACTGAATTATAGTGTATATATATATATATATATATTTTCTCACTTTCTTAGGTAAATGATTTATTTAAAATTACAAATTGTTTACTTCAAAACGGGTTAGTCGTGGATGTTTTGTGTAGATCAGGTCTAAAATAGCGGTTGTAAGGCCAACTTCTATCTTAAAATGGTTTACACGGCGGGGCTGTTACGACTCTACAGCTTCGGGGCATGACAGGTGGTATAATGGGTTGTATCATAAAATGAGAGCTTAGCTTTTGGGCTTAGGAATTTAAAGTGTTTGGCTTTTAGATACCATCATAAGTTTGGACTTTTAGCTTATTAGTAATTTAGGTATTCTTTGCAGGTGATCACCTTGCTCATATCTTCAATCTCTTTTTTTTACTTCTTTTCTTTTCTTTTCTTCTTTTTTTTTTCCTTTTTTTTTTCTTTTTGTCCTTTTGGTCAAGGTGATCACCTTCTATTGTTGAGTTTTCACTTAATAGGATTTAAAGCATCGAAAGGTAGGTTTAAGGTATATAAGCTTGGGAGAAGTGTATATAGCTTTAAAGTGCTTGGGAAAGAATCTATGGACTTGATGTGTTTAAATAAGTATACAAGCCTAAGTGAGGTGTATATGGTTTAAAATTCTTCTTCATTTTAAAGAAATTAAATTAACTATGACAATATTTGCTCATGAATTGACAATACTAAGACAAGCATAATTTAGTCTACTCATTTTCTCCAAATTAATAACCTTAACCTCCTTATTGCCCCTATTTAAGGTGGTTCTTAACAAGGCTATTTTTAAGAAAAATCCCCTAAAGGTTCAAATGGGTTTGCAAGGGATAACTGTATTTAGAAGTGATGAATTGAATGCCTAATATCATTTTGACACGTGTACCAAGTTTAAGATAGACCTCCTTTAAGGAATGAGCCACATTACTCACCTTAATGGCACTCTTCTCTCATATGTGTTTAGGGTTAGTTATTGGGATATAGGTTGCCTCTTTTCATCCTAAACCTTTCAAATAATGTGTTATCATTCTCCTAGGTGGAAAGTTTTAACTTTCCAGTTCACATGTTCTTTATCCGTTTCCACTCAGTCGAAATGGCCCTATTTGAATTAAGCTAGCTTCATAGCATACAAAGACAAGAATACACATGAAAGCTATTTTATTCAATAACTTGTATCTATTACAAGCTCTAAAATGAAAGAAAATGCAAGAACTAAAATTCTTTCCTATTTTATACCCCTAATTCTGTCACTTCTTAGAACTTGGCTCATTTAATTGTATTGATCTCTTGGAGATATCCTTAACTGCTTCAAATGGTAAGTCAGCTGGATAGATGATAATAATAGATCATCAACGCTCAATATCGGAGGTTGTCTGTTCGATGCCTCTACACAACCTTAGGAAGAAATACTACTGCTAATCGACCCATTAATCTCTAGAAAACTTGGTTAGATAATCTTGATAGAAATCAAATCTTGCACATTATGCTTCATTCTCTAACAATCTTCTGTGGTATTGCCCGCTTTGCTTACATGATAGTCACACCATTTGTTGGGGTTACGATCCCTTAGCTTGTATTTCTTTGTTGGGTTTCCATATACTAGTATTCCTACATTTCTCAATTACTTGAACACTTGAGCCATTGGAATCTTAAATTGCATAAATCACCTTCTCTTGTTATAGACAGGCTTGCCTTGATTCTGGGCTTTCTTAATCGACACATTCACTCTTGATTTCTCTTTCGTTGAATCATCTTCATACTTAGGCTGTAACTTCATATTCGTATTAAGATGTAGGTTTTTGAGCTGCTTGAGCACATAACCCATTGCTATTTCTATGCTAGTGAGCCTTTCTTCTAATATCACCAACTTTTCTTCTAAGGTAACAACCATTTCTTCCAGACCCTGGCAATAATATGCCCATTGAACTTGTTCATTCAAATTTGTTTCTAGCAACTTTTCCAATCTGTATATCATGTTAATAGGGGGCTCTATGTAGAATTTGGGCCTTGGATCCCTAACGAAGTTCAACTAGACCAATTTTTCATCAATCAAATCTTAGACTTTATTCTTCAACTCCTAATAATGGTCAGTAGCATGCCGCTGTTGACCCATACAATACTTGCATTGAGTATTAGGATCGTATTTCCGAAGTCTATACCTTGGTGTTAGAGTCTTAAGATGCAGTAAACCCTCTTCTTTTAGGCGGCGATAGACCCGAGACATAGGAATTGGGATATGAGTGAGCCTACTTCTAGGTGATTTCTAGCTTGGCTTATTTTCCTTAAACTCTGGACCAATGCTTAGGGCACTAGGCTTGTGTATCATTAAATAAGACATCGTAGTGTTCACAGTAGCTTTTGAATTCGATAAGGCTGATCCCTTCCCTATCAATCTCCTCGCTTTAATAGCATCTTTAATGCGACTACCAGCTATAACTATATCTACAAATGTAGAAGCAATATGGCCCAAGAGGTGATTGTAATAAGGTTCACCTAATGTACGGATGAATATATTGATCAATTCATTTTCTGGCAATTGTATTGTAGCTCGAGCGGCTATAGATCTCCATCTCTGGGCATACTCCTTAAAGGACTTGGTCAACTTCATTTTCATGTTATTCAAATCCATCAGGGATGGAGCCACTTCTTCATTGGACTTATACTGTTGATAAAAGGCTCGAACTAACTTATCCTAAGTATCAAGCTTAACTAAGTCTTGTTGGGCATACCAAATCAACGCCAGCCCAGTTAAGCTGTATTGGAAAGTTTGAATCATCAACTGCTAATGTTTAGAGAATTGGGCCATCTTACGAACATATAGCCTAAGGTGAAGTTTAGGACAACCTGTTCCATCATACCTTTTGAAATTTGGTATCTTAAAATTCTTAGGTAACTCATGGTCTTCAAAAGCGTAAATACTACTCAAGCCCAGATCACTTTACACATCATGATTCTTTAGAACTCCCATTTTCTCTTCAATTTTCTAGAAGATTTCTTCTTCCATCTTCATAAATTTCTGCACCAATTCCTTTCACAGGCCTTTATAGCTATTGTTGAGCTCATGAACTGACAACTCTTTAGACTCGTCTGTCTCAGATGGTATGTCAATAAGCCCTTAGGCTTGGGCATAGGCCATGGTTGCTTTACATGCTTTCCTAGAACCCCTTCAGCTATGATTATTTTATGTTCAAAAGCTTCAGACATCTTGATTTTGAAAATGAGTGATTATGGGCTTCAAGTTAGGCCAAATCACTTAAAAAGCAATCTTTCAAAGCCTGTAAGTATCCCTCTTATTAGCAACATTGCATCAAGTTTTTAGTTTTGAAAACCATTCTTTTTTTTTTTGAAACTTTTATTGGAAAATCAATGCTTATTTTATGTCATAGAAGCCTAATACTGACATCAACAAATCTAAACAAAAAAAAAAAAACATTGGGACTAATGACCAAGGATATAGGATGACAATAATATTACAAATAAGATATGGAGAAGTCAAAATTATTTTACAATGAGAAACTTATTGATTAAATGGCATAAGGGTGGTGACTCATGGAGAAAATTCTATTAGAACCAGGACAACCTAAAGGCTAAACATGAGACTGAAAACTTAGATGTTTATAAGATTGATGACTTTAAGATGGAAAATAATTTACAATAGGAATTTGATAATTAAATCTTTTTTGTTTTTTTTTTGTTTTTAGTTCCTAACAGTATGCTATATATGAGCCATTGCAATAAGAATTTACTAAGTAAAAAATTATCATGAAATCGTTTTTTTTTTATCATAAAATATCTTTTGAAATTTCTACCTTTTAAAAAAAATGTTGGAAAGCCTTTAAAAAAAATTGACAGTTCAATAATACTCTTTATTATAGTTAATTTTCGTAATTACATTCTCCAAAAAAATTTTACAAGTTAATAAAAAATATTTTTTCTTGTTGTTTTTCTTTTCTTTTCTTTTTTTGTTTTTGTTTAAGGAAACTATCAAGAAATTGAAAAAATGAGTAAAAAAAAATGCGCAACCAATAAAGGTTATTGTTTAATAAAGTTGCAAATTTATTAACAATCATAAAATTCAACTTATACAATGGACTAAAATAAAAAAGAAAAAAAACAACCTAACTAATTTTCCTAAAAATTCAATCCTATATTAAGAGCCAATGAATCTGGCTAGGATGGAATTCACAAGGTTGATACTAACTTGACTTTCCATATTTATATTATATAAAATATGAAACAATGAGATTATTTACAATGAGACCACTAAATTTAGAATAAAGTTGGATATGATATTAATAACTTTATAGCTTTTTAAAAAATTTTCTTAGAAATTACGTAGCCTTTCACTCACCAAGAAACGATAAAAATAAAAACACATATAACACAAGAAATAGAATATTTACAGAGAAACGAGCATAATCAAATATATAAAAATGCAATATGTTACATACGCATGCAATGCAATAGGAGTCGGTAATTAATAAATTATAGGAAATATGATGAATCCATAGTCAAAGAGCACTCTTATATATAAGTATATTCAAAATAAGCTTTAATAAAAATAAAACTCGTGTATACTTATACATAAGGGTTACTGATTTTTTTTTAATTGAAAATGGACAATGAACTGACCGCAGATTAAATCAAGCTTTTCCTATAATTTAAAAATAACTATCCCTTTTTTTAAAAGAATGATACAAGAAGGTGAGGTCTACATGTCTCAAGCTTTGTAGTTCCAAGGCTTTCTGGAGAGAAGCCTATTATGCTATATCAAAGCTTGAGTTGGCTCACCTATCACCGTTAGGCGAAGGTAAAGACCCTAACAACTTGAAGGTTACATAATGGCGGCCCATACCACCCACCCACCCCTAATTTCCTAATAAAGCCCATTGGGTCGAGCTTTTTCTTAAGGCTTACATTACTAAAAAAACAATTAGTACAACTATAATACAAAACAAAAAGAAGATAATAATACAAAATCCTATCAATTAACTTTTAATTTTTACATGGCTAGCCCACTACGCTTCCCCAATGAAGTCGCCAATTCTGTCGATCCCCATTTCGATTTCCTTAATTTAACCTATATTAAGTCTAGCCTATTTAACACAGATTACTCGGTATTAAATTAAGGAAATATTTTTCTCGAAAAAATTTAAAAATTAGAGTCGCCAACTAATTCAATTAATAAAAAATAAAATTAAGGTTTTCGAGTGAGAAAACCTTAATTTAACCATTGATTTACAAATTTTATAAGAAAATGATTTTTTTAGAAAAATTAAATCAGAAAAAAAAATAGGTTCGAAGGCTAACCTATTAAAACTAAGTCACCATATAAAAACTAAAGAAAAGTCGATAGGTTTTTATTTTTATAATTTTCTAAAAATGCTAAAAATATAACTAAATAAGCAAAAAATAACTAAAGTGATTTTTTATTACTAATTTTTAAGAAAAAGGAGAATTTTTTTTTATATTGTTGCCCCAAATGTACTTATGTACCCGTCAGTCAGAGTCAAACCAGTTGTAATTCTCTTTTATAAAATATTTAGTAAGTAGATTATTTTTATTTCGAAAACCAAACTAGGTTTACATTTATTTATCAATTTATTATTTAAAAAAAACTAAGAAATCTAATTTTCCCAAATTAAAGAAAACTCTAACAAACTAAATTTTTTTTTAAACCCCAGTTGAGATTTTTTTTTTATTTTCTTTAAAAACACTACATGTAAAAAAAAATATTTTTTTAAATCCTAACTATAAGATATGTATCTTCATACATATTTTTTTTTTAAATCTTAACTATTAAATATGTATCTTGATATGTATCTTTTTTTAAATCTTAACCATAAGATATATGTCTCAATTGCATGATACATATCTCAATTGCAAGTTCCATATATTTTTCAAAAAATACAATTTTTCAATTAACTAAATTTTATGGAAAATTAAGATTATCTAAAAAAAAAGATGCAATATAAAAATTATAATAATAAACCTGTACTCAAAAAAAGTAGATTAGCAAAGATAATCGAACTAACTAATAAAACAAATAAATAACTAATAAAATAAATAACATTAATAATAATTTTTACCGAATCGAGTCGTATGTAATTGTGCGTGTGGGAATTTGATCATTACCGTAGTCATGAATCGCATGTGTCATACGTTGCATGTCGAGTGATTGTGTATGCAATGTGCAGTCAATGCAAGTGTTGTGCTCGTGAATTAGGATGATGATTGGGGCTACTATCAGTTAATTTATAAACCCCAAAACTGAATCTTTCGTATCGTTTTAAATATAGATTCAATTCCAACAAATCAATATACGAAAGATATGATAATGATTCTTTAAAACTTTGACCTAACTTCTAAAAACCCAATTTGGGCTTTCCATTTACCAGACCCGATCCAATCTAATTTAATTTAATCTGAAAGCTTACTTAATAAATTATAAATTTAATCCAACCTAATATAATTTAGATAAAAAAATCTATTTTATATCGAACTAAACTAAAATTATTTTAATAAAGGCCAATTACTCAATGACTAAAGAATTTATTAAATTAATCATACATCATTATTTGATTTGATCTTAAACGATCCGATATGATTCGGTTCGATCTGACGTTATTTGACTTGACTCAATACGATTGGACTTGACTCAACTCGACTCGACTTGATACGATTCGACTCAATACGATACAACTCGACTAGATATGATTACGACTCGACTCTCTCTTTTTTTATTTTCTCATTTTTCTTTTAATTTTCGTTTTTTTTATATTTTGTATTTTGTTATTTTTTTTATTTATTAACTTGGCTCAACTAACGAAAAATGAAAATGGCAAAAATGAAGTGTCTACACTAAAGGAGAAGACCCAATCAAAACTTGCAGGTTTATGAAGCATTTAATGAATTAGCGCTTTATACTAACTTACTTCAAGCAAGAGATGCTCTATGCTTTCCAGCACCTAAGATAAGATTGAAACACTATTGAGGAGTACTTATAAGAGTTTGAAAGCTTGATAACCAGATGTGAGATTACCGAGCCCTAAGATTACACTATTGATAGGTTCCTAAGTGGACTCTGAGATGACATTGCCAACATGGTCGAACTGCAGCCATTTAACTCATTGGACGAGCTAATCAATTTGGCATTAAGGGTGGAGAGATGAAGGAGAAGGAGAAGGAGGTACCAGAGGCTGACTAGCAGACCTCAATAAGCTACACTTAAGCCTAAGAGGTATGACGAGAAGACAAGGTTAAAGAAGAAGATGAAGAAAGGAGAGTCCAACCGACCTAACCAGGCTAAGACAAAGAAAGTAGAGAAGGAGAAAGTACCCAGTGCCAAGGCCTGACAAGTTAAGTGCTTCAAGTGTTTGGGCTACGAACATATTGCATCTTAATGTCCAAATAAGAGGGTTATGATCTTGAAAGGTGAATGACCCAATGCTTAAGTAGAGAGTTAGAGTAACAAAAGTTTGGAAGGTGAGTTGAAAGAAGAGAATATCTATGAAGATCTTGAAGGACTCTTAGCCACAACGAGCCAACCTGAAAGAAGGCCCAAGCTAGAGGGAGAACTTATTTCAGATCCGATATTTAGTAAATGGAAAGACCTATTCCCCGGTTGTTGATGGAAGTAGTTGTGCCAACATCATTTCTATCAAGCTTATTATAAGGATGAAGCTGCCGACCTACTCACACTCTTGATCTTATGGAGTGAAGTGGTTTAATGATAAGGATATGGTCCATATGCATAAGAGAGCTCATATGGCATTCAAGGTAGGATAGTATGAGGATGAGATTGACTTCGACGTGGTGCCTATGAATACAATAAATCTAATTCTTGGCTGACTTTGGGAGTACGATTAGAGAGTGATCTACAATGGCTTCTTGAACACTTATATAGTTTAGAAAGATGAAAAGAGCTATTATTTGACCCCCATGAGTTTTGAGGAGATTCAAAGCAACCTAGTGTCTATGGCGAAAAGAAAAGGGAAGAGAAGCCCATTCAGCATCCAAGCTCATGCTTATTGCTTAAAGTTGAGTATGTCTTTTGTTTAACTCTGCGGTGATGATAAGAATCAACCTATGACAATCTCTAGGCTGAGATTGACTTGTTCTAAGCCAAAGCCAACCTATTCCTATCTAAGGTCAACCCAGCACACCCAAGGTTGAGTCGAGACCAAAAGGCCAAGCAAGGAAGGAAAGACAATTCAACAGTAACTCTATTGTCTGTCGAGTAGTCAAGAGATTGGACTGCCAAGTTGCCGAGTTTGCAAACTAACTCAATACAACAATATGAACCTAATGCCGAGCAATCCTAAAGCTTAGCAACTGTAGGCCAACCTCATAAGAAGCTCAACTAAGCAATATAGGACCTCAATGATACCTACTTGAACCAAAACATCCAACTGCCGACCTCACCCATCCAGATCCTACTTACTCCAAGACAACTCAGATAACCTACATGCCGACCTTCTTGTTAAACACACTGTTTAACATAGCTTTGTTTGGTTGTAAATATTTTCTTTAACTTTAGTTGTAGGCCTACTTTAGGGTTTAAGGCCTTATATTTTATTTATAATTTTTCCACTAGAGTTTTAGGACTTGTTATAAATAGCCACTATTGTAACAGTAATAGAGAAATCATCATTCATCATTAAAAGTAATATCTCAGAGAACCTTTCTTAGGAGCTTGTTTCAAGCTTGTCTCCTTTTTATGCAATTATTTAGCATGTTTTACTCTTTAATATTTCCTATGTTTTTATCAATCTTCATCTTAAGATTATGGTGAACCTTCATTTAAGCAAGCCAGTGGATTGTATCTAACCCTCTCATTTAAAAGCTGAGTGTTGATTTAATGTTCATGAGTTATATCAAACCCTATTTTCAAACATAAAATTGATTATTTCTATGCTATAGTGCGTGACATCCATCTACATTCACATTCAAACCCTCATCTCATTTACTATTCCTCATTTCCATTAAACTTCAAACATCCATTCGTTGCTCGTGATCTTGCTGTGTACTCCGAATCATATCAATTGTAATAGATATAATTGTCGTTGGAATCGCTCGCCTGTAAGTCATTCAGATTGTATACAATATGGAGACATGATGTTATTATACGGTTTACAAATTGTACAAGTGATTTAGAGACTATAGTGGCATTTTAAAACCTTAATGTTTCATTAGAAAATTAAGGGCACATGGGGGTGGTAACTTCCAATAGGATTACGGGGCATTATAGATGTAATAGCTATTATTAAGGAATGGAATATTACTGTAATAATTGGCAAAAAAAAAAAGAATATTAATATAAGAAGATTGTCATTTGTTGCTATAATGAAGGCATTTTGGCAAAAAAAAAAAACAATTCTAACGTTAAATTATTTATTCATTGATTTGAGTAATGAATAATCATTCAATATTTTTTATAAAGGGAATTTCTTATACAATTATTATTACGGACCTTAAATATAATTAAATATCTCGATAGCTATTCTATAAAGAGTAAGGCTATTATAGAATTGCATTAATTCGAAAATAATAATTAATGATAGCAAATTTCTCCTAAGACAATATTTTATTATTCATTGTTATACGATACATTGTTATAAATGTTTTAAGTTTTATCAGGTAAGTATTATACTAAGTGTTAAAAAGTTTCACTGAGTACTATACTTGTAGATAAAATCTTATTATACATTGAAGATGCTTAATTGCTAAAATAAATGAATATTTTTCCATGGATATCTCAAATATTGACAGCACAGGAGCTCTTCTCTTTTAGAGTTGGCTTCATTACTTGGCTTTCGAAGACCAGGAGATTTCATATAAGATTTAACATGAAATGAGTAACGCCGTCAAATCCGAACTGATATTTGACCCAAGAATGAGAAACGGTCATGGTTGAGCCAAGGTTAATTAAACTATTATAATATAATTTATACTCATTTATAAAGTAATAAAAATTTCCTTCCTAAAATTTAGAAGTTGAGAGGTTTTCTTTTTATTAAAGATTGTTCTGAAATGAGTCTTAATAGGGTCTTCGCTTTGAGCAACCCAAAGACCAAATAGCCATGACCATAGTGTTAAAACTTATTCCTTTAGTTATTTACTAAAAAAGTGAATCTCAAATCCAAACCTTCCACTGAAATATTGGTAATCATACCACAAAATTATAAAAACCTTACTGATAAATCTTATGCCCCATTTGTTTAGTGTAAATGAATTTTCCGAAAGCCTTTTCTATAATCTTTTATGTTTGTTTAAGGGAAATTAGTGGGTCTAAGTAGAAAACCATTTCCCGCTCAAGATAAAGTATATTCCCGTTATAAAAGAATTTTAGGGTTCTTGGAGGAAAACAACATACCATTTGCAAAACAGTAAGTCATCATGTGATTTCACTTATTTGAATATACTTGGGCTATTCATGCATGAAATAGTGGGTTATTACTTTTTTGTTTTAATAATTTGTTTATTTGTGACAATATGTTACAATTACATGGATTACAAACTATACTACATGTGTACTTGGATAGTTCTGTAAAACTCATTCTTGATGGAATTTTCTTCATGTAAAAATCCAATTAAGAAGTTTATCTAAAAATATATACATTCAATTAAGAATACTCTTGATGATTTTAAAGAGAAAATAAAAAGTATTTATTTAAAGTATTTTAAAAAATATATATATCCACTTTAAGGCAAGAAACGAATCGTGGAAATCATTTTTCTATGTAATTTAAGAAAAATGCCAAACACATGAAAATATGTTATTTTTCAAGAAATCATTTTCAAGGGAAAATAGTTTCCACTAAAGAGCAATTTTCCCCTAAAACAGACAGCCTTACATCTATTCGTTTGAGTCTTGTTGATCAATAGTCATACTATGAGAGCTTTCATCTGAATCTTAGGCTTATTCCATATATCTAACTGTAATATTTTAGACCTATTCCATATATCAGCAGAGTCATTCGATGAATCTAATACTTGCGGTTTCAACTTTCAGTCAAAGCGAAATGTAAATAAATCACGTCCAATTTTCATATTCCTGTAAATTTAATTACAAGCTCTATTACAATCAAATCTTAATAATTTATTAAGAAAAATTTACGGGTATTTTAAAAATCGTATTCGGCACAATTATAAATATTTATAAATACATACATAGCATCTCAAGAGTACTTTATTTTGCAATTTATTTAATTATATTATAATACTAACTTGAATTAGCTATCTATACATGGGGGTTTATTATACTAAGTATTGATAAAGCTTTTCTAATAAATAAGCTACAGGCTTATTTTAACCAGCCCATGACTTTAAACCCAAGGATATGAGTTCAATCTAAGCACAACTCTTGTCACCAACTATAAATATAAAATAAAACTCCTTTTTCTATTCTCTTTTAAAAGTAATGAATTAGATATTAAAGTAGTCATATCAAAATATCCTTCCACGTTTCTAATAGTTTATTTTCTATTTTACAGGATATTCGTGTATTGGAACGAAGATCTACGATCAATACTAAAAGATACTGTAATTGAATTCTCCGGCCTGGTTACATTTATTTTTTCAGTCTTATATTTAAATTATAGTTAACCAATTAAGATGTATTTTACATAAGATGCTTTTTTAAATAAATGAAGAGACATACTGGAAACATAGACTTCAGAATCAGAAAAAATATTCTGGTTAAAAAAAAAAAAAAAACCATCAATTACCTGTTGAGTATTGAGTGTATGCATGATGTTACTAGAAATGTATAATAGTAGAAACGAGGACTCTTTTCGTGTCTTATATGTTCAGTATTGAGTGTTTCCATGACCATGATGCTACGGGAAATCCATGATATTAGAAACAAGTACTCTGTTCGTGTCTTATATAAAGTTTTATTTTCAATTTTACGTAATTGACCCTGGAAGCATATGTATGAAGTCCAAAAGAGGATGTTGACCTTAATGTGTTAAATATATCTACATATATTTTTAAGTTAAAACTGATTATTCAATTTTATGTATTTTGTAATATAATATAAAGGAAAAGTTAAGATTTGATGGGTTGTTTTCTTTTCTTGTAATCTAGTATGTAAAGGACACTAGTCACTAGATGCCGAGCAATTAAAAAAGGGCACATGCAATGCACTTAGTACAGAACTACAAACTGCGAATCGAACAGAAAATTCAATTTTTTTTTAAATTATTTGATTTACGATTCGATTTAGTTATATATAAACGATTCGTAGTTCTGTTTAAAGAAGTAAACAAAACCAAATCGAACCATTTAATTAAATAAAAAAAGTTATACAATTATTTTGTACATTTTTATATTTTTTTCCATCAATCTTTATAAATTTCATCAAATTTTTCGTATCTTATTATTCTTTATCATAATTTTGTTATTAAAATTAAGTTAAGTAAATTTCATATTTATTAGAAATAAAAATATTTGATAAAAATTTAATACAAATAGTTCGAACCGTAAATCAAACCAAACTAAACTGATTTTAGTTTTATTCAAAAAATTTATGAACCGAACCGTACAATTAAGTTCGACTTAAAAAAAAAATCGAACCGTTATATTAGGTTTAGTTCGGTAAAGAGAGATAAACCGTATCAAATTGAACCAAACTGCACCCACCCCTAGTATATTTCATCCAAGTATATTATATTCAATACAACTATTATCATTTATCTAGATTATTTAAGGAGGAAGGGGGGTTTTTGGTGGAACACTTGTATTTACAAAAATAGTACCGTCTCCCTAGAAGAGAAGACTCCATGATTTGAACTTTTGAGAAAACAATCATGAAAGTTTTATAATATCAAAACTTGAAATTTTATAGACAAACCATAGTAAATATTTAATTCTTAGTTGTATAGTCATTTTGAATTTTTTTTAGACATATGTATTATGGTGTATCATTTTATTATCGTTATTTTTAAATAATTTTAAGTCTAATTTATTACTACATCTGCAAAACGGGTACATTTAATGATTGTTCAAACACAATAAAGTTTCTGGGTAGGCGTCATTGTTATTCATAATTCATATACCGACCACCGGGAGAGTAGGCGTGCCCCCCAATTGATGCATTCAATTAATCGGCTGCATATTTTGACTAAATTTCCCTTTCGAGGAAATTACTTTGCCAGAGGTTTAATTTAGTAATTCAAACCCTTATCTCATATTTACTCAAAGTTGTACGCCATATAAAAATATATATAGTATTTAATTATTAATTATATTTAAACAGGTAGCTATCAATTATATTTAAACATACGAATTAATAGTAGATAGTTGTAATAAACTCTTCACATTTTGGCAACATCGAGGAAGGGAAAGGGAACGGGAAGGATTGGTTTAATAGCTATCACCTTTTTGCTTACGCTTCTTATGGTTCATGCGCTACCCCGGCCACCGCCAAATCATGTTGCAATAGGTAAAGTAAAATGTGAAACTTTTAGATTTGTCTCACTTAGCATAATTTTTTCTTAAAATAAATTTCATTGAAATTGTTTCTTAAACAGGATGAATTATGTTTTTAGATTCTGTATTATAATGGTAGTTGTCAACTTTTTTTAGTGATTCGATAATTTAAGTTTAGAAATATTTAATAATTTTTTTTTTCATTCAATAGAATAGAAATATCAAATATTCACGTTAATTATAATGGTATGTATATAAAATAATTAACTAAACCTTCTCAAGTATTAGCGATGGCCGCGTTGTTATAATAATTATTATTCTTATCACTGTTGTTGCTGCTGCCGTTGTTCTAAAACTCACTCGGGGGAGAAGAACACGAGACCAACGAAAACTTAAAGAAATTACATGGCAAAGTGGGAGAAAAAGAATGAAATCAGTCATACATCCCGGAGGAGGTGGGGGTGGGAGGATTGGAGGTGGTGCTTGGCGTGGAGGTGGCAGTGGTAGGCATGGAATTGTTGCCGGTAGCGGTGGCCATGACCGGAATGAAGGTGCCAACAGCAGGACGGCAAAGGTGGACATCGCCACCACGGTGGTGCCGGCATCAATAATATCAATTCTCGTCGTCGGAGGGTTTTAACATCCCATTTGGTGCTACCGTATCATGTTTTACTCATAAGGAGATTTTATATGAGTGATTGTGTTAAAGGAGTTTGTTTTTAAAGTATGCAATGTAATATATGCATCTTGTTATGATTTATTTCAATTATTAACGTAAAAGTAAAATCTTAAATCATCTCCTTTGAAGTTTGAATCACCTTTATTGATTTATCATATTAAAACCGTCGTGTTAAAAATTTCCTAGAGAATTGTTTTTCGGCAATGAGTATAGAATAAAAACACCTTTGAAATCTTTTACCATACGTACCTAGTCTGATTATATATTATTTGTTACATATATATCAGTTGTAATGTGTATATTAAAGACAAGGAAAAAAATTATAAAAAAAAATCCTAAAAATAACACTTTTGAGAAAATATATTCAAAAATATATATGATACTTGAAATTAAATTCATATTAAAATCACCGTTTTCATCTCGAATTAAGTGAAATCGCATCTTTAAAAAATAATTTTAAATACTATATTTTTAAAAATATTTTTCGAGAAGTGGTATTTAGGTAATTTTTTCTTTTTGTATTTTTTTTTTCCTTTTCCCTCTATTTTCCTGTCTTTAATAGATTTAATATGTATACCGATCGAAAAAGAAAAAAGGTTGTTTCCAGACAGCAAAAGGACATAAGCTTTTTGGATCCATGATCCTGTCTTCCTTCTACGAAACCATTATACATGAAAGAAATTTTCTAAAGCAAAATTAGGGTGGTGCATATGTGTTACTAATAAAAGGATACACTATGTACAAATCATTTTTGCACACCATTCCTAAAACCATGTGCGTGGTAATTTCATCATAGATTAGCAGATCATGCATTGGTGAATAAATATGTTTATTAAACTGAACCGGCTCATAATCGACTCTCAACTGCCGATTTACAGGTCTACAAAAGAGTGAACCAAGTTTGACCCTTGAACCGTGATTTTTTTGTTTTTTAGCTTTTTTCAAAATATCTTTAGTTATTATAAATAATTTGCAAACTATTTGTCTATTTTTTTTTCTCAACTAAATCTAAAACTTTATGCCATTACTCATGAGTAAAAAATTTTACTTTCTGTTCAAGTTTTATTTCAATTCTAAAATAATTCGTTTGAATTATGCAAACATAAATACATGATATTATATATAGCATAATATATAGTATATATGTGTATTATAGTATATATATATATAGTATATTAATTAATATATATTACATATACTATATATTTGTTTGCATTATATATATATATATTTTTTTATTTTTGGGGTTAGGTTGGTTTTGAACCATTGAGCCCAACCATCGATTCAAAGATGGTTTGACCTATCGGTTCAGTAGCCTGCCAACTCGATAGGTTGCAATGGTTAAACTGCTTAAGTCTTAAGGCTCCGTGGTTCAACAATAGGTTCAAACCTGCCTAAAATGATTCTGGGTCCATTCTTGATTAGGAATCAACGTTTACATAGGTTTACTGATGATGCATGTGGAAAAAATGAATAAGGTAGTATAATGAAACTTAAAACATACCAATTATTGAATGAATTCATGACCAATTATTTAAGAAAGGACAAAAAAATGCATAAGCAAACTTAAAAAGTGTATGAAGAAATCATACAACTATATAATATATTATAGATGTGTAAGTTAAAAAATACAAAAAAATATTAATTACATTTTATTTGTTTCATCCAAAATGCCACTATTTATATATGTCTATATTATTAAAGCTCCAAAATCTTTGTATAACTGTCACTCTTTTAAATTACCTATTTAACCCCAATATAATATTATTCAACAAAAATACCCATATTAAAATAACTTTTATAAATATCTTATACCATGAATAAATTTATCAACCTCTTCTTTTTCTATCCTCTACTACTTTTTTTCTCCAATTCTCTCTCTCTCTCAAACACACACACACACTTTTTTTTTTTTCTCAATCTATTCTTCCACTTTCATATACAAAGTAACTGTCCTCTCTCTCTCTCTCTCTCTCTCTCTCTCTCTCTCTCTCTCTCTCTCTCTCTCTCTCTCTCTCTCTCTCTCTCTCTCTCTCTCTCTCTCTCTCTCTCTCTCTCTAAATACCACTTCTCCACATTCATCTTCTTATTTTCTACTATATTCTCTCTTCTACACCTTACACTTTCCTATACATATTTATACACCTCCTTACAATGATAGATTTTTTATTTTTTTCATTATCATTTTCCTTGCTTCTTCTTATGTAGAAGGTATAAATTTTATTAAGTACCTATTACTGCTAACCTTTTTTTTTCATAGTTTTATTTTTTGCTCTTTTACATGATTAATTATTAAATATTATGAGTTAAAATTTCATGTATTTGATGTTCTTAAATTTGCACATGTATCATAGATGTAACATTTACTAGTAAACAATAAAAGATATGGTTAAACATGTTGGACTTATTTATATCTTCTAATTAAAAACAAATAACTAAAACATATTTTTCAATAGTGTGCTTAATTAAAAAATCAACTATTATTTTAATCTTATACGTACAAAAAGCCATATCTATATAAAGCATATAAAAATAAATTTTAACATAATTATGGAAATTAAGCACTTTATGTATGATTTTGAACAAAAGGAATAGGCTAAGGTAAATATCTAAAAATATGCCACTAAATTGACTTTGTAAATAACTAGCAAACACTATAGCATAAAATGACACAACTATTATTTACAAATATATTAGGAAATTGCCCATACTATTATAACTTAATAATATAAATACAGTCTCTCAATATGATGAATTAGGTTCAAATCCTCTTTTTCTAGCTAGTTATTTGGCAAAATATATATATTTGTTAGGAGATTCAATAGTTTATGATCAGAATTAAACTTTTTTTTATTTCGTAATATTCATGGCCCTTTTCACTGTTGCAACATTTCTTGCTATCTACTTAAAGAGCAGTAACTCCAACACTTTCACATCCCCTCTCTTGCTCAACCCGCTTCATCACCTTCTCCTCCCACACCACGTCCATTTCTTATGAGAACCATCATACTACCCGTATAATCAAAGACCCATCACGGTTGAAGTGTGCGGACATTACTGGCATATCAAACGTGCCCTAATCACATGTAAACACTTCCTAGTTTTCACCTCCAACACCTGGATCATCTTGTTGAAGGAGCTAAACATAATGAGGTTAGACTGAGGTTTGAAATTGATGCATAAGACAAAAATGGTGTATCCTTTTAGGGTCTTGAGGCAATTGAAAGGAGGGTGCAAGGAAGGAACTGCTTCTCTCTTGCTTCTACAATAGTATATTAATTAATAGCGAAATATGGCCGGAAAAAATTCTAATGATTGTATAATTGAAATATAGGAAAAAAAAAAAAAAGACAAAAGAGTACCAAAAAAAAATCAAACGAAACCACTAAGGTTGAATCCAAGATTACTTTACACATAACCCAAAAGAATATCGAACAAAATCCAGGAATAACCTTTTTGTCTATTGTTTTGTTCAACACATCACGATGTCCATGTCCTACAATCTCTTCCGTCTTTTCCCATTTCATCATTCTTCACTTCAGTCCATAATTTCATTACTCCATCTAGTATCTATAAAGACTTGTATAGATGACAGTTTCAACTTTTAAATCCACTTCAAGAAGAAAAAATCAAACCCCTAATACATCTTCTTCTTCTTCTTCCTCCTCATCATTACTATCTAACAAAAGACAACTCTCCCATCAAAAATGCCTCACCACCACCACCTAAAAGATCAAAAAGTGTGCGTGCTTTCTCAAGAAATCAAACTTGAAAGGATGATTTCCAAACAACTCCACCTGAAATTAATAAAAAATCACTGAAAATAAATAAATAAAACCCTTAAGAAATGAAAATAAGAGATCAATTTAAAATCGTATAACTGCACTAAAATGATAAGTGATAAAATAATATTTGTATTGGAACCGGGATGAAGTCATTTGTATTTGAATCGTGGAATGAAAAAGTTACTTGAAATAGAAGTGGAAAGACAAACAAAGACATTTAAAGAAATAGAATAAGAGAGTCATTATTATTTGAGGAAGGACGCTTTATATGTAATCTCTTCTATGCCAGCAACATTTTCCACATCAAATTGTCAAAATGGATAAAGGGGGTAAACCTAATAAATGAAACGGAGAAGATAAAATGATAAGCATGGCGAATTACTCTTTTTTCTATTCAACATCTTATGGAGCATATATCCATTCATGTCTAAAATAGCATATATAACATTGTAAGAATTGTTTGATATCATCCATTTCCTTAAGCAAAAAAGCATTTGAATAATCATAATGGAAACACAACCCAATATCGAATTTGTGAGACTCATATTGGCATAATTTAAATTAGTCGTCGATTTAATGCATTTGGGAAGATAACTCGATTAGGTTATAAACTGATGAGAGACTTTATGATATTAATTGAGAAGGTTTTGTAAGTTCAGAATTTGAAAATATAATTAAAAATCATAACAATTTACTATATCAATATATTATTGGTAATGTACGAATTAGATCTCATAAATTAATGAACACATAGAAATAAATTATAAGAGTAATATAATTAACATTGTATAGAAATAATACACAAAAGACATATATATATATTGGGTGTAATTATTATATAAATATATGTACCCATAATTATCAAAAAAACCAAAAGATGCATAATATTACCAAATAAATAAAAAATGTATAAGAAAATTTTCTAAAACTTACCATCACATTTAGAATTACACAACAAGATGTGGCAAATTATAGGAGTAATTTAAGAACACCTTGTCATGGGATTTAACCAAGAGAATGTAAAGAAAATATAAAAAACAAGGATAAATGGCATATGGAAAGTCTTTCACCAACAAAAGGACATCTATAAAACCAAAAGTTCCATTCTGAAATTTAGTTTAGACATTTTAGAGGCTAGAAAAAATATGGGTAGGCCTTAGAAATATCAAAATGGGTTTATGAAAAATTAAGAAAAATAATGCATATTATGGGTGAAATTCAAGTTCCTAGTGTTAGCTACCATCTAAAAGTAAACCTAACCACCTGGAGATAGAGGAAATGATGCCAACTTGAGAAGACAAACCTCCATCCTCAAACAGTAGCCGAAGTTGTAAGTGGCGATGAGTTTCAATTTTAGTTGTTTTTTATTTTATTTTTCTAAAAATAGTAAATGAGTTCTAAAAATTATGATTTTTGGTTTCCTAAGTAATTTTTCATGCAAAATCTAAAAATGCAATCAAATTCTTCAAATTCTAAGTAAAAAAAAGTGTTCCTTAAGAAACTAGGTGAAAACGAACTTTAATTCTAATTTTTAATAGCCTAAATATTGTTGTTTTGATTCAAATTTTATGTAAAAACATTTTAACATGTCTATTTTAATTCCATAAAAACAATTTTCAAAAATTCAAAAGTTGAATTTTCTTTAGTTAACACATATATGATCGAAATTACCTAAAATGAGTGTTTGGTGAAGTAATTAAGTCTTCAAGAATTAGTTTATTACTGTATTTGAGGTTTAAAGGTGTTAGATAAAACTATTAGAGTAAGCAAACAAGGGGTATGGATTTTGGAATTGTATTATTTGAGAATTCAAAGTATGTTTGATGTAGGTCATAAAGTAAATTAGAAGGTGTGTCAGAATGTAACATAGTGTGAATATGGTGAATATACTAGAAATTTCATTTGAATCATTAAGAGGCTATCCTTGGACCCTCCACTATTTCTAGAAAGTAAAATGTAAGTTGGAAATTTCCTAAATAAGAATTTAATTTAAGATGATAAGTTAAAAACTTCGTCAAAAATTAGGTTAGAATTTAGTATAGTATTTAATATTCTTGAACACATTAGAAGTTCAATAGTAGATCAGCCAATAATTTGTATATGAATTCTATAGTTCTATTAGAGTCAAAAAATGAGTTAGAAGCTACCCGAACAATAGCCATACCATAATATTAAGTTAGAACCTAATTCAAAAGCTTGGTTAGAAACTAATCTGATGGAAGATACAAATTATAAAAGCAACTAGAAGTTTGAAGATGGTTGATAGTAAATACTATATCATTAGGAGTCAAAAAGTATATTAGAAAGTTATCTGTCTATCACTTCTAAGAATTTACTAAAGTTAGAATTTTGGTCAAAAACTACCGATAGCAATTTATATTGGATCAGAACCTTGGTTAGAATATACCCTACTTAATTAATATATAATAAATATCTTAGAAAACATACCTAACACAATTGAAAACATACTTAAATGTTCACAATAAACACGTATGTCATATATTGGATGGAAACTAAAGATGGCATATTAAATTTAGGAATTCTAAAAGAAGATATGACGTACGAAGAGAATGAGCATCAGTATCTAAGTAAATGTGATCAGTGTTTCACCGTACTTTGAAGTATTGTTTAAGTATACTTGAAGACCTTAGTATATAACTTGTTTATGGTTGTAAATTAGTTATCTATGCACATGTAGTATGTATGCTTGAATACTGTTGTGATATTTGAGTGCTAAATTGATGTGTTTGATTGCTTCATAATATTATCTACTTCGAACTATTTAAATTTGCTTGGTTACCTTAAAAGCAATCTAATACAAACTCGGTTTAACCACTAACTGGATTTATATCATAACCTACTAGAGGAAAACGACTAAAAAGTGTGGGCCAAACTCAAACCCTTTCGTTGAGGATAGCAAAAATGGTCTTCTTCCCACCTTAAATCGAACTAATTGATAGGGGAAGAGGTCACAAGCAGGTTAAGGCACATGATTGAAAGGTTGTCTTTGGGAAGCTTGTTCTCTATTATATAAACCTTGGTTTAATGATGAAATTAACAAGTTAAACTCCTCAAAACTTGGATTAGAGTTGGCGAAATTTCTCCAATCTCACGACAACCAATCAACATCTTACGATAATATTTGTAAGCCCTAAAACTAGCAATCTGAGGTTTCGATCGATTGAAAGACCCGATCGAGCCTAAATTATAAAGTAAAGCTCGAAATATTAGTAAACTGATCCCGTAAGTTTGAATTTAAGAAAATAAGTAATAAAATAGGAGACTACAAAATTTTCAAATTTTAAGTATATACCTCGTTATTTATCGAAAATACGTAAAATGCATTCCGATACTTAACAAATTGCTAGAGATAAATTATGTGTATACTAAAAATTATAAAATAACCTAAATAATATTTAGGAATATTTATTTGTACTATATATGAATTTACATGTAAGTATAAATATGCGTAATTACTTAAAATACGCGAAATGTGCTAAAATAATACCAAATACTTAAAGAAAATTCATAATTAATTAATAAAAAATAAAAAAAAATCAGGAAAAATCAAGAATGATCCAAATCAGGTCGTAGCAGGTCAAAATCCACAAAATAAAAATTAACCAATTAAAATTAGACAACATAAAAACCAAAAATTAAGGAAATTGGGCAAAGTCATATCTAATTAATGCACAATAATTACACTAAAGCTCTATAAATAGCAAGAAAAATTCAGAAGCTCATTTCGACAGTTAGAAATCAGAGAAAATTAGGGAGAGGCAAAAATTGAGAGAAAAACCAAAGAAAAAAAAAGAAAAGGAAAGCTGTGCAGTTAGGGCCACAAAGGAGAACCCAGACCCGACGGGCAGCTGGGAGTGGACGGTTACCACTACCACACAATGGTAACAGCGCCCAGGCTGGACGACAAGGCCACGGCGGCCGGCGGTGGCCAGAGCCACCCAAATTGGTGAGTCCAATTTCCAACCCGATTCTTGTGTAATTTTGTAAAAATAGTAAATAGTTTTAGAAAATTATAAAACTTGTTATTCTGAGGTTTTATTGTATGTAGATTTAGGAGAAAATAGTGATTTAGTTTAAACACGTCTGAAAATATAGGATCCTTAAGAAATCGTACAAATCCGAGCATGATTAGAACGGAAAATAAATAGGTTTAGGAGTGTAGTTTGGAGCTCAATTTTTTTTGTAGGATGCTCATGTGATATAGAATAGTGCTATGAATTCATTTTTTTAAAATTAATTTTTGAAATTTTTAAGTTAATTTTTAGCCCTAAAATGATGGAAAAATTGGGTAATTTTGGATTAATTAGGTGATTAAGATATTAATTACTAATTTAGATAGTAATTAGATGTTTAGGGATGTTAATCTCTAATGTGGAACCTTAATCATAACCTTTGGAGTATTAAGTATGGTTAATTTAGGAAATTAGGTAATTAATATAAGAAATTAGTAATATGTGAAATTGTAAATTAATAAATCTAAAAATTAGGGTGATTTAGATAATATTACAGTAAAAATCAGAATAATATTAAATCTGAATTAAGATTGAATTTTAGGTAATTATATAAAAAAGTAAATTTTCTCACGTCGGGGATAAATCTGATACCCTAATTAGGACTAATGTGTACCGAATAGCTTAAAATACTAAATTAAGACCCAATAGAATATTTGAATACTCGAGCTTAATGTGATTAAGTTCACATTAGGATTCGAGCATATCTAAGACGTAGAAATTGAACTAGAACCTAATTTAAAAAAAAATTTGATGCGAAACCCGAACCTAACCCTAAACTTAGAATAATTGTAAAAGACTTAAGACTTAAGACTTAGATAATTATGTATATTAAACCCTAAATAAAACATAACAATAAGCGTTATAGGATAAAATGAACCTATAATCATTATATGAAAACTGAAACCATGTTTGTGTTATAAGGATGATCGGCGATGGCCTGAGCAATTCGGACCTCTAGTGAGTGATCGAGGAGTCGAGGTAAGTTGGGATTAATACGATGATGTATATTGAAGGCTTAAGATTATACTTATTTGTACTTGCCAGATAGTTAAATGCGTGCATGTGCTTGATTATGGGTGATGCTATGATTCCGTTTGTTGCTCTGGCATGTATTGTATGATTTGTATGAAATGATTTATCACCCTAAACTGGACTTAGTCAAATATATGACCAGTAATCACAATCGGACATGCATGGCAACCCATTAGGGGAACTTAGACTCTCCGGCCAAATACCGACCCCTTCTTCAGGGAATTGGTCCTTTCTTCATCCTTAGCCGAATTAAGTGACTGGAGAAGAGGTCGTAGCGAGGGTGAAGTCAGTGGTTTGAAGGTAGTCGCGGGAGGAGCAAGGTCTCTATTGCACAAGCCTGGGTTTGGTCGTGAGCTGTTACATTAATGGTAACTCCTTAACCTGGATTAGAGCGGATGTAATTTTTTTAATCTCTCGACAGGCCGGACAACGTGGTACGATGACATTTGCTTGCACATGCATTGCACCTAATAAGTTGATTGAAAACCTTGTTGTGTTTATGGTATAGTTTTAAGTCCTCCATCCTAACTTACTGAGCTGTGGTTGCTCACATCCCTATAGACGTCGTGCAGGTGATGGCTAAAAAGCGGCAAACAACTACTCTGAAGCTAGCAACTATTGGATCCTGAGGAGTGAGGAAAAACATTTGAAGAACAGATATATATTTTTAAGGTTTAAGCTATTATCGTTGAAAACGCTAATTGTAATAATTGAATTCTATTATATATATAACTAAATTTCCTCACTTTCTTAGGTAATAAATTACAAACTGTTTACTTCAAAGCGGGTTAGTCGTGAACGCCTTGTGTAGATCAGGTCTAAGATAGCGGTTGTAAGGCCAACTTCTATCTTAGTATGGTTTACACAGCGGGACTGTTACGATTCTACCGCTTCGGGGTGTAACAATATTTACTTAATCATGCATTGTATCTAATTAAACTTGTTTGAAAACCCGCATTAATTCGTGTCATATATGTATTATTATCACTAACTTACTTACTGAGTAAGTTATCGTTTATTCCCTTATAGTTGTTGTGAGTCCTACAATTAGAAGGTTGGATTCGATACATAAAATTTAAGACATTCGGATAAAATATCTGATCGAGTCTAAATTATACAATAAAGTTAGAAGTATTAGTAAAAATGACCTCATAAGTTTGAATTTAAAAATAAATAATAGAATATTATAATATTAAGTAATTATCATATTATCCATTATTTATCGAAAATACGTAAAAACGAGTTCTAATAACTAATGAATTACTAAAGACGAATTATATGCAAACTAAAAATCATAGAATAACATAAATAATCAAGTCATGGCATATTAGAATTAAGAAGAAAAAATCTAACCAATTAATTTAGAGCAAATAGAAAGTGAATTTGAAAGAGGATAAGATCAAATGTCAATAAACAAATGAAAGAAAAAAATCAATAAAACTCTGTAAATACCCCAAACCCATCTGGAACTAATTTTGGTCTATTGGGAGCATAAAAAAAATAGAGAGAAATAAAAAAGGGAGAGTTAAGATTTTTTACAAAAATTAGAAAATAAATCTATTTAATTGGGACTTGTAAAGCAAACCCACGACTCACGATCATCTGTACCACCTGTTACCACCGCCGAAGGCTACCGATACCCCTAGGGCCACTACTTGTAGTCAGAAATTGATTAGACAGGTGAGTCAAATTTTAACCCAATTTTGTTTAATTTCGTAAAAATATTAAATATATTTAGAAAATTATGAAATTTAGTATTCTAAGATTCTTATGTTTATAGATTTAAGGAAAAAATTTAGTTTAATAAATTTATGCCTGAAAATATACTATGATTAAGAAATCCTACAAATTTGAGTTTTGTTCGATTTATAAATAAATAACTTTAAGAGTGTAGTTTTAAACTCAAATTTTTTGTGTAAACTATTTAGAAGATGTAAAACAATGCTATAAAAAGATTTTTTAGAATTTAATTTTTGAAAATTTTAGATGATTTTTAGACCTTAAAATGATATGTAAAATAGGTTATTTTGAGCTAATTAGGTAATTAAATTAATAATTACTGATTTAGTATGTAATTAGGTATTTAAGGATGATAATATCTAATGTAGCACAATACTTGTGGCATTTACAATGTTAGATGTAATTATTATATGTATTATGTAGTAAATATATGTAAATTAATAATATGTGAAATTGAAAATATAATAAATAGAAAATATTAGGTTGAAAATCGATAATATAGCAATAATAATAAAACACAACAGATCTGATATGAACCTAAATTTTAGTAAATTATATGAAAATTGTAAATTTTTATTACATTGAGAGTAAATTCGATAACTAAATTAAAATTATGATATACCGTATGAATTAGAATATATTTAAGATACCCAAATATAATGTAATTAATTTTACATTATGGTTTAGAACACATTCTTAGGATTTACTTATAATACTCGTAATTAAAATTGAATTAAAATCTAAATTGAAACCAGATTCCAAAACCGATAATAAATAATATATATATGGAAAATTAAGTCAAATCATGACAACTTTATATATTATAATGATATAAATACTAAAAGATTATTCATATTATAGGATACGTGAAAACAAGTGACCTACAATAAGTCAAGTGAGCTAACCAAAGACTTCAAATAAATTGAGTTCAATACTTTATACTATTTTGAAGTACTTAAAGACTTAGGATTATATGTGATTGTGCTTATAGGTAGTTATATATGCATATGTTTGTGTGTAACTGACTTTGTATCGAAAATCTATGTTACATTGTGGTGATTGTTATGAATTGAGTAATCTAAGATAGTTTGATAACCTTAAATCGAACTTAATTATAACAGACCTAAATAACCTAATTAGACATGCATTGCAACCCTTTAGGGAACTAGTAGAATTCTCCAACTAAATACCAGACTCTTTTGAAAAAGATAGCACTGAATAGCATAATTGTTTTTTTTTTTTTTTATTCTTAGATGAATTAAGCGATAGGAAAGAAGGTCGCGATAAAAATGAAAGCAATAGTTCAAGGGATAGTAATAGAGGGAGTATTGTCTCCATTGTATAAACTTGGGTTTGGTTGTGAGCTATTACATAAATATGAAAACTCCTCAACCCAAATTAAAGCAGTTAAAATTACTCTGATTTTACAATGGATCGAACTATATTGTGTGATGACATTTACTTGTTGCATTACGTATAATCAATTATTTGAAAACCCTATTTTTTTATTATGTATTCTTAAGTCTCCATCTTAACTTACTGAGTTATTAGTTGCTCATACTCTTATAGATTTTTTTGTAGGCACTGATTGATATGCTGCGATATAATTATCCTAAGATTAGTTTTTTCTTTTTAACTACTACGAGGAAGTGAGAATCAACTGACTGCACAATCAAGTCCTTTAGTGTTTTGTTAGTACTCTTAGGTTTATGTATTGATCTTATAATATGTACTTATCAAACTATCGTAGCATGTATGATTTCCTGAAATTATAAGACAATGTGAATATAATTATATATATATTACTTAAAGTTTCTAGCTTTTTATATAAACTTTAACATAAATTTTAATTACGTTGTTTATTTCAAAGTTAAAAATCATAGGCACCTTGTGTAAATTGTATTTACAATAATGATTGTAAAGTTAATTATTATCATAGGTTGGTTTACACTATAAGACCGTTATGACTACAACTTTAAGGTGTAATAGCTGTTTTGCAAGTTTCCTCAGTAGATTCACCAATACTATTACAAGTTCCAAAAGACTAAAGAACAAGGTCAGGGAGTAAGATTCAAGACTATTCGACTGAACTTCTATTTGATTTATTAACTTTATTAACCTCTAGGAAAACTAATAGAGTCTCCTCAGGTAACTTCTAGTTTTCAACTAATGGGATTTATTTCATACTCTACAAGCTTGTGGTTTTCGATAAAAAGTTTCATAAGTATTATAGCTTATTGTAACAATGTAAGGTCTTGAAAGTTTTAGTAAATTCAAGGTATCATTCTTTATACGATTTATAAAACTCGATCTCCTTCTGGATTTAAACTATAAAATTATTTTCAATAACTATTTTAAAAAATTGTACCACGGGTTAATTTCTATTAGGTACTAAATGAGACGCTTCCAAATAGTGGAGTGGTGAACGTCTTATATAAGTTACATTTACGTTAATGGCTAATGCCTTTAGCTTCTAACATGAGTTATTTTACACAGTAGAACTATTACGATTCTCGGGTTTAGAGCATGACAAAATTCATATATAATCTTTTGGTTTTTTTCATGTAAAAAACAATTCAAAAATAACACATTTTACATTTATCAACAATCATAACTGTAAGCCCCACAACTAAGCAATCTGAGGTTTTGATCGGTTGAACGACCCGATCGAGCCTAAATTATAAAGTAAAGCTAGAAATATTAGTAAACCGATCCTGTAAGTTTGAATTTAAGAAAATAAGTAATAAAATAGGATACTACAAATTTTAAGTATATACCTCGTTATTTATCGAAAATGCGTAAAATGCATTCCGGTACTTAACGAATTGCTAGAGATAAATTATATATATACTAAAAATTATAAAATAACCTAAATAATATTTAAGAATATTTATTTGTACTATATATGAATTTACATGTTGGTATAAATACGCGTAATTACTTAAAATACGCGAAATGTGCTAAAATTATACTAAATAATTAAAGAAAATTCATAATTAATTAATAAAAAATCAAGCAAAATCAGGAAAAATCAATAATGATCCAAATCAGGTCGTGGCAGGTCAGAATCCACAAAATAAAAATTAACCAATTAAAATTAAACAACACAAAAGCCAAAAATCAAGGAAATTGAGCAAAGTCATGTCTAATTAATGCACAATAATTACACTAAAGCTCTATAAATAGCAAGAAAAATTCAAAAGCTCATTTGGACAGTTAAAAATTAGAAAAAATTAGAGAGAGGAGAAAATTGAGAGAAAAACCAAAGAAAAAAAAAAGAAAAGGAAAACTGTGCAGTTAGGGTTACAAAGGAGAACCCAGATCCGACGGGCAGCTGGGGGTAGATGGCCACCACCACCATACGGTGGTGGCAACGCTTAAGTGGGCCGACACACCCATGGCCGCTACCCAAATGGGTGAGTTCGATTTCCAGCCCGATTTTGTATAATTTTGTAAAAATAGTAAATATTATTAGAAAATTATGAAATTTGTTATTCTGGAATATTTTTGTATGTAGTTTTTAGGAAAAATATTATTTTGATGAAAATATGTCTTGTGATATAGGGTCCTTACGAAATTACACAAAACTGAGCATGTTTCGGTTTAGAAATAAATGACCTTAGGAGTGTAATTTCGAGCCTAAAATTTTTGTGTAGATTACTTAGATGATATAAAACAGTTCTATGAAGCCCGTTTTCAAAAATTAATTTCCTAAATTTTTAGATAATTTTTAGGCCCTAAAATGAGGCATAAAATGGGTAATTTAGAGTTAATTAAGTAATTAAATGATTAATTACTGATTTAGTGAATAATCATATGTTTTAGGACGTTGAAATCTGATGGAGTATAATACTTCTAGCATTTAGGGTGTTAGATGTAATTGTTAGGTTAATTATGTAGTAAATGATTAATAAGGAAAAATAGTTAACTTTAAGTTAATTTTGTAAATTAGGGAAATTAGGAGTAAAATCTGATTTAGGATGAATTTAGATATTTTGAAATGATAATTGATGTTTAGGGATGGTAATTAAAGTGATAGAAATATTAGAAGTGCATTATGTACGTAATAGGCAATAATGTATAATATGTAATTTTTGAAAATGTAATAAATAGAAAATATTAAGATAAAAATCGATATTATATAAATAATAAGGATATATAATAAATCTGATAAGAAACTTGAATTTATGTAATTATATGAAAAATGTAAAAATTTCTCACATCAGGAGTAAATTCGGTACATTAATAAGGATATAAGTGTACCGGATGGAATAAAATACTGACTAGGGGTAATAATGATATTTAGGAGATCGGGAAGTAATGTGATTAATTTCACATTATGAGTTAAAACAAATTTCTAGGGTTAGAATATAAAACATTACTTAGAAATCGAACTAGAACCTAATTTAGAAATCGATGTGGAAACCGAACCTGAACCTAACCCCAAACCTAGAATAATTATAAAAGACTTAAGACCTAGATAATTAGGCATATTAAACCCTAAATAAAACATAACAATAAGCGTTATAGGATAAAATGAACCTATAATAGTTATATGAAAAGCTGAAACCACGTTTGTGTTATAGGGATGATCGGCGATGGCCTGAGCAAATCGGACCTCGAGTGAGTGAGCAAGGAGTCAAGGTAAGTTGGGATTAATACGATGTTGTAGTTTAGAGGCTTAAGATTATGCTTGGTTGTGCTTGCCAGATAGTTAAATGTGGGCATGTGCTTGATTATGGGTGATACTATGATTCTGTTTGTTGCTCTGGCATGTATTGTATGATTTGTATGAAATGATTGATCACCCTAAACTGGACTTAATCAAATATATGACCAGTAATCATAATTGGACATGCATGGCAACCCGTTAGGGGAACTTAGAACTCTCCGGCCAAATACCGACCCCTTCGAAAGGGATAGCGCAGGATTACAAAATAGTCCCTTCTTCATCCTTAGTCGAACTAAGTGATAGGAGAGGAGGTCGTGGCGAGGGTGAAGACAGTGGTTTGAAGGTAGTCGCGGAAGGAGCAAGGTCTCCATTACACAAGCCTGGGTTTGGTCGTGAGCTGTTGCATTAACAGCAACTCCTCAACCCGGATTAGAGCGAGCGCAATTTCTTTAATCTCACGACAGGCTAGACAACGTCGTGCGATGGCATTTGCTTGCATATGCATTGCACCTAATAAGTGATTGAAAACCTTGTTGTGTGTATGGTATAGTTTTAAGTCCTCCGTCCTAACTTATTGAGCTGTGGTTGCTCACATCCCTATAGACGTCGTGCAAGTGCTGGCTAAAAAGCGGCAATAACTACTCTGAAGCTAGCAACTGCTGGATCCTGGGGAGTGAGGAAAAACATTGAAGAACCAACACATATATTATTACTTTTCATTTTTGAATAATATAATAACTGAATTATAGTGATTATATATAACTTTTCTCACTTTCTTAGGTAAATGAATTATTTAAATTACAAACTGTTTACTTCAAAGCGGGTTAGTCGTGGACGCCTTGTGTAAATCAGGTCTAAGATAGCGGTTGTAAGGCCAATTTCTATCTTAGGATGGTTTATACGGCGGGGCTGTTACGATTCTGCCGTTTCGGGGCGTGACAATAACAACATAATGCTTTCATAAAAACTAAATTTCTAATGTTATATCAATGTGTGCACAAAGTAATATAAAGGTTAAAATTTGTATCATCATCAACTTTATGTATTCATATCATGCATGAAAAATATTTGAATAATACTTGCAAAAACTATTACAACCATATGAAAGATTGTACAAATTTAGGCAAATATGGCAGTGATACGAACAAAATTAATATTGGAAAATCTGGTCTGAATGATTGACCTGAACATTTAAGAAGGTTAAGAATTAACGGGAAGAGCCAGGTTTAAACGAAAGATGAATCAAAGTTTAATCGAGATCATATTGAGTTAGAATCATAATAGATCTCCCTTAGTTTGTTATTATTTTGTTGCTTGATGTGTTTATTTTAATTAGTACTACATAATACAACTTAGAGAGTGGTAGTAATATAAACACAACCCTAGCAGTTGATTTAAAGGCTCCATTTGTCTTCATTGTACTTCTTTGCTTTTTTGGCCAAAAGTCTTTTATGGCACTTGAATAACAAACTTTGAACCTCACTTTCTCTAAGCAAATTCATCATAATGGCAATGGCATGAAACAAACTAACAAATACTCACAAATTGCAGCTAATGAATTGCTTCATACATAAACAAATTTTTTCATTGATGTAGTCATTTGTGAAACTTACTGAAAACATGCTTAGCCTAGGTGTTAGACTCCGTGGATTGGGCATGTAAAATATTGAAAGCAATTCACGAACCTTCCTTCTTGCTATCATAATCGATGTAAAATAGGCCAAAATGACTATGGTTTCGATGGTGCAAAACATATAAATTCCACATCAATAACTAATATCGATAGTTAAAAAAAATTCCTTAGTTTCTAAGAAGAAAAGAAATTTATAATTGCATGAAGCTATTCTCCGAATCTCAATCAATTTAGGGGTGAAAGTGTAATGAAATTTCCTTTTCACATAAATGAGAGCTTCGTAGCTAACTTGGCCTCATAAAACTTTAAAAGTTAGAAGCAAAAGTGGAAGTTTCCAAAGTGAACCAAAAGAGTTCGCAGAAAATTATTTTAAGTCCACTGCTTTCCAAACCAACCTAGTCACATAAAGCTTCAAAAGTAAGAAGCAAAACTTAAAGTGTCCAAACTGAACCAAAGGAGTCCATAGAAAATTGATTAAGTCCATTACTTTCAAAAATAAGGAAAAGAAGAGGAAACTTTTATTTTCAATTCTATACATAACAATGTCCTTATAGTGCAAGTAAATATTGGTAAATGAAATTGGAAAGATCATAACAAAAAATTCAAAACTTATTTGACAATATGACCAACAAACCAATTACTACCATTAGAAGACTTTGAAAGCAACATAAATCTAGCTAAACCCACCCTTCTTATTCAAAAACATATGTCCTCTTCATTGCATTTGTTAAAAAATATATAGCACAACCTTGTCAATCAATAATCCAAGTCCCTAAGTATCTAAAACCCAGTTAAACTCTTCCTTACATCAAATCCATTGCCTCTTTCAAAGGCCTTCTTTCTACAAAATTACTCTGAATGTTATTTGTTTAATTGCATATATCCACATATTGCTCACCCATTCAATCTAACCCATTACTAGAAAATGGTAGGAATCTTACTATTGATAAATACATCTTGACACCGCTCAACACCAAAAAAAAAAAAAAAAAGGGAAAATTCTTTAAACCAACCTCTACTACTTCCTACAAAACTCGTTGAAATAAGTGTAGTAATCATCACATTTATTATGTGTGTATATATATATACACAAAGTTACAAATCATGAATATAAATTCCATAAAATACAGAAGCCGCATGTTTTCGAAAGAGCTAACTTTCTTAAACATTCAACACCATTTCAAGCATAGAATAGTAATAAAAATCACATAAACTCCAATCAACTTTAATTTTGCCATGTTACATACTTGTCACTTGAATTATGATACATAAGATACAAGCCAAAATTTTCATTAGATATAAACTAAATCATTTCATTATGGAACAATTGAGAAGTTCAATTACCTAATTGCCGCTCCCAGCATACTTGAGTTGGCAATTATCGAAACCAGGATGACGTTGAATGAGATTGTAAATCTCACGCACCTCAACATCATTTTAAAGACCAAAGACGAAGAGCGCATTCATGTATCCCTTGTTGTCTACGGCTGCGTAGGTGGTAAAGTTAAATAGATTAGTTTGTATGGTTGATGAGCCATTTCATGAGAGAGAAAATGAATGGCTTAGAATAATCGGTGTTAATGAAATATAGCGAAGTTAGGTTTTGCGGTGGTTGTAGTAATGATGAGCCTATGGAGGGTTTAAAGATTAAGCTAAATAGAGCTTTCCTTTTACTTAATCGCAGGAGCAAAGAAAGAAAAACTGAAAAGACAGAAAGTATGGAGAGATCAAAGAGGATAGAGGAGAAGGATTCGAACTGCACACCATGTCTGGTAAGTTTTGATAAAAATGAAGTACGCGAAAATAAGTAAGAAAGGAAAGAAATAAGTGGAAATGGGATAAAGTATAAATTTTATTTTGTGTTTGGTAATAAATAAAGGAAATATTTCTACCTTCATTTTTTAGTTTGTCTTAGAAAAAGAAATGAAAAGAAAATGGGATTAGTATCGAATAAAATCACCCTTCCTTTTAAATTGATGGATATTATTATAAGGACAATTTTGCAACTATATTACATTTTCACTCATTCCTCTCCAATTTTGGAGAGAAAGTAGGTGGAGTACATAGTAGAAATGTTTCTATTACTTTCCTTCCTTTCTACCAATTTCTTCTACTCGCTTAAATTGCCAAATACATCATTTTCTCCAATTTCTTTCTGTTTCTTCTCATTTTCATTTATCCAAACGCAATGATAAACTAAGGACGTGATAAGTCATTTATTGGGACATGGGAAAAGTGGCCAAAATAAAAAAATAAAAGGAAAAATTTTAATCTATAATTGATGTAAATGGAGTCAAATGTTTGGCTATTCCTTTAATAATAATGGATAGATGGTGGAGATATATTTATTTAGAACGGAGAACACACTGAGGCTCTCTTGGACAAATCCTTAAGCTCTAATATTAGGTTCCTATTATGTGCTTAGAAACTTAGTATCATTAGGTCTTACCACAATTAGGTAAGTCCTTTATAATAGCGAAGAAAGTGGGTCAAATAAGAATAACGATAGCTCCATGAAGTAGCCTCCCACAGTTATGACCCATTGGAGAAACCCAATATGACTAATTAGCTTACAGCTTAATATGATGCACAAGCAATGAGCTATAGTCCACTAGCTACTAATCCTCTCTATTATTAGGAAAGATAAGAGCGTAAAAGGAAGTGCCTTGGAGAGAACCTTGTAAGAATGAGAAATTTATTAATGGTTAAAGGTTATCCAACTATACTATCCAAAAGCTATTTATAGTAAACTTTTAAGGGAATAAAAGCGTAAAAGAAAATTACAAATATGGAAATATATACATAACAATCTAGTATAATAAGTTAAAAGGGATAAAAATGCCAAAACAACAAAGGATCAAAAGGAGTATCTTTGTTATATACGAAAAAAATGATGACCGCTTATCAAAATTTAGTTGTTGTAGTATTTTGTGCATATTTCGTACAATGGGAAGTAAGGACCACGTTTGCTCGAGCTCAGGTAGGTTAGGAGGTTAGTCGACAAGTTGGATAAGCAGTAGAAAGGCTGGGAACAGTTCAGAGATCATCTCTAGATCAAGGACCAAGTTGTTTCTAATATAGGCCATGCTGTTAGGGAGATAGCGAGAAAATAGCCTGGTTGAGATCCAAGTAAGAAGGTTAGGTAACATCTTAATAGTTTTTCGAGGGGTTAGGGAGAACTTTTGAAGCATGGGTCGAGCTGTTGGCCATACTTTCCAAGCTGTTGGCCATACTTTCCAACCTGTTGAAGGGGAGGTTAGCAAAATAAGCTAATAAGGGCTTAATAGCTTGAACAAGAGTACAAAGGTTAGAATGAGATGAGAAGGAATGCAGAAGAGGGCCAACCTAGTATTAGGACGTTCCTTATCGAGCTGTTGAGATAAAATCCATTTAGTTAACCCTTGAAGGCCTTGAAGTCTAGTCGTCATGGGTCCTAAGGTCAAAATCCCATTAGCTCCAATCTTGATGTGATACATGTCTAAACATTGATCCCAACACTATACCGAAGTTTACCTTTAACTACATATAATAAATATAGCTAAACATCAAATAAACATAACAAAAATTTATTAGCTATGTCTAATAAATGTAATATTGTAACATAACAAAGGGCATATGGTAGAAAATTCCACTACATTTCAAAGTGAAAACGTGGTCGATGATGGGAAACGTAATAAAACAAACAAACCATCTACCATGTTTACATATGGCTAGTAATATAAGTTCTTCTACGTTTACATGTGATTAAAAGTCAAATGCATAAGTTTATACTTATAATTTACCACATTTATAGGTAGCCTAAAGGATAGGTTCAATTGCGTTTACATATAACAAAAAGATGATAACTATCATGTATCAAATGATTTGCTACTAGTAAACATGGCCAAATCTATACTATAGGTTACATGAAAATGGCGTAAATGGTAGATATCAATTCTAATTAAAAAGAAAAAATAATAAAGTGAGATGTTTTTTAGCTGTATAATATTATCAACATAATCAAAAGCTTTTTACTACATTGCTAACCTTCATTTGTTGAAATAAGATATTTTTGAATTGAAATGTTTATTAACAACAAATGTGACAACATTAAAGATAAATGTAACATCTGTATTATTTAAGCTAAATCGACCTTAAATAACCACCATGCTATTTATCCGTAATATTCCATAAAATGTCTAATAACTAAAACCATTCACTCAATAAACAATAAATACTATTAAGGGTGTTATAGTAAGTAACATAGGTGGTTTCCATTCACTACTTTCAATCTTTCTCACTCTCTACAGTTCTACCATTTCCCAAATTCTAGGCATTATCCAACATGTCTATAGCTGCATTAAGAAAGTTCTTTGTTTTTTTTTTTTTCTCCATGTTTTCATCTAATCCCATAAGTTAAAATATCTAATTTGTGTTTTCTATAGTATCTTTTAGACATCCTTTTAGGTGTATAGACATCTTTTTAGGTGTATCATATTTCTATCATTCTCAATAAAACTTTACATGTAATTATTTTTGTACCTATAACGTAGGTGCATCATCAGTTAGTATTAAAAGAAAAGATATAAAAATTGTAGCATAAACAAGTATAAATAATGGGTATATTTTAGAATAAAAATCACCACAAATACAATAGTAGTACTACTCACTTTAATTATATTTATATATATATATATACACACACATATATACATATAGGTATAAGATATAAAAGAAGATAAAATGTATATTTTTTTGCCAATAAAATAAAAGGTTCTTAAAGCTATCTTTTCAATGCTAAATTCATAAGCCGAACAATGGTGATGATAAATTATTTGAAAGTTTAGCCAAACCACTAATCATGTGGTAATAATCTCTAAGTTCACACGTTTTTTAAACTGCAAGCATATTAGACATTAACAACTCCTTAAAGGTTGAAATACTAATTAATTTCCTTCCAATTTTATATTTTTATTAAAAATAATTATTTGCTAATTAATTCTAATATGATCTTCATTTACACCTATTTATTATTATTACTTTTATTGTATATTAACTTTATGAAATCCAATAAATCAAAATACAAACTAAAGTAAATCAGGTAAGAAAAAAACCATATGTGAAATATTCAAACAAAACTTTCAACATTGATCTTCTCATTTGATAACTTTCATCGAATAAATTGAGGATTAAAAAACTCTATAATAAAATCCATAAGTTGGAACTATAGTGAAACATATTATATTTAACAACATTAATATTTGTGGCTACTTCAATGTGTACCTATTGCTCCTATAATTAACTTATGGTCTAAAAGATGAAATAGAAACACATAGAATTCTAACCAAACATATTATTAAATACCCGATATTGAATAAAATGCGATATTTCTCTAGAACTTTAAAAGTAATACTTTGAAAATAATTTTTTTTAATTCTTAATTTTAGTTACTTTTCATAGTGACCATTTATGATACAATGTATAGTTTTTCTATAGTGATTTTTTTTTTAAAAAAAAAAAAGCAAACAATTTGATACATGGAGTAGCATTTAACAACAAATTGAATTGAAAAATAATTATAGTGTGAACGGAAAATAAAAGGGTTTATATATTTTTTGAGTTTTAATTAAATAGCTGCCATATCCCAAATTTTTTATTTTTTAATCAAACTATCTATAAAGATGTTTTTATTATAGTTCATAAATTCAGATATAAATGTTATAAGCTCCCAACTAATAGAATTAGTGTGTAAAATTTAACATGATCACTCATGCTGTTTGATTAAGTCCGAATTAAACTATTCACTCAATAAACAATAAAAGTGGTCTAGTAAGTGTGGAATTAAAAAAAAAATTGAATAATTAAATATTGTGTATTTGTAGAATATATATATCACTCATGATTTATCGAAAATATGTGAAATGGGTTTTGATAATTAACGGATTGCTAGAGATAAATTATATGCATATTAAAAATTATAAAATCGCATGAATAATATTTAGGAGTACGTATTTATATTGATTTTAAATTTATGTATGATATATATATACACTCATAATTACCTAAAATACCTAAATCATACTAAAATAAATATAGAAAATTAATTAAAAAATTAGGAAATAAGTAACAACTTGGGAAAAGACTATAAGTGGTATGGCAACTGTCACGCCCCGAAGTGGCAGAGTTGTAACAGCCCCATGTGTAAACCATCCTAAGATAGAAGTTAGCCTTACAGCCGCTATCTTAAACTTGATCTATACTAGGCGTCCACGACTAATCCGTTTGAAATAAACAGTTTGTAATTTAAATAAATCATTTACCTAAGAAAATGAGAAAACTTATATATATACACTATAATTTAATTACTACATTATTCAAAAATGAAAAATTCTAAATAAAACAAAACTTAGACATTAAGAATATATGTTCATTCTTCAAATAATTTTCCTCACTCCCCAGGATCTAGCAGTTGCTATCTTTAAAGTAGTTGTTTGCTGCTTCTTAGCCAGCACTTGTACGACGTCTATAGGGATGTGAGCAACCACAGCTCAGTAAGTTTGGATTGAGGACTTAAAACTATACCATAAACATAATAAGGTTATCAACCAACTTATTAAGTGCAATGTATGTTCAAGCAAGTGCCATCGTACAACGTTGTCCAGCCCGTTATGGGATTAGAGAAATTGCACCCACTCTAATCCGGGTTGAGGATTTGCCATTAATGCAACAACTCATGATCAAACCTAGGCTTATGTAATGGAGACCTCGCTCCTCCCGCAACTACCTTCGAACCATTGACTTCACCCTCGCTGCGACCTCCTCTCCTGTTACTTAGTTCGACTAAGGATGAAGAAAGGACCAATTGCAATCCTGCGCTATCCCTTTCGAAGGGGTCGGTATTTGGTCGGAGAGTCCTAAGTTCCCCTAATGGGTTGCCATGTAGGTTAGATTATGATTATAGGTCGTATATTTGATTAGGTCCAGTTTAGGGTGATCAATCATTTCATACAAACCATACAATACAAGCCAGGACAATAAATAAAATCATAGCATCATTCATAATCAAGAACATGCACACATCTAACTATCTAACAAGCACAACCAAGCATAATCTTAAGCCTCCAAAATACAGCAACGTATTAATCCCAACTTACCTCGACTCCTCGCTTACTCACTCGAGGTCCGACTTACTCAGGCCATCGCCGATCCTCCCTATAACACAAACGTGGTTTCAGTTTTTCATATAACTATTATAGGTTTCTTTTATCCTATAACGCTTATTGTTATGTGTTGTTTAGGGTTTAATATGCCTAATTATCTAGGTCTTAAGTCTTTTACGATTATTCTAGGTTTAGGGTTAAGTTCAGGTTCGGTTTCCGCATCGATTTCTAAATTAGATTCTAATTTGATTTCTGAGTATTGTTTTATACTCGAATCCTAGAAATTCGTTTCAACCCATAATGTGAAATTAATCACATTACTTCCCGATTTCCTAAATATCATCATTACCTCTAGTTAGTATTTTATTTCACCCGGTACACTTAAATCCGTATTAGTGTATCAAATTAACTCCTGATGTGAGAAATTTTTATATTTTTTATATAATTACATAAATTCAAGTCTTTCAATGGTTTTATTATATATCCCTATTATTTATATAATATCAATATTTATCCTAATATTTTCTATTTATTATATTTCCAAGAATTACATATTATGCATTATTACCTATTATGTATATAATACACTTCTAATATTTCTATCACTCTAATTACCATCTCTAAACATCAATTATCATTTCAAAATGTCTAAATTCATCCTAAATCAGATTTTACACCTAATTACCCTAATTAACAAAATTAACTTAAAATGTACTATTTTTCCATATTACTTATTTACTACATAATTAACTTAATAATTACATCTAACACCCTAAATGCTACAAGTATCATACTCCATCAGCTTTCAACATCCTAAAATATATACTTATTCACTAAATCAGTAATTAACCATTTAATTACTTAATTAACCCTAAATTATCCATTTTATGCCTCATTTTAGGGCCTAAAAATTATCTAAAATTTTCAAAAATTAATTTTTGAAAACGGGATTCATAGAATTGTTCTATATCATCTAAGTAATCTATACAAAAATTATGGGTTTAAAACTACACTCTTAAGGTCATTTATTTCTAAACTGAAACATGCTCGGTTTTGTACGATTTCTTAAGGACCCTAAATCATGAGACCTATTTTCATCAAAATAATATTTTTTATAAAAACTACATACAAAAATATTATGGAATAACAAAATTCATAATTTTATAATAATATTTACTATTTTTACAAAATTACACAAAATCGGTCTGAAAATCGAACTCATTGATTTGGGTGGCTCTGGCCACCATTGGTGGCCATGGGTGTATCAGCTTACCTGGGCACTGCCACCACCGTATGGTGGTGGTGGCCGTCCACTCTCAGCTGCTCGTCGGGTCCGAGTTCTCCTTTGTGGTCCTAACTGCACGGTTTTCCTTTTTTTTTCTTTGGTTTTTCTCTTGAATTTTCGAAGCTTTCTATTTTTCTCACTCTCCAAACTACTCAAATAAGCTTCTGAAAAATTTTGGGTATTTATAGAATTTTATGGTAATTAATGTGCATCAAATTAGACAAGACATTGTCCAAATTCCTTAATTTTTTATTTTTGTGTTGCTCTAATTTAATTGGTTGATTTTTTTTCTTATTTTCCCTAACTGCCACGACCCAATTCTAGATCATTCCTTATTTTTATATATTTTTTCTGATTTTTTCTTAATTAATTATGAATTTTATTTAATTATTTCTTATTATTTTAGTATATTTCGGGTATTTTAAGTAATTACGCGTATTTCTACATATATGTAAATTCATATATAGTACAAATAAATATTCCTAAATATTATTTAGATCATTTTATGATTTTTAGTATACATATAATTTATCTCTAGCGATTCGTTAATTATCGGAATGCATTTTACGCATTTTCGATAAATAAAGAGTTATATACTTAAAATTTGGAATTTTTATATTCTTTTGTTTTATTGTTTATTTTCTTAAATTCAAACTGACGGGATCATTTTATTAATATTTCTAGCTTTACTTTATAATTTAGACTTGATCGGGTCTTTCAACCGATTTAAATCTCGAATGACTAGTTTTGGGGCTTACAGCAACATCATTAGCGCAACTAGGTTTGATTAGTGTAGGTTTAGGACATCTAAACTTAGGAATGGAGCAAGTTAAAGACATTTGGCAAATGTTACTTTCTTTAGCCAACCTAATCCTCTCTATAAATTCTGAACTTCACCTCTGGTGGTCATTTTGGAGATAGTAGTACTTTGGAAAAATAACAAGAGCCTTGAGAGAGTTAAGAATAAATTTAGGAAAATTCTAAAAAAAAAAAGGTATAATTTAGCTAAATTGGAGCATGCGGATCTAACCAGCACTTAGAAGTGAACCAAGGCTGGTGATCGAATGGAAAGCAACCGCCTAGGTGGGCCAACTATAGCTATGAGGCAGGTGGTGGTTGAGATAATGGTTTTCAATGAGTTTTGAAAATCAATTCGATTTTCATTAATTTACAAAAAATAGCAAAATATGTTCAAAAATTATGAAAAATTGTATTATAAGGTATTTTTAGATGAAGATTTAGGCAAAAATATTATTTTGTTGAAATAAACTATTTTTAAGAAATCACGAAAACCAAACCGATTTCGCTTTTGTTTTTAAAAACCTTACCATTACTGTATTAACTCCAAAATTTTTTAGTAAAGTATTTGTAACATACACAAAATTTCTATGAAAGGTTTTTCATGAAAGTTATTTTTAAAATGTTTATTAAACTTTGGGCATATAAATCCTATTGAATCGTTGTTTTTAATTAGTTCAAATATTAAATTTTCAAGAATTTTATATAGATTTTGATTTCAGTAGATTCTTATCATAAATAAATATTGAATAGTGTTATGGGATTGAATCTTGGGTCATATAAGTATTGGATTTGAATATAAGAGAATTAGCATTGAAATATTAGTGATATGCGAGGTAAAAAATTACTTAAAGGATATAATGGAGTGTGGCTTATTTTGAATTAAAGTTGAGTTGGGCTGTAGAAAGTGTTCTAATACTGGTCATGAGTGGAAGCTATAGAAAATTTGTTAGAATGTAGGGCACATACTAATCAAAGGATAAATCAGAGACTATATGTAAATAACATGTTATAAGGACATTCAGAAGTCGAATTAAAGACTTTATATCTACGACATGTAGTTAGGTAGACTTTTGGGGGTCAATCAGAGAATATTATTAAGACTTTTAGATAAACTGTAATCGGTGGATGAATTAAGGGATTAATTAGAGGATAGTCGGATGTAAACTATTAATAAGTGACTTAAAACTTGAATATCTGAGTATAGTGGAACCTTAAACTTAAGTAAACAAACTGATATGCATAATAATAGTACGTATTATATTTGTATAAAAAAAACATTATTTATATTATAGGAAATTGCGATGAAGATATATCATAATTTTTACCTAAGTGAGCGAATGAAAAGTCCAAGTAAATTTGGGATCATACATAACTATATATTTTAGTACTATATTATAATACTTTGAGGTTTAAGATTATACTTGGTTGTACTTGTAAGTAATTTGTTTATGCGCATATTTGTGTGTCTCCGATCATGATTGTACACTACTTAACTGTTATGCTAGATTGTAATTAGTTGAACTGTGTTGAATTGATTGATCACTTTTAAACTGAAACTTAACTATATTAGACCTAAAAACTTTATTTGAATATGCATTGCAACCCATTAGAGGACAATTATGATTTTTCGACTAAATCTAACCCCTTTAAAAGGGACAGCTAAAATGGTCTATTTTTCACCTTTAGTCAAATTAAGTAATGAGAGAGGAAGTCACAATAAGGTTAAAGACACTGATTCAAAGGTAGTCGTAAAAGAAGGAATGTCTTTATTGCACAAGTTTGGGTTTAATTATGAGTCGTTTTATTAACGTTAAAACTCCTTAAACCCTATAAAACCCAAACTAAAAAATAAATAATTAAATAAAGGGGGTTATATAATAGTAGTAGTAGTAGTAATAGTAGTAGTAGTAGTAGTAGTAGTAATAGTAGTAGTAGTAGTAGTAGTAGTAGTAATAGTAATTATTATTATTATTTTAGAAATATAAAATAATGGAAGGAATATAATAATATAATAAAGGCTTGAAGATACGGTATGACCTGTAATTTATAAGGTATAGTAGGGCAATAAGGTCGTAGGAAAATATTTAGACATCCTACCATCCCTTATCCTAAATAAAAGTATAACTCAACCCCATATCTTTCCCATACCAAAACATTGTCACGTCCAGCATAAGAGGAGTCATAACAGTTCTGCCATGTAAACTAATCTAAAATAGAAGCTGACCTTATAACTACTATGTAGATATAGTTTACATAAGTTGTACGCAACTCAATCAGCTTGAAACATCTGTCTTAACACCTGTTAATGACCAAACTTGTAATAAAGCTTTACAAAATACCTATTCTATACAATCTATTGTCTAATATCACAACAATACTGACATAAATGTCTTACATTAGAGTTATAATTTACAATCAGAGTTTATCAAAAAGCTACAAGTTTACAGATTATTTACATAAGATAGGAAACTAGTGGGCATCCAAGGGAATTCCTAATTAATCTCCTCAAAATTCAATAGAAAAGACAAAAGAAAGATAAAAAGCCCAATAAAAAGCCCAGGTTTGGTTGACTCATCATTCCTCACTTTCCCAAATAGTAGCATACTAACCTGAGAATGGTAGTGTCTGAACATTGTGACCTCACTCAACACCTACAAAAAAGTTTATAGGAATGTAAGCACAACTAGCTTAGTAAGTGGGGCGGAGTCAGAAGAGTATTATATAAACACAAACAAGGTTAATAATTATGATGAAATGTAATGCAATTAATCAAATGAAACATTACATAATGTTATCTAGTCCACTGTGAGGTTAGAGAAATTACATCCGCTCCAACCCAGATTGAGGAGTTTCATCACGACTTAAGTCAGATCAAATCCAAACTTGTGCAATGGAAAACACCTTCCTCCTATGACCACCTTTCAACCACGGCTCCCAACCTTGCCGCGACCTCCTTATCCATCACTTAGTTGAGGAAAGGACCATTTCAACTATCCTTATCGAAGGAAGTCGGTATTCTGCCTGACACTCTTAATCGTTTTCCTTAATGAGGGTTATGCATGTCCAGTTTCATTTTAGTTGAATAAATGTTAATTTTAATTAGGGGTGGCTAAACAAGTTCATATAATACAGAAATAATGTAAATATGCAAAACAGCACACCAAGGAGTTCAACTCCTATCACAATTGAGTATCATACATATACACGGCATGCACACAGTTAATTAACTACAAATATAGCTAGAAGTACTCTTGGATCTTTAGATATTTTAAAATAATATTCTAATAAGCGGTGAAGCCACAATCCTAACTTACTTATTTAGATGCTCACTACTACTAACTCGAGTCATCAATTGTCTTTGTACTGGAAGATTCTATTTACATAAAGAGCCCAAATTCAATTTTTGTAGTAATTACAAAAATATTAAGGTTTAATCTAAAATGATTATATAAATGTATATTTTTCCATAACATATAGTTATATTATCATTATATATCAAAATTAAGTTATTAATTATTGATACTATACATCGTCTATACTATTATGTATTATATATCGTTTCGATCGTATCGAAACATACTTTTAGTTTATTAACTCACATTTAAATTTTGGTAAGGTTACCTAAATATGTATATTCTAAAATATGATAAGGTTGTAGGTTGTATTATTTATGATTGTCTAATTTTAATAAAATTAGGGTCGTTAGGTTTGTATAGACCTAATGATAAGTTTTACAAGTCTTGTTCTTAGAAACGACCTTTAATGGATAGTTTGAGTTTTAATACAATTATACGTAATTATATAAATATAATCGTATTATACATAATTTACGTTATTAAATTGTATTTTATCTAATTTATCTATATATCATTACAATATAAGTATTATCTAACTCTAATATACTTAAAGTGTATTCCAATAAGAAAATATCAGTAAATATAATAAAATACTTATTTAATCCAATCTAATCAGCAATCATATATATAGTTTTTATTTAACTATTTAATTCATTTTAGCTTATTAATATTAAAAATATACCCCAACTTCCAATTTAAGCCATTTTATTAGGTAAATTCGTAATAAATAGTCCAGGTTTTCAAATAATTCTCCGAAAATTTTTACAGACTCCTAAAAATATAGGGAATTCAGTTATCACTTGGTTTCAAATTTCTGACTTATTGCCTATGTATTCATATTTACGATTTTACCCTTAAATTACTTAATTACGATTCTTTTTACACCAAATAAATTCCATTCTGATCCTACATTGTTATTATTCACTAAATATCAGTATATGTCTATTTTATCAATTAATTCCATAATTTCAGCCTATTTTCGAGCTATTTTTAAACAAAAAAAAGCAATAAATATTTAAAATATTCAAATAAAAATTTGGGCTACGTGGCAATTATCTATATATCATACACATCTTACATAAAAATTTTTAGCTACAAACAACATAATTTAGTACATTTATTTTACAATCTTAAATTCACATGAACAGTAGATTTCTTAAGAAAGTATATTAAATATTATGAATTTTTTGAAAATAAAAATATTAATTAAATGCATATTCAAAATAACCTAAGTAATTTTTTTTTTCATAATTTTCTAAGCAGATTTGATAATTTTTACAAATTATTGAAAAACAAAGTAGAGAATCGACTTATGTGTTCTTAGACTTTCTGGTGGTTGGCGGTAATTAGGGGTATGTCGAATGGCTTGCATAATGGGTGAACCATCTGGGGTTGGCTAAGTTTCACAGCAAATTTATGGTAGACTTGGGTTCTAACCTAGCACAAGTTTTCTCCTGTTTTTCTTAATTTCCCACGATTTTTTTCTAATTTTTTCTTCTAAGTGTTTTTAATTCCAAATTGCTAAACTTTACGTAAATGAAGGTCTTGGCCTTTTATAGTGCCTTTAAGTTGGTTAGATAATTAATTCCTAATTTTTTTATATATTTTTTTCAACTTTCTTTTTACTTTACCCAAACATGAGGTACCCAATTGTTAGGAAAACTTACTTTTGAATCAGCTATAAAGTCCAAATCTCCTGCTACGCAACTTTGTCCAGTAATCTTTAATGCATTTGGTCAAGTTTTTTTTATTAAATAATTACTTAGATATAGATATGATATATTAGGACTTAGTTATTTATTAATATAGGGGTATATATCCTATGTATATATCACGCGTAATATTTAATTATACCCATATAATTAAGTTTCTAATATATCTTTGATTTTTAGGATATGTGCTCTTAATTAATTTTATGAATTCAATGCAATATATATATATAATTGCTTAATTTAGGAATAATTTACGGGTATAATTATTATTTATACTGGTATACTCGTAAAAATACGCGGATATTCATATAGTAAATTATACTATATTATCTTATTTTAGAGGGTTTCAAGCATTTTAGTACTATATTTAATAATTCTACTTCTAAGGACAAAATTAAGATTTAAAGTCATTATTTCTAAAATCTAACTTTACATTATCACTTTGTCCAACTTTTCTATCTTAGTCGTAAGTTTGAACTTAATTAGTTAATTTTTCCCAAAAGCTCTAAATCTTGGTTCGGTTGTCCTAAACTCAATTTTAGGATCTTACAAACATCACATTAGTTTTTCTCCATAAATAGAAAACTTTCAATCTTCAACCAAATACCAAAACCCTAATTAAGATTCGCAATAATTGAATATGGGATTCAATAAAAAATCAATCTTTACGCGTTTCTCAAATAAGTTTCCTTTATTTATCATGTTGTTCATAAGTTATATTTTCTTTAAGGTTTTCTTTAAGTTTCGAGAAAAGTTGTGGTAATTGTCGGTATAGTGGTGGTAGTCGATAATAATTATTGGTTGGACTGTAGAGATATTGTATTGGTAGTGTTACATAGACATACGAGTAACGCATTGGGTGTTAAGCATGAAATATGTATATCATAGTCGTGTATATATATATATATATATATACATGCATTAAACGTAGATATGTATGTAGTGCATAATATGTGGGTGTGTGTGCAATTCTGTACGCCGTATAGTGTATGTGTATGTATGTACAGTTGACGTGAAGATGAGTATGTGTTTGTGCTATCGGCATATATGCCATATTTATTTTTATATTGAAAAGATAAATAGAGTATAGTTTGGAAACCCAGAGTATGAAGTAGAGGGTGGAGTTAAGGAGAAAAAAGTATTGAGTTACGAAATTTATTAAATTCTAAGTTAGCATTTATATTTTCAATAGATACTAGAGAATGTATGGTGTTAGATTTTTTTATATAAAAGCTTTAAGTATGGGACACATGTTTATTGGTTGTGTGTGCTAGATTATTGTACATTAACTGGACTCAAATGAAATTCAGACTTAACTATTTACTACTTATGCTTGGCTTCAATCACCCATTAGTTGGGTCTAGTGGTGTTGGTGAGGTACTTGGTGATCTTTGCATAATGCTATCTCTGGTAGAGTCTCACATTGAAAGGGCTCAAGTAAATTTATAATGGTTTTTGGCACTTGAGTGATTAAAAAGGACCCAACATCAATACTTATAAAATATTTATATATTGCATGTATAGGGGTTATGAGTAACCTCAAGTCTCAAGACGCTAAGATCGTGTTATTTGTGGACTTAAATGACAAGATTTAAAACATGTTGTTTGTTACATTTATTTTAATACTTATGCAAGTGCTTAGCTTGTTACATGTACATAGTATTCTATACTAGGCATTAGCTTATCCTATGAGGGTTACTGTTTTTCAGCTGCAACTTCGTATTATGATGATATTATTGAAAGATAAAATGGTACGAGCAGAGTTCATAATTAATAAGAGAACGATGATTGCTACTCTAGGATGGGTAAGGCGCACGTAGAATAGATGATAGGCATAAACAAGAGCTGGGATTCAATTTTTATTGCCAACTGCAAGGTGGAGTTACCTTTGATTTCTATTGGTTATGTATTTTATATTACTTGTAAAGTTGTGAGAATTTTGGTCAAGTTATTATGTTTTTACTGATGATTGAGGTGTTGGTATTGGTGAATTAACGAATTATTACTTGTGATTTGGAAGATTTTATATAATTATTTTATGGATCTTAAACAGGTTGTAGGTTCTTAGACACTTGACGTATCAATAGAAGTTAAGGACACATGGCGTACTGTAGCGTCCTGGATTTTAGGACATTGCAAGCCTAGATTAAAGTGAGTTTGATATCTCTAATCTCATGACGGGCCGAATAACATCGTGTAATAGCACTTGTTTCATTGCATTGCATTCAATTAGCTATTTGATAACCATGTTTGTACTTGTCATATAGTCTTATGTCTCCATCCTAACTTATTAAGTAGATGGTTACCTATATCTTTATAAATCTTTCTATAGGTGCTAACTAGGATGTCAAGATATAACTATTCTGAGGTTAGTTGCTATTGGGAACTAGGGTATAAAGACAGGAAATTGAAGATTGGCTGGACTTTTAAAGCTTTTGTTGTTATCTTTTGAAGTTTTAAATCTATATTATGTAAATATCTTACTAAACTATGTTGTAAAATTATATAGTTAGCACTCTGATAATTTAGGCTTTAAATATATGTTTTAAAGACTTCTATAGGTTAATTATTAATATCATATAAATTAGTTATTTTAAAGTTGGTTAATCATATACGCCTTGTATAAATTAGGTTTACGATAGTGGCTGTGAGGTTAGCTTTTATCTTAAGATGATGTACACAATAAGATTGTTACAACTTTGCCGCTTCATAGGAGGAGTTATAGCAGTTTTGCCATGTAAACTAACCTAAGATACAAGTTGACCTCATAGCTGTTATCGCAGATATAGTTCACACAAAGCGTACACAACTCAATCAACTTGAAGCATCTGTTTTGATATCTATGAATAATTAAACCCGTGATATAGTTTTATAAAATACTTGTTTTATATAACATATTATCTTACAACATAACAGTACTTACATAAATATCTCACATTCACAGTTATAATTTACAATAAGAGTTTACCCAAAACTACAAGTTTTGCAAACTATTTACAATAAGTTAGGAATCTAATAAGCGTCTTAGGGAGTTCTTAGTTAGTTCACTCAAAATTAAAAAAAAAAAAAATCAAAAGCTCAAATTCAATTAATTCTTCATTCCTTACTTTCCCAGTCAACAGCATGCTAACTTAGGGGTGGTGTTATTTGAATATCCTAGTCTTTACTCAGTACCTATAAAAAAAGTTTATGGGGCTACAAGCATATCTAGCTCAGTAAGCGAGATGGGGTTAAAAGAGTGCTAAACAATCACATGCAAGGTTATTAATTATGATGAAATGCAATACAATCAATCATATAAAATATTGCATAATGTTGTTCGGTTTATTGTAAGGTTAGAGAAATTACATCCGCTCCAACTCAGATTGAGAAGTTTTATTGTGACTCAAGCTAAACTAAACCTGGGCTTGTGCAACAAAGAACACTCTCTTCCCATGATCACCTTTAAACCATGGCCCTCACTCTTGTCGCGACCTCTTTGCCTGTCACTTAGTTCCACTAAGAATAGGAAAATAACTATTTTAGCTATCATTATTGAAGAAAGTCAGTATTTAGCCTGACAATCCTAATCATTTCCCCTAACGGGTGTAATGTATGTCCAATTTCATTGTGATCGAATCTTTATTAGTTGTAATTAAGGTTGACCAAATAAGTTCATACAATACAGAAACAATGCAATAGTATAGAACAACACATCAAGGAGTTCAACTCTTGTCATAATTGAATACCAAACATACGTATGGCATGTGCACAAATAACTAACTATGAGCACAAATAGAAGTACTCTTAATCTCTAGATAGTTTAATACAATATTCTAACAAGCGGCAAAGCTACAATCCTAACTTACTTATTTGGATACTCGTTATGAGAGACTCGCGTTGTTAATAGTCTGACTACTAAGAGATCTTATATACATAAAAACTTAAATTTAGTTTTCATAATAGTTACGAAAATATTAGGTTTTTATTTAAATCTGTTATATAGATAATATATTATCATAATAACATATAGTTTTATTATATATATGTTAAGTTATTAATTATTAATAATATATGTAATTATACTATTATGTATAATATATCATTTTGATTATATCGAAATGTATTTTTAATTGATTAAATAAGTTTCAATTCTGGTAAGTCATCGTAATACATACATTCTAATAATATTATGGAGTTATAAGGTATATTACCTAAGATCGTCTGATTTTAGTAAAAATAGTGTTGTTAGATTCGTACAAACCTAACGACACGTATTACGGATCATATTTTTAGAAATGATTTTTAACGGGTAGTTCAAGTTCTTAACATAATTATATGTATCTAAATAAATAATATCGTATTATACGTATTTTATATTATTAAACTATATTTTGTCTAATTTGTTAATATATCTCTATAATAAAAGTATTATCTAACCTTAATACACATATAACGTATCCCAGTTATTAAATATCATCAAATATATTAAAAATATACTTTTTATCCAATTTGACCAATATACATATAGATAGTTTTTATTCAACTATTTATCACATTTTAATATATTATTATTAAAAATATGTCTCAATTAATAATTTAAGCCGTTTTACTACGTAAATTCGTAATAAAAAAACTCAAGTCACAAAATAATTCCCCCAAAATTTCTATAAGCTCCTAAAAATATGCGGAATTTACTCATCACTTAGTTTCGTGTTATTGATCTATCGCCTATATATTAGAAATTACGATTTTACCCCTAAATCACACTTAATTACCCAAATATGATTCATTTTGCATAAAATTATTTTCAACCTATGCTAACATCATTATAATTCACTAGAAATCAATATAGGTCAATTTCACCATTCAATTTCATAAATCCTATTTAATTTACATCTTTGGCTAATTTCTAGCTATTTTTAGGTTGAAAAATACAGTAAATATTAAAAATACTCAAATAAAAAATCAAGCTTCATATCAATTATCTCTATATCCTATGTATCCTATACAAAAATTTTGAGCTAGAAACTACATTATTTGATACATTTATTTTGAAAATTAAAATTTGGATAAATAGTAACTTTCTTAAGCAAGTGTATTAAATATTCAAAATTTTACAGAAATATAAATATCACACGAAAGCATGTATGAAATAATACAATTACAAAATTTTCCATAATTTTCTGGGTGGATTTTATATTTTTTAAAAATTATTAAAAAATGAGATAAAAGTTTGACCTTAGTGTTCTTGGGTGCTTTGGTAACTGGCAGTAGATGGGTGGTTGTTGGATGGCTTGGGTGGTGGGTGGACTGCTTAGAGACGGTTGGGTTACACAACAGGTTCAAATTTCCTTAAGAATTAGACTAGCTCGTTTTCTATATAATTTTTCTAATTTTGTTTTTATTTTGTAGAATTTTTTCTCTCTATTTATTATGGTTTTCCATTTGCTAAACATTATACATCTAGTATTATCCCTATTTATAATGCTCAAAGTTGGCTAAACTAATTTTTTTCCCTTTTTTTTCTTTTAATTTATCAAGCACGAGTTGTCTTTGCCTTTTCAATTATCCTTTTGAATCAAATTGTTGGGTCAACAGATATAACCTATGGTGAAATCTAGTTAGTATAGCAATTTCGAAGACTTTTGGATAAGTTTTGATGAGTATTTTGCTTAAATATTAATATTATATATATTATATTAGTTTTAGTTGTTTTATTAATATAAAAGTATATATCCTATGTATATATCACGTGTAGTATATAACTATACTCATATAATTATGTTTCTAGCATCTCTTTATTTTTAAAATACATTTCTTAATTATTTTTATGAATTCAACACATTATATATACATTTAAGTAATTTAGGGTTAATTTACGAGTATAATTATTATTTATACTAGGTATACTCATAAAAATATGTATATAATCGTATAGTAAATTATACTATATTATCTCATTTTATAGCTTAATTAATTTATTTCTAAGTTCTTGTCGCATTTGGTACTCGATTTTAGGGATTTCAAGTAATTTCATACTATATTAAATAATCATACTTTTAAAGTTTTTTTTTTTTGGGTTGTTATTTTCAAAATCTAATTTCACCAAGTCACTTTGACTAATTTTTCTATCTTAATCGTAAAGTTTGGACTTAATTGGATAGTTTTTTTTAAAGGCCCTAAATTTAGATTCAGTTGTTATAATCACAATTTTAATGGCTTACAACAAATGTATTGATTTATACTAATTTAAGATGAGAAGTAAAATAAATACATGATTGAAAATATTTTAAGTCATGACATATATATTCTATTATGTAGAAATAATTTTATTCAATTGAACTATAACTATGAAGTAACATTTTTTTTATGAACTAAATGATTTTTTTGCGTGACAATTAAATTATTTCAATGATGAAAGGAGATATTAATGACAATTAGTTTACTACATAAAAGATATGGAATAGTACATGTTAGATACAAATATAAATACTTAAAAAAAAAGACACAAATATAAATAAAATGCAAGATAATTAGACGTTCTATAAAATGTCAAACCTTCAAAGGTGGTATGTCATATGTATTAAAATTCTCGATCAACTTACAAATAAAAAAATATATTGAAGAGTAAATCAAATGGTGATTGACAAAGTATTGATATAATTATCATAATGATTATGAAAAAAATATGGATGAATCTAGTATTGGCTTGACAATTTAAAAATATTAGGGTTGAGAAAAGATACAAGAGAGAAGGGGAGCAAGGTAGGACGGTAGGGGAATGAAAAACTATTATGGAATCTTTTGAGAAATTACTTGTTTACCATTAACATTTAAAAAAATTACAAAAATACAAATTATATAAAAAAATTATCAAAATATCAAGCTTATATCATATATTGAAGATACGATATAGGCAATTTTAAGTGTATTTCAACATTGGACATAGGTATGGCATAGGAAATACAAAAAACCAATTCCAAATTCTATTATTTCTTAAATAATTGTTCATAAATGAATAAAAAAGGACAAAAAGAAACTATTTAAACATACAAAGAATCCCTAAAACTACTTAAAACGTCGCCTAAAAATAAAAAGGGTCACTAACGAGATTTAAAGGACTTTTTTCAAGCCCAAAACGACATCAATTGAGCTTGCCTAAATCATTTTGTTGTAATATTCAAAAATCAGTTATCGAAAACATATAATAATAAGAAAAATTATTCTTAGATAAAATATTATGCATGTTTGAGCATAACCAAGAAAAACAACCTAATTTATCATAGGTTAAAGCTATATCGTATTTATCAAATATGATAATGGCCTAATACTGATATGTTGCATTTTCTAATTGCAATATAGTGTCTGTATTACTAATCTCTTATTCAAATTTTTCCAATTGGACCAAGCCTATATCACATTTTTCAAATGCGATAATCTATTAATATTAATATTGCGTTTTTAAAATGCGATATAGGTTTAGGGTTAGTAGTATTTTGCTATTATCGCATTTCTTAAATATGAGATTCATGTTGTTACAAGTGTTACGTTTTACCATTGTGATATAGGATTAGTTTTTTTGTAATTTTTTTCATACAATTTATATTTGTGTAATTTTTTTAAAATATTGGTAGACTCTTGTTTACTTGAAGTTGAAGTGTTTCTATCAAAAAGAAAAGGAAGAAAAAAAAATGAAACAAATTTTAAAAGGATGTAAACATTTTGAAGATATTCCCTTTTCATAACTAGCAGTTGTTCCGATGTATATCATCTGTATTATTAAAGTATTTTGGGTTTTATGTAACTGTCTCTTCTAAAATTACTATTCAAACTTATAATTTAATATATATCACAAAAAAGAATTATGAATATATTATACCATAACTAAATATGTCAGCTTACTCAATTTATATTTCCTCACAATCCGCTCTTTTTCTCTCTTCGATTTTTTCTCTTTATTTCTTCGATTTTTTTCTCTCTGTTCCCCCTGTAATATCTTTGTGAAATCCAAAACTGAATTAATTGTGTGCTATTTCTTCTCTCTCTCCCAATTTTCCCTATTAATTGCATGCATTTTCAAAGCAAATCTCTCTCTCCTACCTCCTACGTGCTCCCCACTAAATTTCTCTCCCACAATCAGCATTTTCCCAAGGTCTATAACTGAAACCCTTCCCCATTTTCCCAATAATTGTTATTGAAACCAATAGACATACCGATTGACCATTAAAGGTAGAAATCTCCTGTTGGAGACCTTTAACGATATAATAGGTTAAATTTCTCTCTCATACTCTTATCTCTTTTCTTTTTTATTTTTCATGAACTGACCTTAAAACTAACAAATGATATTCGCAAGAACAAATAGTTAACGTTAGTGAAGGTTTAGGCTATTTTATGTCACCACTTTCGTGCTCAATTATATTAGCATCAATCTATTTAGGGAGGATTTTTTTCTCTTTTTATTGTATTGTTGTATATTTTTTTTCAAAAGAACCAAAATTGTTTTTTTTTTTTTCATAATTCAAGCAAAGTTTCAATTTTTGTAATTAAAGCACTCCTAGGTCAAGTTAAGTTTTTTCTTTTTTTTTTTTTTTGGCTAGTGGAAAGATATAAAAGGGTTCAATGGCTATGATGTTTTCATGATGTTCAAGAACTTTATTAACTATGAAGAAATAAGTGGAATGTATTTTAGAGTTTCTATGATATATTGCAGTTTATATTTTAGTGTCACTATAAGAATTGTTTTGGTAGTTTAAGATCAACACGGACGCTGGAGATGGGGAACTAAAGATGGAGCGGCTCAAAATCTATTATAGCATTTATTATTTATTCTTAGAAGTGTTTTACCTTGCAAAACCGGTTGTATTCCCAAAATTTCAATTATCAATTCATTTATATATCTATATCTATTTATATTATTAAAACTTATTGGAGTTTATTTAATTTGTCCACTCTAAAATTACTATTTAGACCTATAATTTAATAATATCACAAAAAAGCCATCACTAAATTAACTTTTAAAAATTATGCGAAATTATACCATGACTAAATATATCAACTTACTTAATTCCTATTTTCTACTATCATCTCAACTACTCTTTCTCTCTCCCCTAATTTTTTTTCTCTCTTTCCCCATAATCTCTTTGTGAAATCCAAAACTAAATTAATCATGTCCTATTTCTTTTCTCTTTTCCACTTTCCCCAATTAATTGGAGGCATCTTCCAAGTAAATCTCTCTCTCCCACTTTCCTATGTGCTCCCCACTAAACCTCCCTCCTAACATTTAGCATTTTCTTAAGAACTATAACTGGAACCTCTCTTCATTTTCTTAAGAATTGTTGTTGAAACCCATAAACATACCCATTAACCATCAAAGGTCAAAATCTCGAGTTACAGAACTTCAACGATCAAATAAGGAGGTTTCTCTCTCATGCTCTTCTCTCTTCCATTTTATATTTCATGAATTAACGTTAAAACTAATAAACGTTCACTGGAACGAATAGGTAACTTTAGTGCAGGTTTGGGCTCTTTTATGTAACCATCTTCGTGCTCAATTCCATTACTAGCATCAACCTATATAGGGAGGATTTTTTTCTCTTTTTTAATGTGTTGACTTTTTTTTTTAGAACCAAAATAGGTTTTTTTTTTCATAATTCACGCAAAGTTTTAATTTTTGTAATTACAGCACTCTTAGGTTAAGTTGAATTTTTTTTTTTTTGCCATTTCAATTATTAGATTAAATTGTGTAAAGATAGCAAAAAGGTTCAATGCCTATGATGTTTTCGTGATGGTCAAGAACATTATTAACAATGAAGAGCTAAGTGGAATATATTCGAGAGTTTCTATGATATATTATAGTTTATATTTTATCGTCATTGTGAGAATTGTTTTGGCTATCATGTTTTCCATGCATGGGCGATCTTGCGTGGTCGAGAGTTGTTGCAGAAGAGATTTATACAACATGTAACAAGACCATCATTAATAGTGAAGAGATAAGTGAAATGAGCTTAAAAGTTTCTATTATATATTGCGGTTTATATGTGATTTTTTTTTTTAAATTTATTTTGTTTATTAGTGTCACTATGAGAATTGTTTTGACAATCCAATATTAATACGGATGTCAGAGATCGGGGAGAAAAGATAAAGCTAAATTGACTTAAAATTTATTATAATATTTATTATTTATTCTCATAAGTGTTTTACTATGCAAAACCAGTTATATTCCCGAACTTAAGAAATTTTTTATTTAATCATCAATTCATTTATATATAATATATATATATATATATATGGTAGATTATTTCTTTAAAGGAGTATATGGTTTTTCTTTTAAGTGATTAAAAGAGTATATGAGCATATAGTTATTTATCAAATGCTTAGGATAAGAGTTGATTTTTTTTTTAATGCTTTTCCTATAAGGCTAGGTAGATAGTTGGGAAGGGTTGATTGTGTTGTAGGAGAGAGAGAGATCTTTTGTAAAATGATTACAATGTCTATCCATCAAGTTTATAAATTGATTTAAATCATTTATTAAGGTATTTAGGCTTCGATGAATTACCATGTGCATCATTAGCTTCTTAATCTTTCCTTTTATTGTTCTATACATCTATTTGGATAAAAAATAGTTTTGACTTGACTTTATCTTTATTGTAAATAATTATTAAAAACCACCCAAAATAATTAGTTTAAAAATCAATGTATGTGTTCTTAAAATAAAAATCACTGCATTTATTTTCAAAATAAAATTTAATTCACGTATTCTAAAATAATAATTTAGATAGACATGATGAACTTATGAAATATCATTAAAGAAATATATATTAAAATTTAAAATTATTGATAAAAACTAATATTAATAAAAATTATGATTTTTCACAGAATAGATAATTATAACTTTTTCAAGATATAAATTCAATATTGTTTAACATGTACATATATAGCAGGGCATGATCGCTATTATTTATTTAAAGAATGCATTAGCTATTGTTAGGTGGTGGTGTTCATTTATATAAATACAGCTAGTGATTCTTATTAATATATTGCCACTAGTTCCATATATCTTATCTTCTTCTCTCATTGGAAAGATATATCTATATATATATATACACTGTATTTATATCTAATAATTCAGTCACATTCTCTTAAAAAAAATTAATAACAGTTAAATTATCACTAAATTCTTTCTATATGTCTAACCGCATGATCTCCGCATGATCTCCATAATTTCACTGTCATATGGAGATAATGAAATCATTGAAATTTCAAATTTAAATCTCACCCGCATGTCTTAATTAGTATTATTTCAACCATACTTGAATAATTCCAGCGTCTTATGTTTTTTAGGTATTATAAATTGGAATATTCAATAAAAACATCTAATTCTATAAATGTATTTTTTTTAAATACAATATTTCAAAATTTTTGTCAATCTCGTGTTTATGAGATTATTTAAGATATTTATTTATTTTAAACATCAATGGTGATAGACTCTTTGCTAGTATCACATATAAGGGCAATTCTATGGACCGTCTATCATTTTACCGAGATTAATTTCGTCCTTCATTTTATCATTTATTTACTTATTTTAAAATTTAAATTATTAAATTAAAAATTTATTTAATAATTTAAATTTAAAATAATATAAATAAAAGATTAGATGGGTGATGATACTAATACTATAAAAAATAACAACGAGACTAAAAAATATCCCACATATAATGGTAAAATATTATTTATTTCTTGTTGGATTCCATTAATTGGATATGGTTTTACTTCAATAGAAAGATTTTAAAGCACTATTTTTTATTATTTTGTAAAACTTCTACCTTTAAAAAAAAAAGAGAAAAAGAGAAGATATGGTAATTGTTTTAACGGTTCAAAAAGATTGAAAAAGATAGCAAAGGTTTTTCCTCTTAAACCAAAACCCTAAACCTCCGACACCACCGCTGCCGTCTATTTCACCGCCGGCGCCATCAATCCATAGTCTACATCTTTGCTCTTCCTTCACTTTCAGGAGTGTATTTTCAGCCAGAAAATGGCGTCTAGTATTGCTTCACAGCTACAAGCCATCAAATCATTCATACAAACCGATTCGGAGCCAGCGAAGAGGCCTTTTACACGCCCCTCTATCCTCTTCAGTCCTAAAGAAGCCGCCGACATCGATATCGACACTATCTACAGCATATCTCTGTCTGGTCAGTTCACTTAGTTATTCAATTAACCAGAATTTATACTTGAGTGTGTGGTTTAATTATGTTAAATTTGAATTTGGTTGATTTGTTCCAGGTCTAGAGGTTCTTGTGGGCACCGATGAACGGTTTCGGAACTATAAGAATGATTTATTTAGTCATAAAAGTAAGGAATTAGATAGAGAATTGATGACTGCCGAGGAAAATAATCGCATCAATGTATCTATCAGTTCGTATTTGCGGTTGTTGTCGGGGTACTTTCAGTTGCTTTCGTCTCATCGGACGCTAGAGTACTTAATACGGAGATACAAGTAATCACTACCCCTATCCGTTCTATACTCGAATTGGGATTTAATTTCTGCATCTCCCAATGGTGTCTTTGCTGTATCTCATCAATCACATGTTATCATGAATGAGGAATGAAGTGCAGAGTGGTACTTGTAACAAATATTCTTTGTAAATGGCAACATGTGATTGGTGTGAACATAGGTAGGGACATCAATTAAGAGTAGAGAAATCTGTCCCTCAAATTAGACTATGGAACTCTTTGCTTATTAAGTTTTGCGTACTTGCTTAGAGTCTGTGGTTTGAATGGAATTTGAATAGGGTACATGTGTATAATGTGGAGGAGTTGATACTATGCTCGTTGCCTTACCACGACACTCCTGCATTTGTCCGAGTTGTGCAGTTAATCAACTTCGGGTAGGTGAACAATAAGTTTAGTAAATGCATTTGTACTTGAATTAGAGTTGGTGTGCATCTATGATTCTCCGTGTTCTGTAGAAATACAAAGTGGAAGTTTTTGGATGCTGTTAAAGCTTCTGGCGCACCTCCTCCTAGATGGGTTATAGTACAGCAGTGCACACATGACTTGGGTGTATTGGAGACTCTGTGCGGTTATGTAAGTGTCTGCTTTCTTATGAACTTGGCATTTCTGAGATGAGATGAATCTCGTTGCAGTTTTTTAGAGTATGATGCCATATGATGGCTTTCATCCACAGGCATCTCCAATCAAGAAGTTTCAGCCTCCAGGCCCTGTTATAAGCTTTTGTACTGCAGTTGTCATTGAGGTCGTGGGTTCTTTCATGGCTGTTGACAGTGATGTTGTCAAGAGAATAATTCCATTCGTAGTTTCTGGACTTCAGCCTGGCATGAAGGGAGGCTCAGAGCAAAAGGTCAGCTTGGGTTAAATTTTACCATAATTTGGTGCAACTGTTCTCGGTTTCTCATGATATATCATTTCTGATGATGCTCTGTTCTTGTGTTTCTTTCTGGAGCTGTCACTTTGTTGGTTAGGGCTTCAAGACCTAAGCTCACCTTTTTTCTTTTCTTTCATTTTTTTCCTTGTTCTTTGTTTGTGTGTGTGTGATATGGAGAGGTTTTTTTATTGAACTAGACTCAATTCTTGTAAATATCTTTTCGATTATTTTGCTGGAGGCAATTCAATTATTCTGGATCCAGGTTTGCCCAAATGGCTGTCTGCTTTTGAATTTGCTCCCTGGAAACATCTTGATTCTTGTATATGGTGGCTCTATAAATGTGATGGGTGCCATGAATATACAAGTGTCCACATAGCCTTCCCCCTTCCCTACCCCCCATCCCCAATTGAGCTTTTTGTTTCTTATTGAGGTTTTCATGGAATAGCTCCTCTAATATCTTTAATTGTTAGGTGTCCTTTTGCTGTTCTTGATCATGCTTTTACAACCACCAAAAAGAAACAAGTTGTTTTGATTGGTGGCTGGATGCTTTATGCTCTGTTGTATAAAAATTGCTAATTTGACAATTTGGAGCTGGTGCTCTTATTTTCAAGTGATGTTTGATAACATTGTTGAACGATGTCCATTTAATACCTGAATTTATAATTTGATTTTGTATATTTTGGATTTTATATACTGGATTTCTTACAACTCTTCAAGGTATGACAAAAATTACCCACCTGGTTAGTTTTTAACATTTTTATTTTCCAACCCTTTGTTGGTGGTGACTCATTAAAAAACAAAAAAGAAAAGATCAAACATTTTCTCATGTATTCTGAGATTGTTTGAGTTTGGAGTTTATTTGTGGTACATTGTTGCCTTAGACAACCTTCTTTTACTGTCTTTCTTGTCTTGATGTTGCATTTGAAGGCTTCCATTTAACCTTTGAAAAGATGGACACCTATTTTCTTTGTAGGCCAGTGCTCTTATGATTGTTGGTTTATTGGCAAATAAAGCTGCGTTGTCCCCTAAGCTTGTGAATAGTTTAATTCGTTCAATCACTGAGATCGCTCGAGATAATGCAAAAGATTCAACTGACTTGCGGTGGTTTCGTTTGGTTCTCATGGCCTTGATCAATCTTATTCAGGTAGTGTTGCAATTTTCTTTCCTAGTTGTTGGTGTTCTTTGCACCTGTTTCTTGGATGTTACGATGCCCCAGTCTGTAGAATTGTTAATGTAAGATAGCATCACCATATATATGGTTTATAGCAAGAATTAGGTTTGTTCATCTACTAAGATTATCTTCAATTTTTGGCTACTTTATTCATGAAGTCAAGGGCTTCACATGACTACTGTATGGTTTACTGCATGGACCTTTTGGATGAGATTAGCATGGACTTGATGTGTAAATATAATATAACCTTTACTTCATGTATGGCCAAAATATTTTCTATATAGTTTTGACTTTGTGTAGCTGAACATTTTCTTTGCAAGCGTGCTTTCTTTAGATTTCAATCTCATTGGGTTCATATTATACTTTTTAGGGACAATCTACAGACCTGTTTCCGAAGAAAGCTTTGGAGGTTTTGAAGGAGATGGGGTACTATTTCATTTCCTGAATACATTATTGCTTTTTATGCTTGATCGATGACCACTAATGTAAGGAATCCATGTCTGCATGAGGGTGCCACTCCCCATTCATCCAGTGAGGATGTATGATGACTGAGCAGTCTGATATCTAAGAATTGTGTGCTGTTGTGTGATGCTCTTTACTCATTTTAACAACTTTTGTCATATCTTATTTTATTGAATCTTTCTTTTTCTTCTTTCTTTTGAAGGGATACTTCGGGAATTCTATTAGGGTTATCTAAGGAATTCAATATTGATAAATTTCTTGCTGTACTTTTGGCATCTATGGTGGATTATAGGTATGGATTGTTTGTTGATTCTCAATTAGCTTAGCCTATATGCTCCATTTATTGTTAATGGTTTCATCGCAGCTCATTGGATGATTCATTTTTACTTCCTCTGGTATCCATAATCGAGTCAGTTCCAATTGACCATATTGTTGGCTCTCTTATCACCAAAATTCTAAATACTTGCTTTAAGTTGTCACAGAAAGCTGGCAATTGTCCTTCACCTGACTTAGGTATTCTTTTGACATGTTATGCTCTGTTGTTGATGCATTTTTAGTCTTTATTTGTCATGATGAGTTTGAATAAATAACTCTTAAGGGATTTGGGCCAAAAAAATATTGGTTGTTGTCATGAAGAAGTACCCTTCCGAGCTGCATGGAGCTATCAGGAAGTTCCTGGAGGTTTGTTCCTCCTCCTCCTCCTTATAATTGCATGCCAAAAAATTTCCATCTTATATTGCATGCATGGTTCTTTTGTTTTTTGTTTGTTTGTTTGTTCATTGTTTGTCTTGTTCTTTACCATTATCATTCCATATTGCTTCATAGACCACAAGAATGCAGCTTGGAAAAGAAGAGCTGGTCTTTGATACCTTGTCAAAGTTGTTTGCTGGGAGCCAGGAGGTGTCTCTGCCTTTGTTAGATTCAAAAATATGGCTTTCCTTGCACCATCCAAAGGTAATAACGCTTGTCATTGAGAATGCTTTCAAATTGTGATTTGTGGGAAAGAAACGTGGCTTAAGGAAAACGCCTGAAGCTTTTACTCTGTAATCCAGGCTGAGGTTCGACGTGCAGCATTGTCCGGGTTGAATACTTCTGAAATCTTGAAAGCCAGAGCTGTTGACTCACAGGTAATCTCTGATCACAATGTATTGTATATATATTTGGCAGCTTTGTATAGATATAAGCACTATGGCACACTTTAGAGGTTATAGAGCATCATTATGCTATATATATTGTAAAAAAACCATTGGGGATTTTCATTTCTTGTATTACAATGCCACTTGTTTCCCATACAAAAATTAATAACAGATGCCTGAGCGCTTGTAGGCAGGCCTAAAAAAGGAAATTTTTTTCACCTTCCAAAAATTTGCTTATTTGTAAAGCATGTACTTTAAAAAGATGGAAGATTTGTTTTCTTGCCCTTTACCAATTGCCTCAGGCACTTGTTTGTGAAAACTTTTCAATATGTTGTGTATGTACCTATGCAGGTACATACGTACACACATACATACATGCATTAAGAACTGCAGATAGAAAACAAGTTTTTAAGTTCTCTCTTTCTCTTTTTCTTTCCCAACTTTTGATTTAGAAGAAAATGGTTGACAAGGAAATGTTTTGTCAACTTATCCAAAAAAGGTGATGTATGATTACCTTGACCTTGGTTAGCATGTCTATAAATAGAGTGTTTTGATATCTAATAGTTTGCCGATCCCATAGGAATTCTCCCCCGAAAAAAGTGTCCTTTCTCGGGCACTTTTTGAATTGTTTTTGCTTAAAATTTGAGCTTTAATGAGTAGAATATCATTTGGAGTTGGTACACGAAGTATCTTTAAATTGGGTTTTGGATATTGTGAAAGACCATAATGTTCTCTGACTTCAATATTTGAATGACATTTAGACATTGCTGGACTTTGTTTGCTCATTTGCCTTTTTCGTAATTTTATTTTTTATTGTCTTTGTTAGGGATTTGAAACCATTCAAGATGCTTTGTTACGCCAGCTTCATGATGATGACTTGACTGTAGTTCGAGTAGCTTTGTCGATCAATAATTTGTCAGAAATTATAAGCCGTTCCAATTTTGTGCAAGCGTTGCTGGCTGTTCTTCAGAGATGTGTTAGAATTCTATTATCAAGTAAGTATGGATTAGTTGGTGGTTTTAGATAACATTTTTCAAGTTTAAAAGTGTCCTTTTTTAAATATAGATAACCTAATTCATAGTAGCTCATGAGTAAGGTTATAAACGAGTCGAGTTAAGACACTATAATATCGAGCTTGACTTGAGCTCAGCTCGAAATTTTGGAACTTGAGTTAGAGCTCGATTGAGCTTATAATTTTAAGCTCAAGTTGACACGAAATAGTACTTGACAAGCTTCAGCTCGACTTAATTAAGTTCATTTTGACTCGATAATCTTACAAAAACATTATTATTTTTCATAAAAAAAAATAGTATTGATATAATTAGTACCGATATCTAAACTCGGCTTGGATTCGACTAATATCTAAGCTTGATTTAAGTTCGATTAGATGCACGAGCTAGTTAAGCCAAATATCATAAAGCTCGAGCTTGGCTTGATAATTTCCTCGAGTAGTTTGAGCTCAAACTCAAATCAATTGCAATCAATTTGAATTTGAGTGAATATTGAGCCAAACTTAAGTAGCTTGCATGTAGGCTTATATTATTTGGGACTTTCCTTGTGGTGGGAATGGTAATCTTCTTAATAGGATGATGGCTGTAAATGCAAATGTCAGTGAAAATGTATTATTCCTCATTGGCTGCAGCAATCTTTTATTTGTATTTTTTCCTGTTGAATTTTTCAAGGATGCATATTCTGTCATCTTTAACTGAAGAGTGTGTTATTTATACTGAAATGCAAAAGTAAATGTGGCGACTGAAGTGAGATTTTATTGTTTCAATTGTGGTATAAGATGGTCATATCTTGCAACTCTATGGTACTGGATTTGAATAAAGCTCATTTCTCACTTGTATTTTTCATCCGCAGGCTCAACAGAGGACATTGCTTTTGTGGGTGATATTGTAGTCTTATGCTTGAAGTGCGCACATATGAGATTGAATGATAGCCCGGAGTTGTCTGAAGAACTAACAGCCCTGATCTTTCCTTTGCTTCTTATTATGCCAAAGGTCACTTCTTTTTGGCTGAATTGCATTTTCAGATGACAATCCATATACTTCTTCATTAGCCAAAATTCTGTTAGTAAGATAGCGATGGTGACAAGGGACAGGAACAGTTCCAATATTGGGTTTGGGTTCCTAAATGTTTGCTACTGTCTCAGACATCTGAGACTATTTGATGATCTGCATGTGCTCAAATCTAAGCCTGAGGCCTAATGTTGTCAAACATATATCTAACCTTAGTAGTTATCTTGAGTTACTATCTATGCACTGGATAGAAAGTAGTGTGCGCTCCTAATGTGTGTAGTTTATAAAGTGCAGACTTTGAAGTGCAACTTAAAGGCTCTAGAAGTTGCAAAGGAAGTGCATTGGCCACTCTACCAAAATCTGTCCAGCATTGCTGTCCCGGAAACGGTATCTTATCTTCCATAAGACTTGACCCATCGTTGGCTTGATTAGAGACACTTGTTGCCCCTGCTTGTTGTAACTGTGTCATTGTTTTAGTACAGCACTTTCAAATGTAAAAATATGCAAAATAACTTATGCTTGGATTTAGGACTCATTAACATAATATGCAGTTCTTAGTGATGCTTGGCCAATGTCCCCCGTTCAAGTGCATGCCCTCTTTCCTTGCTGATACAAGGAAAGGGTCGACTTAACTTGGTCGACTGGGAAATTATTGTTCGCTCTTGCATGGCTCCTTTATTTTTTATATGGATGCATCTTGGAGTCTTGGTGATAAGGATGGATTTGAGATTGTGCAATGTGAGGGGTGATAAATTGGTCTGCTCCCCCCTAATTGCTATGGTTTGTCACTCTGTCCCAACTGGAAAGTGGGACTTTAGCCCTATTAACCCACAATTCTACTTTGTAACAATGCCTCCTACATGCATTGACACCGTCGCAGATGAGTGATGTGAATTATTTACTTTTGATTTGCTGCTTATTTGGTTTCTAATTGTGGTTTTCCTGCAGAAGTTGCAATCTGGAGCCATTTCTACAATAAACTTGAAGATTGTCAACTGCTTGGCTGATGCATTCATGACTAATCCTCAAGGGTTAATGCCTTCGCTTGTTGAGAACAGCAACAACTTCATGATATCAAGAACACTCTTCCTTTTGGTTCTCATGCAGTCAATTGTGACAAACAAGAAAGGTGCATTAATGGATCATGCCTGTTGATAAGAAGTGTTGTTTTCTTTTGGCAAAATATGTAACCTTTCATTGACTACAATGTTGTAAATAGCTACCTTTTACTTTTGATATGTATGTATATATCCTTTAATTTTTTGTTTTCCTCATACACTGGAGCTGACTGTTAAAAAAATTTTTCATGTTAAGGCAACCATAGTTCTGACCTTTTGGAAGCTTGCTTTCATGTTCTGAAGACCCAGTGGGGAACTGTGAATTGCTCTGAGAATATTGATGTTGGAGAGGTAAAAATAGTTTCTTTGTTAACAAATCATTTTGAGTTCCTTGATTTGATGTCAATAATTCTTTTGGTTAATGAGGAGGCTTGTACAAATATTAGTGACCTGAGCAATCTGGAGGTGGCATTAGAATACAAACCTGTTGATTCCTGGGGAAATTTTCTATAAGTTGAATGTCCATTAATAAATTTTCTAATGGCATATGTACAATGTACCCATTTCACTGGGAAAATTAAGTTATGCCTCTGCTTCACTGACAATGCTGGACATGATAAGACAGAAGGCATGTCTAACAATTTTAAGGGCAGGTAGCTATTGGCCCTGTAAAAGATCTATGCAAAATGCTTAAAACAGGTTAAGATATCTATTTCTCAATGGTGAAAATCTGCTATGCTCATGCTTTTCTTTTCAAAATTGGTATACAGGGAATAGGAGAACACATTGAGTATGATTGCTGTAGATTCTTGGACCAGCTTTTCGATACTAACGTCAATGAGCTTAACAGAAGAATATCCATTTGCATATTTTGGAGGTTGCTTAGGGCATGTACTACAGATGCACCATTGGATTTGTTTCAAGTCAGTGATGGAATTCTCCTGCTATGTCTGTTTTTCTTTTCATCTAGAGCTAATGGCTTTTTCTTGAGGCCTTTTAACTTGGATTTTTGATAGTTTTAGTTTTCAAAATACCAATGTCATGTTGCAGTCAGTGTTTAAGACATGATCTTTTTTTGCAGGGTGAAAATGAAAAGTGGGCTGGAAAATTGCAGGAGCTATTTGCTTTTTTTGCTTTGTCGAATGTCAATAACATTTTCAGCAATCACCTTCATCACCTCATAAATAATTGCAAGAAGTCCCCACCAGTCTTTCTCTCTCAATTTTTCACAGAAGAAGGTTTTACATTTCTCCCTAGTTACTGGACTACCTCATGCTGTAGTTTTCTTGCTATACATTAGCAGTGCTTTAGCATGACTATTACTTGTCATTGCCTCAATTTGAATGAAGAGATCGTCTCATTTGGAGGAGCAGGTTTGAAATAATTTAAGACTTATCCTGAGATATAGTATCAATATGGATGGTCATGATGATAATAAGGCAGGTTAGTTATCTGAATGTAATACATTTACAACTGATATAATGTGATTTTGCTGGTATGTCAGCTGTCCCCGTGAAGGTCCAGATGGAGAGTCTCCACTGCTTTGCTTTCCTCTGTAGTCAGTCTGAAGAGCCATTGCAACTTCTAGCTGAATTTCCCTCACTTCTTGTTCCACTTGCTTCTGAAAATCAGGTTCCCTCAATTTACATATATATACATATAGATTTTAGATGTATCTTTTTTACCCAATGTGCTAGTTTCTTGCAAGGTAAAAAGATGAACCTCGTAATTACTATCAATCTTTTGCATTTTGTCAGGATGTCAGGACTGCTGCCATGAGTTGTGTTGAAGTTTTGTATGCGCTATGCTCACGTGTTGACTTATCTGGCAAGAGAAATGGTATGACTATTTGTGTGGAATTGCACTGTCAATTTCTTTTCACCATTACTTAACAATGAAATCACAGGCAACATCATGATTTGGAGCCGTTTTGTTGATGAACTGCTGGGGTTGTTGGTTCAGCAAAAAAGGCTTATAATGTCAGACAGGAATTTCCTTGCTGCATTTTTGACATCCCTCATATGTCCTCCTGCCTCTGGTAGCAGCCTTTTGGTACCACTAAACATAGAAAATAGGTATGCGTTTTTAGTTGTGAAGTTTGTTTTAGATCAAGGTTTTTTGAGAAACACTTATTTCTAGATTGTTTGCTTTCAGAAGGAAGATGTTTGTATGTCAGTTCTTTTTGTAATAAATGTTTGGAAATTTTTTCTCTTACAGATTCGATGAATCTACCAAAAAGGAGATTCTCAATTTCATTCTGGGTTCTACCTTAAAGCTTTCTCTGTATGGGAAGGTTTGCTTCTTTCAATCCATGTCTATAATATATTCTCTATGTTTTTGTCACGATTTTGATCTGTCAGGAACAATTTTGGTGCTTTTGCAGCTAATGATCCTTTCGCTGGTAAAAGGAATGGGCAGTACACTCCTCTGCGTTGATGAAGTTGAGCTCTTGTTGTCTCTCCTTTCGAAGAGACGACGTCAATATTACTTTGAGCGAGATAATTCATCCAGACTGTCAAAAACTGAAGTAGATATCCTGTGTCTCCTGTTGGAGGTGATCGACAGTAGCTTTTAACTTTAATGTTGCAATTGACTGCTGATCAAATGACAGATCTCATCTTGATATTGGCTCCCCCGTTGATATATATTAGGGTTTTATAAAATCAAATTTTGTGGAGTTTTGTAATCGAATATTTTAGGAGTTGGAAAACTTGCCAAGCCTTGTCATTTGATCGATTCATGATCATGCTAACTAGAATAATATAGCAATGGGGGCCATGCATCAACTCTTTGTGCCAGTTATTTTACCTGCTGCAATTTTGTTGTTAGTCAGTAACCAGTTGGCCACCAGTGCCTATACAACCCTGTTTAGCATTCTACTTTAATGACTTTTAACATTGCTTCTATTTCTTTTCATGTCATTTGATGAGAATTTTATCCTTTGCTTGTGATAGATTTGCACCATGCCTGCTTCATCAAGGAGTTGTGCTTCTGATGACCATTTGCTCAAGGCTTTGCAAGTAAGCTATCATCAAACTCTTGTTTGCCTGGTGTATCCTGTTCTAGACTCTTTTAAGGTACTAAAGTGCAAAGGAAGCTGAAAAAAGGCAACTTCTAGAGGTAGAACTGTGAAGAAGATGCAACCTTGAGGCATTGGCCTAATGACTAAGGTCTAAGACCTCCTAAGAGTTCTACCGACCAATTGCAGGAGGTCTTGGGATCAAATTCTGTTATGGGCATTTCTTGGGACAATTTGGATACTTAATTTGTGCATGGGTCTCCGTTAAACTTTGTTTTTTGGTGCAGCATGCCTGTGGCCACCTCAAGGCATAGCCACCTAAGAAGACCCTAATGACTAAGGTCTAAGACCTCCTAAGAGCTCTAATGACCAATTGCAGGAGGTCTTGGGATCAAATTCTGTTATGGGCATTTCTTGGGACAATTTGGATACTTAATTTGTGCATGGGTCTTCTTAGGTGGCTATGCCTTGAGGTGGCCATAGGCATGCTGCACCAATAAACAAAGTTTGACGGAGATGCTGTATAGACTTTCATTTATATGAAATACACTCACTCAAAAATTTATATTTATGGGTAGGGGTGTGGTTTCTGTATTTTATACTTTGGTGCCCTCATTCTCTTTGGACTGAGACATTGGCTTATTGAGTGGAACTTATTTACTGCAACTGAATCATGATTGGAAAACCTGAACTTTTAGTTTTAGCTCTTATGCCAACTTGACTTTGACCAGGAGCCACCCAAAACTGGCCTATGCAAGGTGTCAAGCTTGTAGATAGTCTTGTTATATGTCTTTTAAAGGAAATTTGTAGGTAGGTTTTTTTCCCCTCAATTATTAGCTGATCCAATCTAGTGGTGTTGAGGCTTGAGTATTTATGCAATTACTTCATTTAATTATGTAATTTCTCAGGGTTCTTTGTATTGTATCATCCTTGAGGGTGCAGTGGCTGTTTCTTTCTTCTGGGATCTTTCCCTCTCTTTGTACTTTTGCTTTTTATTAATGAGGGGGGAAGAAAAGGAATCTGACCTTACCCCACCCACGCCCCAGAAGAAAGATAAAGAAATTGAAGCGGGACCACTGTGGTCTGGGATTATTCTGTGATGTTCATGTCTTATTCTATTGAACTTTACTTCACTATGTCATGCAACAATATTTCTTCAATTAAACATTAGCTTTATCTTGAACAGTTGAAAGGAATGTCTCTGGAAGAACCTGCTCTGGTGCTGCCCTGCATTACTGTTCTGAACAATCTCAACAATCGGTTATTCTGCGGGTTGAACTCTGAAACACAGGTTGCCTTCATCTCCTCCTGTGAATTTACATGTTTTTTATGCCTATATAAATTGAAGCGGTTGGAAGAATTATCTTGACCAAATGATTCAGGTTCCTTCACCTCTTCCTGTGAATTTACATGTTTTTTATGCCTATATAAATTGAAGCGGTTGGAAGAATTATCTTAACCAAATGATTTATGCCTTGTCTGCTGGGTGGAAAAATTATGTAAATTTTTTTTCTTTTTTCTTGAAATGTATAATCTACTCTGGAGATAAATAGCTCATTTTTTATATCATCTCCAGGCTTTTTATACTACTAAGTTAATATATTCAGTTGTCATCTAGAACTCGTATCATTTAGTCAATTGCGAGTGAATCACTAAGGTTTGCACTATTTGTACATACCTTTTTGAATGCTCTGGGGCTAAGCCTGTATCTCACCTTCCATTCTTTGTATTCACTAGGTCATTCATATACTTCTTGTAAAGAACTTATTAGAACAAAAGTTCAGCATGATTTCTTCTTATGTGTGTTTTTCCATTGCCAATGGTGTTGGGAGGTGCTTTATACTCAATTTTAGCCCACCTTCCCTTTTCATCTCCATGCCTACGTTTCTTGACGTGCAAAGGTTTCCCCATAGATTTTAGCTGTTTATGATGTTTTGATACCTGCATATCTTTTCTTTCTTCTTATTACTATGTTAAGGTAGGGTGAATGTACAAGGGTTGGATCCCTATGTGCATTTACTGTGTTATGAATGTACCGCTAAGTTACTGATAAAAGAATGATATTGCAAAGACTTTTCTCATGAAAACCTTTTGCACAGCAAATTTGTTATGGTCATACCTCCTTTCTTTGATAGGAGTTTTGGTCATGCTTAAATATGTTACTATTACATAATTTTGCCATGCTACTTCAAACATCAGTAAATATGTGTGAAATCCTAAGATAACTGGCATTAGGTCGACATGGCTGCAGACTGCCAGAAAGTAAAACAAAACGTGAAGAGTTCATTTTTATAAAATGATTTAGTGAGGGTACTTATGGATTTTCTATTTTTCATTTGAGATGAAATTGTTTTAAGATGCTTTTTATAATTGAGATGTGCTCCTGATCATATTTCAGGGTTTGTTAAACTGTATTCTGATGAAATATATTAATGCAGGAAAGCCTATTTTGTGAACTTGTCTTCTTATACCGAAATGATTGTGGCGATATACAAAAAGCAACCACGGAGGCTCTGCTGCGGTTAGATGTGTGTGTTCTCTCTCCTTCCTCCATCCCCCATCCCAAAATATCCCACCTAGATCACAATTCTCTACTTTTGTAGACAACTCTTTCACGTTGTCCCTAACAAAATATAATGCAAAAATAGTCATGCTGGCTATCCCAGTGTTACTTTGAAGAGTAAAACAGACTTCTTTTCCTGTAATGAACAGTACAAGCAGTTGTGAGAATTACTTTTGTGATTAATTATCATTTTAGTGAAGAACAGAAAAAAAAATTATCATCTTAGTTCTTAAATTTGCAGATGGGCCTCGTGTGAGGTTCTGTGAGCTATGACAATGGTGCTTCTTACTGATGGAGACATTAATTAGAAGTAGCATTGGAGCTAATGTGGAACATGATTTTGTGGAGAGAACTTCTTAGGCATAGAAAGTAAAAGAGAGAAATTCTGGACTTTTTCATCTGGTAAAGTCAGGAATTTCATTAGAGGAGTATTTACAAGAAAAAGACTGCAAGAGAAGTGTAGACTAAGCAAATGAGTGTCACACTACCCAAGGAGCCTTTGCCTAGGCACCATGGTTCAAACGTTAGTGCTTAGGTGCAAACTCCCTACAAACACTTGCTAACCTGTCGCTAAGACACAATTACAAAGAATAGGAGGAAAGTAGTTTGAAGAAGAAAAATTATTGTCAGTACTAAACTTCCTACAAATACAAAGAGAGCTTTATGCTAAATTTCCTTATCTTTTATCATGTTTCTCTTTTCAAATTACACTTTGTTAGGCCAATTGTATTACTAGAATTTTTCTGATCAATCTTATTCAGAATGGATTTATGAGATTAGGCCAAGATACTTTAATTTTTTACCTTTTATTAAATTTACATATCATACATGTTAATTTAAATTGATGAACATTTTAATTTCTAAATTCACTGGTTAAAGTTCCATGCAATTGCACGGATTTTGTTTTAAGTATATATAAGGTTAAAGGAAGAGATAGATTTACTGAAATGAAAGAGTCGTGTTATTTTTGTATGAAGTCATGTAAAAATTACAACCCACCATGCAAAAGTTACAACCCCTCCCTAGGTACCGATTTTTGCACAAGCACATGCCTTTTAGATACATAATAAAAAGAAAATAACTTTAACAGCAAAAAAAAAAAAATCTAAGTGACAAGGTGCATAATTATAAATGGTCAAAATGTATAATCAATGAAAAGTCATGAATGATAAAAGTTGCATAAGTAATAACTATACAAGTTTGAACTTTTAGGTGAATCTTACATCTTTTAGATATCGATCCATACACCCTTGGTTTTGTTTTGGAGTATAGATCGATATCTCTGATTTTGTTGTTATCCTAGCTTCTCTTTCCTTTTAATGGGGAAATAAAAAAAAAGAAACTGACATTACCCAAAAAAAAAAACAAAGTTTGAACTTTTAGATGAAATGGTTATAGGGCTAACCTTAACATGGTATCAGATAGGAGGTTGTGAATTCGACTTCTTGAGTAGTCACTTTGCCCCATTTAATCAATTCATCAACTCGATTGGCCTTGGTCAAAGTTTGTGCCATATTTAAGGAGTGGTGTTAAGTAATAAATATAGTACTTTACATTTAAACTTTTTAAGTTAGATGGTTGTAATGTTAACCTCAACAATGAAACATACTTGAAGACTTGACCTCTGGACTCTCTGCTTTCTTTTGTTAGCATGCACCTAGAATTTGCCTTTGATAGGTAACAAAAAGAGGAGGGGACGTAGAACAGTCTTAAACTGATTGATGTTGTAGGTTATATCAATGTCGAAGGTGGATATTTCATTTCTCATAATGATGCGTTTGATGCTGTGCAAGATTCCTTTTAATACTCTGCAATTTTATTGACTTGTCAAAAGGTGCTTATTTGCAAAGAGAGAGACATGAATAGTGCCCTTTGCTATTTTGTTGGATCAAGAAGGAAAGTTTCATGATGCATCATCTATAGCTTTAAATTTTGTGCACATTGATGGATGGTCAGACGAACGAATTCAAATGATTGGCTCAGCATAATTTGAAGTCTCCTTGTCTATGTTGTAGTTTGTATTGAAGCCTTCTTTCAACTGGAAAAACTTGAATTTAATGCACTGACTAACGATAGAATAATTCTTTTTCTTTTTTGTTTTTTTTTTTTAATTTTTTTTTTGGCTTCAGGTATCCTGGTCCATTTTAGTGAAGATGCTTGATTCTGTATTCCAACAAGAATTTCACAAGGTTAATACAAAAAAGAAAAAGAAATTGAGAGGATCCAACAGTTTGAGCAGGCAGCATCATGTAATAAGTGAGGGAGAGAGTATATTGTCATTTCTTGGTTCACTTCTTGATATATTTCTTATGAAGAAGAGCACAGCAAACAGGTCGGTTTCCCCTTCTGTTCTTGTAAGCACCCTTGCGATAGTTTCCTTAGTATATATACATGTACAGGCACATACATGGCAGTGATACTTTTAATGTTGTGTCCAAAAACTTTGAACTAGATCAACTGCATGGCTTCTTTCTCCCTTTAATAAGTAGTATTTAAAATGATATTGCAGGGAATATCTTGTAGAACCTTTGTTCAGGCTTCTAGGCAAGCTTTTTTCAGATGATTGGCTTCATGTTTCTGTGATGTCAGATCAAGTGGATATCCGTTCTAAAGATTCTCAAATGATGTCATTGACACCATATTTTGTTCAGCAAACCTTATTGCTTGTCCTTGAAGATATAGTTAAATCAACTAATGATAATCAATCCATGGTATATCTCTGTCTGAGTACTCCGTAGATCTCAAGGAAATATTTTTATCATATGATCTTGTTGATTTGGTTTAATTATCGGAATCATAGGATGTGTTGAGAGAAAAAGTTGATATTGTGCTGTTAGTTAATTGTGCCCGTTCCTGTAAAGATGGGGCCACTCGCAACCACATATTCTCGCTTCTATCCACAATTGCAAAAGTCATGCCTGATAGGTTCTTGGACCACATAGAAGATGTCCTACATGTTTTAGGGGAATCAGCTGTAACCCAGGTTTGTTTTTTACTTACTTATTTTGGCCACTCAGTCCATTGGATGCAACTTTTACTTTGTGCTTTCTCAGGATAGAGTGTCCTGTTGGAGTTATTTTGACATCTTTCTTACAAAATGTCACACCAACAAAAAAATCCTGATACTTCTTCCTGACGATATTTGGTTAAACAAATGTCTTGTTACAGATTGATGGCCATTCACAACATGTATTTGAGGAGCTTGTCTCTTCTGTAGTGCCATGTTGGCTGTCCAAGACAAACAACATGGACCAGCCACTTCAGGTATTTCTGATGATACTTTTTTTATGTAATATTGGGATTATTCATTGTTTGAGGTCCGACTTGCATATGAGGTCCATGTTCTGAATTTTCTTGCTTTGCAGATTTTTGTAAATGTTTTGCCTGAAGTTGCAGAGCATAGGAGATTATCAATTATAACATACCTGATGAGGTATAGTAGTAATCCATTTTTTCCTTTTTAAATTTTAAATAAGGGACTAAAGCAGTCTCTTGGCAAAAATGCAAGTGTAGAGCTGCATATATATGCATCCTTCCTTCCTTTACCTACTCACTATCCAAGGAGCACTCTTGTGTGCAGCAAGTGAGCTCTGTTAGTTTTGTGCTAATGTACCATGTCTTATACAGGGCCGTGGGACAATCTGACAGCCTGGGATCCTTGCTTTTCCTTCTTTTCCAATCACTGATTACTAGAAAAAATTTGGATCAACTTGTAAATAGCATGAGCAGTTTTCTGGAAATGATGGCCATGATGCAAGCAGAGTGGGAGTATGCATTTGCTGTACAGATCTGTGGGCATTACTCATGCGTGCTATGGCTTCCCTCCCTAGTTATTCTTCTTGCGAAGATAGGTCATGGGAGTTCGACAAACCATCTCTTTTTGCAGTTGCTATTGGCAATGCATTTCATTTCAGACAAATTGGGTGATCCAGAATTCATTATTATGCTTGATTCCATGGAAGCTTTACATGAGATACAGGTGATTTATTCCTCATCTCTATATACATCTACTTTTTTTTTTTTGGCCAGTGCAATTTCTATTCTTAGTGATAATTCAATGGTTTAACTTTTTTGCACCTTCTTTTATTTATTTATTTATTTCTTTTTTATACAATAATATACCTATCTGCTCCTTCAGTTTGTGTTGTCATGGTCTTCACTTCGCTTTGATATATGAGAAATTTCATGCAGTCAAGGTTTCCCTCAAATGTGGAAGGAGTGTTAGTGAAGCTGATCTTTACCTTTTTGAGAGTTTTTTATAACAAGTAGTTGCCTAAAATAGGGCCATAATGGCTTGGAATGCTATAGCAAGATAGAATGTAGGAGCAGAATGGTCTTTAACTTATGTGGTCTTTAGCTAGATAAAAATTCTACATTACTTTATATTTCTTGCCATCTGCAACTCATTTTCCACAGTCTTTGTCATTCCATTTATCTCAGCTATGGTACTGTTTTCTTTGTTGGCTGCATTGTTGTATGATATATGCTGGGTATATGGGTTTTACAGGGAAGTCTTCAGGAGCTGCTGGAGCGGGTAGTTCCGTTATGGCAACTTACTGATGCAAGAAAAAAGCTTACAGCATTACCTGTTTACCTTAGGAAAGAGCTAAAGGATTGCATGCATTCTGTCTTGGTAACCATTACAAAAGCCATGATACCTCTGTCATACTTCAAAGGCATGATTAAGCTGCTTAGCTATACAGATGAGAATGTAAGGAGAAAGGTAATTATGGACTGTTATATCGTTTGTGTTGGGTAACCTCGGGATATGGTCCTGTTATGTTGGTCCACGAGTGCTGTCTCAAATTGATTCTTTCTGTTTCTGACATACTTTTGTTATATTTCGCAATATTCCCAAGCAGGCTCTTGGTATTTTGTCAGAGACTATGAGATATCAAGACACAATGAAGCCAAAGCGGAGGGTTAGAGGAGAATCCTCTACATTTTCTAGTAGAAATTGGCTTTATTTGGACAAGGGAGCTTTGGAAGCTTGTCACAGCATGTGTTTGAACATTGTTCAGTTGATTGATAATCCAGAGAATGAATCAGACATTCCCTTGAGACTGGCAGCAGTATCAGCAATTGAAGCTTTGGCAAATAGATTCCCAACCGAGCACTCTATATTCAGCAGTTGCCTTTTGTTGATTGCAAAAGGAATTGGTTCTTCTGATAGGACGTTCTCTTCCAGCTGCCTTCGCACATCAGGGACTTTGATTAATGTGCTTGGGCCTAAAGCACTGCAGCATCTCCCCACTTTGATGGAGAAGTTGATTAAGGCTTCATGCGATATGGCTGATAATGTTTCTGCTAAATCTTCAAGTTCAAGAGATTTCTTGATTTCTGTTCTCACATTGTTAGATGCTGTTGTGGATAAGCTTGGTGGTTTTTTGAACCCTTACCTTGAAAATATTATGAAGCTTCTGGTTCTTCATTCTGATTTCACATCAGGATCAGATGTAAAGCTAACATCAAGAAGTAGAGCCATTAGGAAGCTTGTCACTGAGAAAATACCTGTGAGTTTTTTATTTTATTTTATTTAATATTCTTAATTTTCTTTTTGGGGGGAGAGGGGGGAAGGAAGAGTTAGTGGCTTTAATTGGGTTCTCCTTTTGACAATGTCAGTTGAACCACAACGTTTTTGTTGCAGGTCCGACTTGCTTTGCCTACCGTATTAAGGTTGTATGCTCAGGCTGTTGCATCTGGGGATTCAAGTTTGACAATTATGTTTGAAATGATTTCAAGCCTAGTTGCATCAATGGATAGACCATCAGTTAGTGCTTACCATGCAAAAATTTATGATGCTTGCTTGCAATCTCTCGATCTTCGTCGTCAATGTCTTTTATCTATTAAGAACATTGGCATAGTTGAAAAAAGTATCATTGATGCAATGGTTGCTCTTACTATGAAACTTACTGAGACTATGTTCAAGCCAATGTTTATCCGGACAATTGAATGGGCAGAGTCAGAGGTTGAGAAAACTGCAAAAGGTGATAGAAGAAATGTTGATAGAGCTATATCATTCTATGGGTTGGTCAACAAACTTGCTGACAATCACCGGTTAGTCAATTCAGACTTTTTTTTTTTTTATTTTTGGCCAAAGTTTAGTCAAGTTGTATGTGAGACAGGGAAACACCATTACTCTATTTCGGGTGACAAGCCTAATCCTTAGGTTATACTTCCATATAAGCTGCTATTGAGAATTTGTCAGAGTTAGTATTTGGAATCAGCTAGAATTCTTTAGTTCATCATGTGAAGTCGCCCTCTGAAGCTGGATGTGGGAGAGCATTGGGACATGGTATTTTCTTCGAAGAGAATGAGTGTGCATTTCGTAAGTTCCCCCACCCGCCATGCCCCTTCCCAAGCAGCTGACATATCCTAACTGCTGGGAATGAGAAGACCAACGATTTTTTCCCCCTTCTTTTTCCCATATCCTAGCAACTTTTCTATCTTGAATATAATCTCTCTCTTTTTGGGTAATGGGAGGGGCATGGCCACATTGTAATTGGCTACCTCCAAACACATGTACTGTCTTACAAGATTTATGGGCCAGGTTAGAACAGCTTGTGCTATATAGGTGATTCCAAAAAGTTTTCATCGTGGAATTAGAACCCAAGATCTCATGTAAGTTGATATGAGTGTGTCTTAAGCCTTTATCGCTTAGCCAACCCCTTGGAGGTTTAAATTTAATCTCTCTTCTAAGGATAAATTCAGATATGTCCTTAAAATCCTGGAGACGGAAATCTTTATTCCTCTTGCAATTTTTGAGAACTGGACCTTCCTTTTACCACCATAAAACAATGCAAAGTAAGTCGTCAAGTCATCAGGCCCAGTAATGGTTGAATGTATTCAAGCTCTCCTGTGTCGGACGCTTCTAAGTTTTTTGAGGATTGAGGCTTTCTGATATTAGTGCTAGCTATCTATACGTTTTTGGTATGCGGCATAGTAAATATGCAAACTACTAACCTAAAAAAAGGTAAATATACAAACTACTCTAGGGCGCATGTTTTGATACTGTTGTATGGATTTACTCTAGCCATCCAGGATCAAATGGCTTTATCCCTGTTTGAGCTCTACTATGTTGGAAACTTATGACTTTTTAGGGATTGAGGCTTAATTCTAAATATATTTTTTTGGTTTGCATTGTTAGTAAATTAGTAAATATGCAAAAAACTAATTACCTAAGATAAGTGAACGTGCAAATTACTGCTCTAGTGCATGTTTTGATACTGCTGTATGGCTATTTTGTCTAGCCATCCAGTATTATAACCGCTAAGTCCAAATTCTGAAAGACCCACTATATTAGAAAAGAAAGCCTTGGACCAACTAATTAATTTGCCCCCTGTTAATTCATGCATTCAAGGCACAGTAACAGTTTTTTTGCAAAAGGTAAGGCTTAGTGCACATGTGACCTCCCGCCACTGTACTGCTACTTGGTATGGATCACATCACTGTAGACTCCTTCCTTTTTACATTATACCTAGGGAATTTCATTTGATTTATAAGAAGGGATTTAACCAATGAAATGTAAGAAGTCAATTACAATTCTTTCCAACATCGATACTCTCCTCTTTCCTCTATCTATCACTCCTCACATACACGTATAATCATAATAAATATCCATGTGCCTCTCAGTACTTGAATTCATGTGTGTGGGTGGTGTTGGTGTGGGTGTGGGTGTCAGGGTTTGTGATGTATGTAACTATGTATTAATATTCCATCTAACTTGTTTGAATACTCCACTTGCTATTTTTTCCCAGGTCATTATTTGTTCCGTACTTCAAGTACTTAACTGAGACTAGTGTATTCCATCTTACTGATTTGGAGCAACTCTCATCTTCCGGTTTGATGCATAAGAAGAAGAAAACAAAGGTTCTGGAATCTAGCAATGATGGGAAAGAGACAGACAGTGGGCAAGCATTCAAGAAGTGGCATCTAAGGGCATTGGTCTTATCAGCTTTGTATAAGTGCTTTCTTTATGATATTGGATCTTTGAAGTATCTTGACTCGTCAACTTTTCAGGTTAGTCATTCCTCTCCACTAGTCATCATGTACTCTAATCAGGAATGAATTTATCATGGGAAAAAGGATAAAAGAAATGTCAGGAATGTGGATTTATGTAGAAACATTACATCCATGTTTGTAAAAATTGCTAGAAATTTGAAGAGAACAAGAGAAAAATTGCTATCATTGTTCAGCAATTTCACAAAATCAAGCATTGGAAGTGTGCTTTAGTTGTTTGCTGGGGCAAACTAATATTTAGGCTATCAAGTAGGAAGTATTCTAAAAACTGCTAGATTTCATGTGAATTTGGCATTTTTAAAATTTTTTGAGAATATACTTCGTATGGCAATAACAGACAAAGAAAGAGCCCCAAATAAGTATATTGTAAATGGTATATGAAGATCAGAATTGCCAGGCCGATAATCACTCTTGGGTCAAACATGTCTCAGTGTTTCCTATTTGTTGGATTACTTTGTGCTTCATGCAATTTACCTATTTCTCCCCTTTGGATGGTATTGAAGAGATGCTGGTAAGGCCTGTCTCAAGAAAAACAAGCAATTGGAGCCACTATGTTTTTAGTGTTTCTCCCACATGCTTTTCGATTATCAAACATTTTTTTGTTAATTATTATTGTACTAAATACCAGTGGCTCGTAACAAAAGAAAGTGGTAGAGTTTGGAAGAAATATTCCTTTGCTTCAGTAAGGTTCTAAAATTTACTTGTCAAGAAGTTTCTTGGATTCATTGTTTCAGATAATTAACAAATACCTCATATGTTATCGTAGCTCTTTCAACCTTTGTTCACTTAACAAATGTGGTTAGAAAATTTGTCCTGTTTGTCTGCTGCAAGAACTGTTTATATGCATGTATGATTTTAATTTATCAAAATGCATCCTTCATTTACATCCTTTCATATAATTACTAGAATCACTTATCGGTGTAAGAGAAGAAGGGAATACCTTTTTCTGAATAGAGACATGGATTCCATGGCCAAAGGTACATAAAGGGGTATAATCTGGAAATAAATTACGTAAAAATAGACTCATAACAAAATTTATGATGAAAAGGCTTGTTCAAATTCCCACCCAAAGAATGGAAAAATAGAATACGAAAGTGAAGTTTTTTCTTATGCATGTTTATAGGTTAACTTCTGTGCTTCCTTTTGACATCTACTAATAAAAGAGGAAGCAAAAACTTATGTTGGAGCTGTACAGCAACTTCACTTCTCCTTAATTACCAGAAAAGAAAAACATGACTTATTCTAGTGATTAATATAAGCAGATGGTGACATGCATCGTATATTTCTTTTTTGTGCAAAGCAATGAATTTAGGATGCAAGCATTGAATGGTAGGAAGAAAGAATGTTATTTTTTGAAAAATTTATCATATTTTGGTGAGTGTGAAATACGAGACTAGTTGCCCTTGTTTCCCATCTACTTTCTTCACCGGCTTGGAATGTATCGATCTAGCTAATTCAAGGTACTTCTCTCGTTTCTTTCAGGTGCTGCTTAAACCTATTGTGTCCCAGCTTGTAACTGAGCCACCAGCTCGTTTGGAAGATTTTCCGGATGTACCATCGTTGAATGAAGTGGATGACTTGATGGTCAATTGCATTGGTCAAATGGCTGTTACAGCTGGATCGGATCTTTTGTGGAAACCACTAAACCATGAGGTAATTTTTAGGCAAATGATGATCTATTTGTAATTTGTATATTTGCTGGCATGATTGCACATAAACCTTGAGTAATGAGCCTTCCAGAGGACTATTCCTGGCTTAATTTGTGCTTTCTGCATATCCTTTCAGGTATTAATGCAGACTCGGAGTGAGAAGGTTCGATCTCGTTTGTTGGCCCTAAGAGTAGTCGAGTACCTTTTGGAGAACTTGAAAGAGGAATATCTTGTACTCCTGGCAGAAACCATTCCTTTCCTTGGCGAATTGCTCGAAGATGTGGAACTACCCGTCAGATCTCTCGCGCAAGAGATCTTGAAAGAGATGGAATCAATGAGCGGCGAAAGCCTTCGGCAATACCTATGACTTTGAGGAAGGGACGTTTATTTTGTTCGTTCTCATGTATTTTATGTGATGAGAGGTAGTGGTAGGTTTATCAGTGTATCTGAAGAAGCTTCTCTTAAGTTTTATTGTGAAATTTTAGCTCAGTTATACAGCAGGCTTATAGGGTAGAGGGTGTTGCAATTTTCCAGGTTAATTCACCCTTGTAATGAATTTGAGCTTTTTCGCGAAGTTAAGCAAATTTCGTTTCTTGACGCGTTTGTCTGCTTGTGCGCAGGTGCATGTGAGTTGCATGGGCAATATTGATTATAAATACAATCGGATGTGTTTTCCATTATCTTTGGGAGGTGAAGGTCTTCTTCTGTTTGTAGAAAGGATGAAGGCCAGCCTTCCGATTTCAGATTCCATTCTGGCGAGCATTTTTTGCATTCCTTTCTTCAGACTCTGATGCATCTGTGACAAGGGTGCTGAAAGAAATAATCGTTTAACGAAATATAATAAATTCTTAAGCTATTTTTCAGACCCCCAGGTAGTGAAATTGTAGTTTCTTGTGTTGCTGGAACCCTAGAGAGAAACTTGAAAAAGGGAGGGAGGCGTTTGGGGCCTTGGGCCTGTCCATAGGAGGAGAGTTGTGCAGCTAATGGCAAATGTTTACATTGCAAGTTGGGGGGTTTGGAAGTCATAATTTGGAGAGGGAATCGAGAACAGTTGTTATGATGTGAAAAAAAAAAAAAAAAACCGTAACAAGAGTAAATTTAAGATATTGTAAATTTTGTCTACTTAAAAATCGAATCATGTAAAGGTATAGTCTAGTTGTATACCATTACAAATCGTCCATTTGAAGCAAAAATTATTCATCACATTGAATCGGAAATAAATTATTGACAGTAACTAATGGTAAAGTAAGAGTAAGTTATAGCAATATCCTCGAAAAACCATCATAATTCTAGAAAGGTTTTTGATTTAACTATTGTTATTACACTCCATGAAAATATGAACAGATAATTATAATTGGTAGTGGTGCAATTGTAATATCTTTTTTAAGTTGATTTATTAATCGATTTGATCTTTAAATGTAAAGAAAACCCTAATATGGTAAATTAAGATAGAGGGTTAAAAATTGCTATATTAAATATTAGAGTAAACCCATACTTTATATGGCTAGACTCTTTTGGTTAAATGGTCAAGTTTAAGAAGTGTGATTCATATTTTGGGATTACTTGAGGAGAATTGGTTTGGTAGGGTCAGAACATAATCAACGAATTTGTCCTTCCTCTTAAACTCATTTATAGGTTAGTTTTGAATCATGAATCGACTTTTGAACTGCCGAGTCTTCAAGGTTCAGGTGATTTAGCTATTTAGGCTTACTTAATGAGTGGATCGGCTCATAATTGAACTAGAGGTTTAGCCTTTTTTCTTTTTTCTTTTTTATCAAATGTGAAAAATTTTCGTCTCCCTTTAAAAAAATTAAAGGAAAAAAACATAAAAAGATTTTATTTTTCTATTGTAGTTTGTAATTTTGTAATAATGGAAAATTATTTATCCATTATAACTTCTTTTACATTGCTCGATATTACTTATTATTTCTATATTATACTAATATTAACTTTATATAGGATAACTTATTATTTTGAAATTGAGTAAAATTTTAATTGGGAATATTGGTTAATTGTATATGCGACATTAAAACTTATTATTTCAAAGAAAACCTACTCGAAAATTAATAGAAAAATTGACAATTATTAATATTAATAAAATTAATTAAAAAATTAGAAATTATTAATATAAATAGTAAAATAAAAAAAATAAAAAACGAGTTGATTCAAGAGCTAAGAATTGGCTTGGAATCACCACCATACGGGCTAGTCATAGTTCATCTATGAATCAACTTGTGTAGGTCAATAAGTAAGTTCATTCAAAATCTCCATGAAATGAATAAGTTTAATGTCATTCATTGATTACCCAAATGATTTGATAGATGCCATTCTACGGAGCCTGTAAATATTTAATCATTCCTTCTTATTTGCTACTTTCAAAAGATTGGAGGAATAGTATTTCATTGTGAGAATATTACTCTAAAAATCAAACAAACAGTTTAGATAAAGAGCCAATCTTACTCGTTTAAGGTGTAGGTGGAAACCTAAAGTTCCCTAAGGCTCTTTTATTTCCTATTGTGCATTTGAGAGCTTGAAATTGCATCTTTCCTTCCTCTTTCATTTCTCCCCTAGTCATCTCTAGTGTCATTCTCACATCACTTTTTTAAAGCTACGTACAATACTTAACTCATAAGATATACATGTGAATGCTTGGAACCCTAGCAACCAAAATAGCTTACTTGATGTAATATGCATAAACAAATAATTAAATTATGTGAAGAAAATAAAGGAAAAAGAGGAAAAGAAGTGTGGAGGACTTGCATGGGCTTGATATTTGATGATTATAAAATTTGCTTTTAGAGAAAATTCAATGTGGCTTTGTCTCCTTAAGAATATTATTTGAATGGAATACTAGAGAGATTGTGATATAGTAGTGGGTCTTAACAATGAATGTATATGAATATCACGCATTAAGACACAAACACAATTGGGATTGAGCTTAAAATAAGGTTCGATATGACTCATAAACACTAAATGTCGCTTGAGTTTCAAATGAGAGATTAGATGTGACTCACTAACTTATTCAAATGAAAAGGTTCGCCACAATCTTAAGGACAAGATTGATAAGAACACAAGAAAGATTAAAGAGTTAATCGATACTCAATAATCTGGCAACGTAACCTCTAAGAGCTTAAAAATGACTTTGCTCGAAAGAGGAAAGTTCCAAGTGAGGGTATATTCTTCACTATTTGATTCTTGTTTGATAATTACAAATATTGTAATTTATAGCAAATTCTAAAACTTTAGTAGTAAAAATGTAAATAATTTACAAGGCCTTAAACCTTAAAGAATAGGTCCATAATTAAAAATAAGGAAAATATTCATAAGAATACAAAACTATACATTTGGTATAAGAAGTTTGCATGCAGTCATTCGGCTTGTCCAGAAAGAAGTAAGATCCAAACTAAACAGGGTTAGCAGTTTAATGTCTAAGTTTGAGAAAGATTCCCTGAAGTCTCATAGTGCTTAGCCGAGATACTCGAAAGGTCAGCCCATAATTGTCGAGTACTAGAATTAGTTGGCACTATTCTCTTCGTGCCGTACTAAGTAAATCTTTGGCCTTGAGCCCTTGGCCGTGTTGTCTCTTGGCGTCTCAACAGATGATAGACTTAATGTAGAGTGGCTCCTTTAATTCCTCTCGATCTTTTAGTATTAGCTTAGTTGGCCTCAGCAAAAATTGTTTGGCCTTGGCCTTGGCCTTGAACAAATTGGCCTCAAGTTAGAATATATTGGCTTAAGCTTCCAACAGATCGGCGTTAGCTTGGGACAAGTCAACCTTGGCTTGGAGACAGTTATAAGTTGATTCTTATCAGATTGGGTTATGATCATAATAGACTTACTATGTAATGGTCACTTTCAAGAAGAATAGCATGTTTCGATTGTATGGTTCTTGATTTATGTGATCTTTAGAGAATTTTTGAGGAAAAGAAGAGGTTAAAAGTCATAGTAAGTTATGAACTTAACATAAACTCGTTTTTTTTTTTTTTAAAAAAAAAAACTTACGTTTTCGATTAAATTTATCAATTTTACACGTTTGAGTTAAATGAGCTAAAAAAAATGAAAAATCAGCTAAGCTTTCACAAGTCATCAACTATTAGTGTATTACATCATCTTTCCTATCATATTATAATTTTTCTTCTTTTTCTCTCTCTATTACTCTCTTATTTTATGTTTATAGCTTTTATCTATGTTTTAGCTCTAATAGCAAATATTATAAGAAAAACTATATATTTCACTTTATACCATCAATAATTTAAAATGAATCGAAATGTTTAATTCTCTTTAATTTATCTTTTTTTTTTTAAAAGAAAGGAAAAAAATAGTTTTGATTATATTTTTTTATATGTTAAATTATATATTATTAGGAATTTTTTATAAAAAAAAACCTTAATTTCTTTATTTTTGTCATATATTTCAAGTTTTGAATAATTATTATAAGCATATTTATACTTTTTTAAAAATTATTTTATTTAGGTTGTAGAAACTTACGTTTTTACGTTGCAATTCTACTTTCCTCTAGCGATTCTACCTTCTTCTAACGATTTTAAGTAAAATCGCGAGTTTGACAACTTTAGGTGAAATCGCATAAACTATTGGTCTTTTACAAAATTATGCCTCCTTTGGAATGGGTACATGCATGGTATATAAATTTACTAATGCACCTTAGTCACCTTAATAGACCAAAATTGAAAAATCAAGAGAAATATTGAAGTGGAGATTGTGCATAGAAGTTAGCTTGCCAAGGTAGGTAATTCGCTTAAATCAAATGAAGAAAGTAAGTTGGTTTGTAAAGAATCAGTTGTCTAGTGAAGAAGTTTTATTTTAATATAGTGCCTTGAAGACAATATCACTTCAACAAGCCTAAAGTGATGCGTGTAATTAGATAGTAATGCAAGCTTGCAGACTAAAATATATAATAAATAAATCTATAGCGTTGGTATTAGGCTCATATGATATGATCCATTAAGAAAATGATGTATTTAGTTATGTAAGCATACTTGCATGCTCTAAGTAGCAACCTAGCTATTCAAAATATGGAATTGGTGTAAAAAATACTTATACTTTATCTAAAAATTTTGGTTATAAGGCAAAATGCAGATGTATAAAAATTTCTATATTCAATATTGGGTTATGTCCATTGTTTATCCTGTCCATAGTTTAGGATGACTTAGAATTAATTGGCTTGGTAGGCTTGGAATAGAATTGTTGAACCGACTACCTTCAACCTTTTTCAAACAAATACATGCACTTATGAGGAAGGATATTGGTAATGGGTTCATTAGCAAACTCATCGAGGATAATCATGAAATGAGCAAATTTCATCTTATCCATTTATCACCATAATGATAGAACGGATGGTGACATCTTAAGAGCTTTAGTCATTACTTCTTATTTGCAACTTCGGGGAGATTAGAGAAACAATATTTCACTCTAAGAACTATACTCTCCAAGATCAAACAAATAGTTAAGGCAAGGAATCGATATTACTCGCTTAAGCTATAAGGTAAATGCCTCAAGTTCCTAAAGGTTCCCTTTTCTTCACTTGTGCATTTAAGATCCTGAGATAGCTTGTTTCTTCTTCTTGCCTTATTCTCTTCTAGTCGTCTCTTAAGTAGTCAGTCTCTCCTAACCATCCCTTAGGTGTCATTCTTACATCACTTCTCTAAAACTACGTGTAGCATATAATTCACATAGTATATATGTGGCCACTCTAATTAGAATTTAGGCATTTATAGTTATGAGTATATAAAATGTAAAAAATGGTGGTCAATATCATTCATGGGTGCAAGTATACTATAAAATTTCGAAGTCTATAATTTTGATACTTTTAGGGGTAGCTTAGTGTTGATATGCCATTTTAGGCACAGGACCCCTAAACATATAATAGTCTATTTGAGCTAAATTGAGATGTTTGGGCCCTTGTCTAACTTGTTTTGGTTTGATCCAAATTGTTCAAGCCCTTACTTAAACTCTCTTGCCAATTTGGAGTGTTAGGAACTTGGTATGCTGGCATCTAGCACCAAGTCAAGTCATCAAAGAGTATGTCCAGCCTCCAACAAGTTGATAGACCCGTTTGGAGGAGCCAACTACGGACTTAAGCTAACATGACGAAGGAAAGACAACCTCTAGCATAGGAAGCCAGCTGCCTCCATCTCATTTCCAAGAAATTGGGGATTTACCTTAACGAGGAGATATACTTTCTATAACTATTGGGATCCACTTTCCCTCAATGAAGATCCACCTTATGCCATTATCTCAACGTCTTCCACTATGAATAAGGGACAACACCCACGAGTAAAGATTATTTACGCTCATATTGCTATCTTGCTGTTATTTTGTCAGATTATTTTTTCACACTTTTTTATTTTCGTATTGGAGTAGTTATACTAAATAATCTAATCATGGTGATTTATTTTACAAGACCAACTACATTCCTTTAATGGCCTTTCAGACCCATTTTATCTACCGGCAGAAACTTTAAGAGGACGCCTAGTAATTTGCAAATAAAATGGCAATCTTATAGCAGAAAATTTAGCTCAATTTGTAAAGAAAAAAAGTGTGCTTTTGCTTCCCGACGAATTGCAATGAACTTTTAACTTGATAGGCAACATCTCATTTTTGTCGTGTTATTATCTATTTGATAAGTTTGATGGGAGAAAAGTGTAGGTGCACCATCATGGTGCATGAAAAGGTAGTTGCAGTTTGCACTCGGTATTTATTCCGTTAACGTTAAAGAAATTATGTTCCTATCTCTCGTACACATGATGGATTCAGTTATCGTGTCTCATAATCACACACACACACACATATATATATATATATGTATATTTTATTTTCATATCCTATCAATCATATGCTATCGTAAATGAAATACGTAATATATACTTTTCTTCTTCGTTTTTTTTTTTTTTAATTTGTGTGCACATGAGGAAAAATATTATTAAAAAGTCATGTAATTTAATATTACCTAGAAACTAAGAAATGTAAATATCGGTATTGTCAAATCCGAATTGACCTAATTTGATCTCATAATGACAATAAAAATCGATTTGAATCGATCCTGATTGAATTCAATTCCATTTTTTTAACTATTGACTATTTCATATATTCGGATCAACTATTTGGAGAAGATTTGATAACATTAGTACAGATTGTCGTATCTATTTAATATTTATTTTAGTTTCACATTTGAACCGAAAATGGGAGAGCATGTAGCTATTTTCAATAAAGATGGATTCATGGATGAAGAAAGAAGATCACTTGCAATTGCAATAACAACATTAACCAAATCAAACTAGAAAACAAAATGCTCCACACGTAACACGTTTTGTTTTCTAGACTCTTTAGAGGTATTGAATGCTAACAGAAGTTTGTATTGTTGAGGAGGTCAGGATACAGAAGATGACAGCAGTGCTTTGTGTGTGGTTCACCATTATTATTGCAATATCTTAACTTCCTATGTAATCAATATAATCAATGTTTTCTCTTAAAATCAAACCGATCTACGCCAACCAACCAACCATCTAACTTAGAATTATGAGATAGTGTCAAAAGAGCCAAAGCAGGATTCTGTCAATCGAGTTCTAAATCTTTTTAAAGATATTTTGGGTTATAATTCTTTTAAAAATTTTTGCAATTGAGTACTGAATACTTCTAAAGCCGCGGTTGAATCCTAATAAACATTTACAGCTACTAAATTTTTAATAATATTAATGTAAGAGCCTCCAATCAGGGTTTTTGATGATAAAAAAACATGCATACGAAAATTATCGATCCAATTACTTGAGTGGTCAGAAAAGTTAATTATATATTTAGAAGCATTAATTAGAAGTCAAGAAGAAGTTGTGAATAAAGCTATAGTGTTAGAAGCTTACCAATGGATGTTACTAGAAGCCAAAGAGTTGAAAAGATAAAATCAAATTAAGATAGAATGAAGAAATAGGAGATACTTATAAAGAAGGAAAATCTAAGATAGTTTCTGAAAAATTCAGTAGACCACGAGCTAGAAACTTTTGAAGCAAGACAAGATTAGAAGCCAGAAACGTCAGAAGCTGATCTACAAAGGGAAGAAAAGGAAATAAGGAAATAGCAAGTCAAGACCCAACATCAAGTACCTTAAAGAAAATGTCATGGATAGATACAAAACTAAGGGAAAAGCAAAAAAAAAAAAATATTGAGAAAATAATCTCATGATCCAAGATGCGATTTCCATAGTCAATAAATTCAAATAAATTTGTATTAAAATTAAAATTATTTTTTTAAAAGTCAATTTTAAGTATCATAGTTTTAAGAATATTTTTCTAAAACTAATATTTTTGGGTTTTTTTTTTCTTTTACCCCTTAAACTGATTAAAAAGTAGAAAGGAAAAAAGAAAAAACGCTTATTAGGATATATCTATAGTAAGATGCTTAAGTTGCCACATCAGTATTTCAAATAATTCTCTATTTTATCAATATATTACAACTTTTTCTCTTAAACTGATTAAAAAGTAAAAAAAAAAAAAAAAAACACTTATTAGGGCATCTTTATAGTAAGATGCTTAAATTGCTACATTAATATCCCAAATAATTCTCTATTTTATCAATAGAGTACCTAACCAATGCTTTAAGGGAAAAAAAAAAAAAAAAAACAAAAAGATTACACATGGCCATTGCATGTCGCAATGGCACCAAAAATTAAGTGTTAAGCGCTTGTGGAAAGAATTGGCACGAGTTAAACACCTTGAGGTATTTTAACATTTATCAGCGAAAGTGGATCAACCACTGATAAATGGTTTCAACCAACATTTTTTCTTTCAGATTTTCTTAAAACTTTGATGTTGGAAATTGCTGAATTGTTGAGTTCACTGTGCCCGAATTTCCGCTTTATTACCCAATCCATTTCAACTGTTTGGGAAAAAAAAAATTTAAGGAAGATATATTTTCTTTTAAAAATGCCTTTGAAAATCTAAAATTTAAGATTCGTTGGATAGCCCATTCTCAACTACGACACTAGTCTTTCCAAAACCGAAAATCTAGCATTATAGGACGTAAACATTTAAAGTCGAGATAGTAAGCAAGTTTTTTTTTTTTTTATCAAATAAAGGGTTTAATTGAAAATAAAAAATCTAAAATTGACTAACTAAGCAATTGTTTGGGGGAAAAAAGAGTTTTATACATTTTGGAAAAAGGATTTATTATTTTTTTAGAAAATATTTATGGGTTGGTTTATTTTATTTTTTTAAAGGAAAATATCTTAACATTTAAGTTTTTAAGTTTTTAAAGAAAATTCTAAAGTTCAAATTGCAATGTCATGGTATAAGAAGAGAAAAACTAAAACTCCTAAACTCTTGAAAGAAATATTTTTTTTTAAAAAAGCAACTAAACGCATAAGTTATTTTTATTTTTATTTTTAGGAAATATGGGCAAAACTATCTAATTTTTCCTTGGACAATTATTAAATAGCACCAATCAATAATAAATAAGATAAAAACGAATAAATAAAATGAACATAAAACCGGGGTGACAAACCAATTAACTCGGGTCAAAACTAAGTCGGATTTCGGGTCAAATTTGCAGGTTTTAGGCGAACCGATGCAAGAGAGAGAAGCATTCTTGAAGTGCATCACCGGAATCCACCACAACGGTGTATAAATCTTTCTTCATCTAGGGTTGTTGGCATTGGATCAAAAGAAAAATAGAAAAGAGAAGAATTTCACGAGATAGTAATTTTATGTGTGTGTATATATATATACATAACATAACGTATATCGAAACATGTGATATATAAATATTCATTATATCGAAACAGGCAGTGATAAGACAGTTATTTAAAAAAGAAAAAATGGGAAGATAATTACACTTATAACGATTATCGACGGATGGAATAGAAGAAAGGAAAAAAAAAAAAAAAAAGCAATGGATAAATAAATATAGAACAAATGGGATCGAATCAAGAATTGTACAATCGTGATATCTTAATAAAGGAATTTAAAAGCAGGTTCGTCCTTAGAAAACCCAAGAAGCAAGAATGCAAAAAAGCTCCTGGAAAGCTGGATTTGCAAACCTGAAAAGCAACTCTTTGCACCAAATATGTCAGAACTCAGAAGTTTCGTCTAAAAAGGAGAAAAAGCAAATAAAAGTACGTTGATAGTTGACGCCGCTACCAAAAGAGAATAAAGGAACATGTTGATAAATATACCTTAAAATAATTTTTTTGGTTTTTGTTTTTCGTCGCATCAAATAATTTCCTTTTTTTATATATATATTTGCACACAGTGCCTTTTAACAGTTGCCCAAAATAAAGAAAATCCTTTTTATCCTTTTTATTATAAGCAAGTACATGAGAATAGGTAGAAAATCTTATATATATAAAGAAAAAGTATAAATTTAAAACTGAACCTTTTATATATTTTCTATTTAAATTTTAAACATTTCAAAATTTTTATTTAAGTTCTTAACATTTGTAAAATTTTTTAAATAAGTCTTTCTTAATTTGTTGTTAACTTTTTCATTAATATGACACATGTTCCTCAAAGGAAAATACAAATTTAAGACTCAATCTTTTATACATATCTTATTTGAGTCTTAAACATTTTAAAATTTCTATTTAAGTTTTCAACGTTTATAAAAATTTTTAGTTAAGTTCTTTATTAGTTTACTATTAACTTTTTTGTTAACAATGGTATATGATAATTTCTGATTGGTTCACATATTTTTATTAAATAATTATAATAAAATAATTAAAAAGTTAACAAAATAATAAATACAATAATAAAATTTTTGAAAATTTTAAAAAATAAAAATATAAAGAAATGAAAAATCATTTTAATTTTTAATTATTTTATTATGGTAATTATTTAATAAAAATATGTGGACTAATTAGAAAGTGCAAGATACCATAGTTAAGAAAAAAGTTAATAATAAACTAATGGAGGACTTATTTAAAGCCTTTTATAAATGTTGAGGATTCAAATAAAAATTTTAAAAAATTTAAGACTCCAACAGAACATATATAAAAAGTTGAGTTTCAAATTTACACTTTTCCCATCAACCAATCAAAAACTAATAAACAGTTTTTGAAACCCTTTTTTAAGCGTTAAAAACAAAAACGTAAAATTTAAAACGTTCAAAACTCCAGTAGAAAATTTATAAAATGTTGAGTTTTAAATTTATACTTCTCTCTATATAGTTACACTTATGTCATGATTGGTTAATTTCAATATCTAATTTTTTCTTCTGAAAGACACTTCTATATTCGATTAATATCTATCCCTTTTTTTTTTTATAGTATATTTCCATATCTACAACTCAACAATGAAATCATGAATTAGGATAAGCATATGTCAGTATTTTTATTATTTTTTTTTACTCTAATGTCATTTTAACCGAAACCAAACAAAGTAATAAATTCTCTATTTTATTCCGTGTGCAAAATGCTTTATTAATTTCACAAGGATATAATAGAATAGCCATTTCATACCCATGAATCTATATCTACAATCGATTCTTTAATCTTTTGGATTATATTTCCATATCTATAAGAAAGTCATAAATTAGGGTGAACATAGTTGTAATTTTAGATATATTCATATAATTAATGTCATTTTAAATGAAACTAAACAAAGCAATAACTTCTCTATTTATCATGTATCTTGTTTTATTTTGTAAATCAAATACCCCATTAGAATCATTGTAAGATTCCATCAACAATAATAGTTAAATCTATTCGCTAATTCTTAAAATCTTATCATAATAATTTTTATAGCCATTTCAATGATTAGATAATGAATCGAATAGTAACATAACAATATATTTTTCTTTTATCTATAAGTTTTCAATCCCTATTTCTCAATGTTTCCAATCTACAAAATTCTGGCAAAAAAACTCGTAATTGACAAATCATACAAAAATGAAAGCAAACTCCATTTAAACTGAATCACTTTGATCTCCCTTGAGCCTTGAGGTCCAATGGTAGCCTTGAAAAAGCATGAAGCATCAAAAATACATCCCGTTTCTCTCCAAAACCCAAAATCACAGCTTGGACCAATCAAATCCACATCATCGTATACTTCATACTTTTCCAACATTAAAAAAAAAAAAAGAAAAGAAAAAAAGAAGCAACATGGGACACACCAAATCCCCAAATCTTCAATCCATGTTCCACTGCTGAAAATGTCCACCCATTTACATCACCCAACTTGCTCTTTTATAACCTCAACATCATTGTCACCAAGATAGCCCTTTTGTCACATTAGTACTTCTATTCATGTCTTCGCCAATTATGCACTAGCAAGTGCATAATTTTTCAGCACATAAAGAAAGTTCATGGTTCAATCAATTTAGTGGTCTAACCAGTCATATGACTTTTTGGAAGAAACTTATTTACTTTCAATAATTGATTTAACTACTCAGATGACTGATTGATTGGACAACCCAATTGAGCAAACCATCATCAATTAACCCTTCCATCGAACAAAAAAATCTGAGGATTTTGGACTGTTAGAAGTTCCAATTCTTGATTTCTGCAAAGAAATGATCAAATGGCCTCCCTTACTTCCCTCCCTATCTCTTCAAGCACCCTCAATACTTCTTTAATGTTGGGCCTTGGAAGAGGAGAACAACAAGCTAAAGCCAACTGAAACATCTTGAGAACATGAACTTCTTTAACAAACTTATAACCACCACCACCACCACCACTTCTATTGCTCACAAATACTTCCGTGCGGTACAAATCCGACATCCTATTATCAAGAAGCTCCTTCCTCACGTAGTTTGGCAAGTAAGGCTCCTCGTCTGGTGCCGCCTTCTCATTCATCGGTTCCTTCCCTGTTAGCAGCTCTAGGAAGATGATCCCTAGACTGTATACATCGGTTCCTTCAGTAGCATCTCTCATTTTCACCAGCTCGGGTGGTTTGTAGCCCTCGTCGGCTGAGGTCTCCAGCATCTGTTGATGGCTTGATTGATTGAGAAGTAGGTATAAGCCGATATCTGCGATATAAGGTCGATGATTGCGATCCAGAAGAATGTTTTTCGATTTCAGGTTTCCATGTATCAATGGAGTGTGAAATGCCGAGTGGAGATGATCCAATCCTTTGGCTATACCAACTGAGATGTTGTAGATGACTGACCATTTAAGAGATTCACCAGTTCCATCATCTGCTTATTCAAAATAACAATATCGATTAAGAGAAAGAACTTCTACGTTTTCGTATACTATCTATTTGCTGAAATGCATGATTTAACTTCACACAAAAGTGGATTTTCCTTTGCCTTCCGAGCACTATCAATAGATGCAAAATAAGAACAAGAAGATTGTTTTTCTGAAGACTAAACTGAGAATTCAATTTCATTTGGCTTCTTCTTGATTCGGACTGATCGTGATGTTTAACAAATCAAAACTAAAAATAATAAGAATCTCAACTAAGAGTGTTTCTGGCTACTTATCACATTATGATCTGAAAAATAAACTCATCATAGAATTAAATTTTCTTTATTTGTCATTTTAGTTAATAATTTAGACACCCGTTATCATTTCCCAAATAAAAGTATATCAGTGAGGTTGAGACATCATATTTAAAGCATATCCTACTGTAAATAGTAAAAATAAATAAATAACAACATGATGCCTGAACAAAAAGCAGAAACATCCCAATTGAAGAAACATAATCTTATCTTCTTATACGTCATATTTCTTCCTCTGTCTGTTTCTTCCTCCTAATTAACGAGTTTAAAATGGTGATGCTAAAAAAAAAAAAAAAAATTAAAAGGGAAACACTTTTTTTAAAAAAAAAATTAATCCATTGGACATGACAACCATACACTGGCAAAGCCTGCCTGGGCCGTTCTCCGTGGCCGCCTTCCGCTCCGCAAATTTTTAAATTTTAATTGAATAAATAACTTGGAATTTTTTTTTTTTCATTTTCCCCTCATTTTTTATTCCAAATTTATTGGCAAAATTCTGGTTCCACCATTGACAGAAGGAAAAATACCAAAAATAAATAAATAAATTTAATGATAATGAGGACGAAGTGGGACTACTCCATGTATCCATCGATGGCACCGTCTGATCCATCGTCTAACCATTGAATTTCAAACTGCATAGTTGTCTCAATAGCTAGAAGACGACAGTACGGTCCAGCCGATGGAACCGAAGAAATTCCCCGTACAAAGTGTATACCTCGAATGAATTCAGCTAAATTCCCACATCGATAAAATGGATAAACGAGAAGCTTCTCTCCCTTAGGTCCAACGTAAAACCCCAACAGAGGAACAACATTAACATGCCTTACACTTCCCAAGAACCGAACCACTTGTTCAAAACCCTCAACACCATTAGTGCAGACCGGTCTCAAGAACCTCAACAGCTTAACACTGTTGCTCCTCTGCAACGCCGCCTTGTACAATGTACCATACTTCGATTTCCCAATAACTTCACCCGGTGCCTCCAGTATATCACATATTGTAAGGTATTCACCTCCTGGAAATGTAACAAGATCTTCCTTCACAATTTCTCCTTCTCCTCGTTCTTCTTCTTCTTCTTCTTCTTCTTCCACCTCCCTTGACTTTTCGATATTGTTAATGACGCTGTTGTTTCTTGTTTTCCTGGTGTAGATGCATAGGATGATTATTATCACTAGGATGATGATGGTGAGTACAAGAACAGGTACTGTTATTCCTAGGATTAGTTTGAGCATGTGGGTGTTTTTCATTTTAGGGACATGGTTTGGTTTCTTGGGGTTCTTTTTTTTTTTTTTCTTTTTTGGGAGAAATTTCAGGAGTTTTGAAGGAGATCTAGTGGGTTAAAAGTGGAGACATGAAAAAAATTGGAAGATGGGCTTTGTGTTTTTTTGGATGGCTGTGCACATAAAAAAAAAAAAACAGTAGCTGTGTTCATGGGACCATCGAGCTAAAATGTCAGAAATATAGACAAAGTCCAAAATATGGAAAAAGGTGAATATTAACGCTGGATGCAGATGTCGGTTTGTGATTGGTCTGCACTAAACTGAACAAGATACTTTGGCCTGCCGTTCTCTATTCACATATGCCACTGCCGTCGATCCGACTCTTATTAAAAAGTTAACTTCTTTTTTTTTTTTTTCTTTTTATAGTTTTGATGGGAGAATATCACGGTTTACGGTTGAATTTTAATATTTTTTATAATTATATATTTAGAATTTTAATTTATTTAATTATGTATTTAGTTAAATATTTAATTATTACCATCTACTCTTTAATATATTTTATTTATATATTAATCCAATTAGTATTACTGATCAATAAAGTAGTTATCTATAATTCTAGTGAATCACACGATCTTTTAGTAAATCTCGTCGCTCATATTTTTATAAAAAGTCGTGACTCACTATTTTTTAAGAGATATTCAATGAACACTTATAAGGATTCTCTCTTAAAATGATAGATGACTACTTTATTAACTAATTATATTGATTAAACAAATGATATTAATTGGAGTTTAAAAAAATATAGATGATATACAACTAAATTTTTAATCGGGTATATAATTAAATAAATTAAAAATTTAGATATATAATTATAAAAACCAATAAAATTGAGTTGCAAATTGTAACATTAATTATATCTTTGATAATGAATTTGTACTTATTAGCTTTATGCACTTTCTAATATCGATCATTTTTTGGTAATATTACTAAAAATTAAACGTGTTGTTTAAGATTTAATATTAAGTTTCCAGTGCGTAACTTATACCAGTATTCTCACTTAGCCAGTGGGAATTTTTTATCGTTTGACAAATAAAGGTAGAAAAAAAAGGATAAACTATCCAAGTGGAAATTTTTTATCGGTTGAAAAATAAAGGTATTCGAGAAAAATCCTAAATAATCCACTTACATTATAAATATCAACGTGTATTGCTAAATTATTAAGAGTGGGGGATAGCCATCGAAATAAAATAGTCTTTTCACTTTTGTATTACGGTTATAAGCCATGGGTATACTCATATACTGTATAAACACGTATACAATATAATTAGGCCAATAACGATTACTAATTATATATGTGTACAGGGTATTAGAGTCGGTCAACACAATCAAAATTCTGCCAAAGCCCTAGCTATTTTCTTGTATATATCTATTTATTTCTCTTACCTGTTACTCCAATATATATTAAGTCAATCAAAGAAGACTAATACCATTCCATGTCGCTTATTTATAATTATCAAACAATAAATTGTTAAACAAATTCCAAGGGATTATATTTTTGGTATTGAATTTTAAAATTGGAAGGCAGGATAAGACTTAAACATGGTAAAGAAAATTATATATATATATATATATATATTTTGCATTGTGATATGGGAAGGCTAACTAAAACCATTTTATCTCATCCATAATTTAGTATATAAAATCAAATCATTAAAACTATAAAAAGGTATTTTTTTCGACTTCTAATAAATGGTGAAACGCATTATGATGATATATAAAAATAGTTATATTTATTAATGCTAAAGGTATAATAAAATGCAAAATCAACTATTAATATTTATAAAGATCAATCTTATTCATAAAAAAAATATTTATTTTATCAAATACATCGTTAATATAATATACAATTTTTTTAATATGAAATGGAATATGGATGACAGAGAAAGTAAGGCGTGCAGCCCGCTTGTCAAGGTAGATTTTCCTTTGAAACAGCCAATGAATGCGATGGTTGTGTTTACTTTCGAAGTCGTATTTTTTCTAGTAGTTAGCAGTTGTCTGTGTTCTGCTTCCGTCGATGTTCATTTATTATTTTGGTGAGCTGTGCTGTTCCCGTAAAGTTGCCCGAGGTACTCACCACCTTCTTCTTCTTCTTCTTCTTCTTTTTTTTTTTTTTTCCTTTTTCTTTTTTCTCTTTTATATTTTCTTTGATGGTTTCTAAGATATTATAAGATTGGTTAATTCTTAGGTTTCTTAGAAAAAAATATAATTATATTAATACGTTACTTAAATCATAACTAATGTGTAAATATATATTTTTAAAAAATATTAATTATATCTTTATGTATTAAAGTTTTATTAATATTTATATATTACTTATTGATTCATATAATATGTTAATATTATTAAAATTTTTCTCAGTATCACTTTTTTTTTCTTTATCACCTAATTCTAAAATTATATTATCGCATATTGTAGTGTACTTTATCATTCGAAAATTGGGTTTACGTCCACCATTTTAAAACTTATCTAAATGATTAAATCATTAGAGACTGAGATGGTTTTTAGGTTAGCTCATGGTTTCCCTTTAAATTATTAAAATTACACATAAAAATTTGTGATGTTGCATCTATCTAGGGGGCGCTTAAAAAATTATTATCTTCTTTAGTTCTTACCAGTAGTTGATTAAAGTTTGCATGTACTGGGTTTATAAAACAATACATAGTGAAGGGATGCTGGGAGATTGTTCGATATAACTACTTGATACTTCAGTAAGCAATAGGCTTTTTTTATTGAATAGAATACTAAATGCACAGGTTTAGAATGCAGAGTTTGTAGAAAGTCTTACCGTTAAGTAAATGTCTAGTATTTATAGTGGAGTAAAGCCAGCCGTTGGAGATTAGTTGGTGAGAGAAATTTTCTTTCGCAAGTATAGGAGAGTAAAGCTGTCGTGTCTGTGTCCGATGTGTCCCTAATATTTAAGACATGGTTGTTTTATACTTATTTTATAATTTATGATCGTTACGGTTCTTCATGGGCTTAAGCCCAAGGCTTACAAAAGCAAGTTTAAGGAAGCAAGGCTTAGTGAATCTGATTAAACCTAAGAGGTCTCTGCTCAAAGTACCATATCAACACTTGCCTGTAGTCTCAATGTCGAGGAAGAGGCAAGGAAAAGAAATGCATGGGTCGCTTAGACGTGATCAATCCGACTCTAGGAAGTTTAATCCAATGCCATGATGCCGATGTGATGAGGTTCTAGATCTAAAGTGATGGATGATTCGAGGTGAGAAGGCCCGAAGTGGTGAGTCATCCTAGGCAGTAGTCTGTTGGTCTGAAAGTGTTCGAGGGTACGCAGGTAATGGTGTTAAGGTGCTCTAATGCTACGGATCGATCTACTTGAATTGGGCCTGATATGGACCGAGTGGACATAGATGCGTCATGTCTTCATAATGTCGACCAAGGGCAGATCAGATGGGCTTTAAAGAAGCTTCTTGTTAAATGGATTTTCAAAATGCAACTTTTGCCCACATATATTCCATGCATTAAATGCAACATGACAATTGTCGTATTGCAGCAAACTAGCGTATAGCTACTTGCTTTTTGTCCTTCTAAAGATGGCCGTCCGATTGCGATGTTTTCCATGTGTCTACTAAGCAGCATTTCAAGGGATTCGTGTTTATACGTATCCCTATAACTATCTGTATGGCTTCTTAGGCAGTTTTCCTATAAATAAGAGGATTGCAAAGAGAGATTGCTTTTCTATAATCTTTTCGCTCAATTGTTATAATTTTTACGTTCGCGTTCGAACTCTTAAAATTTTTTCAAAAGCTTCAATTTTGCTTTTTAAGAATCGCAATCATGTCTACCAACAGGAGTGAGGCTAACTCTTTTTCGCTGGAACTTACCTCCAGTTCAGATTCTACAAGGAGTATTCTTCCTCAGGCATAGGAAGGCGAAGTGTCATCACAAGCACAACTCAACCAGCCTACGAGGATGGCCGTGGAAACATTAGACAGGGCTAGAATCATTAATACCATCCTTAGAGATGTATAGGAGGATATTCCCTTGCTTCCTACCAAGGATTTATTCGACTCTTCTGTTATCGAGGAGGCACTTTACGGTTTTTGAGAAGTACCTGGAGTTTGGGTAGCACCTCCCCCAAAGTCATTTTCAGAGGGAAGTTTTCGACTACTATCGCTACAGCCTATCACAGATCTCTCCGAATGGGTCGAGGGTGTTGAAAGCGTTCCAGGCTCTCTGTGAATACCTAGTGATAAGGGCTACTCCCGAGCTCTTCTGCTACTTCTACATATGGAAGAGCGTTACAGAGTGGTTTTACCTCCAGCTACGCTTAGGAAAGAAATTGCTTTATAGCCTTGTCAACTCGATCAAAGGCCAGTAGGATGAATACGTGGCGGTGGAGTTGCCTAAAGAGGCCACCTTCTAAACTTGGTACACTAGAATGGTTCATACTATAAGTGAAAAGAAGCTTGGGCTGAGCGATGCCAAGGCTATCCAAAAGATCTTAGCTTTCATAGAATTAAGAGGTGGCTGGAAGATCAACACTGTGGAGATCGTAGAAAGGTATTTCCAAAGCCCGAGCTCTAAGCTCTTCCCTAACATGAAAAAAGCTATAGCGGAGAAGTGGGTTAAAGGTACTTGTTCATTCCTCTGCGCTTATTTGTTGTGCTAGTGTCGGGGTGTTTTGTCCGACGCCTATAGGATAGGTGGACTTCTTTAGTCGAGGTTTTGTTGGGGGAGTTCCTCTATGCAAAGGGTGTTTCCCCTTATCGAGATTACTTTAGGAGGTCAAGTCGGTAGCGCTTCGTCCTATCCGATTCGTGGGAGTTCCTCTATGCAAGGGGTGTTTCCCCTTATTGAGGTTACTTTAAGGGGGCTAAGTCGGTGGTGTTTCGACTTACTCGGTTCATGGGAGTTCCTCTGTGCAAGGGATATTTCCTCTTACCAAGATTACCTTAAGGGAGTCAAGTTGGTAGCGTTTTGATTCACTCGATTTGTTGGAGTTTCTCTCTGTAGGAGGTGTTTCCCTTTACCGAGTTTACCTTAAGGGGGTTAGGTTGGTGGCGTTTTGACTTGCTTGGCTCGTGAGAGTTCCTTTGTATAAGGAGTGTTTCCCCTTATCAAGGTTACCCTAAGGGGGTAGGGCCGGTGGCGTTTCGACCCTCCCAATTTGTATGCCTTTTTGAAACGCTGGTAAGGCGATTGAAACAAAAGGAGAGAGAGAGAGAGAAGTACGCAATCAATTAAGAGCTTTTTATTTTGACTCAAATTGAAAATAAAACTGTACATGATGAAATTTTAATCAAAGTAGAGGTGTAGATTGTCGGCTTTCCACATGTGCGGGATAACCTCACCATCTAATCTTTCCAGCCTGTATGCTCTATTGCCCAGTTTCTCCCTTACTTTGACTGGGTCTTCCCAATTAGGGGCCAGCTTGCCCTAGCCTTCTTGTGAACCAGTAACCTCTAATTTTCGGCACATTAAGTCGCCAACCTTGAATTCCTTGTGTCGGACCTTCTGATCATAATACTAAGCGGCCTGATATTGGTATATAGTAACCTAAGTAGCAGCAAGGTCTCTGATTTCCTCAATTTTGTCAATGCTTGCTTGCAGCAATTAGTTATTCAGGGTGGCATCGAAACTTTGAGTCCAGATATTGGGGAGTTTAAGTTCGATAGGGAGGATAACTTTCGAATCGAAAGCTAGATGGAAGGAGGTCTCACCCGTTAAAGTACGATGCGTGGTCCTATACCCCTAGAAGATATTAAGCAGCTCATCGGCCCAGGCGCCATGAGATCGGTCTATATGCTTCTTAAGGCTGTCTAAAATGACCCGATTGGTCGCCTCCACCTATACATTTGATTAGGGGTGGGCAACTGAAGTAAAATGCGTGGCTATGTAGTGCTTAGTGCAGAACTCCCTGAACTTAGAGTTGTTGAATTGTCAGCTATTGTTCGTAATCAGTGCATGGGAGACTCTAAACCATGAGAGAATGTTGTTTTTGACAAATGACACTATACTCCTTTTCATGATTTAAGCTACGACTTTGACCTCTAACCACTTCTTGAAGTAGTCTACGGTGACAAATATGAACTCCAGTCCTCCTAATGCTTTTGGGAAGGCATTGAGGATATCGATCTCCCATTGGGTGAATAGCCATGGGCTCGTTAGGGGTTGGAGTGCGATGCTGGGTGCACGACTGATTGGGGTGTGCTTCTAGCATTGCGAGCACTTTTCGGCTACAGCCTTTGCATCCTACTTCATGGTAGGCTAATAATATCTAAGCCGTAGCACCCGAAGGCACAAGGCTTAGGACTGGATATAATCGTTGCACACTCCAGCGTACATCTCTTTCGTGATGTGCAGTCTTTCCCTTTCTTGGAGACATCGGAGTAAGGGGAGGTTGATTCCCCTATAGTATAGGACGTCGTCAATCGGTGTATAATTGGTAATGTGGTACTAAAGCTTCTTTGACTCTCTCTTGTCCCCTAGTAATGTTCCCTCCTCTAAGTAGCTTTGGATAGAATCCATCTAGCTTGGCTTTAGTGTTGCCGTGGTCAGTTCCAGAATTTTAGTCAGGCTTGGAGTTATGCTTTTTTTGGGCAGGTACTCTATGAAGATCTTGTTGTCCTTCATCTTGGGCTCTTGTATACTAGTGGAGGCCAGCTTGCCGTTGAATTTTCCATTTGAGGGATTTTCTCGATGTCCTAATAAGGAAAATTTGCTAGGGGCCCTCTCGCCTTCTTTAAGTACCTGGCTATGGTGATGTCTCTAACCTCATATTCACTTAGACTTGTTGTACAATAAGCATGGATTCCGAGATTATCCACAACTGGTTGGCCTCGATTTCCTTAGCCAGCTTTAGGCTGGTGATAAGCGCCCCATATTCAGATTCATTGTTGCTAAAATTGAACCTGAACTTGAGGGCATAACAAATGGTGACCTTATGCGGATCGGTTAGCATAAGGCTTGTGCCTCCACCTCCAATCGTGGATGATCTATCGACGTGGAGTGTCCATATCGGTTTTCTGTCGCCCAGCAGTGTTCCTTATCCAGTATATTCTACTACGAAGTCAGCCAGGACCTGTACCTTGTAGGCCATTCATGGCTAGTACTAGATTCTGTATGCGTTTAGTTCCATTGCATACTTCATCATTCGTCTGGATTTATCAGGTTTCTACAGCATGGTGTAGTAGTTGGTTCGTGAGTACAATCACCTAATATGCCTGGAAGTAGGGCCATAGCTATCTGGCAGTAATGACGACGGCCAACACAAAATTTTCTACTCGGATGTACCTAACCTCGGCCCATGAATTATGTGGCTGACATAATATACTATCCTATGATCTCTTCCATATGCTCTGACTAGTATAGAGAAGAGAGCCCAATTACTAATTGCCAAGTACAAAAATATATCCTCCCCTTGGACAGGCTTAGCGAGGACTGGTGGATGAGTGAAGAAGTCTTAGAGCCGCTGAAAGGCAGTGGTGTACTGTAAAGTCTATTCAAAACCCTTGGGGTTTTTGAGGATTTCGAAAAACTTAGTGCATCTGTCAATGCTCTTCGAAATGAATCTACTCAGGGCAGCCACCATGCAAGTGAGCGTTTGTACATCTCGGACTGAAGTTGGGGGCTTCATTCCCCTAATGGCTGTGATCTTTTTTGGGTTAGCCTCGATACCTCTTTGGGTAATCAGAAATCCGAGGAACCTGTTAGAGCCGACGTCGAAGACACACTTTTAGGGGTTCAGCTTCATATCATGCGTGCGCATTCGATTGAAGGCTTCTTGGAGATCCTTGATATGATTGACCGACTTTTGCTCTTGATAATCATGTCATCAATGTACACCTCCATATTGCGCTTGATGTGGGGCTCGAACAATTTTGTCACCATTCGCTGGTAAGTGGACCTGACGTTTTTTAGTCCGAATGGCATCATAATGTAGCAGTATGTGCTATAGTCGGTGACAAAGGAGGTATGAACCTCATCATTCCAGTCCATTTTGATTTGGTTGTATCCCTAGAAGGCATCTATAAAGCCTAGTAAGGCGTGTCCTGATGTAGAATTGATAAGTTGGTCAATTTTGGGGAGGGGGTAATAATCTTTGGGGCAAGCTTTGTTGAGGTCAACATAATCAATACACATGCGCCACTTCCCATTCTTCTTTTTCACTAGTACTATGTTTTCTAGCCACGTCAGATACTTTTCCTCCCTTACGAAGCTGACATTGAGTAGCTTTTGCACTTCCTCCTCGATTGTGGCTTTTGGGGTGAAATGCCTTTTTTTTTTTTTAATGATAGGTCATGCTGTGGTGTCAATGTTGAGGCTGTGGGTTGTTAGTTCGAGGGAAATTTCGGGCATATCGAACGTCGACCAGGTGAACCTATCCAATCACCAGAGCATCTTAATAGGGAGTGTCGACCCTTTCAAGGTCGGCATTAAAGAAGGAGATAGAAGTGTCTAACTTCTGTCTCTTCTCCCTAACTGCCAGCACTTTTGATTTGGCATTAACTAAGTTATTAGTATTCGGTTGGCACCCAGGGTACAGCCCCCCTATAATTACATTTATGATGCTATTGGGGGCACGATCATTGTGGCAGTCATTATTTTGCTCTGCTTGGGTGTCTTTGGTTCGTTGCCTCTGAGGTACCCTATTAGTGTCATCATCGGAATGGTCGTCGTTTCGCCGATGTGCCATGTATTCATTAAAGAAGCCGTGTTGAATGGCATATTCAATGGCATTCTTCAATTGGAAGCACTCTTTAGTTATATGGTTGTAATCGTCATGGAACTAACAGTATTTGTCCGAGTTCTAGCAATTAGGGTTTCCTTGCATTTTCTATGGCTTCTGTAGTAAGTTTTGGTGCTTCACTTCAGAATAAACCTAGGTTATGGGTCTATTCAAAGGCGTATACTAGTTATAAATGGGAGGGGAGAAAGTGATGGGAATCAAGCTGCGGGGCCCTTGACTCACAATCGAGCTCGAGGACTAAAAGGGCTAGTACATTAAATCCTTATGTTCCAACCAACCCTTGCAGAGATCGAGTACTTTCTTGCCAAATCACCTTTAATGTCATACTGTATGATAGCCCATTATTTTGTGGTTTGCTGAGTAGATGAGTACTCTCCAGTACCGAGCCGTATAATCACTCAACATCATCTTTGTCAAGAAACTGAGAGAGAGAATCAAAATTGATTAAGCCGTTCTTGCTTGGACAAGCCCATCTATCCATACTTTTTGTCCACATCTCCTAACGACCTCACTAATACCGCGTCACTATGTATAAAGTATCACATGTATAATTTATTGTACTAATGATTATTTTCCTTGTATATTCATTTTTGCCCCTTTATAACATATACATTGCCTCCTTTAGGAAATGTCTTTTTTGTCTTTTTCTTTTTAGGTAAGTTGCCCTAGTTTACGAGTGTAAATACTCTTGTACTTGTAGTTGCAACAGATTAAATTATCTTCAATACACTTTTGAGTACTTTCTTCTCTGTGTAAATACTATTGTTTACTCTCGGCATCACTCTTATTCTTTCCTTTAAGTAAGGTTAGGTAGCGAGTAACCTCATTAGACCAATTCATGCATTATATCGAATTGTGTCATAAGTCTTCGGAAGTTTCATTAGTGCATCATATCCTCTAGAGATGTTTATGGGTTTTACTTACTATTTTCATGCTTTACTTTCACTTTTTCATACCTTTCCGCATTGACTCTTTTTGAGCTTTCTGCAAGCTCAGACCTATTCAGTGACCGACCTTTATCTGTTCTTGGTTATGTTTCACAACATCTTGGTATCAGAGCGAAGGTTTTATGTGAACTATAGTTAACTCTTCTTGGATTTCTGTTATGCTCTGTTTTTCTTGTGTGAAACGGAGTCAGTTATTGAGTTTATTTGATTGTAGTATTATTAGTTGTTTACTTTCTGAAGTGTTTGTTTAAATTTTGAATTTGTGAGAAAAAATAACAAACTTAAATATGAATGTTGGTATCGGTGATAATAGTGGAGTTGTCTACTCTGGGCGTTAGTCTCACAGAACTCCCAGAAGTACTGACAAGAGACTCGATGAGGTAGTTAACCTCCTTGTAGATTTGACCCGAACTGTTCATGCACTGTCTTGTTGACCCATTGAGGTTGTGCAAAACACTCTATAAGCTGCTTAACCTGTTAGAAGTCAAAACCTAGCTCGACTATGTTACGCCCTGAAGTCGCAGAGTCGCAACAGTCCCGCCATGTAAACCATTCTATGATAGTAACTGGTCTCACAGTGCCTACCATAGACATGACTTACATAAGGCGTCGACGACTCCTCGCTTTAAAGTAAACAGTTCGATTAACAATTAAACTACAATGATGATAAATAGTGCCAATTTCTAATAACATGTATAATATTATATATATAAGTCCACAGAGCTTTCTAAGAAGTTTTACATAAACATAACAGTTCACTAGATTACGTAATAACTATCAATCTTTCATTCCTAATTATATGGTCACTCTAGTTACACATTATAGTAAGTAACTTGATCCTCACGCCCCTGGCTTCAAACGGACTAACCTCTTGGTAATTGTAGGGCGGCATAGTACTTGAAGCGTTCAGAAATTAGAACCTGCAAAAGGATCTGTAAGGGTATGAGCAACTACAGCTCAGTAAGTTGAATTGGAGACTCATGAATGCATACAAGCACATACAGGGTTATCAAGCAATTATTTTCATGCAATGCAACAATCAAGTGTCATCGCACAATGTAGTCCGGTCCGTTGTGAAATTAGAGAAATTTCACCCGTTACAATCCGGGTTGAGGAGTTTCCATGTTATGCAGTAGCTCATAACCAAACCCAAGCTTGTGCAATGGAAACCCCGCTCCTCCCGCGACTACCTTCAAACCATTGACTTTATCCTCGCCACAACCTCCTCTCCTATCACTTAGTTCGACTAAGGATGAAGAAGGGACCATTTTGCAATCCTGTGCTATCCCTTTCGAAGGGGTCCATATTTGGTTGGAGAATCCTATGATCCCTTAACGGGTTGCAATGGATGACATTTTCGGTTATTAGGGTCGAATAAGATTAAATTCCATTTAGGGTGTTTAAACAATTTCATACCAATTCAGTTAGTCACAAAATCACTCACATTACAAATTCAGCATGAATTCAGATACATCAAACACATGTGTAAACTACTTACAATCACAATCATATATAAGCCTAAGTCTCCGAGTACTACAAAACTAGTACTTTATTACAATAAGCAATAACCCAACTTACTTGGAATCGCTCAATCGCTCGATCCTTTAATCGCAAGCTGATTTGTCTCTAGGTGTCCTATAATACAAATAGGTCTTTTTAGTACTTATAATTTATGGTTTCATATTCTAAGTTATATTTTAACTCATTTTTTTTTCGTATATACCCATTATGTCCTAATGATTCGTTGTACTCTATTTCGATGTTCGAATCCTAAATGAGATTTTAAATTTTGATTCCTAAGCCTTAAATATGCTCGAATCCTAATGTGAAATTAATCACATTAAGCTTGAGTGTCCAAATATCCTATTGGATCGTAATTTGGTATTCTAAACTATTCGGTACACACTAACCCTAATTGCGGTATCGGATTTATTTCCGATGTGTGAAAATCTTATATCTTGAGATATTTACTTAAAATTAAATGTTATTTTCAAATTTATTATTTTTCTGATTTCTATTATAATATTATCTAAATAACCCTATTTTTTTTATTAATTTACAATTTCACATATTACTAAATTCTTATATTAATTACCTAATTTTCTAAATTAACCATACTTAATACTCCAAAGGCTAGGATTATGGTTCTACATCAGAGATTAACATCCCTAAACATCTAATTAATATCTAAATAAGTAATTAACATCTTAATCACCTAATTAACCCCAAATCACCCAATTTTTCCATCATTTTAGGGCTAAAAATTAACTTAAAAATTTCAAAAATTAATTTTTTTAAAAAAATGGTTTCTTAGTACTGTTCTATATCATATGAGCATCCTATAGAAAAAATTGAGCTCCGAACTACACTCCTAAGCCTATTTATTTTCCGTTCTAATCATGCTCGGTTTTGAGCAATTTGTTAAGAACCCTATAATTGTAGGCGTAATTAAACTAAATCAATATTTTTCTCTAAATCTACATGCAATAAAACCTCATAATAACAAGTTTCATAATTTTCTGGGAAAAATAACCAATTTTACAAAATTATTCAAAATCGAAAAAGTTAACCGGTTTGAAACTTTCCGGCCGTCTAAACCCGGTCCAAGGCTGTCTGCCGGCCTAGACGGTAGGGCTAGAGTGGTGTGGTGGTGGCGGCTTGGTCCCAGGTAGTGGTGAGGTATGGGTTTCTCTCCCTATACGAATTTGCACAATTTCCTTTCCTTTTCTTTTTTTTTTCTTTTTTTTTTCTGGATTTTCTCTTGATTTTTTTAGTTTTCTTATTTTTCCCAAATGCTCAACTATCCAAATGAATTCTTGAAAAATTTTCCCTATTTATAGATGATTTTTTGTAATTACTATGTATTAATTAGACAAGACTTTGCCCAATTTCCTTAATTTTTGGCTTTTATATTGTCTAATTTTTATTGGTTGATTTTTCTTTTACAAATTTTGACTTTTCATGACCTGATTTGGATTATTCTAGGCTCCTTTGATTTTTTTCTGATTTTTTATAATTAATTTATAATTTTCCTCAATTATTTACTTAGTTTTTAGCCAATTTAGGTAATTTCGTGTATTTTTATCTACATGTAAATACATGTGGGGTACATGTGAATATTTCTAATTATTATTTTGGTTATTCTAAAATTTTTAGTATACATATAATTTATCTTTTGTAATGTATTAGTTATTTGATTACACTTTTCGCATTTTCGGTAATTAATACTTATTATGCTTAAAATTTGAAAATTTTATAGTCTCATATTTATTACTTATTTTCTTAAATTCAAGTTTACGGGGTCATTTTTACTAATATTTCTCTCAATAGTTTATAATTTGGGTTTGATCGGATCTATTAACCGATCGGCCTAAACCTTGGGTTCTAAGTTCAAGCTTACGGTCAGTTGGCAGACGAGTAAGGCGAAGGATAGACCTGAGAGAGGTTGATGAGGAGGAAGAAGAGTATTTTGAAGAGGAGTGCGTATGAGTCCCTAGAGCATCTGACCACGTAAAGCTTCGGATTTCGAGTTTTAATGGATCTGGGAATGTTGACGAGTATCTATATTGGAAAGAGAAGGTGGAGTATATATGTGATTATTATCAGTATGAGGATTACGAGAAAGTAAGGACTATTGCTGTTGAATTTTCTGGATATGCCACCATGTGGTGAAAGAATTTTCAAGCCATTAGAAGAAGAGAGGGGTATCAAGAGATTAATACTTGGCCCAAGATAAAGAGGGTGCTTAGAAATAGATTCGTACCGGAAATATATCTCTAAGATACTTTCACACAGCTTCAGGAGCTAAGATAAGTAGGCCGAATTGTTGATGAGTATGTTTAAGAATTCTAAATACTTATGATATGATGCGAGGTAAAGGAACCACCAACCCGAACGGTCTTAAGATTTGTTACTGGGTTAAGAAGAGATATCCGAGACATTATGGAACTTCAATGATTTAACACAATGGATGAAGCTGTTAGGATTGCCCTACGAGTAGAAAGGTAAAGAAGAAGCCAAGTAACGACCAGAGTGCCAACTAGCCGATTCGGATAAGTAACTCACCGGATACTACCGAGTACTGAGCCGAGAAGTAGGATAGATGTTAGAGCCGAGTAGAAAAAGCCAGTCTGAAGATGTAGTGTCGACCCGAATGTATGAGATGGGGCAAGAGTTTGGTAGGAAGACCAGCCAGATCAAATGCTTCAAGTACCAAGGGTTCCAACATATGACTACTCAGTGCCCAAACCGAAAGACAATGGTCATTAAGGGAGACATCTCAAAGTTAGACGTAAAGAGTATGGATGAGGAATCCGAGGAGGAGGAGGTTCTTGTTGAGAATGAGAATGCCGATAAAGAGTTAATCGAAGAAGACGTGTATGCTGAGGACTTGTACCAGTTACTCATGGTTGTCCAATGCACTATGAGTGTGGAACCCTCACGAGAAGAGGAGCAGAGAGAGAACTTATTTCATATCACGTGCAAGGTAAATGAACAAACGTGCGCGGTAAATGAACAAACGTGCGCCCTCATCGTGGATAGTGGGAGCTACACCAATGTAGCGTCAGTCGACCTCATCTCAAAACTGAGGTTGCTGACTATTGAACATCTGAAGCCGTACAAGTTGCAATGGTTAAGTGATAAGGAAGCGTTACATGTTACTCGGCAAGTACTACTGCCGATCGCTATCGGCAATTACTTTGACCAGATTCTTTGTGATATACTGTGCATGTGCGCTTCCCATGTGTTGCTAGGAAGACTGTGGCTATTTGATAGGAGAGTCATCTACGACAGTTATAGGAATACCTATATGATCGAGAAGGATGATTGGAAGATCACATTAAATCCAATGCTGCCGAGAGAGGTTCACAAGTTACAGATAAAACTTGCTCGCGAATCGAAGAAAGCTCTAGTGATGAGTAGAGTCGAGCTCTGAGAGGTTATTAATGCTGATGAATTGACCTTCCTTTTGGTTAAGCAACTACTGCAAATGAAGAGGTGAGATGAATTACCTTAGGAGGTGAAGAAACTATTAGATGAATATACTAACCTGTTCCTAGAACAGTTACTTAAAGGGTTGCCTCCGACTCGAGGCATAGAGCACTGCATTGACTTAATACCTGGCGCTGTACTGCCGAACAAGCCAGCTTATCGCATGAATCTTGAGCAGGTTTCTAAGCTTTAATGTCAAGTCAATGAGTTGCTGGAAAGAGGATACATGAAAGAGAGTCTTAACCCTTATGCTGTACCTGCACTTTTAATATTGAAGAAGGATGGAACCTGGTAGATGTATGTTGACAATCAAGTCATGAACAAAATCATGATTAAATACAGGTATTCGATCTTGAGGCTAGAAGACATGCTTGTTGAACTGAGTGGAGCCAAAATTTTCAGCAAGATTGATCTCAAGTCAGGTTACTATCAAATCTACATGAGGCTAGGCGACGAGTAGAAGATTGCGTTCAAAACTCGATATGAACTTTACGAGTGAACGGTTATGCCTTTCGACTTATTGAATGTCTCGAGCACCTTCATGAGGCCTATTAACCATTTGCTGTGATATCTTATCGAGAAGTGTGTCGTAGTGTACTTCGATGATATCCTGATCTACAGTACCGACATGCCAAGTCACTGTAAACACATCAGAGCAATCTTAGATATTCTCCGTGCCGAAGGATTATTCAGCAACCTAAAGAAATGTTGTTTTTGCTAGCATGAAGTGGTGTTCTTGGGCTATGTAGTCAATGGAGAAGGCTTGCGAGTCGATGATGAGAAGATTCGAGCAGTTGTTGAATGGCCGACCCTTGCTACTTGTATCAACGTAAGAAGTTTCCACGGACTGGCTTCATTTTACTGAAGGTTCATTAGGAACTTTAGTATCCTTGTTGCACCACTTACTGAATTATCGAAGAAAAACACCAACTTCTGATAGGGAGAAAGAGAGGAGAGGAGTTTCGCTAAGGTAAAGAAGAAGTTGACCTCTGCCCCAATGTTAGTGCTTCTCTATTTCGACAAAACTTTTTAGCTAAAGTGCGACGCGTTAGGCATTGAAATAGGCATTGTCCTGATGTAGGAAGGCCAACTAATTTCCTTCCATAGTGAAAAGCTCCGAGGACTCCAGTTAAATTACTTCGTATATGACAAAGAACTCTTAGCATTAATTCGAGCATTGTAAGTGTGGTAGCACTGTTTACTACTGAAAGAATTTTTCATATATATTGATCACGAGTCACTACGGTACCTCCGAAGTTAGACTAAACTATCTAAGTGGCAGGCGAGATGGGTTGAATTCCTTAAGGGATTCAATTTTGTGATCCAATATAAGTAAGGAAAGAGCAATGTAGTTGTAGATGCTCTTTCGAGGAAGCATGTGCTCTTGCTAGAATTGCAAACTAGACTGTTTGGTTTTGCGAATATCAAAGAACAATATTCCGATGATCCATACTTAGGACCAATAATTTTACAATGCGTAGATGGGAGGATAGTGGATGAGTATTATGTGAAGGATGGCTATCTGTTCCGAGGGGAAAAACTGTACGTGTTAACTTATTCCATACGGGAATTATCAATCAGAGAAGCCTACAGTGGCAAACTCTCCGGACACTTTGGAGAACGGAAAACCTATGAATTATTAAATGGTTGATTCTTTTGGCTGAAAATACGAAGGGATGTACATTGAGTGGTTGAAGGTTGTGTTGTGTGCAAAAAGGCCAAGCGCTGAGCCGAGCAAGGGAGCAATGCCCCTACTTGTTTCGATGAGATCGTAGACTGAGCTAAGTATAGTCTTTATTCTTGGACTATCGAGAATTGCCTAAGGAAAAGATTTTGTAATGGTTATCGTGGATCGGTTCAGTAAGTTGGCATACTTCGTGCCCTACATCAAAACTAATGACGCTTCAACTATTGCTTCTTTTTCTTACAGGAGGTTATGTAGATACACAATGTATTGAGAAGTGTAGTCTCTGATAGAAACCTAAAGTTCTTGAGCCATTTCTAGAGAACCCTATAGCATCGGCTGGGATTCAAATTGCTCTTCAGTACCTCATGTCATCCTAAAATCGGCGGCCAAACAGAGGTGGTTAATCGTACTTTGGGGTCATTACTCCGAGCTGCAATAAGCAAGAACATGGCCGATTGGGACGTTTGCCTGCCAGTGGTTGAATTTACCTATAACCAAACCATACATGACACCACCAAGCAAACTCCCTTTCAGGTGGTCTATAGATTCAATCCCAAGTTGCCCCTTAACTACGCCCCTATACCAGCACTCACACAAGAGGACCCTAACGCCTTGGCCAGAGCACAATCTCTCAGCACATCTATGACAAGGTCACTCGACATATCAACCAAGATGTTAGGAGAACAAGTGAAAAGACCAAGGATCGGTCAACCAAACAGTTTCAGTTGGGAGACTTGGTATGACTACACCTCAGTAAGGAACGGTTCTCGAACAAAAGGAAGAATAAGCTATTTGTAAGGACGAAAGGACCTTTCAGAGCTTTCTAGAAAATTAGTGACCATGCCTACAAGTTGGATCTACCTGAGAACTATGGGGTTTCTAATGCCTTTACAATTGCTGACCTCAGTCCATATTACCTTGACAGAGGATTGAGCGAACACCATTTGGATTTGATTCCAAATCCAAAACAACCTGAACAGAATGATGGGAATTAAGCTACGGGACTCTTGACTTGCAGCCGAGCTTGAGGACTAGAGAGGCTAGTACGTCGAATCCTTATGTTCCAACTAACCCCTACTGAGACTGAATATTTCCTTGCTGAGTCACCTGTGATGTCGTGCCGTATGACAGCTTATTACTCTGTGGTTTGCTAAGTAGATGAGTACTTTCTAGTGTTGAGCCGTACGATCACTCGATATCATCTTTACCGAGAAGTTAAGAGAGAGAATCTAGATTGATTAAGCCATCCTTACTTGGACAAGCTCATTTTTTCGTACTTTTTATCTACATCTCTTAACGACTTTACCAATGCCACTTGCTACGTGTATAGTATCACATGTAGAATCTGTAGCACTAATGATTATTTTCCTTGTATATTCATTTTTGCCCCCTTATAACATGTACATTACCTCCTTAAGAAATGTCCTTTTTTGTCTTTTTCCTTTTAGGCAAGTTGCCCTAGTTTACGGATATAAATACCTTTGTACTTGTAGTTGTAATAGATCAGATAATCTTCAATACACTTTTGATTACTTTCTTCCCTGTGTAAATACTATTGTTTACTCTCGACATTACTCTTATCATTTTTCTTAAGTAAGGTTAGGTGGCGAGTAACCTTATTGGACCAATTCGTACGTTATATCGAATTGTGCCATAAGTTCTCGGAAGTTCCATTGGTGCGTCATATCTTTTAGAGTTATTCGTAGGTTTTGCTTACTATTTTCATTTTTTGCTTTCACCCTTTCATATCTTTCCCTATTGACTCTTTTTGAGCTTTCTGCAAGCTCAGACCCATTCAGCCACAGGCCTTCATCTGTTTTTGGTTACAGTTCACAATAAAGAGGGTTATGCTCTGCTTGGCATTTCTTCTTCCTAAAGTGTTGCCCTTCTGGCTTGTTTGGCATCCTTTTGATATCAGGCAAGTGCACCTATCAGTTTTAATATAGCAGATGTGAGTCCGAGTCGATCCCTCAGAGACTTCAAGTACTAATATTAACCTTAACTTTATTATCTAACCGAAAAATTATGAAAGTTTGAATTAATTAAAAATACTAAAATTAACAAACTAATTTAATTATAAGACTTAATTAAGCAATTGAAAAAGCAATAAAATTAAGAACGACTTCAAGAAAGTAATAACGTATTTAGGAATTATTTCCCCTAGAGTTAACATGTGATCGCTTAAAATATATTCAATTCGGTTTCTATTATTCTTGACCGGAGGGATTCACAACTAAAGTTAATACCTTTCTCAAGCATATTAACCCTAATCCTAAATTATTTACCGGAATCTCTTCACTTAGTAATATAATTTAGAATTGCATTAATGTATAATGAATTCCCACACAAATAATTAACTTTTCGGAAGAAACATGTATCTTATGTCTAGGTATACATGTAGTTCTCTCCAATTATGCTAAGATCGAATTACACATGTAATTTCTCAATCATCATGCATAATATCATATATTGATACTCTAGAATTATCAATCAACAATTAAATAACATAATTGAATCAAGAAAAGATAGAAACTTTATTTAGAATTCTAAATCAATCCAAGAATCACATGAAACCCTAGGTTACATAATCCTAAATACACGAATTCTACGTTATCATAATGAATCTAAAAACGAGTTCCATCAAAAACGTAAAATAAAACATGAAAAACTCCTTTGATTGATGAAAAATCTCTTCGATCTTGAAATCGGTGTTGTTCTCGCCTTCTCCTTCTCCTTCTCCTTCTCCTTAAGTCTCTTGTCTTATTTAATGTCTCTTATATCTTTTGAAACCCTAATATGTCCTTTTATAGTGTATCAAAAGGTTTTCATTTTCTTTACCAGACACGACCTGGGACATGACCGTGTCCTCAGGTCGTATAACTTTCTGCACTAAGGTAAAATTTTCTGCACAACTTCATAACTTCTTCGTTTGAACTCCGAATTAAGTGAAATTTGATTTCTTTTCTTCGTTTTCAATCCTAGAATGCATTCAAACCTAAAAATCAAAATTTTACTCAATTAAGTATCAATTTATTTAAAGAAAACAAAAAATGTGAGGAAAATACTATAAAATCACTATATGAAATATGTTTAAAATCAGAGTTATCAAATTTCCCCACACTTAAGGATTTGCTTGTCCTTAAGCAAATAAATCAAAACAAAACTTTCGGGACAAGAAACGCTAAACAAAATTTATCACTATTTAGGAAACCGGTGAACGAATACACTTGACTAGTAGAAAAGTAAGAAAATCATTCTCAACTAACTTGAAATAATAAAGTCAACCAATTTCATTTGACCATATTCGAATACTCCAACAATACTTAATACTAGAGTTCACTAGTTAATTTATGAAAATCAAAGTTTACCCAAGTTATTTAACCAAGAATTCTTAAACTAAAAATTGGATTTAACATCTCGCCAACCAAGAAAGAGTCATAAAATTTTTGTCAATTTGACTAAAGTATATACAATTCTCTTTTCCATCTCATCAAGCACCATAATCTAAAATAAACACATTTTACATCCACTCATCCTCTGATCATCCCCCTAGTTCATGCTTTTGTTGAGAGTTCTTTTTAAATTTACCTTATTTAAGCATAATTATGTTGATAGCGGGAAAGAATCTTGCTCTTCTGACGGACCAAGACCGATTCATACCAACCTATTTCTTATATTAATAGCGGAAAAGAACCTTGCTCTTCTGACGGACCAAGGCCGATCCATATCAATTTTTTTTTCTTTTTTTTTTCATTTGAATTGGCATTGGAACTCAATCTCGCTTTTCTGACAAACCAAGACGAATCTTTACCAATTTTTTCTATTCTTATACTTATTATTACTTTTGACCTTCAATCATTGTGATTTTTCAGGGGTTTCTCAAAAGAAGAATTTCATTTGTTTGTTTGCTAAAAATTATAGGACTCTTAAAAATTTCTAAGAGAAAGATATACATAAAAGTAAATTTTAAAAATAATCATGACTAACTCTCAACTAGTGATGTTGCTCCAATCTCCAGTCTTAAAGTCCTAAGCTAAATAACCCTTAACTTTGCCTTCCAAAAATTTTACTAATCAATTATAATAAAGTATAATAAGATCAATAATAATCAAGATGAAACAGTTAATTTGGCTCAACACTTATTAATCACCTATTGCAAGTTAACTTAAAAATTAATTGGGTTAAATGTGAATAATTGGTATCCTAAACAGTAATAAATTCATATATATCCCTTCCCCACACTTAATAACATACATTGTCCTCAATGTATGACTAAAAAAGCACAATAACAAGATATCAAACAAGAAAAAACATCATAGGAAAAAAGGAAAATATGTATTGAAAAAGAAACTAATACTTCCCTGCCTTGAAACATAAGATACTCTAATGAAGAAAGAGTGGCTAGTAGCTCGACAATAGTGCCTTCATGATTAGAACATGATGTAACAAATGTGGACCTCCTTCAAACAATCTACTTTTCACTATTTTCCATTGACGACCTGAGAAGAAACATTGAATCGGGTTGGATTTGATAAAGAAATGTGTTGATGAAAAGTAAATCGTGAGGAGAAGAAGAAGAAGAGAAGAGAAGAGAAAAGAAATATGTGTTGATGTGTGGAAGTGTATGAGAGAGTGTGTGTGTTGAAATAAATAGGGCGTGTGCAAAATCGTGTAAGGCTAGGTCGATACGGGCTGGGACACAATCGTGTCCCTTGCCCGTGTAACATTCTATGTGTGTCGTGTGGAGTTTAGACAGACATGGGCTGGGACACGACTGTGTCCCACTCCCGTGTAACTTCCTGTTCGTGAGTGGGAATTCTGGGCGTACACGAGCTGAGATACGACCATGTCCCTCGCCCGTGTAACTTTCTGTGCCCACGTAGTGAAACCGAAATTTGGGCGGACACGGACTGGGACACGACCATGTCCCACACCCGTGTAACTTTCTATGGGTGGGCAGTTTTGAAGGTCTGGATGGACACGGGCTGGGACACAACCGTGTCCCTTGCCCGTGTAACCTTTTTTTAAAAAAAAAATTAATTTAAAGAGAAAGGAAACTTAAAGAAATAAAAATAATTAAACTAGAAAAATAAGAAAAAGAAAACTAAAGAGAAGAATAAAAATGAAATTAAAAGGGAAAAGCCTATGACTAAAATTGAAACAAATAAAAAAAACAAAGCAAAGTTAGATAAAAGAAAAATAAAATGAAATAAACTTAAAGAACTAAAGTGTAAGCAAAGTTAAACATAAGTTACCTCCCAAGAAGCGCTATAATTAACGTCGACAGCTCGACGGGATACGTCTTCTCATGATAGTTCTTCATCCAGGCAGAGATAGGACTTCTCTTGTATCTCACTTTCGAACTCTCCATACGAGTGTAAATTTACCCTTCGGCTATCGACCTTGCCAATTCCATTTCATTGGTGAATAACTTCCATAGTTTCTCTCGTTATCATGCCACTTATCAAATTCATGTAGCCTAAACTTCTTCGTTTTGTTTGTTTTTAGCTTAGATGAGGTTGTCATTGGGAGTTTTGAACTTTTTACCGCAAAGACATGTTCCAAATGATTTCTTGATAGTTTTGGTTCCAAAATTGGTGGCTTCTCTTTGAAAAATTTTAACTTAAGATCCTTTGGCTTGTGGAGTATATCAATCCCATTCTTTTCCACAACAGATTCATGAACTTCTATTTGAACTGCCACTTCTATACAATTGGGGTTAATCACCAAATTTTCATCTCTCTTTTGCAAGCAAAGCTTGAGGAATCTTTGGCAAGCTTTTCCTGCATACATGTAGATGTAATGACATTAGTGGCATTAACATTGTGACTTATGTCCTCTGAGTCAAGAAATTTATTCGTTGCCTCTGGAGTTTTAAAAACTATTTCATCATCCCCAACTCGTAATATCAACTTATGCTCATTAACATCAAAAACAGCCTTAGCAGTGGCTAGGAAAGGTCAACCTAAAATGATTGGCACCTCAATATCTTCATCTATATCAAGTATAACAAAATCCACGGGAAAGATGAATTTGTCTACTTGCATTAAAACATCCTTTATGATGCTTCTAGGGTATGTGATAGACCTATCGGCTAATTGAAGACTCATGGCCGTTAATTTAGGTTCTCCTAACCCTAGCTTTTTGAACAATTTATATGGCATCAAATTTATACTAGCTCTTAAGTCTACCAAAGCATTATCTACTAACAAATTGCCAAGCATACAAGGAATAGTGAAACTCCATGGATCTTTTAATTTTTGTGGCAGCCTTTTCTGAAGAAGTGCCGAGTATTCCTCGTTCAATGTGACGGTTGTAAGCTCCTCCAACTTCCTCTTGTTCAATAGAAGATCTTTTAGAAATTTTGCTTACTTTGGCATCTGCAAGATGACATCAACAAGAGGTAAGTTAATGTGTAATTGTTTGAAAACATCAAGCAATTTACCGAATTCCTTATCCTGATTAGTATAACTTTGCTTAAGGCGCTGCGGGTAAGGGATGAGAGGCTTGTACTCCTTTACTTTCGGTGATTCCATACTTTCTTTTGATTTTAACGACCTTGCATCTTTCTTACGGTTGACTTCCACTTCTTTTTCAACTACTTCCTCACCATCCTTCTTCTCCACTTGCAGTTTTCTACCACTTCTCAAGGTCACTACATTAACGTGTTCCCTAAGATTGACTTCGGTATTCCCTGGAAGTGTCCCTTGTTGCCTCTCAGAGATCATTTTTGCAAGTTGACCAATTTGGTTCTTAAGGTTGCGATTGGAAGCCTTTTGATTCCTTAACGATGATTCGATGTTGGATAAGCGAGCCTCATTACCTTGAATATATTTTGTAAGAAGTTCTTCCACACTGGGCTTCTTTTCTTGAGGAAGAGGAGGTGGGAATGGTCTTTGAAATCCAGGTGGGCCAAAGTTGGTCTTTTGCTGGCCTTGGTTTTGATTTCCCCATGAGAAATTGGGATGATTTCTCCATCCGGGATTATAAGTGTTGCTGTAGGGGTTATTTTGTTGCTTGGGTGAATTTCCCAGATAACTTACCTGTTACAGTTGTTCTTGTGCTCTATACCCCTGCATACTAAAGTCACTTACATCTGATTGCACTTGTTAAGGGTCAACAGAGAATGCATCAATCTTCTTACTCAATAGGTCTACCTTGGCTGCCAGAGTAGTGGTCAAGTCCACATCATAAATTCTCATAACCTTTTGCTTGGCTCTGGTGCTTTTCCACTATTTCTTCAATTAGGTTTTGTGCTTGTTCAGGTGTCTTTGTGTTCAAAGTATCCCCCTGCGGATGCATCAATCATCTGTCTCGTAGATAAATTGAGACCATTGTAGAAGGTCTGAATCTGCATCCATAATGGAAAGCCATGATGTGGGTACCTCCTGAGCAAGTCTTTGAATCGCTCCCAAGTATCATATAGAGTCTCCGCTTCCAATTGAGTAAAACAAGAAATATTATTCCGAAGTTTAGCGGTCTTTGCAGGTGGGAAATACTTCTCAAAAAATTTCTTTACCAATTCATTACAAGTTGTGATTGAATTTCGTGGTAGAAAGTTCAACCATTGTTTTGCTCTACCCCTCAAGGAAAGGAAATAGCCGTAGTCGGATGGCATCATCCGTGGCTCCATTGATTTTAAATGTATCACAAACCTCTAGAAAGCTGAATATATTGTTGCACCATTTGTATAATGTTAGGTGCAATTTGGAAGTTGTTAGCCGCGACGGTTAGCCTTACGATGCTAGAGTCAGCTCCAATAAGTGTAGGCCTTGAATAATTGGACATGGTCCAATTTGCTTTATTCCCGTTGTTAGCTATGTGTGGTGGATTTTCTTGTTTGATGAATTGAGTGTTGAGTTCTTCACCTTCTTTCTTGATTTCAACGATTAACTCGTCGTCAATGATCGCCACAATTTGTCTAGGTCGCGACCTCAAATTTTGAAGGGCAGTTCTCTCAATTTCAGGATCAAGTTCTATCAAATCTTCCGGGTTACTTTGAGTCATGTACTGCAAAGGCAAGAAATATAGCTACAATTGCAGCTCTTAGCTAATGAAAATAAACAATGAAAACAAAAGAAAAAAAAATGGTTAAAGTAATAAAGCAATTAATGTTCTTAATATCAAAAGTCCCCGACAGCGGCGCCAAAAACTTGATATCTGGCAAGTGCACTTATCAGTTTTAATATAGCGGATGTGAGTCCGAGTCGATCCCTCAGAGACTTCGAGTACAATATTAACCTTAGCTTTATTATCTAATCGGAAAATTATGAAAGTTTGAATTAATTAAAAATACTAAAATTAATAAACTAATTTAATTATAAGACTTAATTAAGCAATTGAAAAAGCAATAAAATTAAAAACGACTTCAAGAAAGGTAATAACGTATTTAGCAATTATTTCCCCTGGAGTTAACGTGTGATCGCTTAAAATATATTCAATTCGGTTTCTATTATTCTTGACCGGAGGGATTCACAACTAAAGTTAATACCTTTCTCAAGCATATTAACCCTAATCCTAAATTATTTACCGGAATCTCTTCATTTAGTAATATAATTTGGAATTGCATTAATGTATAATGAATTCTCACACAAATAATTAACTTTCCGGAAGAAACATGTATCTTATCTCTAGGTATACATGTAATTCTCTCCAATTATGCTAAGATCGAATTACACATGTAATTTCTCAATCATCATGCATAATATCATATATTGATACTCTAGAATTATCAATCAACAATTAAATAACATAATTGAATCAAGAAAAGATAGAAACTTTATTTAGAATTCTAAATCAATCCAAGAATCACATGAAACCCTAGGCTACATAATCCTAAATACACGAATTCTACGCTATCATAATGAATCTAAAAACGAGTTCCATTAAAAATGTAAAATAAAACATGAAAAACTCCTTTGATTGATGAAAAATCTCTTCGATCTTGAAGTCGGTGTTGTTCTCGCCTTCTCCTTTTCCTTCGCCTTCTCCTTTTCCTTCTCCTTCTCCTTTTCCTTTTCCTTTTCCTTCTCCTTAAGTCTCTTGTCTTCTCTAATGTCTTTTATGTCTTTTGAAACCCTAATCCGTCATTTTATAGTGTATCAAAAGGTTTTCGTTTTCTTTACTAGACATGACCTGGGACATAACTTTGTTCTCAGGTCATGTAACTTTCTACACTAAGGTAAAATTTTCTGCACAACTTCAAAACTTCATAACTTCTTCGTTTGAACTCTGAATTGAGTGAAATTTGATTCATTTTCTTCGTTTTCAATCTTAGAATGCGTTTAAACCTAGAAATCAAAATTTTACTCAATTAAGTATCAATTTATTTAAAGAAAACTGAAAATATGAGGAAAATACTATAAAATCACCATATGAAATATGTTTAAAATCAGAGTTATCACTTTTCGTTAAGGCGATCTTTAAAGGACAATTTCTCCTTGTCTTGCTTTTCGCTCGACGTTTCTCGGTTAGCATTACGGCTGGCGTGTATCTTCTTGGTCAATGTACTTTTGGACTTTGTTCCAGAAGTTGGCCAGGTTCTTTAGCTTGCTCTTTGTAAGCGATCAAAAGAAATCTCCTAAAGGTCTGATGCCGAGTTGTACAGCATGGACAACGACTTTCTCATCTAACTGAGGGATCTCAACTATTCTGTTATTGAACTGGGCCACATAGTTGCGTAAAGACTCACCCTCTCCTTGCCTTACTAGGTGTAAGGACTATGTGTCTTTGGACAGGAGCTTACTAGCCTTGAAGTGAAAGTTAAACTTCCTGGCCAACTTATTGAAAGAGCTGATCGAATTGTCGGAGAGGTAGTTAAACTACATTCATACTGCTTTCCTTAGCGTGCCCAAGAAGGCTTTGCATAGTATGGCATCTTTATGACCGTGGAGATTCATGAAGGTGCAAAAATAAAGGAGATGGTCATCGGTGTCACCCGTGCCATCATATTGGTCCAGTGACAGAAGTTTTCCATTAGGGGGCAATACTTCATCCTAGATACCCCCTGGTAAAGAGGGTCTTGTTGCTGGCAACCAACCTAGTGTCGCCAGCAGGCTTGCTCCCTTGCTACTCGGAGAGCCACCTTACCATCATATGGAGCTCATTTAAGTTGGCGTCATCCGCTGGGTGAGCTCGTTGTATAACTTAATGAGCTTAAACTCCCTGTAAGTCGGCTTCCTACTCATTGCCAGCCATAGCTCGATCACAGGTAACCGTAGACCTTGCTGGCTGCTATTACAGTGGTGGATCAGGTTACTGATTCTTTCCATTTTGCAGTAGTTGTTGTTGGCTGTTGTCTCGCCCAATGCGGGCATCTGAAGCTTCAGAGTGGTGAGTTTGTTTGCTGCAGTGCTCTGCTTTGTCCAGGTAAGCTCGGAGCTCCCTGTTTTGCTCAACATACTTCTCAACTAGGTGCTCCACGTGCTCCAAGCATTCTTTCAGACAGCTCTTGGGAGGGGCTAATTACCTTTAAGTTGGTTGTTCAACAATTGTTGATTTCCTTGCTCGTTACATTGAGGCATGATGTAGAAAGGCTTAATGTGGGTTATGTGTTTGGTATGTTTAGGATTTCAAGTGTAGAAATTCTCGTTTCCTATAGACGACGCCAAATGTCGTTTCTCAGTTCTTGCCAGTAGTTGATTAAGATTTATACGTATTGGGCCCGTAAAATAATGCACAATAAAGGGACGCCGAGGAATTGTTCGGCATAACCACTCCGATTCAACAATAAGATTTTTATAGAATAGAATACTAAGTATGCAGGCTTAGAATGCAGAGTTTGTAGAGAGCCTTATCGTTGGGTAAATGTTTGGTATTTATATCAGAGTAGAGCAGTCTGTTAGAGATCAGTTGGCAAAAGAGATCTTTTCCCATAAGCATAGGAAAGTGGAGCTATCATGCCTGTCGTGTCCAACGTGTCTTTAATATTTAAGGTATGGTTGTTTTATCTTTATCTTACAGTTTATAACTGTTACAATTTTTCATGGATCTAGGCCACTAAAGGCCAAGCTTAAAGCCTATAGAGATGGGTCTAGGGAAGTAAGGCTTGGTAAAAGTACTCTGTCAATAATTACAAACAGATTTAATAAATAAATCACTTGATTAAAATTCTTTACCCGATGGTTATTATTTATCAATGCATAGTAGATACATGTTCCTATTAAATTTTAAGACAACTTCTTTATGCCTGCATCACGGATATTGCCAAGAAGTTTATTTGATTAAATTATATATGATAATATTCACAACAATACTACTATATAGCCTTTTTCATTTTTTTTTTATAACAAATAGAATCTTATAAAAAATTGTTTAGTTGTTAAGTACAAATAAAAATTGCAGGATTCATCTTTGGTGCATCAAGGATCACTTGCTTTCACTCTTAGAAATACGATGTGATACACAATCTATAAACGAATAGAAACCAATCATAATTTTATTGGTGAAAGGGTTTATACTTCCTGTTTAAAAAGGAAATCAATAGAATTTTAAATCACTGAGGGGCTCATTTTAGCTCGAGCCACATTTGTCTTCCCCGACATGTTATGCTCGCATGTTTCTAGTTAATAAATTTAAAAGAAAATATATATTTTTTAATTTTCTAAAGTTAATATCACAAAAGCTGATTAAATGTATCAATTTTTTCTTTTTTCTTTTTTTTTTTTAACATTGTTTTCTTAGTTGATGATCAAATTGGTTTATTGGTCTTTCTGATCCACTCACTCCTGTTGGCCTCTCAAGATGGCACGGCCCTTATCGTTCCATCAACACGTCAGCCCACATTATTTAATCCATCTAAATATGCGTGTACTTTCCTTCCTTCTATGGGATATTCAGTTTGTGGATGAGTTTATTAAGGAAAAAAAAAAAAAAAAAGAAATGCTTTTTCTGAGTTTCTTTTCATTGTGTTATGTCTCATGACAGTAAAAATTTATTGGTAGCAAATAATAATGAAAGAAAAAATTGAAAAATAATTGTTTTATAAACCGTCCATTCTACAACTATATCTGTCAAAATTTTATTAATATATATATATAAAATGCGTAACATCCTTTCCGTCCCACACCACAGAATTTCACTTCACGTGGCTGTCGGATGTAACATTGGACCAGCCCCCCATCGCAAGGGACCAAACATCATTAGCAATTACCATACGAAATCAACCTCTCATGATCCAATTTTTCTATTTCTGGATTAACTACGAAAATAACAAGATAATGGTATTCAAATAGTAGCCACGAATATCGCTATAGACCAGATAAAGCTCGATATTATTTATTTGGGAATTCATGTGTTAGCTTGATTTCTTTTATGATTCATAGCAATGTCAAAAATATATAAAATTAATTAAAAATCACAAAGGATTCTTACTTTATTTTTCATTTTAATATATAAAATTGAATAGAGATTACAAATAATTGCAAAAATATGAAATGTCTTCGATGTTTACTTTATTTTTTATTTTGATCCTTAATATTTCAAATTTTCATTTAAGTTCTCAATGTTTGCTTCTTTTTCTATTTTAGTTTGTAACATTTCAAAATTTTTATTTGAGTCCTCAATATTTATGAAAATTTACATATTAGTCTTTTTAATTGATAACATTAAATTATTATTTATATATTAACATGTGACAACATTCTATTAGTTTACATATTTCTTTTTATATAACTAATATAATAAAATATTAAAATTAATTAATCAAATAAATTATACAAAAATATTAAAATATAACGAAAATTTATCAAAAAATTAGAAAAATGAAGAATAAGAAAAAAATCTACAAAACTAAGGCTGCTCTCTGGAGTGAAAGAAAAGCCTTGTTTTGCCTGTTACCCTCTTGCTTAGTAAGACCCTATTTCTGAGCCTTCCCCTCCTCCCTTTGAGTCATCTTGGATGAGAAGACAGAGACCGACTTCATTGACTTTCAATGTCCGTGTGGTGCTTTCTTCTTGTCTTGAATTGTTATAGAACGGCTTTTTATCAGGTATATACTAAAATAATACATTTAGTAATATATATATATATATATATATATATACTTAGATACATGTATATATTAATACTAATTTTAAACTAAATTAATGAAAGTCGTCAATCTCCCAATACCTTTGGATGGTTGAGTTTGTTATATATCTATATATATATATATTTTATTTTTTAAAATTAATATTAATATATATATGTATATAAATATATTATATTAGTAATTTTATAATTTTACATATTTTTCTTTGTTTTTCATTTTTATTTTTTTATAATAATTTTTCATTATTTCTTAATATTTTTCTATAAATTTTTTAATATCTTAATTAATATTAATATTTTATTATATTATTTATTTAAAAGAAATATATGTATCAATAGAATGTTGTTACTTGTCAATGTATAAATGGTAATTTAATGCCATTAATTTAAAAAACTTCAAATGTTGGGAATTTAAATGAAAATTTTGAAACATTAAATACATTAAAAAATAAAATAGCAAAAGAAGTAAATGTTGAGGATATATTTGTACTTTTCTAATTTCAAATCTATCGTCGTCAATTAAAAAAATTTATTTTGTAAACTTTTATAAATGTTGAGAATTTAAATAAAAAAATCAAAAAGTTAAGGATTGAAATAGAAAATGAAGTAAATATTGAAGACATTTTTATATTTTTCCTTAAATAATTTAATAATCATGCTTATCTTCACATTTAATCAACATTTGATCCTCTAATTTGGAAAGAAATAGGGTAGTATAAGGAATACGGTATAGAATAATTCAATTCTTGTCCTTTTAGAAGATAAATGGTTTATCTTACACCGTGTTTGTAACAAGGGAAGGCATTGTAAGGGATTTGATTTATTCCAATATGTTTGGATAAAAAAAAAAAAAAAAAGAAAGGAAAGAAGGAGAAATGTTAATGATTAATAAAAAAAAGATAGGATAAAATGTAAAATTACTTTTCTACCCATAAAATATAATATGGCAGAAAAAAATGAAGGATAAATATGCAATTATATAATTTTTCTCTTCCTTCCCTCCTTGTTCTCTCTATATTTGGAATGATTAAATTTTAGTGAGATCAAGGGAATCAATTCCACTAGCTTTCCTGCCCTCATCCGATTCATTCATCAAACAAATAAGGGAATAGAATTAATTCCCTCTACTTTCCTTCATTCCAAACACAATTGTTAGGGATTGAGAAGATATTTAATTGTAATAATAAGATTTATGTATTAGAAGGTACAAAATTTTAAAATTTTATCCATCCTCACTTAACAAGCTTTTCATCCAATATGATAAATAAATCCCGGGAGGGAATTGGGAGAGAGAAAGAGATAAATAAACATCAAGGTATTGCATCAGGATCGATCAACTTATTTTCCTCTCTATTTTTTTTTTTTTATTTTGGCTAGATGTATTTATATTCTCTAATGATAACACACTTTATCATCCAATTGACAAGGCTTTGTAGCCCTCTACTCTAAAGAATGACAATGCATTAGTGTGTGTCTGCCTTAAGGTATGTAATACATGGGATTTGGGAGCTTGAATGATCGTACAGACATCGTGGATCCTAATAAATCACTCCACTGGTCTCCTGAATTCCCAACTATCCTGTATCCCTCCCTTGCCATTTCATCCCTCTTCTCCGACTTGTACACCACTGCAAGCTTTCTATGGTCATCCACGTCTCTGCAATAGGGAACAATGTCAAAATCTCTATCCCAACTATAAACTAAATATAAGAACTACAAACTTACCTCAAAATAAGCCTGTCCCACTTATCAAACCCGACATTGACTAGGTTATTGATGGTAGCCCTTCTATGATGTTCTCTTCGCCCAGTCAGCAAGAAGATCTTGAAGCCCAGATTCGTCACTTGCTGGAAAAGTTTCAAGCTGGGCTGTATAGCAGGTGCCATAGCCATCTCAACCCACTTATCGAACTCGGCATGATCAAAAACCTCCAAGCTACAAGTTGGCACTAAGAACCCAAATCAGAAATCAATTATTGCTCCAGACAAAGAATATTCCAGGGCCAAGTAAAGCATATACTACACAAAACATTGGCACATATTCTTGGTACATACTTATAACTTTTCGCGATTCTTCTTCTAATAAAACCAAATTCTCCACAAGTAACAATACAAACAACAAGAGAAAAGCCACATGACTAATCAAATTTTTGTCTTGATGCAAGACAACAGCAGGACAGAATTGCTCAATCGTCAATCTTTCAACAGCTACAGAACAACAGGAATGATGCCTATGTTTTAACAGGTCAATTCTTATAAGAATCACCTAAAATGCCGAAAGTTATTGTTAACGAGTGCTTTAGAGCATTTGTTAAAGACAAAAGAACAGAATGACTATCGAACATTTCATAAGATGTTAGTACATAAAAGGGGGAAGCTCCATTCTTTGGTCTCTTACAAGTGCCCCGGCGCATTCATTATTGTTTACAAATGCGAGATTCCTCATAAAATAGGTAAAGTACATAGAATGATTGCTGGATTATCTAATTAGCTTAAGTAAAACGGGAAGGAGTCAAACTCAACATTCCATTCCTCACATCATCAGCTTCAACAAATGAAAGAATGGAACCGGCATACGGGGTCGATGCAAAATCACTAAGAATCAAACCCTAAGCTCCTAAGCAAATACAATGCCTTACCCAATAAGATTTTCGGCACAGCAAGGAAGATTAGAAAGCAAAGGATCATCAACAGTAAAAGGATACAGATATTGACGTCAACCCCGATACTTGTTAAAGGCTTAAAAAAAGAACTTTCAACCATTGTAAAACTCAAACAACCGGGACACCATTAGCATATTCCATATGAAACTTCACTAAAGATTCAAACTTTAAGCTGCTATAAAAGGACAATGACTTACCCAAAACCATGTTGAGCATAATAAGGAAGATTCGAGAGCAAAGTATCATCAATATCGAAAATCCAAACATCTTTTCCATCACCATTTAACTCCAAACCCTTAGCAAAAACTCCAGCTTCCTTGGAAACTCTCTCTAGATCAGAGCTATAACCTTTACCCAACAAATAGTTCGTCACGTAATCCCCACATTCCTCGGGAACCGTCTTCCATGGATTCACATTGTTTGCTTCGACAGCAAACCTCCAGCTATCACAATGGAGTCGGACTTCTTCATCTACTGGCTTGAATTGCCTTTCCATCGCGTATTCGATGATCAAGGGTCTAGGAAGCGCTTGAGAATGGGAAGAAGAAACAGGGGTTTCTTGAGAGAAAGAGAGGGAAAGCAACGGAAGGAGAAGGAAAAGCGATAGGGAATTCATGGTGGTGGTGATGAAGGATTCAGAAATGCAGGAGGAAAGGAAAGGAAGAAAGTGGATGGGATTGGAATAAAGGGGGTTGGGGTGAGGGAGAGGAGAGAGAATGACGTGGAGGAGAAGGAAAAGGAAAGTGAAGAAGAGAAGACAACCTACAACGCAATACGATACAACAGTAACGGGATGAAGTTTGAAAAACAGGGTTTTTGTCAGTTTGGTGGTATGGTCATGGGTATGGAAACGTGCACTTTCTCGTCCTTTTCTTTGCAACGAAAATTAATTCGCGTCCTTTTCTTTGCAAGGAAAATGAATTCGCTGAAAACGTGTTTTATCTGCGAGGTTAGGCCAGTGACACACGGGTTCAACCCGTTGGCTGTAGCATTTGGATTAAGCTTAACAGTTAAGGCATATCTCATAGTTTTTTCTTCTTTAATTTGGCTATTCAAACCACCTTGATTATTATTCGACCAAAAGAAAAAAAATCACTTTTATTAAACCCAAATTATAGAGACGGTTTGATCCACTTCAATATGATCTAATCATAAAATCACTCTGTTCAATCCAATCCAATCAAATCTCAATTTTATTATCAATTAAATTCTATTCGACTGCTTAACTCTTATTTCCTTATATATCGAAATCAATTATATAGATTGATTTTAACAATATTGATTCAAACTTTTAATCTTTTACTATTTTGTATATAAATAATTATTTATAAAGATAATTATAAACACGAGATGATAATAAATAGATTATCTAAACTTTCATATCCTATGGAAATTTTAATTTTTCATTTATTTTAGTTTCTTAATTTTCTAAAAGGAAAAAAAAAAGGGTGAAAACATAAGAAAAAAATTACAATTAGAGAAATCTAGAAACAAAAAAGGGAAAAAGAAAATGAGTAAATATCTTGAAACTTTTGCTTAGGTTACTTATCATGTGATATCCAAATTTGTTAAACTTTAAGAACTCATAACCCAGTACTATAATTTAAAAATTATAGTAGTTAAGTATCTTGAAATATTCAAATAACTATCAAACTATATATTATTTTGATTCAAAATTAAATCAAGAGTAACCTATTTAGAGATGTATACCCAATTAAACCTATGAACTGGGTTAAACAAGCGAGCCATAGTTTAATAAAACGTTTAATCATGATTAGCTTGGTTTAATAGGTTGGGCAGTTCATGGGCCAATTTTAGAGCACGTGAACCGGACTTTCCATATTTTCTTGGGTTGCAATTTATGGGTAATATGTAATATACATATTATGTAATATTTACTATACATTATAATCTAAATATTATGATAATATGTAATACATAGATATTGTATTATATATATCCTATTATGTATGTATATAAATATATATGATATACATATTACATAATGCATACATATAATACATGTATATAATATGCTATATATATTTTACATAAATATGTTAATATATATAAATTGTAAAAAAAAAAAATGGTTGATAGGCTCGATTGCTTAGAACCACTTGAACTATTGAATCTTAAGTTGATTAAGTCTTGCATATGCAAGTCAGTTCATCAAACCAGAATCAATGAACTGGTTCACGATTTCAACCAGGCCTTCCTTAGGTCTATACTCATTGTTATTTATAAAATGTAGTAAATTAATAAACTTTTCAAAGATATAGTAATTGCCAAAGCCCTTGCAATCTAATAACATTGACACAGATCTCCCACTTAGATGATCAAGTTCGAATCATTTCTCTCCATTATAATAACCAAAGAAAAAGAATATAACATTTGTGAATTTTAGATGTTACTCAAAAAGTCACGCAAGTAAAAGTTTTTACAAAATTATAAAACCACAGTTACAAAGAAATCACTTATTTATTTTACTTCAAAAAGTAGATTAAAAAAAAAGAAAAAAATAGAAAGCAAATTATAGTTTTGTAAAATGATTATAAAAATGAGAATTTGAGGTAGTTTGAAAATTACTATCCTAAAATGAAAAATTATAAAAGCTTAAACTCTTATAATGGAACCATCCATCTTGTTAAAAGTGGAAGAAAGAACATAATTTTATGAATTTATCATATATTTTATAAAGAAAAAGTTTCTCATATCAATAACGAATAAAAATCAGCCTTTTTTTCGTTATAGTATATGTAAACCTGAGTAAAGGATAGCTGGCCTAGTCCAATAGTGGTTGAGTTTTAAGGGCCCAGGTGATTTGCATGGTCGGAACCACTTAACCTGACAATTCAAAGACCGTTGACCAACAATTAAAATAAAAATAAAAAAATAAAAGGGGTCAGTCCTTTTTTACCCCCACCTAGGCCCCTACCTCCTACCCCTATCTATAGTTTGAATTGTTAAAATCACTTTTGGTTGCTTACCCCTTACTTTTTCACTTTTGGTGCATGTAATTTAAATTTTGTGGCATTGAAACGTTTAAGAATTTGAAGTTTCAAAATTCAAGCAACATGTTTTCACCTTCCTCGATCCTTATAAATTGCAGCTTTCGATATGTAGTAGCCGTTATTTCATAAACATATTATATCGCTCCAACTCCAACCATTCTGCTTTCAAAATTTTTCAATTGCAAAACATTGCCATAAAAATATTTCCTTTTACTAACCATCAATATCTCTACATAATTCTCTCTTTTACTGTACCGAAACATTTGCATTACCAAATAATAATGACATACACATACCGGTGATATAATTTCTGCTTTTTTTTTTTGTCTTACATATCATCGCTATTCATAAATCTTTGTTGTAGTAAATAACAGAAAAAGCTATTAGCATCTATGAAAAAAATTTTGCATTGTACCTTATCTAGTCAAAAGTACGGTTCATCATCTAGTAGGAAAAGTAAAGGTAAAGGTACTGGAAGTTTCAATACGTCGTTTGAGCTTCAATGGTTCAAAGATGTTCAGGCATACATGGATAACGGGTATGACCTGAATGAGTAGAGGGCACACGATATGGTTCAGAACGTGAAAGAAAAAGTTACACCACCTTTAAGCTTCAATGTAGAACCGAATTGCATGAGTAATTGCAATACGCCACCTCCTAATTTTGACATTGAACATCAATACATGAATTACCAAGGTATGCCACCTCCCGGTTTTGAACCTCCATGCATGAGTATCCCTAAACGTCTTACTAGATTCGAACCTCTCCGTATGAGTATCTCTGCTTGACTTGCAAGATTTGAATTGATGGGAATTAGGCTACTAAACCTCTAGCTCGTAGCCAAACCTGAGGATTAGAGGGCTGGTACGACGAATCTGAGGTCGAGTGTTTCCTTACTGAGTCACCTTTCATGCCGTATCGTGTGACCGCCCATTTCTCTGTAGTATACCAAGTTGATAATTACTCTTTAACGCTGAGTCAACCAATTACTCGGTACCTTGCTTGTCGAGAAGTCAAGAGAGAGAGAGTCCGGAATGACTAAGCTATTCTTACTCGGACAAGCCCATCTATCCGTATTTTTTGTTTTCATCTTCTAACGACCTCACCAATGTAGCATCGTTACGTGTACAATATCATGTGCTAAATCCATTGCACCAATGATTATTTTTCTTATATATTCGTTTTTACCTTTTTATATCTTGTACATTACTTCTTTGGGAAATACCTTTTTGTCTTTACCTTTTTGTCTTTTCCTTTTTAGGTATGTTGCCCTAACTTATGGGTATAAATACCCCCATGCTTGTAACTATGGATATCATACATAACATATCATATCAAATCATTCTTAATATACTCCTTGAGTACTTTCTTTTCTCCTTGCGTAAAAACTTTTTGTTTACTCTTGGTATCATTCTTATTCTTTCCCTTAAGCAAGGTTGGGTGGTGAGTAACCTCACCAAACCAATTTGTGCGTCATATCGAATTATATCGTAAGTCCTTAGAAGTTTCATTGGTGCGTTATATCCTCTGGAGCTACTCGTGGGTTTTGCTTACTATTTTATTCTTCATTTTACCCTTTCGTACTTTCCCTATTAATTCTTTTTCAAGCTTTCTGCAAGCCCGGATCCATCCAGCAATCGATCTTATCTATTCTTAGTCACGGTTCGCAACATCATGGTATCAAAACGGAGGTTTTGTGTAAATTGTAGTTAGTTCACCTTGAATTTTTGTTATACTCTGTTTTGCGTGTGTGAAACAAAGCAAATTACTGTATTCATTTTACTGTTATATTGTTAGTTGTTCACTTTCTGAAGTGTTTGTTTGAACTTTGAATTTGTGAAGAAAAATGAAAGACCTAAGTATGAATATTGGTACCAGTGATAATAGTAAAGTTGTCCACCATGGGCAACAGTCTTACGGAACTCCCAGAAGTATTAATGAGAGGCTTAATGAGGTAACTAACCTTTTAGTAGATCTGACTCGAGTCGTTCATGCACTATTTTGCTGACTTACTGAGGCCCTACAAAACACTCCATAAGCTGCTCAATGTATTAGAGGTCAAAACCTAACTCGACATGTTCGAGGTGAAGGAGTTGACGGACGAGTAAGGCGAAGGATAGACCTAAGAGAGCTTGATGAAGAGGAAGAAGAGTATTTTGAAGAGGAGCGTGTATGAATCCCTAGAGCATCGGACTATGTAAAGCTTCGGATTCCGAGTTTCAATAGATCTAGGAATGCTGATGAGTACTTGGATTGAGAAGAAAAGGTGGAACATGTGTTTGACTACTATTAATATTAGGATTATGAGAAAGTGAAAATTGTTGTTATTGAATTCTCTAGGTATGCCGCCATGTAGTGGAAGAATTTTCAGGCCATAAGGAGACGAGAGAGGTATCAAGAGATTAATACTTGGCCAGAGATGAAGATGATACTCAAAAACAGATTCGTGCCAGAAACCTATCTCCAAGACACTTTTACTTGGCTTCAGAAGTTGAGACAAGGAGGCCAAATTGTTGACAAGTATATTTAAGAATTTCAAATGCTCATGATGCGTTGCAAAGTGAAGGAACCACCAGCTCAAATAGTCTTAAGGTTCATTACCGGGTTTAGAGGAGACATTTGGAACATTGTAGAGCTTTAACGATTTGATACCATGGATGAGGCTGTTAGGATTGCTCAATGAGTAGAGAGGCAAAGAAGGAGCCGAGTATTGGCGAAGATGCTGACTAGTCAACCCGGATAAGTAAGTCACCGAGTTCAGTCAAGTATAGAGCTGAGTAGAAAGGTTGATATCCAAGTCAAGCAAAAAAACTAACCTAATGATGAAGTGTTGACCCGAACTTATGAGAAGGGGTAAGGGTCTAGTAAGAAGACTAGCTAGATTAAGTGCTTTATGTGCTAGGGGTTTGGACGTATGGCTGCTCAGTACCCGAATTGATAGACGATAGTCATCAAATGACACATCCCAAAGCTAGAAGTAGAGAGTACGGATGAGAAACCTGAGGAGGAGGAGGTTCTTGTCAAGAAAGAAAATGTCGAGAAAGAGTTGATTGAGGAGGACGTGTTTCCTAAGGGCTTAAATTAGTTATTCATGGTTGTCCGACGTACTATAAATATGGAACTCTCATTAGAGGAGGAGTTGAGATAGAATTTGTTCAATAATACCTATAAGGTAAGTGAGCAGATGTATGCCCTCATCGTGGATAGTGGAAGCTGTACCAATGTAACATCAATTGATCTTGTTTCAAAACTAAGGCTACCGAATGTTTCACATCTGAGGTCATATAAGTTGCACTGGTTGAGTGAGAAAAGATCATTAAATATCATTTGGTAAATATTACAACCAATCACTATAGAGAATTACTCTGACCAGATTCTCTACGACGTACTGCTTATGTGCACTTCCTACGTGTTGTTGGGTAGGGCACAGTTGTTTGATAGGAGAGTTATACATGATGGTTACAGGAATACGTATATATTCAAGAAGGATGACTGAAAGATCACACTAAATTTGATACCGTCGAGAGAAGTTAATAAGTTACAGACAAAACTTGCTTGCGGATTGAAGAAGACTCTGGTGATGAGTAGAGTTGAGCCCTGAGAGCTTATTAGTGCTAACAAGCCGACGCTCATGTTGGTCAGGTAACTATTAGAAATGAAATAGTGGGATGAGTTACCCTAAGAGGTTAAGGAGTTGTTAGATGAATATATCGACTTGTTCCCAAAACAGTTACATGGGAGATTACCTCCAACTCGAGACATAGAGTACTGCATTAACTTAGTACTCGGCATTGTATTGTCGAATAAGCCAACTTATCGGATGAATCCTAAGTAGGCTTCTGAAATTTAACATCAAGTCAATGAGTTGTTAGAGAAAGTATATGTAAGAGAGAGTCTCAACCTTTATACTATGCTCACACTTCTAGTGCCTAAGAAGGATGGAACCTGGTGGATGTGTGTAGATAGCTAAGCTGTAAACAAAATCACAATCAAATACAGGTATCCGATCCTGAGGCTAGAAGATATATTGGATGAACTCAATGGAGCCAAGATTTTCAACAAGATTAATCTTAAGTCTAGCCACCATTAAATCCATATGAGGCCAGGAGACGAGTGGAAGATTGTGTTCAAGACTCGACATAGACTTTATGAATGGATGGTCATGCCTATTAGCTTGTCGAATGCTTCTAGCATTTTCATGAAACTTATGAACCATGTGCTAGGACATATCATAGGGAAGTGTGTCATGGAGAGCAATGCCCTTATCTTTTCCGATGAGGCTGTAAACTGAATTGAGCATGGACTTTGTGCTCCGATTACCGCAAGCTGCCTGAGGCAAAGATTCTGTAATGGTCGTCGTAGATAGGTTCAGTAAGATGGCACACTTCGTACCTTGCACCAAAACTAACAACGTTTCGGGTATTGCTTTTCTTTTCTTGTAGGAAATTATGAAGATATGCGGCGTGTTGAGAAGTATAGTCTTTGATAGAGACCCAAAGTGTTTGAGTCATTTTTGGAGAATCTTTTGGCGTTGGCTAGGAACCAAATTACTCTTCAATACCTCATGTCATCCTTAAATTGATGGCCAAATAGAAGTGGTTAATTGTACTTTAGGATTACTTCTCCGAGCAGCAATAGGTAAGAACCTGATTGATTGAGACATGATGGGAATCAGGCTATCGAACCTTTGACCCATAGCAGAACTCGAGGACTAGAGGGGCTGGCATGATGAATCCTTATATTCCAACCAACCCCTGTCGAGGCCGAGTACTTCCTTGCGAAGTTACCGTTCATGCTGTGCCATATGACTACCTATTGTTCTATAGTATACCGAATTGATGATTACTCTCCAACATCGAGTCAACCAATTACTCGGCATCTTCTTTGTCGAGAAACTGAGAAAGAGAGTCCAGACTGACTAAACTATCCCTACTCGGATAAGCCCATCTATTCGTACTTTTTTATTTACATCTTCTAATGATCTCGCTAATATAGTATCGCCATATGTACAATATCATGTGTAGAATCCGTTGCACCAATGATTCTTTTTCTTTTATATTCATTTTTGTCTTTTTATATCTTGTACATTATTCCCTTAGGAAATGTCCTTTTTTCCTTTTCCTTTTTAGGTAGGTTACTCTAACTTATGAGTATAAATACCCTTGTATTTATAATTGTGAGAACATCAGATCATTCTTAATATATACTCTTTGAGTATTTTTTTTTTCCTTAAGTAAACACTATTTGTTTACTCTTGGCATCACTCTTATCATTTCTCTTAGGCAAGGTTAGGTAGTAAGTAACCTCATCGGACTAATTCATGCGTCAAATCGAATTAAGCTGTGAGTCCTCGGAAGTTCCATTGGTACATTATATTCTTTGGAGCTGTTTGTGGGTTTTATTTATTACTTCATTCTTCAATTTTTACCCTTTCATACTTTTCCCCATTAATCCTTTTCGAGGCTTTTGCAAGCTTGGACTCATCCAGCGATTGCCTTTGTCTATTCTTGGTCAAGGTTTGTAACATCTTGGTATTAGAGCGGAGGTTTTTATGTGAACTGCAATAGTTCTTCTTGAAGTTCTATTATACTTTGTTTTGTATGTGTGAAATAGAGTAAGTTACTATGTTCATTTGATTGTTGTATTGCTAACTGTTAACTTTCCAAAGTGTTTGTTTAAGCTTTGAATTTGTAAGAAAAAATGATAGATCTAAATATGAATGTTGGTATTGGTGATGATAGTGGAGTTATCCACCATGGACGACAATCTCAGGAAACTATTAGAAGTACGAACAAAAGGCTTGATGAGGTAATCATTCTCTTAGTAAATTTAACTTGAGCTGTTCGTGTACTGTCTTGCTGACCCACTAAGGCTCAGCAAAACACTCCATAAGCTGCTCAACTTGTTAGAGGTCATTACCTAGCTCGATCTGTTCAAGGTGGAGGAGTTGGTAGACGAGTAAGGCGAAGGATGACTTGAGAGAGCTTGATGAAGAAGAAGAGGAGTATTTTGAAGAGAAGCGTGTACAAATCCCTAGAGGATCCGACTATGTGAAGCTTCAAATTCAAAGTTTCAATGGATCTAGAAATGCTGATGAGTATTTGGATTGGGAAGGGAAGGTAGAGCGCATGTTTGATTACTATTAGTATGAGGATTATGAGAAGGTAGAATTGCTGCTGTTGAATTCTCTGGATATGCTGTCATGTAGTGAAAGAGTTTTTATGTCATGAGAAGATGAAAGGGATACCAAGAGATTAACACTTGGCTTAAGATGAAGAGAGTGGTTAGAAATATATTCATGTCGGAAACATACCTCCAAGATACGTTCACTTGGCTTTAGGAGTTGAGACAAGGAGGCCAAATTATTGAAGAGTATGTTCAAGAGTTTCAAATACTTATAATACCTCAAATACTTGCTGCTACTCTAAAATATCAAAGTCTTTAATGAATATATTCTCAAAAAACTCAAAATTTGTATTGGTATAGTACTGTATCTCAAATATCGAATCACCAGACCGTTGCCTCTTCAATTTTTGCACCAGTAATTACTCACCTATAAATGAGTAGTGCCGCTCCTTGGTGGGTGATGAAGGAGAGACTGATAGCTAGCCACCATACTGACTTTGGTAATGGTTGACCATCTCTTCTATGTCTACCATTGCTACTGACTCTTCTTATTGTGCTTCTAAGCTGTATACGTTTTAAGAAATCATTAGATCTTGAATCTAAACGTAATAAGTTTTCAAATACATTAGTAATAATTCTGCTTTACAATAAGGATCTAAAATAGTTGCTACAAGATAAATATGAGAAATATCTTTATAATAAGTTAACTAGTTCAACATCATATCTTATATGCATATGTATAGGTTTAAGTCCTTACAAGCTTGAAGTAGCACGCCAAGTATACTGACGGCTAAAATAACAAATAAGTGAACACTGGGCTTATAAACCTGTGAGAAAGTTTTAGTAGTATCATAAAAAAACTTTCAAAACTTTTAACAATTAGATACAAATATCTCAATTACTGGGAAAAATGTCAACTTCCTGCATGTTGTACATTGCGAAGTCACATAGCAGTTTACTGTAAGGAATTATGTTATGCAACAACTCGTAAGTAAAGTTTCAACAGTATTGCACATCCATCTTAAACTTTCAAGGTCTCTTCTCGCGCTCTATGCAGAAGTTCCTCCACTTTTTGTGAAGGGACATCCTCTCTGTTATTATCTTGACAATGTTCTTGAGTAGAGCTATACTATCGTGCAAAGTTGACACACAAGTTAAGAATATGACATACATAACGTATGTGGAAAAAATCCTCCTAACACTGGTTGACAATAATTTTGCAAATCAGATATTGATGCAGTATTGGCATTTACATTATCAAAACAATAGAAAAACTTTTCCTTACTAATTTGTACTCATTTAGGATTTCTGTAATAATTTTATAAATGTTTTGTACCGTGTATCACTCGTTAGATACCCTTAAAACCAATAGTTATTTATTAAGTTGCCAATTATCATCTATCTAATAAACAGTAACACTCATATAAGAATTATTACGAAAAGAATCTATCTATATGTCTGCACATATGGACACATGCATATCAAGGAAAGTGAACTTACCTGTAAGCTCTCTCTTACCTTTGTGGTAAGAATCATTACGAAAAAATAATATGTTTGCACATCTGGACATATAAGAATTATTACGAAAAAGTACTCAATGAGTGTATTAAGAATGATCTGATATGATATATATGATATCCATAGTTACAAGCACAAAGGTATTTATACCCATAAGTTAGGGTAACCTATCTAAAAAGAAAAAAACAAAAAGGATATTTCCTAAGGAAGTAATGTACAAAATACAAAAGGATAAAAATGAATATACAAGAAAAACAAGCATTAGTGCAATGGATTTTACACATAATACTGTATACGTAGCGATGCTACATTGGCGAGGTCATTAGAAGATGCAGACAAAAAGTGCTTACAAATGGGCTTATCTAAGTAAGGATGGATTAGTTAGTCCAGACTCTCTCTCTCTCTCAACTTCTTGGCAAACAAGGTGTCGAATAATTGGTTGACTCGGTACTAGCAAGTATTCATCAACTCGACATACTATAGATAAATGGGCGGTCATACGGCACGCCATGAAGGGTGATTTGACTTCGGTAGGGGTTAGCTAGACCAGATGATTCGTTGTGACAGCCCCTCTAGTCCTTGGGTTCGACTGCGAATCAGAGGTCCGGTAACCTGACTCCCATCATTCCCTCCGGGTTGTTTTGGATTTATGATCAAATTTGAATGGTCTTTGCTTAGTTCCCCATCAAGGTGATACAAATCGAGGTCGATAATATTGAAGGCGTTAAAAATCTCATAGTTTTCAAGCAATTCTAACTTGTAGGCATTGTCATTGATTTTCTAGAGGATTTTAAAAGGTTCTTTCGCTCTTGTAGATAATTTGTTCCTCTTCTTATTTAAAAACCATTTCTTATTGAGGTACAACCATACTAAGTCTCCCAGTTGAAATCGTTTAGCTGTTTTACCCTTGGTTTTTTCTCGCATTTTTCTTACATCTTCGTCGATGTGCCAAATGACCTTGTCATAGATGTACTGAAGGGATTATACTCTGGCCGATGCATCAGGGTCCTCTTATATGGGTACTAGTATAGGGGCGTATTCGAAGGGCAACTTAGGATTGAACCCATAGACTATCTTGAAGGGATTCTATTTAGTAGTGTCATGTATTGTTCGGTTGTAGGCAAACTCAACCATTGGTAGGCAGACGTCTTGTTGCGAACTGTGACCAAGAACAAACAAGGCCAATCGCTGAATGGGCCTAAGCTTAAAAAAAGCTCGAAAAGGATTAATGGGGAAAAGTGCGAAAGGGTAAAAATTGAAGAATGAAGTAGTAAGCAAAAACCATGAACAACTCCATAGGATATGATGCACTAATGAAACTTCCGAGGACTTACGACTCAAATTGATATAACACACGAATTAGTTAAGTAAAGTTAATCGCCACCTAACCTTACTTAAGGGAAAGGATAAGAGTGATGCCGAAAGTAAACAAATAGTGCTTACATAAGGAAGAAAATGTACTTAAAGAGTGTATATTAAGAATGATTCGATGTTCTCACAATTATAAGTATAAGGGTATTTATACCCATAAGTTAGAGCAACCTGCCTAAAAAGGAAAAGACAAAAAAGGCATTTCCTAAGGGAGTAATGTATAAGATATAAAGAAGTAAAAATGAATATACAAGAAAAATAATCATTAGTATAATGGATTTTGCACATGATACTATACACATGGTGATGCTACATTGGCAAGGTCATTAGAAGATGTAGACAAAAAAGTACAAATAGATGGGCTTGTTCGAGTAAGGATGGCTTAGTTAGTCTGGACTCTCTCTCTCAACTTCTTGGCAAGGAAGATGCCGAGTAATTGGTCAACTCAGTGTTAGAGAGTAATCATGAACTCGACATACTACAGAAAAATGGGCGGTCATATAGTACAGCATGAAGGGTGACTCGGCAAGGAAGTACTTGGCCTCAACAGGGATTGGTTGGAACGAAATGATTCGTCATGCTAGCCCCTTTAGTCCTTGGGTTTGGCTGCAAGTCAGAGGTCTAGTAGCCTGATTCTCATCATTCCCTCTAAGTTGTTTTAGATTTGGGATCAAATTTGAATGGTGTTCACTCAGTTCTCCGTCAAGGTGATATGCACTGAAGTCAGCAATGTTGAAGGCATCAAAAACTCGATAGTCCTCGGGCAATTCTAACTTGTAGGCATTTTCATTGATCTTCTGGAGGATTTTAAAAGGTCTTTCCACTCTTACAGTTAATTTGTTCCTCCTCTTGTTCAAAAACCGCTCCTTGCCGAGGTTTAACCATACCAAGTATTTCGGCTGAAATTGTTTAGCTATTTTATCCTTAATCTTTTCTCACATTTTTTTTGCAGCTTGGTCGATGTACCAAGTGACCTTGTCATAGATATGTTGAAGGGATTGTGCTCTAGTTAATGCGTTAAGGTCCTCTTATACTTGTACTGGTACTGGTATAGGGGCGTAGTTGAAGGGCAACTCAGGATTGAACTCATAGACTACCCCGAAGGGAGTCTGCTTAATGGTGTCATGTACTGTTCGGTTATAAGTAAACTTAACCATTGGCAGGCAAATGTCCTAATCAACCAAGTTCTTGCTTATTGAAACTTGGAGTAGTGACACCAAAGTTCGATTAACCACTTCTGTTTAGCCGTCAATTTAAAGCTAACATAAGGTACTAAAGAATAATTTAGTTCCCAATCGACGCTACAGGGTTCTCCAGAAATGGCTTAATAACTTATGGTCTCTATTAAAGACTACACTTCTTGGCATACTGTATATTTGCACAATCTCCTACAAGAAAAGAAAAACAATAGCTGAAGCGTCGTTAGTCTTGGTGCAAGGCACGAAGTGTGCCATCTTACTGAACTGATCAACGACGACCATTACAGAATCTTTGCATTTGGCGGGTTGTGGCAATCCAAGAGCAAAATCCATGCTCAATTCAGTCCACAATTTCGTCAGGACAGGTAGGGGCATTGCTTTCCCTTGTTCGGCTTGGCATTTTGCCTTCTTGCACACAACACAACTTTCAAAAACTCAGTATACATCTATCCTCATTCTCAACCAAAAGAATCAGCCATTTATTAGTGCACAGGTCCTTCTTTCCCCAAAATGTCTGGAGAGACCTCTAATGTGGGCTTTCCTAACTAGTAGATCCCTTAGTAAACAAGTTGGCACGCATAATTTTTTGCCTCAAAACAAGTAGCGATCTTCCATATGATATTCATTTACTATCCTCCCATCTACGCATCACAAAATTATGGGTCCAAAGTATGGATCCTTGGAGTACTGTTCTTTGATACTCGTAAACCCATACAGTCTGGTCTGCAGTTCTGATAAAAGCGCATATCTCCTTGAAAGAGCATTGGCAACTACATTGCTTTTTCTCTGCTTATACTTAATTACAAAATTGAACCCTTCAAGGAATTTAACCCACATCATCTGTCGCTTTGATAACTAAGTCTGACTTCAAAGGTACCTCAACGATTCGTGATCAGTATATATGACAAATTTTCTTGGTAGGAAATAATATTTCCATACTTGCATTACTCGGATCAGTGTCAAAAGTTCTTTGTCATACACAGAATAATTCAATTAGGGTCCTCAGAGCTTCTCACTATGGAAGTCAATTGGTTGGCCTTTCTGCATCAAGATAGCGCCTATTCTAATGCCTGATGCGTTATATTCCAGCTCAAAAATTTTGTCGAAGTCAAGTAGTATTAACACCGAAGTGGAGGTCAACCTTTCTTTTACCTCGGCAAAGCTCCTCTCCTCCGTTTCTCCCCATCGAAAGTCAATGTTTCTCTTCATTAGTTCAGTAAATGGCATAGCGAGGGTATTGAAATTCTTGATAAATCTTCTATAAAACGAAGTCGGTTTGTAGAAAATTCTTACATCAGCATAAGTAATAGGAGTTGGCCAATTGACAATTGCTCGAATCTTCTCATTATCGACTCGCAAGCCTCCTCTATTGACTACATAGCCCAAAAATACCACTTTCTCCTCGCAAAAGCAACATTTCTTTAGATTACTGAATAGTCTCTTAGCACGGAGGATATCTAGGATTGCTCTGAGATGTTTATAGTGACTTCGCATGTCAGTACTAAAGATCAGGATGTCGTCAAAGTACACCACAACACACTTCTCGATGAGATGTCTCAGCACATGGTTCATTAATCTTATGAAAGTGCTAAGGGCATTCGATAAGCCGAAGGGCATGACCATCCACTCGTAAAGTCCAAGTCGAGTCTTGAACGTAATCTTCCATTCATCTCCTGGTCTCATGCTAATTTGATGGTAGCTAGATTTATAATCTTGTTGAAAATCTTTACTCTACTTAATTCATCCAACATGTTTTCTGGTCTCGGGATCGGATTCTTGTATTTGATCGTAATTTTGTTCACGGCTCGGCTGTCTATACACATTTGCCAAGTTCTATCCTTCTCAGCACTAGAAGTGCGTGCACCTAAGACTCTCTCTTACATAGTCTTTCTCCAGCAACTCATTGACTTGACGTTGGAGTTTAGAATCCTACTCGGGATTCATCCGATAAGCTGGCTTATTCGGCAGTGAAGCATCAGGTATTAAGTCAATGCAGTACTCTATTCGTCGAGTTAGAGGCAACCCCTTAGGTAACTGTTCTGAAAACAAGTTAGTATATTCATCTGACAACTCCTTGATCTCCTGAGGTAACTCACCCCGCTCCCTTATTTCCAACAATCACCTGACCAACAAGAGGGTCAACTCATTAGCATTAATGGCCTTTCGGAGCTTGGCTCTACTTATCACTGGAGCTTTCTTCGATCCACGAACAAGTTTCATCTGCAACTTATTAACTTCTTTCGGTGACATTAGATTCAACATGATCTTCTAGTCATCCTTCTTAAACATATACATGTTCCTGTAGTCATCATGCATAACTCTTCTATTAAACAACCATGGTCTACCTAGCAACATGTGGGAAGCGCACATAGACAGTTCGTCATAGAAAATCTAGTTAGAGTAATTCCTAATAGTGATCAGCAGTAGTATTTGCCGAGTGATATATAATGCTCATTTCTCACTCAATTAGTGTAGCTTGTACGACCTCGGGTGTGAAATAGTTGGCAACTTCAATTTTGAAACAAGATTGGCTGATGCCACATTGGTGTAGTTTCCACTATATACAATGAGGGCACACATTTGATCATTTACCTTACAGATAGTATGGAACAAATTCTCTTTCTACTCTTTCTCTCGTAAAGATTCTATGTTCATAGTGTGTCGGATAACCATGAGTAATTGATCTAAGTCCTTAGGAAATATGTCCTCTTCAATCAGTTCTTTCTCGGTAGAAACCTCCTCTTCTTCGGGTTACCCATCCATACTCTCCACTTCCAGGTTTAGGATATCTCCCTTAATGACCATCGTTTGTCGATTTGAGCACTAAGTAGCCATGTGTCCAAACCTCTAGCACTTGAAGCACTTAATCTGGCTGGTCTTCCTGCCAGACTATTGCCCCTACTCATATGTTTGGGTCAGCACTACATCTTCAGGTCGACCTTTCTGCTCGGCTCTTACATCAATCTTTCTACTCGACTCTATACTTGACGGAGCTTGGTGACTTGCCTATTCAGGTCGACTAGTCGGCATCCTCGCTGATACTCAGCTTCTTTTTTGCCTTTCTACTCGCTAGTCAATTCTAACAACTTCCTCCATTATGTCTAGTCGTTGGAGCTCCACTATAAGCCCTAAAGCTAAGCCAAGTGACCGTAGGCTTGAACTTAGAACCCAAGGTTTAGGGCGATCGGTTAATGGATCCGATCAAACTCAAATTATAAACTAATGAGAGAAATATTAGTAAAAATGACCCCGTAAACTTGAATTTAAGAAAATAAGTAATAAAATAAGAGACTATAAAATTTTTAAATTTTAAGCATAATAAGTACTAATTACCGAAAAAGCGAAAAGTGTAATCGAATAACTAATAAACTACTAAAGATAGATTATATGTATACTAAAAATTTTAGAATGACCAAAATAATAATTAGGAATATTCACATGTACCCCACATGTATTTACGTGTAGATAAAAATACGCGAAATTACCTAAATTGGCCAAAAACTAAGTAAATAATTAAAGAAAATTATAAATTAATTATGAAAAAAATCAGAAAAAAAAATCAAAAGAGGCTCGAATAATCCAAATGAGGTTGTGGCAGGTTAAGATCTATAAAAGAAAAATCAACCAATTCAAATTAGATAACATAAAAGCCAAAAATTAAGGAAATTAGGCAAAGTCTTATCTAATTAATGCATAATAATTACAAAAATCGTCTATAAATAGGGAAAAAATTTACAGAAGTCATTTGGACAGTTTAACATCAGGGAAAAATAGGAAAACTGAAAAAATCGAGAGAAAATCTAGGAAAAAAAAAAGAAAACTGTGCAAATTCGTGTAATGAGAGAAACCCATACCTCACCATCACCTGGGACTGAGCCGCCACCACCACACCACTCTAGCCTCGCCGTCTAGGCGGGCCGATAGCCTTGGATCGGGTTTGGAAGGCTAGAAAGCTTCGGACCGGTTAGTCTCTTAAATTTTTCGATTTTGAATAATTTTTTTAAATTAGTTATTTTGCCCAAAAAATTATGAAACTTGTTATTATGAGGTTTTATTGTATGTAGATTTAGGGAAAAATATTGATTTAGTTTAATTACATCTGAAAATATAGGGTTCTTAACAAATTGTTCAAAACCGAGCATGATTAGAATGGAAAATAAATAAGCTTAGGAGTATAGTTTGGAGCTCAATTTTTTTTTGTAGGATGCTCATATGATATAGAACAGTGTTATGAAGCCATTTTTTTAAAATAAATTTTTTAAAATTTTTAAGTTAATTTTTAGCCCTAAAATGATGGGAAAATTGGGTGATTTGGGGATTAATTAGGTGATTAAGATGTTAATTACTGATTTAGATATTAATTAGATATTTAGGGATGTTAATCTCTGAAGTGAAACCCTAATCCTAGCCTTTGGAGTATTAAGTATGGTTAATTTGGGAAATTAGGTAATTAATATAAGAAATTAGTAATATGTGAAATTGTAAATTAATAAATCTAAAAAAATACGGTTATTTAGATAATATTATAATAGAAATCATAAAAATAATAAATCTGAAATAACATTTAATTTTAAGTAAATGTCTCAAAATGTAAGATTTTTACACATCGGGAATAAATCCGATACCGCAATTAGGGTTAGCGTGTACCGAATAGTTTAGAATACTAAATTACGACCCAATAGGATATTTGGACACTCGATCTTAATGCGATTAATTTCACATTAGGATTTGAGCATATTTAAGGCTTAGGAATCAAAATTTAAAATCTCATTTAGGATTTTAATACCGAAATAGAGTACAACGAATCATTAGGACGTATATACACGGAAAAAATGAGTTAAAATATAACTTAGAATATGAAACCATAAATTATAACTACTAAAAAGACCTATTTGTATTATAGGATACCCAGAGACACATCAGCTTGCAATTAAGGGATCGAACGATCGAGCAATTCCAAGTAAATTGGGTTATTACTTACTGTAATAGAGTACTAGTTTTATGGTACTCAAAGACTTAAGCTTATATATGATTGTGATTGTAAGTAGTTTACGCATGTGGTTGATGTATCTGAATTCGTGCTGAATTTGTAATGTGAGTGATTTTGTGACTGATTGAAATGGTATGAAATTGTTTGAACACCCTAAATGGAATTTAATCTTATTCGACCCTAATAACCGAAAATGTCATGCATTGCAACCCATTAGGGGATCATAGGATTCTCTAACCAAATACCGACCCCTTCGAAAGGGATAGCGCAGGATTGCAAAATGGTCTCTTCTTCATCCTTAGTCGAACTAAGCGACAGGAGAGGAGGTCGCAGCGAGAGTGAAGTCAATGGTTCAAAGGTAGTCGTGGGAAGAGCGAGGTCTCCATTGCACAAGCTTGGGTTTGGTTGTGAGCTGTTGCATAACATGGAAACTCCTCAACCCAAATTGGAACGGGTGAAATTTCTCTGATTTTACAACGGACCGGACTACGTTGTGCAATGACACTTGATTGTTGCATTGTATAAAAATAATTGCTTGATAACCCTGTTTGTGCTTGTATGCATTCATGAGTCTCCAATTCAACTTACTGAGCTGTAGTTGCTCATATCCTTATAGATCCTTTTGCAGGTTCAGATTTCTGAACACTTCAAGTACTATGTCGCCCTACAATTACCCAGAGGTTAGTCCGTTTGAAGCCAAGAGTGTGAGGATCAAGTTATTTAGTATAATATGTAACTAGAGTGACCATGTAATTAGGGATAAAAGACTGATAGTTATTATGTAATCTAGTGAATTGTTATGTTTATGTAAAACTTCCTGGGAAGCTCTGTAGACTTATATATATAATTATACATGTTATTAAACATTTGTACTATTTATCATAATTGTAGTTTAATTGTTAATCGGACTGCTTCCTTCAAAGTGAAGAGTCATCGACACCTTGTGTAGATCATGTCTATGGTAGGCACTGTGAGGCCAGTTACTATTATAGAATGGTTTACACGGTAGGATTGTTGCGACTTTACGACTGTGGGGCATAACATCCACAACATCCTGAATATCTCCTCTCAACTTGATATCAAATCTTGAGACTGTTCGAACTGGTGATTCCTCTACTTCACAACGCATCATAAGTATTCTAGGCGGTTTGATTTCAATTAATGGATCCGTAGTCACCTTCCAAGCAATCATAAAATATAGTAAAAAATATTTTCCTTTCAACCACTTTACTCTACTTGATCAGATTAGTTATTTATATTATAAGACATTTTTCTATATTTTAATTTTAGTCTATTTTTAATGTATACTTTATGGAATGATGAAAGGAAAAAAAGAAAAAGGGTTGAACGATCAGTAAGGAAATAAAGGAAAAAAAATCAAGAAAATTTAAAAAAATTAAAAAAAGGAAAAAAAAAAAGCGTTCAAGTGCCTTGAACTGGCAAGCCCATTGAATCAACCCTTACCACCAACTTACGGACCAGTTATGGTTCATTATGATGTAGACTCATTAACCGACGGTTCAAGACCCGTTTAGCCCGACGCCTACCATTAAGCAGATAGGATGAGTCAAAATCACGTGGTTGTATAACCATCCATGTATGAGCAATCTATTTCTATGCCATATGTATCGACAAATTGTTGACAAGTATTAATGGTGTTTTTTTTCCCCTTTTCTTTCCACGTCACACGTGAGGACTTAGGGAAGAAAGGATTCAAATTTAATCTATGATGCTGCTGGATCAACATTTATACATTTAAATCACAATGATCTTAGCATACTAATAATGGTTAAACATATACTAATAATTGCCTATAGCTTAAAAATTACCATTTGATTTTGCAAATATTGCCATGTATTATAAATTAATTAGGACTAACTAGCCACTGCTTTTGTTGTTTTTTTTAAATAAGGTGAAAGAAATTGTATAAATATCTCCCTCTTACCTATTTGACAAAAAAATTAGTAAAAGGAGTATGATAATAGGTAATACTTAGATCACCTAGTTTTAAGGATAGTATCGCTGTTTACACCTCAAGTTTATTATTTTTTGCCATTATATATTTAAAATTTTAATTTGTCTAATTTTACATTAAATTGAAAATTTAATTGTTACTACATACATCTCAGTTAACTCTAATTTACACTGCTAGTTTAGTTAGCAAAATCAACCAATGCGGTGGCCTCCTACAATCTTAAGGAGGTAATGCAACTAACCTATGGTTATGGGTAGCCCCTTACATTCGTCGATAATTCTTGCAACCTACATTTTTTAAGTGGGTTGTGACCTAATTTGTAAAAGGTGTTTGGCAATGGTCGGCAGCTACTTGTTAGGGGTTACATGAGCCTCCGAGCCATTAAAGACTACCGCATTAGTTGATCATATTGATTGGACTATCGATATGAATTAGAATTAATCGAAGTGTAAATAGTAAGGTTGGAAAAAAATCATAAATTGTAGATCGAACCATGAACCAAACAAAAACCAAAAAATCGATTTTTTTTTTTCAAACTCTTTGGTTTATGATTCGGTTTAGTTGTATATAAACGGTTTGTGACTCAGTTTGGGAAAGTGAAGCGAACTGTACTATTTTAAACCAAACCAAACCGTTTAATTAAATAAAAAAAATTTCTACAATTATTTTATACTTTTTATATTTTTTTCTATCAATTTTTATAAATTTCATCAAATTTTTTATATCTTATTATTCTTTATCTTAATTTTGTGTCAATTATTAAAATTAAGATGAGTGAATTCCATTTGAAATTTCATATTTATTAGAGATAAAAATATTTAGTAGAAATTTGATATAAATGGTTTAAACAGTAGATCCAATTAAACTAAACCATTTTCAATTAGGTTTGAAAAATTTATGAACCGAACTATATGATTAGATTTGACTTTTTAAAAAAATACAAACCATTATATTAAATTCGATTCGGTAAGAAGGGAGGGGGGAGGGGGTGAACTGTACTGAACCGAACTATGCTTATCACTGATAGATAGTGACAACTAAATTTTCAATTAAGTGTATAATTATATAACTATATAAGTCAAAATTTTATATATATAATTGTAAGAAGTGATAATATTGAAGTATAAATTATGATATTAGCCTTATACTATATTAATGTATATATATATACACACAATCACTACTGTCGGTAAAGCTTACAAAATGAAAGAAAATAAAAGTTATTGAGCAACTGATATTTAAGTGATACTAACTCAAACATTGGGTGATAAAATGAAAAAAAAAAAAAATTAGCACTAAAATTCTACAAGCATTTTTATGCCCTTTGATTGGTTAAGATTTGATCATTTATTTGGCAAGGAATGGAAAAATTTTAGATCAATATACTCGAATGTGGAGACTGAAAGGGAGGATTTTCATGACATGTTGATGGACCGCATAATAAAATGAAATACTATCTTTATTTATAAATAATATAATTAGGGATGCAATCGAAATGGTTTTAAGCTATAAATTGTTTCTTCTTTTAATTAAACTAACTCCTATAAAGTTTACTAATTTTCAAAACTCTATAAAGCCTCTATAGAATAGAATTTTTCTTTATATTACTGAACCTCTTATAAGGTTAGCATGAATTTGATCTCTATCCAACTTAACTTGAGTGCGTTCAATTATATAAAATATTTTATTTTATTTTAAATTTTATAAGTTATTATAAGTATATTCTTAAAAGGTTTTATAAAAGAAATTTAATATATTTAATGATTTTCTTAATAAAAGTATATAAGATAAAATTAATAAAATAATTTATTATTTTTTATCGAATTTGATTTCCCATCAAATATTTTTTGTTGTCATAAAACCTTTTACCGGACGGAACGAGTCAAGTCCCCAATCATGTCCATTCTAGTTGCAACCTAAACATAATAAAGCTCATTTTGAGTTGAGAAACTTCGAATATTCCTGATTTTAAAGACGATGATATGCTGAAGCCAGTGGAGATGGAACTCAAATATTCTTCTTCTATTACCAGAATATATCATTAACCCAAAAAGAATACGTAGTTCGTGTCCTTTTCTGTTTATACGACTCAAAATTCAAAACATTTCTAAAATTTATGGGAACTTTTACAAAATTATATGTACTTATCTCTCTCTCACTTTTATATATATATATATATATACTGCAGTCTCCCTGGCTATACGATCCATCATCTCACTATTAAAATATTCGTCATGTTAATTTCTTCCATTTTAAGATGACGCTTAATGATACAACCTTTTAAAGTTACTATAATAATTGGAAAAATCTCTAATTATATAACACTAGCAGATGTTGTATCGGGGATGTGTGTACAAATTTAAAAAGAAGTACAGTAAGCACTTCATTCCCTGAAAAAGAAAATCAATTAAAAATGATTTTATTATTATTATTATTGACTTATAATACTTTTATTTAATTATTATTTCAGTCTCATTTTGACAATAGTATTTTTACCTATAGTTCAATGTTCTTATACAATACCATCCGTCATAGAAAGATAATTATGAAAAAGGATAAAAAAAAAACACAAGTTCCAACAAAAACCATTCAAAAAGGATAAATATGATAAACCATTTCCTCAAAATACTCTAACCATACACAGTGAATTAACTTTAAAAGAAGGAAGTAGAAGTGAGGATTTGAGATAGTGAAAAACTAATAAAATTATAAAAAAAATATATATATATATATATATTTTAAATATAAATATTATTATAATCGAAAAAGATAATTAAAATACACTATGGAGAATAAATTTATAATTCAAAAGATGGCGGTTATTTTATGGTATGCTGATTCTAATAATATGAATATTCTTGAAAGTGTTCAGAAGAATGATCTCCTCCCAACAAACGCACGCTTAGATTATCTCCGTGTGTCCCCGTCCCCTTGGTTATGTTCCATTCCTACCTTTCGATTGGAATAAGATATTGCTCGGGAGATTGGCTGCTATGAGTGCTGTGATGTGTCCTATGGGTATTATCATAAGTTGACTTACCACATTAAAGTCGCGTGTTCAATTTGGCTTATGCATTTAGAATTTCGATCTGATGGTTTGGCCAAACTATTATTATTTCAAAGAAATTCAGCGGGTGGTCTACCAGTGTCTTTCTAACCGAATTTGTGGCAATAACATTTTAATCTGATAGTATAACTATCTTGAATGAATAGAGTAGATTTGAATCTCCTTTTTAAATTGTAATATAATTAAAAAAAGAAATAAAAATTATATTAAAAAGTATCAATACTTGATAATAAATCTAAATAAAATATTAATATTTAAAATTTTTTAATTTAATAATCAATATTAAGTGACACATAACGCTCATGTTATCTATGTATGACTTATACATAGTGGCATTGATATATGCATTTAAACAATAAATAAATAGAAAAAAAATCTTTAAAAAAAGGATACTAAAAAAATTAAGAAAAATAAAAAAAAGGTAATTTTTTTCTAATACTTTTTAGTATCTTTTTTATATTTATTCATAATTTAAAGGCATATATCAACGCCATGTATATACCATGCATATATTATGTCATGTGTTACTTAATAGTCACTTTAGAAGAAACTAACGTGTTATAACAATGATCTCTTATTTTAATTTTTTATTGAAATGTCGATTTTTTATTTAAAATATCGATTTCTTATTTGAATATTTTGAAATATTGATCTCTAATTGAATTTATCCTCAATCATTAATATCTTTTGGTGTGATGTTAAAAAAAAAATAAATAAATAAATTTATTACTCTGTGTGTGGTTGAATCTAGGCTTAGCGTTATTATATTTTAGAGAAAATGAAACATTTTATATTTTTCATCTAACTGGATAATCAAGTCTTAAAAAAAAAAAAAGGGGGGAACGAGAACATATCTTATATAAAAGAGAATTGCTAATTTTTGAAAATTTGGGATCCACGCAAGTATGAAAGTTTTCATGTTGATTCGTAAAAATTAGTTCGCATTAGATGACAGTTAAACTCTACTACTTGTAAATTATAAAAACAAAAACTTAATAGTTGCTAAATGCTACTTTCTTAATGAAACGGAGCAGATTCAGTTTTACCCTATACCAATGTAATATAATAAAAAAAAGAAAAAAAAAGAAAAAGAAAAAACAAAAGATTTGAACAATGGAATGTTGATAAGCATTATTTAAGCCCTTAGACAATCAAACGAGAAGTAAATTACAGCAGCATGGTCTCAGTTCCTACAAGGCGAGGCGGGGTGAGACACAACGGCACAAAGGAGGTTGTTGTGCCGCAGCCATAGGAAATGAGAAGGAGATGAACCACCCAGTTGCACCTAGCCTCGCGTATATGATCTTTTCACTAAATGGACAATCTCTACATACTCTTCGGCACGACATGATATACTAAAATGATTCCCCATCCAAAAGGTATTTCCAAGAAGTTACTCCGAATGAGACTGTTCTGTAAATAAGTGTGTCCTACTTTGTAATACAACTGCATAGTACAGGTGCTATGAGGTGGGCAGTGAAGACTCATTTAGTAGACAGCGAGTAGAACAGTCGGCAGAATAAACTTTTTGAAGATGTAACACAGCTTGTCTAGAAAATAATCAACAAGCTTTATACAACCGAGTTTCCAAAGTTACAAATGAAGAATCAAAAAGTTGGAAACATCGCATTACTCTAGAGGCAAAATCTACTAATATACACATGGCTGCATCCTAGCTAATTACAAACAGTTGCACTCTCCCTAAGATTCATTTTCCTCAACAAGAAAAGACCCTCATCTTGGATCAAAAGAATCGTGGACCTTGAATCTTCTGTAAAGCATGAATAGTTTCAGCCCCATAGCATCAAACTACGGAGCATTTTCCTTCTTGGACTTCCATTCCATTATAGCTGAGAGTAGAGTATAATTGGCTATCAGATTCTTGTTGGGCAGCGGTAAGTTTATCATTGGAGAATTGTCATTCTCTTTAAGCCATTTCTCGATTGCCTTGCGCTCGTAAGTGTATCCATCAGCAGCAACACACGGGTCATTCATGACATCCTGTGGATCAATCAGTGGAAATTCTAAGCATGTTTAGAATAAGCAAGAAAAAGAACACCATGAGTCATGACAACGCGAATACTTATTGAAGCTAGGAAAAGGAGACATACCTTGAGTATTGGGCAAATGAAATGGTTTGGGGGGGCAACTCTAACATGGAAACCAGCATCTCTAGCCTTAGCAAACTCTTTTAGTCTTTCTAATGTCGGAATCACTTCATCCTTTAAACTTGGCCTATCTCTTTGTCGAAGTTCAGCACAGCTAAGACCGAGCTTGGCAAATTGCTCAGTCTCTTCATATGGCCATTCCCCGGCATCCTCATCCAATATATCCATTAAAGTACCCTCCTCCATTGCTCTTTCCACCATATCTGTCAGGCCTATTGCTGGCTTTGCAGTTAACAGTTGCAAAATTACCACCCCCAAAGCATACACATCGGACTCTTGGGAAACCAACCCAGTCCTCTGATACTCAGGGTCCATGTAGCAAAATGTCCCTGCAGGACTAGTTTCCTGGAATACTGTGGACATAGACGGATCTGCATTTAACATTGTGGAAAGTCCCACATCACCGATCTTGCTAACAAGATTGTGATCAAGCAGTATATTCCCTGGCTTGAGATCACGATGAATGATTGACTTTGGCTTTGAATTGTGAAGAAAAGCAAGAGCAGATGCCACTTCCCAAGCAATGCGAAACCGAGCAAACCATGGGATGGGTGGTGTACCGTTCTTCTGTAGCAGCCTTTCCTCTAGGCTGCCATTCTCCATGTACTCATAGATAAGGCAGTCATGATCTGGACATGCTCCAATAAGGAGAAGCAAGTGCGGATGACGTATTTTGCTCAGGATCTCAAGCTGCAAGCAAACATGCAAATAGAACGAATATGAAGTTAAGAATGGATGTGGGATAACATTAATGGAGATCTACATATATTCCAAAGGGTGATACCTCCTGTTGAAACTGCTTAGACTTGTGGCTCTCTTTGGAATGAAGAACTTTAACTGCGACATTTGTATGATGCAGGCTGCATCTGTAGACAGTTCCATGTGCTCCCTTTCCTATCCTATGACTTTCAGAAAATGAGGATGCGGCTGAAACAATCTCTTCCCAAGAAAACATTTGATATTGTAGTGCACGGCCAAAAAGTGCATCCTCAAATTTTTCCTTCTCTTTCACATCCCGCTGAGCTTTCATCTCTGCATCTCTCTTTTGTGATGCCTCTTCCTCAGCATATTGCTTCACACGTGCAGCTTCCCTTCTTGCAGCTTCATACTTCTCCTTCTCCCTCCTCGCCAACTTTTGAGCCTCCTCCTCCTTAAGCTGTAGCTCTTTCAATTTTATCACTTCCTCCAGCCTTCTTTCATTGAGAGTATTCAACTAAACAAGGGAAATTATGTTATTATTGGTGCTTTTGAGGGAGGCAGTAATTCCTTGTACAATGACGATGATTGACAAAAGAGGACCATGATATTCTAAGGAAAAAGCACCAACCTTCAATGAAGCATCAAGTGTCTCACTTTGGGCCGTTGCATACATTCCGCGTGCATGCCTAAGTTCGATTCTCAGCTTTTCAAGCTCATAGTTTATGCTGACCTGCATACACAATTTCAGTACAAAATATGAACTTCTGTAACGGCACTAATTTTCACTTGAATCCAATGAAAAAAGTTTCAGCAGCTTCTTTGGATGTGTGTCCTATATCACAAATTTCACATCAGCATGAGCTCCTCATAATCACAGTAATATCAAAATCCAGAAAATTCAACCAAGAAGAACTAAGCGGTTAGGAAAGTTGACAGATCAAAACAATATTTCCTATTTAGTCAATATGAAAAACCATTATCCATCCTGACAAATGCTCAGAGAAGAGCACGAAACCACCCGATTTAACTTTTAGACAGAAATTATAAGCATATGCACAGAAAAGAGAATTTGCTGTAGTATAGATTATACGAACTGGTCTTTCTTAGGTTTATTAAAATGTCTAGTAAGTGCCTATCAAGTCTAGAGGGATTAACGCTTGACCATTGTAATACGATCTTTAGCGAGTTTTCTACCAGCATCTGCGTGACATGAGGAAATGTAAAACAGAAACACTACCTGACTTTCAGGAGAGGAGTGCCCGGTTTGGACATCCGAAGTAGATGCTATGTCAGAGAACCATGATTGAGAATCTGTTAACAAGCTGTGCGCACTGGAAGTTCCAGTGGCTGCATTTCCAACTTCAGAGCGACCAATAGAAGAACCTGTTAAATCCTTCCTCTCATCAATGTCGAGAGAGTGGTATCTAGAATGCTGAGAATCTAAAGAACTTGATTTTGTGTTAAGGTAATTCTGATTTATGGTTGAAAGGGCTTGAAAACGCTGCGTTGGCAAGGACGAGGAAGGGGACTTAGAGTATGTATTACTTGGGCCGGTAGCTGCAAAGCAGGGGATATGCATCAAATGTTTGATCAATATATCATATTTGAAGCTAAAGACCAGAGAGCTTTCCCAGTTTGCCCTCTAAGATTAAAGAATAGAGTAATCAACCACATTTAAGATAATAAATAAACCTTAGCAGTTGCACGTTATAAGAGTTAGAAATTTGTCAAATTTGATCAAGAAGAGTTCTATATATTGCAGAATACCGTGAGTGAAGACAGTACTGGAAGAGCAGGAAGTTTTACCTATTTGTGAGCCAGAACTGCTGGTGGAACTACTGTTAGAAGAGCAACTAGTCTCACTATTGTCATCCTTAATGCTTGCATTTGACTCCAAGTCCGATGGACGGATAGATGATAACTTCCCTTTGGAAACAGCATACACCGTACAAAAGTTTGGTATGGATGCTGAGATCTTTGATGATAAACCATGCCTGTTTAGCTTCCTACAAGCACCAACAAGAATAGATTGGCATAAATCACCCAAATGCAAAAGGACAATCTTGAGACACGTTTCTCTATTCAATTTATTTCGTTACTTCCACTATTAGTTTATATCATGACATCTTGTAGAATTCTAATTGGTTAGTTTTAACTCTATAACCATCTAATTTTAAAGTTTAAGCGTATTACATCTGATATTTCTAAATACAAATCCATGTTAAGAAATTAAAGAAGTTCTTTCATGCAAATTTGCAATAGGTTACTGAATTCACCCTTATAGAAAGTAACTTCAGCTTGATGAACTCTTAACATGAAAGCATGATTGGTACAAGCTAAGTAATCAAAATCACGCCCAACCTTTGAGCCGACCAGACACAGAAAAAGTTGCAAAACCTAATTTTTCTGCATTGAAGAGTGTAAATGGCCATCCAGGCAAACGGATCATCTAGATGGTTTACCTGGAAAACATTCTGCGAGAAGCAGCTCCGATAACAAGCTTTTTGATAGCAGAATCAGTGACCTCCTTTGCAAGTGCAGTTGATACATTATTGGATTCAATTACAACAACATCAACTTGCACCTGAGTTAGGAACAAAAAAGATCGTGTTGGCATTCTAGGATTCAATCTATAAGAAAGCTTGAAAATCGTGAAATTTCTGACCTTTTTCTGCAAACACATTCTTTTGAAAGGAGCAAGCATTTCACTTGTCTGCCATTCTACATCCTTCTTATAAGCAGCTGCAATATCGTCTCGAACTTGAGAGAGAGGAATAGAGTTTCCCACTGCAAGCACCAAAAAAAAAAAAAAACAATCAAATGCCTATAGAGAAAATTATATGAAGTTACAAGTTTGCGGAAATGGTGGATTATTCAAGGCTATCATGCCCATGTTTCTTATCATATGCAAATGTACAGGAATTGTTAGAAGCAATGTCTTCTCTTCCGCAATTCACCTTTTAGTAACATTGAATTTCGGTGAAGCAAGTGCATTCAGTTGGATTTTGCAGCCATTTTATGATATGTAGGATTTTTATCAACAAGGAAGTATTATACTTTGTTCTGAAAACTATGAATATAAATGAAATATCTTTAAATCAACTATAATTTTCATACAATGTTCCGAAAAAGTAAAGAAAATTCGTCCAAATGCATACGAAATCCTGTCCAGAAAGATTGTACTCAAAAGCGGCCAAATTCAAATCTATTTACCCTATCCATGGCATATGCATGACTTACTTGGTGTAGGGACAGCAGTAATCATGGGGCGGACATGGAGCAGCTTGAACATCACCTTTCCTTCTGGAAGGAACTTATCCAATGCCCACCTCACAGCATATTTGCTCTTTCTTTTCCCATCAAGGGCTACTCCAACCACAAGGGGTTGTGATGATGGCAGCAGATTATGGTCTTCCGATTTGCTAATTTCACTTTCAGCCATCTTTAATCTACTTGTATCAGATTCAATACCTAATACTCTGCCCAGAAAATGAAGAAACGAGAGTATTAGTCTCGAGTTTTACATCAAAATCAATGCAATACTTGCTATTATTCACTCTTCGCCATGAAAAACACAGTTTATCTATGAGAATAAATTGAAATCCAGAGTCAGTAAAGTGACCCGACCATCCAATCGACTGGACCATAGACTAACCTCAAATGGGCAAGAGGGCTTTAGCTATGGTTTGGCCAAAAAGAGGTGTGCCTAGGCAATAATGTCCCAGATATTGAATAATCATAAGGGAAATTGGAATATCTGGTAATAAAAAACATATTGTAAAATCGAAACATAGGAAGTTGTTAAATCATCACTGAGGTCACATGGGGAAAAAGAGATTCTACAGGAAGCTTCTGGCTGGAATTCTGAAACAGGCTCAAGAAATTGAACAATTGAAAGGATTCTTGACATAATTGGTCAATTAGCTGGAACTCTGAAACAAGCTCAAATTTGTGGAAAGAACTAAACTTGTCAAGTTCGAGCTAAGTTGGAAAAAGATTCACTAGGATTGGTACGCCATCCCGAATTGCCCTGTGTGAGGCCTTCATCACTTTAAAAACTTCCTAGACTGCAAAAAGATGCATGTATACATGACTGAACATGACTATATGCGGTGTATGCCATTAAAGAACAGAGTGGAACCAAACAAATGAAACGTGACCTGCCATGAAAACCATCATGATTCAAAGCACCAAGAAGAAGAAGAAGTTCAAACGGTGAAAAAAACAACACCAACTACCAGTGACGTTTCGGATACAGATAATTAATGTATCCCTAAACCCAGAAAACTAAATCATGCATTTTGTACGTACCAGTATATTGAGGTTTAAGAATGTCACTTCCAAGTTTCGAAATAGTGTGTGGCGGCGGTGATTTCTTAATAGTTAAAGAGGAGAAAGCCCAGAAAGTTTTTTTTTTTTTTTTTTTTTTTAAAAAAAATCTCAAATACTATTATTCCCTTGTCACTCTTTTCAAAATAGTTAGTTAGAAAATACCTCGACTTGGTAGGCTAGCACAAGTAACATGCTATTCCAAATAGATTAACATGGGCTTAAGTAGACCCGATTCATTAGGTTGAGAAAACCTATTTATATATGAAAATATATATAGATAAGATGATTGGATAATTGATAGGATATTTTTTTATTCGTTTATTTAGATTCAATATAACGAGACTATTTAACTATTTTTTTAATATAGTTATGATATTTAGTATAAATTGTAGCGTTAGCCAATTCTCTTGTAAGAAAATTAATTTTTTTTCCTTTCCGTTTTGCTTTTGTTTAGAGAAATAATGAAAAACACAAAAGTTTGAACCGACCTTATAACAAGAATTATTCAGTAATATTTTTTTATGTCATATGTATTAACATATTATCTATCTCACAACAATGCTATCCATGCATTAATCATATATTCACACTGGTGCTTTATTTTTTTTTCGTGATATTAGTTATTCTTTCTATCACAACTCTTTTGTTTATGATTTTTATATATTTAACTGTGTGGTAAATAAATAAATTGTAAGTTGCCAATGATGGCTCTTAAAGGATTGAGTGTCTATGTTTTAGGACACTCTCCTTATTTTTCTTTTTCTTTTTCTTTTTAAATATTGGAATAAAAAATAGAAAACAAACCCTCCATTTTGGTTAATAATCTATTTGAAATTTGAATACTCATATTTCAGATTTTTATTCAAAATTTTCATATTTCTTAATTTGCCATTTCAATCTTTTATTATATAATTTTTTTATTGAATACTTCGCTTTTTGTTAATATGCTATCTTTCCATTATAACTATTAATTTTCAGTGTGGATATTTTTATTGACGAAACTAAGCGAACTAATATGTTGATATACCTCCTAAACATTCAAATCATGAAAATATTTTCCTAAATTTAGATAAATTGGTAAATAAATAATCTTAAAAAACTATATATAACTTTATAAACTTTGATATTAGTGTAAAAAAACGTCTCAAACTTATTAAAATTTGTTTTATGTATCTCTTAAACTTTAGATTAAGTAATTTTTTTTTAACTAAAAAAATCGATTTATTAAAATTTAGAGGGATAACTTATAATATTTAGAAGTAAGAAGATGCAATCATGCCTTTATTATAATTGAAGGGATTATTTGTAATTTTCTCAAAATTTTAATGTGATAAATAGTAAAAAGAGGTTATATGCGGACGAACTTTCCCGTAAAAATACAAAAAGAAGGCTGTTGGCTGTTGGGTAGGGTTGACTGCTGTAGTTTAGTTGGCAAGTCTTTCCTAACTTTTGGATCTTAGCATGTGTATTTGTCGTCACGTGTTTTGGTCTATAAAGGCTTCTTTAGAGGCATGTCAGCGTCTTGTGTGGTGTTCTTTCTACGTATCAGCGCCAAGAAAATCACAATTACAACAGTATAATGCACGAGTGTGTCAAACCAGGAAAGCAACGTCAGCCGCTAAATTTACTTATTTGTAATTTTTTTTCATAAAAGAAATAAATTTAAATTTATACCATAAATTTAAAATTATTATAATCTAATAATACGAATATTAATATTTTAATGAGATAAATTAGATTCAAATTATTCCACTTAAATTATAATAATGTTGGAAAAAAATTAAAATATAAGAGCACAGCCATTAATAATACCTATATTATATGTCCTTCGCATTTAATCAATTTTTTATTAGCAATTTTATATTAAACATTTCAAGACTTAGGATATAGAGTTACGATGTTAGCTAATAGAAAGCGTATCAACTTTAGAATATTCTAGATATAATCATTAACCAGACTTATTTGATTAATATTACAAATAATTATATACCTTACTTTCAAGGGATATGCATCAGCACTTTTTATGTATCGAAATGTGCATTCAGCGTAGATGCTTTTAACTTGTGCGTCAAACAATTATTCGATTAAATTTGTTTGGTGGGCAAATTGACCCATTTCGCTACGAATTGTGTACTTCGGTAATGAAAAATAATTAATAATTAAATATATGTAATATAATAAATTAACGAATAAAAATTAAACCATCAAACAACAAAACCACGTATAATGATATTACACAGTCACATCACCGTAAATAAATGAATAGGATGTCAGACATAGGGAAGGGTAGTAGAAAAGGAATGACGTGGTCAACCTGAATTTTAGCATAACAACCACGAGTGGTCTGCCGGGAAAGTTCTCAAAAGAAAGTGAAGGATTGGTCGAGGATAGGGCGAGTGTTATTTAATGATATATCTGGGCCGACGTGAAATTGCTGACTTTTCCCGGAATCTTATCGGGGATATCCGCATATTTTAATGCCATGTATGGATTGGAGCTCATTGTCATGGCTTGTACTCTACGTTTACTCATGTCCAAATCTATTAGATATATGGATAATATTGATATCCATACGAGAAACTCGCTTGTAGTTGTCACAAAAAGATTAAACAAGGAAAGTTAATATATATCCATGTGTGCGTTTTCAAGAATGTATAATGTACTTTTGTAATAATTAAATTGGGGATCGTTACGTTAGATTTGTAATACGGAAATAAATTGAAATGGGATAAGAATTAGATTGGTATATCATTTTTTATATTTAAAGATCTTCATAGAATAAAATCAAATGCATAAATAATAATATTTATAAAAAATGCTTTTAGATAATTTGGTTTGAAAATTAAATATTTTTTCTTTTGCCAAATAAATAAGTAATCTTTAAATAATTTAATTAATAACGGTGGAATGAAATTGTAATTCCTCCTCCTTAAAAGACTAAATCCAACTCTCCCTTAAAGTCAGAATTATCGATTCTAAAAGATTGAGAATTCTAAAAAATTACAATTTCATCTTTTTAAAACACCTTCAAAATGGAAAGTGAAATGAAATTTTAAGGATTGCGATTCTTATCGAGGCTCATTCTCACGTATTAAATATGATATAAAAGTATATTTATCGAAATAAAATATTCTTTGGAGAGTTCATTAAAGTATCACATTAGCACCTTAAAAATTTATTAAGGAACCCTCCACTTCATCGATGGATTCCTTTAATAAAGTTTGTTAACAATTTTTAAAAACTTTTGTGGATCTCATATTAAACTTCATAAATAAATAAATAAAAAATAATAATAATAATAAAAATAAAAGCTATGTAGCTTACTTTTAGATTCCTTTTATGGGGGAACTTTGTCTATGCTATTGTGCTTAAGGATCCAAATCCAACTTTGAAGTTCCTTGACTTGAATTTCCTAGCCAAAATTGTTGTACCCAAACAACACTATGAAAGTCACACTTTCATTGGTTAATTACGTGTAACTTCTAGAAAGGGAGAAAAGTCAAAGTCCGTCGAAGTTCAGACTGCATCAAATGATGGAAGTGTTTTGTGCAGCACGTTTGGGTCTTTTGAATCATTACCCAAAATTGTAATAATAATACACAGGTTAATGTCTTTCTTCTGAAAAGTGTGATTTTATACTATCTGTAAGGTGATTACTCAAGCACTTTACTTATCATGTTTACATGTATAAACGATTTTCTTAGTGCAATCTATTCGCTATTAGTATTTGCAACTCTACTTCTGTTATGTTTAGAATAGCAAGTGATTAACAAAATTAGTGGGATATATATATATATATATATATAATTGAAAGGGAATAGAGAAACTTTTCTTCATTTATTTATTTATTTTTGCTAATGGGAATGCTGAAATAAAGAAATCTTATTCGTAAGAGTTTAGTTTAATTTGATGGGATCATTCAGATTTAGGATATTTGATGTGTTTTTTTTTTTTTTTTGTTAAATTTTTTGGCCAAAGATATTTGATGTGATTTAAAATTTTGTTAGGAAGACACGCACGTATCACATGCTTTTCATAATTGAGTACTGCAAATTGCATTTTATGGGAAAAAATGCAGCTCATGTATTATAAAGAAAGACCAAACACATAGACAATAATTTAAGAAAACGTGAAATTTTATGTCATGATGTTGGGGTGTGAAAAGAAGAAGCAAAGACAAGAAGATTCATAAATTGACTTTGACTAATCTTGATTTCTTAATTAAGTTTGGTAAGTTGAATCTAGTGACAATAATAACTGACAATAATGACTCTACCAAATCCTCGTTCAACTACCTAAAAATTATTAAGTAATCTCCATCTAAATACATAGATGAATGTGGTGTCGGTTGTTTTTTCTTTTCTTTTTTTTAATCAACCTACTACATATTTACGTCCTTACGATAGACGAAAATTGTTGATACCGCTGGATTATATATAATGATGTTAATGTTCTTGATTAGGATTGCTTCCTTCTCGGACATTTGTTTTATGTATTTGCTTGCTTCCTACTCGCACTTCGGTGTCTGGGGAAAAGCTTCTATGAAACAATGCAGTCATCATTTATGTAGAAATTACAAACACACATATATCTATCAATATATATATTTATGTATAAGTGAAACATACTTAGGTAAGAAAATATGCAATCTTGTATTGAAAAAAAATTATTAGATATTACACGTTACATATTATATACACATAATATATATATATATATATCAATAAAATTTTTGACATGTACATGCAAAAGATGGATATAATTGTAAAATATGACCAGTAGGCTTAATTATGCATTTTAATTTTCATGTGTAGTTATAATATTACAGTATGGATACCGGCTTCCAATTGCATGGAATAGGTTTAATTTCTTTCTCTTGGAGTTGTTATATATGATTGTTGAAAAAAATAAATAGTAATAACAATCCACGTGCATGTCTTTATCTTAAAAAAGATTTAATAAGTATTATCCATCATCGTATGGAAGCACACGTAATAAATTATTATTACTAGTATTTGAACACTTAACAATATAAATAATATTTTTTTTAAAAAACTATCAACTATTATTATCACATATATTCAAAAACTATTAAAAATTACACACTATATATAATATACATAATTACACACTTTATATAATATACATAATGGATATTATCCACGGAGTCCCTCCTCCTTCTCTTTTGCGGTTAGTTTAACTTATAATCGCAAAAGCTTTATCCGTTGTTTTGGGCGTTTGGCTTTCGCTTTGCTCGACATGACACGTTCTCTCGTGTTCCTATCCACCGAGTAAATAATTACAGGATCTTTTGGTCAGTGCCTGGCCAGCAACGTTAAAAAGTAATAATATATTATTTATAACGTGTTCACTCGTACATTAAATTATTCTTGCTTCGTGATTAAAGATCGACATGAAAAATTGTAAACCCGGATCACTTTCTTCCAATTTCAACTACACTTTTTGGTGTGTTTTCCTTCATACAAAACGCTTTTCAAACTTTAATTGATTTTCGTTACAATTATAATTTCATAACAGCACAATTTTGTTGTGCTACTTCCCATGAATTTTGAAGATCGATCAGCACTTTGAACGACAAATGATAGACAGGATAAATATGGTAATAATAGTAATGGTAATTAATAATTATAAACAAATGATGTAAATAGAAGATAAGATGATTTGCTTTTTGTAGAAGTGGGTTTTTTTATGGTCGGTCAATTATTTTAATAAAATCGATCCTATTTTTTATTTTATTATTTATTTATATATTTTAAAATTTAAATTATTAAATAAATTTTAAATTTAAAAGAAATGCAAATTAAGAGTGTAACATAAATAGCAGTATTTAGAGATTGAGCTGTAAAAAAATCTATTGAAACAATATCTTCAAAACTGAATCTTTGTTTTTTTTTTAACTTCTCATGTTCCAGTGATTTGACCGTCACCATCATCCATCAACACAAGATTTGCTTCCTATCATCACTTGCCTCTGAAAGGTTAATAATAATTGCAATTTATTAAAATAACTGCTATGTATTCAATAATAATGATAATAGCAAATATCTGGGAAAAATAAAAGTCAGGAAAAATGAGAAATAATTAGGGCGGCGAAGGTACTTTTCAAATTTTAATGTGTTTATCCACACACCACAGAATTTTTTTGTACATGTATTTTAATTATAAAAATAATGAATAATTATAAATAAATCCTCCAACCTATTGCTCAAATACGAATGAACAAGCATTTAAATTTTCAAAATGTGATTTTATCTTTTTACAAATTTTGAAAATATATACAAATAACCCTCATTTATATATTTAGTGACGATTTAGGAATTATTTATACTGAAAAACAACGTGCTTGTGATGCTTATACAAAGTAAATACTTTAAACAATCTTAAAGTAAAAATATAGTACGACAAGAGTTTTTGAATATCACATTTAGTGAAAAAATAAATACTTTCAAGTTAGATACTTCTATTTAATATTTCAACTCATAATTTTTAAAGGATAAGAAAACCTAAGTATTATTTGAGTATTATTAAAATAATAAAGCATGAGAGAGAGATATAAGTGCGAAACTTCAGCGATTTTGTTATCATAAAATATGGGATTGTGGATATCTTCGACATTGTATAGTTGGATATTGAGTTGTTAAAATGGTAGTTTGTACTCCAATAGAAAATAATTAACGGTATTTTAATTAATTGTTATTAATAATTTTCAAAGAGAGTGTGGAGTGAATAAATAATCTAATATTAGCTTAATGAGATAGATAGATAGATATAGAAGAAGATATGGATACAGAAGATATAGATATAGATATAGATAGTAATATAGGAGATATAGATAAAAACTTAGATATAGAAGATAGATGAGTGATTGAAAATATAATTTTAACTTACATAGAAATGTCTTTAAACATGTACAATGGTAGGAACTGTAAAAGACTGCTATATTAGCTTCTAAACAAATTCTTTCCCTTAAGAAACTTTGCTCCTTATCTGTGATTCCATCCCCAAAGTTTCTTTATACTTTTTTAAGTTTAATAGGCCTTGCCCTAATATTACTTTCAAAACCACTACTTTTAATGTTTTGCAAAGATAATTTATGTATCAATTAATATTATATTGTACAATAGTATTATCAAATATAGAAAATATTATATTTCCATATTTATTAATATATAAATGGTCATATCTCTACTGCTTAACATTAATCTTAAAAAGAATAAAATAAATATAGCTAGGAATGTTCACTATTAGTGGAATGTCCGAACGCTAAGGAATGCCATGCATTTCATCTCCAACGACAAAGACACTCCCCGTTGTTGCTTCAAGTCATGGAGAACGGGCAAAAAAAGACCCTTGTACATGATCTTAGTGGTATTAAGAATTATTAAGGTGGAGGGGGGGGAGAGAGAGGGATATAAACAACTATTGACTTAATATATGTGATGAAACTCCATGAATGCACAGTTTTGAGCAAGAAAACATAAAGATTAAGCAGTGTAATGAAAGCGACTATCTATTGTAACTGAAAAACTAACTTTTGTATGAGAAGGTTAATATTTATATATACAAGAACATGATAGCTAGCAATAATGTGGCAAATAACTTGTCAATTAAATAAAACAGAACCCTCCCTCCCCCTTTTCATTGGATGTTCGTAAAGACTCTACTTGGACATAAAACTGTGCCATTGCGAATATGAGGGAACCTAAGTCATCATATTAGCAACTTATAGAGTAGACGAAGTATGGTGTAGTTGTACAAACCTTAAAGAAATATGGTGTTTAGTAAAATGGATGTTCATATCAATGTGTTTAGTCTTACTGTGATAACATGGATTATTGGCCAACAAACATGTTGATTTACTATTTGAGAAAAGAGCAATCAAAAGAGGAGGAGCTATACGTAAATCTTTGAGAAGAAAAGATAACCATAGTAACTCTTTAACTATAAATGCTATACTATGATATTCAGTTGATGTTGACGAAGTAGACATTGCATCTTGTTTCTTCATTTTCCAAGAAATGAGTGAAGAACCAAAGAAAATACATTAGCCGAACAAAGACTTTTGATCAACATGATAAGACCCCTAATTTGCATAAAAAAAAAAACCATGCAAACCAATCGAACTTGATGAAGAATAAAAGAAACCATATCCTACAGTGCCCTTCAAGTATTGTAAGACATGCAAGGCGGCTTGAAGATGTGCTATCCTAGGATTACTGATGAACTGACTAAGTTGTTGAACAGAAAATGATATATTAAGCCATGTAATTGTCAAATACAACAGTTGCCTTACTAACTGTCTGAATAAAGAAGGATCGAAAAGAGCTTCTCCTAAAGAATAATCAAGCCACAAATGCAAAGGAAAAGGACTTTGGATTGGTTTTGCCCCTGTTAATTCAACATCTTGTAATATATCCAACAAAATTTTCCTTTGATGAAGAGAAAAACCCATGATTAGATCAACTAATTTCAACACCAAGAAAGAAATGAACTTGGCCTAGATTTTTAATAGTAAAGGCTTTATCTAGTCCTTGTTTTACTATTGTTATATCTTTAAGATCATCTCCAGCAATCAAAACATCATCTACATAGACTAAGATGGCCATGAAACCTTTTGAATTTTGCCTTGTAAATAAGGAATAATCAAATTTTGATTGTTCAAAGCCCAAAGAACAAATGAATTTGATAAATTCTTTGTTCCATTGCCTTAAAGCTTACTTTAAGGCATGTAAAGAGCTAACCAATTTGCAAACTTTTCTCGGAGAAGCTAAATTATAACCTTTGGGTGGATTCATGTATATCTCTTCATCAAGAAAAACATGTAAAAAGCATTATTAACATCCAATCAGTGTATATGCCCTTTTTTTTATTGAAGAAACAGTAAGCAAAAACACACGGTTGTCAACTTAGCAACATGTGAAAAAGCATGAGTATAATCTATGCCCTCTACTTAAGTAAAACCCTTTGTTACAAGTTGTACTTTAAAGCATTCAACAAAACCATCAGCTTTGTATTTTGCTTTGTACATCCATTTAGATCCAATAGGTTTTTTACCTGATATTAAATCAACCAAATCCCATGTATGGTTAGATTCAAGATCCAAAAGTTCTTTATTTATGATAAGAAGATAGTTCATGGATTGCAAATATGTTAGTTAACGAGATAATATAGTCTTGAGGGAAAGATGTAAAAGAAGAGGGTATGAACAAAGGATAAGGTGAAGATGATGGTGAAACTGCACTAATAGCATGTGTTGCATTATCTTGTAGTACCATATGAACTATATGAATGAAATCTGAGAGCCATGTAGGTGGCTTTCTTTGTCTACTAGACTTTCAAACAAAAGGAACAACATCACTATAATCTATATCTACTAAAACATTAGTATCCACAACATCAATGAGAAGGTTAGAAGAAAGGCTATGATCTCTACCATCATGAATAGGGTTAGAAGGAAACATAGCGTCAAAATGAATGTTTGTGTATGGAACAGTGTTTGAATCTATGTTTTCTAATGTAAAATCAGATTTAAAGGGAAAGATATCCTCATGGAAAAGAGCATTCGTAGAAACAAACAACTCATCAGTACTAAGATTATAAACCTTGTAACCCTTTTTACCAATAGGATAACTAAGAAACATACGTCTTCGTCCTCTTGCATCAAATTTGTCTCGAGAATGAGGCAAGGTAGTAGCATAATAAAGGCATCCAATAGTTTTGAGTTTAGTGTATATGGGAGTTTTTTTTTAAAAGGGTCTCATATGGTGATTTCCATTGTAAGACCTAAGTAGTCATTAGGTTGATAAGAGTAGTGGCAATAAGTATGCATTCACCCTAAAATTTTTTTGGTAAGTTTGCATGCAATCTAATTGTACGCATGGTGTCAAGAAGATGTCTATGTTTCCTCTCTACGACCCGATTTTGTTGAGGGGTGTAAACAATACTTGTTTGGTGCAAAATCCCATTCTTTTTAAAAAATTCTTGAGAACCATGAGAAAAAAAACTCAGTACTAGTATTGGTTCGAATGGTTTTGGGTGTAGTATTGAAGTGATTTTTAACATAAATGAGGAAATTGGCTATAGTGTGATATGGTATTTGTCTATGAGTAAAGAAGTTCATGTGCTATGGCTCATGTCACCAACAATTGTCAAGAAATATTTGCAACTAGATAGAGAAGTACTATTATACAAGACCTACAAATCAATGTGAATAAGATCAAAAGGATTTGTATTAATAGAATCACTAGGTGGAAAGAATAATAGATGGAATTTGGACAAATGGCATGTATTACATAGAAATTGTAAAGGATTTGTGTTTGTAATCAACAATATGCTGAAGCTTAGACGTAGAGGCATGTCCTAATCTACTATGTAATAACTTTCTTGGGACTTTATTAGTGGCTTACAAACATGAAACAATAGAATTTGAAGTAACAGACCTTAAATTAGGAACAAACAGATTAGATTTCATAACATATAGTCCACTTCTCACACCTACCTAAGCAACATAAGCTTTAATGTTCTTGTCTTGGAAGAAACAATTTTGTGAATCAAAAGTTGCTATTAGGTTTAATTAATGAGTCAGCTATTCACAAATAATAAATTGTATTGAAAGTCTAATATAAGGAGGACTTTGTGTAAAGAAATGTCTTTAGTCAAGAATATGCTTCCAAATTGGGTAACATATTTAATTCTTCCATAGGGTAGATTCACTTTATGGGCTTGGTAAATGTTTGTTTATTGGATAACAAATAAGGGAAAGGGGTTATGTGGTCAAAGGCTCCCGTATCTACAATCCATTCATGCATTTTATGATCATAAGCTAAAATTAGATGCAGAAATAGGAACATCTTGACCTGCAAAATTAATAGTAGTAACAGTAAAATCTTGATCTTCATTCAACCTATTTCTCACATGCAGGCCATTTTAGAACATATTCCGTGTAAGAAATCTGGATCTTCACAATTTCTATTATCATTAGTATGAAAATTAAGAGGATTATCTAGTTGTTGCATTCCTGCATGAGCAGTTAGCTTCGATCCTTTCTTTTCTTTATCTTTGGCCTTTGACTTATACCAGTATGGAAAGCCCACCAATTCAAAACAATTACCAACTGAGTGACCAACCTTTTTACAATGGGAATAAGTTGGTTTAAAACTACTTCTACACTTTCTATCCTTTTGTTTAGTGTCACGTCCCGAAGCGACAGAATCGTAACAGCCGCACCGTATAAACCATTCTAAGATAGAAGCTGGCCTTACAACCGCTATCCTAGACCTGATCTACACAAGGCGTTCATGACTAACCCGCTTTAAAGTAAATAGTTTATAATTTAAATAAATTATTTACCTAAGAAAGTGATAAAATATATATATATACACTATAATTCAGTTATTATATTATTCAAAAATGAAAAATTCTAAAATAAAAGCTTAGACCTTAAAAACATATGTTTGTTCTTTAAATATTTTTCCTCACTCCCCAAGATACAGCAGTTACCAGCTTCAAAGTAGTTGTATGCCACTTCTTAGCCAGTACCTGCACAACGTCTATAGGGATATGAGTAACCATAGCTCAGTAAATTAGGATGGAGGACTTAAAACTATACCATAAATATAACAAGGTTATTAATCAATTTATTAGGTACAATGCATGTTCAAGAAATTACCATCGCACGATGTTGTCCGGCCCGTCGTGAGATTAAAGAAATTACACCTGCTTTAATCCCGGTTGAGGAGTTGCTGTTAATGCAACAGCTCATGATTAAACCCAAGCTTGTGTAATGGAGACACCGCTCCTCCTGCGACTACCTTCAAACTATTGACTTCACCTTCACCGCGACCTCCTCTCCTATTAATTAGTTTGACTAAGGATGAAGAAGAGACCATTATATAATCCTGCGCCATCGTTTTCGAAGGGGTCCGTATTTGTCCGGAAAATCCTAGGTTTCCCTTAATGGGTTGCCATACAGGTCTAATTACGATTATGGATTATATATTTGATTAGGTTCAGTTTAGGGTGATCAATAATTTCATACAAATCATATAATACAGGCGAAATAACAAACAAAATCATAGTATTACTCATAATCAAGCACATGCATACAACTAACTATCTAACAAGTACAGCCAAGCATAATCTTAAGCCTCCAAAATATAGCAACGTATTAATCCCAACTTACCTGGATTCCTCGCTCGCTCGCTCGCTCCCTCACTTGAGGTCCAACTCACTCAGGTCATCGTCGATCATCCCTATAACATAAACGTGGTTTCAGTTTTTCATATAACTATTATAAGTTTGTTTTATCCTATAACGCTTATTGTTATGTTTTGTTTAGGGTTTAATATATCCAGTTATCTAGGTTCTCAAATCTTTTACAATTATTCTAGGTTTGGGGTTAGGTTTAAGTTTAGTTTCCACGACGATTTCTAAATTAAGTTCTAATTCGATTTCTAAGTACTATTTTATACCCGAACCCTAAAAATTCATTTCAACTCATAATGCTATTACTTTCAGATATCCTAAATATCATAATTACTCCTAGTCAGTATTTTATTCCATCTGGTATACTTAAATCCGTATTAATATACCGAATTGACTCTTGATGTGAAAAATTCTTACATTTTTCATATAATTACATAAATTTAAGTTTTCTATCAAATTTATTATATATTTTTATTATTATCATAATATCAATTTTTATTCTAATATCTTCTATTTATTATATTTCTAATAATTGTGTATTATGTACTATTACTTATTATGTACATAATTCACATCTAATATTTTTATCACTCTAATTACCATCTCCCAATATTAATTATTATTTCAAAATATCTAAATTCATCCTAAATCAAATTTAACACCTAGTTACCCTAATTTACAAAATTAACTTAAAATTTACTATTTTCTCCTATTACTATTTTCTCCTATTACTTATTTACTACATAATTAACCTAATAATTACATCTAATACCCTAAATGCTACAAGAATCATACTTCATCAGATTTTAATATTCTAAAACATATAATTATTCACTAAATTAGTAATTAATCCTAAATTACCCATTTTATGTCTCATTTTAAGGCCTAAAAATTTTGAAAATTAATTTTTGAAAACTAATTTTTGAAAACGGGATTCATAGTACTATTCTATATCATTTAAGTAGTCTACACAAAAGTTTTAGGCTCAAAACTACACTCTTAAGATCATTTATTTCTAAACCGAAACATGCTTAGTTTTTCATAATTTCTTAAGGACTATATATCATGGGACATATTTTCATAAAAAGAATATTTTTCCTAAAAACCACATACAAAAATATTTCAAAATAATAAAATTTATATTTTTTAAGAATATTTACTATTTTTAAAAAATTACACAAAATCAGGTTGGAAATCGAACTCACCGATTTGGGTTGCTCCGGCCATCGTCGGTGGCCATGGGTGTGTTAGCCCACCTGAGCACTGTCACCATCGTATGGTGGTGGTGGCCATCCATTCCTAGTTGCTCATCGAGTCTGGGTTTTCCTTACAAGCCCCAACTGTACAGTTTTCTTTTTTTTTTTTACCAAAATTTTTTCTTCCAATTTCGATGATCTTGATTTTTTTCTGATTTCTTACTGTCCAAATGAGCTCTGTGATTTTTTTCTCTATTTATAGAGCTTTATGGTAATTAATGTGTATTAAATTGGACAAGATATTGATCAAATCGCTTAATTTTTAGCTTTTGTGTTGCTCTAATTTAATTGGCTAATTTTTTTCTTATTTTCCCCAGCTACCATGACCCAATAATGGATCATTCCTTATTTTTTCTGATTTTTATTTATTTAAACTTAATTAATTATGAATTTTATTTAATTATTTAGTATTATTTTAGCATATTATGCGTATTTCTTCCTACATGAAAATTCATATATAGTACAAATAAATATTCCTAAATATTATTTAGGTCATTCTATGATTTTTAGTATATATATAATTTATCTGTAGCGATTTGTTAATTATTGGAATGCATTTTACATATTTTTGATAAATAACGAGTTATATACTTAAAATTTAGAATTTTTATTTTATTGCTTATTTTCTTAAATTCGAACTTACGCGATCATTTTTATTAATATTTCTGGTTTTACTTATAATTTAGGTTTAATCCGATCTTTCAACCGACCGAAACCCTAAATGACTGGTTGTGGGGTTTACATTCAGTAAAACCAATTCTGATTCCCTTTGACCTAATATGCAGCTGAAACATTATTGTCTTGATGTCCAATTAATGTAACCATCCATTTTTGTTTTTCTATTTGAAAAACAAGATAATAAGCCTTGCTCACTATTGGCAAAGGCTCTAAAGATAAAATTTGATTCCTAACCCCTTCAATCATGTCATTAAGTCCAACAACAAACTAAATCAATCGATTCCTATTTTCTATCTCTTGAATTTTAATCATTAATTCACAACTACACTTTGACATCATACTACAACTACACTCCAGAAAACCACACAAGCTTTGTAATTTATTCCATAGTTTTTTCAATTTATTGTAAAACATAGAAACACTCAAAGAACCTTGCCTAAAATTTACTATCTTATGTTGCAACTAATAAAGGAGTGGTCCATTAGTCAATCCAAAGCGTTCATTAATACCATCCCGCAATTCTTTAGATGATTGTGCATACAAGAAAGCTTTAAAGAATTCTTTTGTCATCGAATTAAGAATCCAATAACATGTCATGTAATCATATCTAATTTAATTATGAACACCATTTTGCTTACTTTCATTAGGTTTCTTACAATCGTTAGTTATAAACCCTAGTTTAGCTTTTGCACCAAGAGCGAGTTTAATAGATTGACTCTATCCTAAAAAATTCACTCCATTAAAGATCATACTCGTAATAACAATATGTAAATTATCCAATCTAGATAATTGTAGAAGATAATTCAGATCTTGAACTGTTTTCCCTACAAGACTCATATCTACCCACTAAACGGAAAAAAAAAAAATTGCTATTAGCCTATAACTGAAAGAAACAAAAGTAATTCGTAGAGAGAATTGAAAAATTAGAGGAAACTTAGGTTTGATATTATGATGAAATCTGAAAGATGGTTGATCCAAACTCCATGAATGCAAAGTCTCAAGCAAGAAAATATAGAGATTAAACTGTGTAATGAAAGTGATTATCTATTATAATTGAAAAGCTAACTTTTGTATAGAAAGACTAATATTTATATATTGACAATAATGTAGCAAATGATTTGTCAATTAAGTAAAATAGAAAATGATAATATGCTATATAATTTATAACAATATGTAAATGGACATTATTTAAGGTTTAAATATCTATAATACCTGGCTAATAATTTAAGAAATATATTTTACAATTTTCTCCTAAATAAAACACCTCGCCCACTCGGAGTGGATGCATGATAGGCCATGTGATATGGGCCACTAGATTTTAGTTAATGCAATAGTAGTGCGGATTTTCGTGAATGTTTAGGAAAGCGGCCTTTGTCAGAACCTCGCATAAATGACTTACGACTTTATGAGGTGGAAGTTCACACTGTATACACTTACCATGTGAGAATCCAATATACGGAGATTAAAGAGTATAATATATATGTATCGATTTGAAAAAAAATTATGTTATTATAAATTATATAAAAAAATATTAAAATAATAATATTATATTACATCTTAAAAATACAATATTACTATTTATATTAGTATTTAATTTTCAAAATACGAAGTAATTACAGTATATAAAAATTTATATAGCATATTGATACGAATAACTATTTATACTAAATACGATATTAGGTATTATATTAGTATCGCATTTTGAAAATGGGATATAAGCTTAATATTTTGGTAATTATTTTTATACAATTCATATTTTGATAATTTTTTTTATTTTAATTATAAATAAGTAATTTTCTTGAGTTCGGGGTTATTTAATTATATGTTTTTCTACTTGCACATGATAAACACAACTTGAATAGCACCATGATCATGTGGATGAAAATTTTTCTACTTGAAATAGTGATACTGTCTTATTCATCGAATTATATGCTGTTATATATATAAATATATTTAATATAAAACAATTTTATAGTTATATTTTTAATGTATGGTATTATGTAATTAGCGAAAATGAAAAGGGGAATACTATTTGAAGACGAAGATATTTCATACAAATCAAGTTGATTATATTGCAATATTACATGCGACGTCTTTCATGTTTACATCACAAATCTTAATTAAGTTTTTGTTTTCATTTCAAGGGTGTGTTTATTTGGATGAGAACTTGTTTTGGATGCTTTCTCTACATTTGTTAGTATCAAAACTGTGCAGATATTACATCATTTTTTACACTATCCTCGTGAGGTTGTAAATGCTAATGTCGGTGACGGAAGGTGGCAATGATAGTTAGCCATGAATAAAGATGGTTAAATAACCATGAAAAATGCTAATAAAAATGAAAAAATTATATAAGAAATGATGGACTTTTGAATCCAAATTCAAATACAATAATAAAAGAATTTAAAAGCATACCGTATTGAAACATTTCCTTTTTAAAATAAAATTCAATTTTCTTGTTTTCTATTGATATTTTTCGTTATAATTAACTACTATGTTACCATTGTTTAAAAGTCACTAAGGATTGTAACTTCTTAAGAGGAAAAAAAACAAAAAAAGAGGTTTCAATTATAACGTATTAAAAAAAAAATTTAAAAAGGTTTTCGTAAAACAAATACATGTGGTATTTCATTTCCCCAATAAATTAAAAAAGCTTGTTTCTCTGGACAAAGCTTCTGCAACAATTTGTTTCTTTCTATACAAAGACAAAATCTCTCTAAAATGTTTAGTGGGTGGTGGTTGATTTTTGTATTGTTTTTTCATCCATCATGAGGCCCAAAGAGACAGTAACCCTTGTAGTTGTGGGCTTTGAGATAATGATAAGAATACATTCAGCTTGCACATTGAAGCTCTTTTTTTTTTTTTTTTTTAGTCACTTTCAAGTCGAAATTATTATTTAATGATAATAGTAGGTCTCATGAATAGATTAGCAGTATACGAGTATTTGTGAAATTTCAACACATAGAAACACGATCATAAATACCTACTATAACTTATAGGTTTAATTATTATCTATATTTATATGCTACCCATCCAAATACGCAGTGTATTAGTATTAATATTTTTTTTTTTTTAATTTTTAATAGGATTGTTGATAGGTTGTTTCGGTATAAGACCCTATGCACAAACTGACTTGTACGATAGTTGCATTAAGCTGTTTCAGCACACAATGATCTATTCGATTAAGCCATACCACACAAAGAATGATGCTAGTATGCTTGCTTGAAAGAGTTCGATCTAAGTAAGAAGAGCTTGGAATAAGTTAGAGCAAGTTGGAATAAAGTTTGCAAGAGTTTGGGCTATTAAGCCCAAATCATTTAAGCTTAGTTGAAGAATTCGAACATTTGAATTATGACAAAAGGTATGACTGGTTCATCAATTTGCATCCAACAACCACTATGTTGGCCCACTTTCACAATTCTAGGACAATGGTTCAAACAATTCAATTGTTGCAAAGAAACGATTAAACCTTATTTATCTATAAATAAAGGATTTAGATCTATAGTAAACTTTCTCTTTGATTCTTTATACTCTTAGCCTATATCTTCTTTATATTAAAGGGAAATAATTTTTTTAACTACTTATAACTAACCACTTATACTTTATAGTAGTTAAAAAAAAAAAAATATTTCAAACACATTTCACAAACTTTTTAACTATTGTCTTTTACTCAGTAAATTTTTTCGATTATATAATTATTATTTTTTATTAAACTTATTTTTATGATTAATTTTTTTCTATTTTCATTAGGAAAAATTATACCAGGATAATTATTTGGAGACCAATGTAATTAAGAGATAAATATTTTAAATAATTCATTTAAGGAATAAACACTTGCCTATATAGTTAAAATAAAAAATGTCGTAACGGAGTAGTTATAACACTATTTACTACTGTTAATGTGTTACTGAAGTGGCCTAAACTAAACCATTTGAGCAATTCTATCGTTTTACTCGACCAATTTATATATATATATATAAAAAAAGAAAATCCATACAACAAAACCCATATCAAATTTTCAATGTGCACGATCAAACATCTGATTGGACAGCTGCAACAAAATCTCAGCCATAATGTGCACATTGTCGCCATTAGGGCTGTAAGTCAAAGCATTGTGAAAAGTCAACCTCACATCGGAAGCAAACTCTTTCGGTGAACGGTAAACATCTCTTTTCAAATTTGATTTGATTCTACCGATATCCATTGGGTTCTTGATTATCTGCCTATAATCATGAAGCCCTAAACCCACAACATCAACAGGTGTATTAAACACCTACCCATATTTATGCTTCATCGATTTGCTCAAAATCGATGCGCATTTCTTCATCATACTTGCTACAGGCTGATTATCTGTGAAACTATGACACGGATTTGTTTGGTTGCTCGGTCTTGTCGAAGACAGAAGGGTTTACTCTTTTGGACCCCAAAGAACCCTTCTTTTGAGTACTCCCCCTTGGGCTTACCATTGCTAAACCTAATTGCTTCATCCTTTTGCTTAGGAGACTCAAGAGACAGCCGAGTAGTGGGACCAATCCGATTAGGACTCAAAAACCGCAACCTCCAACCTGGTTCGCAAGCTCCGGACTTGTTCGAGTTCGGAGATAAAACGCTTCTTCAGCTCTCTGAGCTTCAATCTCGACAAACCCCAAAGATGAAACGTCACGTACTCTGCAGCAATGAACCTGTTGGGTCCAGCCCTCGGCGCAAACAAAGCAGTCTCCCCGTCAACTACAGCAGCAGCATCATCGTCATGACGGTAATGGAGGTGAGCGGAGGTAGAATCGTACATCATTGTCATTGCCACCACAACCCTTGCCAATACTAACGCGTGTATTAGCTTTCTGAAAGGACTTTGATTAAGGTTTCATGGGTTAGGGTTTGAACACCGTAATTGTTTAGATGAAAGAATATTTAATTTCGTTGTTTTAACAAAAAGGTTTTGTTTGGATATGGGTTTTTTTTTTTTTTTTTTTTTAATTCATTTTTCAATGGTTTTTTTTTTTTTTTTTAATTGTCCTCTTCCAGGTCATGTAAAACAATAGAAATTATTCAGATTATTTATTTTAGGCCACATTAACAACACATATGTCTATATAGTTTGACACGTCAACAGCGGTGTTATAACTGCTGCGTTACAGCATCCCTTGTTTTAACTAGATGGACAAACATTTATCCCTTACATAAAAATGTTTATCTCTCGTTTATACTGACCGTGTAATGTTTATCTAATTTTCTCATTTTGACTATACAATTGGACCATCCTACCACGTGTTGGGCCCACCTTGGCTGAAATTACTAGGGTATCTATGCAATTATTCAATTTATTTAAGGGTGCTAATGTAGTTCTAAAACTTTTTAAGAGCGTAATGTTATTTATTTATTTATTTTGGCCAAAACCTAACGTTATCTAAAAAGGGATAGAATATACAATATGATTTTGAAAGCTAGGTGTATGATAAAAATTTTAAACTTTCGGGGGATGACAATGTAATATACCCTTTATTTTTTCTGTCATTAAAGAATAGCAACGCAATTATAATGTTCTTGCCCAAAGCCCTCCTCCTCCATAGATAAAAAATATCAAAATCATAAAAGGATCTCAAGTTTCCAAAATACGAAAATAGTATTGATACTTAGAAAAATTTCCCCCAATTCAATATCTAATGTGTTTTTAACAGAAATATGTATTTATAATTATTTAGACTGTTCATCATCTAATTTTAGTGTTTTATTGATATAGTTAATATTTTATTTGTTACTATGGATCAAATCAAGTAATAAATCGATTTGAGAAATTATTACAATTGTATATGAATGTAAATAATCGACTAGATATTATATCGGATTAAAAATATTCAATCCCAACATTTTTCAATTTTCAAAGGGATATAAGTATGATATTTTAAAAAATTAGTATCTTTCTTCTAATCGAAGATTTAAGAGATAGGAGTAAGCTGATTTCATGATCAATCAAGATAGAAATTAAGTTATCAATTCGAGAATTTAATGATCTATATTAGTTTAAAGCATAATACTCAAATTATATTATATTTTAAAAGGATTTGCATAGACCAAACCTATTTTATCTATGAGAACAAAATGGAGGATAAAGCCTATAGTATTCTAATATAGATTGTTCTTCTTTTGCTTAACGGTTAGCAATTTTTGACATCACGTGAAAATAAATGACGATATAAAATATTCATACTCTTACCGAGATATATCATGCTCATATTGAATCCATATCGACCCAAATAATAATCATGATATATATATAAATATATATATATATATATGTATAGTGTAAACAAAATCTTATGGAGGATCATTAAGTTGGCACATAGTAATATATGTTCCTACAGATTTCATAAACAGAATAACATAGAACGTTAACGGCCTCCAAGGCGATAGCTTCGTCCACGGAAAGCAACGCCACCGGCAGTGGTGTTAGGCCGTTGAACAGGAGTGTTCGCATCGTCGCGGGCGCTTGTTTGATTTGCCGTCCGAGCTCCGCCGAGACGATAGCTTCTGCCCCGGAAAATGATTCCAGCTGATGGATTACTCTGCACTGGTGCATTGATTTGCATTCCCTCACCCCAATATGCAACTACCTTGTGACTATAACACGAATCAAGGATTGAGCAAAATCTCAACATTTCTTTTTTTTTTTTTTTTTTCCTCTGCATGTTGCCCTAGACATACATAATGGCGGGCACAAATTCGAACCACACCATTAATATGTTTTCTTAGGTTCACGGTTCGGTTCACATTAATTCAGATTCAGATCATAAACCAAACAATAATATTTGAACGTTATTAATCTCTATGTACTACAATTTCTTATCATTACATACGAAGCTATATTTCCATTTGATATTAGGATTTTACAGTTCAATCTTCTATTTTAACAATAGAAGTTCGGTTTTTCACCTCATCATTAATCCACATTTCTTGAAACTTGGATCGTTGAATTCATTATTGGTTTAGTAGTCTAGATTTAAGTAAATGTAAATCAAGAGTGGGATGAAGGAGTGAATTGATCTTATAAAAGTAAAAATAGAATAGTAAAAAAATCCCTAAATTAAATTACTACACTGAAAGTCTTATATATCTGTGTCGAGATTCAAAAATTTTTATATTTAAGTGAATCATTTTAATAATCTAATTTAACGTTTAAATTTGATCAAGTACTCTATATGAACTAAAGTTGTTTTAAGATCTATGTGATTATGTTATCATACCTAATAAGTCTATTATAAATCATAGAAAATACTAATGAAAGGATATCTTGGCATAAAAATACAAACATAAAGATTTAAATTAACTCACCTAAATCGCACCAGGCTTAATTGAACCGATATAAACATATAGGGCTTAACTTTAAATCATCTAAAGCGTAGAAGACTCGATTGAATTAGAGTAAAACCAATTGATTCCTAGTGTATTTATCTTGATGAGAATTAACCCCATTGAACATAATCCTATTTCCTCTTACAAGGTTTATATAGAAAAATTGTAATTAGTGAGAATGGATTAGAAAGGCAAATACACTTATTTAGAATGAGATTAAAATAAATATTAATATCAAGACCTGAGTTTTGATAAGTAAAAAGGATACACCCAGAGAGGAGTCTTAAGGATGAATTTTCCACCAGCAAGAGGATGAAGCACGGTGAGAAAATAATAAAGATGTCCAGCAACCATCCCAAGGATGTCTGGCTTTAATGGATCCCCAAATATTAGGTCAAGAGCAAGCATTGCCCATGGTAGATAGAATCCCTAAGTTAAATACATCAATAATTTTCGAGTTCGTTAAAAGGCTAAAATAAAAAAATATCGATTTCGGTACTAAACAATACAGTTTGATTGATTAGATCATTAACAATGTGACAAAGTTAATAAATCTAAATGTTAATTTGCAATCATAATCGAATATGCATATAATTAATCATTTGCACTCAATTAAATGGACTTATTTAGTGCAAAACCTTGATCAAAGCCATATTTTGCATGCAATGTAACTCCCTTGAATTATAAAATGTGGTTCTTTGTATATTTTTTATTAGATTTAGAGAGGGTCCAAATGATTCACAGTCGATTTGAGAGATCAAACTAAACTAAACCATTTGAACCCAAATTAAACATTTTCTTATTAAGAATAAAAATATAAGAATCTAAAACCCTATTGGCGTTTTAATTTAACTCTTTTTTTTTTTTTCCTATCAACAGTTTAAGCCTATTTACAATTTCTTTTTTGTTGTTTTCCATCTCACACTTATATAATCCGCCTTATTCCTTTGCCATCATCTCTTAACTCTCAAAGAGAGTCGTGTGCTTAACTATCAGTTAAGGTGCAACATTACCATATAATGTCATGTATGAGATTTTTTAATTTGAACATCAATATTTATTTGAAAAATCTAATAATTACTATATTATAACATAGAAGGAGCTACTTTTAAAGCAAAATGAACCTAATTGAACCAAAGCATATTTGGAATGATGTAATTCAAATTCCCAAACCGTTTAGCATAGTTAAGTTCATTATGAGTTTTAAATACAGTTCGACTCAGTTTAGCTCCTAAACTGATCGAATTGAACAATAAATATCTCAACATATGTTATATGACAAAAAGTGAATGGATGGATTGAGCATCTAATTTACTTCAATCATTTGTTTGAAAAAAAAAAAAAGATAATAGAAATTAATGTACATACCTTTAATGATACAACACCATATATGTTGATGCGTGCATTTGGAAACTCGCGGCTCCAAATGTAGACGATCGAGAAAACCAAGGATGCCCCCATGAACGGTGACCACAAATAAGGCACAGCAGCCATTACCTTTTTATATGACATTCTTCCTTACATTAGTTCCAACTTCCAATCATGAGACATAAGACGTGAATGTATGTCATTAATGTCTCTAATAAATTGTAAACATATCCCTTTTACTTTACACATTTTTATAACCATTCCTACAATTTTTCCCCCAAATCATATATCATGCATATAGTTTATTTTAATATTTATGTCATGTTTCAAATATGATTATAAAATTAAATTAAATTTTATCACATATAATATGAGTGCAATATCTGTTGGTCTTTATAATGAAGAGTTTAGATTCAAAATATTAACAATATATCAGTAGATCCTTACATGTCCTACTCATTTATCCTGGGCATAAAAATAAAAAATAAAGAAAAAAAGATGAAAAATTACATTGGTTATAATAAAATACTTAAAACCTAAGAATAACGGATGAAAGTTTTCTATTAAGAGTAAAAGTAAGGTTTGAAAATTCATTTCCAAACGTTTAGGAGACTAAATGCTAAATTTAAAAAATGGAGATGTGAAGATTATAAGAACCAAAAATAAACAATAATATATTTACCGTTTGCTTTAACATTTATGGATTTTCCAACATACCAGAAGTGAGAGAGCTCCGAATACGAACATCCATACATAATCTGCCGTCCTTTTATCGAAAGGCCCTCTCTCCAGCGACACACCGTACTTTGCTCTGCATGCAAAAGCGAGAACTTTAATAAACATTGAAAACATAGTTTCAATTAAAAATAATTATGATCAACAGGTTCGATAAGATTTGTCTTAAGAAGAGATTCTTATTATATTAACTTTTATAACTACGTCAATAATCAAATAGAGTTCCCATGATGAGTAGATAGTGTTTTTCTCTCACATTATGATTAGTCGAAAGGCGAAGGGAAATGAGAATGGCCCCAGAAAGAAGAAATGCGTAAAAAGTCTCCATACCTGTGTAAGAATTGCAACACAATCAACTTATAATCGATTTAGGAATCGTAACATAATCAACTTATAATCGATTTTTATTATTGAGAAAAAAAACAAAACATTAAGTATATAAAATTTATTAAGTACTTCGATATTAGTTACCGTTCTTAAAACCAATAAGATGACATCTTATCTTTTTCAATGCACCGATAAAACAATATTTTCGGGGTTATAATTGATTTTGTTTAAGGAAAAAAAAAGAAGAAGAAGAAAGTAGTAGCCTAAAAGGTTTTTTCATTGCTTTAAAAAATGACAAAATTTGTCTTTTCGATAAGAGATAAGAAAGAAAGCAATAATATTTTAATATTTTCTCTAATTTATGGGAGAACAAGTTGCTTTAATACCACATAGTAAATGACAGGATACTGACCTGCAATTTTTTAAAAACAAGTTCATATTGAAGAGCAATCGTCCAAGGCTTGTAAAGATCGAAGTATAAGGCGGCTGTGGTCATCAAGCATGCCACTCCATACGTCTTGCTCACCGGCGGCAGCGACCGGTAATACCTAACATCATTCATAGATTCGGAACATCAACACGGTCTGTCATATATTCATGTCTCTGTTTTCTTTTTTAAACTCCTATGACTAATGTAAGTTAACCCAAAAAGAAAAAAAAAAAAGAAAGAAAGAAAAGACTTAGTTCATCTCAAATGCTAGCTTATAATGGATATGATGGAAAAATAGATACATAAAAATTGCGTAAATTTCGTACTATCAATATAGATCGAAAGCGAATTAAGAATATTATTTAAATAGAAGGTATAACAATTAAAAAAAAAATCATCTATCTTGAAATTAACTTAAATAGATCGTATTTAATTTTGAAATATGATTAACCTTAAATTATTATATTAAAAGATATTTTGATGATGATTAGAGCTAAAAAGCTAAGATATCAAGTAACTTATAAAGTGGACAACTTTATTAAGTATCAAACGATTGGACATAAGAGAGAGAGAGAGAGAGAGAATACTCTGCCGGCGTAGACATTAGAGAAGGGGGAACGGAAACGGTGGATGCAGTAGGAGAGAACTCTTGTTGTAGAGAAAGGTTTAGTGCTACTAATAATGGGAAATTTCCATCGGGAATTTCGGAGTGAGAGGACATTTGGGTCGTCGAACCCAAAGAACAAGCCATGGGATAGTCCAAGTCAACGCAGAGCAGGAAATTGCTTGACAAATTGTATTAAGAGTGACCACACATCACCATGTCTATTGACTAGTTCATCCGCAATGTTCCAATCGATGCCGTCCCTTTCGTCCTTTTTGTCCCCAGAAGTCAACATACATAAAACTCATTAACGCTCAGGTCGTGATGGTATTGCCTGAACTTGAGTAAATTAAGAATGATTTGAGTTATAAATTATTTCTCTGATATGATATTCAATCGTTTTATAATAAATATATACTAGTTATAATTTTTGAGGTCGAATCTTGCTCGATTTAGGATTTTTTTTTATTGATTTCATTTTCACCCATTAATATAGATTGAATTCGGTGATAAATCAACCTCTTTGGATAATTACAATACACTGGCTTATTACTGCATTGAATTAAAAAAGTCTATTATATTTATCTTGAATTCTACCACTATAATATAAAATGGCGTGAATTGACCGTCACTCGTACTTGAAAAGGAAGGAAAGCATTCACCAATCACCGACGTATGCTTGGGAAATTCCAAATTTGCAAGATGCAAGCTGGTTATTGGCACTTTCTCATGCTTTGTATCATTGTAAAGAATTATAACCAGAGCAAAATGAAAATTCAGCTCGCAACATCCTTCCATAAAGAAGTCCGAAAAACAGCAAAAAAAAGAAAAAAAAAAAAAGGCATTCTACTTCACTATTCGCTACTTTGTTATACCAAATCTGTAGACCCACCACATCGGAGAGCCTGTGAGGACACACAAATTGGATCCAATGTGATCACAGGGTCCACAGAACATAGTGTATGTAAATATTTTTCCCTCTTGGAGCACAGTGGAAAATCAATCCTAAAAATGTTATAACTTCATTGTTAATCCCACATGTACAAGTCATTTTAGAAGGTGGATTCCCAAACATAACTCATAAGCTGCTTTTTTTTTTTTTTTTTCACACCTAGTGAATATCCCAACATAAGCCACGTTCAATTATGTTCATGTAATAATGCTTCTAAACTATTACCCCCAAAACTAACTTACGAAATTTATCAGTTGAGGAGTGGAACTCCACAAATAAATGCACAGCGCATAAAGCTCTTCGGTATAGAGAAACAAGTTCATAAAGTTAGCATAATGGACCCAACAATGATTTAAAATTCTGCTCCCTAAAGGAAGGCATACTTGAAATTTTTAATTTTTAAGGCACCACGGTAAAAATCTTCACATCATCCATTTCTGCGCTTTGTACCGAGTACTGGAACTTCCACCCATGACATGCACCAGCATGCACACCTGCCTTATTAACAGCAAAAACAGCACCAACAAAATTCGGATACTTTTTTGCAATTCGTACTATGGCATCCTTGGCTGCAGATTTTGGATCCATTCCTAACCTCATACTCTCTACAGCCTGATAACTGCAGTAACAAAAAAGAAACTTTGACATTCGTTCGATGAAAATACAAATGTCAGATAAGAATTGTTTCTCTAACATTTGTTTGATGAACATGCAATCGTCGGGAAGAATTTTTCAAGGATACACTCATATAAGAAACTTGATGAAATGAAAAGATGAGACCTGTACACACCCAGGGAATAAGAAGTTTCATGCCGCATCTTTTTACTACTAAAATGCTGCATCACTAATTAATTATATGACAATGACAAAGCAGCATTTTCATGTAAATCATAATTAAATTATAAGATATTTACCATGGGAGGAAGCGCATCATAATGTCACCATCCCCAGTTGCCCCACAAGCACCCGCTTCATCATCAGCGTATGCAGAAGACCCAGCAATTGGTCCATCCCCCACTCTGCAAGAGAACAAGAAATGCTGACAATCTCATAGGCTTGTCCTCAGTTATGACAATCTTCTAGTTGTTTGCACAAAAAAAGCCACTGGCAAACTAGATCAGTGCAACCATGCCTGGATGGTTGCTAGCACATATGTACTGAGCATGTATTTGTGGATAAGTGGGCAAGTAATACCGATAGAGAAGTTATATTATCGCTTCATCCCACAGGTTAATGGGAAAGAGATGGAAATGATCCAAAAATCTTGTGGTGGGAGTTTCAATGAGAAGGAACATGTACAAAATGAAAATAACGCTATGAGCTGGAGCATCAGATCAATGCCCATGTATTGCATTCAAAATAAACATAACCTTTTAAGAATTCGTATCTGGAAGGAGATAGAAAAGAACACACGCAAAATGTAATAAAATAACAATTGCAAATCAAAACAGGTATAAGAGGGTCAAGTTGAAACAACAAGTATCATTAATTTAATTTGGTAGCATTACATTCTTTGTTTCTCATATATACATTATAAATACATATACAAAATTTTTTAACATATAAATCTAAAAGAAACTTGTTTACTTCTCTGTTGGTACCTGACAGTATACAAAAAGGCTCGCTCCCAACTCATCCAAAGCAGATAACTTTGTTCAAAGTTGAATTCAATCTAGACCTAATAAAGCTCGAATCACGATCTTTGGCGGTATTATTATTCTACTAAGGTCTAAAGCTGCATCATGTTCTTAAAATGGGCAATATTAAATTTTGGCAAATTGATTCAAAAGCGATTCCAATACCATTCACTAGATGCAGTGGAACCATGACTTAGCTGATTCAGTCTGAATCAGAATCTAAGTTTATATACAAGGACATTAATTTACAAGAAAAAACCTATGTTTGTTCCACCTGTTCTTAACCTTGTTCTTCAGAGAGATGCGAGACTCCTACAAGTTGTTTCAATATTGCCTCCCAAAATTAGGGACTCCACAAAAAATCAATAGAAATCTTTCTGCTTATCAGAATATCCAAGAGTAGAAAATCAAGGAATAATATAAGGACCCGTAAATGGCATCAATTAACACAAATGACAAAAATTTATTCCCATTGCCTTTTCAAGGTTCCTTTTGCTATTACTCAGGACATCCATTATCCATGTGTCCAAGCCTCTTCAGTCACCTTTTATTTTTGCTATTACTCAATTTCCAGCTCCATGATGCAGTTTCGATCCAGATCGCCCCAGATATGATCAAAGTGGCATCATAAAATATGATCGTATTTCAGATGAACTCCTTAATTGAGAGATTCAGTGAAAACACAAGGATGATTCCCCCATTGATCCTCCACTGTGTAAAGAATTAAATCCATGTAAAAGTACCCTCTCGTTTACATGAATTGTTCTCCAATTTTAGATACCAATTTATATCTAATCCATATATCTCACACTAAGCATGGACTCAATGTTTTCTTGTAAACTCCTAACTCAACAACAACCTAAATTTCTCAAAGTTTGTCTTCACAATCAAATTTCTAAATCCATTTGCCTAGTTTGGTTTACTATGGAATAAAATTTCCAATTGAATCCAAATCAAACGACTAACAAAGTGAGAGCTTAGTCATATTGTATGTGCGATGATAAAAAATTACGAGCTTGTGGCTCTCATTTCCTAAAATTTAGTTCCCATCCCCACTAATTATTAGGATTCCAAGAAATTGGGATCCATGAGCTTCCATTATACACGCACCTTTACAATATGACTAAACTCTCACTAAAGTCACTAGAAATTCAACTCTATGGATTTGTATTCTATGAAAAACACCAAACAAAGCCTATATTTAAAATCATATCATTCATCTATGCCACCAAGACAATGTCAGAATCAGAAGCAATTTCATGGGTCCAATGACATCTTTGTATTGCCCATAGGCCTTTTCAACAAATTATTCAAAAGGATCCAGCATGTAAAACTATATTAATCCTCCACAGATAATATGAGAATGTTGCACAGATTAAGAAAAGACAACTGAGAAGACTGTAGATAAAAACCAAGAAATGAAGAGAATCCTTTCAGTTTACAACTGTAATATTTAAAGATATCAAAATTCACATAGGACACCAACTCAAACAAAAATGATAATATATTTTCTTAAACAATATGCTCAAATCCAAAATTTTTAGCAAAACTTTACAGTTCTGCAGACAAATATGGTTCATGATAAATGCCAAAACTCACTTTATGGCATGTTGACCAATGCTTTATCTCATATTTACTAGACATGAGGGATAGCATAGTACAGTCTAACAAATCAGGGAAACTTATCTATAGTTTCTTGGTGAAAGTTAATAAGGGCAAAATCTGATACAGATACTAGTAAAAAACATAGTGTAGAAACCTCGCCATGGCATTACCTGCCAGGAATCTTGAAGGTCGCCCCATTAGTTGATGTGCCAACAGCAATGTTCCCTTTCTGCATAAACACCCAGATGTTATATATGATTTTCTATGTAGACATGGAATACAAGACAATGAAATATGCAGTAATCCTCAATATACTTTATCGATGACAGCCATGGATATCGTATCGTGGCTATGACGCCCAACATGAGATGAACTTGATATAATTCCTCCCATCATATTGGCTTTGGAGCATGTATTCATGTCATCCTTGGGCTGGTAGGGACCACAGCCATCAGCTGGTACTACATTCTTCCAGAAATTAGGTTGGCAAAGATTTTCTTCCCATTTTGTCCACTTTTCAATAGACTCAGATGAACTAAGGTTTGTTGGTCCAGGAAGGCCCATGGATAAGGCAAAGGCAGAAGCCTTTTCTCCAACAAGTAAAGTGTGTTGAGTACGTTCCATCACTAACTTTGCCGCTCTAATGCCATCTTTCACAAATCTCATTGCAGCAACAGCTCCAACCTCCATGGTAACCTATGCATGTCCTTGGCAATAGAATGATAAATGTTCACTTATTTTACACACCAACAAAATAGCAAAGAGCATGTAAGAAATTTTTTCTTTTTTGGGGGGTGGGGGGGAATGAACACGTAAAACTTCTAAGTTCTAATCAAAAGAAAGATGGCTCTACCCCGTTCATCACAAGAGCATCTATTGTAGTTTCTCCATTCTCATCAGGACTTCCTCCAGGTCCAACTGCAAATTATATAATCGATCTGTAATTAACTAGCTGCTTCTGCTTTGTTTGGAGGACTGAGGCATCAAAAAGTAGAGAACTCAACAATTGATCATAATATATCCAGGGATATCACAGACAACGACTTCATTTCTTAAGATACACTTCAAGGATTCTGCTGATCTCTTATATAAAACATGATTTCACTAAGAACATTACAGACAAGGACATGGAAGGATCCATGAGGGTAACCAGATCAGTCAAGATATGCTATCTTGTACACCTTTCATTTATTCAAACAACAAGAACACACTTGTAAATAATTGTAAAATGAGGCAAGGCAAGCCAAATATAACCTTACATCAGCTTAAAAGTAAAGCCCAAGCTAAACACCTACCATATTACCATGCCTTACAAGCAGTAATATCAGTCAAAATAAACGTGTCACCTCAACTAAATGCAAAAGGAGTATTAATGGAATAAGCAACCACCATGTACATGATTGGGTGTATATCTTGCTGAATTTAACAAGATAAAAATGCTGTCTTCAAATGTCACCATAAAAAGTCCAGATAGGATAAAACAAAATGATACAGGACATGATACAACATAATAGGCAGGCATATCTAGATTTTGTTTCCATATCCAAAGTAGAACCACCATCTGGGCTTATCCTGTCCTGGCTCAGGTTGTTAAAAAAAAAAAAAAAAAGAAGAAGAAGAAGAAGATAATTTTACTTATCCAGTCTCCAAAAATCTCCTACCAATGTGCACATTGCAGACATGATAGATTAAAAATATCCTATCGAAAAACTTGCATGAATTTTCAAAACTAACTCAAGATTCAATTCCCTCACAAGATTACTTTACTGAATTAATTCCTTATTTAATTAGGTCCACTCAGAGTCAATAGGCCAGTCCACTCTTGAGGAGTCCAAACATGAAGCGGGAGTGTAGAATCTCTTGAAGCAACTTAAACACAAAGCCTGGAATTGCAACCACAATTACAAAAACAACCTAAAACACTACCCAAACAGAAAAACCTTAACCAGTTATGATGAAAGTCCCTGACACCTAACTGCGACGATTAAATGCAATCATTTTCTTTTTGATCGACAATGCTGCTCTTAATAAGCATAGCTAGCAAGGAAATTTGCAAATTCACGATGTGTTTGTTTATTCCGTGAAATGTGTAGTTGGTACTTTCGGAATCGCAAATTTTCTTTCTGTATGTTTATCAAAGACTCGCCCAGCAAACACGAAATACAAATACTAAATCGTGTCAGACTGCAGATCATACATAAATTATAAAGATCAAGCTTTGCACGTGTAGACAGGTCATAATAAATGCACAACCTGTGCCGTCGCATCTGAGTTCCTCGCAAGTGGAGCATCCCTCCACAACCGCATCGACGGCGGAGAATCCTCGATCAGCGGCTTTCCAAGCAGCTCTCACCGCTTCGACGAACGGCCAAGTGCTCACAACTAACGGATAACTACCACCACCACCACCGCTACTATTACTATCAAAATGCCCAGATTCACCTCCATTTACCTCCTGCAATATCCAAAACAATTGAAAAAAGTGTGAATTTTCTTACAGCAATTGAAAATGAACATATGAGAGAATCAATTTTGATTAATTTGATTGGGTATTTCCTTTTTTGTGGTTGTGAATTTGAATAAGGATGGATTTTGATTATTACCTTGGAGAGAAGCAGTACGAAGATCAAAAGCAGAAGACTTGGAGGGTAACTATCCATGGCAGTGAGAGACCGAGAAAGTCGACTACCAACTACCAGACTACCAGTTATGAAACGGAAACGTCGACTAGGGGATTTTACTTTCCGTCTTCTTTGCACCACCGACCGGAGCTATTCACTACACTACTACCCAAACCGACCTAAAAGAAAACCTCTTAAACCGAATGGAACCGCATTACTTGATTTATTAAAAAAAAAATTATGTTGCATATTTTATTATACTGTCTTGTTTTGATTGATAACGAAAAATTATTATAAAATATATAAAAATAAGAAGAAAAATATAAAAATTCTAATGCGGCCTTTTTTTTTTTAAAATAATCATGATTTAATCGAGTCAAGACTAAATATTAATTGTTATCTTAAGTATTGCATATATAATCTTCTAAATTTTATAGGATGTAATGACTTCAATCTTAGGAGAGCTAACTATAAAATTACACTCTAATACCTAGGTCAAAAAAACTAATAAACATATAGAATTTTTAGATGAGGGTGAGAGTTTTTGCATATATGCTATGTCTTTTTCGGCTTACTTTGAGAAAGTTCCAAATGAGAGTATTTATTGGTTATGTGCAAAAGTGTTTTATCAAGTTAGATTATGTAGTCTAAAGATTTGACATCAGCACGAAGGATGATTACCTATGCGTATCATGCCTATCCCATCCTCATTAATACCTTATCATACTGTACACTTCCATGGGTCTTTACCGGGTAAGACGCCAAACATTATATTGCATTTAATGTGATGTAGACATAGTATGGTTGAACTAAAGGGAGCCTTTGCGTCGGTGTAGTTTTTGAGAAAACCTATTCTTCTTTAACCTAATGCCTTTCGGCTTGATAGAGGTTGAGGTTACTTAGCCAAGATTGTTCGACCTTATGTATGAGTCATCTTACCAGCAATGGATCGACCAACTAATCATACGGTCCAAGTCCATGTAAAGTTATTACTTACTAAGGCGGCTGTCTTCTTAGTAAAGGTTACTTTTGGGCTTGGGCCTTAAGCTACAATTAAGAGCTAATATCAACGTAAGTCCCCAATAAGATAGATTGTAGACACCGTATTTTTTCCATTTTCCATTTTTCATTTTCAAGCTTGGTTGAGAAAGAGATAAAAATAAGTAAAACAAAAAAAAATCAAGAAAGTAATAAAAAATAATGAAAAATAAAAAAACGAAATTTAAAAGAAAAAAGAAAACGAAAAAAGAGAATCGAGTTGAGTCCAGTCATATTGAATCTAGTTAAGTCCAGTTGTATTGAGTCATATCTAATCGAATCAAATCTAGTCGTATCGAGTAGTATTGTATCCAATCGAATCGAGTCGTATCGGATCGTTTAAGATCATATTAGATAATAGAGTATGATTAATTTAGTAAATTTTAAGTCATTGAAGAGTTGGGTTTTATTAAAATAATTTTGGTTCAGTTCGATATAAAATAAATTTTTTAGTCTAAATTATATTGGGTCAAATTAAATTTATAATTTATTTGGGCTAGATTAAATTATTATATCGAATCAGGCCTTGAAAAATAAAAAGCTTAAATTAAGTAAAGTTTTTGGAAGCTTGATCAAATTTTTAAAAAATCGTTATCGTATCTTCTGTATTTTGGTTTATTGGAATCAAATCTATATTTAAAACGATACGAAAAATTCGATTTGAGGATTTATAAATTGGCAATTAACGTTGACGACGATTATAGATATTTTTTCAAGAATTCACTCACCTAAATCATAAACTCTATAATTCATTCACTTGAACCACCATCTGAAAACACTCTAAAAAGCCATCTTCAATACACAAACCAATCCGATAGACCATCAATTCCATATAAACATAAGCTCCTAGATGCCCTAACAGAAAAAAAAAAAATCGAACTCCACAAAGCCATCATCAATCCTTGCGCATCCCCTCGTCCCATGCGCGCAAACAGTCCCTGATGTCCAGCAATCTTATTTCACATGCGAAGAACAACACCTTCAGCCAATGCCCCTACTACATCCTCCATCTAGAAATTCCAAATCAATACGTTGCACAAGGTCGAGCAACAAGCTTAACAGCTCTACATTGCAACATCCACAAAGTTGCAACATTTACTACCAGATTCCCATCAATTCGAAGACCCTAATGCAAGCCAAAGTCCCTACACAAATTCCACCGATGACAATCTAATATCCAACAATACATCCTCGCCAAAGTCCCCTACCACACACATAGCTTCATCCACTTCACTGACTAAATTGCTGAATAGACAACACGCATACGACGCTGCTGACCAACGAATAACAATCAAAATCGCCTGACGCCATGATTTCGATCTACAAAACCGTCCACAATCCGAGGCGATCCAAAGCACGAAGCAAATCCAACACCAATTCCAATTCTAAGATGAATTCCTTGATGCTCCGATCCAATTCCACAATTCCAATTCCAAGAAGAAATCCAAAGACAATCCAAATCCAACGCCAATTCCATGACGTGATCTGAAGCGAATTTCTACAATTTGAATCTAGAAGCCTAACGTTTAACGATCCAATTTCATAGACGAAATCTAAAGCACGATCAATACATATAACTTGATTCATCAGTAAAAATCATTTTATTTCATTTTGTTGCTTATTTTATTTTAATTTAATTATTTTTACTAATTAATTTTTGTTTTAGTGCAAGTTTATTATTTTCAGCGTTGGATATTTTCTAGATAAATTGCATTTTTTTAATAAAATTATGTTTTTTGAAAATATACGTATCTTATGGTAATAATTTAGAAAAGATATGTATCAAAATACTTTCTAAAAGTGAAAATTTCAAAACAATACATATCAAGATACGTATTAGTAGTTAAAATTTGGAAAAAATATATATCTAACCGTATCTTAGTAAATTTTATAGTTAAGATTTAGAAAATATATTTTTGATACGTAGTGATTTTAAAAATAAAAAAATTTTAATCGAAATTTTTTTAAAAAAATTTAGTTAGTTAAGGTTTTCTTTAAATTTAGGAAAATTATATTTCTTAGGTTTTTTTTAAATAATAAATTGTTAAAAAAATGTAAATTTGGTTCGGTTTTCGAAATAAAAAGAATTCACCCTCTAAAATTTTATAAAAGGGGAATTACGGTCGATTTAATCTCGAATAGTGAGTACATGGTACCTTCAGGGCAATCATAAAATAAAAAAATAAAACTTTTTCCCTTTTTTCTTAGAAATTCATAATAAAAATAATATAAAAACCACTTTAGTTATTTTTTGTGCATTTAGGTATAATTTTAATACTTTTTAGGAAATTATAAAAATAAAAACTCATCAATTTTTTCTTTAATTTTTACATGGTGACTTAGTTTTAATATTTTAGCTCTTGAACCCAGTTTTTCTAGTTTAATTTTCTAAAAATAAAAAAATTTTAGAATATCCGTAGACTAATTGTCAAATTAGGGGTTTCCCTAATTTCATTTTTTACCAGTTGAACTGGTTGGCAACTCCAATTTTTAAATTTTTTAAGAAAAATATTTCCTTAATTTAATGTTAAGTAATTTATATTAAGCGGATTGTACTTAATATAAGTTAAATTAAAGAAATCGAAATAGGGTTTGACAAAATTAACGACTCCACTGGGGAATCTGGTAGGCTAGCCATGTGAGAATTAAAAAATTATTGATGGGCTTTTGTATTATTATTTTTTTATTTTTTGTATTATAGTTGTACTAATTGTTTTTTTAGTAATGCATGCCTTAGGAAAAAAAAAGAAGAAGAAGCTTAGCCCAATAGGCTTTCTTGGGGAATTAGGGAGAGTTCTTTTTTATAATTATTTGTGTATTTAGATGTGGTTGAACTTGAGCCACCTTAGGAACTTAAGATGAGCCACCATTGTGTAATCCTCAAATCACTGGGGTCTTTACCCTCACTTAAAGGTGATGGGCAAGCTCATTCAAGTTTCGATGTAGCTTACTAAGCTTTCCTCTAAAAAGCCTTGGAACTATAGAGCTTGAGAACTGTAAACCATATCCTTTTGCATTATCTTTTTCGAAGTAGGGGTAGTTATTTTTACATTGTAGGAAAAGTTCGATCAATTCATGGTCTACTCAATCTTATTCTTTAAAAAAGGGAAAATTGAAAAAAAAAAACCCTGTAACCCTTATATATAAGTGTTCATGAACTTAATTTTTCTTTAAAAAAGTCTTATTTCAAACCTACTTATATATAAGGGTATTTCCTGACCACGAATTCATCGTATTTCCTATAATTTATTAATTACCGACTCCTATTACATTTCATGCATATGTAACATATTGTATTTTTATATATTTGATTATGCTTGTTTCTCTTTGAATATTCTATTTTCTGTATTATAAGTGTTTTATTTTTATTGTTTCTTAATGAGTGAAAGGCTGTATAATTTCTAAGAAAATTCTTAAAATAGTTGTAAAATTATTAATATCATATCTAATTTTATTTTAAATTTAGTCTCCTCGTTGTAAATCATCGCTACGTTTCATTTTATTTATATTTTTTGTAATATTGATACGGAAAGTCCAGATAGTGTTAATCTAGAGCTTGTCTATGAAGTCCAATTGGACAAGTATTCCTTCTCTAAGACCATCCTGAAAGATTGGTTGAACCAGCTTTCGCTCGCCAAGCAAGACCACATCGTAAGAAGATCGGGCTAACCATATCCCTCATGCGGGTCCTACTCTACTGGCTTCTAATTTAGCCTCTTATCCATTGTTGGGATCTAAAATTTGCGATTTTTAATTTCAGCCCACACGTGTTAACGCCTACTATTGAATGTAGACACCTCATTTTTGTCATTTTTTTAATTATTTTATTTTTTGTTAATTGAGCCAAGTTAATAAATAAACAGAAAAAATAAAAAATAAATAAACATAAAAAAACGAAAATGAAAAGAAAAATAAAAAATAAAAAAGAAGTCGAACCGTAACGAGTCTAGTTGAGTCAAGTTATATCGTATTGAGTCGAGCCGAGTCACGTCGAGTCGTTTAAAATCAAATCGGATAACGGTATGTGATCAATTTAATAAATTATTAAGTCATTAATGAATCAAGCTTTATTAAAATGATTTTAACCTAGTCTAATCTAAAATATAATTTTATCTAATTTATATTGAGCTAAAATAAATTTAAGATTTATTTAGATGAGTTATTGGACTAAATCAAATTGGATCGGATCGGGTCATGTTGTGGAAAATAGAAAGCTCAAGTAGAGTTTCTAAAAGTTAAAACAAATCTTTAAAAAATCAAAATTGTATATTTCATATATTGGTTTAATTGGAATCGAATTTATATTTAAAACAATATAAAAGAGTCAGTTTTAGGGTTTATAAATTAGCAGGTAACGTTAATGATGTTTTTCAATTACACAACCTACATTTACTATTTTACACTAACCTCACTTCCATAATATAACCCATGACCAAACACTCTACACACTTGCACTGATCACGTCACCTGGTTCCCACGTCCATGCCCTACCCTCATATCCATCCGAACACTTGCACATCCCCTTCTCAATCATACACAGCCGAACCATGTCCCCTAAACACGCAGCAATGCACTATACTTGCCAAAACACGCAGTACTGCACAACACTTACCAACATACGCAACACGGCACTTCACATGACAACACACATCACGCCTGTATAAACACAATTCAACATTTGCCCACTGCCTGATCTGCCGACGAATTACATGCATGCTAAAGTCCTGACCAGACGAACAACAACGATAACAGTCCAACAAATCACACACCATCCCGATCCAAAGAAAAACACGTCCAGCACGCGATCAGTAAGTCAAAGCTCCTGGATAACCTCCTTAATCGCCTGACTACTCTTGCCTTCGCAATGCCAACTTCCTCCCTTGATTCATATTCCACACGACCGAAATTACTACATTGCACACACCCTCAATTACACCCGTGATCGGTATAGACAGTAACCATCACACCCGTGATCAGTGGAGACAGTAACCGATATGCTCTCAATCCCGCCCATGATCAATGGAGACAATAATCGATATGCCCTTGATCACGCCGGTGATAAGTGAAAACATCAATCGATATACCTTCGATCACACCCGTGACCATCTGAAAATAATGTTCGTTCATTCTCCAATCACGCATGACTCGATTCGTAGGTAAAAATTTTATTATTTTATTTTATTAGTTAATTTAATTATTTTTATTAACTTATTTATTTATTTTTTTAGTATAGGTTTTTATTATTTTCATATTTTGTGTTTTTTTAGATAATCTCCATTTTTCATAAATTTAGCTCAATTATATTTTTAGTAAAATCGTGTTTTTAAAAAAATAAGCCTATCTAGATCATATCTTTAACGTATTTTATAGTTAGAATTTATAAAAGATTTTTTAACATGTAGTGGTTTTAAAAAATATAAAAAATCTTAATCGGGGTTTTTTAAAAAGATATGGTTGGTTAGTTTTTTTTTTTAATTCAAGAAAATTAGATATTTTAAGTTTTTTTAGAAAATAATAAATTAATAAATAAATGTAAACCTAGCTCAGTTTTTAAAATAAAAGGAATCCACCTATTAAATATTTTATAAAAAGAGAACTATAGTCAATTTGATCCCGACTAGCAGATATATAGGCACTTTTGGGGTTACCATATAAAAAATAAAAAACTTTTTCCCCCTTTTCTTACAAAATTTGTAATAAAAAAATAATAATAAATCGTTTTTTAGTTACATTTTGTGAATTTAGGTATATTTTTAATATTTTTAGAAAAATTACAAAAATTAAGCCCATCAGTTTTTTTCTTTAATTTTCATATGGTAACTTAATCTTAATAAGTTAGCTCCTAGATCCAGTTTTATGGTTTAACTTTCTAGAAATTAATTTTTTTAGAATATCCGTAGACTAGTGGTCCAATTAGGGTTTCCCCACTTGAAAACCTTAATTTTATTTTATTTTTACCAGTTGAATTAGTTGGTGACTCCAATTTTTTTTTTAAATTATTTTCCTCAATTTAATATCAAGTGATTTATATTAAATGAGCTGAGCCTAATATAAGTTAAATGAAGAAAATTGAAATAAGTCTCGACATAGAAGAATACTCGCAACTACTTAGTGCTCCGCCTTTCAAAGTGAGTATAACTATCCCTGATCTCAAAGTCTAGCCCGATAAAGCTTTCATGATGTTTTTAGGAGTCAAGAAGTTAGCCCTAGCACCATTCTTATCTTTAGAGGGCAATAAATGTATCGGTATCTTAAGATTAGTGGAGTGGTTTTCAAGTCCAGATGCTTATTAGAGATACCATCAGATCTTTTGTGAAGGATATGAATCGTGGGCTAAGAATAGAGTCAACGCGTTTATCGTAGTGATGTTTAAGACAGTACTATTTCTTGTCAGATATGATCAAGTCCATTATAAGGTAGCCGAGCTAATCACTCAATTCCTAGTCAATAAATCCTATATACCAGTATTACTAGCAGAACAGTTCAAGACACTCACCCACCTGAAGAAGCAAAGGCATGATTATTTCACAGCTAACCCTACAATCTTTATTGCGTGATTCCTTAATCACACACAGTGGTATGGAGGGAGTCTTCTCAAAGAGTCCTTGACCGAAATTATGAACCCGATTGACAACTTGGCCCTTTATCTTAAGGCACCAGATGAAGCTCAGTTTAATGGACGGGTGTTAGTTATCAACAAAATGGAGCCAGTAGACTTTATGTAGGCAACTAGATAGAGCCACTGTACTCAAGCCGTCTTGGGGTGCGCTGACTATATAGGGGTCTCCCTTATCGGTATTACGAGTTGTACAAGATATTTCCTAACTTGTGTCACTAGATGGTTGAGTCCACTTCAAGAGATAGCCTATAGAGACTCCCTAGACATCATCACAACAAATTATCAAGATCTTCGTCTACCTACGGCTACTTTGATTCGACGACTAACAGAAATCATGAAGCTTTGGGAATGGAGAGGAGTCAAGAAGATAGTCAACGTAGGAACTTTGAGGGGCAAAGTTAGAGAATACCAAGCCATCAAGCAGTTCATCTATGATCAGTTGGAGAAGATTAAGAAGATACGGCATAAAGCTTCGGATGTGTTCAAATACGAGCCATAACTAGCATATCTTTCATCTATTGAGTAGGCCTACCAAGAAAACCTTATTGATTCATTGCCCGGTAATCCAAAAGTGTTGCTTTGTAACTCTTTAGGCTATTGGGACATTGAAAGCAATCTTTTTGGGCTTTTCCAATTCCTCAACTTTCTTAGTCTTTCCCTGATTACCTTATTTAGGTCTTTTCTTTGAATTTCTTTAGGATAAAGCTTTTTAGTTTGATTCAATAAGGTGATTTGATGTTGTAGGTATAATTAGTGTTTTCTTATTATATTAAATTAATGTGTCACTATTAGAGTCCCAAATAAGGAAATAACATGAATTAAGTATAACACTAAAGTCTAAAAGATTCTCCTAACTATTAGGTTAGTTTATTTTTCTTTGGCTCTCTCCTTGGGTTTATGTTGTAATATTTAGTAGTCTTATTAAAAGGTTAACCTTATGAAAGTAACGACTTGAAAAACGAGTGACCTAAAAAAAATTACCTGTAGGTAAGCTACTTAAAGTGAAACCTACTAAAGTGACTAGTTTAGTCATTTTCCCACATCTTTTTAAGCCCCACCGATATCCACATTACTAGTCATTAATTGCCATTGACTACTTAGATGCAATTGTGGTAAGCTCTTTGTCCATGGTCATCCTTTTATTTGTCCTTTTTTCAACTTTATTCATCTCTCCGACGCATTCTCTCTCTCTCTCTCTCTCTCTCTCTCTCTCAAGAATCTCGATCCATTCTTCTCATTTTTTACCCATGTTATCTCATACTTTCTTCCATTTGATTCTGATTCTTTTTTTTTTTATTTATTTTACTAATTGTCACTTATAATTTTTTTGCTTGATTGCTTAAATAATACGTTTTGTTTTCATCTACATATACATATATATATATATATATCTAAATATGTAGTAAGCCACTTCATCAAATTACGTACAGTGAGAAATATTTTTATAAGACCGTCCAATTGATTTTATCATAAACAAACCAACAGCTTCTCAATGTTATAATTGCTATCATGTCTATGGTTGTAAATTAATTATCCTCCTAGCCAATATTACTTTCTTCAGGCAAAGAAAAGTAAAGGAAAGAATATATATGGAATTACACCCACATTAATTCTATTTAATACCTAGGAAAACATCATGGTTATCACATTAACCAATATTTATAAGCCATTGTGATAGCTAAATGTACAGGAATCTAATTATCACAATAGCCGTACACATTTCATCGAAGAAATCATATTCATACTAATACCGATAATTTCACAAATTGTACTCTCATTTTTGTTTACTACACATCGTCATCTTGTGTGGATTTTTTTTTTTTAATTGTGCTGTTAAACTCTGTAACTTTTATGTTTATTGTATTCGTATGGATGAAAATGAGATATAATTGATGCAGCTGAAGTTATTAGTTGTACTGGAACTATGATAGTTAAGAGAACATTGTAAATACAAAATTCCAACAGAGCCTCTTGTTAATAAAGAATACCAATGGGAGTTATATATGAACCGAACTTTATACGGTGGAGAAATTAATTGTATTAATCAAATCGTACGAGGCCAAGGGTCTTCTTTGAATTATGTGGGATTTGTTACATCCAAGTGAATGTGTCTATGAGGAACAGGTGTTCGGTATTTTGCCATTTACTCAGCATAATGTGAGATACATATTAATTGGTGGAAGGTTTCATAGATTCATTGAAAACGTACATAAATATTTTTAAGAAAATTTTGAAAGCAGTTTTGAAGTTATATGATACAGTAGTCAAAGTACTAAGTGACACAATCCCTCTACATATTCTGCATAGTCAAAGATTTTATCCATATTTTAAGATAAAGGTATAAAAACTTATAGTTTCAATTAAATTTTTAGATACCAAAATAGTCTATTGATAGAATTAATAATTACTTTCACGATTGCATAGGAGCAATAAATAGCACTCATGTTCGTGCATCAATTCCCTCTGATATTGAAGGATACTTTTAAGGTCGAAAGGAAGGGATTACTCAAAATGTTTTTGCGGCTATAAATTTTGACTTGAAGTTTGTTTATCTATGTATTAGTTAGCTGAGAAGGTTTAGCATGTGATTCTCATATATTGAGTGAAGCAATGTTAAGACCAAATGGATTTAAAATTCTAGAAGGTATTTGTGATTAAGTTAATAACCGTTTAATAAAAATGAAAAATTATTAATATATAACATTTATAGTGATGTTTCATGTGAATTCTATCTCCGTAATTCTAGCTATGGTATTAGACTGAGAGTTATATCTTCCTATCGAGGCATTCGAAACCATGAACCCACCCCCCCTCCCTTTGAAAATAAAAAAGAGCTATTTAATCTTTGCCATTCATCATGATGAACTACAATCGAAAGGGTTTTAGAATTCTTAAGTCTTGTTTTCACATACTAGATGTGATGCCTTTTTAGTCATTCCCAATATAAATAGATGTAGTATTAGCTTGTTGTAGTCTCCATAATATCATTATGGGAGTCGATCTAACCAGTCCAGCTATAAAAGAAATATTTAAATGATCAAAATCTCAAAGAAGTGATCAGAGATCTCAACAAACTCAAAGAGAAGATAGCAAGGAAAATAGAGAGCGGTTAATGAAACTACATTGCAAAAGCTTCTGCAATGTGGAATAATTATAGAACTAGGCATAATATATAATATTTTTTGCTATTGCACTTGTGTTATATAGGCATGTTAGCATACTATAACATGCAAGCATTTGCAATTATTTTTTGTTCTTGTTCATGACTAATTTTTTATGGAAAAATATTCATTTGCATACATATAGTCCATATTAGAATTCTATTAGGATTTTTTTTTTTGGTTACTTACTTGTATTTAATTTGTTAATGGGGAAACATAACAAGAAAAAAGGTAATGGCCTTGAGAAAACCAAAGAAAAAAATTTTAGCTAGTCTAAACCAATAGAGGAGTTGATGCTAGAAATTTTAGCTAATAAAACAATCGAAGGGAATAAACCCTCAACTACATTCAAAGCATCATCCTTTGCTCAAGTGGCAAGCATAATAAACCACAAATATAGAGCAAGTTGTTTTTCAAATCATGTAGATGATCATATCTACATTGTTAAGAATACTTGGGTCACCATACAGAAGATAAGACGTAAGAGTGATTCTGGATGGAATGACGAGTTGATGATGATCACTGGCGATAAAGATGTTTTTTGTGAGGAAGTGATGGTAAGGTCTTGTTTGATGTTTCATTTTGTTATTTTTAAATGGTTAGTTGGTAGGTTACTTTTATGTTCACTTATATATATACATACATATATATATATATATATATATATGAATTTTATCTTGTATCTTTGTATGGTGAATATGCACCTCCAAATCATGAGAAGAATTTGGACAAGAAGATGGTAATGTACGATGAAATGATGCTAGTTATAGGCAAGGATATGGCAATAGGAAATTTTGCTAAACAATTTGGTGAATTTAAGAATCCTATAGATGTTGAAAATGATCTTACACCTATTGAATTGGAAGATGATGATGAAGGTGTTAAAGGAAGGAAAGAGAAATCTTCAAATCCATCCAAGTCTCAAAGACATCATAAGTAGAAGAACATTGTTAGTGAAACATTTGAAAAGAATATGTTGGAGCATATTGGTAAGGTAGCCTTTGAAGGTGCAAACACTTCATAACGAGGTAATGAAGGTGGAAAGATTTGATAGAATCACTATAACATCTGTTTTTTTTTTTTTTTTTTTTTGTTATGAATGAAAAGATTGTGAAAGCTTTTATGGTGAAAGATGAAGATCTTCAAGAGATATGGATTGAAAGTTTCACTAATGGACATGATGAGGGATAAACCAAAATTAAGCGATATGAACTTGAGTTTCTAAACGTTTAGTTTTCTTAAGTGATTCTCATTGTTTGGAGTTATTATTTTCTAGGAATAATTGATTTCCAGTTGTTTGGTTTTGCTTTTTCCAATTCAATAATTGATAATTAGATATTGTATTGGAACTCGCGTTGAATTTGAGGTATTACAAATTTATAATCTTTATGGTATAATGCTAATTATTACTCCCATATAATTCTACAAATTTCTATCTTATCTGTTTCATCGATCATGGATTGAATCTCCGTCAGCATTATGGTTGAATTTCAAGGCAAACAGTTCGGACATTGGATCATATTTTGCTTAAATGGTTATTAGTTTTAGTGTACGATCATTTTGACTCTCATCTATTGAGCTTTTCTACTCAATGACCTTGTGATTGCTTTTTTTATGCAAAAAGGAAAAAGTTTGCTTGACTACGAACCCACTAAACGTGATTATAATAGCCTAAATTTTATAAATGCCTATTTGAGACCTAATATTTCTTACAAATTTAGAGATAAATTGAAAAGTTTTCCTTTTAATGAAAGAAGTGATAAAATCTAGTTACCTAAATTAGAAATAAAGTAGTAAACTAGCAAAAAAAGCATGGCAAAAGTAAATCACGTCCTGCAACAGTGAAATCAAGCCTTATTCATAGTTATTGTTTTACTAGAAGGGAAACGTAATTTGTCATCCATATATAAGAATGCAAAACAAATATCATCTAGAGACAATGGTTATTGGCGATATTAGCCTTTAATATAAATCTATTTAAAGATAAATGAATTGCAAACACTATTTTGTAATAAAATGATTTTTTTTTTTTGGTGTTTTCATGTTTCAGGTTATTGGATTTAACAAACATCGAAAAATTATTTTCAATATTTTTTTTTTTGTAAGAATAGCCAAACACCTAAAAATGTGGTACTTATTAGATTTTTAAGAGAAAATGTTTTCAACTTACAAGTAGTTTTCTCTAAAACAAAGGGGCCTAAGTGTAATACTATTTTAGATTTTCAAGAGAAAATGTTTTCAACTTACAAGTAGTTTTCTCTAAAACAAAGGGGCTTAAGTGTAATACTTAACTCTAAAGATTCCCCAATTTATCGAGCTAGTCTTTGAGTTAGACTCTTCCTTAAGCTTGAGTTGTAATAGCCATGGCACTCTAATAACTAATCCAATTAGAAGAAGATTTTTTTTAGCTATTCATTAATGAATGACAATTCATATTATAGTATATAATTTCAAAATTTTTTTTTTTTTGTATTCTCTCTCTTTATCTCATCATTTATGTATTGACTTTTTTATTTTTCAAATCATATAATATCATAATATATATTTTTTAAAGCTCTTTCCTTTTTTATGTTCAATCTTTTTATGCTATCATTTGTATATTTCCATTGTTTTATCAAATCATAATGTCTTCTTATATTTAATTTTCATTATTTTCCTCACCTATCACTATATATGAGTCCATACTCCCTCCACTTCTCCTCCTTCTTTCATCACTAGCCTTTTTCTTTGATTTTCTACAAATGCTTTACCCACTTCTGTAATTCAAGTTAATAAATTTCATTTATTTTCATACACTTTTTTTCGTATATTTACCACCTTTTCTGTTTGATTTCTTTTTCTTAGCTCACTTTTATTTTTTTTTGTTGCATAGGTGAAGATAAAATGGGGAATGGATCTAAATTAGGAAATGGAAACTACATAAGCAAAAAGATTAGCAGATGAGTTGAGAGATGCAATTTTAACGTATTTACTTTTATAAATAGATAAATATTAGAGCTACAAGAATTTCATTGTAACCTTAACATTAATGTATTCTATTATTCAAGTTAGTTGTCACAACTTGAGGGTTATAAAGGCCCTGGATCTCTAACCTGTAGTCGAGCCCAAGGCTTGGAAGGTTTAATACAGCGAATTCTTCTGTTCCAGTTGACTCTTGTCGAGACTGAGTTAGTCTTAGTTACTAACCATTTCCTAATACAGAACTAAGTGATTTCATGTCTCTCGAAAGTTATTTTCCGTTTGGATGAATGCTCTGTTGGCAACCTAGCCATTTCACTCACTCCTGCTCAACATGTCCAAACCAACCCTTAGTTCGACAACATTGGTGCCTAAAGGTCAAGAGATCTTGCTCGAGTCTGTAGCCACTCCTTCTCAAACGAGCCCACATCTACCTAGCACCCTTGCTTGATGATATGAGGCAAGTGTACCTATCAGTTTTAATATAGCGGATGTGATTCCGAGTTGATCCCTCAGAGATTTTGAGTACTAATATTAACTTTAGCTTTATTATCTAACCGAAAAATTGTGAAAGTTTGAATTAATTAAAAATACTGAAATTAACAACTAAACTACTTATGAGACTTAATTACGCAAATTAGAAAGTAATAAATTACGAACGACTTCAAGTATGTAATAATGTATTTAGGAATTATTTCCCCTAGTGTTTAACATGTAACCTTTTTAAAATATATCCAATTCAATTTCTATTATTCTTGACCGGAGAGATTCACAATTAAAGCTAATATCTTTCTCAAGCATATTAACCCTAATCCTAAATTATTTACCGGAATCTCTTCACTTAGTAATATAATTTAGAATTGCATTAGCGTGTAATGAATTCCCATGCAAACAATCAACTTTCCGGAAGAAACATGTATCTTATCTCTAAGTATACGTGTAATTCTCTTCAATTATGCCTAGATCTAATTACACATGCAATTTCTCAATTAACATGCATAAGATCATATATTGACACTCTAGAATTATCAATCCATAATTAACGACATAATTGAATCAAGAAAAGGTAGAAACTTTATTAAAATTATAATTCAATCCAAGAGTTACATGAAACCCTAGGTTCCATAATCCTAAATACTCTAATTCTAAGCTATCATAATGAATCTAAAAACGAGTTTCATCAAAAACGTAAAATAAAGCATAAAAACCCCTCTTGATTTGATGAACAATCTCTCTAATCTTAAAGTTAATGTTGTTTCCCTTTTCTTGATGTTGTTCCCCCTCTTTCTTGATGTTGTTCCGCCTCTTTCTTGATGTTGTTCCTTAAGTCTCTTTCTTGATGTTGTTCCTTAAGTCTCTTTCTCTTCTCTTGTGTCTTTCCGTTTCTGTAATGCCTCTCATTTTTCTTTTGAAACCCTAATATGTTTTTTTATAGTGTATAAAAAAGATTTTGTTTTCGTCACCCGACATGGCCTGGGACACAACCGTATCCCCAGGTCATGTAACTTTCTGCACTTAGGCAAATTTTCTACACAACTTCAAAAATTCATAACTTCTTCGTTTGAACTCGGAATTGAGTGAAACTTGATTCCTTTTCTTCGTTTTCGAGCTTAGAATGCGTTTAAACCCTGAAATCAATATTTTACTCAATTAAGTATCAATTTCTTTAAAGAAAACCAAAAATGTGCGGAAAATACTATAAAATCACCCTATGAAATATGTTTAAAATTAGAGTTATCACTTGACACCCTTACTTAGCCACCCATCTCGATCAAACTATTTTCTTTATATTTTCCAAAGGCATCACTAATATATTGCTTCTCTGTATCCAAGCCTACTTGGAGAATCTACCACACTTAATCATTACTTTTCCTTAAATATTCATTTTTATCCTTTTGTATTCCTTATACATTACTTCTTTGGAACAATACCTTTTTTGTTTTTTCCATTTTTAAGCAAGTTTCCCTACTTTCTTGGGTATAAATACCCATGATACATGTAGCCGCAAAGACATCATCTTATCATCATCAATATATTGAATTTACTCCTTTTGTGAACATTGTTCTCTATTCTTGGCCACAATCCTACATTGAGCCTAGTTATGGTAGGTATCGTATATCATACAATAAACCATAGATTGATTTCCCTTTTAATTGATAACCTTTCATACGATATATAAGACTACTACAACAACTAACATCTCAAGAATAAACAGGTAAGAAATATATCACAACACATTTATATTAACATAAAGTTTATATTAAAGCAATTATACTAAACAAAAGCTATAGTAATCTAAACGGTCGATAAGGTAACTACAGTAAAGCATAATAAAGAAGTATATAAAATTCCATCTGAAAGTCTACATATATTCTCTTAACTCTCATATCTATAGCACGCTTCCCAAGATAACCTAAAACTGACCTCTAGCATCTTGCGGCCTGTATCTACAAATAGATAATCCTGCATCAAAAGTTTACGATGGTGTAAACTATAAAGCTTAGTGAGTTATCCCCCAACCACACTGACAAATAAGTTATATAAACATTAATTTCAAATATATGAATGCATAAATAAGCAATATGTCAAACAAATACATACAATTAGTGAGGCACTATATAAAACTTAGATTTAATACCCTTCGAAGTCAGAGTTAGAGTATACATGGCACTAGTCAAATCCAAGTATTATACCTGAACTTATTTCATTACGATACTCTACGTTTTGTATTTTAGTAAAATCAATGTTTTTGTTTTAATAAAAAACCAAGTTCTAGGTATAATTGTAAATGGACTCGCATAGTCCACGTTCACCCCTAAATAGAGACCTCTAGATGCAACCCTTAATCAAGCAGCTGGCACCTCAAATACTTAATAATCCTGTAGGCTACGATAAGGTTATATTATACATGTATACCGTATAAGCCCTAAATATAACCCTTGTAACTGTAGAATTAAAATTAGTACATAAAATTTAAGACGATCGGCTAAAAGATCTGATTAGGCCTAAATTATAAAATAAAACTAAAAATATTAATAAAAATAATCTCATATGTTTAAATTTAAGAAAAAAATAATAAAATCATAAAATATTATAATATCAAATTTTAAGTATATTACCGGCTATTTATTGGAAATGTGTAAATTGAATTTTGATAAATAACGAATTACTAGAAATAAATTAAATGCATTCCAAAAATCATAGAATGACATAAATAATATTTAAGAGTATTTATTTATACTCCATATGTATTTAAGCGTAGGTAAAAATAAGCGAAATTACTTAAATTGCTAGAAATTTGCCAAATAATTAAAGAAAATTATAGAAAAATCAATGAAAAATTAGAAAAAAAATCAAAGAAGTAGGGAACAATCCAAATTTAGGTTGTGGCAGGACAGGGATGAAGAGAAAATTTTGGACCAATTAAATCTATGCACTTAAAAGGCAAAATAGAAGTAGATAAAGCAATTATCTAATCAATTTAATGTACCAAAATCCCCCAACACCTTTATAAATAGCTAAAAAAAATTCAAAATTTCATTTGGATAGTTAGAAGGGTATAAAAATTAGAAAGGGTTAAAACAAGTAGAGAATTAAGGTTTTTCCAAAAATTTCAAATATTCTGTACAATAAGGGCGCTTGAACCGAACCAACAACTCAGCATCATTTGAAATCGAACCATCACCACCACCACCACCACACTCCGAATCCCATGCTTGGATCGGTTAACAACCCTTTGATTGATGTTGGTGGTCAAAAGTTCAAGAAACAAGTGAGTCCAAATTTCCAGCAAATTTTTTAAAAATTATTAATTTCATTCAGAAAATTATGAATTTTATTATTCTGATGTTTTATTATATGTATATTTAAGGAAAAATATTGATTAAGTTTAATTACATATGTAAATATATAGTGCTTAAGAAATCATGCAAAACCGAGTATATATTAAATTAGAAATAGATAGGCTTAGGAGCATAGTTTTGAGCTTAAATTTTTTTTTTCCTATAGACTACTTAAGTGATATAGAATAGTGTTATGAAGCCATTTCTTTTAATTTAATTTTCAAAATTTTTAAGCCTTAAAATGATGAATAAAATGAGTAATTTTGGATTAATTAGGTAATTAATTGATTAATTACTAATTTAGTGTGTAATTAGATATTTATGGATGTTAATCTCTGATGTGATAACATAATCATAGTACTTAGAGTATTAAATGTAATAATCATGGGAGTTATGTAATAAATATAGGTAATTTGATAATATGTAGAATTGGAATTATGGTAAACATAAAATATTGGGTTCAATTAGATAATAATAATAATAATAATAATAATAATAATAATAATAATAATAATAATAATAATATGTATTTAATCTAGTATAAACCTTAATTTTAGGTAATTATATGTAAAATGTAAAATTTCCTCATATTAAGAGTAAATTCGGTATACTAATGAAGATTAAAGTATACCGAATGGGCTAGAATACTGATTTAAGACTAAGTGTGATATTTAGGATACTTAAGCTTAATGTAATTAAATTCACAATAGGGTTTGAAAGGAATTTTTAGGATTTACTTATAGTTGGAACCAATTTAGAACTTAAATTAAATTTGGAAACCGAATCCTAAACTAACCTAAGATAAATTGGTAATTAATATTATGTATATATGAAAAATTGAGTTAAATCATAATCTAGGGCATATAAATATGTTAACAAGATATAAATACTAAAGAGCGTATTTATATTATAGGACATACGGAGAAGAGTTAACTTGCAACTGGGTAAATGAGCGAGTCAAGATTCCAAGTAAGTTAGGTTTAATACTTCGCCATTTTTTGGAGTACTATTTTAGAGTATTTAGAAGTTTAGGATGGTGTATGATTGTGATTGTAAGTAGTTTTATACATGTACCTTTATATTTGATTTCATGCTGAAATCTATGTTTTGTTTGATGACCGTTATGATTAGATTGGTGTAGAATTATCTAATCACCCTAAATCGAACCGAATCCTAATCCTAATCGACATAAATACCCTAATTTGACACTCATTACAATCCTTAGGGGATCATTAGGGTTCTTCAACTAAACACCGACACCTTCGAAAAAGATAGTACTAGATAACATAAAGGTTTTCTTCTCATCCTTAACCGAACTAAGTGACAGGAAAGAAGGTCACGGAGAGGATGAAGGCATTGATTCAAAGGATAGTATTAGGAAGAGTGATGTCTTCATTGCACAAATCTGAGTTTGGTTGTGAGCTGTTACATTAATGGAAACTCCTTAATTTGGACTGAAGCAGGTGAAATTACTCTAATTTCACAATTGACCGGACTACATTTTGTGATGACACTTACTTGTTGCATTTCATATAAATAATTACTTGATAACCCTGATTGTGCTTATATATATTCACCAATCTCTAATTCAACTTACTAAACTGTAGTTACTCAATCTCATATAGATTCTTTTATAGGTTCTAACTTTTGACTAATATACCGCGTTACAACTATCTTGAGATCAGTTTTCTTTTGAAGTCATGGGGAATGAGGATCAATTGGCTATATGATCAAGTCTTTTAATGTCTTAATAATACTATAGGTATATGAACTAATGTACGATATGTCATTTAGCAGACTATTATAATATGTAGAATCTCTTGGGAATTCTACAATAATATGAATGTAATTATATATATATATATATATATAAATGATAGTTCTAACTTTTTATGTAAATTTTATTTTAAATCTTAATTGAACTGTTTACTTCATAACTAGAAGTCATAGACGCCTTGTGTAAATTTAATTTATGGTATGGACTATGAGGTCAATTGTTGCAAGTTGGTTTATACAGTGAGACTATTGGGATTTTGCGGCTTCGGAGTGTAACATACCGTACTTAAACACTAATATTAGATAAATTGACCCCTACATGGTCTCTTGCTATCTCTGTATGATGTGACGACTAGATTAATCATATGTAATGCATGAACTAGTTTATTTAAATAAATCAAATATAATTATGTCCAGTTATTATATGACCAATCAATATCACAAACAGCATAATTTCTACTAAATGTACTATGCAATAGACAATTCGTTATCATAATTTAAAGTAACTTCACAATTCAACAAATAGTAATATTCACATGCATAACCTAACCCTACATACCATTCATTTAATAGTATTAATTAAATATACTAACTACAAACACAAACAGTCATAGAATTATAGGAAGTACTCACTCGCCCCTAAAGTAACTCAAGGGTTGTAATAATCTACAAGAAGATTTGAACTCTCATAAAGATTACCTAATTATTATAGTGCCGAGCTTATTTCGATTTCCTTAATTTAACCTATATCAAGCTTAACTCGTTTAATACATATTACTCAACATTAAACCAAAGGAAAGAAAATGTTGTTATTTTCTTTTTTTAAAAAAAAGGAATCACCAATCGGTTCAACCAGTAAAAATAAAATTAGGGTTTTTGGAAAAACCTTAATTTGACCACTAATCTACAGTTATTTTAAAAAAAATTAATTTTTACAAAATTGAACTAGAAAACCGAATTCGAAAGTTAACTTATTAAGACTAAGTTACTATGTGAAAATTAAAAGAAATTGGTGGGCTTTTTTTATAATTTTTCTAAAAAGATGAAAAATATACCTAAATTTGCAAAAGTAACTAAAAATAATTTTTACATTTTTTTATTACAAATTTCTAAAAAATGAACAAAAAATATTTTTTAACAGTTGCTCCGAAGGTGTCTACGTACTTGCTAATCAAAATCAAATCGGCTGTAATTTTCTTTTATAAAATTTTTAATGGGTGGATTATTTTTATTTTCAAAATCGAACAAAGTTTATGTTTTTATCAATTTATTATTATTTTTTTAAATCCTAAAAAAATATAATTTTTTTTTAATTAAAGAAAACCCTAAAAAAACCTCAACTTAAATTTTTATTATTTTTTCAAAAAAAAACCTATATGTCAAAAATGTATTTTTAATGAAAAATAAAAATAATTTTTCAAGAAAAAACTAATTCTACTAAAAAATTGCAAACTAAATAATAAAAATAAAAAATAAACTACGCTAAAACAAAAATAATTAATTAATTAAGGAAAAAAATAAAATAAAATGTCCAATAAAGCAAAATAATAAAATAAAATAAAATAAAAAATACTGAAAATTTACTTAACATCGAACCATTGGTGTGGGGCAGTGATTTAAGCAATACTGATCGACACTAAGGGCAAGAGTGGGCATGCATGGGCGACGGTGGGCGTATGTAGGGTGACACTGGGCATGCGATTTGGTGAAGTTGGGTGTGTACGAGCGACAATGGATTTGCGTTGGCCGAAGTACGGGCGACACTAGGTGAGCGAAGGCATGCATGGATAATAGCGAGTATGCGTTGGGCGAGGCATGGGTGACAGTAAGCAACATGGACGATGTGAAGGTAACTGTACAGGTGACGTGGGCAAGTACGACTGAGACGTAAGCGAGACTGGGCAATGCTTGGGCGAGGTGTGGGCGACTGGGCAGTGCAATGGGCATGCAGTGGGTGATTGTGCAAGCGATGTAGGCGACCGCATGGGGCAACTAAGCAGTAACTCAAGCAATAGTGGGCGCTACTAAGCGAGGCTTGGGTGACGCGGGTGGCAACATTGGGCAACAGTAGCGATGGTTGTGGTGTATGTATAATGGTGGCGCAGTAGTGGTTATGGTATATGTATAGTGGTTGTACGTGTGTTGATTGTGGTGGTGTTTACGATGGTGTGCGATGGTATAGGTGGCGGCAAGTGGCGGTGGCACGTACAGTATGGGTGGTAGCGCGTACGATATGGGTGATGTTAGTTAGTATGTTGCGAAGGAGTATGGTTAATAAATCTATATCAAAAACCCTAAATCCCTAGCCAACGTGCTATTTATAAGCTTAAAATCGAATATTTTGTATCAAAGATACAGAAGATTCGACTGTAATTCTTTTAAGATTTATCCTAATTTCTAGAAACTCTAGTTAGGTTAGGCTTTTCTTTCAAGGCTCAACCCGATCTAATTTAGCCCAATAACTTAATAAGTCCTAATTTTGAGCCCCTAAATTAGATAAATACTTATTCTATATTGGTCTAGCCTAAAATTAGTTAATTAAGCCCATCTCGTTACCTGATCCAATAACTCAACTTAATCTAACTTGACACGACTTGACTTAGAACTTAACTTGCTATAACCTAACTTGATTTTTTTTTCATTTTTCATTTTTTATTTTATTTTTTATTAATAATCTCTTCAGATCAACCAAGTGAAATCTTGAAGAGATCTATCCTCTTTAGATTATTTAAGTCAGGTCTAGCAAAAAGTGTCTACAATTACCTCTTTTGTAGTAAAGTTTGATTAGAACTTTGCTACAAAAACAAAAGAAATACCCATTTTTGCTAGACACGACTTGAATAATCTGAAGATGATATATCTCTTTAAGATTTCACTTGGTTAATCTGAAGAGAATAAATCTCTTCAAGTTTTGTTTTGGTTAATCCGAAAAGGATAGATCTCTTTGAGCTTTGTTTTGACTTGGGTAACCCAAAAAGGATAGATCTCTTCGAGATTGGTTTGTTTTTGTTGGTGGATGACTTGAAGAGGATAGATCCCTTCTAGAATCATTTTGGTTAATTTGAAAAGAATAGATCTCTTTGAAACTGATTTCACTTTGATGACCCAATGAGGATAGATCTCTTCAAGATTCTTTTTTACTTGTCTGAAGATGATAAATCTCTTCAAAACTAATTTCACTTTGGTGACTCGAAGAAGAAAGATCTCTTCAAGATTAGTTTTAACTTCTCTGAAGAGGATAAATCTCTTCAAGATTGGTTTTTGTTAATCTGCAGATGATAGATCTCTTTAAGATTGATTTTGACTTGTAATTCGAAAAAGATAGATCTCTTCAGGATTGGTTTTGGTTAATTCAAAGAAGATAGATCTTTTTGAAATTGATTTTGACTTATCTAAAAAGGATAAATCTCTTCAGGATTGGTTTTCACTTTAGTAACCCGAAGATGATAAATCTCTTCGAGATTGGTTTTGGGTCAATTTAAAGAGGATAGATCTCTTCGAGATTTGTTTTGACTTATTTGAAGAAGATATATCTCTTCAGGATTGGTTTCAAAAACTATCTCTTTTAAAGACTTTTAAGATTATTTTTTTCTGGGATTGAAGAATTTCTTTGATAGCAACTAATTGGCATGCTTACATCAACTTCCGATATTCACTCATTCAATCAGCAGAATTTCTCCAAGGGCTGGTGCTTGTTTCTTCTTTCTCTTTTCTCTTTTTTTCTTTCCTTCCTTCTGTTTTTTTTTTCTGTTGTTTTCTTTTTCTTCTTTCCTTTGAATCTTGTAACCGAACCATGCCATGCCTTGAATTTGCTTAGTTTGATACCTAATTTCAATTTCTACCCTTTTTGACTTCTGAACAATAGATCTCTTTTCAAAAGAAAGAAAATTAAATTATTAAGAACATTCGATTTCAATTTATTTGTTTATTCAAACTCATTGGTAAGTGTTTAGTCTTTAAGTGTATGAGGCAAAGAAACAGGGTTTATTGATAGAGTGTTTGTTGGTCAATGACCTTTCGAATTCGAAAACATTCATAAATATCAACTTTACTTGTAAATGATGAAATATTAACTACAAACTATTCAAGAAAAGATGGAATCTTTATTGAATATCAGTTTTCATGGATAATATAACCTAACTATATCTGAATTCACTAGTCCCCTTAATTCCAAGCCATCTATCTCTATCAACACTAAAGTACCTCCTAATAATACCCTTTTCACCGCATAGGGCCTTTGTAATTCGGAGCGAACTTGCCCCTAGGGTCTTTTGCGTTCGGTAGTATCTTCTTCATCACCAAATCTCCTTCTTTAAAGTACCTCGGGCATACTTTCTTGTTAAAAGCTCGAATCATTCATTGTTGGTAGCACTGACCATAACATATCGGGGTTGCAAGTCTCCTTTTATCTAGGAGATTCAAATGCTCCATTCACTTTTTCACCTATTTTGCTTCATCATGCTAAGTTTCTGTCAATACTTAGAACGAAAGTATTTCTGCTTCTACCGGTAGTACCACTTTAGTTTTGTATACCAACGAATATAGGGTCATACCAGTAAAAGTTCTAACTAAGGTTCTGTAGGCCATGAGAGCGAAGGGAAGCATCTTATGCCAATCCTTATATGTGATCGTCATCTTTTCAATGATTCTTTTGATGTTCTTATTTATAGCTTCAACTGCTTCATTCATCTGAGGTCAATATGGAGTTGATTTTTTGTGATTGATCTTAAATTGGTCGTACATTTCATCCATCAACTTGTTATTCAAATTTGTCTCGTTCTCTATAATAATAGACTCGAGTGTACCATATCTTGCAATAATGTCTCTTTTCAAGAATTTGACCACTGCTCCTTTGGTTACTGTAGCATACGATGCTGCTTCTACCCACTTGGTAAAATAGTCGATCATAACTAAAATGAATCTATGCCCGTTTGAAGCTATTAGTGAAATTGGACCAATCATGTCAATTCCCCATATCGAGAAAGGCCAAGGAGCTGACAATATATGCAATTTTTGGGGAGAAGCACTGAGTTTATTAGCGTAAACCTGACACAAGTCATAGTGCCTTACATGCTTGATACAATCCGATTCCATCATCATCTAGAAATTCCCCATTCTTATGATCTTCCTAGCTAACATATACCCATTCGTGTAAAGACCGTAAACTCCTTTATGCACTTCTTTCATCAATTTTTTTTTTTGCTTCTTCTTCATTCACACACCTTAGTAGTGTTGTATCTAGTGATCTCTTATACAATGTAGCCCCACTTGATAAGAAACGAGTAGCCAATCTTCTCAAATTATTTCTGTCTTTTCCATTAGCATCTTTAAGAAATTCCTCCATTTGAAGTAACTTCTTGAGATCGTGATACCAAGGTTCTTTTGTTCCCTTCCCTTCAACTACAAGGTAAAAAGCTCGTTTTTCTTCCACTTCAATCTTCAAAGGCTAAATTTCTATTTCGTTTGTGACTTTCACTATTGATGTTAATGAAGCCAACGCATCAGCAAACTGATTCTGAATCCTTGGAATGTAAGTGAATGAAATCTTCTGAATTTTTTAACTAGCTTTCCTAAATGTCCGTGGTAAGGTATCAATTTCTCTTCTTTCATCTTATATTCCCCTAAGATCTGGAGAATTATAAGGGAAAATTCTCCGCATACTTTCAATCCTTGTTTTCTCATATTTGGTGCCATTTTGAGCCCTAAAATGCAAGCTTCATATCCTGCTATGTTGTTCATATATGGGAATGTTAATCTTACTGCCACAGGAAAATGATTACCCTTAGGTGATACTAATACTGCTCCTATCCCACATCCAAACATGTTGGTTGCTCTATCAAAATACATTTTCCATCCCAACTTCTTACCACTCAATTCGTTTGCCACCATCACGTTTTCATCTGGTACTTGTGCTACTGAACTATCATCCTCATCTTCTAATTAGTATTTTGCCAACTGATCCGCCATCACCTACCCTTTGACTGAATTCTGACTCACTTACTTAATATCAAACTCAAAGAGTAGCATCTACCACATCGATATTCTCACAATTAACGCCGGCTTTTTCGTTCAATATCTTAAGGGGTCATGTTTTGTCAACAACTCTATTGAGTAATATAGAGTATATTGCCTGAGCCCGTACATCACCTATACTAAGGCACAACACGTTCTTTTTAATTCTGAGTATTTTTACTTGCCTTTTGTGAACTTCTTGCTTAAATAATATATAGGATGCTCTTTTCTTTCTGTTTCGTCTTTTTGTCCAAGCATACATCCCATCGATTCAGGAAGAATTGTCAAGTAAATGATCAAGGGTCGTCCTGGTATAGGAGTGACCAGTATGAGAGGATTCATGAGATACTCTTTGATTTTAGAAAATGCTTGCTCACACTCTTCATCCCATTTTATCGCAGCATTCTTCCTTAAAAGTTTGAACAACTGCTTGCATTTATCAGTTAGTTACAATACGAACCGAACAATGTAATTCAATCTTCCCAGCAATCCCCGAACTTCTTTCATAGTCTTTAACCCAGGCATGTTTCCGATTGCCTTAACTTTAATTGAGTCTATTTCAATTTCCTTTCTACTAACTACGAAACCCAACAACTTGCCCGAAGTTACTCCAAAAGTACACTTCTCTAGATTTAACTTCAATTGATTCCTCAATCGCTCGAATAACTTACATAAAATATCCACATGATTTTCATCTTCCTTGGATTTTGTGATCATATCATTGATATAAACTTTAATTTCTTAACTCATCATGTCATGAAATAAGGCAACCATAATACGTTAGTAAGTTGCCCCAACGTTCTTCAACCCGAAAGGCATTATACGATAACAATACGCCCCCCAGGTGATAATGAAAGTTGTTTTGATTTTATCTTCTTCTGCCATTTTAATTTGATTATACCCCAAGAAACCATCCATAAATGAGAAAAGATGATTCCCAACTGTATTATCCACCAATACATCAATGTGTGGCAAAGTAAAGTTATCCTTTAGTGTCGCCTGGTTTAAATCACGGAAATCTACATAGACCCTAACCTTTCCATTTTTCCTCAACACTGGCACCACATTGGCTACCCATTTGGGGTAATCCAATACTTCATAAATCCAACTTTTAACAACTTCTTCACTTATTTCGAGGAGTATATCCAGCTTAAATCGTCTAAGCTTTTGTTTTTTCGATTTTATTTCCTCCTTGGTTAGCAATTTGTGAACTACAATAGACGAATCTAAATCGAGCATATCTTCATAAGACCAAGCGAAGATATCTAAGTATTTCGAGAGTAATTGTGACAACTCTTGCTTCTGATCGTTTGTCAAATTACCACCAATTTTCAAATTTCGTGAATTTTCCTCCATCCCCAAGTTAATCACATCGATCAATTCATCAATAATCACTCTAACCTGTTCATATCAACACCAACTCTATTGGATTTCATTTAGAGTCTTAATATCATCTCCGACATCTAACCAGTGGGGCCGAAGGTGATGTTACGTAAGATATCTGTTAAGTTCATCGTTTTTATCGGATCTGAAGAATAAAGGAAAAAGAAAAGGACCACAAATAGATAATAAAGAAGAATCGATAGAAAGAAAGGAATGAATTTTATTGAATGAATGAATTTAAATTGTTTGAAAAAGAAGGCCTAACTAATCGAAATTAAATGTTCCTAATTAATCTAATTTTACGTTTCTAAAGAGACCTATTAACAGGAACGGAAAACCAATTGCATAAGGAAACTGGTACATTGACATCTTCTCTCTCATCCAAACCGATGCTGCATTGTTGAGTCAGGGCTTTAGATAGACCGACTACTTTAGGTTCTTGAACACTAACTGGTGCTGGGAATGTCTGGTGGATGTCCAGAAAGTCCATGCGAGCATGATACAGCTGATCTCCACTCTTGCTTCTAGTTTTAGCCTTCATTTCTTGAATCTCCTCTCCAGTAGGCTCATACCTAAGCCTAAACGTTCCAATCTGCTGCTTAGACTATTTCAAACGACCCCATGTCCCTTATCTTACTTTTTTGATCATACTGACTTCGTTGAAAATCTATAACTCTAACTCTGACTCTGACTCTTCCAATTCCTCATCCCCAACATAGGGAATAGTAATTTCTTTGTAAATCTCATAACCCTATTCCCCAAAAATAGTAACCAACTATCCATCGGCTATGAACTTCACTTTCTAATGTAAGCTCGATGGAATTGCCCTTGCTAAATGAATCCATAGTCTTCTTAATAGAAGATTAAAAGTTCGCAGGATGTCAAGAACTTGGAAGGGGATAGTAAACACCTGCAGGCTGATTTCGACCGGCAACTCGATTTCTCCAATTATCTCCCGTTTTGATCCATTAAAAGCCCTTACTAAAATCGAGTTGGGCTTTATCTTAGTTACATCCACACCAAGTAAATTTACTGTCGCCAATGGACACAAGTTCAATGATGACCCATTATCTATTAGAACTCGAGCAACTACTTTTCCCGTACACTTAACCACTATGAAGAGGGTCTTTATGTACCAATCTCCTTCTTTACCTAACTCATCTGGAAAAAACGAAATCTAATCCATTGCAAATATTGAGTTCACCACTAACCCCAGTTTTCTTGTAAAAATCCCTTCAAGTACTTTAACCTCCTTCAAAATTTTGCTTAATGTCTGACAATGAGTATCTGATGACAATAGTAAGCCCATTAAAGAAATCTAGGCTGATGCTTTAGCTAACTAGTCCATTATCTTATATTCATTGGCTTTCATTATCTTCTTAGCAACATTCTGATCTTTATCATCTGCATCTTCAAAGATTTTTGGAGAAGCCTCTTCTACAGTAGACTTCCTCTTAGCCAATTCATTCTGATCATAAACTCGTCCCGAGCATGTAAGTCCACCAACCATGGGTGATGAAGCTTTGGTTGTTTGATGTACCGCCTGGTAATCCAGGGGTGCTACTTTGTAATTTTCTAGGACTATTAGGACATCGAAAGCAATCTTCTTGGGCTTTCCTAATTCCTCAACTTTCTTAGTCTTTCCATCATATTTGAAAACCAACGACTTAGGCTCATCTTCAATCATTCCAACCATCTTAGCTGCCTTCTTGACTTCTGCAATAAATCTATCTTCTTCTTCAAATTCTGGACCCCATCCAGTAGGTAGGGCATCGGTGTATACGGCGGGTGAACTGGCGTAATCCACCAGATACTGAAACTTCCCTATCAGTTCTCTTAAGGTGTCAACCATCGGATCTCGGGATTCATATCTTTTCCTAAGGTCCTTCTGAGTACTTCTCTTTTACGGTTTTAGAATCGTCATAATCATGATATCAGCTTTCTTTATCTTCCCAACCTTTAACAATCAATATATTGCTGGCCTAGTCCGGGTTCTATCCTTGAGATTCATGTTCTGTAAGTACTCGGCTTGCCTCATATTCCAAGCTATCTCCTTAATGGTGATGGGGAGGCTATCTAGATCAATCTCCGGTTCAGAAATTTCAGCAGTGATCATATTGATCGAATTTCCATGATTCGGCAGAAGGTTGTTACCCACGTTGGGAGTGGGAGTTTGAATGAAATCCAATTCAACCAATTTTGCATTAATAAGATCTTGGATCTAATGTTTGAGTTTCCAACATTGGTCCATAGAATGCCCTACTTGCCCCAAATGATAATCACAACAAAGCTCCGAGTTATAATCTCTTGGTCTTTATCCCTCCATTGGTATTTTAAATGTCAGAAGATTCACCTTCCTTTGTTGTATGAGAACCTGACTTAAAGGAATGGAAATATGAGTAAACTATCTTCTTTGTAGGCAATTGTTTTAATTCGAGTTGGGTAGGGGATTAGATCCTTTAGTTAGAGTTACAGGGTTGACAAGGTTGCCGGTATTGACAATGCTTATTGTGGCTTCTTTGGCCTTGGTGGAAAATCTGGTAGGAGGTGTCCTTTTCTCAGCTGCTTCAAGATTAGGAAGTCTTCCAGTAGTAATAGCTTCCTTACTTGGGCACCCTAAGGCTATAATTTCTATAAAGTTAGAGGCAGGGTGCTCGACCAAATGTTGGTAATACAAGCTTCCAAGAGTATTGATGAAGGCGAAAGTCAAGTCCTTTTCTATTAAGGATAGAATCACCCTAGCTGCCATGCCCCTCCATCTTTGAGCATATTCTTTAAAGTTCATATCGGTCTTCTTTCATAGATTATTTAGATCCTACATGGACAGGCTACTTCAATGTTGAATTTATACTGGTTGTAGAAAGCCTATGCCAACTTATCCCAAGTGTCGATCTCATTTAAGTCTAGTTATGCAAACCAAGTTAAAGCGAGCCCAGTTAAATTGTTTTGAAAAGTCTAGACCATCACCTTGTCATACTTCATATATTTCTCCATTTTCCTGATGTATAACCTAATGTGGAGCTTCAACCAACTAGTCCTATCCTATTTCTTGAGTTCAGGCACTTTAAATCTTTCCGGGAAGTCATCATCTTCATAAGTCAACAAGTTGATCATTCCTACCTGTTCAAATCCATTAACCATTTCTAGGGTTTCCATCTTCTCGGTCAACTTCTGCTAAACTTTCTTTCCATCTCCCGATGTTTTTCCTCAATCTCGTTCCCCCATACCTCAGCATTAGGAATTGATTCTTCATCTTCCAATTCGGGGGGATAGGTCATTTTTGCATTTCGATTTGGGTTGACTTGAGATTCTTGTCTATCGTTAAGAATCCCAATAGCTCAAGTAAGAACCTGAATTTGTTCGGTCATCTTATTCATGTTTTCTTCCAAAGTTGCAACTCTCGAGTCGGGCTCAATTTGATTAACATTTCCAATACCCTGAATCAACATTCTGGCCTTAGAACAAGTAAATATTGAGCTTCTAATTGAGTTTGCTTGCTTACTTACTTGGACGCTATCTTTGAAATGTAATGTGAAAACCCAAGTTTTAAACTTTTTGACGAATTAAAGACTTTTTTTGTTGTTTTTGTTTTTCTCCTTTTTTGTGACTTTTGTTGTTCTACTGTTTGCCTCTTTTTATGTTTTTTTTTTTCAATTTTTTCCTTTTTTTTTAAATTTAACTAAACAAATAAATAAATAATAATAATGAGTAAAAACTGCTCAATTAATGAAAATTTTATTTACTAAAGTTACAAATTTATTAATTATAAGATTCAACTTATACAATGGACTAAACAAAAAGAAAAGAAAAACTCCTAACTAACTTTCTTAAAAAACTTAAATCTTATATCTACAAGAGCCGACGAATCTAGTTAGGACGAGCTTTATCAACTTCCCTCATAAGTCTTCGTACTATAACATCCCTTTCTTGAATCTTACTCCTTAAGAATTGGTTTTCCTATAGTAGTCTCTTATTTTCCAGCCTTAACTCTTCAACAATCCTCTTACTTTCTTGGAACTGGGCTTCAACTCTGGCCCGTATGGTGTCTCAATAAGCCCGTTCAACGGGTGAAAGACGTATTGGATTTGGCTCGTATTGAAATACATTTGGAGCTTCATACTGTATCTTTCCAATCTTCTCTAATTGATCATAAATGAAATACTTGGTGGCTCGATATTCTCCAACTTTACCTCTTAAAGTTCCCATGTTGACTACCTTTTTTACTTCTCTTTGTTCCCACAGCTTCACGAGTTCTATTAGTCGTTAGATTAGAGCAGCTGTGGTCAGACAAGGATCTTGGTAATTTATTATGAGGACGTCCAAGGAGTCTCTGTAGGCTATCTCTTGAAGTGAACCTAGCTGTCTAGTGACATAATCGGTGCACTCAAGACGGCTTAAATATAGTGGCTCCTTCCAGCTGTCCACATAAAGTCTATTGGCTGCATTTTGCTGATAACTGATACCCATCCATTAAACTAAGCTTCATCCGATACCTTAAGGTGGCGGGCAAAGTCGCCAATTAGATTCATATTCTCTATCAAAGATTCTCTGAAAAGATTTCCTCCATACCCTTGTGTGTGACTAAGAAACTACACGGCAAGGATTGTTGGGTTAGCTGTGAAATAACCATGCCCTTACTTCTTCAAGTAGGTAAGTGTCTTGAACTGTTCTGCCAATAATGCCGGTATATAGGATTTACTAGCTAGAAATTGAGTAACTAACTCGACAACCCTATAATGGACTTGACTATATTTAAAGGGAAACAAGACCGTTCCAAACACTGCTACAATAAATGCGTTGACCCTCTTTTCGGCCTATGATTCATATCTTCCATAGAAGATTTGGCGATATCCCTGGTAAGCATTTGGGCTTGACAACCACTTCGCTAATCTTAGGATGTTGAGACATTTCTGGCCCTCTGTAGATAACAATGGGGCCAAAGCTAACTTCTTGACCCTCAACAGCATCGTGAAGATTTTCTCGGGCTGGACTTTGAGATCAGGGATAGCTATGCCTATTTCGAGGGGTGAGGCACTGAATAGTTAGGAGTATTCTTCTATGGTGGGTGTTAATACATGTGGGCCAAAGTTGATCCCAGTAATGGATAAGGGCCTAGATTAGAGGCCAATGGAGCTAAACTCACATGAGGGATATGACTGGCTCGATCTTCTTGCAAACATGGTTTTGCTTGGCGGGCGAAAGCTAGTTTAACCAATTTTTTAGGATAGCTTCAGGGAAGAAGTACTTATCCAACTGGACTTCACAGACGAGCTCTGGCTTGACGAGCTCTGGATTGACACTACCCTGACTCTCCATATCTATATTACAAAAAGATATAAATGAAATAAAAATGCAATGACTATTTACAATAAGGACACTAAATTTAGAATAAAGTTAGATCTGATATTAACAATTTCGTAGCTTTTTCAAAGATTTTCTTAGAAATTGCATAGCCTTTCACTGACTAAGGAGCAATAAAAAAATAATATACATATAGCATAAGAAAATAAAACATTCACAGAGACACAAGCATAATCAAACATATAAAATGCAATATGTTACACACAGATGCAATGCAATAAGGGTGGGTGATCAATCAATCATTGGAAATACAACAAATTCGCTTTTGGGAAATACCCGTATATATAAGCAAGTGTGAAATAAGATGTTTTTTAAAATGATATTTAGCAGTACTCATATACAAGGGTTACCAGATTTTTTTGAAGAACAAGATTGGGCTAACCACGGATCGATTGGGCTTTTCCAATAATTTAAGAATAACTATCCCTTTTTCGAAAAGAATAAATACAAGAGGGTAGGGTCTACAGGTCTCAGGCTCTGTAACTTTAAGGCTTTCTAAAAAGAAGCTTAGTGGGATATATTGAAGCCTAAGTGAGCTTACCTATCACCTTTAGGTGGGGGTAATGACCCTAAACGACTTGAGAGTTACATAATGGCGGCCCGTCCTAGGTACCTAAGGTGGCGTAGGTTCGATTATATCTAAACACACAAATGATTACTTAAAATAAAAACCTCCTAATTCCCCTAGAAGGCCCATTGGGCCAGGCTTTTTCCTTATTGAGGCTTACATCACTAAAAACCTATTAGTATAACTTGAAAAAAAAAATAATATAGAAGCCCATGAACTAATTTTTAATTTTCACTTGGTTAACCTATTAGACATCCCTAGTGGAGTCGCTAATTCTATCGAGCCATATTTTGTTTTCCTTAATTTAACTTATATTAAGCTCAACTCGCTTAATACAAATTACTAGACATCAAACTAAGGAAAAGAAAATGTTGTTTTACAAAAAAAAAAAAAAAACTAGAGTCGCCAACCGATTCAATCGGTAAAAATAAAATTAAGGTTTTCGGATGGAAAAACCTTTATTTGACTATTAGTTTGAAGATATTTTTAAAAAATTAATTTTTAGAAAATTGAACCAGAAAACCGAGTTCGGGGGTTAACCTATTAAGACTAAGTCACCATGTGAAAACTAAAAGAAATTGGTTAGCTTTTTTCTATAATTTTTCTCAAAATATGAAAAATATACCTGAATTCGCAAAAGTAACTAAAAATGATTTTTTATTACGAATTTCTAAAAAAGGAATTTTTTTTTATTTTTTAACGATTATCCTGAAGGTGCTTACATACCTACTAATCAAGATTAAACTAGTCATAGTTCTCTTTTATAAAAAGTTTAGTGGGTAAGTTATTTTTATTTTAAAAATCGAGCCAAGTTTACGTTTTTATCAATTTATTATTTTTTAATAAAAAATTCTAAAAAAATCTAATATTTCTAAATTAAAGAAGACCTTAAAAGAAAAACTCAACTTAGATTTTTATTATTTTTCCAAAAAAATCCCTATATGTAAAAAATATATTTGTAATAAAAAATAAAAATAATTTTTCAAGAAAAAAACAATTCCACTAAATAATAAAAATAAAAAAGAACCTACGCTTAAACAAAAAAAATTAATTAATAAATAAAATAATTAAATAATTAAAAAATATTGAAAATTTACCTAATGTCGGATTGTCGATGTTGGACAATGATCTGGGCAGTAGTAATCAACATTGGGGTCGAGAGTGGGCATACACAGGCAATGGTAAGCATACACTAGGCGACATTGGGCATACGTGGACGTACAATTGGGTAAGGTTAGGCCTGCACGGGTGACAACAGGCGTGCGTTGGGTATGGCAAGGGCGACACTGGGCGTGCATGGGTGACAGCGAGCTTACATTGGGTGAGGTGTAGGTGACAGTGGGCAATATAAGCCCCAAAACTAGCAATTTGAGGTTTCGATCGATTAAAAGACCCAATCGAGCCTAAATTATAAAGTAAAGATAAAAATATTAGAAAAATGATCCCGTAAGTTTAAATTTAAGAAAATAAGCAATAAAATAAAAGAATATAAAAATTCTAAATTTTAAGTATATAACTCGTTATTTATCGAAAATGCGTAAAATGCGTAAAATGCATTCCAATAATTAACGAATCATTCGAGATAAATTATATGTATACTAAAAATCATAAAATAACCTAAATAATATTTAGGAATATTTATTTGTACTATATATGATTTACATGTATGTAGAAATACACGTAATTACTTAAAATACGCGTACTGTGCTAAAATCATACTAAATAATTAAAGAAAATTCATAATTAATTAAGAAAAAATAAAGGAAAATTAGGAAAAATAAGAAATGATCCAGATATAAGTCGTGGCAGCTGGGAAAAATAAGAAAAACAATCGGCCAAAATTAAAGGATAAGGCAAATGTCTTGTCCAATTTAATACTCTATAAATAGGGAAAAAAATTCAAAAGCTCATTTGGACAGTTTGAAATCAGAAAAAATTAGGGAGAGGCAAAATTGAGAGAAAAAACAAAGAAAAAAAAAAGAAAAGGAAAACTATGCAGTTAGGGCCACAAAGGAGAACCTAGATCCGACGGGCAGCTGGGAGTGGACGGCCACCACCACCACACGGCGGTGACAACGCCCAGGTGGGCCGACGGTGGCCAGAGCCACCCAAACCGGAGAGTTCGATTTCCAGCCCGATTTTGCGTAATTTTACAAAAATAGTAAATATGCTTAGAAAATTATGAAACTTGCTATTCTGGAATATTTTTGTATATATTTTTTAGGAAAAATATTATTTTGATGAAAATATGTCTCGTAATATATGGTCCTTAAAAAATCGTGCAAAACCGAGCATGTTTCGGTTTAGAAATAAATGACCCTGGGAGTGTAGTTTTGAACCCAAAATTTTTGTGTAGATGAATTACATGATATAAAACATTGCTATGAAGCCCGTTTTCAAAAATTAATTTTCTAAATTTTTAGGCCCTAAAATGAGGCATAAAATGGGTAATTTAGGGTTAATTAAGTAATTAAATGGTTAATTACTGATTTGGTGATTAAGTATGTGTTTTAGGATGTTGAAATCTGACGGAGTATGATACTTGTAGCATTTAGGGTGTTAGATGTAATTATGAGGTTAATTATGTAGTAAATAAGTAATATAGAAAAATAGTACATTTTAAGTTAATTTTGTAAATTAGGGTAATTACGTGAAAAAACTGATTTAGGATGAATTTAGACATTTTGAAATGATAATTGATGTTGGGATATAGTAATTAGAGTAATAAAAATATTAGATGTATATTATGTACATAATAGATGATAATGCATAATACATAATTATTGGAAATATAATAAATAGAAAATATTAGGATGAAAATTGACATTATATAAACAATAGGGATATATAATAAAATCGATAGAAGACTTGAATTTATGTAATTATATGAAAAATGTAAAATTTCTCACATTAGAAGTGAATTCGGTACACTAATACGGCTTTAAGTGTACCGGGTAAAATAAAATACTAATTAGAGATAATGATGGTATTTAGGAAATCGAGAAGTAACGTAATTAATTTCACATTATGAGTTGAAATGAATTTATAGGGTTAGAGTATAAAATATTACTTAGAAATTAAACTAGAACCTAATTTAGAAATCGATGCAGAAACCGAACCCGAACCTAACCCCAAACCTAGAATAATTATAAAAGACTTAAGACCTAGATAATTAGGCATATTAAACCCTAAACAAAATATAAGAATAAGCATTATAGGATAAAATGAACCTATAATAGTTACATGAAAAACTGAAACCGCGTTTGTGTTATAGGGATGATCAGCGATAGCCTGAGCAAGTCGGACCTCGAGTGATTGAGCGAGGAGTCGAAGTAAGTTGGGATTAATACAATGCTGTATTTTGGAGGCTTGAGATTATTCTTGGTTGTGCTTGTTAGATAGTTAGATGTATGCATGTGCTTGATTATGGGTGATGCTATTATTCTGTTTGTTGCTCTAGCATGTATTGTGTAATTTATATGAAAGGATTGATTACCCTAAACTGGACTTAATCAAATATACAACTAGTAATCATAATCGGATATGCATAGTAACCCGTTAGGGGAACTTAGGACTCTCCAGCCAAATACCGACCCCTTCGAAAGGGATAGCGCAGGATTGCATAATAGTCCCTTCTTCATCCTTAGCCGAACTAAGTGACAGGAGAGGAAGTCGCGGCGAGGGTGAAGTAAGTGGTTCGAAGGTAGTCGCGGAAGGAGCGAGGTCTCCATTGCACAAGCTTGGGTTTGGTCGTGAGCTGTTGCATTAATGGCAACTCCTCAACCCGGATTAGAGCGGGCACAATTTCTCTAATCTCATGACGGGCCAGACAACGTCGTGCGATGGCATTTGCTTGCACATGCATTGCACCTAATAAGTTGATTGAAAACCTTGTTGTGTTTATGGTATAGTTTTAAGTCCTCCATCCTAATTTAGTGAGCTGTGGTTACTCACATCCCTATAAATGTCGTGCAGGTGATGACTATAAATCAGCAAACAACTACTCTAAAGCTAGCAACTGCTGGATCCTGGGGAGTGAGGAAAAACATTGAAGAATCAACACATATGTTATTACTTTTCATTTCTAAATAATGTAATAACTGAATTATAGTGAATATATATAAATTTTCTCACTTTCTTAGGTAAATGATTTATTTAAATTACAAACTGTTTACTTCAAAGCGGGTTAGTCGTGGACGCCTTGTGTAGATCAGGTCTAAAACAGCGGTTGTAAGGCCAACTTCTATCTTAGGATGGTTTACGCGGCGGGGCTGTTACGATTCTGTTGCTTCGGGGTGTGACAGGCGATGCAAGGGTGATTATGCGGGCGACATTGGGTAAGCACGAGCGAGACATAGGCCAAACTAAGTGACGCTTAAGCGAGGCATGGGCGATGTTATGGGTGTACAGTGGGCGATTGTGCGAAGCGACATAGGCAACAGCGTAAGGTGACTAGGTGGTGACTCAGGTGATAATAAGCGCTACTGGGCGAGGCTTAAGCGACGTGGGCAGCAGTATTGGGCGACAGTAACGGTAGTTGTAGTGTGTGTATAGTGGTTGCGCGGCAGTAGTTATGGTATGTATATAGTAGTGGCGTGTGTGTTGGTTATGGTAGTGTTTACAGTGGTGTACGGTATTGTGCGACAATATGGGTGGCAATGTGTAGCAGTAGCACATGCGATGTAGGTGATGTTGCTAAGTGTGTTGCCAAGGAGTGTAGTTAATATCTCTATATCAAAAACCTTAAATCCCTAGCCAACGTATTATTTATAAGCTTAAAATTGAATTTTCATATCAAAGGTACGGAAGATTCGACTGTGATTCTTTCAAGATTTACACTAGTTTCTAGAAACCCTAATTAGGTCAGGCTTTTCTTTCAAGGCCTGATTTGATCTAATTTAACCCAAAAACTTAATAAGTTTTGATTTTGAGCCCCTAAATTAGATAAATACTTATTCTATATTGGTTTAGCCCAAAATTAGTTAATTAAGCCCATCTCGTTACTTGATCTAACAACTCAACTTAATCTAACTCGACATGACTTGACTTATAACTCAACTTGTTATGACCTAACTTGATTTTTTTCATTTTTTCATTTTTTTTATTATTTTAATTTTATTTTTTCATTAACATGGCTCAATTAAAAAAATTAAAAAATTATCAAAAATAAGGTATCTACATATAGAATAGAGGAAATAATAAGTGACTTCATGAACTAACTAGTCTACGTAAATATTTACCTAAATCTACTCAAGTTTTCTACAATTTTCCTTATTTGAGCTTTTCGTTCTAGCTTTTTCATTATAACTCTGATATTTATGAACTTAAAATGGATTTTCATCATTTTCGAATATACATTCACATGATGAGGTCCATTTTTTATGTTAAAACCCTCATTTTCAATATAGGCTTAAATTGTTATGAATATAATTATTTTGACCACAACGCTATTATTTATTAATTTTGAGCTTTTCTCTATTATTTTATGATTTAATTAATTTATAAATTTCTTATTTTTAAGTCCAATTTATGTAGATTTCACTATTTTTCCAATTTAAGCTTAATTTGCTATTTATTGAAATTTGGTTATTATTGTAAATTTTCTTAATTAATTAAATTATTACTATACTTTAATTAATTTGAAAATTTCTATTTATTTACTTATTTGGAGTAAATTATTGATATGGCATGATTTCATTGGTCTATGTGGCAATTTATTGATTTTCCTTTATTTTATATTTCTTAAATTTTGTATTATTATTATTATTATTATTATTATATGTTATTATAATTAATTTATTTATTTATTATGGGCCTTAATGTTCCCTTGTGGGTTTTAACCCACTACTCATATATACATATACATATTTTATTATGTTATATTAATTTAGTATATTATAATTATGTATGTACTTATATTTATATATAAATACATATGTATCCTTAAGTATGTATGTACACTTAATATATTAATATACATACTTGTACATATACTTGTATATATATCCATACTATGCTATTATCATACGTATACCTATACATGCATATATATAGGTTTCCATACTTGTAGTATACTATTATTATACATATTTATATACATGTACACGTATTTATACTCAATTTTATATATACTTTTATACTCATATATACATATATTTATATTTTCTTAATTAATTTCAAGGAATTTTCAATATATTACATTTATACATGCATATATACTTTCAGTTTTGTATATATACATATAAATACTTAATATTTCTATTATGTAAGTTTATGTACATATGTAAATATGCATATAAATGACGTATAAGTATATGCATGTGTATATTTCCAATTTTATTTGTATATACATAAATTTATACTACAAGTTCTATTATAATATATATATATACTTTGTATATGTACATATTCTATACATACATAAATTATACAAAGAAGTGTTCATTTAATTCAAGCATGTACATGTACTTATATATAGATATTTCTATACGTATAATAACATGTACACATATATAACATAATTTCTAAGAAAAATGAACTTACATATATATAATTTAGTACTTGTACATGCATTTCCATTACAAAACACTAAGTTATACGTACACTACATCCACTATAATAGTACACATATATACTTAAGAAAATACCTAAAAGCTAATGTACATAATACAACAATTATAATCAAAATACAAGAAAAATATATAAAGAAAAATACAATTACTTGATTTAGAAATATTTTTTATGTAGATATCCTTCTCTTATTCCTCCTATTACGTTGGAAAAATGGGTGTTGGATAGTAAAAATGAAGTTGAAAGTTAGGAGAGAAAATTGAAAAATGGAAGTGGGGAAGAAGAGAGAGAAGGTAACGGTTTGAAAAAGGGATGGGGATTTTACATGTTTCCAAATTTTTTAACAAAAATGATGAAGTTAAGGGAGAATTCTAGATATGTATGTGGTGTCACGGCATGAATTAGAAAGAAGGAGGAGGAAATTAAAAAGAAAAAAGAAAAGGAAAGGAAAAGGAATTAGTATTAAATGTTTTGAAAATGACATATTGACTTTTGGTTAAAATTATAATATCAATTTAATAATTATATTATGTATAATTAGGGGGGGAAAGGAATTAAAAAGAAAATATAAAAAAGAAAGAAAAACAAGGGAAATAAGGAAATAAATAAAATAAAATTTTCAATTTACTTGTAACATTTTTAATAATATAAATAATATTAATAATAATATGTATTATAATTAATAAGAAAATCATTAGATATAAAAATAGGATTAGCTACATGTCACATAATTAGCACTTAGATAATAATATTAGGCTCAAATAGTCAAATTCATATAATGCTAATTTATTTATATAATTATTAATGATGATAAAATAATATTATAAATTTTATAAATTAATATAGTACTTCCATATTGATTAATATTTATGAGCTATCTCTAATTGTTAATTAGCAATTTCGCACGATTTAGCGTATGGTGCAATTATTATACTTAATTAGTGTTTTATCATCATTATAATAAATTGGTAGATTCATAGGCTTAAGATATGAGTTTTATGGTTTTTATCATATTCAGGTATTTATATATATATATATATATATATATATATAGGATTTAAGGTTTTCATACGCAATTAGGGTTTCAATTATTATATTAGGGTTTTTATCTTTAAAATAATTTAGGGTTTATAATTTAAATAAAGTATATAGTTTATTTGGCTTTATCATCTTATTGAGTTATCTAAGATATTTAAGTTCGGTTTAAGGTTTAAAATAAAAATTTACGGGTTTTACATTAGTAACATTAATTATGTTGTAATATGATATATTTCCATTGTAATTTTAACAATTTTTTTTCAATTTCATATTTTCTATTGTAATAGCGGAGTTATCCATTGTAATGTTGTGCATGATTTGACTGTGATTTCTATTATATTTTCAATTTCATATTTTTTGTTGTAATGACGGAGTTGCATGAATTTTATTGTAAACATATGACTCCATTATAATTTTAACTATTTTTTTCAATTTCAATTTTATGTGATGTTATATGTGAGAAAATTGGATAAGAGAAAAGGTTAGAAGTTGAATGTTTTCTTTTATAGAAACTTATAGCCTATGGAAATTAATCAACATAAATTTTATAAAGAATAATTAATAAAGATATGAATTAATGTCATAGAGGTGCTTAATGTCTTTCTAACCCTCTTTCCCTAATTTTTCATTTTTTACATTTAGTAAATTATTTTTTTTTATTTCAAATGTCTTACTATGTATTTTATTCCGTTATATGTCACATTTTTTCCTCATCTATATCAACCTTATTATCATTTTCAATTATATTAAGAATATAAAAATAGAATGTTTAGAATAATTCAACATATAAATGCTAAATGGTGCTACTATATGACAAAGTTACTCAAATTCCCTTTATCTTCTTATGTTAGATTGAACATGTCATAGAATATTTAGTCTACTAAAATTTATTTGCTATAAAATACACTTTATAAGAAAAAAACTAAGCAATGTAAAAATTGACATTTTTTTTATATAGGATGTGATCAATGATTAAATGATGTAGTTAAGGGTACTTAATGTCTTTCTAAACCCCTCTTACTAATTTTGTGTATTTCAAATGGCTTGTAGTATTATCTAGATTAAAGAGCGTATTCTTTTACAATAACTTGTAATATTATTATTATTATCTATATTAAATAAGTTATAGATTATTGTTATAGTTAACCAAATCTTTTTCATATATATATTTGTTTTACTCTTTAATGTGCTCTTAACTATCATTTATTTCTATATATATATTTATAGGTTTCTATTTTATGTTTGCTAAAAATCAATTGAGGTCAAAATATAGATCATGGAGGACATAATGAGATTGATTAGGCAATGTGAGAGTAAAAGGTAAAGAAGTTGATATAGGAGTTTTAATGATGTAATGGGTTTACTAAAGTAAAACTTGTTAATTTTGATTTTATTAGGTATTTTGGTTTTTATTGTGTATATAGTAAATTATTATTTACGAATTTTAGATGTAATATTATACCTAAATATGAATATAGCTTCATATATTATATGTCCACTTTATGATTATAATTCAAATATATCATGGCATATAATTTTTGAAACTTTTATTTATTAATTTATTGTGTCATTACTTGAATTACATCAATGTCCTATTTAATTGCTATTAAATATAAAAGTATTAGTGGAAAAGGAAAGGAAATGGTCTTTTTTTTTTAATTTGATTTTGGTATATTAAAAGGTGGGTAATGGTAGAAATGCACACTTTTGAGATTTTATAGAAAGAGAGTCTATATATAATTAATAGGTATTTAACAACTCTTTAACTCCTCAATAATAATATCGTGTACTTTTTATTAAAAAAATTTATTAAATACTATGGCTAAGTTATATATATATATATTTTATTTCAAGTATCTCATTACATAATTTTCACTTTTTTATTCTCTATATATGTATTATTATCATTTTCAATTATGTTAAAGAGACATGGAAATACAAAATTTAAAATAATTTAACATATAGTTCCATCATATGCGAAAGTTGGTAACAAAAAATAACCTACTAAATTTAACTCTTTATATATCTTCTTATTTTAGGTTGAATGCATCACAAAAGATTTAAATTGTTAAAATCTATTAGGTACAGCATATTCTTACAAATAAATAACTACGAGGCACAAGAATTTACATGTGCTTTGTTTTTTTTTTTTTTTAATGATAAATTCTAACGGTTTGAGATCTTAATTGAGCATTATAACCCACTATATATTCCTACTAACTAGAAATATGTTAAGACATTTAAATCCATTAATATTTAACTTTAACATACTTAACCACATACAGAAGAAAAAAAAAAAAAACATCAAAAGGATTGTAGAACATTATCCATTCAATCATCATAACCTGATAACATACCATCATAATATTCCATAGACTTCACTGACTCAAAATCCATAAGTAACATAAAAGTAAATGTAGGAGTCTCTAATCTCCCTAACATAACACATGGCCAAAAAATAAAACGATAAATAAGTCTTTCTCCTCAACGATAACAAGACTCTCATAATCATGATATAACTCCACTAGTACACATATCATCTCAACTCTAATCACCATAAAAATATAGATACTCAATACCTTCCTCATCTTAGATATCATCTACACAAAATTCTCATAGATAAGATACTCATCAATCCCTATGCCTGAAAAGAACAAAAGAGTGAGTTGAAACCCAATACATAATGCACAAGTACACAAGGATGTCAAACCAAATCAAACACATGCATAAAATGCAAGTACATCAAATATAAAGCAAGTAGTCCATTAATTATCTTACAATCAAGCTAGTAATCAACAAAGGGGCATTCATGACATCACCACACTATGGTCTATATACATAGATAGATATAGTTATAAGTTTTCTTTTAAGTCCTCTACGCTTAGAGTCCAAAGTCTGAAGTCATGGAATCCTTGAGTTTTAGTTGCTCATCCTATATACGAGTCCGCTAGAAAATTCTTACATGTGATCAGTAGTTGCTTCTCTAGAAATTTGCCATTACGAGCCCTTAGAGTGAACAAGTTAAACACAACTAGCAACTAAGCGTAATTAAACTAAATATAAGTAAGTCTAGTTTGTTAACTAAGTTTTAATAAGTACAAGTATACAACTAAGCACCATGCACCTGAGTCTTTAACAAATAAATAGCTCGGTAAAGGAGCATAAAGTTAAGAGAGTTACTTGACCTAAAGACAGTATAATTAACTTAGTTCACAATCTTAGATTAATTACTTGAACCATCTTTAGCCTCAAGTTAGTAAGAATTGTTACTTTCCATTCTTAAGTTTAATATTAAGATCAGTTGTTTAAACCTCATAAACTCCAGTTTCTCAATTAAAGGTTAAATCTTTTAGATGTGGAAAGACTAAACAAGAAGTTAGTTGAGCTAGAAATGGTTGACAAAAAACTTGGAAAGGAAAAGAGTATGAAGTAGGACATGGAGGCCATATGCTACTGAGAATAGTATCCAAATGCTAAGCTTTTGTATGAAGTAGGACATAGAGGCCATATGCTACTGAGAATAGTATCCAAATGCTAAGTTTTTGCCACTTATAATGGCTTAGCGTCCGGATGCTATCTAGTTAGGCGTCTAGATGCTATCTAGTTAGGCATCTAGATGCTATCTAGTAAGGCGTCTAGATGCCTTGCTTTGTACAACAGAACACTTCGAACACAATCTCTTCTCACTCACTTCCTTGTTTAAAACTTACACATTTCCAATCCCAACTTAAGACACTTTAATCCATTGATTTATTTGATTCTCGACTCCAAATAATAGGTTTCTAATGCAAGAACTAAAACTAAGAGTTGTAGCTTAATAAACTTACTTACAAAATGTTGAACACTTGGTGAAGTCAAGTTAATGAGGCCCTAAATTACCAATAACTACAAATGATTTCCAATTTTAGATTCAAAACCTATCTTAACCTAAGTGTAATTCTTCTATAACTAAGTTTTTAGCTAGGAAACCATCTCAACTTAAAAATTCTTCCATGAAAACTCATCTTCACAACTTAAAAAAGCTGCTAAGCCCAAAAACTAGGTATTTCCTCTTCAAAACACCTTTGAGTAAGCTGCAAAGAATAAGAAACAATAAGATTTAGGGTGCTAAGAACCTTAATACAATTTTCTTAAGCTTAATTTTTGAGAGCCTTACCTTAATCACCCTTATTTCCTCTTATAGTAGGGATCAAGGTAGGTGCTTTAGTTTGATGCCATTAGAGGAATGAATTAAACCTTATTTGGTAAAAACTAGGATTTTAGAAAATTGGGGCAGGTTAAGAGAGTAAGGTTTTAGGAAGTCTTTCAAACACCTAAACTACCCTTGGTTTTGAAAAACATTTTTTTGCTATATTACACAAATGATTAAGGAAAGACATTGGATTTTAAGAGAATTATTATTACTTTATGAAAAGTTCAAATTATGGAAATTAATTTATATAGTTTTTAGAAAAAGATTATCAATGGCAATAATATGTAATTTTAGCATATATGATATTTTTCTAATCCATGGAAGGAAAACAAGAAGTCTTTTTAACCGTACTTTATTGATTTTGTTATTATCTATTCATAACTTATTCTCCATTCACTGTTTTTTGTGTTATTTTTTTTTTAGGTATAAATTATGTATTTTATTATAAAATACACATGTTTAGTAATCCTAAAAAAGAACTACATAAATATGAATCACATGAAAAAATTATACAAATACCATCACTATATCATATTTTAGAGATGCAATGTAGGTATAAATATAGTAATGTTGTATTTTAAAGATACAACATATGTACGTATAGCTATATCACATCTTAAGTACAAATGAACTAATGTTACATTTTCAAAATGCTGCATATGCATATATAGTTATGTTGTCGCATCTTAAATGCAAGACTGTTATGGTATATTGGTAATATTTTTTATATAATTTGTATTTATGTAATATATATTAATTTTCATGATAAACACACAAATTTCTCTATTAAAATTTTTCAATTACATTATCATTCTTTCTTATTATCTTTTGCAATTACATTAAAGAGGCATAAAAATGAGGAATTTAGTATTGTTCAAGATATGGTGCCCATTTTATGGAAAAGTTAGTAGTAGAAAAAGGCATTAAAGTTATAACTCTTTATACTTCCTTATTTTCTATTAGATATATCACAGGAATTTAATAACTATAGCATATAATTTGCAAAAAAGTAACTAAGGAGTGTAAGAGTTAGTGTTTATTGTAAGCCCTAAAGCTAAACCAATTGACCGTAGGATTGAACTTAAAACTTAAGGTTTTGGACGATCGGTTAAGAAATCCGATCAAACCCCAAATTATAAACTAACGAGAGAAATATTAGTAAAACTGACCTCGTAAACTTGAATTTAGGAAAATAAGTAATAAAATAGGAGACTATAAAATTTTCAAATTTTAAGCATAATAAGTACTAATTACTGAAAATGCGAAAAGTGTAATCAAATAACTAATAAATTACTAAAGATAGATTATATGTATACTAAAAATTTAGAATGACTAAAATAATAATTAGGAATGTTCACGTGTACCCCACATGTATTTACGTATAGATAAAAATACGCGAAATCACCTAAGAAAATTATAAATTAATTATGTAAAAATCATAAAAAATCATAATAGGATAAGATGAATCAAGATCAGGTCGTGGCAGGTCCAAATCTACAAAAGAAAAATAAACCAATAAAAATTTGACAACATAAAAGCCAAAAATCAAGGATAATGGGCGAAGTCTTGTCAAATTAATGCATAATAATTAAAAAAAATTGTCTATAAATAGCAAGAAAAATTTAGAAGCTCATTTGGCCAGATAAAAATCAGAGAAAATTAGAGAGAGGCAAAAATTGAGAGAAAAATTCGATTTAGAAAAAAAATTAGAAAAAACTATGCAATTAGGGCCTTTAACTGGAACCCCCACCAGACGAGCAGCTGGGAATGGATGGCCACCACCACCACACGGTGGTGGCAGCGCCCAGGCCAGACGACAAGTCCACGGCGGCTGGAGCCACCCAGATCGATGAGTCCGATTTCCAGCCCAATTTTGTGTAATTTTTTAAAAATAGTAAATATTATTATAAAATTATGAATTTTGTTATTCTGGAATATTTTTGTATGTATTTTTTTAGGAAAAATATTATTTTGATGAAAATATGTCTCATAATATAGGATCCTTAAGAAATCGTGCAAAACCGAGCATGTTTCGGTTTAGAAATAACTGACCTTAGGAGTGTAGTTTCGAGCCTAAAGTTTTTGTGTAGATTAATTAGATGATATAGAACAGTGCTATGAATCCCTTTTTCAAAAATTAATTTTCTAAATTTTTAGGCCCTAAAATGAGGCATAAAATGGGTAATTTAGGGTTAATTAAGTAATTAAATGATTAATTACTGATGTAGTGAATAATTATATGTTTTAGGATGTTGAAATCTGATGGAGTATGATACTTGTAGCATTTAGGGTGTTAGATGTAATTATTAGGTTAATTATGTAGTAAATGATTAATAAGGAAAAATAGTTAACTTTAAGTTAATTTCGTAAATTAGGGAAATTAGGAGTAAAATCTGATTTAGGATGAATTTAGACATTTTGAAATGATAATTGATGTTTAGGGATGGTAATTAAAGTGATAGAAACATTAGAAGTGCATTATGTACATAATAGGCAATAATGCATAATATGTAATTTTTGAAAATATAATAAATAGAAAATATTAGGATAAAAATTGATATTATATAAATAATAAGGATATATAATAAATCTGATAAGAAACTTGAATTTATGTAATTATATGAAAATATAAAAATTTCTCACAACATGAGTAAATTCGGTACACTAATACGGATTTAAGTGTACCGGATGGAATAAAATGCTGACTAAGGGTAGTGATTGTATTTAGGAGATCGGAAAGTAATGTGATTAATTTCACATTATGGGTTGAAACGGATTTCTAGGGTTGGAATCTAAAACATTACCTAGAAAACGAACTAAAAACCTAATTTAGAAATCGATGCAAAAATCGAACCTGAACCGAACCCCAAACCTAAAATAATTACAAAAGAATTAATACCTAGATAATTAGGCATATTAAACCTTAAATAAAACCTAACAATAAGCGTTATAGGATAAAATGAACTTATAATATTATATGAAATACTGAAACCACATTCGTGTTATAGGGATGATCGTCGATGACCTGAGCAAATCGGATCTCGAGTGAGTGAGCGAGGAGTCGAGGTAAGTTGGGATTAATACGATGCTGTATTTTGGAGGCTTAAGATTATGCTTGGTTGTGCTCGTTAGATAGTTGAATGTGTGCATGTGTTTGATTATGGGTGATGCTATGATTTTGTTTGTTACTCTGACACATATTGTATGATTTGTATAAAAAGATCGATCACCCTCAACTGGACTTAATTAAATATCCGACCAGTAATCATAATCGGACATGCATGGTAACCCGTTAGGGGGACTTAGGACTCTCCGGCCAAATACTGACCCCTTCGGAAGGGATAGTCGCAGGAGGAGCAAGGTCTCCATTACACAAGCCTGGGTTTGGTCTTGAGCTGTTGCATTAACGGCAACTCCTCAACCCGGATTAGAGCGGGCGCAATTTCTCTAATCTCACGACGGGCCGGACAACGTCGTGCGATGGCATTTGCTTGCACATGGATTGCATCTAATAAGTGATTGAAAACCTTGTTATGTGTATAGTATAGTTTTAAGTCCTCCGTCCTAACTTACTGAGCTGTGGTTACTCACATCCCTATAGACATCGTGCAGGTGCTGGCTAAGAAGCGGCCACAACTATTCTGAAGCTAGCAACTGCTGGATCCTGGGGAGTGAGAAAAAATATTGAAGAACGAACATATATTTTTAAGGTTTAAGCTTTTACTTTAGAACTTCTCATTTTTTTTAATAATGTACTTGGAGAAACATTGCAAACGATAATTGTAATCACTAAATTATAGTGAATTTATATATATTTCCTCGCTTTCTTAGATGAATGATTTATTTAAATTACAAACTGTTTACTTCAAAGCGGGTTAGTCGTTGACGCCTTGTGTAGATCAGGTCTAAGATAGCAGTTGTAAGGCCAACTTCTATCTTAGGGTGATTTACACGGCGAGGCTGTTACGACTCTGCCGCTTCGGGACGTAACATTTATATTTTTTCCTTTTTGAAAGTAAGACACATAAATGTTGGTCCTACTTTTTAGGACAACAATACCAAATAAAGGGGATTAAAAGTTACTAGTAAAAATAAAAACAAATTAAAGTGTATCATTAATTCGAAGATGAAAAAAATGTAGCAAAATTATTTATTTATAATATTAAATTCAAAGACAATATTCCATTTTATTTAGGTTTGACCAAACAACCTCTGCATATTTAATAATTATTAATAAATCACTCATGTGTTAAGGTTATTACGGTAAAAATCTCTATGCCAAAAATGATATCTAAACTATAAATCATCAATAAAAAATAGTATATAAACTAAAAATCTTCAATGAAAATGACATCTTCCAGTGATACCTCCAATATCCATAAATTTTAATAATTCTTTAATCAAATTTACAATTATTGCAATATCCATAATCCCTAATACTTCATGTGTATAATTTGTTTTTTCAAACTTTAGCACAAGAAAAAACTATATACTTATTTCTTAAATGGTTTACTAGTTTCTTCGAAACTTCCACAAAAATGTACTTATTTCACAAATATCCACCATAAAAGGTTATTGATAATTAAGTTGTTCTATTATTTGTTTAGTGATATATTCAATTGTACTTATTTCACAAATGGTTTATTTGCTTTTAAAATTTTAGCAGGTTAAAAACTATTGATAATTAAACTTTTTTTTACTATTTATTTAGTGATATGTTTAATTATGCTCATTTCACAAATATTTTTTTTTCTTTTTTACCACATAACAATAGTTTATTTACTTATTAAATTTCGCAACATTTCACTATAAAAAGTAATTAATAATTAAATTATTTTTATTTATTAGCAATATGTTTAATTATAAGTATGGAACTGTAAACGAAATTGGATATGGTAATAGAAACTATTAAAAATATCGATGTAGGGGTTTAAAGATGTAATTTTATTTCTTTTTTCAAATTGATAATCAATAAATGGGTTTATGTTATAAAGCTATAGCTTTAGTTACCCTATTTTTTCTTGAAATCATAATTTATTTTCATTGTCCATCGATGTAACATCTATTTAAAATGAGTGTCATTTTATCTCCTTATAGTTGTGTGTCTTTATCTATAATCAACTTATCTTATATAGATTAGTATTCTTTTGTTTTCTTACAGTTGTGTCTCTTTCCCTATAATTAATTTATTTTATATATATTTTAACAAACTTTTCTTTTATAAAAAAATATAAAAAATATGTTCTTTTTTCTCGAATCATACTTTAATTCTTTTTTTAATACAACATCAAATGAAAGTGATTATAGCTCTCTATCTTTATTATAGAAGATAAACTTGTTTTACATATCTATATATATATTAATAAATTTCACATCTATGTATACTTTAACAAATTTTTTCAATATCTTTTTTTTTTTAATATATTTACATGATCACTTAACATAAATGTTGATCGTATATTTTAGAGATAAGTCCCTTAGGCCCACATTGAGCTGCTTGAACCTTGGGTCAACTTGACTAGGCCCATGGCTAGTTTGATATACAAGCACTCGAATTTTTTACCTCACTGACCGACCTCTCCGAAAGGTCTCTAGACAAGTCAACTCCTCTAAGTGACTTGCCTGACTACAGGACTGTCACAACAATTATTGAACATACAAATAAGGCTTAAAGATTTGATTAAACATAATGACCCTACAATAAACCATCAAAGGGTCTCTAGACAAATCAACATGCCAAACATACTCCGAGATTCACAGCAGCCATCGTCTATATATAGCTCTAAGTGCTTAGATAGTAAACCACTTGAACTCTTGGTGCATTGAGCTTACTTTGTGTATCTTAAGCTTACTACTTACTTCATATCCATTCAAGTACTAACTTAAATATTAGAATGGCTATGCAAAACAACCCTTGACACCCTTCACTATGTTTTGTTTTATAGGCTTGCTATACCCTTATGCAAAGCCCAATCACCTTACTCTACTAGTAGAATCTTACTAACGATAATATGCATTATTAATAATTACATCTTATTATGGATAATATTTCTTAAAATGACATTAAAAAGGATTTATAATATTTTTCAACCAAAGAAAGACATGTTTGCCAATAGTATTAAAATGTAGTCGTTATGCAAATAAGTGAAGAATAAAAATCCAATAAATATGCACATTTAATAGTATAAATAATGTAGGTGGGGTTGCTGCTGATAATCAATCACATGCTATGCGCATGATGGTTAATCTTGGAGATCAGTTGATCTAATGACATGTGTATAACTATAACAGAGAGATGCATGGGAGGAGAAACAAGCAAACTCAATCATTCATGCGCATGTGTGATAGAAAATTAAGTCTTGTGTTTCTAAGTACCCTTAATTCGTTCTTCACCAAGTAGCTTATTTGATCTTTCATAGAGTAACTTTAGTAGCGTTTCTGCATTTGTCTTATGCTAGCCAATGTTCAAAATGACTCAAATGAGAGAAGAGGCCTCTTATCTATAAATTTTAGGAGTAAGGTTCAGCTTTTGGATTACTCTAAGATGAATGGTTGAAAACTGGTATTATTGGCAATCGTCCGATGGCCTTAAATGATACAATGGCTAAAATTCACTCATTCAATCAAGGGAGTTTTGGGCATCTCATTCAGTCAGTTTCTTTTCATAGTCACTTCATTACCCCATGCATAGTGGTTGAACATTGATGGCATGATATTGATAATATAGAGCTTTCCAATCATTTCTTTCTTCATGAACTTTTGCTGGAGAAATAAAATTGTCTCAGCATTTGCATAATCCTATGGCTTTCTTTCAATGAATATCAAATGATGTACTCGTTGAGTTGACCTTTCAACCAATCTGGCTGACTTTATAAATTATCTAGAAAGTGTTGATGTTGATAAATGGGGTAGATGCTATGGCTTCGTTTTGCTACTCTCCTCCACATGATTTTTGTACTGGTCTTGGTTTTACTGATCTTGCATATAATGTCTGTATTGCAAATATAATCCTGAAAAACTTTGCTTGCTTAGTGGAAAAAAAATTCTGCGCATTTCCATAAAGTCGCACGTTGGATTCACCTGCGTAGCAATTTGCGCCCCTTTTAACTTTTTTTTTTTTTTCCTTCTTCCTCAATTCTCTTCGATTATTAATTGCAGCTGAAAATTTTCAAAACTCATTTAATGAGTTCTATGAACCTCATAAAAGACAGTAAAGAAGCCATTACTCAATTCATAAACATGGTGAGACTGCCGTTGCAACTCTATAACTCATTTGCCACAAAATTCTACTCATATAAGCTTTCTTTCCATCAGTAGCATAGTAATACAAAGAAATCGGTGAACAGCAACTATAATTACAAATTTATTTCTTCTGCTTCTCCAATGCCCCTTTCACTTTCTCATCTTCAATCGCTTTTATTTCTCACTAGGATGGTCATTATGGCGATTCTTCTCATTCTTTTTTCTTTTTTCTTTTTTCTTTTTTCTTTTCCCAATTTTGGACTTTTCGTATCTGGAATTCTGGACGATGGAAGGAAGAAAAAACATCTTCTTCCTTTTACACCACCACCGACGTAATTAAATGCAAATAAAAATCTTTTCTCTCCCCATATGCTCTTTTTCAATCATTCAAATTTCTTGTCCGAATTTTGCTTTTCTGTTTCCAAATGGATCGTCCCTTTTTTTCTAAAAAATAATTCCCAAACTTTTCCTTTTGCATAAAATCCCAGCATATATATGGTCTTGTGAAATATCATTTATAAGGCATCTTCCATGCATGAGATATCATTCCTTACTTCGGTTTACGTTGTCAACATGTCCAGCGGAATATCTTCTCAAAAAGGCAAACTACAATCTTTCCTTTTTTCAATCAATTTCCTCATCTAATCATCTTTGACCATAATAATGAATATTGGAAACAATCTTTTTATTTCTATTAATTCCATCCATGATATATCAAAATTACCCCCAGAAATATATAATACCCTCATATATCCTCTCAGCGTAAATAAATCTCAATCTATTGAATGCCTTGACAAACTGGGGAAACGCAAAGCAGCGTTCAAAGTCGAGAAGTTATCTTTTCCGGAAAAACCACTTCAGCTAAACGGTGGGCCGGGTAACAACGACAAAGGATGCAATGCCAAAAGATAACATCATTGATAGCTGCTCCATGGTTGTAATAGCAGCAGGCTTCGATTCGCAATCCATCGGTTATCATTAATTCCGAATCTGATTCAACTCTTTCTTCTTGCAGTAGTAAGGTCACTTCCTGACTATCATAAACAACATCCTCTGATGCTTCCCCAATACGAAGGTGAACAGCGGAGGTTATTTTTCGTTTATCATGTCAGAACCTTTTAGCTTCTTGGATTACCCTTATTATCCATTTGATTCTCACATGTACTTCCGTACCAAATTTGCATCATCTAACATGATCACTGAACTGTTATATGAATAATTCACAACATCTCCGAGAGCTTCCACTAATATACACCTTCATCCTTTTTTTAACGGATATTGCAACCGTATTCTATCCCCATTCTCTAAGATCTTATCCGAGGCTCATTGTTTTTTTTTTCCCTGAGCACTATATCTGCTTGGAGCCCTTCTTATTATTTATTGGCTAATTTATCCTCTTACTGCTCTAGTAGCGATATCTTCAACCTTGATTTTGCAAAAGAGGCATTACGATCGTTTTGATCATTCATGGATAAGTCACTTCAACCTTGATTTTGCAGGAAGGTGTTATAACTGTCAAACCTACTATGGAGTTGCTTTGACTCGTCACAGCTAAAATTGCTTTGATATGATGAGTGATATTACAAAAATGAGCATTACACCTACCATGTGCTTAGGATTAAATGCTTCTCTAAGCGATTACAGCTACCATGATATGATCGCTTTGATCATATATAAATGAGGTGGCTTTAACCTTGATTTTGTGAAAGAAGTGTTACAGTTGCTAAGTCTGTTGTGAAGTCGCTTTGACTTGTCACTACTAAGATCTCTTTGATCTCATTATTTTATTGTAGAAATGGACATTACACCCAGCCGTGCTTAGGAGCAAATGCTTCCTTAACACTACAGCTACTATGATATAATTGCTTTGATCATACACAAATGAAGTTACCTTGATCTTGATTCTTGCATAAGAGGCGCTACAACTGTTGAGCTTGCTGTAAAGTTGCTTCAACTCATCATAGCTGAGATCGCTTCAATATCATGAATGAAGAGTACTAGACAACGATGTTAGCTATGTTTATGGACTCATGGATCTTGATAGCAATGCTAGCTACACTAGATCAAGTGAAAATGTTAGCTATGCTAGTTTTCATTCAAGAATGTATATCAATAAGGAATACCAAGTGGCAATGTTAGTTACACTTAGATTTATTCAAGATTAGAGTGTCATGGTAATGATACAACCATACCATATTGACCAACAGGTACAATAGGAGACATGTATCGCTTCTTGACTTAAATTCACTTTATTTCTTCTTATTATATGCATAATATGAGTGACAAGTAGCTTCTACCTTTGTTACATGTTGATTAGACACATTTACAAGATTTTATTCAAATCAAAGTTTTAACCTCTAGCATTCTAACATTATTATTGTCGAAAACAAGCTCACCATCTCGTACTCTCTTTTGGAATATCCATTTCAATTTTCAACAATCCTTGGTGGCATGACTTATGATTCTATGATACTGATAGTATTGAGGATCATTCATCTCTTTTGTAGTATGTTCTTTTATCAACTTTCAACAATTTGATATTACAGTCCTTAATCCATCTATCAATGTAAACCTTATCCATTGAACATGGGAAAGGTAGAGCATCGTTAGAAGCATCCCACCATGTCCTTTTGTTGTTATAATAAGCTTTTCTACGTAAGGAGTTTACAAAAGGTACTTGCTTCCTTTCGGAGTCACTTCTTTGTCCAGCCATTAAGTTATTAGTCCTCCAAGCATTTTCTACTAATGTTGTGAAGGACATAAGTGAAAGATTCTCGAGCTATACCGCATATTCGATAAACATCCCTTAGATGCAGATCTTAACTAACTCCTTCTCATCACAGATGTCTTGAATATCTAATGAACGGTCTCTAAAACACTCAATGAAATCTATAAGATCCTCCTTAGGACGTTCTCTAATACGCCACATGTTTGTGATAGTAACATATTTTTGTGTTTCAAAGAACTTCTCCAAGAACAACTTACACATGGTTCCATATGACTCTACAAAGCTTAGGGGGAGGTTTACATACCAGGTATACACTTTTTCTATAAGAGATTTGGCGAATTTCTTTAATTTGAGATTTCATTGAACACATGGACCTTAAGTATCTCAATGAATTTGAGAAAGTACACCTTAGCACTCCCATTTTTTCCATTAAACTTCATGAACTTAGAACTTGTATAGTCCTTAAGGTATGGTTTCCCTACAATCCTCTAAGGGTATGGTAGCTTTTAGTCGATGATACTTGTAGAAGAAGAGGTTTGAATTTGCTTCAAGTACATGTCAAGATCTTCTTTTGTCACATAAGACAAAGAAACATGAATGGGTGCAATTTTAGCTTAGAGTGTTGGTGTAATGTTGGATACAACAACTACACCCAGAGCAATGGGTTGGATATTACACCTAGATGATCATGACCTTTTAAGTTAGGTCCTTACATCTTCTACTGTAAGGAGATTTGGATCTGCAGGAGTTGGAGATCGCACGTGCCACAATCCTTCTTCCCATTATATACTATCCTCCTCTATGAGGACCTGTAGTGATTGCACTTGTTGAGAACCCTGCAGGGTTAATAGCAGCAGTAGTTACCATGCCAGGTAGAAATTGCGAAAAGGTAGTCAAGAATTGATTGGGAACACAAGTATTCTCCTACATAGTACGATCAATTAGGGATGTCTTGAAAGTAGGTGTTTGTTGCACACTCACAAGTGTTATGTTATCACCCGATGCTAGAGTTTGCCAAATGATCGTAGGATTGGTCTCCCAAATGTTAAAAGTCTCCTCTTATCCATTAGTGTATGAGATTGTTAATAGCAAGTGATCTTCCCCTAGTAGAGTCACCAAATAATGTAGGTAAGGTTGCTACTGATGATCAATCACATGCTATGCATGTGATGGTAAATCTTGGAGATCACTTGATTCAATAATACGTGTATGAATGCAATAAAGAGATATGTAGGAGGAGGAACAAGTAAACTTGATCATTCATGCGTGCATATGACAAAAGATGAAGTCTTACATTTTTAGTACTCTTGATTCATTCTTCATCAAGTAGCTTATTTGATAACTTCAGCAGAGCTTCCACGTTTGTCTCAAGCTAGTTAATGTTCAAAATAACCCAAATGAGAAGAAGAGCCTTTTTATTTATAGATTTTATGAGTAAACTTCAGTTGTTAGATTACTTTGAGATAAATGGTTGAGATTTAGCATTATTAGCAATAGCTCAAAGCCTTAAATGATGTAGTGGTTAAGATTCACTCATTTTCTTCATATAGACCATGAGGGCCATGGGCTCTAGATAGGCCCAATGGCTTACAAAAAAAGAATATAAGCTCATTAATAGTAAAAACAAGCTCAAAACTCTTATTTAAGTCCAAATAGCTCCTTTTAAGGCTAGACAAAGTCCAAACGAGCCCAAAGAGACCTCTTTTGAGCCAACTTTTTGCACATAAGTCAATTGAATAAGGCTAAGGGCAGAATAACCGGTCCAATGATCCCTATTCTAAGCTCACCAATTCATATCTCCTTAAAACATGCTTGTTTTGGCCCAATTCCATAAGCTCTATCATTAGCCTAGTTCCATAAGCTCTATCACTATATAAATTGGGCTAAAAGTCCAATTAGTGAAATAACCGTCTATATATAATTACTCTCTCTCTTTTCCCCCTCATGGCAATGGGATAACAATAGAGTAACACAACCTTCCCTTTCATCACGATACTTTGTAACTTTACTGTGTTTGATCTATCTCAATCTATTTTAGAATTCTATTCAAATTTCTTAGGGTTTATTATTATTTTATATTCACCTTTAAAGCTATCCATTCACTATTAAAAAAAAAAAAAGGAAAACAAAAGTCAACTATTATTTATCTATATTATTAAAGCTAAGGAGGGTCTTTTGGTCCTTTTGGTGTCTTTTTGCAATTCCCTAAAATATCTATGAAAGATATTAGAAATAATCATTAAACATATACCATTCTAATCTAGCTTAATAATATGAGGGGCAAATTAAGTAATTCTCTCATTCTTTTTTCTCTCCTTTAATCCTTCAAATTTCTCCTCTTTTTTAGTCAAAAACCAAATTTATAAAATGTTAATTGCCATTTTAATGTTTCACTAATTGAGATTCTTCTTCTTCTTTTTTTCCTCGACATAAGTGATTTTCATTAATATATATTAATAGCAAAAAAATGGATTGCCTCTTTTTACATATTTATTTTTTCTATTATTCTCTTCCTTAACTAAACTTTTATTTTTCTTTTCCTTTTTGCTTATGAAATTTCAACCTTATGTGTTTCATGGATTTACTACTTTTTTTTTCCCTCTTTTTTTATCTTTTCAATTTTTTATGAGGGCTTTAACTTAGTTTTATTCATGCATTTGATTTCTTAATTCAACCATTAAAAAAGTGCATCATTTATCTATAATTTCTTTCTTAAAGCACTCTAATAACTTAGTTTTAGTTTTTTTTTTCTATTTTGGGTAAATTGACTTAATTCATTAAATAACCAAACCTCCAAGTACAACAAACTTCAAACAAAAAAGCAAAAATTTCCTTAGTTGTCAAACAACTTGATTTTAGTTATGTTTGGGTATTAACACAATTATATACCAATTTTCCCAATTAATATCTCATTTATTATTTTTATAGGTACCAACATCTTTTTTGATAAAAAAAAATTTAATATGATTAACATATTATTGGACTATTTTAACAAATGTATTTGTAATGTATTAATTGTTAATTACTTATTCTTTATATGCATTTTAGAAACAGCTTATATGTAATTTTTTTCACTCTTAATAATCAAGTATACAAATTGATCTAATAATTCTTTCACGAATTAAATTTTATTATAACACCGTACATAAATTTTGTACATGTATCGTGGGTGCTCAATTTGCAAGTAATTTTTTAAGCTAAAAAAGATTAAGATTTAAAAATTTATCATTCGATAAATTAAAATAAAATAAAAATAGATTACCAATATTGTTGTCTACTATATTCCATATATCTATGGAATATATTCCATACTCTTATTAACTATATTCCATATCTTATAAACATAAAAGATGATCTTCACTTTGTTTGATGTCCTCCACTTTTCAAGCTAATCAACATCTCAATCTTATTTTTAGTTAATTTGATGAATAATTAATGTATTATTGTAGTTATATATTTGATTTTTTTTCATATGCATTTTTAAGGCCATCCATCGATCGTTACATAATATCACTTAATTTTTACCATAATAGAATAGCGAAAAATGCTAAAATTGTTACGAATTGCATATATATATATATATATACATATAAAATTAAATTCAAGGTTGTTATTCAATGTAAAGTTAATTATTAACCATAGCTTAGCGTTCCTTTTGTAGTTGCTTATTTTCTATAACCATGAAAAAATTAATTAATCCTATTACTAGGTAAGACCCATAATCAGCCACCCAAAGTTTGACTCGTAGAATTTAAGGCGATCAGTTAGTTTAAATTATCAAATAAAGTTAGAAATATTAGTAAAAGTAATCTTGTAAGTTCGAATTTAAGAAAGTAAACAATAAAATAAAAGAATATAAAATTTTAAAATTTTAAATATATAACTCGTTATTTATCGAAAATGCCAAAAATGTGTAAAATGCATTTCAATTACTAACGAATCGCTAGAGATAAATTATATATATACTAAAAATCATAGAATGACCTAAATAATATTTAGGAATATTTATTTGTACTATATATGAATTTACATGTAGATAGAAATATGCGTAATTACTCAAAATACGCGAAATGTGCTAAAATAATGATAACTAATTAAATAAAATTCATAATTAATTAATAAAAAATAAAAAAAAATCAGGAAAAATGAGGAAAAATCCAAAATTTAGGCGTATCAATCTGGAATTGAAGAAACAAAATCAACCAATTAAAATACAACAAATAGAAAGTGAAAAAAAGAAGAGATAAAGTAATTGTCTTGTCTAATTAATGTACAATAATTCTCTAACACCTCTATAAATAGCAAGAAATTTTCAGAAGCTCATTTGGTCAGTTTGGAGAGTGAGAAAAATAGAGAGGACCAAAATAGTGAGTGTTTGGATTAATTACAAAAAAAAATATTTAAATATGTGCAATTAACGTCTTGGAGGGGAACCAACACCAAACAAGCACCTAGGAGCAGATGGACACCACCTCTACACAGTGGTGGCAGCGTCTAGACTATTCGACAAGGCCACGACAGGCGGTGGCCAAAGCCACCCACATAAGTGAGTTCGATTTCTAACTCAATTTTGTTTAATTTTGAAAAAATATTAAATATTTTTAGAAAATTATGAAATTTGTTATTCTAAAATATTTTTTATGTATTTTTTATGAAAAATATTATTTTGATAAAAATATATCTTGTGATACATAGTGCTTAAGAAATCGTGCAAAACTAAGCATGTTTCGATTTAGAAATAAATGACTTTAGGAGTGTAATTTTGAGCCCAAAATTTTTATGTAGACTATTTAGGTGATATAGAACATTGTTATGAAGCCTTTTTTCAAAAATGAATTTTCAAAAATTTTAGATAATTTTTAGGCCTTAAAATGAGGCATAAAATGAGTAATTTATAGTTAATTAAGTAATTAAATTGTTAATTACTGATTTGATGCACAATTATATGTTTTAGGTTGTTCAAATCTAATGGAGTATGCTATTTGTAGTATTTGGAGTGTTAGATGTAATTATTAGCATATTATGTAGTAAATATGTAATAGGTAAAAAAAATGAGAAATTTTTATTTAATTTGGTAATTTAGGGTAATTAAGTTCAAAATCTTATTTGGGATGAATTTAGATATTTGGAATGTTATTTGATGTTGAGAGATAATATTTAAAGTGATGGGAATATTATATGTATACATTTTGTACACATTAGGTGATAATGTGTAATATGTAATTATGAGAAATTAATAATTAGAAAAATATTGGTTAGAATTGATATTATGATAATAATAGGAATATATAATAAATCTAATAGGAAACTTAAATTATGGTAACTGTACGAAAAATATAAGATTTTCTCATAACGAAAGTGAATTTGGTAATTAAATTAGAATTTTAGTGTATCGCATGGACTAGAATACTAGTTAGAGACTAAAAACAATATTTAAGATATCTGAAAATAATGCAATTAATTTCACATTATGGGTCAGAATGATTTCTTAAGGTATACATATAAATCTGTAACAAAAACTGAGTTAAAAACCTAATTTTGAAATCGGTGTGAAAACTAAAACAGAACTTGACACAATTCAAAAAGAATTGTAAAAGACTTAAGACCTAGATAATTAGGTATATTAAATCCTAAACAAAAGATAACAAAAAGCGTTATAGAATAAAACCAGCCTATAATAGTTATATGAAAAACTGAAATTACCTTTGTGTTATAGGAATAATCGGCGATAGCCCGAGTAAGTCGGACCTCAAGTGAGCGAGCGAGGAGTCCAAGTAAGTTAGGATTAATACGTTGTTGTATTATAGTTGACTGTGTGCATATGCTTGATTATAAGTGATGCTGTGATTTTGTTTGTTGTTCTAATTTGTATTGTATAAAATGATTGATCATTCTAAACTAAACTTAATAAAGATATGACTTGTAAACATAAATTAGACCTGCATAACAACCCATTAGGAGAAATCTAAGATTCTCCGGCCAAATGCTGACCCCTTCGAAAGGGATAGCGCTGGATAGCATAATGGGTTCCTTTTTCATCCTTAGTCGAACTAAGTAATAGGTGAGGAGGTCACAGTAAGGATGAAGTCAATAGTTTGAAGGTAGTCACGAGAGGAGTAGTGTTTTCATTACACAAGCCTAGGTTTGATAGTGAGCTATTGTATTAATGGCAACTCCTCAACCCAGATTAAAGCGAACACAATTTCTCTAATCTCACGACCGGCCAAACAACTTCATGTGATGATATTTACTTGTACATGCATTACACCTAATAATTTGGTTGATAATCTTGTTTATGTTTATGATATAGTTTTAAGTCCTCCGTCTTAACTTACTGAACTATGGTTGCTCACATCCTTATAGACGCCGTTGTAGGTGTTGGCTAAGAAGCGGCTTACAACTACCCTAAAGCTAGTAACTACTGAATCCTGAAGAGTGAGAAAAAACATTTGAAGAACAAACATATATTTTTAAAATCTAAGCTCTTATTTTTGAATTTTTCATTTTTGAATAATGTATTTATTAGGAAATAGATTATGGTGAAACGTTATAAACGTTAATTGTAATAACCGAATTCTAGTGTGTGTATATATATATTATTTTATTAGATAAATGACTTATTTAAATTACGAACTGTTTACTTTAAAACGAGTTAGTCATAGACACCATCTATAAATCAAATCTAAGATAGCGGTTATAAGGTCAACTTCTATTTTAGAATGGTTTGCATGGCAAAGTCATTACAATTCTACCACTTTAAAGCGTGACATGCTATACACAAAATTCTCAATTAATATATTCTTTTTTTTTTAAGATATCTAATTTTTACTCTCTAGTAGTTTTTATTTTTTTTTATCAATAGGGAAAAGTTCCTAATTCAAAAAAATAGAAAATTAGAAAAAATATAAAAAATAGAAAATTCAGAGAAAGTACAAAAAATTAGTAAATAATGAAAAATTAAAAAAATTAAAAATTAATAAATAGAAAGATATATCTTTTTTACGAAAATAGAACATTTTAAGTAAAATAAATTTTTAGACAAATAAAATATTTTTAGGAAAATAGTTTTATTAAAATATAAGAAAAATAGGATCGTGTTAAATCTTTAAATAGATTAATTTATTTAGGTAGTTTTCAAAATAAATCGAGTTGCTTTTTAGTTTAAGTAAATTTTGTTTGCACCATAAAATAGGGTATAGGCTAATAGTCTAATTAATATAATACTTGAACTTGGCATTGTATATAAGTTAAAGATCTTGTGTTCGATACTCACATTAAGACATGTGGCATGGTCTAAGTACCACGTTAATCTAGCTTGGAGTGCTCACTTTAGAGTATACTTGGAGTATTACACATTGAATCCAAAAATGTGGTTTCATACATTCATTAATTGGGTCAAAAATCGAATTGAAGTTTCAGAAAAAGATTGTTTTTCTCCAGGTTTCTAATGCATGATTCAAGCTTTTGTAATGCAATTCGAAGCATCTATCGGCAATCTTGAGTAAGATTGAACACCTTTAGATCACCATTTGCACTCAAATTGCAGTAACTTTCATTTAATTCAAGAATCAATTTGGTTAAAACTCATTTAATTTGATTCTTCGAATTAATGAGTTTTTTTTTTCATTCCATATTTTCCTGAACTCGGATTAGTATAAGATAGGGACTGGGCATTACATTTGATTGTCGAATTCACTCATAATCTCTTCGAAACACCAATTTAAGCTCTTTCTCTCTCTATACCCACGACATCTTCTCTCTTTAACAAATTTCTTGAGCTCGAAAGCTTCCAAGATAAACGATTACTTTGTCTGAGTTCCCTATAACCAAAGCTTTCGAACAAGACTACTCCCATATGCTATTGTGCCTCCTAGCATCTTCAACCTAATTGCTACGACCAAAAACTAACCCAATTGTAGTTACCTACTCGACCTATCTCTCTCCACGATGAATCGATGCAAACCACTACTACGGCTATGCTCATGGTGGTCTAAAATCCCTACCCTAACTCTCTTTCGAACCTCAATTGCCACTACACAACCTGCGACATTATCACTGGTGGCCTTTTGTCAATTACCACTAAACCATTACAAAATCATGTAGCATTTATTCTAAACCCTCTATTGTCAATATAGAAGTCATGAAACCACCATTCCTTACTAAAAATCAGCCTAGAACTACTAAGATCGAGCCTCCCCCATTATTTCCATCTCTCCTTCTTTCTCTCTTTCTTGTGCTTGTGATCGGGCTAGATTAGTTGACTCGAGAGTTTAGCCCCGCTCCGACTTGCATGCCCTTGTTATACTTTTGGTTCGGTTCTTCTTTTTTTTTTGTTTCCTTTTGTTGTATTTTTTCCTTTGGTTTTGTATGTTGTTTCCTTTTGTTGTTGTTGTTTTTTTTTAATTTCAATTGTACAAATTGTAAACAAAAAAGAAAAGAAAAAGAAAAAAGAAACAAAAAAGAAGAAGAAAAAAAAAGAGAAAAAAGGAGAAGGAAAGAAAAGAATAACTTAGTTTGTTTATTTATTTACTTATTATTGCTTTGAAATAAAAAGATAAAATAATAACAAAAATGTTTATCATATAGAAAATTTACTTTCTAAAATAAATAAAAATAAATCAATCTTTTTCAAAGTTAAGATATTTTGGAATTTTCCAAAAATAAAAACACCAATTTAGAACCCTTCCCTAGAATTTTTTTCCAAATAAAATAAAATGGTTAAAAAACATAAACTCAACCACTTTTCAAAATTAAAATAAACTAACCCACAAATTAAAGTTTTTGTGGAAAGAACTACGGAAAGTCTCATCCCCATTAGAAAGTATGTAAGCACCTTATGGGGCGACTTAAAATGGGAAATTATTTTTATCTTCCTTTTTATAAATAATTTTGATTTACTTTTTTGTTTGTGCAAAGATATTTAGTTTTAATTGTAAATTTAGAATTAGTAAAAAAGAGTAATTTGAAAAATAAATTTAAATTTAGAAAGTTGAAAACAGTACATGTTAAGGGTTTAATAGGGTAACCCCAGATCCAAAATCTCTAGTTTCAAATTTTGGTTTTATCGAAAAATTGGTAACTAAATTATAATCAATCCGCTTAATTGGTCATAACTCAATTTTTTTTTTCCCAACTCCGATTGAATAGCAACTCTAAGCAATTTTTTTCAAAATCAAATTTTTCTCAACTCTTAATCAAGTGTTAGAATGAAACTAGTTATGATTTCATACTAATCGGGTTAAGTAAAATAAATATTAAAACTAAGCTCGACATTTTCTATAAGCACATCATTACTATTTATTTGATGAAGCACATTGATAATATATTACTATTATTATTCGTTTTTTTCTCCTTTTTATACACATTTTAGTTCTACTTATGCATAATTTTTGCTTTCTTTCTTAGATCAATGACCATGCATGTAGTTTAATTAACTATATACCTTTATTCTATATATACACTCAAATTCTTGTCGATCCCTTCATTGATAGTGGGCACACGTAGTTGTTTTCCTTATGTCTTTGTTAATGGTGGGAAAATGATAATTGTTGAGATAACAATAAACCTTCTTCAATAAATTTGGAAGACCCCAAATATCTCAACTCAACATGTTTTAAGAGTGTCGTTGTCTTCCACCAAGTTTCATAATTTATTATCAATAGTTAGTTTTTAAGCTACTATATATTTATCATAGATTTTTTTTATTTTATTATTTAATGAGTGTTTTGAGTAGCCAAAATTCAAATAAAAATGTTATAACCTCTTCATATCTTTATTAAATTGAATCAAATCCTTCATATCTCAAGTTCAATATTAATTGAAATTTTAATTAAATTATTTATCTTTCAAATGGATGATTTGAATCATACTTATTTTTGCACCATCACATTGAATACATTTCAACTACAATATTCCAAATATGTTGATATCGATTGCTGATATGTGTTCGCTTATTGGATATGTAAATTCAATTTCAAAATGAAAACTTTCTACAACCAATACATTCCTAATTTTCCTACTTTGAAAGTTATACATGCTAATGTTGAGAAATTCATGTGTCTACCATCAAAATTAATAAATACTATATAAATGCATATTGAATAAAAAATATTATCAAAATACCAAGATACAAGATATCTATTTGTACAATTGTTGCATCTTCAAAATGCAATACCGTTTAAATGCTTATGGTGCAAGATGTAGCACTAGTGCATTTGCACCTGTATCACATCTTTAAGAAACAACATTAGTGTATTTGTACCTAGCTACAGTATATAGAAGTTAATATTATATCTTAAGAATGTGACATGAGATATTAGTATGAATAGTAATGTCACTTAGCAACAACATTTTAGTTTTTTTTTAATACAATTTATAATTATGTAATTGTTTTTTTTAAATTGATAGAAATGTATGGTACTTTGCTAAATTTTGTGATACTATTGTTGTTTTCTTTCAATTTTAATTATTCAGAGAATTTTAATGTATTAATGTTATTTTTTTTTATTTTTCATAGATTTCCTAATCATTCATGCATTATTTTTTTAATGTCAACCTAATTTAATTTTTGCACACATAATGTGGATGCATCGGCTACTAGTTATTATTTGATATGATTAATTATATAAGTCATATAATTAATTTCTAGCATTAGGTTATATCTCAAAATTCAAATTCTCAAATTTTCAATAAGCGATATACTATTCTTATGAATTTAAGTGTATACGAAAATAAAGCCTAAATTAACTTATTTAAGGTTTAAGAAAGCACCTCGCTTAATTTTTAATGACCTATTGTAGAGTTAAAGTTATTTTAGAGGAACATTTTTATTAGTCCAAGTTCCTAAGGGGTACAGGATATGGCTATCTCAAGGTATATCATAACCCACAGGCAAGACCAACGAGACTTGTTTTTTTTTTTTTTTTTTTTTTGAGAACTTTAGGTACTAATTCTAGTTAAAAATCACTTATGATTCCTATAATACTATAAGTTATTCGTGAGACAATAGGTCAAAAATTTGAGATATTAGAGAAGTATCAAGTGTAAGACTATAGTACACAAACGAGAGATTGAGAATATTTAGTTTTTTCTTTTTTTTCTTTTTTTTTTTGTCATGATGAAATTTTCATAAAGCAAAATTGATAAAACAAAATTCCAAATTCCATAACGAATAAGTAGATTTAAGTAGTTTTCAAAGTTGTGAGAAGAAGTTGACAATTGATTTTCCTTTTTCTGAATTCGCCTTTTGTCTTTGTTTGTTAATGAACAAAAGGAATTTGAATGTAACCTCAATCATGTCAATTAATTTAGAGCATAATAGATAAAGTTTAGATTGATTTGTAGGCTTTTTTGAAGTGAAGAAAGGAGAGAGTAATGTTGTTGAGATAAATATTGTAAACCCATCTAACACAATAAATTAGAACGGCATCCTTCGTGTTAGTGACCGAGAAGTCCGAATCGGAAGGGCTAAATAAATATGTAAATAGATCGAGTCTATCATCGAAAACTCAAAAGGATTTAAAAGAAAAATGCATGTCCTACTAAAAACACAACAGGTGGATCCATCTAGTTTAATATTATAGATGGCTTTATTCTTTCAATGATAATAAAAATGAAAATGAACATTCCGTCATCTCTAAGTTACTTAAACAAACTACTAACAACCCGGAAATGCTATTCCCATGATTTAGTCTAATATGAATCTTATTTGGCGGACCCTTTTCACTCTTTTAAATCCTATTGTCCGATTCATGGCCATAACCACCCCAATGACAAATCCACTGGTGTAACCCATGGATACAATTTTCCAATCAATTTCAATCCAAGCCCTTGAAGCATGATCCTCTTCTAATGATGGTGGAGGTGCTTCAATAATATTTCCACATTTCTTTGTTAAAGGAAATCCACAAAGACCGAGGTTTCCTTCATATGAGCTATTATCAAAGGTCCAGAATTGTTTGGATTGAGGTATAGGACCTGATAATCGATTAAAAGAAACATCAAAGGTTGAAAGTGCATAAAGATCCGTTAACTCTTGAGGAATTTCACCAGAAAGCTTGTTATGGGAAAGATCCAAAGATTCTAGGTTTGTCAAACCATTCAAGTTGAAAGGAATTGAACCGGTGAGCATATTATTGGAAAGATTAAGAAAGCGCATCCCCTCAAGTATTGCAATGGATTTTGGAATCTCTCCCGTGAAGGAGTTGCCAGAAAGATCGATCCCTATGAGGGCTTTCGGGGTTTTTGTGTATTCAACATTTATGCCTTTATTGGTCATTGTTACTTTGTAGTAGTAACTTCCATTTCCGTACGAGGCATATGACATTATCCGATCTTCCTTTTCAGAATTAACTTTCATTGCACTCCAACCTTCAAAGCACCCAGCTGATAGGCGGCCGATGAAGTTATTATTGGAAAGTTCGATGATTTGCAACCGAGGAAACTCAGAGCCACTTGACGGTTTCTTCATCATTCCATGAAACCTAGTAGAGCGCAGGATCAGTACGCTTAAGGTTGGAAGCTTGCCCAGCCAAAAGGGGAAAACATCATCGAACCTGTTATTTCCCAAATTGAGGAACTCCATGTTTATGCAATTTTCCATATCTCTTGGAACCGTCCCCTCTAGTTGATTGTAACTCATGTCAATCATCACCAGATTGCATTCGTCTTTTCCTCCTACTTGAGGAATTGGTCCATTAAAGCCATTGTTGTGCAAATTTAACACAGATAGATTACCCAAACCAACCAAGTCCGTGAAACACTGAGGAATCATACCACTCAAGTTATTATTACTTATATCGAAGACCGTAAGGTTGCCAAGCTCGCACATCGTTGTTGGTAATTCTCCAAAAAATTCATTGTTTGAAACATGGTAGTAACGGAGGGAAGAAATTGTTGAGGGGATGGGAAGTGATCCTGACAAACGGTTATGCGAAAGGTTTAAAAAGGCTAGGTTTTCTGTAGAGAAATCCAGGAGCCATTGGGGAACCTCACCAAAGATGTCATTGGAGGACAAATCAAGACTTATCAAACCATCTTGACTTTGTAAGAGCAAAGGAAAGCGTTCTAAGTTGCATGAAGCAAGATCTAAAAATTTAAGCTTTGAGCCAGGTTCAATGCTACTATCTATGACAATTGAAAAATTATTATACGACAGATCTAGTTGTTCTAAACCGTTAAGCTGGAAAAATGTGTCTAGATGCGTTTCCCCATTGAAACCGTTTGCAGCAAGACGAAGAATTCTTACGTTCTTGAGATGAGAAATCGTTCTGGGCATTTGGTCAGAAAATTTGTTATGTGAAAGATCGACCTCCTCCAAACCAGTGAGGCTTAGTAGCTGAGGGAAGATTTCACCTGTAATAAAATGATTGTCAGATAGATCTATCAAATAAAGCATAAGGAGATTCCAAGATGATGACATGACACATTACCTGAAAAATTATTATCTGCCAATGACAAAAATCTCAAATTGGTAAGGTTTTGAAGACATGAGATTTCACCATCCAAACTGTTTCCCATTAGGTCTAATCTCTCCAAGGAAATAAGGTTTGCCACTGAAGGGGGTATCTGACCTTGCAATTTGCAGTATGAGAGACCAAGATGTCGCAAGGAAGTCAATCTCGAGAGGGAATCCGGTATAGAGGATGATACATCCACTAAGCTAAGATTGAGTTCTTCTAGTTTGACTAGACTCTGCACCATGTCCGTTAGGCCAGGATTCTTCAGTGTCAAATCGTTGGAAGACAAATCAAGAGAAGACAAGTTGGTGAGGTGTAGAATTCCCGATGGGATTTGTCCCGAAAAGTTCGAACGATAAAGGTGGAGACTTTGTAACTGGGAAAGATTACTTATTGCAGAGGGTATTTTAGAGTAACTGAAGTTGTTGAATGAAAGATCGAGTTTTTGTGGGTGAACAAGCCTGAAGATACTACTGCTAGAGTCGATGAAACCAGAGAGACAACTATGATTAAGGTAGAGGCCAATCACACGTCCGTTATGCTCATCACACTCAACGCCGTCCCAGTTACAACAATCCCCATTTTCGCCTTCTACTGTCCATGTTTCCAAATATGGTCCATCGTTATTATCCGAATCATAATAACCAGTGCATGGCCCGTTGGAAAAGGCGGTCTTGAACTCCAACAAAGCATGCCTCTCTGTTTCGTGACACTGGGCCTGCATCCCATTGTTGAGAGAGTGAGAGTAAGGGATATTAAACAATATGAGAAGAGACAATAGCAGTAAGGTGGAACCAGTTGTGGATGCCATGGAGAAACAGTGGACTTTAAAGAAAACGGGTATGCTACAGATAAATCTGTGTAGTGTGCTTTATATTGAACGATCTTGTGCGCTTCTTTGGTTTTTTTTTTTTTTTTTTTTTCTTCTTTTAAAGAACCAGTCTTTCTTTTTTTTTTCACGCTGAAGAATCTTGGCCTTGTTTATTACTCTGCTTCTCTTCCTACGATGGTCTCTAGATTCTTATGCCTTCCATGCTGTTTGAGACTTATATTATACACACACGCAACATTGTGTTTGTCATGACAATAAATTAATTGATCATAAATTTTATTTAAATGACCATAATAATGTCCTTTTACTTTGTTGTGAAGATAGTTATGACTTATAAGAACTATGTAGAGAAAATATGTATAATACGATTAACAATAGGACTGAGAAATAATATAGAGAGAGAGAAAGAAGTTAAAAAAATTATATATATACATATATATATATAGTAAGTAATTGATAAATATATTTTTATTAAATTAATTTATAGTTTATATAAGAGCTATTATTGTTATATATTATGAGATTAAGGATTAACTAGCAATTTTTAAAAATAACAATTATTTAAAGCTTTTTAATTTTAATAATATAGATAATAAACTATAATGATTTATTTGGAAATTTTTTTACGGTAATGTTATTGAAACAGTGTTATTGCCGAAAGCCTATGGCAATGATGAAGGCATGATGGGAAATAATTGCAGTCCTTTGGAAACAACCATTGCTATAATTGCGGTCCATGAAAGCTTCTTGTCTACGCGGTTTTTGAAGAAAACATCGTAATTTTGCAGATCACTTTAATGATGCAGGACCCATTTTTGGCGCTAGTCATGACACTCTTGGAAAGACGTCTATAATTCTTGGTAGCCGAGTGTGTGTTGTAAAAAGTTTTTAGCCGATAAGCAATTTTGTGAAAGATACACTTGACTTTACCGTTATTATCAGATAAATGGAGAACAGAAGAGAGAAGAAATTCTACTCGGCTTTTTATTCATCTTAAGGTTTGTGTTGGATTTCCATCTCGCCCATTTGCATATACTAGATTGCTAAAATGAAAACAGGCTTCGTATCATTTTTCTAAATTTTGATATATGAAAAAGTATGCCTATATGGGATGAGATGGTCTCAAGAATGATAGATTATTGAGAGAGAATTTCTAAAATCTTAAACGTAGTCTTACATGAATGAATGAAATTTCGCCACCAATAATAACTAGAAGGGTCGAACAACTAACTTAAAAAAATAGGTTTGGACTCACTATAATATTTGTGGCTAACTTGACCCTTTTCACGTAACTATCAGTTAATTCTTAATTTTGGGATGATTAGATTTTCTTTTAAATTTTTATGTAATTGGTTTTCTTTTTCTAGAACTTTTTTAAAAAAATAAATAAATTAATATATTTATATGAATATATGTTAATTACACTTAATATTATTTTTTTAATATTATTTTATATTCATTTTTAATTATTTTTTAAATGTTTTATTATTTTTTTAACAATCTTATATATTTATTTTATTTTTTCTTGTTTTATTTGCAATATCATGGACATGTCATTGCCATGTTAGTGTCACGAGTAGATTCCCTTACTCGAACCTATACAGCACTTAGCGTTTCTGACTATATTAAGGAAAGTTAAGTCAACCAGTAACAACTCACAATATTTAAAGAAAAAAAATATATAGAGAGAAATTCTTATATAAATCATATTCACTTGAAATAACTTGATGATACAACTAAAGGAATCTCTCTTATATATACAAGAGGCCTCTCAAGATGAAGGGTTAAGATCAATTCGATTTAACAGTTACAAATGAATCACAACCTACCTTTACATTAAATACATCTACCTACTTTACTTATTACTTATTTTGGAACCTTCTATATCTTTTAGAACATTCTAGATTATTTCCTCTTGAGCTTGAACATACCTCATGATTTTGGGCCCTTCTAAATCGGCCTGTGACATTCTTGCCCACTCATTCCAGCAACGTCCTTATCGTATTTTCTTTGTGGAACTTTTGAATTTTGTTTGGAAAACTGCCATAAATCTTCAATAGGTTCCCAACTGGCCTTACTTTCTGGCTTTTCTTTCTAAATAACCATATACTTGTGCTTAGGAGAGTGGCCTCGTCTTCTCACATATCTATCCGCAATAATTTTTCCAGCTTCTTTTTCATATAATTCCCGAATTTCAACTGGAGCCCTCTGTGATATTGTTCTACTAAGGTCATCCTCATTCTTATGATATGACTTAAGCATACTAACATGAAATACTGGGTGGAATTTTAATCTTGGAGGTAACTTCAACTTATAAAATACCCGTCTCACTCATTTTACGATGAGAAATGGTCCTTCATAATGCCTCATTAGTCCTTTATGCAATTGGCTCTTGATCTACTAGATTAAGTATAATTTCACAAGTACTTGATCCCCTACTTGATACTCCATTGGTCGACGCTTCTTACCTGTAACTTTCTTCATTCTCTTAATAGCCTTGTCTAAGTGATTCAAAGCTAAGTCTTGGCTCTCTTGCCACTCTTTTGCAAATTTATATGCTAAGGAACTAAACCCCGTATATCTTGCAGTTACCATATTGGGAGTAAGTGGTTGTTTCCCTAAAACAAACTCAAATGGACTATGCCATGTTGATTCATTCTTCTGTAGATTGAAAGAGAGTTGTATGACATCCAATAACTTAGACCAGTCCCGCTGATTTGTACTTACAAAGTGCTTCCAAACTCGAAGGCAATGCACTACAGCTGTCATTTCCTTCTCATGTACTGGGTATTACCTCTCCATATCATTCAATTTTCGACTCTCAAAGGCTATTAGATGGTTTTCTTGCATCAAAACCTCACCAATGGCATAATCACTAGCATCCATGCATACTTCAAATACTTCACCAAAATTAGGGAGCGGAAGAACTTATTCTTTAATGACTACTTCCTTCAGGGTATCAAATGCCTTCAGTCGATCTTCCCTCTATACCTATAGAACATCTTTCTTGAGTAAATCCGTTAAGGAAGCAGCCATCCGAGAGTATCTACGTATGAAACTTCTGTATTAATTTACTAAGTCAAGAAATGACCTCAATTCGATGGGCTTAGTAGGTTCTTTCCATTCTCAAATGGCCCGTATCTTCTCTTCGTCCATTTTAATCTTCCCCTGTCTGACTACGTACCCTAAGAAGGCCACTTCTTCCTTTCCAAAGGCATATTTCTCCAACTTTACATATAACTCATTTTCCCTTAAAGCAAAGCAAACTGTACGAAGAATTTTTAGGTGCTCTTCTATAGACTTGCTATAAATCATGATATCATCCAAGTATACTACAACAAAATGATCCAAAAATGGTGCCAATACCCTAGTCATAAGACTACAAAAAGTAGTCGAGACGTTCGTGAGCCCAAATGGCATAACAAGAAACTCAAATGCACCATACCTTGTGATACAAGTGGTTTTGGACTAATCTCCATCTGCTATCCGTACTTAATGATATCTCAATCGTAGATCTAGTTTTGAAAAATATCTTGCCTCTCCTAATCGATCAAACAAGTCTAGTACCAAAAGAATGGGGTACTTATTTTTTTCAGTGACTTTATTCAAGGCCCTATAGTCAATACACAACTGGAGGGATCCATCGTATTTCTTCTAGAAGAGAACTGGAGCTCCAAAAGGTACCTTTGACTGTTGGATGAATCTAGCTTCTAATAACTCCTTCAATTGTCACCTTAATTTTTCTAATTCTTTTGGGGACATGTGATAAGGACCTGTAACAGGGGCCTTTATACTTGGTTTTAGCTCAATCGCATGATCCACTTCCCTTCTTGGTGGTACCTTCTTTAGTAACTCTATAGGTATGATGTCTTTAAATTCTTCTAGCAACTCCACTACTCGATGTGGAATTACCTCTTGACTCCTCGTCTCTACTTCCCCCTTCAATGTAGCTATGTATGTAGCTTCATTCTTTTTTAGGCCCTTCACTAGTTGCATAACGGAAAAGAATTTTGTGGCTTGACCAGCTTTCCTTGTAACAGGCACCACACATTGAGAGTTGGTCTCGAGTATACATATACAATTTGCATGAGGAACAACAAGTACGTCAATACGATCTAGGAATTCCATCCCAATCACAAATTCGAAGTCATCCATAGGTACTACTTCAATGGTTTCTTTCCCTTTCCACCCTCCCACATGGAGCTCTATCTCCCTAGCGACTCCAATAATAAAGACTTCCTTTGAGTTTACCGTCTTAAGCCATGTCTTAGTTTTCTCTACTTCCATTTTAATCTTACTTGCTGCTACTGTTATGCCCCGAAGTCACAGAATCGCAACAGTCCCGCCATTTAAACCATTCTATGATAGTAACTGGTCTCACAGTGCCTACCATAGACATGATCTACACAAGACATCGACAACTCCTCGCTTTGAAGTAAACAGTCCGATTAAAAGTTTAACTACAATTATGATAAATATTACAAATTTCTAATAAACATGTATAATTATATGTAAGTCCACAGAACTTCTTAGAAAATTCTACATATTTACAACCGTTCACCAATTTACATAATAACTATCAGTCTTTCATCCTTAACTACAAGGACACTCTAATTACACATTATTACTAAATAACTTGATCTTCACTCCCCTGGCTTCAAAAGGACTAACCTCTGGGTAATTGTAAGGCGGCATAATACTTAAAGTGTTCAGAAATCAGGACCTGCAAAAGGATCTATAAGGGTATGAGCAACTACAACTCAGTAAGTTGAATTGAAGACTCATGAATGTATATAAGCACAAACAAGATTATCAAGCAATTATTTTCATGCAATGCAACAATCAAGTGTCATCGCACAACGTAGTCCGGTCCTTTGTGAAATCAGAGAAATTTCACCCAATCCAATCCGTGTTGAGGAGTTTCCATGTTATGCAGCAGTTTACAACCAAACCTAGGCTTGTGCAATGGAGACCTTGCTTCTCCTACGACTACCTTCGAACCATTGTCTTCACCCTCGCCGCGACTGTTACGCCCCGAAGTCGCGAGGTCGCAACAGTCCCGCCGTGTAAACCACTCTATGATAAAAACTGGCCTCACAGTTCCTACCATAGAGATAATCTACACAAGGCGTCGACAACCACTCGCTTTGAAGTAAACAGTTCGATTAATGATTATACTACAAATATGATGAGTAACTCAAATTACTATTAAACATAGATAATCATATAAATAAGTCCACGGAGCTTCCCAGGAAGATTTACATAATAACTACAGTTTACTAATTTACAGAATAACTAACAGTCTTCATCCTTTAACTACAAGGTCAGTCTGGTTACACATTAAGCTAAATAACTTGATCCTCACACCCCTGGCTTCAAAAGACTAACCTCTGGATAATTGTAGGGCGGCATGGTACTTGAAGAGATTACAAATCAGAACCTGCAAAAGGATCTATAAGGGTATGAGCAACTACAGCTCAGTAAGTTGAATTGGAGACTCATGAATGCATACAAGCACAAATAGGATTATCAAACAATTATTTTCATGCAATGCAACAATCAAGTGTCATCGCACAACGTAGTCCGATCCGTTGTGAAATCAGAGAAATTTCACCCGCTCCGATCCGGGTTGAGGAGTTCCATGTTATGCAGCAGCTCACAACCAAACCCAGGCTTGTGCAATGGAGACCTCGCTCCTCCCGCGACTACCTTCGAACCATTGACTTCACCCCCGCCGCGACCTCCTCTCCTGTCACTTAGTTCGACTGAGGATGAAGAAGGGACCATTTTGCAATCCTGCGCTATCCCTTTCGAAGGGGTCGGTATTTGGTTGGAGAGTCCTATGATCCCCTAACGGGTTGCAATGCATGACGTTTTCGGTTATTACGGTCGACTAAGATTAAATTCCGGTTATAGTGTTCAAACAAAACCACAACAATTCAATCAGTCACAAAATCACCCACAACACAAATTCCAGCACGAATTCAGATACATCACACATGCGCAAACTACTTACAATCACAAGCATATACAAGCCTAAGTCTCCGAGCACTACAAAACTAGTACTCTATTACAATAAGCAATAACCCAACTTACTTGAATTTGCTCGGTCGCTCGATCCTCAAATTGCGAGCTGATTTGTTTCTGGGTGTCCTATAATGCAAAGAGGTCCTTTTAGTACTTATTTTTATGGATTCTTATTCTAATTTATAATGTAACTCATTTTCCTCATGTATACCTACAACGTACTAATAATTCGTTGTATTTTATTTCGGGGTTCGGTTCCTAAACTAGATTCTAGTTTTAATTCCTAGGTCGTAATTAGGCTCGAATCCCAATGTGACATTAATCACCTTATGCTTCGGGTATTCAAATATCCTATTGTGTCGTAATTTTGGTATTCTAACTATTCGGTACACACTAACCCTAATTGGGATATCGGATTTATTCCCGAGGTGTAAAAATCTTACATTTTAAGATATTTACTTAAAATTAAATATTAATTCCGATTTATTATTTTTCTGATTTCAATTATAATATTATCTAAATAACTTTATTTTTTTAAATTTAGTAATTTATATTTTCACATATTCCTAATTTCTCATATTCTTTACCTAATTTCCCTAATTAACCATAATTAGTACCTAAGAGCTAGGATTAGGGTTCCACTGCAGAGATTAACTTCCTTAATCATCTAATCAAGATCCAAATCAGTAATTAACATTCTAATTACCTAATTAATCCCAAATCACCCAATTTTACCATCATTTTAGGGCTAAAAATTAACTTAAAATTTTCGAAAATTAATTTAAAAAAAAAAGGCTTCATAGCACTGTTCTAAATCATATGAGAGTCTTACAGAAAAATTTTGAGCCCCAAACTACATCCCTAAGCCTATTTAATTTCCGGTTTAATCATGCTCGGTTTTGAACAATTTCTTAAGAACCCTATATTTCCAGACATAATTAAACTAAATCAATATTTTTTCCTAAATCTACATACAATAAAACCTCAGAATAACAAGTTTCATAATTTTCTGGGCAAAATAACTAATTTTACAAAATTATATAAAAATCGGGATGAGTAAATGACTAACCGGTTCAAGGATTTCTGGCCGTCCAAAATCGGTCCAAGGCTGTCGGCCGGTCCAGACGCTGGTCCTAGGGTAGGGTGGTGGTGGTGGTTCGGTCCCAGGTGGTGGTGGGTGGTGGTTCCAGTTCACCTTGCTAATCTGCACAGTTTTTTTTTTTTATTTTCTGGAATTTCTCTCGATTTTTCTTGTGTTTCGATTTTTCTCAGATTACAAACTGTCCAAATGTCTTCAGTGAATTTTTTTCCTTATTTATAGACAAACATAGTAATTAATGTGCATTAATTTGATGTGATTTTGCCCATTTCCTTAATTTTAGGCTTTTAGTTTGGCACATTTTTATTGGCCAATTTTTTTTTCTTTTCAGTTACGACTTGATCCAGTTGCAGACCTCTCCTTCTGATTTTTTTCTGATTTTTTTATAATTATTTTGTATTTTTCTTTAATTATTTACTTAATTTTCGGCCTATTTTAGCAATTACGCGTACTTTTATCTACACGTAAATACATGTAGGGTACACGTGAACATTCCTAAATATTATTTTGGTCATTCTAAAATTTTTAGTATACATATAATCTATCTCTACTAATTTATTAGTTATTATATTACACTTTTTGCCTTTTCAGTAATTAGTAGTTATTATGCTTAAAATTTGAAAATTTTATAGTCTCCTATTTTACTACTTACTTTCTTAAATTTAAGTTTACAGGGTCATTTTTACTGGTATTTTGTTAAATAGTTTATAATTTGGGTTTGATCGGATCCTTTAGCCGATCGTCCTAAACCTTGGGTTTTAAGTTCAAACCTATGGTTACTTGGCTTGGCTTTAGGGTTTACAATTCCACCCCCCTTCAAAAAAGTTTTGTCCTCAAAACTTCTGTACATCTAATGTATACTTAATTGACTAAATACAATAACTTGTATACTTTTACTAACCTGAAAATCAGAAAAGCCATGGATACTGCTCCATCATCGCAGCTTTTGGCTCCCAAGTCATCTCCAAGTCTGGACCTTCATTCCATTGAATCTTCACGTACTCCATATCCCTATTCCTTAACTTCTGAACCCGACTATCCAATATCTTTATGGGTTGTCTCACCAGTTGAAAATTCCTCGTTAACTCCACTGGCTCTATTTCTACTATTGCATTCGGGTTCTTAATGAATCTTCTCAGCATGGATACATGGAATACATTATGATAGCCTGATAAACTTGGAGGTAAAGCCACCCGGTATGATACATTGCCAACTTTCTCCAATACTTCAAATGGTCCAATGTATCGTGGGCTCAGTTTTCCCCTTGAACCAAACTGTCGGAGTCCTTTGAATGGGCTTATTTTAAGGTAAACATGATCACCCATTTTGAATTCCAATGGTCTTCTCTTCAAATCAGCCCAACTTTTATAACGGTCTTGAGCTTCCTTCATCCGTTGTCGCACAATCTTAATCTTCTCACTCGTTTGATTGATCATGTCCGGTCCAATCATAGCATATTCTTCATGATCCCAATACAGTGGCGATCTGCATTTCCTCCCATATAGTGCTTCATACGGCGCCATCTGTATTGTTGCATGATAACTATTATTGTAGGCAAATTCTATCAACGGTATATATTTATCCCAATCACCTCCAAAATCCAACACACAAGCTCGTAGCATATCTTCTAAAGTTTGAATTGTTCGCTCAGACTGCCCGTCTGTTTGTGGGTGATAGGCTATACCAAATTGCAACTTTGTACCCAAAGCTCTATGTAAGCTTTCCCAGAATTTGGATACAAACCGACTATCTCGATCAGAAACAATACTCTCAGGAACACCATGTAGTCTTATTATTTCTCGGACATACAGTCTAGCCATCTTTTCCATTGAATCACCAGTCCGATAAGGTAAGAAATGTGCACTCTTTGTTAATCTATCTACGACTACCTAAATAAAATCGTATCCAACTTGAGTCCTTGGTAAGGCTACTACAAAATCCATGGTAATATGATCCCATTTCCATCGCGGTATTTCTAAAGGTTGCAATAATCCACCCGGTCTTTGGTGTTCTACTTTGACTTGTTGGCATGTAAGGCATTCCGATACATACTGTGCCACTTCTCTCTTCATCCCATTCCACCAATACATGAGTTTTAGATCTTGGTACATTTTATTTCCTCCCGGGTGCACAGTATAACCTGTAATGTGTGCTTCATCCAAAATTTGCTTCTTTAAGTCTGCATCTTGTGGTACACATATTCTTCCTCTAAACTTTATTAGACCTTTATCATCCACCTTAAAGTCAGGGTCCTGTCCGTTACTTAATTTCTCTTTTATCTCCATCAGACCCTTGTCCTCCTCTTGCTTTTGCTTGATTCTCTCTAATAGAGTAGGTTACAATTCCCAGTTCATTAACTAGCTATTAGGTTCACACCAATCAAACCCAATTTGCATCCTTTCAAATTCATGCACTAATTCATATTGAGGTGTTAACAGTAAAGCAACCTGTTCATAACTCTTTCGACTTAATGCATCTGCCACCAAATTGGCCTTTCCAGGGTGATAATTTATATTCAGATCATAATCCTTAATCAATTCTAACCACCTTCTTTGCCTTAAATTCAACTCCTTCTGAGTAAAGAAGTATTTTAGACTCTTATGATCAGTGTACATCTCGCACCGTTGCCCATAAAGATAATGTCTCCAAATTTTCAAGGCAAACACTACAGCTGCTAACTCTAAATCATGAGTCGGGTAATTCCTCTCATGTGGCCTCAATTGTCTTGATGCATATGCAACAACTTTTCTATCCTGCATCAATACACAACCTAATCCATTTCGTGAAGCATCACTATACACATTATAAGGTTTATCCGGATCAGGTAATGTTAATACTGGTGCTGTAACCAGTCGTTTCTTCAACTCCTGAAAACTCATTTCACACTCTTCACTCCATTCAAACTTTACATCCTTCTGGGTTAATCGAGTCAATGGTTTGGCGATTTTGGAAAACTCCTTTATGAACCGTCGATAGTATCCAGCCATACCCAGAAAACTCCTTATCTCAGTCACTATGGTTGGTTGCTTCCAGTCCATTACTGCTTTCACTTTATCAGGGTCTACAGAGATTCCTTCACCAGATATAATATGACCTAGAAAAGCAATCCTATCCAACCAAAACTCATATTTACTTAACTTGGCATACAATTGATTCTCTCTCAACTTCTACAATGCCAATCGTAAATGCTCCGCATGCTCCTCCTTGGTTTTTGAGTAAATCAAGATATCATCAATAAACACCATAACAAACTTATCCAAATATGGTTGATATATACGATTCATCAAGTCCATAAATACAGCCGGAGCATTCGTTAAGCCAAATGGCATCACCAAAAATTCATAATGTCAATATCGAGTTCTAAATGCAGTCTTATGCACATCTTCCGGCTTAACTCGTAACTGATGATATCCTGATTTCAAATCTATTCTAGAAAACACAGTTGCACCTTGGAGTTGATCAAACAAATCATCAATGCGAGGTAGCGGATACCTATTCTTAATGGTAACTTTATTTAACTCCCGATAGTCTATACACAATCTCATAGTACCATCCTTCTTTTTCACAAATAATACCGGTGCTCCCCACGATGAGACACTCGGTCTAATAAACTTTTTATCCAATAGCTCCTAAAGTTGTTTCTTTAGTTCCTGAAGTTCTATGGGTGACATCCGATATGGGGCTTTCGAAATAGGTTCAGTTCCAGGAACTAATTCTACATTGAAATCCAACTCTCGGGGTGGAGCTAACCCTGGTAAATCCTCCGGAAATACATCTGGAAACTCATTCACTACCTGTATGTCTGCTACCTTGGGTATTTCCTTCTCTGCGTCCACAGCAAACACCCAACAAAATGTCCAATCATCCTCCTTTACTCTTGTCTCAAATTGTTCATCACATATCTCCATCACTGATATATTCAACCTACTTCCACCGGCTTTTCCTTGAAATATCGTTTCTCCATCATTAAGATCGACAATTTTATTCCTACACTCCATAATGGCTTTATTCTTAGACAACCAATCTATTCCCACTATTACATCGTAACCTTGTAAAGGTAATATCACAAGACTTATAGGATACTCTTTCTCTTGGATTTTTATTCTACCATCTGCTACTACTTCTCGGGTT